>CM049429.1:65848462-67098462 GCA_026929855.1 Poa annua | reverse complement strand
TTTTCTAAATGGTCCACTAAATGAACTTGTTTATGTTAAGCAACCACCGGGGTTCGAGGACCTCAAGTATCCGAACCATGTCTACAAGTTGGATTAGGCCCTCTATGGCCTTAAACAAGCCCCACGAGCGTGGTACGAGCACCTTAGAGAACTACTTGTAGACCGTGGATTCCAAGTTGGAGAAATCGACCCCACACTTTTCACTAAGAAAGTTAATGGGGAGCTTTTCATTTGTCAATTATATGTGGATGACATTATATTTGGATCGACTAACAAAGCATTTAACGAAGAATTCTCTAAGCTTATGACTGACAGGTTTGAGATGTCTATGATGGGCGAGATGAAGTTCTTCCTCGGATTTGAGATCAAACAATTGAGGGAAGGAACGTTCATCAACCAAGCAAAGTACATTCAAGACATGCTCAAGAAGTACGAGTTGCTCGATCTCAAGGGTGCCTCTACTCCAATGCAAACCAAATGCCACCTTGAGCTCAACCCGAAGGGTAAGGATGTGGATCAAAAGGTATACCGCTCCATGATTGGATCTCTCCTCTACCTTTGTGCATTTAGACCGGATATAGTGCTAGCCGTAGGAGTGTGTGCAAGATATCAAGCGGCTCCTAAAGAAAGCCATGATGTGGCGGTCAAGAGAATCTTTCGATATTTGGCTTATACCCCAACTTATGGATTGTGGTATCCCAAGGATGCAAATTTCTCATTATGTGGATTCACGGATTCCGATTGGGCGGGAGATCATGATGATAGGAAGTCAACCTCCGGTGCTTGTCAATTTATTGGGAGGTCCTTGGTGAGTTGGTCTTCTAAGAAGCAAAATTGCATATCTCTCTCCACCGCCGAAGCCGAATATGTTGCAGCCGCTAGTTGTTGCACTCAGTTGCTATGGATGAGGCAAACTTTAAAGGAGTACAGTGTCAATTGCGACAAAGTGCCTCTTTTATGTGACAACGAAAGTGCCATCAAGATTGCCTACACCCGGTGCAACATTCAGGAACCAAGCATATTGAGATCCGTCATCATTTCATAAGAGATCATGTGGCCCGTGGAGACATTGACTTATCATATGTGGGCACAAGGGATCAATTGGCGGATATCTTCACGAAGCCCCTTGAGGAAGGAAGGTTTTGCTTTTTGAGGAATGAGCTTAATATCATTGATTCGAGGTCCTTGGCTTGATCGCTTGCACACTCACCTAGGGCGTAATTGCATCTTATCTAGTTTAGATGTAGGCATGGAAATAGGGGGAGTGCGGTCCTAATACATTGGACCATCCCTCCCCCATTATGCCGATAGCAAGTGTTCTTTTATCTCTATATTCATTATTGTGACTAATGAGCTAAAACGACGAGTATTGGTTATGTACCCAAGATACATCTTCGCGGTAACATGCCATACACTCCTACATGGTGGCCTCGGCCACCGACCTCTTCTCCTTGAAGAGTTGATTTTATTTGGAGCTTTTTGTTGCTATTTGCCCTCCTTTTCATGCTTGTGGGAAACCTACTCAACTTGGCTCTTTTGGTTCGATTTGGTTGTTGTGAGTTGAGTATGGTGTACCAATATCAGTTTGGAAATCTATCCCAAGCCTACTTTCCCCTGAAAACATTTCTCTCTATTGCACACAAGTCATCCTTTTGAAAACTGGGATTTTGGTTCAGCAGGTCGGAATATCCGGTTCATTTTGAACCGGAATATCCGGTGACTCGGAATATCCGGTGTTACTTATACCGGAATATTCGGTCTGGCAGTTTGTCCAGAAATATAAGGGCAGGCTCGAGGTGAAGGGCTCATTAGTGCCCTTCTTCCACCCCCGACCTCCCTCTCCTCCAGCCGCCACCCCTGCTGCTCCCAAGCCCCTCCGGAGCACTCCGACCGCCGGGGAACCTCTTTCTCGACCGGATCTGCTCCTCCTCCGCCCCGGGAACTCACTCCTCCAAGCAATGGCCTCAATGGATGAGGGTAACTTCACTTTTCTTCTTCCTTATGTGCTTGCACTTGGATCTTGATGTGGAGTTATTTGTTTCAATGTTGCTTGGTAGAGATTGTTCCTAGGACTATTCCCTGCCGTACATTAGTTTTGCATTACATTGGATCGATCTAGTTTTAGACCAAGTCAAATCTCAGATCTGCAGTTTCTGTCTGACTCGGAATATCCGGTCCAGATTGACTCGGAATTTCCGGTCCCCCGGAATTTCCGGTCATGTCTGACCCGGATATTCCGAGCCAAACACTGCAGTTTTAAGATTAACTCATGTTTAACTACATATGATCCATCGAATGCCTATCTAATGTGTGTATTATCTCCTGACTTGTGTGCACTTACCTTATGCTACCATCTATGCTCAAATTCACAGGTTCAGGTGGAAGTCCGTCCGCAGGGGGTTCAAGGCACACTGGTAGAGCACCTGTCTCCAAGCAATCAGTCAACAAAGGAAAGGGCCTTGCACCTCAGAGGAAGAAGAAAGCTGTTGCCAGCAAGCCCTCATCTAAGAAGAGAAAGAATGCCCCTAGTCCCCAATGTACGAACTATTCCAAGATGCATTCTGTTGATTACTCTCAGCTGAGGCAGGGGGACTGGTACCTCAGCGCAAGAGACACCTCTCTCGATGATCGCATCTTTTGGTGCCAAGCGCAAGAGCATATATTTGTGGATCTATATCTCTCACTGTCGAAGCCAATTCGACCCATGCACCCGTTTGACTTTGCATCCCTACAGAAGAAAACTGCTTTTTCAGAGGCCATCCACATTGTCAAGACCATGGGTTTGGAGAGATTGGCGCTCATCCGTTGTGCCTACAACGCGCAGCTTGTTATGCAGTTCTTCGCCACCCTAGTGATCAAGGGTGACTCGAAGAAGACCATGAAATGGATGACTGGGGAATCATACTGTGAGTCCAACTTCGAGGAGTTTGGCAAGGTACTAGGCTACAGGTTTGATGGTGAAAATCCCCAAGGCACTCGCATGCACTCCCCATACAAGCTCAACAAGAAGGAGACAGCTCACTTATATGGTGTGGGAGCCACCCCTGGATTCACTCGTGAATTGCTGCCTTTGTATGATGTTCTTGTGCGCATCCTGCGTGAGAACATTGCACCGAGTGGTGACAACAATGACAACGTGGTTACCCCTCTCTACAACCTGCTCCTTCACGCCAACCGCATTGTGGAGGACTCGGGTTCTGATACTGACTGGAGAGTAGATGTGATGGATTACATCTACAATGAGATGTATGAAGCTATGACCACCAGGGTCTCCATTCCTTATGCTCCATACATAATGAAGCTTCTCCTGTTTAAGTTCCCTAACCTCAACGTCAGCAGCAGTGATTTGGTGCCACATGACTTCAAGAAGCTCTATGTGAAGAAGGCTGTGGTCAAGCCCCCTCCTAGGCCTTCTACTACATCAGCTACAGGTGGTTCTTTCATGGGTGATGCTAGGAGGGCTGCTGCTACCTCTACTCATGTTCCCACCACTCATGCGCATGTCAAGAAGCTGAACTGGTTCCAGCGCAACATCCTTTGCATGAATGTGGACATCCGCAAGGAGCAATACAATGCCTACAAGGATCGCCGTCAGCAGGACTACAAGCAAGACTTGATCCTTCACCATGCTTCTGGCTCTCCTGCTCCTGCTGATCTGTCTGAGCCCCTGTCCTTTGCTCAGTGGAACCAGGGTTCCTTGGCTCCATGGACACTGATTGACCAGGACCTTGGTGGCAGCTCGTACACCACAGGCTATGACTATGATGAGGAGGATGAAGATGAGGATGAGGAGGCAGCGTCTGAGGAGTATGAGGACGATGATGCTGATGAGGATGCTGATGAGGATGCTGATGATGATGATGATGATGAGGAGGACCCCTCGGACTGAAGACTTCCATGGGACGTAGCATCGCTCTTCTTCCTTTTTGGCGTTTCGATGCCAAAGGGGGAGAAGTTGCTCTACTAGGACTTCTTCGGGGATTTGCAAGGGTCGGGCACAAGCTTATGCGTTTATCATTTATTTGCGCTTGTGTCCATTTATCGTGTTTTTAGTTTCTTGTGAAACTCTCTTTTTGTCATTTGTGATAACTGTGTATTGAGACAATGGTTGATGCTATCTCCATATCATGGTTGAGACTTCAAATTGATTGTGTTGGTATTCTCTTCATATTCTATATACACAAGGTATGAAAATCTATCTAGTCTCAATTGCTTCCATAATCTTTCATTTTGTCTCGTTTCTCCTTTGTGATATCTTGTGGCTGTTGTTATAAAATTGCTCCTATCCTTTGTTATTTTGTGTTGCATACTTGCATTTATTTAGGGGGAGCCATTTTCTGCCAAAAACATGATATTGCTGTTTGTTTCTATGCAAATCTTGGTATTGTCATCTAACACCAAAAAGGGGGAGATTGAAAGAACAGTTCTTAATCCCTAATGTTTTGTGTGTTAGTTAACAATACCAATGATACTAATCCTATTGCTAAGTATTTCAGTTTGGGTGAAACTCATATCACAAATCCTAAAGCCAAATTGTAGAGAAAAAGAGTTTCTGGAATTCTTCCCAGACCCGGATATTCCGGTTCCCCAACTCGGATATTCCGGGTCATCCCCAGAAAATTGGCTAAGTCAAGTTCAGAAGCACTACTGACTTCAATCGGAAAATCAGCTCGGAAATTTCAAGGACTCGGATATTCCGGTTCACCAACCCGGATATTCCGAGTCAACCTCAAGAAAATTGGCTAAGTCAAGATTCAGAAGTGGCACTGACTCCAATCGGAAATTCAGCTCGGAAATTTCAAGGACTCGGATATTCCGTGCCAACCTCAGAAACGGCTAAGTCAAGTTCAGAATTGGTTCTGATCTCAACCGGAAATTCAGCTCGGATATTTTCAAAGGCCCGGATATTCCGGGGCACCAGAATTTCCGGTGTAACTTAAACCGGAATTTCCGGGTGACCAAGACAGCCAACGGCCAGATTTTGAGGGGGAGTATAAATACCCCCTCACCCACTCAAGAACAGTTAGCTCTGAGATTTTCTCTCTCCTACCATTCTTGAAAGCTCAAATCATCAAGATCTCCCAATCCCCCCACCCAAATTCATTGATTTTTGGAGGATTGGAGGAGAAGGCCCGGATCTACATCGTCACCGAAGGGATTTGCATTTCTCCCCCATTCACTTGGGGATTTTGTGGCTAGGGTTTCCGGTGGGAAAACCTAGTTCACCATTGTTGTACTCTTGGTGTTACCTTGACCTTTTGTGGTCCTTGACCTTTTGTGGTCTTCTTGGGAGCCCCCAATTCAGTTGTGGGTGTGTGCCTCAAGCGTTTGTAAGGGATTCGATCTCCGCCCTAAAAGGGGATCAATAGTGGAAGGTGGACTCGAAACCTTTGTGGTTGAGTTCATCGGAGAAGAAGGTGAGCCTTTGTGGCGTTGCGGCTAACCTGTTGTTGTGGCGCACACCTCTCCAAACGAGACGTACACCCTTGGGTGGAACTCGGGATTACATCTTCGTCTCCGCGTGCTTCACTTGGTTCCCTTTACCCTTTGCTCCCTTACTTGCTTATCTTGTTTTTGCTTAGATTCTCATTTAGGTAAATTCACCGTAGTTGCATATCTAGAGAATTTACCTTTGTGTTGAGTCTAAATTTGAAAAGACCTAAAATTTGTAATAGCACCTATTCACACCCCCCTCTAGGTGCCGGATTCCCGTTCAATGTCGACACTACTGTCGATCCTACGAATTCTTGTTGAGAAAAATATCTATTTTCTAAAGTGGACATCGACTATAATGTTTCGAACATATTAGGAGATTGTAAGACTGATTCTGACATACCACACATTATTTAAAATAGAGCATGATTATAATTCCCCACATATCACTATATATGACATTATAATTCTGTGAAGCAAATTTCCACAAGCCTCTTGCGTTGAAAACATAATTCAAAAATACTGTCCTTTGATCGAATTTTGTGAACACAATGTTCACTAATCTTTCCTCTGAAAAACCCCATTTGATCTATTATCAAATTAATCTCAGACTCCATAATTTATCGGGCAAATACTCCTATTCACCAAAGTCATGGAGGAATTCGGATCAAGTAGTAAACACCATTAATTAGTCATTAAAAATGACACTCAATTAATTTCCGCCAGTATTGCAGCTTCAATACTTGATTTCAAACTTAATCAACTAAGCACTTGAAATACTTAAATGGATCAAGACACCCATTACTTCTTTCATTGCTTTTATGACTAAACTCGACGGTGTTTGTTCTAGTAATAGAACCTTTGTTCATGGGACAAGCTATTTTATCATTTCTACAATTATGAATACTTATCATACAATCAATGTAACTGAGATGTGGAATCTTTATTCATAAGATAAAACAACTGACTTGTTCCATAACATAAAACAACTGAACTTGTCTTATTACATAAATAACTTTGTCTTGCAACAATCAAGACACACACACTCGCTCACTATTACAAAAGATCGTATAAAAAACTATTAATGATAACTATGATAACTTGAGGACGTGAACACCAAAAGGCCATCAACTCCTTGACTACCAGCTTCAGCGCCAGGTCACATCAAACTGCGCCGCATATATGTGATGATCAGGACCTGTTTCACAAATAGAACAAGTATCAAATACTTCATCATATACCAAGGGCGAATTCATAATTCTGCATATATCAAATATATACCTGTAGCATCGAAGATCTCTCCTTCGATGGAATCAACCTTGAGAGACTGGAACTCACGTACGAACTTGTAGAAGTTCATATCGTCGGCTTTCAAAATGTACTTGCGCACATGCTTCTCATAGCTAGGAGGAAGAGATATCAGGACAGTCCGAATGGCACACGAATCTACCATCCAGTAATCGAAGACCATCGTCAGCTGGAAGTAGATGTCATACAATCTCTTCAAATGTGTCTTCAGACAGGTATGCTCCTCCATGTGAATGGTCTGGAACATTCTAAGCTGCCTGAATTGCTCACGCTTTAATTCATCTCCGAAGTGAGTCTTTATCGCATCCATCATGACGCTTGGCTCCTTGCGTCGAAACATCTCTTTCAACTCGGGTGCCAGGCATACGGTCATGGTGATCTCCACTTCAATGAATATGTCTCGACGCCTACGGAAATCATCTTCCTCCTCCTGGCTTGCAGAATCTCCTGGTCCCCCTCCTAACGGTTCATCGAGAACATATAGAATGTTGTTGTGTTCGAGAATGTTTCTAAAACCCCTGTAACATCTGATGAAGTTGGACCCGTCGGCTTCTAATGTAGCATCCGGGCTCTTGAGGAAGTAACCGAAGTATAGTTGCGTAGTCTACAGATGTGATCGCAAAAGAGGTAAGGTTAAGTTTATAATAGGTAGGTGAGTTTTAGTTCTATAATCTCATTATCAAAAACACACCACACCAAGATTATTATCCCTAAAAATAATAATGGCGATGACACGACCCTCATCCACCACACTACCCCCGATCATCACGGCCGGCAGCACAACTTCAAAGGTGGACATAAAATGTCGATCATAACAACTCTATGACTCGTGCTTGATCTTTCGATCTTCCCGTGTTCCGAGGCCATACCTCTGAGTATGCTAGGCTCGCCAATCAAACCTCGAAGACCCTGCGCGTGCAACATGGCTTACACCCACTGTATGCGAACGACGAGATGTGTGACACCCGATCATCACGGCCTGCCTCATAACGTAGAACTTTCTTGGTGGTGCGCAACGAGGGAGAACACAATTTTGGTATTTGTTAGGGATCATCCTATTTATGACGCTACCGTTGTATATCTAGCATATAAGCAATCAATAGGATGCACACACAACAGCACACAATAATGATGCAATGAAGTGCGATGTGACATGGTCGATGCGCCTGGACCTTCATGGCGCCATGTGCCTGGCCCCCCGGCGCCCCGGCATGGCTCCGAGTCTAAAGAGCCCTCCATTGCCTTCGACAGTACGAGTAATATGAAAACTTACCGTAACCATGTCACATAAAATAACGCCTCCGCAAAACAAAGTTAGACGCCTCTAACTTTATTTAGTTTTGCAAGTTTTACGTGGCATATAGGCTTATTCGCAAGACAATCGCTTCCCTACCTACGAACTTTGTACCACAACGTCGATCGTATAATTGCATGTTTAAGCATCCCTTTCGGGCCCTCCATTGAAAATGCTTTGCCGACTAGAGAGAGAGAGACAGACACCCGCCAGCCACAGATACGGTGCAAGCCGTATGTCAGTAGTGGAACCAGTCTCGCGTAAGAGTACGCGTAAAGTCGGTCCGGGGCGCTTCATCAACTCAATACCGAAGGCATCGCAAGTGCACGCTAGAGGGTAGCAAATATAAGAAAGACGCCCTCATTTAACATGAGTTCTAACCGAACCAGCAGTACTACGCATAGATCGGCTCTGATACCACTGAAGGGGTTACGGTGCAGAAAACAATAATTTTTCTAGCGAACGAAACCCTAACTAGGCAGGATCTATCTATCTAGTACATGCGATAACGGTGGCGGAACGGGTTACATTACCTCCATGTAGACCGATAGCGGGGATTACGCTCCCGCACAAGCGTTGACGATGAAGTCGTACGTAGCCGACCTCGAGGTCGTGGAGAACTTGCCGCGATGTCGGAGTCGATGACGCCGGGGTGTCGATGATGATCTGCGTCGACGGGCGTCGGGCGGAAGAAGGCAGAGCGCTAGCACCAGGACTGGTGCGCCGGCAGCAGAGGGGGCGTGGCGCGGCGGCTGCAGGGGGCGAGACGACGTCGCCCAAGCTCCTCAAAAGAGATGCCTCCGAGCACTCACAAACATACGGAGCTTAGCGACAACTCCCGGTCATTCAGATCCAGCTGAAATCGCAGGAGTAGATCTTATCTGGAATCCCGCAGAGCAACGGCGCTCTGCGGTATGGCTTAGGTGGAGAGAGACCCCCTTCCTCAGCTCGGCGCGGCTCCAACTTGGCAACCACGAGATCGAGAGAGAAATTGGGAATTAATTGGATTTTTCTATGAATTAAATCAATTAATATGCCTTGGTATATAAAGGGGGAAGGGGGTGTGCCAACCCCCTTGGCTCCCCCATGTGGGACTAAAGGAGGAGAGGGGAGGGGGTGTTCGGCCGAACCCTCCTTGGGCTTTCCCACTCCTAGTCCAACTCGGACTAGGAGGCCCAAGCCTCCCTTTCCTTGTGGAGTGCGGTTTCCCCCTCTTGGGCCCTCTTAGGGCCCATGTAGGTGGGAGCCCCTTTTTTCCTTTATTTAATTAATATTAAATTAATATAAAAATCCGATTAATTCATAATGAATATATTTATATATAATTCAATATCCCGTGACTCTGAAACTATTTCGGAACCACCCGAACAACTTTCGGACATTCCCGGAACCATTCCATATCTCCCCGGAACTCCTTCCGGACCACCGGAACTCTTTCCGGATCATTTCTCTCTCTCCAACAAACTCCTATAAAATTCCAGAACCTATCTCCTAGCGTCGCTAAGACCTTAAGTTTGTTACGCTACAGTTCGGGAACACTCCAGACATGGTCGAGACACTCCGCTCACCAATGATCGTCAGGGATACCTGGAAATATATGACGACCCCTGTGCATTCCACGATTATCGTCGTTGAACCATAAATATGACATTCGTTCCCTTTGTCTCTGCGATACTACCTTGTCCGAGATATGATCCTAGACACACCGATGCCTTTGTTGTATCTCGTTACCGACGAAGGTTATTAACTCGTATGCGATATTACATCTCCATGACCTAGTCATAAGCTGCGCAGCTATATAGATGCAATATCACCGAGTGGGCCCAGAGTATCTTTCCATTACAAGAATGAACAAATCCCGCTCTTGATCCTTACGTCTTGATGCTCTTTCGGAATACCCAAGATGGACACCGTTATTGTCATTCTATATAAGACACAACGTTTGGTGCTCTCAAAGTACCCCTACGAAGCATTAATAAGTACGGTCTCACGGTCTAAGGAATAAGCTATCATATTCTTATCTATTGCAAATGACAAACATCGTAATACGATCTTATTGCAATACTTTGCTATGTCCACCACCTTATTCAACTAACAAGATGACCCCATTGTCAACCGACGTCATTGTCCTTGATCGGGAATCTCGATCAACTGTTGCCCAATGGACTAGCTCATATAGAGGCTTGCTAGGGACCTGGTTGTCTATGTATCACACGTGTATTAACAATTCCGATTAATACAGTTATAGCATAATACACAAACCTATTATAAACTTATGAGATAATGCAATAAATAATATTTATTTATTTGCCTCTAGGGCATATCTCCTTCAATGGAATGGTTCCGGGAATGTCCGAAAGTTGTTCGGGTGGTTCCGAAATAGTTTCGGAGTCATGGGATATTGAATTATATATAAATATATTAATTATGAATTAATAGGAATTTTATATTAATATAATATTAATTAAATAAAGGAAAAATGGGGCCCCCACCTACATGGGCCCTAAGAGGGCCCAAGAGGGGGGAGCCGCACCCCACAAGGAAGGGAGGCTTGGGCCTCCTAGTCCGAGTTGGACTAGGAGTAGGAAAGCCCAAGGGGGGGTTCGGCCGAACCCCCCTCTTTTCCTTCTCCTCCTTTAGTCCCACATGGGGGAGCCAAGGGGTTTTGCACACCCCCTTCCCCCTTTATATACCAAGGCATATGAATTGATTTAATTCATAGGAAATTACAATTAATTCCCGTTTTCTCTCTCGATCTCGTGGTTCCCAAGTTGGAGCCGCGCCAAGCTGAGAAAGGGGGGATCTCTCTCCACCCAAGCTATACCGCAGAGCGCCGTTGCTCTGCGGGATTTCAGATAAGATCTACTCCTGCGATTTCAGCTGGATCTGAATGACCGGGAGTTGTCGCTAAGCTCTGTATGTTTGTGAGTACTCGGAGGCAACTCTTTTGAGGAGCTTGGGCGACGTCGTCTCGCCCCCTGCAGCCGCCGCGCCTCCCTCCCCTCCGCTGCCGGCGCACCAGCCCTGGTGCTGGCACTCTGCCTTCTTCCGCCCGACGCCCGTCGACGCAGATCATCATCGACACCCCGGCGTCATCGACTTCGACATCGCGGCAAGATCTTCGCGACCTCGAGGTCCGCTACGTACGACTTCATCGTCAACGCTTGTGCGGGAGCGTAATCCCCGCTATCGGTCTACATGGAGGTAATGTAACCCGTTCCGCCACCGTTATCGCATGTACTAGATAGATAGATCCTGGCTAGTTATGGTTTCGTTCGCTAGAAAAATTATTGTTTTCTGCACCGTAACCCCTTCAGTGGTATCAGAGCCCATCTATGCGTAGTACTGCTGGTACGGTTAGAACTCATGTTGAATGAGGGCGTCTTTCTTATATTTGCTACCCTCTAGCGTGCACTTGCGATGCCTTCGGTATTGAGTTGATGAAGTGGCCCGGACCGACTTTACGCGTACTCTTACGCGAGACTGGTTCCACTACTGACATACGGCTTGCACCGTATCTGTGGCTGGCGGGTGTCTGTCTCTCTCTCTCTAGTCGGCAAAGCATTTTCAATGGAGGGCCCGAAAGGGATGCTTAAACATGCAATTATACGATCGACGTTGTGGTACAAAGTTCGTAGGTAGGGAAGCGATTCTCTTGCGAATAAGCCTATATGCCACGTAAAACTTGCAAAACTAAATAAAGCTAGAGGCGTCTAACTTTGTTTTGCAGAGGCGTTATTTTATGTGACATGGTTACGGTAAGTTTTGATATTACTCGTACTGTCGGAGGCAATGGAGGGCTCTGTAGACTCGGAGCCATGCCGGGGCGCCAGGGGCCAGGCACATGGCGCCATGAAGGTCCAGGCGCATCGACCGTGTCACATCGCACTTCATTGCATCATTATTGTGTGCTGTTGTGTGTGCATCCTATTGATTGCTTATAAGCTAGATATACAACGGTAGCATCATAAATAGGATAATCCCTAACAAATACCAAAATTGTGTTCTCCCTCGTTGCGCACCACCAAGAAAGTTCTACGTTTTGAGGCAGGCCGTGATGATCGGGTGTCACACATTTCGTCGTTCGCATACAGTGGGTGTAAGCCATGTTGCACGCGCAGGGTCTTCGAGGTTTGATTGGCGAGCCTAGCATACTCAGAGGTATGGCCTCGGAACACGGGAAGATCGAAAGATCGAGCACGAGTCACAGAGTTGTTGTGATCGACATTTTATGTCCACCTCTGAAGCTGTGCTGTCGGCCGTGATGATCGGGGGTGGTGCAGTGGATGGGGGTCGTGTCATCGCCATTATTATTTTAGGGATAATAATCTCGGTGTGGTGTGTTTTAGATAATAAGATTGTAAAACTAAAACTCACCTGCGTATTATAAACTTAACCTTACCTCTTTTGCGATCACATCTGTAGACTACGCAACTATACTTCGCTTACTTCCTCAAGAGCCCGGATGCTACATTAGAAGCCGACGGGTCCAACTTCATCAGATGGTACAGGGGTTTTAGAAACATTCTCGAACACAACAACATTCTATGTGTTCTCGATGAACCGTTAGGAGAAGGACCAGGAGATTCTGCTAGCGAGGAGGAGGAAGATGATTTCCGTAGGCGTCGAGACATATTCATTGAAGTGGAGATCACCATGACCGTATGCCTGGCACCCGAGTTAAAAGAGTTGTTTCGACGCAAGGAGCCAAGCGTCATGATGGATGCGATAAAGACACACTTCGGAGATGAATTAAAGCGTGAGCAATTCAGGCAGCTTAGAATGTTCCAGACCATTCACATGGAGGAGCATACCTGTCTGAAGACACATTTGAAGAGATTGTATGACATCTACTTCCAGCTGACGATGGTCTTCGATTACTGGATGGCAGATTCCTGTGCCATTCGGACTGTCCTGATATCTCTACCTCCTAGCTATGAGAAGCATGTGCGCAAGTACATTTTGAAAGCCGACGATATGAACTTCTACAAGTTCGTACGTGAGTTCCAGTCTCTGAAGGTTGATTCCATCGAAGGAGAGATCTTCGATGCTACAGGTATATATTTGATATATGCAGAATTATGAATTCGCCCTTGGTATATGATGAAGTATTTGATACTTGTTCTGTTTGTGAAACAGGTCCTGATCATCACATATATGCGGCGCAGTTTGATGTGACCTGGCGCTGAAGCTGGTAGTCAAGGAGTTGATGGCCTTTTGGTGTTCACGTCCTCAAGTTATCATAGTTATCATTAATAGTTTTTTATACGATCTTTTGTAATAGTGAGCGAGTGTGTGTGTCTTGATTGTTGCAAGACAAAGTTATTTATGTAATAAGACAAGTTCAGTTGTTTTATGTTATGGAACAAGTCAGTTGTTTTATCTTATGAATAAAGATTCCACATCTCAGTTACATTGATTGTATGATAAGTATTCATAATTTTAGAAATGATAAAATAGCTTGTCCCATGAACAAAGGTTCTATTGCTAGAACAAACACCGTCGAGTTTAGTCATAAAAGCAATGAAAGAAGTAATGGATGTTTTGGTCCATTTAAGTATTTCGAGTGCTGAGTTGGTTAAGCTTGAAATCAAGTATTGAAGTTGCAATACTAGCGGAAATTAATTGAGTGTCATTTTTAATGATTAATTAATGGTGTTTACTACTTGATCCGAATTCCTCCATGACTTTGGTAAATAGGAGTATTTGCCCGATAAATTATGGAGTCTGAGATTAATTTGATAATAGATCAAATGGGGTTTTTCAGAAGAAAGATTAGTGAACATTGTATTCACAAAATTCGATCAAAGGACAATATTTTTGAATTATGTTTTCAACAAAAGAGACTTGTGGAAATTTTCTTCACAAAATTATAATATCATATATAGTGATATGTGGGGAATTATAATCATACTCTATTTTAAATAAAGTGTGGTCTGTCAGAATCAGTCTTAGAATCTCCTAATATGTTCGAAACATTATAGTCGATGTCCACTTTAGAAAATAGATATTTTTCTCAACAAGAATTTGTAGGATCGACAGTAGTGTCGACGTGTATATGATTATGCGATAATTCGAAATATATATGAGTGGTTCTTTGTAGATTGCTCGCATTGGATGAGAGTGTATTCCAAAATCAATTAGAAACAAAGTTCAGTTTGTTGTCTATGTAATTCCGAGGAAAAGGTGATTTTCGAATTATGATTTATGGATTGGAATTAGAAGTTTGGAATAAAGTGTCAGACCTATGTTGGAAAGTGTTCCAAAGAGTATATGTCTGCTAATGAAAGTTTAGTGATTAAGAGTGAGGGAGACTAGAAAATTGTTTTCTGCTTGCAATCCTCTTCATAAAGATCATAATATTTTCATGAAAGAAACTTCTAAATAAAGTGCTGTTATATTTAATATTGCTGTCGGGTCACAGCACTGTATTAAGTATTACAGATCTTGTTGACAGATCAAGGTGCGCTTTATGAATACAAAGAAAGTTGAAAAAATATCGGAATACGAACAAAGGCTTTTTGAGCCTGGAAATCCAAGTTACATTTTGAAAGGATTAAGAGAGTAATTGTTGCTGCAATTCTTATTAGAGAAATAAGATTGTTTAATCGTCATATAAAGTATTATATGAGAAATGTGACTATAAGAAAGACGCGGTGGCATGTCTTGTCAAGAAATGTGTCTTGGCCAAGATCAAATTTGTTGACTACATTTATGTAGACATGCTTGAAGTCTGAGGGATTTGTATTAATGTAATACTGTAGTTTGTATTAAATTCGAATTGATAGTAGATCAATGATTTTGGTTTAACCAAGATGTCGATTTAAGTGGGAGTCATAGTTAGTTCACTCAGGAGAAATATGTGAAGAACATATTTTTGAGTGGTTGCTTAGGAACTCAAATATGTGGATAACATGTTTTTGAGTGGGAGCTCGTGTTATCAAATATGTGGAGACATAATTTGAGTGGAAGTCGAATTCATCTTGTGTAGTTAACACATTGTGAAACTGTACCAATAGAATAGGATGAAGTTGTGAAACTATTTGAAAGTTAGTGTCTATTTTGAAATAGAACGGGAATTTTAAATAGTTAGTCGAGTTGTTTTGGATTATATCTGAGGAGTCAGAATAGAATCAAAAGGATGGTCCTTTGGAATCCAATTGATCGTTAAGAGTAATGATGCATGAAAGTAATGGTTGTATGACATATGGGTCTATTATGTAATATTAGACATCATACAGGAACCATATTATCTGCTCGATGAAATATAACCGATGTTCTTGGAATAAGAGCAGTAATGAAAGTAAATTTGGAATTTACTGGAAGTAGAAGTGCGTTAGTTAAGGGATTGACATTAGAATGTCAAGTTTTCTGCACTGGTGTGAAAGTTTGTAGATATCGCGAGTTTGTAATTGTTACAAGGGGCTCTGTATGGCTGAGTGTGTTTTTCAGGGCAGTTATCTGGTTAGTATAATCAGAGTAAGCGCTGGGAAACATAAGTCTCACTTAGTTATGGTATTTACATATATGTTGTTGGACAACATGGTGATATCAAGCAAGTTGATGTCAGTGAATCGCAAAAGCATGCACAATCATGGATTGTGCAGTAACACTTTTCCACAAGCAAGCATCATCGAATGATTCTTATTTGATAAGGGATTTTGATAAAGTAAAATGCAGCTGGTTTATTTGTACTCTAGTGCAAGTGGGAGACTGAAGGAGATATGCCCTAAAGGCAAATAAATAAGTAGTATTTATTGCATTATCTCATAAGTTTATAATAGGTTTGTGTATTATGCTATAACTGTATTAATCGGAATTATTAATGCACGTGTGATACATAGACAACCAGGTCCCTAGCAAGCCTCTATATGAGCTAGTCCATTGGGCAACAGTTGATCGAGATTCCCGATCAAGGACAATGACGTCGGTTGATAATGGGGTCATCTTGTTAGTTGAATAAGGTGGTGGACATACGCAAAGTATTGCAATAAGATCGTATTACGATGTTTGTCATTTGCAATAGATAAGAATATGATAGCTTATTCCTTAGACCGTGAGACCGTACTTATTAATGCTTCGTAGGGGTGCTTTGAGAGCATCAAACGTTGTGTCTTATATAGCATGACAATAACGGTGTCCATCTTGTGTATTCCGAAAGAGCATAGAGACGTAAGGATCAAGAGCGGGATTTGTTCATTCTTGTAATGGAAAGATACTCTGGACCCACTCGGTGATATTGCATCTATATAGCTGCGCAGCTTATGACTAGGTCATGGAGATGTAATATCGCAGACGAGTTAATAACCTTCGTCGGTAACGAGATACAACAAAGACATCGGTGTGTCTACGATCATATCTCGGACAAGGTAGTATCGCAGAGACAAAGGGAATGAATATCATATTTATGGTTCAACGACGATATTCGTAGAATGCACAGGGGTCGTCATATATTTCCAGGTATCCCTGACGATCATTGGTGAGCGGAGTGTCTCGACCATGTCTGGAGTGTTCCCGAACCGTAGCGTAACAAACTTAAGGTCTTAGCGACGCTAGGAGATAGGTTCTGGAATTTTATAGGTTTTTATTGGAGAGAGAGAAATGATCCGGAAAGAGTTCCGGTGGTCCGGAAGGAGTTCCGGGGAGCTATGGAAGGGTTCCGAGAATGTCCGAAAGTTGTTCGGGTGGTTCCGAAATAGTTTCGGAGTCATGGGATATTGAATTATATATAAATATATTAATTATGAATTAATAGGAATTTTATATTAATTTAATATTAATTAAATAAAGGAAAAAGGGGGCTCCCACCTACATGGGCCCTAAGAGGGCCCAAGAGGGGGGAGCCGCACCCCACAAGGAAGGGAGGCTTGGGCCTCCTAGTCCGAGTTGGACTAGGAGTAGGAAAGCCCAAGGGGGGGGGGTTCGGCCGAACCCCCCTCTCCCCTCTCCTCCTTTAGTCCCAAGGCATATTAATTGATTTAATTCATAGGAAAATACAATTAATTCCCGTTTTCTCTCTCGATCTCGTGGTTCCCAAGTTGGAGCCGCGCCGAGCTGAGAAAGGGGGGATCTCTCTCCACCCAAGCTATACCGCAGAGCGTCGTTGCTCTGCGGGATTCCAGATAAGATTTACTCCTGCGATTTCAGCTGGATCTGAATGACCGGGAGTTGTCGCTAAGCTCCGTATGTTTGTGAGTACTCGGAGGCAACTCTTTTGAGGAGCTTGGGCGACGTCGTCTCGCCCCCTGCAGACACCGCGCCTCCCTCCCCTCTGCTGCCGGCGCACCAGCCCTGGTGCTGGCACTCTGCCTTCTTCCGCCCGACGCCCGTCGACGCAGATCATCATCGACACCCCGGCGTCATCGACTTCGACATCGCGGCAAGATCTTCGCGACCTCGAGGTCGGCTACGTACGACTTCATCGTCAACGCTTGTGCGGGAGCGTAATCCCCGCTATCGGTCTACATGGAGGTAATGTAACCCGTTCCGCCACCGTTATCGCATGTACTAGATAGATAGATCCTGGCTAGTTAGGGTTTCGTTCGCTAGAAAAATTATTGTTTTCTGCACCGTAACCCCTTCAGATATTTACAGCCAACAGAGTTTCGAAGCGCTCCTTCTGAAACCAAAAGGTCAGAGAAAAACAAGGGTGCGCACGATGGAATACCATCCGATCCAGTAATCTCCAGCCATGAGTCCCAATGGAGTTCACCGGCGGAGTCTTCCGAACACGACCGTCCAGCCAGATCGATGGGGACCGACATCCGGTAGATCATCATCTCGCCGCGAATAAGAACTAAGGACCACCGCCATTATTTTTCAGCCTCGCAAGCCCCGACGCCGCAAGGCCACTCCAAGCAGAAACGGCAGCAATGGAGGAAGTCAACCAACAACATAGCTAATTGGTTTGGCCAAAGCCAGCGCCCGATAGCCGGCCCAAGTTGGATCCTGCAACCCAGATTGGATCTGGGACCAAGATCAATCCCTTCCGCCAAGACGGAGGAGAGGCACCGGCAGCGCCCCACCGCCTCGACGTCGCCATGCTGCCAAGAGAACTCAGGCGCCGGCCGGACGACCGCGCTGCACCGTGCCTGCCGCCTGCGCCTCACCGCCTCCATGAGTCGTCGCCGTGAGACACTTCTTCTGCCCACCATCAAGGATGGGATGAGCGCCACCACCGCCGCCAGGGCCGGCAGCAGCGGCGGCAGGGGGCTGGGATGGTGGGTGGCTGCTAGGGCTTAGGGATGGTCGCCTCCAGAGCAGCCTGGAGGGAGGCGACCCGGGAGGTTTTATGTTTCTCGCCTGGCCCCGACGCACGTAACTGGCAACCCATACCCTGTCCATTAGGGTCGGGTGCCCATGGGCGGACGTGCCCATGGGCGGAATTACCGGCCTAAATCAGAGCATAGCTACATAATAACCTGTGCTATTTATTGGTTTAACTATTCTTTTTGTTTTCTTGCATGGAAGAGGAAGCTTTATTCACCAATAGGAGAGCACCTAAATACAATTAGGAGCGGCAAAATGCTGTAATGTTTATGTACACCTAAATAAATGAACGAACTGACATCTACGGAAACATAACTTTTTTTTAGTGTTGTACTGTTTCAAAGTAGGTAAAAGCTGGAAAGCAAAAGAAAAACAGAGTATCTGCCTCTCCAAGTCGTGGCTTAGAAGACGTGAGAAGTGTGTACTTTCCTCGATTTTGAATATAATAACTTCAGCTTTCAACAGCGCAACGTGATGCCTCTGGCAGCAAGCCGGCAGCCAACTTTGCAATGTCTTTACCAAGCAGGTCGTGTGATTCGAAGGTTCTGTAAGCAAAGGCCATAGCACTATATCTTTGTATCAATATTAGACACATTTCTACATTAATAAAAAATAAATATAGGGTATGTTTTTGCCTTTAAAGTATATGTAGCAGATCTCGTAAAAACACATACGGGAAGAGAAATCATCCACGATTTTCCAAAGGGCTAGGAAAGAAGCGGCGGACGGTGGGGACCTATTTGACGGTGCGTCGTTGCCAGGCAACTCGAATCGACGGCGGAATGCGTGCTGAATTTCACGACGCAAAAAAAAAACCTCACGTGCGTCCCCGGGACGCAGCCAGGGGCACATCACCGCGCGTATCCTCCAGTCCCGGCCGCTGCCTGGGCCTCTCGCCGCCGCTGCCGCCGGCCCTTGCTACCGGCCGCCAAAGGAGGCCTGGGTGTGGTGGTTGCCGAAGATAGCCGCCGGGGCTGCTAGGGCGGAGACAGCCGGCGCATTGACGAGCAGCGGTCGGCGTTCTTGGCCGGGGTGGCGGCGGAGGGGCAGCTGGGGATCGAAGTGGTTTTGGAAACCCTAGATCGATTTGATCTGGGTGGATCCGTGTGCCGCCTCCCCATGTCCTCTAAGTCCATGGTCTGGCCGTCAACGGCGTATGGTCGTCCATGCTCTGCCGCTTTTTGGAGCGACCGATCTGCAGGGCGGTGAGGTGTGCTGGAGGAGCGGCGGGCATGATGCAGCAGGCCAATGGTGGCGGTGCGACCATGCCGTGCGATGGCCGCTTGGTCGTGCCATGGTGGTGGCGCTGAAGCTGGAGGACCTCGTGGCGCTCTAGCCTGATCTTCCTTGGGCTCGCTTAGGCCAAAGGCCGACCCGCACTTTCCGATTGCTGGGAGTCGGCCCGTGGTGTGGGGACTGCTGGATCGACAAGAATAATGGTGGTTAGTGGTCCTAGGGCTCCAAGCCGGCGTCAAGAGGAGGATATATTGTTGTCTGGCGTCTTCGATCTAGCTGAAGAGATGTGTTTCGGATGTTCCGCCGACGCTCCATTGGGCAATGCCTGGAGATTGCTGGACCGGGTGGAACCGATCGTGCGCACCCATATTTTTCGCTGGCCATTTAGGTTCAGAGGGTTCGAAACTCGGTCGACTGTTAATATCACGGAGCATGTTCTCGTTCCGTTCCGTGATGCTGGCGGAGAATGTCATGGAAGGCAAGATCTTGCCTTGCAGGATGAAAATCCAAGATCTGACCTTAATTGTTTGTGTCTGGCAATGACCTTGATGAAGGCGTTGTTTTGTGAGCCAGACTTCTGTGATGTCTCGGTGGTGTTAGTGCCGCTTTTACTAGGATTAGATCGCTCTAGCGGGACTTAACTTTTTTTAATAATTATTCTTTTTTTTTAGTGTGCATCCGTAAAGCCGTTTAGCAATACGTTGTGGTAGAGGCTATGTATATTTGGTACTCCTTGATATGAATAAATTCCTTTTATTAAAAAAAGTCTACATCACACAGTCAAATCATCATTATTTTAATAGAAACAGAAGTGAGACGTTTGTGGTTGGGTGGCTTCATTAATTTTAAAACTCTTCGACTCTAGTTTAAGCACACGGTGTTTCAATACAATACATCAATACTCCTTACAAAACAAATAAAACCAAGTGTAGAGGGGCATGTTCTCAAACAAAGAAAAGAAATGGAGAGAAAACATGGTCATCGAGATGTTTCTTCCTCCGGCTGCCACCCGCTCCCTTTACCACGCCACACGTATCACCAGAAAGGATCTATCGATCTTCTTCTCATCAGTCAAAAATAAAATAAAAATTCGCCTTGGGAACTGGAATATCCCCCACCTCTTCTTCCAACTCCCACCATTTCTCCTCTGCTCTCCACCTCCTCGCTCGCTCGCACCAATGGCCAGCTACCGGCTCGTCCCCCTCTTCGTTCTCTTCCTCTCCGTCCACTCCCTCGGCGCGCTCCTCAACGACACGGACGTGGTGTCCCGGATAGCATTCGGCTCCTGCGCGAACCAGAGTTCGCCCCAGGTGCTCGACGAGGGCCTCCTGCTCTCGACTTTCTTGGCTTTGCTTGAGTGGAGCTGATGGGGGCTTGTTTCCCCTCCTCTTTCCTTGCAGCCTGTATGGGAGGCTATTGCGGGGTTCGACCCGCAGGTCTTCATCTGGCTCGGGGACAACGTCTACGGGGACAACAAGCGCCCGTCCCGGGTGTTCGGGAAGGAGCGGACGGTCGGCCCCTGGAAGAATCTGCCGCGGTTCTACCCGGCGACGGAGGAGGAGCTGCGGAGGAAGTACGAGCTGGGCAAGGCCAATCCGGGGTACGCCAAGTTGAGAGAGACGGCTCAGGTGACCTCCCGGTTGTTTGCCGCGTTCAATTGCTAGCTGTAGTCGATTGCCCATGTGCTCGGTAGTTGAATTGCATGTCTACTCCGTAGTCGATTGCCTGTGTAGTCGGTCGTCGATTAGTAGCTTTTGTTTCATTAGGGTCGATCAGTTCCTGTCTGCTCTGTTTCTTGATGGCAGGCTTTGTTGTTGGCAGTGACTTCACTGACTTGTGAGATTTTGTTTCTTCAGAGGGTTAAATAGTCCACCGTTTTGTTTGGTCTCTGTGTCTGGAAGTCCGACATGGTTGTTGGAGCTTAGTGGGGGAGGTTTCTTGGGGCTTTGTGGGTGTATTATCATGATTACAAAATCCAACGTGGGCACTACTGCACTGGCATTGCCAATATCACGAAATGCCACAGCTGCGGAGGAGTCAATTTTATGCTACTTAGACTGGTAATTTACAACTGAGCGGTAACTTGCAGGACGTCACGAAATAGTGCTTCGTTCATTTTGTTGCTCAGTGCCATGTCCGGTGTTAGAGTAATCCTTGCATAGGAGTTATTCTAGAATGTTCTAGTATACTATTCTGGATTAAGACTTAGGCTGTAAGATAGAGTAGAAGTACTTGCCATCCTGGCTAGCAGTAGAAGCTTGTAGAAGGCTGTAGAAAAACTAGCTATAAAAACCTAGTTGTAGAACGTTGTAGTCACCAACCTTGTACTCCTATATATACCCCTATGTAATACAAGCAGTAGTAGCTTTTGGCAGCCACAAACAAACACCTTCCCACACACTACCTGTGAGCTAAGTAGACTAACATCCGGAGCTAGACAAAATAAACTCTGCGAGCCAGATTGGGGATCACTCGGTAGATTGGGCTTTTGGTGGACTAGGCTTTGCCCATTGATTGGCATACGATTATTTTTGGCTCCTGGAGTAGGCGGGTCACTGCCCGGTTTTGCCTCAATGTAGCTCCACCACTGGCCATGTTTGGGACACCTTTTTTGTATCTTCTGAGGACATGAAGATTCTTGCAACATTGTTATTGTTTCCCTTTTCCAAAAAATAATCCTCTTATACTAGTTAATTAAGGACTAGTCCAGGATCACTATCATTCACGATCATTTGCAGGTGATTGGAACATGGGATGACCACGATTACGGATTGAATGATGCAGGAAAGGAATATAGTGGGAAAGTATTTAGTCAAAGGCTTCTGTTAGATTTCTTGGATGAAGCTGAAGACAGTTCACGGTATATATATACAGGAATACTTGAGTTAATTATGAATTCTTGATGTTCTTTTGCTATGAGGTCACTGTTTATAAATGGTGGTACCCAAGAATGCCTTTTTTTTGTTTATTCTTTATGATGTTTCTTGGTAATCTGTTTTTCGCAGCATATTTGGATCTTCTGTGACCAAGACATTCCATTTTAGGTTTCAGGATTTTCATACCTACAGTTTTAGGCCACCAGACACCTCATAGTACTCTCTCTTGTTTATTTAGGAGGAAACAAGCTGGTGTTTATGCCTCATATATGTTTGGTCCTGAAGGAAAACGGGTAAAGGTACAGTCTATTATACCATGTACAGCCTTTTATGTAATTTCTTAAGTTTTTTCATCAAAATCCTGTTCAAATAGGATGTCTCCATAATGTACATAAACATGTCGGTGATCCTTCCAGTCTGTGCCATGTTCCCCTTTTGTACCTCTATTTTGCACCCTTGTACCATTTCATTGTACTGTCATCTGTCGGAATAAATCATTATAGCTCTTCTAGCTATCCTGTCAACAGTTTTTGCTTTATCATTTATATTTCTGAAACGGAAACCCACACCACCCTTCAAGATTTGGTAGTGACTGATGTCCAAGGTTTGTAACAAATTTTCAATTTACTGTAAGGTTTGTAACAAGTTAGTACTATGTAAGTGCAGATTTGTTTGATGCTGCTTTTGGTTTATGTATAGTTGTGTGTAATTTGTTAAGTTCACAGCACAGTTAAACAAACTCAACCATTGAGTTTACAATCAGTATAGAGTACTACCTCTGCTCCAAAACGTCTTATACTCCGTATCAAAATGTAAGACGTTTTGGTAGCTTAAATTTGGCTACCGAAACGTGTTACATTTAGTTACAGAGGAAGTATTAAGGAACAGAGATAGTAGCAACTTAGAAGATGTTATGAGCAACCTACATAAGTTTTGAGTTGTCGACAACTAGTACTTCGGTGCATGCTCTAAACTGGCCATCTATGAGTCAAAATCACCAAACTAAACCACCGTATTTGCATATTCCGTTTCATCATTAGTTGACTTGCATCAGATGTTCATACAATAATACGTTATTACAGGTAATTATGTTAGACACCAGATATCACAGAGACCCACTCTTAAGTGATGGAACTATACTTGGAGATCCTCAGTGGCAGTGGTTGGAGAGGGAGCTGCACGGTCCTCAGTCAGAGATCACCATTGTTGGATCTTCAATTCAGGTATATATATTCTCTCACTGGTCCAAACATAGTCAGGGAGTAAATTCTGGTAATTGTTTATGATGTTCTCCTTCCAACAGAAGTGGTCATAGGACACTGCTAAATGCGAATCTGGCCTAGGATCCCGACTGGCCATAGTTGCACCTTGTTGCCAACTTACAATGTGTACAAAAGCATTAGAAACATACAGAAACTTAGTGTGGTATAAGGAGTAATCTTGGTATAGATCTTCACGACAATTTTATGGCAGGTAGATAGTATTCAAGCAAAAGCTACCAGCATTTATGATTGCTTGCTTAGAGAATTTGAAGAACACGATCTTTAACCTGTTTATCAGCTGCTGAATTACTGTAGAAGGTCCTATTCCTAGTCACATCCCCTCCTATTAGGTTTCACCCACGGAACGAATCACATAGAACCACGAGCACACACGCACGGCAAACTTCTCCAAAGGCATGTTTCGCCCTCTGGTTTTTTTCTTTATTTCTCAATATCTCGGTGTTACGAAACTCCCCGTACATGCATCTGAATATGTAGGACCAGCTGAGCTACTAGACCTACTCGTAAATAAACTGATTATGTATGTGCGTACTCCAACAAATACGTCTGACAAGCTAGGACTCGGATCCATACCCTTATAAACTAACAACTCAAACTAGCATGCACTGTTAGGTAGGCAACCAACAACTACCAACACATAGGCAGCTAGCTATTCGACTTGGACTCAACAACAATCCTGCTCACGTTGCTTTTGACAACTTGACACTTTCGTTATGTGTGAATTTTCATCGGAGTAGCTGTAACTGACATAACTATCTTCTATGTGTTAATGCAGGTAATATCCAATCTTTCTGCCACCACTGGACCTTTGTTCTACGTGGAGTCCTGGGCACGCTTTCCGAGAGAAAGAGAACGACTGTTTCGACTGATCGATAGCAGTAAGGTTGCCTACTGTTACTTGACTAAAAAAAGTGGCTGTTATATTTCATAAAGTTTTTTCTTCATCCGTGACCCATTTGAAGTATTCTTTAGTAGATTTTTTTTGCCCAGTTTGATGACAGATGTCATTGTAGTATGTTGTAAAGCTTTAAACTTGTCCTATTTGAGGTGTTTGAATTCTTTCCAAGATCCACAATGTCATCTAAAATGAACATTGGCCTTACTGTTTATATGCAGAGAAATGGGGTGTTATTTATCAGTGGTGATGTTCATTTTGGAGAGATTGCTCGTTTTGACTGTGGTGCTCAATATCCATTGTATGATATTACCTCAAGTGGTCTTACCCAATCTGTGGAGAACTCTGTGCCAGCAGTCTTTCAGTCTCTTATGAGACTTCTGGCTTGGCTGACACCAACCCCCATGCGAGTTTTAAGCCCCAACTGCCGTCATAAATCATGCTCATATGGTAAGCTTTCATTTCCTTGGAATATGATGAAGGCATATCCCCCTAAGAGTCAATTACTGTGGGATGTATTCCGAAGTTTCGGTCTACTGAATTTTCTTGGTCCTATGGTATTGTGATATGCAGATTCTTTCCTGGTACTTTTTTTTGCGTAGTACTAGTTGTTTCACAAGTTTGCAAAAGCTGTGGTTTAATTCTGAAATGTTACCATGAAACATGAGAACATACTACTGCAAATTCAACCCCTATCTAATTTATTTTCTAACGTGTTTGAGTTGTGCTTTTACTCCTTTATCGGTTGGTGATTTGCTGTTGCATCTTGCAGGTCAACCAAACTTTGGAGCAATCGAGATAGATTGGAATCCAGTGCCTCCCCAGATTAAAGTTGAATTAAGAGATTTACAGGGTAATACTGTTGTTGGTGTGGAGTTCCCTATATCCGAGCTGGAGCCATCAAATGTGCGTTTGAACAAAAAACAAGGGCATTCTTTTGAACGGCATTGTACTCTTGAAACCGAGCTTCCATGGTTGGTACGACGTCGCCTTGCTCTGCTGTTCTTTGGCACCATTTCTGGTATGCTATTCACTGCTATCTTAACATTTCAAACCACAGTGTCTTGCTTTCCTCTCATTACAACACGTATCTAGCTGGTATGCTCACTGATTTGTATGTTGTCTGCAGTTTTTGTCGTAGCTGTGGTGCTGCTCGGAGTGGCCTGCTGGTCAGCTACTGGTATGTTCACCAAGAAGTGCAAGGTGGCATAGCTACACGGTACATAGAGTGGAGGCAGATGATTTCCGTCTGACTAAAGTTGGAAAATACTGAATTAGACACTGATCAAGTGACCATGGATGGTTCACGGGCTAGGGATCAATGTGGCATTTCAATGTAAATATGTCTTGTTGTGCAGCGTAAACATCACAAAATGGATACACGTAACGACGATCTGCTGGCTTTCTTGTGTGGAGTAGTGTTTTGAAATTTAAAGCATTTTATTTCATGCTTAGGAGAATGATGTCGTGCTTACCTCCACCGTGGGCTCCTGGTCAAGGTGGGTGCCCAATGGATGCGCATACATAGTTTTGATTTCTGAAGAACATGTGTCAATCTCTACTCGGATGTACACGTTTCATTCTCAGTCAGAAGACCCCTCTATTTTTCTATTGTAGGTATTCTACACAAAGAAATTGTTGCTAAGCTGGTCTGGTAAAGCATAATAAGAATGATGATGATATGTACTCCCTCCTTGCCAAGGCTTAGGGCGTATAAATCTCAGCGTAATTATCAAGACAACGATCGGTGGAGAGAAATAATTGACTAAAAACCAGAAAAATATTTATGCCTTAATCCTTGGGAAGGAGGGAGTACTAGTAGAAGTGATATATAAAGCACATATGCAGGATATGTGGAAGCTTATGCATACCTAAATCATCTTGGATCTTCATTGAATGACAACGGCCAAGTATATTGCAATATCATTTTGGTAGTACGGCGAGAATTTGCAAGCCAAGCTTAGTTCAGAGTTAAGGTTGTCCATGTAAAGCACATGTGGTAGTTGAGTTCAACTTAGTCCATTCTAATATGTAAAACAGTAAGTCGCCCTTTGTTATTTCCTTGGATACAAAGCTGCATTCAAATGTATATGCTCCTCACAAACTTGTTAGTACGGTTCAGGCAGACTTATACCTTTTTTTTGCGGGGAACTTCAGACTTTATTCATGAACTTCAGAAACAACATAATCAGCAAGAAGATTGGTTACAAGAAAGCTAGGTGGAGAGTCCATCCAACATTCTGACACCTCAAGTGTGCAACCAAACTTAGCACACAAGTAGGCAGAACAATTAGCATGTCTGTTTACATGTTGAATATCAAATTTATTAAAACTACTAGCTAGCTCTTCAACTTCATCTAAAATGCGCGCTATCAAAGAGCGTGAGCCCTGGCGTGTCTTCCATAGGTCAACAACATCCAGGCAATCAACCTCCATTAGGACCTGCGAAAACCCTATGAGCTTTGCAAAGATAACTCCATTGCGCAATGCAAGCGCCTCGGCCACAAGCGGATCAGACACTCCAGGATGTGGTTTGCTCCATGCCGCAAGAAAACTCGAAGGTGTCCTTGCAATTCCGCCAGCTCCACTCTTCCCCGATTGCTCATCCACTCCAGCATCAGTATTAATCTTGATCCACCCATCATCAGGTGGATACCAGCCATAGCCTGGTAAAATCTTGGCACTCTCTCTCGGGAGATCAAGCACCGCTAGCACTTCCTGGATGCGTTTCATCACATGTACAGGATCAGTACTACCTTTGTCATGGGTTATATTATTCCGTGAAGTCCAAATAGCCCACATTACTGTTATGATCTTTCCCTGATCCTTGCCATCAAACCTAGAGTCCAAGAGGATGTCTCTTGACCAAGTATCCGGATGTAGCTCTGGTAATTTTTATGTGAAGCCAGTCCTTTGCTGCCATCCAAAACTTCTTTGCGTGAGGACATTTGAGTAGTGCATGCCTCATATCTTCGTCTGCAGACATGCAAACCTTACATCTAGCTAAAGTAGCTATGTGTCTGTATTGTAGAGTGCTTTCAACCGGAAGAATTGCGCGAAGAACTCGCCACCAAAACACTCTCACCTTGGGCATAACTTTGAGTTTCCAAAGCCGATCCCATGTCTCCCTGTTATTCTTTGAAGTTTCCGTACACGTCCCTTCCTCTAGAGTCTGCTGCTCGTTGCGAGTCATTAGAGTATGATACGCTGATTTTACAGAGTAGACACCTGATTTTTCCATAGCCCAGGCCCAAAAGTCCTCACCACCATCTCGCCGAAGCGGGATATTTAAAATAGCATCAGCATCGGGTGAGATAAAATTCCTCCTGACCAAATCAATATTCCATGTCCCATTATCAGTGTTGATAAGATCCGAGACCTTGTTCAGTTCATCACTGCCAATGTGCACAGAAGGCTTCATAGAAAGTTTCCCGGGGATCCATTTGTCCTCCCAAACAGATATTGATGTTCCATCCCCAACTCTCTTAACAAGGCCACTATCCAACGCCTGACAGCCTGCAACAATTGCCCTCCATGTTGCGGAGGAGCCCCTAGGAACTCCAGCTTGCATAAAACAAGTGTGAGGAAAATATTTTCCTTTGAGGACACGACCACAGAGCGAACTTGGATCTGTCAAAAGCCGCCAACCATGTTTACCGAGTAAAGCAAGGTTAAAAACTTTTGGGTCACGAAAACCCATCCCTCCTTTGCATTTTGCCTGTACTAGCTTGTCCCAGCTCAACCAATGCAAAGATCGGCGATCTAAAGAACCAGCCCACCAGTACCGAGCCACATTGGATGTGAGTTGAGAACACACCTTTTTTGTCAGCTTAAAACAACTCATGGTATAGGTTAGGATAGCCTGAATCACTGATGTAATATACGTGTCCTTAGCAGCACAAGAGATCATCCTCTCAGGTCCTGCATGCATTTTACTTCGGACCCTTTCGCCGATATGATCAAACGTTCCACTCGTGATGCGATCAATTGCAGTAGGAAGACCTAAATATCTTTCACTGAACGCTTCCACTTCAATGCCCATCATAACCTTGAGATCAGCTCTGACATTATTGTGTGTATTTGGACTGAAGAAAATAGAACTCTTCTCTCTGTTCACACACTGTCCAGAGCAATCCCCATAAATCATCAAGATATCATTAAGTCTAGCAGCACTTTGAGCTTTTGCACTCATAAAAATCAAACTGTCATCCGCAAACAACAAATGATTTATCCAGGAAGAATGGATGCTGACTCTAATGCCTCGATCAACAAGAGCTCCACCATACAAATTAAGTAGAGTAGTAAAACCTTCCTCACACAGGAGAAAAAGGTATGGTAAGATAGGATCACCTTGCCGTAATCCACGAGAGGGAGTGAAGTATGGCAGAAGTTCTCCATTCATCCGCACTAACTGACGTGACACATTTCATGATCAGTCGGACAAAACCAGCACTGAAACCCAGCTTCAACATGATAGACTGTAAATAGTGCCACTCCACCCGATCATAAGCCTTCATCATGTCTAGTTTCACAGCACACACCGCATTTTGGCCTTTCTTCCTTTTCTTCATAGCATGAACACTCTCATATGGTATAAGAACATTATCAGTTATGAGTCTACCCGGCACAAAGGCGCTCTGTTCCTCACTAACAATATCACCGAGCCACAAACTTGTTCTGTTCGCAATACATTTAGCTGCAATTTTGTATTGAACTGAACAAAGAGATATAGGCCTATACTGGGAGATCCCCTGTGGGTGACGTACCTTCGGAATGATGGTAATTGATGTGTCATTCAAGCCATCTGGTAGCTCACCCCCATTAAGAAAATCTAAAACAGCCGGCACGATGTCTTCTTTCAGTAAATTCCAGTGCCGCTGAAAAAATCCCGCCGTAAAACCATCAACACCCGGAGCTTTCGAAGGCGCCATTTGAAATAACGTTGTTTAAACCTCATCAGCCGTGAACACTTTATCAAAATCATCGTTCATCTCCGGTGTGACTCGGTTGGGTACAAGATCCAAGAGCTCCTCCATCGGCCTATATCCCTGGGACATGTACAAGGCACGATAGAAATCATGAACCTCTGCTTGATTCTCCTCTGTACTCTGGCAGATAGAGCCATCTGACAGCACGAGCTTCTCGATTTTATTCATCCTTTTCCGTTGAGCTGCTTGGGCATGGAAATATTTGGTATTCCGATCGCCTTCACGTAGCCATTGTACCCTGGATCGCTGCCGCATCCACACCTCCTCCTGACGCAGAGCTTCTCTCAATTTCTTTGTTGTTGCCCGCTCTTCATCACAAGGTCCGCGACCAACTGATTGGCTACGCAACCGATTCAGTCGTTCTCACAACTTGCGCACCTTTCGTGCCAAACATCCGAATTCTCGGGCTCCCCATGTACTCAGATTTTCTTATACAATTTTTAGAGCACCCACTACACCTGCTAAGCCATTTCGGCCAGCACCATGCTGCCACTTATCCAACACAAGCTTATCATAATCCGCATGCGTCTGCCAAACATCTTCATAACGGAATTGACGAACACTACTCCGGTATCCCTCATCCAACCCATCTCGCAGATCAGCTACAACGAAACAGTGATCTGACTCGGGCGTGCATATGTGCCGAACGCCTTCACATTTTGAGACCCCGCTTGTCCATTATCCCATGTGTATTCTGCCCCCGACCAACCAAGGTCCTGTAGCAGACAATCTTCTGTCGCCTCTCGGAAAGCCTTCATCTGCCATTCTGGTCTAGCAGACTTATACCTGAAGAGTTATGTGTGCAAGCCAAGGAGAGCTTGATTAATATGTAGATTGATCGCTTTTCCATGTACTGAAGCAAACATTAAATACACCTCACGTACATTACCATCCAAGGATGCACACAGCAATCTTGCTCATCTAGATTTGCAAGATGAGATTAGCTGAAATGATAATCTAGTGAACTAATGATTAGGCATACAATCTGGCACTGATGATCTATGAAAGTTCCCTAAAAGTTGTATATGTATGTTTTACATTTGTGATAAAATAGTTGTACATTGAAATGATGTTTATATTGTGGAACGGAGGAGTGAGTACGTGCATTGCACACTAGTAAAGGATTGAAAAAAAGGAAAAAAAGAGTTGGTAGGTTGGTTAGTGAGCTGAACCGGATGCTACACGGAGTGGCTCCCATCGCACATTCGCGGCGACCGAAAGCCACCGGCGCTCTCTCGAGTCTCGCCCTCTTCTCCGTGTAAGCCCACAGGCCTCGTATCCGGGCTCTGGGCCGAGGATTCCTCCCCGAGCCCGTTACCCCGCCAGCTCTAAGCAGGCAGCCCGGGGCCAGAAGTCCAGATCCCGGTCTCCTCACATCTTTCTCTCCACGCCCTCCGCGGGCGCGCGCGCCCCTCCTTCGCACCAACCACTGGCCCTCACGGCCCGGCCCTTATACTGGCCCACCCGGGGGTGCCTCCAATGAAGGGCGCCCCACCTGGGCCTCCCACAACACACGGCCTTCCCCCGGCGTGCGACGCAGAGACTCTTACTGGGCCGGCTTTCTATGGTTGCGTGCTGCTCCTGGGCGGCAGCTCCTCTGGCGCTGGAAGAAGAGATCGAGACGCGGGCCTTTTCATCTGGCACTGACATGGGCTCAAAGCTCAACAACCGAGCCAACCAACTCTTTAGCCCTCCTACAGCTGGAGTTACGAGCGCGCGCTACTGCGCTCGGCTGGTGCGGGCGGAGGGAGCGGCGTATTTAAACTGGTGTGATCGTTGCTCCGTTAGCGAGGTGGGACTAATTGTGTGAGCGTCGAGTCTTCAGTGCTGGAGAGAGACCGAGAGTGTTTGCTTTTCTTTTTTTGAACAGGAGAGGGTGTTTGCTCGGCTGGGCGTTGGAGCTTTCTCTTATGGGCCTCCGTACGTTCGTCTGTTTATCAATCGTTCCACAGCAAACGGCCCCCCTAATTCAGCCCGCAAACATTCGACGTACATCTTCCGCTTATATAAATACCACAAAGAATGTCTACAGAAAAGCTGTCAGTTCCTGAATTACAAAAGCAAGAGATTGTTAGCTTTGCACGAAATCATTTACGTATCCAAACAACGTACCTATCTCCATCCATTCAAGCACCGTTTTACAGAAATTTCTCCTCCAATTGTTACCTTTTTGCTGCGCGTATCCCGGTAATCTTTGGTCTCGTATCTCCTCAGTTTTCCTCTCTTTATTTTTGCATTCTTTCTATACAGCTCTCCTAAGTTTTTCATGTTCATTAGTATTTAGTTCTGATTAGCTTCTCTCATTTTCTGTTCTCATACTGCTCTCACGTGTACAGTGCCCACGCTTCAAAAGAAACACTCAATTAATTAACAAAAAAAACAAATTGATACAACCCGAACACCACCGATCCACCATAACCAGAGTCAGGCCCAAAACACGACTGTGTAAGATGGGACGTGGCAGCTATGGAATGAGCACTCACGGGAAGCTCGAACAAAAGATGAAAAAACCAACACTCTAAGAAGGCCAACCGAGCTTCAACATCGCTAGTCGTCAGGCGCCTATGTTGCCTAGTCGCGTCGTAACATTGTCGGTCTTCGGACGTCACTTCTGCTAAATCAAGTCGTAGTACTCTCGATCGCCTAAACATTTTCAAATTATTAGAAATAATTATGGAATAAGCCATTATAATGCATGATAACATTTTTTATTGCGCTCAAGTAAAAAAACAGTTTTACTAACCTAAATGAGTAAACGAGCAAACTCACGAGTTTGATGAACCGAGCGGCTGGAACTGGTTTGTTAAACGAATTGACCCGAGCTGATGAGGCCGAGCTTCTAGCGAGCCGGCTTGGCTCGACTCGAGTTTCATACCTATATGTAATTTTTGTCATGTTTGTCTCCAGAAATTTTGAAAAAAAAATTACTGTTTTTTTTAATTTTCTTTAATCAAGCAGAAGCAACTCGGATGCTGACGAGGTTGTATCTCGACAAGTCCCAGGGTTGTGCACCCCGGGTTGATTGATGGGAAGAGAGTAGAGTGCAAGGTGATCACGACGGCTAACAGGCGAGGTTTACCCAGGTTCAGGCTCCCGGAGGATAACACCCTACTCCTGCTTGTCTGGTTATTGATTCGAGTAGCGATTACAATGGCGAGATTGTGATCTCGCTAGGGTTTGTGGTAGTTCTGAGCGTGTCTCTTCGTTGGTTGGTTGTCCTGGGGACGAGCCACCCTCCTGGCTTTATAGGTAGCCAGGTCTCGGGCGGTTGGTACAGATATGGCAGGTTACAAGACCTAACCGAGTTGGACTAGGATACGTGGTACCCCAAGTGGGCCTTCTGTGGGCTTTTCCATCCTTGGCGCGGCCCAGGTAGCCTTATGGTGGGCTAGTCGAAAGGTAGCCCCACGTCAGTAGCCCCCGAGTGCTTGGTCGAAGCGTAGAGTCGAGCAAAGGACTTCTTCCTCCTGGACGCGCCATTGGATTACTTGATCTTGAGCTTGAACTCGATTTTTTCAGTCGAACAGGCCTCTCCCGATGGGAGTAACCTTTGCAGTCGAATTACTTTGCCTCCATCTTCTTGCGAAGCTTGCTTCTACTCAGCCTGTTTGGCTTACTTTGTGGATTGATTCGGCTGCTCGAGCTTACTGCGTTGCCACCCGAATGGATTCTTCGGGTTCTCAGATTGGCACTCTGTCTTGTTCCTGAAAACGATAGTTAGAGAAATTCGACTCCGGCCGTTGAGGGCTTACAGAGGATGCTTTAGTCGTTAATGCTTCGACTGGGTCTATTGGGAGCGCGAGCAGCGCTCCCGATGGGAGTAGCCCCCGAGATTAAGCTGAATTGCTTGTAATTGAGGTTAATCTCAAAAACTTCTCAGTCGAAAAGAGATCTCTGAGATGGAACCACTGTCCTTTTTTATTTGAGTGCTCATTCAGCCCGACGGCCTACTTGGTGGATTCGACAAACATATCGAGTATTTGCTTAGCCAAACGGCCTACTGCATTGTTGAACCTGTATGGCGCAGCCCCCGAGTGTTCGAGTGCGGCCTAGGTTTTCTTGTTGGACCTGTATGGCGCAGCCCCCGAGTGTTCGAGTGACGGCCTAGCTTTGACTTAGACCTGTGCGGCGCAGCCCCCGAGTGCTTCGGGTGACGGCCAAGGATTTTTCGAGTTATACCTGTATGGCGCAGCCGCCGAGTGCGTCGGGTGACGGCCTAGGTTTGACTTAGACCTGCGCGGCGCAGCCCCCGAGTGCTTCGAGTGGCGGCCAAGGATTTTGTTTGTGACCTGTGCGGCGCAACACCCGGGAGAGCATCAGGTGTGGCCAAGGCGAATTTGTTTGTGACCTGTGCGGCGCAACACCCGGGAGAACATCAGGTGTGGCCGAGGCGAATTTGTTTGTGACCTGTGCGGCGCAACACCCGGGAGAGCATCAGGTGTGGCCGAGGCGAATTTGTTTGTGACCTGTGCGGCGCAACACCCGGGAGAGCATCAGGTGTGGCCGAGGCGAATTTGTTTGTGCGTGGCGGACTGGAGTCGACGCGGCGGACCGGAGTCGACGCAGCGGAGTGGTGCCGTAGAGGCAGTCGACGCGGCGGACCGGAGTCGACGCAGCGGAGTGGTGCCGTAGAGGCAGTCGACGCGGCGGACCGGAGTCGACGCAGCGGAGTGGTGCCGTAGAGGCAGTCGACGCGGCGGACCGGAGTCGATGCAGCGGAGTGGTGCCGTAGAGGCAGTTGACGCGGCGGACCGGAGTCGACGCAGCGGAGTGGTGCCGTAGAGGCAGTCGACGCGGCGGACCGGAGTCGACGCAGCGGAGTGACCGGAGTCGACGCAGCGGAGTGGTGCCGTAAAGGCAGTCGACGCGGCGGAGTGGTGCCGTAGAGGCAGTCGACGCGGCGGAGCGGAGTCGACGCGGCGAAGTGGTGCCGTAGAGGCAGTCGACGCGGCGGAGCGGAGTCGACGCGGCGAAGTGGTGCCGTAGAGGCAGTCGACGCGGCGGACCGGAATCGACGCAGCGGTGTGGTGCCGTAGAGGCAGTCGACGCGGCGGAGTGGTAGTCGACGCAGCGGAGTGGGGCCATAGAGGCAGTCGACGCGGCGGACCGGAGTCGACGCAGCGGAGTGGTGCCGTAGAGGCAGTCGACGTGGCGGACCGGAGTCGACGCAGCGGAGTGGTGCCGTAGAGGCAGTCGACGTGGCGGACCGGAGTCGACGCAGCGGAGTGGTGCCGTAGAGGCAGTCGGCGCGGCGGACCGTAGTCGACGCAGCGGAGTGGGGCCATAGAGGCAGTCGACGCGGCAGAGCGTAGTGGACGCAGCGGAGTGGGGCCGTAGAGGCAGTCGACGCGGCGGACCGTAGTGGACGCAGCGGAGTGGTGCCGTAGAGGCAGTCGACGCGCCGGACCGGAGTCGACGCAGCGGAGTGGTGCCGTAGAGGCAGCCGACGCGGCGGACCGGAGTCGACGCAGCGGAGTGGTGCCGTAGAGGCAGTCGACGCGGCGGAGCGGAGTCGACGCGGCGGAGTGGTGCCGTAGAGGCAGTCGACGCGGCGGAGAGGAGTCGACGCGGCGGAGTGGTGCCGTAGAGGCAGTCGACGCGGCGGACCGGAGTCGACGCGGCGGAGTGGTGCCGTAGAGGCAGTCGACGCGGCGGACCGGAGTCGACGCGGCGGAGTGGTGCCGTAGAGGCAGTCGACGCGGCGGACCGGAGTCGACGCGGCGGAGTGGTGCCGTAGAGGCAGTCGACGCGGCGGAGCGGAGTCGACGCGGCGGAGTGGTGCCGTAGAGGCAGTCGACGCGGCGGAGCGGAGTCGACGCGGCGGAGTGGTGCCGTAGAGGCAGCCGACGCGGCGGACCGGAGTCGACGCGGCGGAGTGGTGCCGTAGAGGCAGTCGACGCGGCGGAGCGGAGTCGACGCGGCGGAGTGGTGCCGTAGAGGCAGTCGACGCGGCGGACCGGAGTCGACGCGGCGGAAGTAGTTGAGGTAGATCTTGATTTGATCGACCGCACGACCGAGGTTGGGGTAGTAGACTCGATTCGCACGGCCGTTGCCGAGATTGTCGATGCAGATGCCCTCTTCGCGGGTGCAGCTGGCGCAGCCCTGGGGGTGCGGCAGATGCAATCTTCGCGGGTTCAGCGGTCGCGATCTCCGCGGGTGCGGCAGATGCGATCTCGGCGGGTCCAGCGGGCGCGATCTCCACGGGTGCGGCAGATGCGATCTCGGCGGGTCCAGCGGGCGCGATGGTCGGCGATTTTGGTGACGCCGTCGCGCGTAGCGCGGTAGTCGTAGACCTTTGTCCAGATCGGCGTACACCGATTGATGAGCTGGCGAGTGGACGACATACTCGAAGGAGCCGAATCGGATCGACTCCCTGATGGCGGATGCGCCGATCTTCATTGCGGATGGAGCCGGTGCGACCATGATCCTAGCACTTGTTGAACTTCCCACAGACGGCGCCAATTGACGAGGTTGTATCTCGACAAGTCCCAGGGTTGTGCACCCCGGGTTGATTGATGGGGAGAGAGTAGAGTGCAAGGTGATCACGACGGCTAACAGGCGAGGTTTACCCAGGTTCAGGCTCCCGGAGGATAACACCCTACTCCTGCTTGTCTGGTTATTGATTCGAGTAGCGATTACAATGGCGAGATTGTGATCTCGCTAGGGTTTGTGGTAGTTCTGAGCGTGTCTCTTCGTTGGTTGGTTGTCCTGGGGACGAGCCACCCTCCTGGCTTTATAGGTAGCCAGGTCTCGGGCGGTTGGTACAGATATGGCAGGTTACAAGACCTAACCGAGTTGGACTAGGATACGTGGTACCCCGAGTGGGCCTTCTGTGGGCTTTTCCATCCTTGGCGCGGCCCAGGTAGCCTTATGGTGGGCTAGTCGAAAGGTAGCCCCACGTCAGATGCTAAAGTGAGATTCTGAGAGAAACCCACTAAAAATTATTGTTGTTGCAGCCATCGAAAGGCTGAGGTCGATATAGAGTTTCATCACCCTGTCTCCCCTGCGCAGAAGCTAGTGTGAATTTGCTATTCGATTGCTTCTTAATGTGTGTCTTCTTTCACTCTCTCCGTTCTGAAATATAGATATATTTAGACGTGTTTATTTTAAGCAGATAGAGTATTATTTTAAGCAAAAACGTAGTTGGGTACTGTGCAACATGGGCCGTGGTCCCGGGACGGCCCAGGACGTGGGAAAGAGGCAAAGCCTAAAATTTCTACGTTGTTTGGGGCGAAGCCCAATAGCAGCCCACGAAGTCGACGTCAGCCCACGAACGTGACGCAGGCACACTGGCCTGGTCGCCTGGAGGCGGGTATCGCTACGTGGAGACCTCCCTTCGCGAAGGGCGATTCGGGCGTCGCTCGCTGCAGCGAGCCACGTGTCCCCTACTTCGCTGTACGAGGCCCCCGCGCACAACTGCAACTACACGATCCATGTCCTCGCGTACGAGCCCCGGGCTGTGTTGTACAACGTAAAGCTTGTACACGGCACACAGATTCAACCCGTACATGCACACAGATTTACACGTACAATCATATAGATCTAGACTGAAGCGACTGAGGCGAAGGAGGCGACTTCGCCCGCCGCCGGTGGTTCGATTGGGGATTCGTCGTCTGGCCATGATCCAGCTGGGACTGAGCCGGACAGAGGTCCGCAGGCGACTACGTCTCCCTCTGGTGGCAGGTTCTGGTGCCTCGCTGAGTCGGAGTCGGAGGATGAGAGCGCTGAAGACGATGGCGTCTCGGTCGTGGCATCACAGACCAAGTACTTGATCTCCACGTTGGAAGAGGAATGCCCTACACCGGCAGCGGTCTCCGGTAGATCGCTGGCTGCGACGGGGTCAAGATCAGAGCGACGTTTGGAGAAACGAAATCAGCAAAGGTCAGCGATGCTAACGTTTATGGCTAATGGTTATGATGATACAGGAACTCCGGCTCGGGTGCGGACCGATCAGGCGACGCAGCTGTCGAAGAAGAAGCAGTTGATCGGATCGACGAAGACGTTGAAACAATTGAAAATTCCTGTTCTGCCGGCATCGTTCTTCAGTGAAGATGGAGCGGGAGAATGGATTAAAAAGTTTGCCGGAGTCGGAGAAGAAGGGCCGAGGTGAGTTCGCCGGAGTTGCGATCCGGACTTCTAGGATCGAAGTTCAAATTTCAAAAGCGATGGGACCAGGTGGGTATCGACCCGGCCAGGCCTGATTTGCTTGAAAGCCCATCACGAAGGATGGGTTTGCCAGACGAGAAAAGAAAAAACGAGTACGGACTAAACCCTAAACTGCCTGGAGTTAGTCTCCGAAGCGTTTTTGGTTTCTTCTGGGCTAGATATTCCTCGACTGTTTCTGGAGACGGCGGCGTTGAGACAATGTCGTACCGTGGTGGCGGCGCGGGTGGAGGAAGAGGGTTTGGTCGCGGCGGTTTTCAAGGCGGTGGCGGTGGTGCGCCGCCAGGACGCGGCGGCTTCCATGCTGCTGGGCACGCTAGCACTTTCGAGGTGGGCGGCCCGAGCGGAACTGCTGGGAATCTTGCAGCAACACGCCCTGATCATCATCCTCCTAGCCGTGGAGGCTACAATGCGGGGAGTGGCTTTCCGCCGCGAGGACGGCGTGGAGGTTTCTATGCCGGAGGGCGAGGTCGACGTTTTGATGGATATGGGCGAGCTGGTTATGGCTATGGCGATGACCAAGGTTATGGCTATGCTGGTGAAGGATATGGTGCTGCACATGGACACGATGGGGGGCGCAGCCGTCCGTATGATCGTGGTGTCCGTGGTCGTTTTGGAGATGGAGGATACGGGAACGGAGGAGGCCATGGTAATGCTTTCGTGCAACCCATAAATTCCCATGCCGCGACGCCATCGGGTGCAAATACGGCGGTACAAGCGGCGATGGCACCTGTGGCGGCTGTGATTGCCCCGACTCATGTGAATGCTGCAATGGCTAATATGCCCATGTTGGACACTCCTGTGATGATACCAACGAATCCCCAAGTTGAGGAGGTGATGTCGGCGAAGGCGGCGCCGGTTGTTGCTGTTACTACCGTTGGTGGAGAAGTGCCAGGGGAGAAGGTCTCAGCTGATCAGCTAGCAGTGGCGTTGGAGACGGCTGCGCCGAAAAAAGGGAAAAAGTGTTACAGATGTGGAGTGGCAGGTCACCGGTCCACGGATTGCTCGGTCGAAATTTGTGTGATTTGTGAAGGACCTGCACATGCCGATAGAAGCTGTCATTTGTTGTCAGCTCCAAAGCCTAGGATTTTGATGTACGGATATGCTCATGAGGAGCTTCTGTTCTTTGCGTATCCATGCACGGCTTCGTACAAGCCCAAGATGGAAAATGTTCGTCTTGCCTCTTTGGTGGTGACAGGAGGTGTTTTGGATATCCCTAGTATTGTTCTGCAGCTGCAGCGGTTAGTCCGAGCAGAGCAGTTTGTATGGGAGGTTCGTCAGATGGGATATAACAGATATCAGGTGCAGTTTCCAAACAGACTAGAGCTTGAGAGGTTGAAGATTTTTGGGTTATGTCGGGTGCCAAATAGCTCTTGTGAATTAACTTTTGATTTTTGGGCCCAAAATCCGCAGCCGATGAATTCTTTACCTGAGGTTTGGCTAAGGGTGTCAGGAATTCCGAGACCTCACATTGGTGATTTCCTTGCTTTATGGGCGGTGGGGGATATGTTCGGAATGACTTTGGAGATTGATATGGCTTTCACTAGGGAACACGACATTCTAAGACTACGTATAGGATGTGTGAACCCTATGAAGATCCCAAGGCGTTTTCCTCTTTTTATCAAAGATGGTTTCTATGACCTCTCTTTCGTGGTTGAAGGTGTAGAGCCAGATGTTGATATAGATGTGAAAATGACAGATGATGATGAGCAGGATAAAGAGGATGATGGAGGTGTCAGGGATGACTTTGAGGATGCGGTGACAAAACTTGGATATAGTACAAAAACAGGAACTACAGAGAGAGCTGCGGAGAAAATTTCAGCAAATGTTAACGGGGGAAATTCTACCTCACGAAAACCTGTTTCGGAGGTGAAAGCAGGGGTGGTGTTCTCTCCACAGGTACGTAGTCTTTTTGACAGTGCTCGTAAGGAAGTTAGAGAGATGTTGAGTGGCAAAAAAGTGGATGTTGTTTTGGCTGGGAGAGCGGAGGACAGTTTGCTTGGGTGCGATGAGGAGGTGGCCAAGACTGTCGATGTAGGGCAGGGAACGGCCGGCCTCCCTGGGACACCTTTGACACCGATTGAGGGCGTGAGGTCTGCTTCTACTCTGGTCGGGATGGAGCGACTGGAGACTAAGGCTATGTCGTCTTCGGATACGGCAATAGTGGACAGCTACACAAGTCCCACGGGTGGTGGGGCTGTTTGGAGCTGTGATTTGGTTGCTCATCGCTCTCCTAGTACCTCAGGTGGGGGTGTTAGTCAGAGAGAGTTGGGGCAGCCGCGAGTTCCTGCGCCTACTTGCTCTCCTATGATGCCTCCTTTTCCTTTCAACCATATGGGTTATGAGGAGAAGTTGACATCGAATCAGCTCGTCATCGACTTTGGCGGCATCCCGGATGTCGATGCTTTGGGGCTGCGATCTAGTGGTCGAATCCGAGCCCAGCATAATGCAGATGCCACTCAGATGGAGAGGGCGATGATGGGGGCTGAGAGGCGAAACTCCTTGCCAGGTACGAATTTAGATAAACGTTTTTCCATTCTGTCTTTTTCTGATAAAGAAATAGTTGATCGAGCATCTAAGTTGGGAGTCTCTTTAGGTTCAAATGATTTATTGGCTTCAGTTTCAGCTTCTTTAATTAAAAAACAGGAGTTAGAAAGATCGGTTACTCTGTTACAACATAATTTAAAAGATAAGTATGATGATCAGCCGCATAGTTTAATTATGAATAAGGCTTCGTGCCTTTCTGAAGATTTAGAAGAGGATGATATTTCGAGATCTTTAGAAGACTTAACAGATTTTTCTATTCAACCTGAGAGAGTCAAAAGAACAAGGAAAAAGAAGGTTTATCCAAATAGCAACAAGCGTAGAAGCGCTAGGATTAAAATCCAGAAGAGAAATAACAATGCATAGTTTAAGAGGAGTTTTTTTGGAATAGTGAGGGTTTTCATGACCCCGGAAAGCATCTGTTTGTGCAAGAATCTATTAGAGAGAGAAAATTAGATTTTATCGCTTTGTCGGAAACGGGAAGATCTAATTTTTCTACTCCCTTTTTAGCTCACTTAGCGGCTGGTCATGATTTTAGCTGGTTTTGTTTACCTCCGAGAGGGAGGTCTGGGGGTATGCTAATTGGTGTGAATACGACAACTATACAAGTCAATAATGTGGATGTTGGAGATTTCTGCGTTAAACTTTATTTTAAATCTAGGTGTGACGGTTTTGAGTGGGTACTGGTGTCGGTGTATGGGGCGGCACAAGATGAGCATAAACCATTGTTCTTATCAGAGTTAGTTCGTTTATGTGAAAATGAAGCACTACCGATGCTGGTGGGTGGGGATTTTAACATTTTACGGAAACCTGAAGAGAAGAGTAATGATCATTATAATGCTCGCTTGCCATCTTTGTTTAATGCCATTTTACAAAGCCTAGAGTTAAAAGAAATTGAACTTTCGGGTAGACAATATACTTGGGCTAGTAGGAGAGAAAAGCCTACGTATCAAAAATTGGATAGAGTCTTAGCTACAACTGAGTGGGAACAAAAATTCCCATTGGTTTCGGTCCAGGCCTTAACGAGAGCTGGATCAGATCATACACCTCTCTTCGTGGACTCGGGGTTCAAGCTCATTTAGGTAATACATCACGTTTCTCATTTGAACTTTCCTGGCTTCGGATGGAAGGTTTTTATGAGATGGTGGCGGCTGAGTGGGTTAACTATGTTAAAGGGGAATCTCCTATTGAGATATGGAAAAACAAAATTAGACATTTGAGACGATACCTAAAGGGATGGGCAAAAAATCAAAGTGGAAGGCATAAGAAGGAAAAAGAAAGGTTGCTAAGGATTATTGATGAGCTTGACATTAAGGCAGAAAGCGCACCTCTGAGTGTAGGTGAGCGCGATGCTTTGAGAAATGCCAATGATAAAATTTGTCATCTTCGAAGGGACGAGGAAACAAAATGGGCACAAAGGGCAAAGGTTAAACATATTCAGGAAGGTGGAAATAACACGAAGTATTTTCATCTTATTGCTAATGGAAAACATAGAAAAAAGAAAAAAATTGAGCTAGAACAAGATGAAGGAACCATAGTGGGTGATGCGAATTTAAAAGTTTATATTTCAGAATATTATAAGAAATTGTTTGGGGGATCTGATAACAATGATGTCATAATGAACGAACATATGGTCCATGATATACCGCAACTTTCTCAAGAAGAGAATGCTATTCTTACAGCTGATTTCTTAGTGAAAGAAGTGTACGAAGCTATCTCTCAAATGGAATTAAACAAGTCTCCGGGGCCTGATGGTTTTCCCGCAGAGTTTTATAAAGCCTTCTGGGAGGTCATCCAAAATGATTTGATGGCTCTCTTTGTTCAATTGAAACAGGGAAATTTGTCTCTGTTTAAATTAAACTTCGGCGTTATTACATTGCTACCAAAAAAAGAAAATGCGGTTCAGATCCAACAATATAGGCCAATATGTTTACTTAATGTCAGCTTCAAAATTTTCACAAAAGTAGGTACTAATCGTATTACCGAAATTGCACAAAGGATAATTAGGCCGACACAGTCGGCATTCATGCCAGGGCGACACATTTTAGAAGGGGTGGTTGTCCTACATGAAACTGTCCATGAGCTTCAGAGGAAGAAAATGGATGGTGTTATCTTCAAGATTGACTTTGAGAAAGCATATGACAAAGTAAAATGGCCCTTCCTCCAACAAGCATTGCGTATGAAAGGTTTTGCGCAAGAATGGTGCAAATGGATTATGCAATTTGTTCAGGGGGGAGTGTCGGAGTTCGGGTGAATGATGACATCGGTCATTATTTCCAAACCAAAAAAGGCCTAAGACAAGGGGATCCTTTGTCTCCTATGTTGTTTAACATAGTGGCGGACATGTTAGCTATCTTAATCGCGCGGGCGAAGGAAGATGGACAAATAGACGGACTCATACCTCATTTAGTTGAGGGAGGGTTGTCTATTTTACAATATGCGGATGACACTATTTTGTTTATGGACCATAATCTTGAAAAGGCGGTAAACTTGAAACTTATCCTTTGCATATTCGAACAGCTCTCGGGACTGAAAATAAATTTCCACAAGAGTGAAATTTTTTGTTTCGGGAAGGCTAAAGAGGTGGAAGATCAGTACCGACAAATCTACGGATGTGAGTCGGGGTCTTTACCTTTTAAATATTTGGGGGTTCCACCCGCTTCCTCCTAGCTGAGCTTGGTAGCCGATGCATCAGCTCCTCCCTCTTTCATTCCAATGTATATCTGCTTTGCTACTTGTAAGTTCTCTTCTCTGCTCCTAGCTCCGAATGCAGCTTCAAGAGAGCTTTATCCGGCCTTTGTATGACCGTCTTCCCTTCCTGTCTATCTCCTTCGGTCAGGTAGTTCTGCTTCCGATGCCGGAGGAGCAGGGTGGGATAGAAGGGTAGTTTCTGAGTTCGAGATGTCTGAGCTTGGAGGTTCCGCTTCTCTAATGTGATAATAAAGCAACAAGCAACGCCGCTCCCGTTAGCCGATAGCTGATGTCACTAGCCTTAACTTCTTTATCTACTTGAAAGCTGATGAGAGTATGGCTTTCTTAAAGGAAGTGTCCGTCCCTATGATATTATATCATAGTAAAGAGCCCTTGGATTCGCCTTTTTCCGTAAGCCTAAAGGCAAGGGAAGCTCTTCGTCGAGCTTCTTATCCATTGAAAAAGACAGACTTCAACTTTCAGACTCAAACCTGCCCCTTTATTATTAAGTAAGATAGGTTGCTTGAGCCAATCCTTAAATCGTGGGGGGAAAAGGAAAAAAAGTGAGCCCACCCGACTAAAGGAACGGAGAAATTCTGAACTTCAATATCCAATCCATTATAGGAGACTCCGAAATGATGAATGGCAACCGGTTGAATGTCGTTTTGAAGACAAGCTCGGTTGTTGGAAAGGGAAAATGTTATCTTATGGGGATCGGCTGGTACTTGTTAACTCGGTTCTAACGAGCCTACCGATGTTCATGTTATCCTTTTTAGAATTACCCAAAGGGGTAAGGAAAAGGTTAGATTTCTTTAGATCGCGCTTTTTCTGGCAAAGTGATGAGAATAAGAGGAAATATCGACTGACAAAATGGAACATTATTTGTAGACCAAAGGATCAGGGAGGTTTAGGGGTGGAAGTACTTGAATTAAAGAATAAATGTTTGCTTAGCAAATGGCTTTTCAAACTTCTAAATGAGGAGGGTGTGTGGCAGGAGTTGCTACAAAATAAATACCTCCAAACTAAAACTTTAGCTCAGGTAGAAGCTCAACCTACTGATTCACCTTTTTGGAAGGGATTAATGAGAGTAAAAGCAGACTTCTTTAGTAGAGGGTCCTTTGTAGTTGGTAATGGGGAAACCACAAGGTTTTGGGAGGACACTTGGTTGGGTAATTCTCCATTGATGAACCAATATCCGTTATTGTATAGTATTGTGCAACAAAAGCATGTTTCGGTTCATGAGGTAATGCGCAATGCGCCCCCACTAAATATAGGTTTTAGAAGGGCCTTGGTGGGGAACAAATGGGATATGTGGTCTCACTTGTGCCTTAGATTGATGCAAGTAACTTTGAATAATGTTCCTGATTGTTTTAAATGGAATCTGAATAAAGATGGGAAATTCACAGTTAAATCGATGTATGAGGACCTGATGAATGGTCATACTACATATTTACAGACTTATCTTTGGAAATTAAAAATACCGCAAAAGATTAAAAAAATTATGTGGTTCCTTCATCGCAAAGTCTTGTTAACGAAAGATAATCTTGTTAAGAAGAAGTGGAAAGGTAGCTTACATTGTTCCTTTTGTGGGAATGACGGAGTATTGATCACCTTTTTATTTTATGCCCTTTTGCTCAACTTGTATGGCGTGTTGTCTTCTGCACTTATAATATTCCTCCCCCACTAATGTCACAAATATGTTTGGGAATTGGTTGAGGGGGATGGACAGAAAGACTAAAGATAGGGTTCGTATAGGCGTGTCTGCTATCTGTTGGTCTATTTGGAATAGTCGAAATGATATTGTGTTTAACAGAACGGGTAACTTTCATGTTTTACAGGTTATTCATAGGGTTGTACACTGGATACAGTTATGGGCTTTCCTGTTGCCTTCGGACCAGCGGGATCTTATGGTGGCCGGGTGCACGAGACTACTGCGCGTGGCACAGGAGTTTTTCTCCCGACATTGGTGGCAACATATTAGTAGGCTTTCGTAGCCTCTATTTTGGGAGTCACCGTTGTCTTAGGCTGGTTGTGTTTCTTACTTTTGTTTGACTGAGTTGTAATCATAAATTTGGTACCTGCGTAACTTTGTAATAAACGGTTGTGTGCATCAATCGATGCAGAGGCTGGGATTAATATAATTCCCTTTTCTAAAAAAAAATATAGATCTAGATGTACAACTATACAAACACAAACGTACAGCAACACAAATCAGTTTGTACGTACAGCAACTTCGACCGGGTTGTACAGCAACGGAGACCGCGTTGTACAGCAACGGAGACCGCGTTGTACAGCAACAAAAACCGGGTTGTACAACAACACACAGACCGGGTTGTACAACAACATAGACCGGGTTGTACAGTAACACAGCACATGTTGTACATAGAAATACATTCGGGTTGTACAAACAACTACACGTAGCAAGTTGTACGTACAACTACAAAATTCAGTTTGTACGTACGACTACACTTAGGGTGTACAAAACATGCACAATCCGAAGTACAAAAAAAAAGTTTGTCGAAACCTATCAATATGGGATCTAGTTTTGAAGATCTCGACACGAGGAGTTCAAAAGTGAAAACGGTTCGTAAATCGGATAAACGGTTCTCAAAATATTTCGTTTTTAAAAAACGAATCTCAAAATAAATGCATATACAACCCTCTGCCCACCACCAGGGAGCTGCCACTTGTCACCGCGTGGAGAAAAGGTGAGAGCAGAAACGAACGAAATTGCGACACTTGTCAGCACCAGATCGCACGCGCGTGGACCTTTGCGAAGGGAAGCCTTTTTCTAATGATTTTCCCTGGAGGCAGTTCCTCTCGACTCTCGTCACAGAGCGAGACAGAGGTCAGCCGCACGCCACCACCTTGTGCCTTGTCCGTGTCTGGCGTTCCCCGCCCAGCACCCCTAGCCCCTGTTGCGCCACCGCGGCATCGCTCACTCTTCGCGTCGGTCGCTGTCGTCGAGTTGTCATGCTCGCTCCGGTCGCTGCCACTCGGCCATCCCTTGCCCTAGGTAAAATCCCCCATTTTCTGCTCAGCCCCACCCTTCCAAATCCTCTATTTCTCTTAGATAGACTAGTTTAGACTTTGTCCTGTTTATGTACCATGTAGGAGATGAGTTGGTAAATATTTGCTTCATTTTTTAGTTTATAGGGAGAGAAGAAAAGATGAGTAAAAGAAAAGTGACAATTTATTTAAAGGTTTAGCTATTGAAGATGTAGTCATGGGAGACTTGGATCAACCCAATGCTTGATTTGGTACCATCTTTTGTATTTATTTTCTTGATGTACATTGTCTTCTTTTGTCCAATGAATATCATATTTTAATTCGTATTAGCTATCCAACTTAGTTTGCAGTTTGCATTGAAAGTGGGCAATTTTTGAATGATTTTTGTCCCTTCATTTTTGGCCCGGGGCGTGAGCAATTCCTGGATACGCACGTTGAATGAATGTTAGAGGAGACCCGGATACTGGGCATGGATCTCTCCACCTTCACCCCGAGGAAGAGGGCATACTACTTCTGGTACTATATCCATCGAGAATGATCACTCAGTCCTTTTAGCAATGTTGTATACCGACGTTAAATTATGATCGTGAGGGACGGGATTGTGTGTGATTTTTTGGATGTATGACGACGTGACAATATTTTTTTGCTACACTATGGTATGTTTTATTCAATGTGTCACTATATTATTTAGTTTACTGAAATGAGTTAGTAGTGATGAAAATGAGTACAAATATGATGAAATGGTTAAAACCCTGACCGGACAAACATACTATGTCGAGTCGTTTGGGCAGTGACCACAAAGGAGTGGACATGTGTTGAACGGGCTTTGACGACGTAAAGCGAGTTAAACGCGTATAGATATCCTTAAGCTCTACAAATATTAACTAAAAAGACCGCTGACCTCCTTAAAAATTTCTGGCACGTATAATTTTCCTGGGCTTATACTGACAAGCCCCACGCCGGATTTTTAGGAGGACCTGGTGAGTGGTGAGGGCTGTAAATTATACACCGAATCCAGTTAGATTTACGACGGCATCCAAGGGCGGCCTTCACCAAGAAAGACAGCTGATTTCTGCACCGGGAACAAGCAACGGTCGCATTTTAGCAACTACTGTATGCATCAGGTCCATACGCCTGAATAACTCTGCCCGTTTTCTCTCCTCCGACCGGACAGACGGTGAGATAGTGGTCCCGGTCCACGCAACACACACTGTACACCGACCAGTTTGGCTCAAATTTAAACACGATCAGATCCCCGCTCCTCGTGCTCCCCTCCCGTTAGCTATAGATAGAGAGGCCGTTCTCTTCAAGCCCAAATCCTAGGAATCTACCCAGAAATCAGGGCTCGATAGTCCCCCGCCTTAGGGAATTGGCAGTTGCGAGGTTCGAATCGGCAGGAAACGGGGAAGAGCCGAGCAAATCGTGAGAAATTTTGCAATTTCTTTCTCGAGGGTTTGTGTTCTTGCCCTTTCCTGAGCAATATCTTGATGCGTTCCTCTGGATTCCCTCCTCACAGATCTGCGGAAGGGTAAGAATTGGCGTGCGGGTTTCGGAGCGGCAGGAATCTGAGGTGAGAAGCTTGAAATCTTGAAGTTTTTTTCTTTTTTGGTTGCCTTGCGTCCGACCCACATGGCGTTCGTGCTTTTTCCCGATCCGTTTCTTGGGCTCCTTTGGTTTCGAATCTTTGGTAGTAAGAGGATTTCGGTTGGATTCTGAGTAGAATGAATCGGGGAGTAGATGCCTATTTGTGTTTCGAGGCAGTTTCTTTAGTTACGGGTGATTTCTTCCGTTGAGGCGTTCTTGCGGGTCAAAGAAAAGTGATTTCTGCGACCACGTCTTCATCTTCGATGCGTTTCTTGGGTTCTTCCGCCGCTGACCTGCTATTAACCTTCTCGCAGCCAAGATGGCCGAAGTGAGGATTGCCGGCAGGACGGCTGTAACAGATCGCTCTGGCGGTGGATTCTTTATCAGGAGGGTGGCGTCTCCCGGAGCTGTCGTGGAGAAGGGCGCCGTCAAGCCGCTGGCTCGACGAGTTCTGTTGCCGTCTGACAACAAGGAGAACGTGCCACCGGCATGGGCTGCGTGGACTGCACCGAAGAGGAGGAGCTCCCTGCTGCCTGAGTGGTACCCTAGGACCCCACTCCGCGACATCACTTCAGTCATCAAGGTGATAACCACTTCCTCATTTGGGCCTGTTCCTTCATGAACCATGTCAGTGTTGCATTACATTATCTATCTGCATTTTGCTTGTACATGTTGTCTATGATGTCTCGTCGAAGGTTATGCAGTACCTATTCACGTTAATTCTAGAAGGTGTTGTACCCTAGAAGGTGTTGTACAGATGACCTTATTGGCAAATTTATTTTCTATCTTATGTTGGTTGTGCTAACTTGCTGAGATTCATGAAACCTGGCCTTATATCGTAAATCAATAGTTTAGTTTTTGGGCCGTAACGGTCAGTTCACTTTGCAAGTGCTATCTTTCAGCGAGATTTTGTGTGTAAAGTGTTAATACTTGTTCAGTCATGTATCCATTTTAAATTCTCATATTTTTGGGATTATACTCCAGTTTTTCTTACAATATTGCAAGAATGTAGCTTCGTTCTTATTTGCGTGCATAATTTCATTCCTCTAGATATGCTTCCATTGTCATATTGTGCTATACTGACTAGAACCAGATTTTTGTGTGTGAAGTTACTCCAATCCACGTTCAGTCATCCCTCATCCATTTAAAATTTTCTGATATTTTGGAACTGTACTCCAGCTTGCTCTGTAATACTATGTTGCTTACAGTGAATATAATATTATTACAATGATGCAATATTAGAACTTTGATGTTCTCTTTCTGCCATGTTTGTGTGTCTCATAGTTTCTCCATGTTCAGTCATCTACGTATTTTTATTCTAATATTTAGATATTAGATTGCCCATTGTTCCGTAATGTGTTGCCTACAATGGATATAAACTTTCCATATTATGGAATGTTAAAGAACCTTGATAAAGAGATTCATGCAAGTTGATATAATTCATGTATTTGTGGCCAAAACACATGTCTGTCTGTAGTGTTATTAAAGTGTCGTGCAAAATTATCCCTTAGTATGTTATCAGTGGGTCGAGATTTTACACCAAATTATGTTTTAGTCCTCCCCTTGTATTAAAAAAGAAAATCATTTCATCGTTTCTCTGAAATGGTTAGCTATTCATGCCTTCTATTCCTGCTCAAGTTATGTTTGCTGTAAGAATCTTGTTGTCCACTGTAAACTTTCAGTATGGTGATAATGCACTTTCACATTTTAAGCTTAATAGTCTGTGCGTATTCTCATGCATCTAGTTATGTTTCCATGGTAATCTGGTGCTATACTAACTGAGCGTTCTGCAGGCTGTTGAGAAGAAAAATCGTCTGCGGGATGCTGCGGCTCGGCAGCTCCAGTGGGATGAAGACTCTGTCTCGCAGTCTGGTGATCTAGCACAAACAGATCAGGGTGTACCAACAAATGAAACCATATCTGTTGTTGCCTCTGCTGAAACTGTTGCAACCACATCAGCAGCAGCAACCTGCTTGGCCGAGGATATGCTGGGGGCATCTGATGGCTGCCCCTTGCAGACTCCATCAAGACCAACTGACACCTCGGCTCTCGCTGATGTCGTGGAGCAGCAACTGGCCAACTCCATAGAACAGATTGAGAAGATGGTTAGCCGGAACCTGAAGCGAATTGATCCCAAGGCTGCTCGGCCTTCAAAGACCCCGGCTGTCCAGAGGCGTACCTTGATGTCTATGCGTTGAGCCGAGCTAACCATGCTCTTGTCTGCTGCTTTCTTAGCCGCTAGTCCTAACCACAGGTTGCGCATCAGGCTACTATCTTCCATGATGCTCTGTTTTCGCTTTAGGATTTGGGTGTCGTGTTCATGGTTCTCTGCTTGAGGACCTACGGTAAGTATGGTAGGTACCTGGTTCTCTGCTTGAGGACCTGTGGTATGGTGGGTACCTGGTTCTTTGCTTGAGGGCATATGTAGGATTAGCTGTTGGTTACTGCTTTAAGATTTGACTGAGTATATAATAGCTTATGTGTGTTTTGTCATTCAGCTGAACTTTTTCCTGTGTGTAATTTGATGTTCCATGCCGTACTGAGCACATGAACAACTGTTACAGGGCCTCCTTGTTTGTGAAATTAGTTCTTCCACTGTACTAACTAATAATGACACAATGGGGCCCGAAATTAGTTGTTGGCTGTATTGTGGTGGTTTGTGACATGCTTGCCTTCATAGAATTTTTTTTCTAGTTGTGTGACTTGTGGATCAAGGTTCTTAGCCTGATGGCAGAATGCCAGAATGAACTCACTTTGCATCCCAGATTTTGAACAGATTTCATTTGATTGACGTGGTCTTGTTGGCTTTACTTGAGTCATGGAACTGAATAAAGTGACAGGTTTATCCCAGTTCTGTATGCTACTGACATCCTGTTCTTCAGAAAATGTGTTGGAGAGCAGCAATGATTTGTTGTTTGGGAGTTCCGGTAGTCCACTGCAGAATTTGATATTTGATGTCAATAGTCTTAATGTTATGTCCTCTTTTCCTCTCAGATCTTGCAGCATCTACACTCGTCATGCTTGAAGGGTCAAACAATGTCCTATTATCGCACACTTGTCAGTTTTGTCCCGCTACTGGGTTAGTTTGGAGATTCTACTTCATCCACCACTCACCTAGTTTCTCAAACTTGCATACCTTGTTTGTCAGCGACGAGGCTCACGGTGTCCTTGCTCCTGGCAGAAGCATTTGTTCAGAACAAAAAACCATGAACATAAGAACTCGTGGGTGATAATGCCTCTCAACTCGACCTGCTGTAATCTAGGCATCATCTCGAAGCATGTTAATCAAGAAAGCTCATGTACATAACACAAATTACTCATACCAAACAGCTCACGCATAGAACACCACATATACAGAGAACATCACTTTCTGATTACTACTAGGTCAACTAAACGGTAATTACAATGAGCAATCCTCGGAAGCAATGCCTTGAAGGTCTACACTTTGAAGATGAGTGCAACAGAATTATTGCACTTGTTTGGATGTCAGCACGACGTCCATTGATTTTCTGGGGAAGTAGAGTATTGGCTGAATCTTTTGAGGGGCTGCAGAATAACCCCAGCTAGACTGACCTGCCAGCCAAATTCAAAGCTTGTGGTGCCGCCATCAAGGTCCCCATGCTGCACATCATTCTTATGTGCAGGACAACCATGAGCTAATAAGCAGCCTTGCGAATGCTGAAACCAGGAACATTGCTTGTGCTTGGAGGAAGCTCCTGATGTACCCAGGCACTACTCTGGATTTCTGATGGTCTCGTACTTTTGTGATACCATGAGCAACGATGAGAACTGGAGAAGAATGGAAAATAATGACTAGTTATATTTTTGCCACCTGAATCGGATTTGATTTGTAAATCTAATGGTTTATAATTATACATGCAAGGTAAGAATAAAGCCATTTGGCTTATACATAAATCGAGTATGGCTTGTCACTTGCGGCAGATTATATATGTAACAAGTCTTAACCAGAATGTAGGAAAACAAACCTCAGTGCCGGCAATTATGTTATGACTCAGTGGATGAGCTGCACAGGAAAGCACCCTTTCGGATAAAGGAATAAACTTGTTTTCTGTGGGTTGATTTTCTCTGGAGCCTTTTATTTCCTCCCTGAAACATGGAATACCAAGTGGGTAAACAAGAATGAACAATGTACGTGAACTGGACTGAAACACAAGTTTATTTCCAGGGGAACTTTTTAGTTATTTGGACCACCCAAAATGCATTGATCTATGAATTGCTGAAACTGTGGAACTTCTCCACATATGTTCCCAGAAAACAGCTAGAAGATTAGGTTGACAGGGAAAGATCAGCTCACTTGTAGTCCACATGGCATGCAGAGCTTGTATGTGGATGAAAATCCAACACATACATTCCATTATTGGACGAAGATCCAACTGCATAAATCTGTACAATGTAAAATATGACATGCATCAAATTACTTAATATGTTCCACTATTTTGTCAAAGAATGGAAATAATGGACATTATGGCTAAAATGGTACGCAGGACTACATCTTTGAGCACTAACGAATTTTATTCACCTCAATCTGATTTCTTACAGGGTATAATTGTAAGAAAATTCTTGCATATGCTAAGATTAAGGGTGCCTTATTTTCTTACTGACGATGTCGGCAGCCAGGTCGCTTTCCGCTTATGCAACGCGGAGTCCACACCTTCCCTTATATAAGAATTTTGTAATATTTGTAAGTCTTACTAACAATTTTTTGTAATGTGGTCAAAGTTTGAAGAAATCCATAGATCAACACTTACAACCAAGCAGGAGGAGGGCAGTGCAGATGACTCACACTGAGCGTGTTGACATTCAGGACTCCAGACCTAACATGGGATGCAGATAAAAGACAAATCATTGAGATGTGGCACATAGTAAGCACACAGCACATTCAAATTTATACTATAAACTAAAGAATGATGGGTAACAAACTCTAGAAAGAACAAAGCAACCCTTACTTTTTATGATTATACAATGAAAGTTAGTGAAATCTGAGATACTTACCAGCCATCATCAAGATGGAAAGCCAACTGATATGAGCAACTAGGGTTAAAATCTATAGACAGAATTTCACTTGAAACAATGTTTGATTGCTCCTGAAAATAGTTAACAACGTAAAACTAATGTAAGAATAAGAAATACATTATATAGCCTTATTATTGTTAGCAATATAAGTTGTGTGAACATAAGAGTGCCTTCTCTACAAATGATATGCTCTAGAGCTGATTCCTAGTCTTAGTTTTTGTGCCTTATGTGAGGAGAAGAAAAGGAAGCCATATTTATTCTTATATATCATTTAATCAAACATAAAATACTGTATTTCAAACATATAATAATGCATCTAATATTGTTTGGTGTCAGAACAGATCTGTTGGCTCAGTGGGCTAGACAACTTTTATTATGTGAGTCACCGTATGCCAATATTCATATAATAATTCTAACAAGTTAGATGCTTCCACAATCAGATTAGTTGATAGTTCATGCTGATGGCTTTCATATAGAGACAGTCATTAATACGATGCGTGTATGTGAGGTGTCAATATGGCCACAAGAATGGATAGAGGAACATAAACTTTAAATTTAGCATAACTGCCAATTATATCAAATCTATTTATATTTCCCATACCTTCAGCGATGCAATTTTGCCCAACAACGTTGATATCTTTACTGATGATAATGGTTGAACCTGGACAAAAGTTTTGTCAGCCTAGAAACAAGGCAAGAACCCTAGTCTTTTTTTAGAACCATGCAGGAGAGCTGCATGCATTATTTTAGAAGGAGAAGAGAGCCAAAAGAATGGCTGAAGTTACATATTGGCCGGTGGCCAAAGGTATAGGAAAAGAAAAGCAAAGAAGAAACAAATAAAGTACAGCAACGACCTAGAGCTACGACCAAACCAGCACCATTTTCTCAATAGACAGTACCGAAGAACCCTAGTCCTAGTGTTGTTAGGACAGCTATGACATTGCTGCATAAAAACGTTTACAGGAAAGGGCCATTCTTTGTGAGAGTGGACAAATGAAGGTCGAGCTAACATTTCATATTGTAGAACGAAGGGAGTAGCTGACTAGTTCTGGTTCTACCAGACAGTACACATGAGAATCCGTAGAAACTTGTTGGTACAACATATATAAAGTTCACAAACAGAAGTTTGTTCTTTTTATTCTCGAAACACTGAAATCATCATGTGGAATCAAGTTGCGTGATCTTAGATCAAATGAAAAGAAGCAGAGCCAGCAAACTATTAATCTGCTGAATGTACCTCATTATGGCTTTGAAAAGCAGCTGAAGTTTTCCCTCCTCGTGTATCCCAAGCATGAATTGTGCCATTTCTTGTTGCACCAAACACTGTCTGAAAAGATAAACAGTAGGTCCCTATATGAAGTGGTCCAATATTTACAGCTAGAGTAAACACTGCTGAAGTTAACATAAGTGTAAATTAGATGAACTATTAAAGTTACCAGAAAATGTAAGCCACATCGATAGGAAAAATAACTAGATTACCCTCTTATGTAACATTAAGTTTGGACGACACCATGTTTTGATTGACCATACAGTAGTTGCACCTAGACAGGATATTATAGTTGAGTAATCCAAACAACAAATCAGCAGACTAGGTGCATTACAATATAATAGGTGGTATTTGAAAAGCAAGACAATCTGAAACATACGTCGGTGACTCGGTGTATAAGATGACAGCATTAACGAAGGTCAAGACCTATTGTTCTAGAACATCATGTTCTTAACCTGACAATTAGGAGAGGTACATACTAATTGTTATAGAACAACAAATACTTAACATGAGAATTAGTATACCCGATTATCCGTATTTAGCTTGACACTGGTAAATTGAGATTCTGGGAGAGCTGTAAGCTCAATACAGTGTGTCTTACTTAGCCGCCTGTCCCACATGTATACCGCGCCATCAAGCCCGGACGCAAATAGCCTAGATATGGAGAACAAATAAGTGCAAAGTTCATGCATAAATTTCCAGCAATAGAAATCTCATTAAGAATACTGGTATCCGGTACATGTATACATAGCCCCCTCCTAAAAAACCAATATTGGTAAGGTAGTAGCAGTGTTGCCAGTACACCTCGTAATTAACACTGATAACCTGATTTCGCCTGGTGAACCGACATACGCCACAAGCAGAACCTGGACTTCACAGTGACACGAAATGTACTACATACTCTGTTCTTGGAAATGTATAGTCTTATCATTGGGGTACAAAGAATATTAGCACGACTCCATTTATTTAGCTTCACAGCTACTAATATTTATTTAGTCTTTCTTTAAGAGATTACATAGGTCAAACTACGCTTTCCACTTTCTATAAAATAAAGAAGAAACATGCTATGCAGTCAATTGTCTGTAGAAAGCTATGCATTAATTACATAAAAGAAATGTTTTATGATACGCACAAAAATGGCACATACCGTGACTTATCCTCTGACGTGAAAGCTAGATCAGTCAAACCCTTCCGGGATTCAGAGCAGAGAGCGTGAAATTTGGTCTTCCCTTTCTGTAGAACCTAAAATACAATAACAAAAATTCATAAGGGCCGTGAGGGACGTTGTGTAAAAATATGAGCGACATAATCAAGGACCTCAAGCTACTATAAAAATTTACTTCTAATGGTATAAAAGTGTAGACATCTGGAAGTAGGTTTTTCTTCAAATATGAAAACCTTTTCTTTAGCATTGTGTACCTTTGTTTTTCAGAATCAGCAGACCTAATGAAATTGCTTATAGCAACTTGGAACTATTATATGATTTAGATTAAGGATCGCTGCAGTTCTCTAAACAAAGGTGTACCCGTTAACGGTTTGGATATTTGTTGAGTCGCAATTCCAGGTTGACTCAACATCTCGACTCAATTAATAGGTTGAGTCGAACGACTAAAAATTTGGCCCGTCTGCCATATAGTTTTCAATATTGCCTGCCCAGTTCCATCATGAAACCTAGATTGGCCCAGTTTTCCCCATGAGCCAAACCCATCTTGGCTCCCACGACTCTTTTCCTTGGCTGCCGCCATCCTACGAGCCTGCTTCTCCCTCTGCCGGTTGCTGGTGTGCTTCTCCATCCGCCGGCTGCTATTGCTGCTGGTGTGCTTCTCCCTCCGCCAATTCACAAAAAGCACCATGTCCCAGCCAGAGATATCCCAAGTTGTTCGGTCAGCTCAAGCTGCAGCAGAAGCTGACGATCAATATGATCCATTCAAAGATCCTAAGATGAGACCAGCAAGGAGCAAGCATCCAGCATGGAAATATGCATTCTGGCCCGATCTTGACCAGAGAATGTCGACTAGTGTGGTCACGACTAGTCAAGAGTCGCAACCCCAGAACGTTTCGTCGACTCATCGACTCAAAAACCTTGAATGTACCAAACAAACCGGGGAAAAGGCATACATATGTGCTATGTAACATAAGCTCAAAATCACATGGCCATATGTGTGCCGTTTGGCAGAAACAAAACAGGGAAGGTAACACCAAATATACTTTTTATTAGCATGGTTATTTGGAAACTGAAGAAGGAAGAGCTCTATGACTTTCAAATTTAAATGTAAGTCAACATGGAGAAAATATATAAAGTATCCTTGAGTAACATGTGATGGTGTGAAGTTGTTAAGGAGCAATGCGAAATGGGTACTTACTTCAGTCGGAACAGATGAGACATAACCAATATCATATAGTGAAATTTTGTCACTTTGGCTAGATGAGCAAACAATCTGCATCAGGCATGCTTAAAGCTCAATAATAAAGTTAGATAGAAAACATATGAGGTCAAAAGCGCTTCATTCAATTCATAAATAAACCTAATTGTAGTCCCTAACTGCCAGTTACACTTAGCAGTTAGCATTACTCGCCGATGTGCCAAATCCACTGACCTCAAATATAGTGAAATAGAAAATCAACGCTCATACTGACCTCGTCTTGATTTCCTGGATTCCATCTGACAGCACACAGGGGCATTCGGTTTGATATATGGAGCACATAGTTTGAAGAGTCATCTGGCAAACCTATCGATGAAAACAGTAAATTGCATCAGAAATATGACGATGACCTGAGATAGTACATTATGAATAAATCATTTGGTGTGTGACTTCTCCTTATCTCAGAGTAAGTCCTTGAATATTTCAAAGGTTGTTTTACCAGTACAACTTCATTCCAACCTTTTTGGTTTGATATGGATATAGAAATTCTAACTGGATATTAGAATTGTTAACAAGCACAGTTCTAATCCAAAGAAGGCACAGAGGTACATCCATAGTAGCGGAATTCTTAATCTGGCATCCAAATCACATGTACATGGCCCTATTTTCTTGATGAAGATAATTTGAACCAGGAGAACATCAGGGTTTCAAAAATATACCATCATTCTTAGGGAAGTTATTGCTGCATAGTTTATAGTAAGAACTAACAAATGCCTGATGTATTTCAAAGCAAAATTGTCCAAGATCACAATTGGTACAGTGTACGGCCATATGTTCCTGTTGGACCATTCCAATCCTGATCCTATGCAGACCCCAGATTTTATTATCCACAGAACAATGATCTGTAAGGTGTCATCCAACAATTATTCTACGATCTCAATCCTACCAGCATAGGCGATCCTCTTAGTAAGAATATAATCCTAACAATATTATTTGAAAGGCATCTGCTTTCAGCATTTTCTAGAAAAGTTAGTCGGGTAAGCTTAACTTACTACGTGATGGGCCATAGAAGGAGCAGTATAAAGTCTCAAAGTCATGTACTGTTAAACACCCTGAGAGTGTCACTGATGCAAGGTATACTCCCTGCACAATTAGAAACACAAGGAATATGCTTAAATATTTTATGTATTACGGTCTGACTAAAAATCAGTAAGGAATCAATAGACTTTTGTTGTACTTATTAATTCCGTTCAAATGATCACTTCAATTTGCTTCTTATAATGGATGCAAGACCGTTTATTCCAAGAAGAATGTTCCAAAATTAATACACCTCTTGTAGCGATACTAAACTAGGAATAACAAATATTTTTATACATTTCAATGCTACCTTTTTATCAAATTCCATTGCTGAAACCCCCTCCCTGCACAAATATAATAAAAAAACTTTAGTAGCCTAAGTAATAAGGACATGTTACTACGAAGTGTGCAATGGACCTGTAGAAGGTAGTCGTAACGCTAGTGATTTTGAAATACTCCAAAAAAATACTGACCTCGCTGGATGGTAAGACCCAGGAAAAGTTGAAGCATTAAACATATGATTCATCTAAAGGAGCAGCAGTGTGAAAGAGATTAGCCAGATAATACACATGTTTGAACACTACAAAATACAAAAGGAGCATACTTATCAGCATTACATATGTCTGGCACCGTTCCTCGCCGTGTGTGTAGTACTTATGTTCGAAGGTCCTAGTCTTCTCGCGAAAAAAATAACAGTTTGCAACATTATTTTCAAACTTATAAATAGAATAAAATTGCTTCACTTCAAAAAAAATTGGAAGCACCATAGGCAGTTAGGCACTGCAATAATCCTCCATTTTCAGGTACAAAATTCCAAATTTAACACGCAGGTTGGCAATGAAAATATCATAAACTAAAAAATACAAATAGGGATGATCTATCTGAACTAGTCTATCGACAGTATTTCCTCAATGTCCAGGATGCGACCATAAGCACAAGCACCTATGGAGGTTCGGAAGTCACAAATTCCGAAATTCCCATGAATAAAAAAGACTGGACATTTGCAACATCCTGAAAGTGATAAGTCCCAAATCATTGCGCTTTTTAACAGTACCTTTAACACTGAGGTGGCCATCAGACTGTTGGCAACCCAAATCCCAGTTTTAACACTGAGGTGGCCATCACTATTTAAGCTCTCACAAAAAAAAAGTATAATATGTAAAAAAATTGGTTCAAACTCACAATTTTAACAGTACTTTTAACACTGAGGTGGCCATCACTATTTAAGCTTTGCTCCCACTGAACTACTTTAGCATTGGCTTAGCACTAGACTCCCTAAGGATGTAACAAATTATCCATGCTACGGTTCAGGAGAATTTCAGTTATTCGGAACACCTGTGCAGTAATTCCAATACGAATTACAGTAATCGAGAGACAACCGAAAAAACAATAGCATCACTAGTTTCCAAATTTCTACCACCTCGGCGTAGGAATCAAGAAGGCGGCGCGATTCCCGATGCTGGAACCTGGCGTCGATGTGCCCATCCAGCTCAATGGCGATGCGGCTCCACCTGTGCCACCTGCGGACCAAAAAGGAGGTTAGAGAGAGGAGATGGAACAGGGTTTTGGGGAGATGTACGGGGTCCGAGGCGTAGCACCTCCGTGGGGGCGGTCGTGGCACCTCAGGGGCCTCGCCGGCAGAAGGTGCCGCCGCCACGAGGAACTTGTCCATGGTGCCGCCGCCTGGTTAGGTATTGAGCTAGACAATAATTTCCCGCCAAAATGGCAATGGGCGGGAGAGTGGCCGTGAAAAGAGGTGTGGTAGAAGCATAGTTTAAAAACCCGGACCGGACAGCAAACCGGCGAGGTGACCGGTCCAACCACGGCTCAGCCGGTTCGATGGCCACAAAAAACGGCAAACTTAATAAATAAGTAAGCTAATTTCAAGAAAAATCATCGCCGAATCGTATATAAAGTATTTACTTTGATCATAAAACATATAAATGCTCGCAAGTGATATTTGGCCCTAGACATTCTAGTTGGACCATTTAACAGGTCAATGGTTTGAATCCTGGTGATACTACGTTTATTTTTCTTTTATTTTACCGGTTTTTTTAGTGTCCGGTCTTTTGTGCTAAAAAAATCAGATTGAGTCTCGGTTCCGGATTTTTCTGATCGGACAGTCGGTCTGGTTTTAAACTAGGGGTAGAAGCCGCGGTAACTCACTGCGGACCGTATAGTGCAAAAGCGATTAAAAGAGGAGTTTAGACCGGTTCTACACACTGCATAAAATCGGTTTAAGAGCTTTGATATGAAAAGTGGATCAAAACGTTTGCGCCTACATGATCAAGTATCATTGGTTATTCATGTTATTATTATGTTTATGATCTTGCATGCTCCTCATGTTTATTTTACTTGACCAAGTGCTGATTTGTATCTCAAAGAGAGAGTACTAATGGTGGGTTCATGTCTCGCGTGTATTTGTGCTCGAGTGACAGAAACATGTAAGGTTGGGATGTGTTAGTCACCGGAGAAAACATCGATGTTTATATCTATATGATAATATGCACTGCTTGCATTACCTATGAAACTTGCTCCAATTATCAACTTACTGCATTGCTTGTGGCACCGCCACGGACAAGGGCTAGGTCAAGGAGGAGGCGACATAGAAGGGCGGCGCGTTCGACGTTGACGCTGTGGTGGCGGCATTCAACTAGGACTAGTACTACATTTGGTATTAATTTTAGGGTAGTTTAGTAAAATTTATTTTATATTTTGTAAACATCTATCTAGTTTTAATGAAATCTAGCAAGTTTGAATTGTTTTCGCCGTTTTAATTAAAAAGAAACATAACACCGGAGAAAACATTGATGTTTATATCTATATGATAATATGCACTGCTTGCATTACCTATGAAACTTACTCCAATTATCAACTTACTGCATTGCTTGTGGCACCGCCACGGACAAGGGCGAGGTCAAGGAGGAGGCGACATAGAAGGGCGGCGCGTTCGACGTTGACGCTGTGGTGGCGGCATTCAACTAGGACTAGTACCACATTTGGTATTAATTTTAGGGTAGTTTAGTAAAATTTATTTTATATTTTGTAAACATCTATCTAGTTTTAATGAAACCTAGCAAGTTTAAATTATTTTCGCTGTTTTAATTACAAAGAAACATAATGGGAGCTCTAGTGAGGCGAGCCGCTCCCAACAGGCGACGCAGCATGCTGGCACGTCTAATAGCCCTTGTCTGGCACACTTGATGGACGCTCTATTAGACGTACCGATGGTGGTGCTCTTATATGTCGTGGAGAAGATAAAGTTTATCCTTAAGCTTAAGATGCACCTCAACCTTATAGGTTGCCATAAGAAATGTAAAAATGATTTATCCTCCCATCTCTCTCTTGCACATAATCTACACTTACACACGAATCATGTTGGGCAACACTGGCCAGCCTGGCTACCGACACGAAGCGCACACACAAAGACGAGGCCCCATCGAGCTTCACTGTCATCACTTCTCAAAGAGTTGGCGACTCGGCGACAATGACAGACAGTTCCAACTTCAACAATAAGTTTTGAAGAAAAAATGCATGCACCGGCTTAGACTCCACCACAAGACCACCATTGACGCATCATCATCACGACACCTTCTAACTCCAACATGAAAGGCAGACCACATCAGACACGCTATGAAAGCCCACATCTCTATCTCCAACTTTTCTTGACGTTGTCGTTATGAAAGCCCACATCTCTATTTCCAACTCTTCTTGACGTCTTCATTGTTGCGAAACAAATCGCCACACAAAGAGCATGAAACAACTGCTCCCACCAACAGGGCACTAGAAAAATGATACCCTCAATGAGGGGGTGTTTTGCAAGGGAGATCATCGTTTAACAACAGTTTCTAGCATGATATGACACCGCCTGCGTCAGGGCACAAGACAGAGGCATGGTTTTCACTCGGGTTTTCAGACTTCTGTAGCTCAGGAGATTGAGTGGGACCCAAGAGTAGATCTCTTGTGTAGCATAGAGTGAGTTTCATGACATCTCAAACCATTTTTTCACTGTCAATTTCCCTGAAGCAGTGAAACTTTGTATTCAAGCTAGTCGTGTGAACCACTGGGAGAGAATCGATGAAGAGAATAATCACAGCACAATAATGCACAAGGTGTAACGCTCTGAGCAAATGTCACAGTTGAACCACCAGACAAGAAAATGATTCTCTCAAATCTTCTCATAGTATATGACAGTCACCTCAATAGATATAGAAAGTTAACTAAGAGGGTACAAAGTTCAGAAACAAGCTAGGCAAAATACTTGAACAAACTCAGGAACTTGCAGCTTAGAAGGTCATCTCATGGGGCTTGTCACCGTCCCTGAGAGAGAACCGGGCACTAAGGTAGTTTTTAAGGTCTGGGACAGCCTCGATAGCCTTGATCAACTCAGCATCAATGGCCTTCTGGTCATCCTTCTTGAAGTCAGGCAGATTCTTGGTTGCCTGTAGTAGGTTTGACAAAGAAAGACCAGTAAATTAGAGAAAAGTCTGATAACATAAGCAAAAGTACTGGATCAGAGATTGACAACTGAAGCAAATCACAATTTCCATAGAACCTACCTCCTTCTCTGTCTCAAAGAGTTCACCCTCGGTCTTCTTAGACTTCGACTTCTTCTCCCTCGCAAAGTACTTGTCATCAAACTTCTCAACCTTAACACCAGAGATGTCAACCTTTGTGGACGTGGCAATGACATATGTCTGGTTCACACGGCGAACTGGGACTCCATTGATCTTGAAAGGCCCTGAAGAGATAAGCAGCATTAATTATTAGACATGCTTAACTGTAAGACTATGAAGAACACAAACTAAAGAGGAACTGGTTGGAATCTGTTTTGATCATGTAATTTGCACAGATTCCCATTTCAACGACTACCAAACAACACACACTCCCAGTTTAACGAAACAGGTACTTTTGTGCAAGTAGATTGCAATACCAATTCCCAATTCAGTTCAGAACAGGACTCCAAGAGAAGAGGACCCTGATAATAAAAATTTGCTACCCTGATTTTACTGTCGAACTTCTCCAGTAGAAAATGCCAATGGCAGATTAGTTACATGATAAAACATATGGTTATTTGATGCCCACTAGTAATTCTGGTACCAACAGATCCCCAGAGAAATAATGTAAACACTACATCAGGCATTTCATGAGATTTAGTGCAGTTTACCTTTCTAAGCACACTAAAAAGTAACAAACAGTCGATACGACAAAGGTTTGCACGAATAAAAGGTAAAGAGACAAAAACTAAACGGTAGTAATATTGTCTATCTGATTTACCCAACACATAAACTGGCAGTAGATAACAAAGCGGGATCTTAAGCACGCTGTTAGTTACTTCGAGTTGCTAGCATGACCTTAGTTCAAAACAATGCATACAAATACGCTGCTGGGCTAGAATAATGTATCATTGAAAACAATTCTAGTGCAGGAGGCAAAAGGGGTTTACCAGTGATGAGGAGCAGTCCGGACTTGAGCTGCTTGAGGAAAACCACGCGCTTCCCCATGTACCTCCCGGCAAGCAGGATCAGCACCGTTCCCGGCGTGATGGTGGACCTGCGAGCCACAACCAGATCGATCTCAGTCTAAGAACTCCGCACAGGATCGAGAGAGGAAGGACGCGAGCTGCGACGCACCTGAGCTTGGTGGGCTTCGGCTTGCGGGTGCTGACGGTGCGTGGTTTCACGTCGTCGGCGGGGTAGAACTTGGGCTCGGCGACGGCGGCGGGCTTCTCGGCCTTGGGGAAGGTTCCGCCGTTCTTGGCCTTGATGGCCCACAGACCGCGGCGGTGGTAGGAGTGCGACCGCGACGCGCGCTTGATGCCCAGCGCCATCTTCGACATCGGAGCCATTGGGGATCCCTTGGGTCTAGGCGGGTGGGCGCTTCGGCTCGAGGAAGGAGGAGGCGGCGCTGGGGAAGAATGGGCGTGCGCGTTTGGTCGCAAGTTTATATATGTGCGGCGGCGTGGAGCTGCAAACCCTAGATATCTGGGCTGTGTAGCTGGGCTTATTGCCCAGGCCCAGATGGCCCGTTTGTGTCTATGGCCCATTGTAATAGCAAGACGTTCTTTTTTTATATGATAGCAAGACGTTCCTCAGTGCAGTCGGATTGTTTGTCGATTGCCCTACAAAAACGGAGTTGTTCTTAGTGCATCACTTACGCTAATCATTAGTTCAACTTCGTTCATTGAGCGAAATCCTGGTAGTAGCTTACTATTCGTGTTTCATACAGACCAAACATGTTTGCTTACTACGTACTGGCGTCTCCAAATATAAGCGCTGGGAATGTGACTGAGAGTTGGTCGGATGAACTCCTAGCTTTCTGGTTAGCAGCCTGTTGGCTGACTGCCCAGCTAGCGTTTTCGTTTGAGTAAAGCTATCTTAAATTCAATAAAAAAAGTGCTGGGATGTATCCTTGAAAATACAAAGTATCACTCCTGCGATCAATAGATTCAAGTGGAATAGGAGGCAAGATCGCAGTTTGGTTTGTACCGGAGCTTTTGCTGATTTTCTTGCAAATATAAAATCATAGACAAGAATAGGGAACACGGTAATAGACAAGGAGAAACACAAAGCTAGTAACAAAGGTAATACTAAGGAAACAGACTCACAAACAGGAGTCAACATGGATACGAGTAACACCAAATTCCAGTTCTTTATGTAAATAATAGCAAATACATGCTTTGTCATACAAGAACTACCACATAATAGTACGCAAAAATAACTGCCTGATGATAGCCAGCGCGAGCAGTACAATCCTTTGTTTGACGAGTTCCATCGGTACAGTCGCTGCGTCCGCACTAGTCTTCCCCTTTCCAAATATCAGCAAACTCATCGGGTTCCAGGTGGTGCGCCTGCTCATGCTGCTTCCTCCTCACCTTGGCCTTCACCTTCTGGACGTACTTCCCTGCCTTCTTTTTCTTCTCTAGTGCCCGGATCTGGTTGGAAATAAACACAAAACGACATTGAAGTACAACCTATGAAGGTACGACGGGAAGACATACATGAACATATCAAGAGCTGCTTTGTGACAACTGAATCAAATACATAATAGCATTAGAATCCTGCTGAACAATAAATTAATTGCATGGAACCGCAACAAGATACCACACTATACAACTAACTATGATGTAAGCATGCAGATTAACAGTTACGAGCTAAGGCCATCACAAGGAAGAAAGGGTGGCAGAATCATGTGCAAGGAGTGTATCTGAAAGAGATAACTGCCAGCATGCATTGCCATTCTAGAACACTTTTTAAACTAACTGTGTCTGCGTGACAACTGTTCCACCTCAACGGAGTTTCCACCAAAAGTAGCATGTCATTACAGCATTTCAATGTCCAGTCCACTTTAGAAAGTAGCTAATCACACGCGAAAGTCAAACTATTAACAATTCCTTGATAATGGAAGAGCTAAGCCAAGATTTTCTTTATAAAGATGTTTGGAATGTTTGGAACATATTTACTATAGTATACATCAACTGGTGAAAGCATACCTGATTGGGAGACACGTAGAATGGGTTCTCGTATAAAGTGGGGCCACCAAAACTACCACCAAATATTTTGATGGGATTCAAACAGAACCTGGGGCCAACCTACACACAGCAATTTGATTATAACAATGGCTAGCAACACGATTTATGTACATTATCCAGATATATGACGACTCTTCTTTTACCTCAACAAGTGTCATTTTGTCCAGGCCTCCTTTATCCACTTTGTCAATCTCATTGTGGGGCACAGAAATCTGCAGGTATATCATTTGCTATAATTCAGATGGTGCTAATAACTTATATGGTTTCAAGAAGTGAAAGCTCATCAAAATCAAAATCCCAAAAGAGCAATACATCACCTGATAATTTCTGAACCAAATGTGATCATCCACAATGGAGAAGACAAACACATGATCATGAAAAGGTTTTGCCTTTCGATGATCTTTTGGAGTAGCAAAAATCTGCAGGTATAGCAATGGGCAATGAGTTAGCTCTGAACTTCTTTTACTAAAAGAAGAGCATGTCTCGATCTAATTAATTTGACCCTACAGAATTCCAAACACAATATTATCACACCACTGAAACTGACCTGCCAACATCATGAACAACTCTACTTCTGAGTCCACAGCAAGTATGGAAATACAAATATACTTTTGTGACGTACTAGGTTTGTCCCTAACTTGGATCAGAACTAGAGTTTAAAAAGGTAAATTTTTACTTCAAATGTTCATATTACACACAAACAAAGACCAGTAGTGGATGCAAATCTACACATCATAGCAAACGCGCATATGCTAATAGTAGCACGATGTGCATATAAATGATTTTATTGTAAACATGTTTCAAAAATCAAGTTTAATCTCTTTTCACACCAAGGGCCCATGGTAAATAAGACTAAATGATTCTCAGTTCTCACAAAAAAGGAAAAAACAACAAGATTGATACAGATAAATATTGTTTTGTTCAAAACACTGATAACATATTCACAGCAAAATGTAACATGCCAAACTATCCACATACTTGAGTTATCATTTCCTTCAAGAGCTTCCAATGAGGCTGCTGGTCAAAATTTGATGAAAATGTAAGCAGAGGGCGTGACCCTTTCAGATGGTTACCCGTGAGCTTCAGTTCTTCCATAGTGTGAACTGCACGTTAATGTTACGAGATGGTTGGGCATTAGTTGATGAAGCATTATGCAAAACAACCGGATAGCTACTATTGGTACGAGAGTATACCAGCATTGACCAGAAATTTCACTGATGGCCCTGCAGGAGACTTGACCATCCACAGGTAAAGATCCTTCTGTTTTCTGCACTGCAATACACATGTAGTAGATGCTTCAATATAAGAATTTGCAGCTCTGGTGGATATTCAAATTGCCTAATTTGGAATGGTGTCACACGACACTATGGCAACACATTTTTAAACATAGCGAAAAACAGACGGTGTGGTTTTGAAAGCTCAGTGGACCTTCATGCCAGAAAACCGAAACGGATCAAAATCTATAGTTTAAAATTGGTTTAGCACCAGATTGGACCAACTTATTCCATGTTTAATGTTCCTATTGTGTAGTTCTCCTATCGAAGTAGGCATCTTCATCGTAAACCATTTCCATGAAACAAGCAAGCAGCCAACTTAGTGTACATGTACCTCGAAGAAGAGGCAGCTGGAGCAGCTCCTGAGCTCGACCAGCTCGTTGAGCTGGCCGCCCTTGCTCTGCTTGGACTCCACCTTGCTGTCCTTCTTGGCGTGCGGCAGCAGCGACACCACGTTCAGCATCAAATGGCGGTACCTACGCACAAACCAATCAAATACCCAAAACGCTTTACACACAATACAAACATCGGTCCTACAACCTGTAGATGAACACGGAGCAGAGAAGGCAGCGCGCTCACCTGTAGATGATACGGCGGGAGCACGTGATGAGCACCTTCTCCTTGTTCCGGAACGGTGCCCCGGCCGCGCCGTCCTTGGAAGCAGGTTCGGCGTCGGTGTCCGGTTTGTCCTTGAACCCGAAGAGGGTGCGCTCCGGCCGCTCCGGCGCGGAGTCGTCGGGCTTCACCACCGGGGCAGCGGCGGGACCATCGGAGCTGCGCTTCCTCTTTTTCGCCATGGGGTGGGACGCCGGGGCTTGAGCCGGGAGGCGCTGTAGCGGTGGCGGCGGCGGCGGGTGGACGCTTGTGTTCTTGCGGAGGAGGGGAGTAGGGAGAGGCTCTATTTGAGGACCAGGTCGGAGCGCATTCCGCTCCGCCCTCCCTGGTCGCAAAGTGGGCCGGCCCACTACGAGTTGTCTCCAGCCGGTTCGCTGTTTTCATTCCGTTATTTTCGGGCGCCCTTGTCTCCGCGGTGCGCGGAGCGAGCAGCGCTCCGCGCACCCCACGACCCCCAGCTCGGCTAAATGGGCCGGCCCATTTACTGTGGCATTTCTATTTTTTTCGTTTTTATAAATATACTAAGAATTTAAAAGTTTTTTAAAGAGAACATAAATGGTATTGGAACGAAAAAAAAATTGAACAAATTTTTAAAAGTGCATAGAAAAAATCTATGAACGAAAAATTATTGCAAACCGTTTATAAAAATTGAATAAAATAGGTATTTTAATGGAAAGTAGTTTGAACAAAATTTCTATTTGAACATTTTTTATTTCAGAAAGTTGAACATTTTTCCAAATAAAAAAAACACTACTATAATTTAAAATTTTCGAAAAAAGAACATTTTTAATTTTAAACAAATTTATAATTGAACATTTTGAAATTTAACAAATATATTTTTAATATTGAACAAAAAGGATATTTGAACATAAACTAGTTTTGAATAAAATTTCAGTTTGAACGTTTTTAATTTGAACATTTTAAATTTAAAAAAATAATTTTTTTTCAAAAATATATAAGATATTACTAAATTTGAAATATTTTAGAAACTGAATGATTTTTAGTTTTGAACAAATTTATGTTTTGATCATTCTAAATATATCCATAAAAAACATAAAAGAAAAAGAAACTAAGAAGAAAAAGGAAACAACCAAAAAAGGAAACAGAAAAAAAACGGAAAAAAAAAAGCAAACAGAAAAAGAGAAAAAACAAGGATTCGTACCTTATTGGACCGGCCCACTGAGCGAGGGGGGTACGCGGAGGTTTCTTAACTAGAAACCTCCGCGGGTTGCCGTTATTTTCCATGTTTTGTTTTTTCTGCTTTTTTTTCTTATCTACTCCGTATTTGTTTCTTTTATTTTTTATTTTTTTTTTGAATTTTCCACATATATTAAACCAACAAAGAGTACACGATTACATCGATCATAAAAACAAAGCTAAAATAGAAATCTATGAGATCTTCAAGCTCTTTCTTAATCCATGACACAATCTTATATTTTTCTGAAGCCAGCCGTAGAACAACACCGAAATCACCAAACCACACAGCTGTGAATACCACCGAAAGTTCTCCCTTTTTAATTTTGAGCCGCAATGTCAAGGCTTTATGCACGCACGCAGCAATTAAATTAATCAAGCAACATCGGCAAGAGCACCATCACTGATATTTCAGGTACAAATAACCGAACCACGTTGCCGACGTTGTTGGGACCCGAGAGAACAAATCACCATTATCAAAGACATAGTAGCCGGGATAGATAATACGAGGACAAACCTCAAGATTGATCTGACGAGCAAGATCTGAAATACCATACCTAGACAAATTTAATTTTTCAAAACCACCATTGACGCCGAGAAGGAGATCTCGCCAACGAACGAAGCGCGAAGATCACTTATTGCAGACGATGCCATCTCCATTGACGAAGAAGATAACAACTAAAACCAATCTCTAACATTAAGGACCCTTGTCTAGAGGTGAGGACCGTCAATTTTTAGATATTGTTTTCATTCTCATTTATTTTTTGTTTTCGTTTTATAATTTTTATTTTATATTAAAAGCAATATTTTTTGGATACATGATCAGCCAAGTAAGTTGATCTACCATGAATATTGTGAAGTCAAAGGGTGCAATGTACATCATAGATTGATTTCACGATGACTAACTCTGAAGAAATTCAAATTACTCAATTTGTAGTGCCTAAACACAAGAAAGGCTTTACAAATCTTAGTGATTTACATAGATCATGCAAGAACCATCCAACTTCAGGAGATTGTCGGACACACTAATGCATGAAGGGGATCGTGGGGAGAAAACAAAAAAATTCCTAGCAACGATATCTTTAAACCAGCCAAGATCTACACTATGCAGATATAGAAGTACAGCGGAGATCGGAATACATACCCTCGTAGACCGAATAGCGGGGATTACGCTCCCGCACAAGCGTTGACGACGAAGACGACGTAGCCGACCTCTAGGTCGCGAAGAACTCGGCGCGACGAAGACGACGAAGATGACCTCGAGGTCTGGTGGAGGAAGTAGTCCTCCGAGCACCGCTAGCGTAACACCTCGCAGGGTGTTACACACATACGATGGAGACGACGGCCTCCGAAGCTCCAGTCCAGGACGAGCAGCGGAAGACTTGGACCGGAACACCAGCAGCGCGGCAGCGGGCTATGGTGGAGGGATCCCCTTTTTCTACTTGGCGCAACTCCGACAAAGGGAATCACGAGATCGAGAGAGAATTAGGAAATTAATTGGTGAATTAAAAGGCCAGGGGTGCCCATTCTTATATAGGCTCCCGGGGGGAGCCAACCTCCCTAGCCAGGCAATGTGGGACTATCCCACAGCCTTGGTGCGTCTAGGGAGGGTGCGCCAGCCCTAGGTGGACCCCATTTGGCCCATCTAGGCCGGCCAAGCCCCCCACCGAATTTCCCCTTGAGGGTTTTCCCCCCTATGGGCCTTCTTTCGACCAGAAGGCCCATTTAGGGAAATCAGCCTACATAAATTCGAAAATAAATATATAAAATCATATTTAAGCATTAATTCCACTAATTAATATCAAACATGTTATGTAAAATTTGTTCTAGCTCCAAAAACTATTTCGTCGCTGACCGATCTCCATCGGACCATTCCCGGGACGTTCTCGGTGATCTCTTTCCTTTCCGGTTGTCTTGTCGAAACCCCTTAGTGTGTTACCCTAGCGGTTCGATATAATAACACACATGATCGAGACTCCTCTCCGATCAATGACTAACTCGTAGGCCTGAACCCCATGAATTAATCCCTGTGATATAACGAATGACTTTCATCTATCAAAACTGGACGTCTAGTATTAAACCCTTTGTCATGACGATACTTAGCGTATCCGAGCATCATTCTCAGATATCTCCATACCTAGTATGATCTCGTTACCGACAACACTATCTTCTACTTGTCTATGATATTATGTCAGCTGGTGACCTAGTCACATGTTTGCAAACTCATTTGACATAATCTCACCGAGTGGGCACTAGAGTATCTATCCGGCTATGCGGACTGACAAATCCCGTTGTTGACCCCTCGTCTCAACTACCCCCTCCCGATACCCAAAAGTATCACCGTTATTGTCACACTAAATAAGATATGACGTTTGGCGCAATCAAAATATCTTTCAGGAATAACAATAAGAGTTGGTCTCACGGTTTTAAGGCGTAATGACTATGTTCTATAAATACTGGGTATCTCCATCACATCGTTCAACCAACGACAGGACTTCCATTGCCGACCGGCGCCATGCCCTATGATCGGAAATCTCGATTATCAATCGCGCAATAAAACTAGTCTTAGTAGAGACTACTAGGGACCTGGTTGTTTTATCTACCACACCTGCATTAATGTTTTCGCTTAATACCGTTATAACATGGTATAAAACATTTAATGAACAATTGGGATATTGCCAATAAACTATTTTTATTAAGTGCCTATAGGACATATTCCCTTCAATGCAGGCATGTCACAGATCTATACTAGATCATGTAGGCGCGCGTTGTCGCGCCCGTCTATTAGAAAAATAGATTATTAGGAGTACATGTAGATATATTTGTTATTTATGTAAATCTTATATATTGTTTCTTGTGTTCCTGTGGCTTTTCTCACATAGAAAGAATTTGAATGTAAATTCAGTTAATCATTGTAGTGAGAGAGGAATTGATCCATGTGTAGTTCTAAAAAAATCCTCTCTAGGTACATCATGGGGAAAAGGACATGTCAAGATTTCAAAATTTTAAGAAGGCACTGAAATGGAAACCAATGTATAACTATATATCTTCGTTACCTATTACACTAATATATGAAGAACTAAGAAGTAATTTATATTTTCTTAATTTTAGAATAAGTACACTAGAGTAGAAAAGAAGCATGCGATTCTGGAGCTGATTTTGACAAGCACACATACAATTGTTAATTGGACGTACTATCAGACCACTTAGTCCATGGAAACATTCGTGGCACAAAGCATTTTTTCGATTACATTGTACTACCAAAACATGTAGCAAAGATGACTGAAAACTGTACACTAAGACTCATCAGGAAATAGAGCATATAGTGACAAAGTGCTAGATACAACATAAAGAAATGCTAGAGGCTATCGCTACAAAATTGTAACCAAAACTACAACAAGTGAAAATTTGAGAGATCAAATTAGAAATAAATGCTTCAAGTGTCGTTGTTGTATCATTTATGTTGTTTTCTTAGGTTTTAATCCAAGCAGACCAAGGCAAACTATTACATCGTTTGTCCTCACAAGCAGCTGAGGAGTTTGTATGGCCTAGTCCTTTCCCGGCAAGGATTTAGTCGTCTTCCCCTTGTTTTTCTTCTACTTCCCGTCTTCGATTTGCATTTCACTTCTCGTTAGCAACTTTTACCTGGAAGTGAGTATTGATGAACACTGGTCAGATAAAATGGCAAAATGAGATGGAGAGCGTAACAATTAGTTAGCATACCCAGGCTGTAGACAAAAATTAAGGGGTCAACCTATGGATCTATACCTTTTCTCGGCTTGATGATAAGTAAAGCACTACATTGTACCGAAACATTACACTCATATATTTATTACAAGTTTTAGGGTGATTGACATTTTTAAAAACCGTTCATCCACTCCGATCTAACGGTGTTAAACTAGACGGTACCAGACTGACGGTACCCAACAGTACCGTGGTACTTTAAAGTGTGTGGGACCGGTACTGAAATTACAGTGGGACCAATACCAAAATCATGTGGGACAGGTAAATTACGTGAGATCAGTACATGTAATTTGTTTTTAATAGGGTAGATTTGTGTTTTCTAACTGCCATTCTCAAAGACCGTCCGCCGGCACGCTCCAAGCACTCCTCCTACATCTCCCTCTCCAGCAGCGCAGGGTCTCGTCGCCGGCCTCCTCCACGTCCCTCCAGCAGTAGGAGCTGGTCGTGGGCCCCGTCGCTGGCCTCCTCCACCTCTCCTGCAGCAGCAGCCGGGAGCGGGCGCCATCGCCGGCCCGCGGGCAACGTTGCCGGCATTCTCCAACTCCCCGCCATCAGCAAGAGCCGGCCGAGGGCAGCATCGTCGGCCTTTCCCTTCCCCACGTCCCGACGAGTAGCAGCATCCAGCGGGCGGCGACAGAAACGCTAGAAGGAGCAGAAGCCTAAAGTTTGTTTAACAACTAATGTGGTTCAGTTTGGCCAGCAGTTATTTAGAAACTAAATTAAGTGATCTTGGTAGCAAAAAAACAGGAAGGTGTTGATAAAGCTAAGCCTGCATTTCTGTAGTAGTTATAACCTGCCTAAGACTTGATTTCTATCAAAATTTATCACATATTTAGCACGAACTTGTATTCTTATGTTTGTACCGTGCTATTTGAAATACTGAAGCTCTACTTGGCTGCAAAGTTGTTAGTTTGATCTTTTGGAAATGAGGGAGTGAAACTAGTTACAGGTGTGGTTTTGTTGAGGCATGGCAAGCGCCCTTATTACTAACACAATGATATGATGTTCATGCTGACCTGTTCATTTCATGTAATCTGCATGCCTACTTTGATCCTTGATTTCATGTAAGAAAGCAGAGGAGACTGCTAAGGGAAGGTATGATGTTGAGCTTACCAAAATGGCTAGAGCCGATACCAAAAAGTTTGTAGCTGAAGTAAAGAAAGCACAAGCTGAAAAGGAGAAGCAAGAAATTGCTGCCAAAAAAGATGAAGAGAAGAAGCTAGCACTGGAGCAGACAGCTGCCGAGAGAGCCGCCAAGAGAGATTCAGAGAAGAAGCTAGCACTTGCGCAGAGAACTGCTAAGATAGCAGCCCAACCTGCTTTGTCAAGTGATCAGTCCAGTGATCATGCTAAAGTTAACATGTTCGATGAATTTAGGTGAAATCTGATTCGTTATGTACCTGTAGTTAAACCCATGTCAATTTGATCAGTGCAACTTATGTGAATTTGGTGAACTAAAACGAATGTTTCAGTCCTCATATTTTACTATGAACTCTGTCATGATCGACCTGTTGTTAAAGTACTATAGTTTTTCTGCATTGTAAATGACAGGTTATGATGCAAGTAACCAATGTCCAGACACATAACAAATGCCAAATTATTATGCAACTTCACAAACTGCATTATATTATTTTGACAAACACCAGAAATAACATTTCATTTCCACCAACACATCTAGCTATGTTCAACGCACACAGATACATAAATCTCAGTTCCAAACACACACAAATACACATCTAGCTCAGATCCACACACGCACACGGGAACACACCTACCACAAGATCACACAAAGCAGGCCTATTTCTAGCTCACTAAACTCATCATCTCTTCAGCGCGAGCATAACGAACATCACAAATAGAAGGCCTACAAGGTACAACGATCTTCAACAGCAGCATAGCTTGAGCTAGTGAGTTCATACACTGCAACAACTCTTCATTGCTTCCTCCTCATTTGGTTACACCTTTGACGTTGCCCCTCTCATGTTCTTTTCTTCCTTTCCTCCTCGCGCTTCACTTGTTCGACAGGGTACATTATATTGGAGAGAAGCATGTTGTATCTCGAAGTATCACACAAGGGCACATGATCTGCAAGCTCCATCTGTCTGAGCCAAGCTGCCGATACAGACTGAGGACATAATCTTTCGGGAAATAAAACTTCTACTCTGGCAGCCTGAATTTTGCTTCCTGAGATCTCTTCAGTTCTTTGAGGGAATGGCCTATCTCATCCTCAAATTAAACAGACATAGAGCTGTGATGACCAGTAATGAAAACTGGAACATTTTTTGCAACCCTTTGTAACTCGGTATCAACCTGTGGATCAATTAGATATGGATACTGCTGAATCCCTAGCAGTGTGACATGGCAGTATGTGAGAAACTTTGTTCCGCAATAGCCAAATGAAGAAAAAACCCAGTTATGAACAAGTGTGTGAACCAAAAATTAGCAGACCACTAGTGAGCCAGTTATTTCAGTTCTAAAATGTTTAGTCACAAGTCATTATATGCTTAATTTAATGAAACTGTTTGTGAAATTGTTCATTATTTTTAAGGTGTATAGACTCTGCATTGCACTGTAAGTAAAACAAAGGTGCGAACTTTGTTTATCAGCTCAAATTAGCTACACCAAGTTAAAGTCCGAATATGCATCACTAATAGTAAATAACAGGCCTAATAGACAAGCATATGTTTGGCTGAAAAAGGAGGATATCCTGCTTGTGTGTTTAGCATGAATGCAAGAATAACAGCAGGATGGGATCACCATAGTGCAAAAAAGCAAAAAAATCAGGGCCGAGGCAGGGCGCCGCTCATCAGGATGCCGATGCAGACTCGCACCGCACACAACCCGATTCCACCCGCCAACCATCGCCGCCGCTCGCCGAGCCAACGAGACCGTCAGACGCTCACCACGCCTCAAGCCACCAAAATCACCAACAAGTCGTGGGATGCTCCGGCCTTCTCGCTGCGTTCCTGGTGAGGGAGGGATGTGGGCGTGGCAGCGGCGGGGCGGGCTGCGTCGTCGCGTGCCTGGTGAGGAGGGAAGTGGGCATGGCGGCGGCGGCTGGCTGCCCTAGGCTCCTTGCGCTGTTAGGGAAGACGTAGATGGATTTTTTTTTCTACACATATTGGATAAATGCTGATGCTGCCCCCAAGCAATTGATCCGAAGGTGGGCTGCATCTAAACCTGGCCAAACGGGCCGTGCTTGTCGGGCCGACCCGAGGCACGCATTTTGCGGCCCGGCACGAGCACGGCCCGGCCCGTCTGTAATCGTGCCGTGCCTCGGCCCGGCACGCCACGGGCCCGTGCCCAACTCACAGGCAAGGCACGCGGGCCGGCCCGGCACGGCACGGTTGCTTTCGTGCCGGCCCGTGGCCCGCCAGGCACGGCCCGACGGCACGGCACGGCCCGGCGGCGGGGAGCGGGGGTGGCGACGCGGCGTGGGCACGCGGGCACGCGGGCGGCACGCGGGACGCCGGCGGGGAGCGTGGTCGCCGGGCCGTTGTCGGGCCGACGTGTGCCTGGCGTGCCGTGCCGGCACGCTACCGGCACGCCGCGCGCGGCACGATGGCCCGTTAAGCCCGGTGACGGCCCGTTAGGCACGGGAAATTGTTTTTTATTCGTTTTTCAAAATTTGAACTTCAAACAGCTCTATTTTTTGCTATAAAAAGGGCCTCACATCCCCTACATTCAGCACACTCAACTCAACCCACACTTCTCACCATACATTCTCACACTTCTCATCCCATGGAAGACCCTCCCCCTCCCCCGCCGTTCAACCCAAACCCCCGGGGGCATCACCCCGAGCCGATGATCGACTTCACAATGGACCAATTCGGTCTTCAAGTGGACGATTTCAACATCATAAGCCCCACCCCACCCCACCCCCCCCACCTATACTCAGCCACCATCTCATTCGATACCTTCTAGTGGTAGTTCTGGCGGTAGTTCAAGCACCTCCACCGGCACGAAGAGGCGGAGGCGAAGCTCCTGGGTGTGGTTGGAGGGCCATTTCGAGGATCGTGTAACGATTCTCGAGGATGGCACCAAGCAATGGGACGCGGTGTGCAAGTGGGCGGGTTGCGACAAGATCCTCACCGGCAACTCCTCCATGGGAACCGGCCACTTGGAGCGGCATGTGAAGACACACCGGAGGTTGCAGGCCGAGGAGATGGCGAGAAGACAAGGCGACCTTCCCTTCCAACCCGACGGGCAGGTAATGAACTGGAACTATAATGCTGACATATCTCGTCGAGGTCTATGTGGTGTGATAGCTGCGCATGATTTACCGCTTGGATTTGGGGCGTATCCCGCTGTTGTTGATTGGATTAGAACTTGTCACAATCCACGCTATGAACCTGTTTCTAGGCAAACTACATCTAGGGATATGAAAAAACTGGCTAAAGAACTAGCTAATGATCTAAAAGATGAATTTACAAAGTGTGTATTTTCAGTTTCATTAACATCTGATATCTGGAGTGGTAGAGCTAAGCAAGATTATCTAAGTGTTGTTGCTCATTATGTGGACAGTAATACTTGGGAACTTAAAAAAGCTTTGCTTGGATTTGAATTAATTGATGTTAGCCATACTGGTCCCGCCATAGCCGCCAAAATCTTGCAAGTCGTGGAAGAATTTGGCCTCGAGTCTAAGGTGTTTGCAATAACTTTAGATAATGCTTCAAACAATGCTAGGGCAATGACTGATCTTATTCCCAAACTTTCGGCTTATTCTGCACCATACCTTTTCCATCAACGTTGTGCATGCCATATTATTAATCTTATTGCTAAAAGTGCTTTAAAGCTAATGAAAGCACCCATTGAGAACATAAGAAGTGGCATAACTTATCTGAGTATTTCTAATCCACGGCTAGCTGAGTATAAGCGGTGGTGTGAGGCGGCTTCAAATGCACATCATGTCTACAATGTTGATATGGATATTAGATGGAACTCCACGTACGTAATGATTAGAGATCTGATCCGTGATAAAGAACAATTTACCATGTTTGTTAATTCAAATAGCGGTGGAGCAATCTATATCACGGATCAGGACTGGGTTATGGCACAAATGATAATGGAGTTTCTAGAAGTCCTTTACGATGCAACTAACATTTTATCAGGGGTTTATTATCCCACATCTCCTCTGCTAGTGCATCAGATTGTATTGATTGCTAATCACTTGAAGGAGTATGAACATGATGAAATTTTAAGAGATGCTGTTAAAAAAATGAAAGAAAAGTTTTTAAAATATTGGAAAGAAATCCCTGATTTGTATGCATTTGCATTCATTTTGGACCCAAGGGCTAAACTTGAGGGATTAGGATATGCTCTTTCTTTATTAACAGCCACCTTAGAGGTAGACTATGCAACTTATCTATACAATGTTAAGGGCAAACTCACTGATCTTTACTTGAAGTACGAGAATAAGTATGCAGCGACAGTTCGTCCGCCTCGTCCTCCAGCAGCTACACAACCCGGAAAGAAGAAAACAATCTTCAAACTCTTTAGCGGCAGCTCCAGCTCAAGTTCAAGCACCGCCACTGCTCCTCGACGCAGTGAGTTGGGTGTTTACCTCACTGACCAGGTGCTTCCCGACGACGAAGAAGAAGAATTCAACATCTTGCAATGGTGGTATGAACACAAAAGTACATATCCAGTGCTTTCCATACTTGCACGAGATGTGTTAACTGTCCCCGTATCAACCACATCGTCGGAGGGAACATTTAGTCTAAGTGGAAGAGTACTAGAGCCAAGAAGAGCAAGTCTCCACCCTTCAATGGTGAAGAGTTTAATGACGGTGAAAGATCGCGAGCGGGCGAAGCGGAGATCCCAACACATGCCGGAGGACCCCGAGTTATTGGCTGCGATGGAGAACTTTCATATCCAGGACAATGAAGAAGAATAGTTTTTTCCTCTTTGTAATTTTATTTCTATTTTTGTAATTTGAACTCGGTCTGTAATATGAACAATTAAGTAGGAGAGCAGCAAGTTTCAGACGCACTCTTTCCTTACCAGGGTACCCGAGGGGACTGGAAGGTTTTAATGAGGCGGCTTGCTAGCTAAATAAAATTATTATGATCATATCAAACTATGTCTTGTGTTTTTTTACTATAAGAAAGATAAAACATCATAAAACAACATAAAACATCATAAACCAATATAAAACATCATAAAAGAGAAAAAAAACATGAAACAGGATAAAAAACAGCTTAAATTAAAAAAACCGTGCCTACCGTGCCGGCCGGGCCGTGCCGGGCCGCCGGGCCCATAACGTGCCGGCCGTGCCGTGCCTGAGGCCGCGCGCAGGCACGCGGGCCGGCCCGAGCACGGCCCGTTAGGCTAACGGGCCTGGCGTGCCGGGCCGCTAACGTGCCGTGCCTCAGGCGGCGCGTGCCGTGCCGTGCCGGGCCGGCCCGATGGCCAGGTATAGCTGCATCTTAGTTTTAATCGATGGCTAAAATAAATCATGTAAAATTATATATACTCGGCGGTACCGACGGTACACCGAGTACCGTCCCAATCACCGTAAAAGAGCTCTTTATTACAAGATAAAATATATAGGCATTCAGGGGCACATATAAGTTGTACATCATGTTTCATATTGTACTTAAGCATTACGCTCGGATATATATTCATGAATTATATAGTGTTGGGGAATATGAAAACATGGGCACAAATATACCAAAGGACTACTTTATTGATGATATGTTGTAAAAGACACGTCAAACTTCCTGTAAGAGTGTACTACATGTTTGTTTCATAAGCACATATGAGGTCGTAATCAGTGTTATTCCTCAGAAAGTTTGAAATGTTAAATGTCAATACCTGTGTTAAAAATGATCCTGAAAGCTAGGTGGCACAAGATAAAAAATGCTAACTTCATGAATCTGTGATATTCATCATGAAATATAGCTGTGCAAATTTCTAAGGTTGAAAAATACCAGCTTAAAAAAAATCTAAGGTTAAAAAATAACCAGAAACAGAGACAGTGCACCAAATTTTTAGGCTGCAAGTTTGTACTTGTTGGGTTGAATTAATAGCAAAGCATGTATTGTGCTATATCCATTCTTCGCATCTAGACATCCACATTAGCAATCCCAACCGGAGTTTTGGGGATGGACTCCTTAGACAAATACATGCACGCCATTGCATCTCAATCGTAATTCATAGATTGGTGGCCATCAATTCCTAAAGCATCAGAATGAAGATATAGGTGGCCATGGCCGGTTCCCAATGCATGCGAATTAAGAACATCACTGGATTATGTAGGCACGCGTTGCCGCATCCGTCTATTAGGTAAATAGATTTATACTCTTTAATAATATATTTATATTTTTTAAGATGGAGAACCGCCTAGTAGAGAATAATATTAAACCAATGATAATAATTTATCAATAAATCAAGTCGAGCAATACCAAGATGAAAATAACAAATAAAAATAGATATGAAAACACATTCTTATTTCAGAGGGTTGAAAAGAAATACGAAAACTATTATTTTGTAAAGAGCATTTACTCACAATACTTACATCCAAAGAAAAGTAATAGTATTTTAGTAGGACGTCGTATCCTATGCATCTGCTCCATTTATTCATCCGTGCATCCAGATGGTTTCAGCCGATCGATATAATCGTGTGTGCCTGATTAATCGTATGAAATTTTGCAATAAAGCGCCCGCGGCTGGTCCGTTCATTTTACAAATTACCACCTGAACATCAAACGGGCATCAAACTGAATCACTCCTCACAACCCTAAAAAAAACGCGGGCTTGTTCCTTCAATGGCAACGACGGCGGCGGCAGCAAGCCCGACTCAAGTCTGCCACATGCGTCCGCGCTCACGGTCGCCGGAAGGCCCGGAACCGAGATGTCATTGTTCGGCCCCGACGCTATCTGTCGTGTGCCTAGCTAGGGTATGTGTCCTCCGCGCACACATCCTCTTCTCGCCGGTTCTGACGCTGATCCCACTGGGCTTGTACTGATGCTCATCTTGCAGATACCTGCTAACATACTCACGTGTGCTGTGGACATGGCCTGTGAGCCCTTCCGAACAACGAGAATAGCTTGGGAGATTTGTTCACTACAGACTGAATTTCCTTGTACAGAACTTGCAGATTGGCTACCTGAATTGATTCCAGCTGATGTGCATGTAGCTCGGGAGTCTAGATTGTGAATGTACATCGTTCGTGAATATTGATGTATAGAAAGACTTGAGGTGTTCTTTGTGTGACTTGAATTAAGCCATATATGCTCTTATTTGTTAGTAAACAAAATGAAAGAATGTATGGAAGTTTACATACTAAAATCTTTATCATGATACCAATTGGTACTAAATTTGTTTTTTTAATAACGGTACCTAAACATTTTCTTTTGGAGGTTTCTCTCAAGTTTGGTGAAGCAAATATCAGCTAGATCGGGTATTTGACACCATCAATGTGAATATACTTCTCACTCTTGTTTTCTTTGACTTTTTTGGGACCTCTGTACTTACACATGTTGTAAACTAAGCTAAAATCAATGATTCATGTCAATTAGTAACTCTTACAGAAATTTTTTGTTGCTGATAGCTTCCAAACCTTACTGAGAGGATTCTCAAAACAAAAACCTGATTCACTGAATCTGCTCACCACCAAGACAAAATAGAAATTCTGATCCATTACAGGAAGACAATTTGTACACCGAATAAAACAGTACAGTGATAAGGCATTCTTTTTCTTGCGAGTTCCAGCTTTCATCTTGCACAATGTGTATGCATCTCATGCACATTCATGACTTCTTTCTCTCCACCCTTTTTGTTTGGGCAACTATGACTATCCTGGAACCCTACTTGAAGAACTTCTCAACAACCTCCAGTTCTTTAAATGTCCCTATTTAGACTTCATATTTTCTTCACATTCCGGTGTAAAAGACGAACACTTCAACATAAACAATGAATCGATGAGCAGCACTCTGTATAATTAACAGAACTGAATACAACCAGCAAAAAATTGACTTACGGGGAGAGGAACACTTGGTTCCTTTACAGGTATGCAAAATTGTTCCTCGTCCAACTGCATTTGCAACCTGTTCGTAAGATTGAATGACTGCACAAAGCCAAAAATAGGTACATAATTAGCCTCTGAAACAAAGAGGTTTCCGTGCACAACATGCATAATCTGTCCTTTGGCCATCCGCATGAATTCTGCATGCATGTGTTTGCTGCTTGCCAGTTCATACCATAGAAACACATCCTGCCATAAATTTTGCACTACTCCCTGCACTAAAATTCACAAACTTCACCCGTACCAATTAGCAAACCTACCAGAGCACAGCGTTCCATGATCTGCATGAAGACAGCTAGCTATCTTTTGGTAGTCCCTACGCGAGCCACATTAGCAAACGTAGCAGATCACAAAATCGAGTCAGCGCTTGGCGTGCATACCTCGCTAGGAGGTAGATGGCGGCAGCGTCAGAAGATCTGGCTGAAGTCAAGTGCAATCGATCGGGATCTTGTGCCGTCAAAATTTAGGGCGCACGACGAATTCTCCATCTCTAGCTTCGGGTTGTTGCCGATCAACCAGGCGGAGGCGTGGGGTTCAGGGGTATCCGTGCAAATTCGCACGACTAACATACAGTTGCGGGCGTTTTTTCTGGAAGAATACAGCGGAATCTGATCTAACGCTGGGTTTTAGATCGACCGGCTGAAACCCTTTGGATGCACGGATGCATAAAAGGAGCAGATGCACAGGATACGACGCCTTCTAGTAGCTACAGCTACACTATTTGCAATACAAAACCTAATCAGTTTTAAGTTTGACCATTACAGTGAAAACAAACTGGTTAGATAACCAAATTATGTAAAACGACACTACTTTTGGCCAAATCTACATGAACAGAGTAGAGAGTAAGAGGTTAGGAAGCTGTTTCTAATCAAAATTAAAAAAAATATAAGATTTGCACCTGAGTTGTTTACTACGTAGGTCGCTTGTGTGCACCCATCAGATCTTTCTGAAATATCACAACGGAATTCGAGGATTGTTATAGATGGACCAATATTTATTCAAATTTAAAAGAAAATTATGAAAAAATGGAGGTCTACTCCAAAGAAAATCGAAGAAAAAATCCTGTGCAATCCAAGTATACTATGCAAAGTTCTTTATTGCTTCTACCTGAAAGATATAAGAACATATCCTAAGTGTTGTGAAATTAGTATGTAGTAACAGATTTCATATACGATATGGCCGTTCGGTTCACCAGCCCAACTAACCAGGATGCGGGAATTTGATGCGGGGAGTAGCGTCCCCTAGGGACTTCAATACACGGACGTGATTAGGAAACTATATCAATCCAACGGTTAAGAAAAGTAATGGCCTGAGAAGGCTCCAATTTGTGCCAGTTATAATATCCCTAATTAGAGACCAGCCGGAGATAATCAAATCAACAGATGCATAATTGCAGAATTGAGGAGGAGATGAAAATGTAACCAAACAATAGAAATTAGAACCGAGATGGGGATGAAAAAATCATGTGCTACCGCTGGAGAAATTTTAAGGATCCAGTTTGCAGCCCAAGCTTCAGAACGAGAACTACATCAGCACTACCATCTGGGAAGAGTAGGTCAGGATTACTATGTCAATGTATGATCTCGCCCGGAGAAGCTATATTCTCTCACTGGTGGACGGGCTAACCTTGTGGCCAGCTTGGACAAACAATCGGAGGCGCATGTTTGCAGGAAGGCCAGGCAAGGAGCTTCCCTGGCGATGTCGACGGCTAGCCAAATCCCCGCCGGCGAACTCGACCACAGCTAGGGTTAGATGCAAGGGCACGAGCGGGGTCGTAGAACAACAACTGAAGGAGATATGCTCTAGAGGCAATTAATAAAGTGTATTCTTTATCATATCTTGTTTGTTAATAATAGATCTTTGTATCATTCTATAACTGTATTAAGCGGAAACATTAATACGGGTGTGATGCGTAAACAATCAGGTCCCTAGTAGCCTCTACTAGGACTAGTTTCGTTGCGTGATTTATGATCGAGTTTTCCCGATCATAGGGCATGGCGCCGGTCGGCAATGGAAGTCATATCATTGGAGAACGATGTGATGGACATACCCAGTATTTATAGGACATAGTCATTACGCCTTAAAACCGTGAGACCAACTCTTATTGTTATTCCTGAAAGATACTTTGATTGCACCAAACGTCATATCTTATTTAGTGTGACAATAACAATGATACTTTTGGGTATCGTAAGGGGGTAGTTGAGACGAGGGGTCAACAGTGTGATTTTTCAGTCCGCATAGCCAGATAGATACTCTAGGGCCCACTCGGTGAGATTATGTCAAATGAGTTTGCAAACATGTGAATAGGTCACCAGCTGACATAATTGAATGAGATATGCCCTAGAGGCAATTAATAAAGTGTATTCTTTATCATATCTCATTTGTTCATAATAGGTTTTGGTGTCATGCTATAACCGTATTAAGCGGAAACATTGATACGGGTGTGATGCGTAAACAACCAGGTCCCTAGTAGCCTCTACTAAGACTAGTTTCGTTACGCGATTGATGATCGAGGTTTCCCGATCATGGGGCATGGCGCCGGTCGGCAATGGGAGTCATATCGTTGGAGAACGATGTGATGGACATACCCAGATTTGGAGGACGTAGTCGTTACGCCTTTGACCGTAAGATCAACTCTTATTGTTATTCCTGGAAGATACTTTGATCGCACCAAACGTCGTATCTTATATAGTATGACAATAACGGTGATACTTTTGGGTATCGGAAAGGAGTAGTTGAGACGAGGGGTCATGAGCGGGATTTGACAGTCCGCATAGCAGGATAGATACTCTCGGTCCCACTCGGTGAGATCATGTCTAATGAGTTTGCAAGCATGTGACTAGGTCACGGAGACATGAGATCATGGACGAGTAGAAGATAGCGTTGTCGGTAACGAGGTTGAGATTAGGTATGGAGATATCTATGGAACGACGCTCGGACACGCTAAGTATCGCCATGGCAAAAGGTTTGAGACTTTGCGTACATGTTTGATAGATGAAAGTCATTCGTTATATCACAGGGATTAATTCATGGGGTCCAGGCCTACGAGTTAGTCGTTGATCATAGAGGAGTCTTGATCATACCTGTTATTATGTCGAACCTGAAAGGACAATGATGTCGCCTAGAGGGGGGGGGGGGGTGAATAGGCGGTTTAAAACTTTTCCGGTTTAGGCTTGATAATTGCGGAATAAAACTAGATGTTTAAATTAACAAGCCGACAACCTAAATAAACTAGGCTCACCTATGTGCACCAACAACTTATGCTAAGCAAGACAAACAACAAGGTGATAGCAATATAGAATACTTCAAGCACGAAGGCTATCACAATGTAAAGTGCATAAGTAAAAGCTCGGGTATAGAAATAACCGAAGCACGCGGAGACGAGGATGTATTTCCGAGTTCCTCCTTGTTAAGGGAGTACGTCTCGTTGGAGAGGTGTGAACCGACACAACGGTTCAACAACCACAAAGGTTTCACCTTCTTCTCCGATGAACCGCACCACAAAGGCTTGGTTCACCTTCCACTATCGGAATTCCTTCGAGGCGGAATCCGGAGCCTTTCAACAACAATCCGGGGCACAACCCACAATGGGATTGGGGGCTCCCGAACGGCCTCCAACAACAATCCGGGGCACAACCCACAATGGGATTGGGGGCTCCCGAACGGCTTCAAGTGACCACACAAGGGTCCAACCACCACAAAGGCGTCTAGGGTCCAAGGACCCAAGAGTAACAAGTTCACAAGTTTTCAACTTCCACGAATCCTCGTGGAGAGCACACCGATGCACCAAATGCAAAAGGCAAGAGCACAAGTGCTCAAATCCTTCACTCTCAAATTCCAACAAAGCAACAAATGCTTATGGGGGAATAAGAGAGGAAGAACAAAGAGGAGATGCACCAAGAACTCCAAGATCAAGATCTACAAGGTTTCCCTCACATAGAGGAGAAATCGATCGGTGGAAACGTAGATCAAGATCACCTCTCACTTTCCCTCAAATATTAGCAAGAACCATGGGAGGGATTGAGAGGAAGAGCAAGCTTTACAAAGGGCAACAATGGAGGAGAGAGAGGAGAAAGACTTGCTCTAGAGCTAGTCAACCATTGGGGAAGAAGGCCCCTTAAATAGCTCAACTCAAAAATCCAGCCGTTGCAGCACTTCTTGTTCCGCAAGTGCGGTAGTACCGGCCTAAAGCCCGGTAGTACCGGCCCTGCGGTATCTTCGTCAACACAGAAAACCGAGCGCGCGGTACTACCGGGGAAAAATACCCCGGTACTACCGGGCCCAAGTGCTGGGCTCCAACCCCGGTACTACCGGGGCCATCCGTGCCAAAACGCCCGAAAAACCAACTTCAGAGAGTAGTACCGCAGAGAGCCCGGTACTACCGCAGAGAGCCCGGTACTACCGGCTTACTGCGGTACTACCGGAACAAAACTCTCCGGTACTACCGGGCCTGTCCGAACACCAAAAACACAGCTATAACTTTTGCAAATGAACTCCGAATGAGGTGAGACCAACTCCGTTGGAAAGGTACTGACAAGGAGAAGGCTACAAAAAGTGAAAATATTGCATCCCATAAATAGAGTAAAATCACCACACATGGCAAGGTGTGGGACTTTCCTCACGGTTGAACCGGCAATATTTCCGCCACCGAAAACGCAACTAGTTTTCCAAGGTAAAACCGTTTTCGATGAACTAGAGCTTGACATGGAGATGAACCAAGCTCTAATTCCTCACCACCATAAAAGCCAAATAAGAACCAAGAAATATGATATGCCAAGTATGCAAAGGTTTGAGCTCTCCACAACGATGCGATCAAGTTACTCACTTGAGAGCCCCTCTTGATAGTACGCCGTCTATCCTAAAACCCGGTCTCCCACTAACACCATGAGACCGGTAAAAGAAAACCTATCAAGATCATACCTTTGCCTTGCGCATTCCACTTGAGCTCGATGATGACGATCTTGACTCTCTCAAGTTGAAACACCTTTCTTGATTGTGCTTGCTAGCACATGCTTGATGAAGACTTCTCCAAATGCTCCCCCATACTCCATTATGGGAGGGCCTCGCTAAGCATCGTCTTCATGACTCCTTTGCAACCTTCAATCAAATGATATCTTCGAGATGCATCATATTGAGCTTGCACTTCATCTTCTTCTCTTGATATGTATGATGGCTTGGTGGTAAACATGATTGTTCACTCAATCTTCTATTCCAAGCCATACTTGCAATGAGCTCAACTCTTCACATGACCATTCTTCATATAAACCCTTGAGTAGAGCGTTGATCATCATGTAATCTACTAGAGTCCAACACATGAACTCCAATCTTTTCCTATGGACAAGATCTACAAGTATATCTCAAAGCAAACATTAGGCCATAAGGATTGTCATTAATTACCAAAACCATGCATGGGGACAACCATGCACTTTCAATCTCCCCCATTTTGGTAATTGATGACAATCCATTTTACGAGGGTTTATATAATGAATTTAAGCAACCATGCAACACAAAGAGCAAGGATGCAAGAGAACCGCAAGAGAACAAACCCATATTCTCTTAAACCCTCTAAATTTCTCCCCCATTGGCATCGATTGCCGAAATGGAAAGAAAAACTTAGAAGGCAAATATAGTGAGAGCTCCCCCATAATGTGTGCATTTCTCATAATATGAGTGAAATCAAATGCACATATCCAATGACGAGTAGATGGAGGGAGATCAAACTATATAGAGGATCCAAAGATTGCAAAAGAATATCAAATGGAAAGATACTTCAACGAAAGAAGCAAGCAATCAAAAGGATCCGAAAAGTGTTCTAAATATCATGAGGGAACTCCCCAAGGTACGTGCATAAATAGGATTTGTATTTCAATATAGTGTGCACAACATGGAATCCTCACTCCCTCCTAGATGAATTCGAACACAAGCTCATGCAAGAGAATGTAACTGATAAAGGAGGCAAAACAACTTTCACCTAATAAAATGTTTTGCAACAAGAGCAAGGAGCGGCAAATAAAAGAATGGGTGTGAGATACAAAGACATTTTAGGAGACTAATACAAGGATGAGCCAAAGCATCAACATAGTCTTTCAAAAAGAGTTGCACATAGTGCATATCATGTTTTTCCCATACCCCCACACCAAAAGAGATAAAGCAAATAGCTCCACAAGCTTAGTAAAATGCAAAAAGCATAGCACAAAAAAATGAAGCTTGTGCCTTTTAGAAACCACCAAAGAATCAAAAGCAAAAAGAGGTGGTCACTAAAGAATTGGAATATCAATTAAAGATGTAACTTTTCTTATGTGTATAAGTTTCTAAGTAGACACGAATCACTAAGATATGGGTCTACAAATAAACATGTACACACAAGATAGATACAAGGGTAAAGAATCATGATATCCAAGAGGAAGTCATAAATACACCAATAAGATCTTTGCTTAATAACATAGCACAAAGCCGAATTATATCTTAACGGAATAAAAATGAACTTCCAACACATACTCATCATAGCATCAAAAACTATCCACGAGGGATAAAGGTTAACAAATGGATGCTCCGAGTAAGATAACAAGTAACACAAAACGCAAATGATTTTGAAAATTCATCAATGTTGCACATGAGAGACTTTAAGTAGAAAGTGCTAGATTGACATAATTGGGATCGATGAATCATAGAAATGAATATATAGTCCTCTTATATGTAATCATCCCGGCTTACTCACATTTGCAATAAAGACGTTTTGCAAGAATCAAATTAATTGCAACAAAAAGATTCATGCCAAGATACAACCTACACAAGGTTGAAAACTAGAAATGTATGCATGAGGTAGATACTTGTTACCGAGATAGCATTGGTGATGTATAGTATAAGAGTTAACGATCATCCAAACTTGGCTCCAATGAACACATGGTGACACCACCTTCCTTGTAAATGAGACAAGCTTCCAATGCATCTCCACATGTACCTAAAACAAATTCAAGTACAAAATGGTACCCAAACTCATTGGGTCCAAAGTAGTTAGAGCAACTACAATACATAGGACAAACTCCACATAAATATGTGCATATTAATGTGAAATTGAATTTCATGCACATCTTAGCCATATAGGATTTGATGGAGTTTATCCTATATATTGGTTCAACGAAAGTAAGCATGCCAAAGAAATACATGTAGTAAATATGCATGCACAAGACTTTCAAGAACCAAAAGAGATATAATTTGGACAAAACACCAATTAAACCAAGAAAGCACACACAAGTGCGACAAGAAAAAGAATTGTCCAAATTATATCAAAGGCCCAAATCAACACATGATTGAAGAAACCACTTTGAAAAGATACCAAATGAAAGCAAGAAACCAATTGAAGAAAATAACATCAAATAATAAACCAAACCCTCTACACTTTTCATGATGGCACAAAGTGACAAAACGAAAAATGTTTGTCTTCCAAAGAGACACGTCATCGGGATCAAATACCAAATGAAGACAACTAATGTTCGAAAGCACATAGGATTGCTCCCCCAAGATGTGTGCATTATTTATGATCTTGCATTTGAATACAAAATGCACACAAATGAGATCATCACTCTCCATATATATATTTATATAGATATTCAAACACTAGTCATATTCAAGAAAGGTAAGAAATTGCAATACCAATTTAAAGAACGATGTTCCACTCAAAGTAGGATAGCTTCCCAAAGAATAGTGCATTATCAAAAAGTATGACTTTTGAATGTCAATGCACAAGAATTGGATCATTGCTTTTCCCAACTCAAGAAAGCACAAAACAAATTTCAAGTAGAGCAATAAAGTATCCAAAAGATACAAGGAAGACAAATAAGAGTTAGATCAAAAGCAAATACTTGGCAATCAAATAAGGCAATTCAAAGCAAGAGCCAAAGTGAATATGATCAACATATTTACCCCCAAATATGATTATCACTTGTCAAGACAAGTAACGTATGGAGATATTTCTCGGTGGTAGATTGCAAGGATATATTCAAGATCATATTCACAAAACATAAGCATGAGGCAAAGAATAGGAATTAAAAGCCATGCTTAGATAGATATTCTTGATAGATTCACAAATCATGTGATAATGCAAAGCAACTCCAAGGAGTAGCTTGAATCAATTGGCTTCCCAAAAAGATATATGAGAACATATTTAGGGAAAGCCATATCAAGAACATCCTCCACGAATAAGATCCAAAAGAGTGAGAGACAATGAGCATTTAAGTAAATGGGAACTTGTTTGAGCAACATGCCACATAGGAACAAGATAATTAGCAATATCAATTCTAGGTGGCAAAACCTCACATGTTCACATTTTCTAGGCTTGTAATATGCACATAGCTTATTACTCCCCCATAATGTGATAATCCATTTATTTTAAAACAAGAGGCAAACAAAAACAACTAGAGAAATTAATGGACATTATATAATTTGAATTTCTCATGAGCATGACATACCACAAAGAGAATAGATAATATTGATATATCAACACTAAGTGGTATTCCTCATGTACACACATTTTTAGGATTGTAAAGTGCACGAAGCATATCACTCTCCAAAAGTGGATAGTCCATTTATCTCTCAAAGAGAGCCAACAAGATAAGATAGCAAATAAAAGCAATAGGGCTCAAAACAAGTAGATGGTGTGCAAACCAAAATACACATACTTGATTTCTCAAGATAAGTAAGTAGAGAGCACAACACATACAAACACTAGCAAGGTACAAAACCTAACACATGCAAGGGTGCAAGCAACTTTCAATGTATATATGATTTAAATAAAAGTTACCGCAAGGAGGAACATTGGATATGAGATAGAACAATATAATCCATATGACTTGACTTGAGAGAATATAATTGATGAAGATCCCTTAATTCTTCATAGTGTAGCCAAGTCTCCAATGTCCTCGAACAACACCTATTGATCAAGTTTTAGCTTGTTGGTCCCCAACCAAGTTGGGTCCTAAGAGGTTAGTCACAATAGGTTTGGCAACCCAAATGGTTCTTTTCTTGACACCACTTTGAGTACCAACATATTTGGCAAACACATTGCCAACCTTATCCTTTCGAAGAGAATAAACATTATTAATTATAATGGGGTTGGATAAGGTACCATTTGTGCATGAAGAAGCAAGGTGACCCTTCTCACGACATAGGTAGCAACATCTAATTCCTCCTCTCTTCTTAGTTGGAGTCTTGACTTGAGGAGGGGTAGCTTGATTCTTCTTGGGAAGAGACCGTTCTTCAATTTGAGGAGCTTGAGTTTGAACTTGAGGTTTCTTCCCTTGTTGCTTATCACTAAGAGCCTTCTTCTTCAAAGGGCAAGATCTAACATGGTGCCCTTCAACTTTGCACTTGAAGCAAACAATCTTGGCCGAATCCTTGACTTGTTCTTGGCCCTTGTTCATCTTGTTAACCTTGGACTTGTTCTTGATATTGGAGTTGAATCCAAGTCCACTCTTGTCATTTGGGCGTCTTTGAACACTCAACATATTGTCAAGTGTAGAATCCCCAAAATGACGCTTTTCCAAGTCTTTCTTCAAAGAAGTGACTTGGGCCTTGAGCTCATTTAATTCCTCTACATGGTTAGTATCAACAAAAACACTAGAGGAAGTAGACGCTTCATTGTTAGAGCAACAAGGTATGGAAAGTAATTCATCACAAGATGTAGAAGCATTGTGAGTGGATGAATCACTCGGACTAGCACATGGCAATAAGGCATTTCTAGAAGAAGTTGTGCCAATATCCACATGAGGCTCACAAGATGTTACCTTTGTAGAGATAGCCTCATGAGCTAACTTTAGCCTAGCATGGGATGCTAGAAGATCATCATTAGAGCTAGAAAGCTTTTCATGACTTTCTTCCAATTTCCCATACTTACTAGATAGCAACTCAAGTTGAGCCCTTAGCTCAATATTCTCCTTCAAAATATATGCTTCACAAGAAGTGGAGTTAGTAGCACAAGCATCATTATCATTAGAAATGGAAGAACACAATTTTGCAAGCTTATCATTATTAGATAGTTGAGTTTGGAGTTGATCATGAGACTTGATGAGGAGAGAGTGTTCACTTTCTAAAGCCTTGTGAGCTTTGTCAAGTTTCTCTAGGTCCTCACTTAGTCTAGCATTGCCAACACCAAATTCAACTTTTTCCTTTTTAAACACTTTATATTTAGCAATAGCATGATCTCTTTCCTTAATGATTTTAGCAATAATAAGATCATTAGACTCATCAAGGGATTCAAGTTTCTCTTCAAGAGAAGACCTAAGCTCTTCTTCCTTTTCAAGAGAAGCGTTCAAGTAAGCTATGGTGATAGAGTCATCTCTCTCAATTTGACACTTCTCATCAAATTGACTTTCCAAATCCTCAATGAATTCCCTACTCTTAATAATATAAGCAATGATTTCACATAGAGGAGGGATAGCTTTACTACCTTTGGGGAGAGCACCAAGTACCATCTCACCCATCTTGGTTAAGGATTCAAAGTCAAAACCTTCTTCATGAGAATCCTCATCCACATCATCACAATTTGGATTCGAGGTGGGAGATATCTCGGAATCCTTAGCCATAAGGCAAACATGATTAATGGTTGAGGGAGATGAAGAAAAACTTGAAGCACCATTGAGGACCATGTCTTGTTCCAACAAATGTTGGGATTCCTCTACATTGTTAGTCATGCAAGAAATAGAGGATATGGAAGTATTGTTTTCATGGCAACAAGACATATGAAGCATATCATCATCATATTTAGTTAAACAACTATTACTTGATATGCAAGGACAATCAACTCTAGCATGTATGACATTTGGAGTGCTAGAAGAGTTTAAGTCCAAAGATAGAACATTACAATGTGATAGAGAAGAAGTATAATCAATAGTAAGTTCACCATCACCAATGCAATTTCTATCACCACTCACCATATCATTACCTTGTGACGAATCACATGTTGGTGAAGTGGAAGAAGTTGTGAACTCATCACGGCCGGAGGTGGAGGGAGAACAATCATCCTCAATAATTTTGGACACTTCATATATATCTTGAAGCTTGGTCCAAAGCTCATGTGCATTTCGAAAAGGCATGATTGAAGCAAGAACTACATCGGTCAAAGCACATATAAGACCATTAGTAACTTGAGTCTCGAGATGAGAGTTTATCTCATCCTCTAAAGATAACTCTTGGGAATCCTTTGGAGGAGATAAACTCACATCTACAATCCTCTTCATATAATTTGGACCCATGGCCCTAAAAAGATTAAGCATGCGAATTTTCCAAACATCATAATTTGTGCCATCGAATATGAAAGTGGGATCGTGCACTAATTCTCTAAACGACATCTTTTACTCTCTAGGCGGTAAAGCCCAACAAGAGAGCCCAGGCTCTGATACCAATTGAAAGGACAATGATGTCGCCTAGAGGGGGGGGGTGAATAGGCGGTTTAAAACTTTTCCGGTTTAGGCTTGATAATTGCGGAATAAAACTAGATGTTTAAATTAACAAGCCGACAACCTAAATAAACTAGGCTCACCTATGTGCACCAACAACTTATGCTAAGCAAGACAAACAACAAGGTGATAGCAATATAGAATACTTCAAGCACGAAGGCTATCACAATGTAAAGTGCATAAGTAAAAGCTCGGGTATAGAAATAACCGAAGCACGCGGAGACGAGGATGTATTTCCGAGTTCCTCCTTGTTAAGGGAGTACGTCTCGTTGGAGAGGTGTGAACCGACACAACGGTTCAACAACCACAAAGGTTTCACCTTCTTCTCCGATGAACCGCACCACAAAGGCTTGGTTCACCTTCCACTATCGGAATTCCTTCGAGGCGGAATCCGGAGCCTTTCAACAACAATCCGGGGCACAACCCACAATGGGATTGGGGGCTCCCGAACGGCCTCCAACAACAATCCGGGGCACAACCCACAATGGGATTGGGGGCTCCCGAACGGCTTCAAGTGACCACACAAGGGTCCAACCACCACAAAGGCGTCTAGGGTCCAAGGACCCAAGAGTAACAAGTTCACAAGTTTTCAACTTCCACGAATCCTCGTGGAGAGCACACCGATGCACCAAATGCAAAAGGCAAGAGCACAAGTGCTCAAATCCTTCACTCTCAAATTCCAACAAAGCAACAAATGCTTATGGGGGAATAAGAGAGGAAGAACAAAGAGGAGATGCACCAAGAACTCCAAGATCAAGATCTACAAGGTTTCCCTCACATAGAGGAGAAATCGATCGGTGGAAACGTAGATCAAGATCACCTCTCACTTTCCCTCAAATATTAGCAAGAACCATGGGAGGGATTGAGAGGAAGAGCAAGCTTTACAAAGGGCAACAATGGAGGAGAGAGAGGAGAAAGACTTGCTCTAGAGCTAGTCAACCATTGGGGAAGAAGGCCCCTTAAATAGCTCAACTCAAAAATCCAGCCGTTGCAGCACTTCTTGTTCCGCAAGTGCGGTAGTACCGGCCTAAAGCCCGGTAGTACCGGCCCTGCGGTATCTTCGTCAACACAGAAAACCGAGCGCGCGGTACTACCGGGGAAAAATACCCCGGTACTACCGGGCCCAAGTGCTGGGCTCCAACCCCGGTACTACCGGGGCCATCCGTGCCAAAACGCCCGAAAAACCAACTTCAGAGAGTAGTACCGCAGAGAGCCCGGTACTACCGCAGAGAGCCCGGTACTACCGGCTTACTGCGGTACTACCGGAACAAAACTCTCCGGTACTACCGGGCCTGTCCGAACACCAAAAACACAGCTATAACTTTTGCAAATGAACTCCGAATGAGGTGAGACCAACTCCGTTGGAAAGGTACTGACAAGGAGAAGGCTACAAAAAGTGAAAATATTGCATCCCATAAATAGAGTAAAATCACCACACATGGCAAGGTGTGGGACTTTCCTCACGGTTGAACCGGCAATATTTCCGCCACCGAAAACGCAACTAGTTTTCCAAGGTAAAACCGTTTTCGATGAACTAGAGCTTGACATGGAGATGAACCAAGCTCTAATTCCTCACCACCATAAAAGCCAAATAAGAACCAAGAAATATGATATGCCAAGTATGCAAAGGTTTGAGCTCTCCACAACGATGCGATCAAGTTACTCACTTGAGAGCCCCTCTTGATAGTACGCCGTCTATCCTAAAACCCGGTCTCCCACTAACACCATGAGACCGGTAAAAGAAAACCTATCAAGATCATACCTTTGCCTTGCGCATTCCACTTGAGCTCGATGATGACGATCTTGACTCTCTCAAGTTGAAACACCTTTCTTGATTGTGCTTGCTAGCACATGCTTGATGAAGACTTCTCCAAATGCTCCCCCATACTCCATTATGGGAGGGCCTCGCTAAGCATCGTCTTCATGACTCCTTTGCAACCTTCAATCAAATGATATCTTCGAGATGCATCATATTGAGCTTGCACTTCATCTTCTTCTCTTGATATGTATGATGGCTTGGTGGTAAACATGATTGTTCACTCAATCTTCTATTCCAAGCCATACTTGCAATGAGCTCAACTCTTCACATGACCATTCTTCATATAAACCCTTGAGTAGAGCGTTGATCATCATGTAATCTACTAGAGTCCAACACATGAACTCCAATCTTTTCCTATGGACAAGATCTACAAGTATATCTCAAAGCAAACATTAGGCCATAAGGATTGTCATTAATTACCAAAACCATGCATGGGGACAACCATGCACTTTCAGAACCGCTAGGGTAACACACTTAAGGGGTTTCGACAAGACAACCGGAAATGAAAGAGATACCCGGGAACGTCCCGGGAGGGGTCCGATGGAGATCGGGCAGCGCCGAAAGAGTTTTCGGAGCTAGGATAAATTATATATAATATGTTTGATATTAATTAGTGTAATTAATATGAAAATATGATTTTATATATTTATTTTCGAATATATGTAGACTGATTTCCCTAAATGGGCCTTCTGGTCGAAAGAAGGACCAAGAGGGGAAAATTCCAAAGGGGAATTCGGTGGGGGCTTGGGGGCCGACCCAAGTGGGCCAACGGGCCCACTAGGGGGCCGGCGCACCCAGCCATGCCGCACCAGGCATGTGGGGGTTAGTCCCACATTGCCTGGTTAGCAAGTTGGCTCCCCCTGAGAGCCTATATAAGAAGGGGCACCCCTGACCTTTTAATTCACCAATTAATTCCCTAATTCTCTCTCGATTTCGTGATTCCCTTTGTTGGAGTTGCGCCGAGTTGAGAGGGGGATCTCTTCCACCATAGCCCGCTGTCGCGCTGCTGGTGTTCCGGTCCAAGTCTTCCGCTGCTCGTCCTGGACTGGAGCTTCGGAGGCCGTCGTCTCCACCGTACGTGTGTGACGCCCTGCGAGGTGCTGCACTAGCGGTACTCGGAGGTCTGCTTCCTCTACACGACCTTTAGGTCGGCTTCGTTGGTCTTCATCGACAACGTTTATGCGAGAACGTAATCCCGCTTTCGGTCTACAAGGGTATGTATTCCGATCTCCGTTCGTACTACTATATCTGCATAGAATAGATCTTGGCATGCTTGTAGGACATCGTTGGTAGGAATTTTTTTGTTTTCTGCACACGACCCACTTCAGTGGTATCAGAGTCGATCTATCGTAGATATAGTTGTACACTATTAGAACCCGTGTTCTGCACGGGGGCACCGTTCCTGTTATTTGCTACCCTCTAGCGTGCACTTGTGTTTTCGAGCGGCATTGAGTTGATGAAGCGGCCCGGACCGACTTTACGCGTACGCTTACGCGAGATTGGTTCCACTACTGACATACGGCTTGTACCGTATCTGTGACTGGCGGGTGTCAGTTTCTCTCTCTTTAGTTGGTCTTCGCATTTTCAATGGAGGGCCTGAAAGGGATGCTTAAACATGTAATTATTGGATCGTTGTTGTGTTCATAAGGTTCGTAGGTATGAAGCGGTTCTATTTACGAAAGCCCTAAGCCACGTAAAATATGCAAAAGATAAAGTAGAAGCGTCTAACTTTATTTTGCAGGGGCTATGTGATATGGTCAAGTTAGGTTTATTAAATTGTTTATAAACTGCGGACGCCAAGAAGACCATGGCGCAATGGACTATATCACATTGCATTACATTTCATGTTTTGTGTGCATCTTATATTGTGTGATTGTATATATAGTTTATATTAGTTACACATCGGTAGCTATATAAGATGATCCCTTCAAAATACCACTAGTGTTCTCCCTCCAACGCGCACCATCAAGAAAGTTCTACGTTATGAGGTAGGCCGTGATGATCGGGTGTCAGACATCTCGTCGTTCGCATACAGTGGGCGTAAGCCATGTTGCACAAGCGTCAGCGTGGAGGTTTTTGGTGGCGAGCCTAGCATATTCAGAAATATGGCCTCAGAACAGGGAGACCGAAGGGTCGAGCACGAGTCACAAATTTGGTGTGGCAGACTTTTGTCTACTCTTGAAGTTGTGCCGCCGGCTCTGGTGATGAGTGGTGGTGCAATGGATGGGGGTCGTGTAATCGCTTAAACGACCAGGATGGATGTTCGTTTGAGTGGGAGTTATGTTAGTTATTTTCTAAAAATACTATAACTCGAAATTATTATGAACAAAGTCTTATGTTGTTGCAAATTCCATTGTAGATGTCTCACTCGTCCTTTAACCTAAACCTGTTCATTGAGAAAGAGAAACTTAAAACCGATGGGTCTAACTTTGTGTCCTGGTTCCGCGACCTGAAGTCTATTCTTGAAACCCACAAGGTGGTGTAACATCCCAATATTTTGGAATGTTCAAAAATCACTAAAATTTAAAACTTTTGTTTTGATTAAAATAAAATATTAAAATGCATAAGAAAACTAACTATAAAAGACTTCAACCAATTTTGAAAAAGTCTATTATTTCAAAATTCCCAATGTGTCATTATTTTCAAAAGTTATTTCCAATTAAACATTACATTATCCATTGTATTTCAAAGACCTTAATATGTAATTTGACAAATGTTTTATAAGCTTCGAACCATTTTATTCTAATAAAATAGTTTACTTATAAATAATTGATTTCAACCACTTAGCCATATCTATTCATAAATTCAAGACTATTAAAATGGTATAATTGCCAAATGGTTTTCACTATTTTAACTAAGTTCAAAATATAGTTGGGAAATTATAAGCCTATAGTTTATAACTTTAAAACTTCAATAATGAATTATCCAAATAAACATCTCATTTGCTTAAATGAATATCATTTATTTTCAAAGCATGAAATGATTAATATATTCTAAATAAGGAATGAATTAAAACTAAAATCTTTTCCAAAGTTGTTATGAAGTTTCAATTGAATTGTCTTAATATAAAATATAATGGTGCATAAATTATTTTGAATTAAAATGAATACATTTTTTCCTTTTTTATTTTCATATAGTATGTGTTATGTTATTTAGTATTATACTAAAGCCAAAAATGAATTTAGTATTTTAAAATGAGTTTAAATGACTTAAATTCAAACATATTGGAATGTGGGTATTTTACAAATTTTATTTAGCCACAAGAAAATTTAATTAGGATATAATTTCAAATTTGACTTTAAGTGTCACTTTTGTATTTAATCAATATTTCAAAATATTATTTTAAAAAAATGTTCAAAACATACCCACAACTGGTTTAACACAAAGATATTGTTTTTACAAATTTTTAGAAATTTATTTGACATCATTTGGAGTCTTAAATCAAAAGATATGAAATAAATAAGAAAAACCAGAAAATAAAAAAAATAAAAAAGGATGACGTCATCGATGACATCATCGTCTTCAAGCTCAGCACAGACGGAAATAACTCCCATGTCCATTGATTTAGGTGTTTCTTCCCGAATTGATTCCCGACGTTTTAAATCTCCAATTGATGTGCCGTTTCTTCCTACTTAAAGCCCGTGGCCTCCTCCATCTTTTGCCCCTAAAAGCCCTCTCCAAAACGCCTCGAGGCTGGAGAATTTGCTCGCCGGAGCCGCCTACCGCCGCCGTCGGTTTCTTCATTTCCGGCGAGAGGAAGCCACCTCAATCTCCGAGACCACGCTCATTCTACTCCCCACCCAATTGGACACCACACCAACGTCCTCGGCGAGTTTTATCGCGACCAAATTGTGCAGGGCGAGCAATACCCGAGACACCGGCACCGCCGCACCTCCGGCCGCTTCTCCAAGCCGTCTCGGGAAGCGCTGCTTGACGCAGACCCCTCCACCATCCTCTTCGAGACGCGCCGTACGCGTTGCCGCCTCCTATTCAACCGAGGAGTTTCTAAATCGCCATCGCTGTGCTCAACTGAAGCTTCACCGCCGCCGTCTCCAACGCCGGCGAGGAATTGCACGCGAAGGAGAGAGCCTGCGCCACCGACGACCACACCATCTTCTCCGCCGCGACCTTCCACGCCTCTAAGTCGTCTCCCTCTCGTCCGGGAGCCACCGGAGCATCGACCGCGTCTACTCCCGAGCGCCGGCGCCGCCGTCTTCTTCCTCTCCGGCGAACTTCTCCGGCGAGGTAAGAAACTCGCGCCCAGATCCGTCCGATCGAAATCCAACGCCTCAGATTAGATCCCAATTTGAACCGGTACGGGCCAATAAGATCACGCCACGTGTCTGCCGTGTCAGCGCCCAGTCAACGCACAGTCAGCGCCACGTCGTGCCTAGTCAGCGCTGACGTAATATTCATAATGTGATGACACTGCTATGAATTTTTTTTTGAGTAATATTGAATGAATTCATAGTTATATAGTTAATTTGAATAGTTTGAGTATTTTTCCACATAACAATTAATAGAAATATTATTCTTGATTAAATCAAATTGCTATAAATTTAATTAAATGCCCCCTGTCTACTAACACTAATTACAAAATTTTGCTATAAAAAATTAATTATAGAAAACTTTAATATTTGAATTATTCCTTTTATTATATTTTCCCAAAAATAGAAATTAATTAGATTGCATTTATAGCCAAATGCATACTTTATAAATACCCCAAATTTTGTATGATATTTCCTAGGATTTAAAAGGTGCATTGCATGCATAACTTATTTTTCACATATAGATATATTTCCCATAGGAAAATTTCCCTTCATTATTTTCTCTAAGTTAGAAGTATTTTCAACTTAGCATTTTAGTAAAGTACTACACTTAGACACTTAGTAATTTTCAAGATGGAGCTAGAAGGCCATTGAAGGACTTAGCCAAAACAAGACTTCAGAAGTATCTTCAAGGGGTAGAAGCACATAGAAGAAAAGCAAGAAGAAGTTCAAGAAGACCAACCTCCTCTATTCTCTAAGTATTTCTTGCTCTCTCTCTTTTCTTCCTACTTATCTGAGACTTCATGAAGACTAAGTTAAATCCAAGACCAGCCTAGGTGATACAAGAATCACCAAGTGTGAAGATTCATCAAGACTACCAAGAGCTCAACCAAGACATCATTCAGAAGAAAGTTACAAGTCTGGAGATGAAGCCTGGAGGACAACTACATCTTTCTTCTATCTTTTCCCTCTTTTCGGATCTTGTCTTTCACATTTGACTTAAACAAATTTTGATCATGATATTATCATCTTGAAGAAATGACTTAGTATCTTCTCTAAATATTTCTACACATCAAGACAAATCCATTAGAGGGCTTATTCAAGATGATATAAAACAAAATATTTTATTCAACTATTGAAATTAGTCCTTAGTCATTTTGACATACATTTCGCTTGCATTAACTTAAAAGATGTTCATGGCATGACATGTTTTCCTTCAAAGTTTTACAAAACTTGTTTGTTCATTTGATATGAGCATGTATGTTTGATGATTGTTGTTTGTTGATTGTTGTATTGTTGTTTGCTATTATTGTTTAGATTAAACGGAGAGCAAACGTTCGTTGTTGAAAAGAGTTTGTGAACAACGACAACATTCAAAGGCAAGTGGCACACCTCATAAACTTCCTATTATTTCTATATGCATTACTTAGTATTTTTATATGCATGAGTAGGATAGTATTGCTATGCTAAACCTGTGTAGAATTCCCTTACTCATGTGTCTAGGTACCTATATCATACTTAGTAGATGTATTGATGCTATGCAATTGATGAAAAGTTTTACAAAATGCTAAGTGACTACTCAGGGCTGTGCTCATGGTTGTCGTCGCCTAGGATGGATGTCTATTCTACTTAGGGCCGTGAGCATGGTGATTTTTACCTGAGAGTGCACATCCACTAAGTTAATGAAACTCCTGGGTGGATTGGTTGTATGGCGGCGAAGTTGAGTGGCTACTCAGGTCCATGTCTATGGTTCCTGGAGTACGTGCACTTGTGGAAAGCCACCCAGGGAACAGAGGAATCTGAAGAACTCCGAGTGACGATTGCTTCCAGTGCAGCCATTGCCATATGGGCTCTGGCTTGATCAATTATGTTGCGTGGACTCTCTACGGCTTGACAAGCAGATGTAGGGGGATGTTAGGTGGAACGGGTCAAGCCAGAGTGGGAGGGAAAATGCTTCGGAAAGATCTCGTCTCATTCTTCTCCTTTCCTTATCACAAATGGTGTGTAAAGGATAAATTGGGTTGAACGGGTACAATGGTGAACGTGCACAACCTCTACAGAGTGTAAAACTAAGTACTTAGCCGTGTCCCCGGTACGGACAATTTGAGCAGCTGATCACGGACGTCAACGGAGGATTCCACCATTCCAACTTCAGAAGTAACACTTGATGGGTGAACAAGGGAAGATGAGATTTATGGTTTTCATGCCATACTTTTCTTGATTTGAAGAAAGTGTTTTCCAAAAAGATAGGAAAAATTGGCTTTATGCAAAATAGCCTTGAACTCCACCAGCCAAATATGCATATAGGCTATAGAGTTATTCCATTAAGTGTCCACCATAGTGTCACTTGCCAGACTCCATTTTTAATGGAATCTGACCCACGTTGTTGCAATATTTTTCTTATTGCAGATTGTTCAGATGATGAGTGAGGTTTCGTTTATAGGTTTCGAGTCTACAACCAACATGTTTTCGCCTGTGGCAGCATGAAAGTGATAGAGACTCACTGCTATTGTATTTCCGCTGTGTACTATTTCAAAGCTAGCTTTATGCTATGCAACTTGTAATGAATATTTTGTAATTCTGGATCATCGATGTAACAAAATTGATACTTTGTTGTGATATTACTTCGTAAACTGTGTGTGTAAACGAATCGATCCAGGGATTTGCACTATACACATGTATCTGCCTTATTGAAAGTGCAGGTACGCTACAGGTGGCCTACATCCTTGAAGCCCCCTTAGGTGATCTTCCAAACACCGCCTTGGATATCGAAAGAAATGCCCATGAGGTCAAGGCGGAGATTTCTTCTTATGTCCTGAGTGGCATGCTCTTTGCCATGGAGGCTGACCTGCAAAACCACTTCGTGAACAAGGGTGCTTATGATATAATCACTGAACTCATGGTTGTTTTTGCACGATAAGTCAAGGCTGAGAGGTTCAAAGCATCCTTGCTTTTGTTCTCAGCCCAGATGGAAGAGAACGACAATATAAGTGAGCACTTAGCCAAGTTTTTTGGCTGCGTTCAGCTTCTGAGTGATCTGGGAAGTATAATCCCAGAAGAGGTGGTTATTGATAGGGTGTTGATTTCTCTGCCCCCTAGCTATAAAACGCCATCGTGGACTACGACATGAAAGGGACGTCAAAACCCCTGTCGGAAATCCTGAAGATGCTCGAAGTGGCCGAATTAGAAATCAAGCTGGGAAGATGGTGGTGACCATCGGATCACCTGAGCGAAATTGCCCCAAGTACCTGGAGGATAGGAAGTCTGGCAAGACGGTCGACAAAGAGCAAGGTATATTTGATATACATGTTATAGATGTGTACCTTACATCCGCCCGGAGCAACACGTGGGTATTTGATACTGGTTCTGTTGCTCATATATGTAACTCTCAGGAGGAGTTACGGAATAGACGGCGGCTGGCGAAGGATGAGGTGACTATGCGCGTCGGCAACGGATCGAGAGTCGACGTGGTGGCTGTCGGCACGCTCCCTCTACATCTACCATCGGGATTAGTTTTGGTTTTAAATAAGTGTTATTTTGTGCCATCCTTGAGTGTAAACATTATAAGTGGGTCTTGCCTGTTGCATGACGGTTATTCATTCAAATCAATATCAAGCAGTTGTGCTATTTATATGAATGATATCTTTTATGTTCATGCTCCCGAGAATAACGGTTTATTCTTGTTGAATCTCGATCGTAGTACTCACATCCATAACATAGAAGACAAACGGATTAAGTGTAGTGATGATACCGCCATGTATATGTGGCATTGCCGTCTTGGTCATATTGGTGTAAAACGCATGACGCAACTCCACTCCGATGGACTTTTGGACTCGTTGGATTTCGGATCCCTCGATACATGCGAACCATGCCTTATGGGCAAAATGACCAAGACACCGTTCAAACGTTTTGTTGAACGGGCGTCGGATTTATTGGGGATCATACATTCATACATACAGATGTGTGTGGACCGATGAGCGTTTCGACACGCAATGGTTATCGTTACTTCGTCACCTTCACTGATGACTTGAGTAGATACGGTTATATCTACTTGATGATACACAAGTCTGAAACTTTTGAAAAGTTCAAAGAATTCCAAAGTGAAGTTGAGAATCAGCTCAATAAGAAAATCAAGCACCTCCGATCCGATCGTGGTGGCGAGTACTTGAGTTTTGAGTTTGGCACACATCTGAAGAGTTGTGGCATAGTACCCCAACTTACGCCAGCCGGAACACCGCAGCGTACCGGTGTGTCCGAGCGACGTAATCGTACTCTAATGGATAGTGTTCGATCTATGATGTCTCTTACCGATTTGCCAGTGTCCTTCTGGGGTTATACGTTAGAAACAACCGCATTCATTTTAAATAGGGCTCCGCCCAAATCCGTTGAAACGACACCGTATGAATTATGGTATGGCCAAAAGCCTAAGTTATCGTTTCTGAAGGTTTGGGGTTGTGAGGCGTACGTTAAGAAACTACAGCCCGACAAACTCGAACCGAAGTCGGAGAAAGTCGTCTTGTAGGATATCCGCGGGAAATCGTTGGATACACCTTCTACTAGCGCTGTGCATAACCGAACCGAAACCGAAAATCGAATCGAAAAAAACCTAACCGTAACCGAAGTAGCAGTTATTTCAGTTAGTGGTTACAGTTACAGTTAGCAAAATGCTAACCATACCAGATTCGGTTATTTCGGTTTTTAACCGAAAAACCAGTGGTTAAACCGAAATAACCGAAGTCTCAGCCCACCTAAAGCCTAAAGGTCAGCCCACAGGCCCAACATCACGTGACCTAGTGCAACACCGATACCAGCAGTCCAGCAGACCAGCACCATCCTCTCCTCGTACAGATCAGACTAGGGCAAAAACACTGGCGGCGCTGAACGACCTAGAGCTAGCCGCTGCTCGCTAGGTCCTGCTACTACCGGCGGCGTGCCGTCCGCTCAGGGATCCGACGACCCGGACGACCCCCACCTCCGGCCACCGTCTCGGCTCCTCATGCCACCGTTTCAGCTCCTCACGGGGGCGACCGGCGACCCCCACCTCCAAATCTGAAGCTTCACCTCCGCACCACGGCGAGGACGCTGCACACATTTCAGTACCTTACCATTTCGGTGATTAGGGTAACAGATTGAAGAACCTCTATTCCTTTGGAAAAATCTTGAGAAATTTCAGTTATTTGCATGTTCGTATGCAGCGGTGCAGCACTGCACCCATTTGTTGTTCATGTTGTTCATGTATTTTCTGATTTGTGCATAAGCAGATTGAGAAGTTAATTGTGAAGCTCAAGCTATGGCAGAGTCGGCTGAATTTTGCAATAACAATGTAATGCTTCCTCTGATTTATCTTACTTCATTTGCTTGAGAGTAGACTGTGAATGGATAATTGACACATTTTCTTTTGTGTTGTTTTAGATATCCGAGAGTGACGACAAAGCACAATCTGGTGCCGGCAGCCATGAACCTGTTTTACCTCCACTAGATACGACCCCGGAGAGCAGTGTCAAGAAAAGAAACACACGGAGTAAAGCATGGGAGCACTTCACAGTTCAGAAAGATAACCCAAATCGTGCTAACTGCAACCACTGTGGTAATGAGCTGGGGTGCAAATCCTCTTCCGCTGGTACTTCTTCTTTAATAAACCATATGAAGACATGCAAAAAGCTTCCTAGCAATTTGGTTAACAATCAGACTCAGCTTGGTTACCAAATTAGTGATGATGGTAAATCTGTTCTTGGGGGTTCTTGGCAGTACAATGAGAAAGAGGTCAGGGAAGCCTTTGCTCGCATGATAGTCGTAGATGAGCTGCCTTTTATTTTTTCATAAAAAGAAGGTTTCAGGTTCTTTATGTCCAAAGCTTGCCCTAGGTTCAATGTTCCATCTAGGACAACTATGTATAAAGATGTAATTGCTCTTTACAAAGCTGAGAAGGCTAAGCTTAGAAAATATTTCATTGAATCTTGTCAAACTGTTTGCCTCACCACGGATTGCTGGACATCATCAAAGCTTCAAGGCTACATGGTTCTTACTAGACATTACATCACACCTGACTGGAAGCTTCAAAAAAAGATTCTCAACTTTGTCTTAGTAGATGGTCACAAAAGGGGAGGACATTGGGAAATCAATAGATAAGCTACTAATTGAGTGGGGCATTGAGAAAGTGTGCACTATTACCGTAGATAATGCTTCTTCGAATGATACTTGCTTAAACTACATGAAGAGTTCTTTGACTAATAGGGGCTGTACTATTGCAAAAGGTGCACATCTTCATATGAGGTGTGTGGCTCATATTGTTAATCTTGTAGTCCAAGATGGGCTAAAGATAATGTGTCATCCTATTAACCGAATTCGAAATGCTATCAAATATGTGAGAGCCTCTCCTCCTAGAATGACTTTATTTAAGAAGTGTGTGGTAGTAAGCAAGGTACAAAGTAAAGGATTGCTTCATCTTGATGTGTGCACCAGATGGAATTCCACATATCTAATGGTTAACAATGCCGAAAAGTTTGAGAGAGCATTTGGTCAGTATTCACTTGATGATCCCAACTACAAGATGGAGTTAGCAAAAACTGGTTTAGATCCTACTCAACGTGGTGCTCCAACACATAGTGACTGGGTGTATATTCGTGAGTTCAAAAACTTCCTGCAACACTTCTATGATCTCACTAATAAAGTTTCTGGCACCAAGTATGTCACTTCCAACACCTTCTTTGAAGAGATTGCTGCTGTCAACTATTTGTTGGGTGAATGGAGTGAACATGTGATTTGTGGTGACGATGTAATCTTTAAAAGCATGGCTGTCAAGATGAAGGATAAGTATGAGAAGTATTGGGGTGATCCGGTGAAGATGAACAAGTATATATTCATCGCTGCCATCCTTGATCCTAGGTATTCATCGCTGCTATTGTGTCTCCTTTATTATATATGGCCGGTGATATATTCTAACTTCTCATGTCTTCATTATTTATTCCAGGACCAAGGAATCTCACTTCTTTAAGGACCTAATAGAAGACACATATGGCAATATTAAAGGTACTGCAATCTTGACTGCGACACACACATAATTTGTATCTCTTTTTGTAGAATACAAAAAAATGTATGGTGCTCCTACTGCTAGTGAATTAACATCACAATCTGAAACTAGCAAAATGCTTTGGAGAATTCTCTTATGAGGGCACGATACAATAAGAGAATGCGACTTAGTAGTGGAGATTCTAGCACAAATAGCAAAACTGAATTGGACAAGTACCTAGCCGAAGACACAGAAGAGCAATCTCCTGATTTTGACATTCTTTCCTGGTGGAAGTGTAACTCTGCTCGCTTTCCTGTACTTTCCAAATTAGCCCGTGATATACTAGCAATCCCCATCTCGACAGTTGCTTCTGAATCGACATTTAGTACTAGTGGACGTATTCTTGATGATTTCAGAAGCTCTTTGACACCAATGACACTACAAGCCTTGATATGTGCACAAGATTGGTTGTGTCGCAAGCGTATCAATATTGAAGTTGATCTTGCGGAGTTGACCAAACTAGAGGTAGGTACAAGAAGCCAGTGTGTGTTTCTATTGTTTATTTGTGATGAAATATTCCATACTAATTGTCTTGATGTTCTATTATAATGTAGAATTTGGAAGCCTCGAACTGGTGGATGATGAGGACATAATCTCTGTTGACTGATCTTCAACCTTCATTCATCGAGTGGAAAGCTGATGAACGGTGGATGGATTTGAAGACCTCTGTTTTATTTGGTTGTTTAATGTCATGTGATTGGAGAAACAGAAACCATGTTCCAGAATTTTATCTTATGTTATGTCTGTCGAATCTTGGATGTTATGTGCTGGAATGTTTCCTTACGTTCTAGTCTTCTAGACCTAGTGAGCTACTGATATATTGATCTATGTGTTGTTCTGTGTTACTATTTTTTTCTTATTTTGTGAGTATACAGATTATATTATTCATAAGCAAATAGGTCATGCCAAAAAATCCACTTACTGAACACAGTAGACAAAAAGTTCATGCTAAAAATGTTAGCTGTCATTCAAAAATCGCGTCAACTTTGGTTAGTTTGGTTATTACCGAAACCGAACCGAAGTTAAATGGTTATTGTAGCGTACCTGCACTTTAAATAAGGCAGATATCTGTGTATAGTGCAAATCCCTGGATCGATTCATTTGCACACACAGTTTGCGATGTAATATCACAACAAAGCGTCAAATTTATTACATTGATGATCCAGAATTACAAAATATTCGATACAAGTTGCATAGCATAAAGCTAGCATTGAAAAAGTACACAGCGAAAATACAATAGCAGTGCGTCTCCAACAACTTCATGTTGCCACAGGCGAAACATGTTGGTTGCAGACTCAAAACCTTTAAACGAAACCTCACTCGTCATCTGAACAATCTGCAATAAGAAAAATATTGCAACAACGTGGGTCAGATTCCATTGAAAATGGAGTCTGCCAAGTGACACTATGGTGGACACTTAATGGAATAACTCTATAGCCTATATGCATATTTGGCTGGTGGAGTTCAAGGCTATTTTGCATAAAGCCAATTTTTCCTATCTCTTTGGAAAGCACTTTCTTCAAATTAAGACAAGTATGGCATGAAAACCATAAATCTCATCTTCCCTTGTTCACCCATCAAGTTTTATTTCTGAAGTTGGAATGATGCAATCCTCCGTTGACGTCCGTGATCAGCTGCTCAAATTGTCCGTACCGGGGACACGACTAAGTACTTAGTTTTACACTCTGCAGAGGTTGTGCACGTTCACCATTGTACCCATTCAACCCAGATTATCCTTTACACACCATTTGTGATAAGGAAAGGAGAAGAATGAGACGAGATCTTTCAGAAGCATTTTCCCTCCCACCTTCCTTGACCCGTTCCACCTAACACCCCCTGCATCTGCTTGTCAAGTCGGAGAGAGTCCACACAACATAATTGATCAAGCCAGAGCCCATATGGCAATGGCTGCACTGGAAGCAATCGTCACTCGGAGTTCTTCAGATTCCTCTGTTCCTGGGTGGCCGTTCACAAGTGCACGTACTCCAGGAACCATAGACATGGGCCTGAGTAGCCACTCAACTTCGCCCCCATACAACCTTTTACCACCCAGGTGTTTCATTCTTAACTTAGTAGAATTTAGATTTTCACAAAACATCCGTTGCATAGCATCAATAATTCTACTAAGTATTGCATAGGAACCTAGACACAGGAATAAGGAATTCTACACAGGTTTAGCATAGCCATACTATCCTACACATGCATATAAAAATACACTAAGTAATGCATATAGAAATAATAGGAAGTTTATGAGGTGTGCCACTTGCCTTTGAATGTTGTCGTTGTTCACAAACTCTTTTCAACAACGAACGTTTGCTCTCCGTTCAATCTAAACAATATAAGCAAACAACAATACAACAATCAACAAACAACAATCATCAATCATACATGCACATACATAGTGAACAAATAAGTTTCATAAAACTTCTAAGGAAAACATGTTATGTATGATATGCAAATTATTTCTAAGGACTAGAGATGCATGTCATGCCATGAAATTCTTTTAAGTTAATGCAATGCAATTAGGTTGGTCAAAATGACTAAGGACTAAAGTCATAAGTTGAATAAAATATTTTGTTTTATATCATCTTGAACAAGCCCTCTAATGGCTTAGTCTTGATGTGTAGAAATATTTAGAGAAAATACTAAGTCATTTCTTCAAGATGATCAATAATTATTATCAACTCTTTGTAAATTGGACATTCACTATAGTGAGAGAGACAGACACCCGGCCAGCCACTTAAATTGTGGAACATGTCTCATGTACGTGGACATGTAAGGTTTGTCTCCAGGCCGCTTGATCTCACTATGCCGCTAGGATCCAACAAACTTCAAAGATGATAATATCATGATCAAAATTGTTTTAAGTCTAAAAGACAAGATTAGGAAAGAGGGAAAAGAAAGAAAGAAAGATGTAGTTAGTCTTCCAGGCTTCATCTCCAGACTTGTATCTTTCCCCTTGGTGATGTCTTGAATGAATTTTTGTAGACTTGATAAATCTTCAGACTTGATGATTCTTATATCACCGAGGCTGATCTTGGAATTAACTTAGTCTTCATGAAGTCTCAGATAAGAAGGAAGAAAAGAGAGAGAGCAAGAAAGACTTAGAGAATAAAGGAGGTTGGTCTTCTTGAACTTCTTCTTGCTTTTCTTCTAAGTGCTTCTACTCCTTGAAGATACTTCTGAAGTCTTGTTTTGGCTAAGTCCTTCAATGGCCTTCTAGCTCCATCTTGGAAATCCTAAGTGTCTAAGTGTATAACACTTTACCAAAATGTTAAGTTGAAAATAATCCTAACTTAGAGAAAATAATGAAGAGGAGTTTTCCTATGAGAAGTATACTATAAGATAAAATAAGTTATGAATGAAATGCACTTTTTAATCAAAAGAAAGTATCAAAATACTTTTGTGATTTCTTAATAAATATGCATGAGGTATAAATGCAATTTAATTAATTTCTATTTTTGTAAATTATAATAAAGGAATAAATATAAGATTAAAAGTTTTATGTAATTAAAACATCTATAACTTTTTGCAAAACTTCGAATTAAATTTAAAATAGAAAAACGAATTACACGCTGGCACTGACGTGGCAAGCTCTGATTGGCTCTGATCTAGGGTTAACAGGGGCCGTAGGATTTTATGAGGATCGGACGGACCAGATCTGGAGATACCTCTTTGGGGGCGATCTGATCTGGGCCGTTGATCGCAGATCGAATGGTCTCGGTCACGTGGACCAGGACGTGGCGGCGCCGGGGTGGCCGGAGAGGGGGCCGACGGCGGCGGTGGCCGGTCGTGGACGCCAACGACGCTACGTGGGCTCCCCGAGTGCGCGGACGACGGGCCCGGGCGCGGCGCAACACGGCGGATCTTATGGTGGTGGTGGCGACCCCGGTTTCATCCAAGCACGACGTGGAGGAGCGGTTGAGGTGGCTCGGGCGTCGGCGGACTTTCGTCGAGCTCGTCCTCGCGTCCTTCTGTAGAAAATAAGGGAGGAGGGGGTTCAAGAGTTGCGCAAGAACACGGGGAAGGGAGAGTAGAGGGTCTCGGGCTCGGGTTTACGTTTACCTCGCCGGAAACGATGGAGAGAGGCGGCGGCGGCAGTGCAGCTCCGGCGAGCTATTGCAGCGGCCTGGCGGCGTGTTTTCGAGAGGGGGAAGAGGGGAAAGGTGCGGCAGGGCCTGGGGTTTATAAGGGGGCGCTCCGGGAAACAAATCGCGGAGAATCCGCGCTTGATTTGATCCGATTTTAGGAGGGAGCAGTTTCGGCCGGAATTGTCGCCGGAGGTTGAAGATGAAGCTGACGTCATCGCTGACGTTAGCGATTTTCCTTTTTCTGATTTTTTTTCCAATTAATTCATAACTTTTGGTTTAAATGTCCAAATGATGTCAAAAAAATTCTAAAAATTTGTAAAATTAATATCTTTGTGTTAAACCAGTTGTGGGCATGTTTTGAAAACTTTTTAAAATTAATAAATTTGAAATATTGGTTTAATACAAAATTGATACTTAATATCAATTTTGAAATTATAACTTAATTAAAATTTCTTTTTGCTAAATAAAATTTGTTAAATACCCACATTCAAATATGTTTGAAATAGAGTTATTAAACCTCATTTTACTGCAATTATTCATCTTTATTTTGGCATAAGAGTAGAATAACATAATATAAATATTTTTAAAGTAGTAGAAATTATAATGGATTCAAGTTTTAATTCATATTTATTTTGTGCACCATTAAGTTTTATATTATGATAAATCATTTGAAAACTTCATAACAACTTTGGAAAAGATTTTAGATTTAATTCATTTCCTTATATAGAATATATATTCATGAAAATCCCTTTATGTTTTGAAAATAAATGAAATCATTTAAGCTAAAGAAATGTTTATTTGGATAATTCATTTATTATAAAATCTCTGAAGTTATTAAAGTTATAAACTATAGACTTGAAATTTCCAAAACTATGTTTTGAACTTAGGTAAAATAATGAAAACCCTTTGGCAAATAGATCATGTTTTAAATAGTTTCAAAGAACACTTGCAAATATTATTTTAATTTATGAATAGCTATGGCTAAGTGGTTGAATTCAAATACTTATAAAGAAACTAATTTATTACAATAAAATGGTTTGAAGTTTGTAAAACATTTTTCAAATTAGCTGTTGAGGTTTTAAGAAATACAATGGATAATAAAATGTTTAACTTGAAACTGCTTTTGAATATAATGTTAAACTAAGATATTTGAAATATTAAACTCTTTCAATATGTTTGAAGTCTTTTATAGTTGGTTTTCTTATGCATTTAATGTTTTATGTTAATCAAAAACAAAAGTTTTAAATTTTTGTGATTTTTGAATATTATAAAATGTTGGGATGTTACAGTTATTACCGAAACCTAACTGTATTCTCGTACAAAACCATATTTACCGAAGTATCAAAACCGTATTTACCGTATAACCATATAAACCAAACCGAATTAACCGTTTTAACCGAACGCGCAGCCGGACCTTCTACAACCAAGCTGAGGGCAAAACTTTTGTCGCGAAGACTGGTACCTTTCTAGAGAAGGAGTTTATCGCGAAAGGAGTAAGTGGGAGGAAGGTAGACCTCGATGAGATCGTTGATCCTGAACTCGAGATTCCGAGTGGCGCAACGGAAGCAATTCCGGAAACGTCCTCCGTGGAAGGAGTGGGAGAAATTGTCGAGGAAGGTATTCTACCCCGTAGGTCTGGTAGATCTCGGATCACACCAGAATGGTATGGCAACATGGTTTGCACCGTCATGTTAGTTGAACAAGACGAACCTACGAACTACAAGGAGGCGATGGCGAGTCTAGAGTCCAAGAAATGGATTGAAGCCATGAAATCCAAAATAGGATCCATGTATGATAACAAAGTGTGGACTTTGATGGATATTCCCGAAGGGCGAAGGCCGTCGAGAATAAATGGATCTTTAAGAAGAAGACTGATGCTGATGGTAATGTGACCATCTATAAAGCTCGGCTTGTCGCAAAAGGTTTCCGACAAGTTCATGGGATTGACTACGATGAAACTTTTTCACCGGTAGCGATGCTTAAGTCTATTCGGATTTTGTTAGCGGTAGCTGCCTATTATGATTATGAAATCTGGCAGATGGACGTCGAAACAGCCTTCCTAAATGGAAACATTGAGGAAGAGTTGTACATGGTACAACCGGAAGGTTTTGTCGATCCAGGGAATGCTAACAAGGTATGCAAGCTTCAGCGATCCATCTATGGATTGAAGCAGGCACCTCGGAGTTGGAATCTTTGCTTTGATGAGGTAATCAAAAGTTTTGGCTTTATCCAAAATTTGGAAGAGACCAACATTCATAAGAAAATGAGTGGGAGCTCGGTTGTGTTCTTAGCACTATATGTAGATGACATATTGCTGATTGGGAATGATGTGGAACTTATGAATAGCGTGAAGGATTATTTAAACAGTAAATTTTCCATGAAGGACTTAGGAGAAGCTGCATACGTCTTAGGCATAAAAATCTATCATGATAGATCAAGGCGCCTATTAGCGTTGAGTCAGAGTACTTATCTCGATAAAATACTGAAGCGTTTCGGTATGGAGAAGGGAAAGAAGGGTTGTCTGCCAGTTATCAAGAATAAGATATTGCGGAAGGCACAGTGTCCGGTAACGGAACTGGATAAGGCCGATATGACTAAACATCCTTATGCTTCAGCCATAGGATCGATCATGTATGCAATGTTGAGTACTAGACCGGATGTGGAATTAGCTCTAAGTTTGACAAGCCGGATCCAGAGTAATCCTGGAATGGCGCATTGGATAGCTGTTAAGAGCATTCTTAAGTATCTCAATAAGACAAAGGAAATGTTCCTTGTGTATGGTGGCTGCGATGAAGAACTTGGCGTAACTGGTTACGTGGATGCAAGTTTCTGCTCAGACCCCGATAACTCTAAGTCACAGACAGGTTATGTGTTCAAAGTGAATGGTGGCGCCGTGTGCTGGAGAAGTGGGAAGCAACCCATTGTCGCACAATCTTCAATGGAGTCGGAGTACATTGATGCTTGCGAAGCCGCGAATGAAGCTGTAAGGCTGAGGAAGTTCGTCATCGAACTTGGAGTGTTCCCGAGCGTGCAAGACCCCGTGATCCTCTTCTGCGACAATAGGGAGGCCATTGCTAACGCCAAGGAGCCAAGGTCTCACTCCACCGCCAAACACATTCTCCGACGCTTGCATGTGATACGTCAGTACGTACAAGGAGACAATGTGAAGATTTGCAAAGTGCATACGGATCTGAATGTGGCAGATCCGCTGACGAAGCCTCTCCCGCTTGATAAGCATGAAAAACACCAGTTAGCTATGGGTGTTAAGGTTTTACCAAGTTGTAATCTAGATTAATTTGTACTCTAGTGCAAGTGGGAGACTGAAGGAGATATGCCCTAGAGGCAATTAATAAAGTGTATTCTTTATCATATCTCGTTTGTTCATAATAGGTTTTTGTGTCATGCTATAACCGTATTAAGCGGAAACATTGATACGGGTGTGATGCGTAAACAACCAGGTCCCTAGTAGCCTATACTAAGACTAGTTTCGTTGCACGATTGATGATCGAGGTTTCCCGATCATGGGGCATGGCGCCGGTCGGCAATGGGAGTCAAATAGTTGGAGAACGATGTGATGGACATACCTAGATTTGGAGGACATAGTCGTTACGCCTTTGATCGTGAGATCAACTCTTATTGTTATTCCTGGAAGATACTTGATCGCACCAAACGTCGTATCTTATATAGTATGACAATAACGGTGATACTTTTGGGTATCATAAAGGAGTAGTTGAGACGAGGGGTCAAGAGCGGGATTTGACAGTCCGCATAGCAGGATAGATACTCTCGGGCCCACTCGGTGAGATCATGTATAATGAGCTTGCAAGCATGTGACTAGGTCACGGAGACATGAGATCATGGACGAGTAGAAGATAGCGTTGTTGGTAACGAGGTTGAGATTAGGTATGGAGATATCTATGGAACGACGCTCGGACACGCTAAGTATCGCCTTGGCAAAAGGTTTGAGACTTTGCGTTCAGTTTTGATAGATGAAAGTCATTCGTTATAGCACAGGGATTAATTCATGGGGTCCAGGCCTACGAGTTAGTCGTTGATCATAGATGAGTCTTGATCATACCTGTTATTATATCGAACCGCTAGGGTAACACACTTAAGAGGTTTCGACAAGACAACCGGAAAGGAAAGAGATCACCGGGAACGTCCCGGGAGGGGTCCGATGGAGATCGGGCAACGCCGAAAGAGTTTTCGGAGCTAGGATAAATTATATATAATATGTTTGATATTAATTAGTGTAATTAATATGCAAATATGATTTTATATATTTATTTTCGAATTTATTTAGACTGATTTCCCTAAATGGGCCTTCTGGTCGAAAGAAGGCCCAAGAGGGGAAAATTCCCAAGGGGAATTCGGTGGGGGCTTGGGGGCCGACCCAAGTGGGCCAAGGGGCCCACTAGGGGGACGACGCACCGAGACATGCCGCACCAGGAATGTGGGGGTTAGTCCCACATTGCCTGGTTAGCAAGTTGGCTCCCCCTTGGGAGCCTATATAAGAAGGGGCACCCCTGGCCTTTTAATTCACCAATTAATTCCCTAATTCTCTCTCGATTTCGTGATTCCCTTTGTTGGAGTTGTGCCGAGTTGAGAAGGCTATCTCTTCCACCATAGCCCGCTGCCGCGCTGCTGGTGTTCCGGTCCAAGTCTTCCGCTGCTCGTCCTGGACTGGAGCTTCGGAAGCCGTCGTCTCCACCGTACGTGTGTGACGCCCTGTGAGGTGCTGCGCTAGCGGTACTCGGAGGTCTTCTTCCTCTACACGACCTTGAGGTCAGCTTCGTCGGTCTTCATCGACAACGTTTGTGCGGGAACGTAATTACGCTTTCGGTCTAAAAGGGTATGTATTCCGATCTCCGTTCGTACTACTATATCTGCATAAAATAGATCTTGGAATGCTTTTAGGATATCGTTGGTTGGAATTTTTTTGTTTTCTGCACACGATCCCCTTCAATAATATCATAGACGAGTAGAAGATAGTGTTGTCGGTAACGAGATCATGCTAGGTATGGAGATATCTGAGAATGATGCTCGGACACGCAGTGTCTAAGGACACTAAGTGTCCCAGATCATTAAATTGATTTACATGATAAGATAGTTAATTTGGGATTTTTTTATAAAAGAAAAGTCCATTTGGAAATTAATTATACAAAATATATTTGAAAAAGAAAAGAAAAAATGGCATCCAGCCGAGATGAGCAGAATTCAGGCCGGGAAGGTGTTGACGTTAGCAGGCCGAGCGGCGGCCAGCTATGTGCCGCGCCCACGAGCGGCCAACACCTACGCGCGTGAGGTCCTAGTTTCCACGTCATGCGGCCATAAGATAGCTCCATGCACCCCCTGACGCTATGTGGGCCGACCCATTTAGATCCTATGTGTCTTCGTACTAGTAGTAGTATATTGCAAGTTCTTCAACCAGTCCCACCGTAGCTGACGAGTGATGTCCCCATCAATACCATGGTTGCTAGCCTAGGGTAAGAGTTATGAGATACAAAACACGTAGTGTTGGTAGATTTGTCGGCTGACAAGCGGGAATTACCGGGCCCTCGAGTGAGGTAAAACCCTTACTCCTGATTGTCTGTTATTAATTGTGTATATGCGGCTGAAGGAGATATGCCCTAGAGGCAATTAATAAAGTGTATTTATTTATAATATCTCGATTGTTCATAATACGTTTTGTGTCATGCTATAACTGTATTAAGCGAAAACATTATTATAGGTGTGATACGTAAACAACCAGGTCCCTAATAGCCTCTACTAAGACTAGTTTCGTTGCGCGATTGATGATCGAGGTTTCCCGATCATAGGGCATGGCGCCGGTCGGCAATGGAAGTCATATCGTTGGAGAACGATGTGATGGACATACCCAGATTTGGAGGACGTAGTCGTTACGCCTTTGACAGTGAGATCAACTCTTATTGTTATTCCTGGAAGATACTTTGATCGCACCAAACGTCGTATCTTATTTAGTATGACAATAACGGTGATACTTTTGGGTATCGGAAAGGAGTAGTTGAGATGAGGGGTCAAGAGCGGGATTTGCCAATCCGCATAGCAGGATAGATACTCTAGGGCCCACTCGGTGAGATCATGTCTAATGAGCTTGCAAGCATGTGACTAGGTCACGGAGACATGAAATCATAAACGAGTAGAAGATAGCGTTGTCAGTAAAGAGGTCAAGCTAGGTATGGAGATATCTATGGAACGACTCTCGGACACGCTAAGTATCGCTATGGCAAAAGGTTTAAGACTTTGCGTTCAGGTTTGATAGATGAAAGTCATTCGTTATATCATAGGGATTAATTCATGGGGTCCAGGCCTACGAGTTAGTCGTTGATCATAGAGGAGTCTTGATCATACCTGTTATTATATCGAACCGCTAGGGTAACACACTTAAGGGGTTTCGACAAGATAACCGGAAAGGAAAGAGATCACCGGGAACGTCCCGGGAGAGGTCCGATGGAGATCGGGCAGCGACGAAAGAGTTTTCGGAGCTAGAATAAATTATATATAATATGTTTGATAATAATTAGTGTAATTAATGTGCAAATAAGATTTTATATATTTATTTTCGAATTTATTAAGGCTGTTTTTTTCCTAAATGGGCCTTCTGGTGGAAAGAAGACCCATGGGGGGGGGGGGGGGGGGGGGGGGGGAATCCCCAAGAGAATTCGGTGGGGGGGAGCATGGCCCGCCTAGGTGGGCCAAAAGAGACCCACCAGGGCCGGCGCACTTGCTCATGCCGCACCAGGCATGTGGGGGTTAGTCCCACATTGCCTGGTTAGCAAGTTGGCTCCCTCCTGGGAGCCTATATAAGAAGGGGCACCCTGGCCTTTTAATTCACCAATTAATTCCCGAATTCTCTCTCGATTTTGTGATTCCCTTTGTTGGAGTTGCGCCGAGTTGAGAGGGGGATCTCTTCCACCATAGCCTGCTGCCGCGCTGCTGGTGTTCCGGTCCAAGTCTTCCGCTGCTCGTCCTGGACTGGAGCTTCGGAGACCGTCGTTTCCACCGTACGTGTGTAACGCCCTACGAGGTGCTGCGCTAGCGGTACTCTGAGGTCTACTTCCTCTACACGACCTTGAGGTCGGCTTCGACGGTCTTCATCGCCAACGGTTGTGCGGGAACGTAATCCCCCCTTTCGATCTACAAGGGTATGTATTCCGATCTTCGTTCGTACTACTATATTTGCATAGAATAGATCTTGGCATGTTTTAGGGATATCGTTGCTAGGATTTTTTTTGTTTTCTGCACCCGATCCCCGTCAGTGGTATCAAAGCCGATCTATCGAAGATATAGCTGTACGCTGTTAGAACCCGTGTTCTGCACAGGGGCACCGTTCCTGTTATTTGCTACCCTCTAGCCTGCACTTGTGCTTCCAGCGGCATCGAGTTGATGAAGCGGCCCGGACCGACTTTACGCGTACGCTTACGCGAGACTGGTTCCACTACTGACATACGACTTGTACCGTATCTGTTGCTGGCGGGTATCAGTTTCTCACTCTTTAGTTGGTCTTCGCATTTTCAATGGAGGGCCCGAAAGGGATGATTAGATATGCAATTATTGGATCGTTGTTGTGGTCACAAGGTTCATAGGTATGAAGCGGTTCTATTTACGAAAGCCCCAAGCCACGTAAAATATGCAAAAGATAAAGTAGAAGCGTCTAACTTTATTTTGCAGGGGCTATGTGATATGGTCAAGGTAGGTTTAAATTGTTTATAAACTGCGGGCGCCAAGTAGACCATGGCGCAATGGACTATATCGCATTGCATTACATTTGATGTTTTGTGTGCATCTTATATTGTGTGATTATATATGTAGTATATATTAGTTACGCGGCGGTAGTTATATAAGATGATCCCTTCAAAATACCACTAGTGTTCTCCCTCCAACGCGCACCACCAAGAAAGTTCTACGTTATGAGGCAGGCCGTGATGATCGGGTGTCAGACATATCGTCGTTCGCATACAGTGGGTGTAATCCATGTTGCACAAGCGTCAGCGTGGATGTTATGGTGGCGAGCCTATCATATGCAGATATGTGAAAGGATCGGTATGACACCTAGAGGGGGGGGGGGGGGGTGTGAATAGGTGCTAATTCAAATTTTAGTTCTTTTTCAAATTAGGCTTGACACAAAAGGTAAATTCACTAGATATGCAACTAAGGTGAATTACCTATATGACAAACTAGCAACTAAGCAAGATATAATAAGGCGATAAATAAGGATAGAAGTAACCGAAGTGTAAGCACGAGACGACAAGGATGTATTCCCGAGTTCCTCCCTTAAATGGGAGTACATCTCGTTGGAGAGGTGTGAACCAACACAATGGTTCAACGGCCACAAAGGCCTCACCCTAATCTCCGGTGAACCGCACCACAAAGGTTGGGTTCACTTTCCACTATCGGAATCCTTCGAGGCGGAATCCGGAGCCTTTACTACAACGATTCGAGGCACGACCCACAAAGGGCTTGGGGGCTCCCGAACAGCTACAATCTGTCACAAAGACAATAGGTAAGTACAACAATGGGCTAGGTTTCCTAGTGGAAGCCCTAGCAAGTGTTCCCTCAAATGAATGAGGGGGAAATGAAGAATGGCTCGGTGAAGATGTAGATCGGGGCTTCCTCCTTCAATCCTCCAAAGGTCAACGAGTTTGGGTGGGAGGATTGGGAGAGCTTGGAGCTCTTTGCTTTGCATCAATGGAGGTGAGAGAGTGTAGAAGCTCAAGTCTTCAAAGGTAGGTGAAGGGGTCCTTTTATAGCTCTTCCAAATCTGGCCGTTTGGAGCTGTAACTTACGCAACAGTACTACCGCTGGAGAGGCCGGTAGTACCGCTGGACCTTTGAATCCAGCCGTTGCCCGCTTCACGCGCTTCACTGTAAGTCCAAACTTCCCGCAGCGGTACTACCGCTGGAGAGGCCGGTAGTACCGCTGGGGACAGCGGTAGTACCGCTCCGGTACCGCTGGAGGTACCGCTAAGAGGAACAGAGGGAGAAAAACAGCGGTACCTCCGGCGGTACCGCCAGCGGTACCTCGACATCGAGCTGTTGGGGATATATCAACTAGGGGTATAACCAGCATGGATCAATCCGGCTAGTCGAGGGTGGCCCAAGGGTGGTAAGGCCAAGGCCTGCCGGGCGGCCCAAATAGCTGACGTGCAAGGAAGTAGGCGGACGGTCCAAGGAAGGCAGAAGGCCTAAGCCCATCAAGCCACCGAGCCCAAGACGGAAGGCGGCAACTAAGCCGGCTAGGTCTAGGACTCTGATTACTTGCCGGACAAGTACTTGCCTTGTATCCTGGGGTCTGGCCGCCTATATAAGCCGGCCACCAGGAAGCCTTTAGGGCACGCTTGAATACGCATCATACACATTGTAACCTGTTCACGGCTATTGCCTCATAGTGAATTATAGCAGCACGTAGGATCCCGCCACCGCTGTGGGATCCGAAGCTGGGTAAACTCGCCGTGTTCAATCCCGTCCTCGACGACACCAACCTTCTTCCCCACAATCCATACTTAGGCTAGAGGACCCTCGTCTCCTATCAAATATGCCGATACCACGACAGTTGGCGCCCACCGTGGGGCATAAGGTTCCTGGCGTCACGTTCCAGGCGGGAACACTTGGCGGCGTGGGCAAGCAGATCGCCGTCGGTCGCGTCACAAGGTATGACGGCCATAGCTACGTCAACTCGGATGAGTCCTGGCTCCCGGCGGACGACTACCTTATCGGATGCGCAATCGTGCCGATCGGAGGGATCGACGTCTTCATCGGGTACACGCCAGAGGCGTACGGCCTACCGTGTTTCTACAACCCCACCCACCAACCCTTCGACCAAGCAGTCGACCGGCAAGATGGATCTGAATCCGCCTTCTCCCAGGAGTCGGCCGAATCTGATTTCCACTTCGTCGGAGTTGTCAGACTGGGATCCGACTCCCAGCCGGAAAACAACGATCCTGAGTCAATCCTCCCTGCTCTGCAGGAGGATGCGATGTCAGATGCCGGATCCAGATCTATCGTTCAAGTCAACATAGACTCTGACTCCGATGATGATGCTAGTCTCTTCGAAGAGAAGATCAAAACCCGCTTTTCCAGTGGAAATCCGGCTCCCTCAGAGGGTACAGCGGATACAGACATGCCTAACAAGCTGGCTATGATGGTTGTTGTCGGTCACGAAACAACCCCAGTTACTTCGGAAGCACAAATCAAGCCGGCGGAAGAAGCCGGAGACACCACTGCCGGCCAACTCATTGAAAGTTCCGATAAGGTGTGCGCAAAGAAGAAAACTGGCCTCGAGAAAGGCGGCAGCAGCAAACCCACGGATTTGCTCTCCGTCATCAAAGAAGTAGACGAGATCATGAATACTCCGGTGAACAAAAACACCCCACTCGACGAAGTGGAAGAGCTTAGGCTTAATATGCTTAAGCACTCTGACTTCCTGCGAAAAAGAGAGGAGCACGTTGAGAGCCTTGCGAAGAAGATCAAGAAAGAGCAGGAGAAGATGTCGGCCAAAACAAGCCGGCAACTCTTCGAGGAGAAAAGGTCATCAAAAAACCGCCGTGGAAAAGAGCCGCCTACGCAAGCAACGAAAGCGGCTCAGGACCTAGGGTTCGATTGGCGTACGGCACCACAGCTAGTGGATAGAAGGTGGGATGTTGTCTTCTGCACCCTTATCCTCAACGCGGCTGCCGCGTTAGATACCCTGGATGACAACACTTACACGGCGGAAGAAAAGTTGGCCAACGCAAGACACTTCGTAAGCAAGGCCCTAGAACAACAAGCTCGCGCTGATTCCTACGGCCACATGGCGGATGCCCGCGGGGGAGACCTAGAGTCTAAGTCGGGCAAGTGCAAAGCTGCACCCGGCGCCGACCCCGAAGGCCCGTCTGGCTCCAGTAGCCATGGCGACAAAAGGAAGGCAACGCCACCTCCAAAGAAGGCACCGCCGCCAAAGCCAAGGCGGGACGAGAATTCAAGGACGGGAAGCAGAGGAGACCTACCACCTCCACCTCAGCCAAGACGCGACAATGGCGGTAGCCGGAACAACAGGCAGCCACCTAGAAAAGATACCGGCAACGACCCTCCAAGGAGAGGCCGCAGCCGGTCTCCGCAGCGTAGCACTGGCAGCAAGAGGAGAGATGAGGTAGAAGGGCCCTGGCGCAGCATAAGCCGGGCGGCGCAGGACGAGCCGGACACAAACAGAGGCGCACGGCAGCTCGATCCAAAAGACGCACAACACCGCCTACAAGACATAGCAAGGGGAAAGGAGCCGCTATACTCTGGACCAAAGTGCTTCGGTGACGCCATCCGCAGAGAGCCTTTTCCTAAGGACATGACATCAGTGTCAAAAAACTGTTCTAGGTATAACGGCCTCGTTAAGCCGGACTCATGGCTATCCGACTATGCCATGGCCATAGAGATTGCCGGCGGGAGCAGCCATATTGCCGTCCGCTACCTACCTCTCATGTTGGAAGGCACGGCAAGAGCTTGGATCGACAACCTTCCTGAAAAGTCCATCCATAGCTGGTATGACATGGAAAAGGTTTTCTCCCAGCACTTCCAAGGAACATACAAACGTCCAAATACCTACACGGATTTGCAACGCTGTATCCAAAAGCCGGACGAAACCATGACAGATTTTGTTAGCCGTTGGATATCCGAAAAAGCCAACTGTCATGGTGTTTCGGACGCACAGGCTATCCATGCCTTCTACACGGGCCTACAGAAGAAGTCCTTGCTCCGTCATAGGCTCGTCCGCGAGCAAATCACGGACCTTGGTGAGATGCTCAACCTAGCCGCCCAATACGCGGCGGCGGATGACGACGCCCGGGACGATGACCCAGACGTCAACATCATACCAAAGCGGAACAACAAGCGCAAGCAGGCGGCGGATGACAAAGCCGGACCTTCCAATGAGGTAGCCGTAGCGTTCCAAGGAAACACCGGCAAAAAGAAGTGGAAAAATAAGAAAGATACTCGCGAAGCCGGCTCAGGGCCTAAGGCGGCGCGAATCACTTATGAACAAGCAAAGCTTTTGCCGTGTCCCATCCACGCCTCATTGGGCAAGGACAACCACATGCTTGGAGAGTGCCGTTTCATGGACGACTTCAAAAAGGATCCCAAAGTCGGCTGGAAGTCAAAGAAGTCAAAGAAGAACGACAAGAAAGACAGCAAGGAGGATGAGGATGACGACGACATGTCTATCTCAAGTGAAGATGACGCAGCCGCCAAGAAAAAGAAGCCGTATCCGAAGGTCAAAGAATCTCTTGTGTGCTTTGTCGGCACGCCTTCGACTAAAGCGGATAAGGCGGAGATGCGCGAACTCAACGCGACAATGCCGGACGTCCCTCAGTACTTAAACTGGTCGGAGGCAACAATCACTTGGGACCGGTCCGACCACCCTGATCACGTCCCTCACCCAGGCAAGTACGCCCTTGTCGTCGACCCCATTGTCGACAACTTCAGACTCACAAAGGTACTTATGGATGGCGGCAGCAGCCTCAACATCCTGTACTACGACACACTAAGCCACATGAACCTATCAGAGGATCAGCTGGATCACAGCAACCTCACCTTTCATGGCATAGTGCCCGGCAGGCAAGCAAAGTCAATGGGAAGCATCATGCTGAAGGTAACTTTCGGACCAAAAGAGAACTACCGCTCAGAGTTCCTCCGGTTCGAAGTTGTCTCCTTCAAAAGCGCCTATCATGCAATCTTTGGACGACCGGCTTTCGCCAAGTTCATGGCAAGGCCATGCTACATATACAACAAGCTTAAAATGCCGGGGGAAAACGGAACCATCACGGTTTCCGGCAACTTCAAGAAAGCCAAGGAGTGCGAGCGTGGCATGGCCGCCTTCGCAGAAACCGTCATCCACAAGGAAGAACTCGCGCTGCTCGGGGCGGATTCAGACAACTCCATGCCAAAGCCAAAGATGGATGTCAAAAAGACTTTCGAAGCTTCAGAAGACACCAAAAAGGCGGACCTCATCCCGGGTGACAAGTCTAAGCAAGTTGTCATCGGCTCCAACCTTGACAGCAAATAGGAAGGCGCGCTCGTCGAGTTCCTCCGTGAGAATCGTGACATCTTTGCATGGTCGCCTTCCGACATGCCTGGTGTACCGAGGGAACTTGCCGAGCACTCGCTCAACGTCATAAAAGGATCCAAGCCGGTGAAGCAAGCAACAAGACGCTTTGGAGATGAGAGACGCAAGGCTATAGGGAAGGAGATAAATAGGCTAAAGGCCGCCAATTTCATTAAAGAAGTTGTACACACCGATTGGGTGGCAAATCCTGTACTTGTCCCAAAGAAGAATAAAGAGCTGAGGATGTGTATTGACTACACCGGTGTTAACAAGTGCTGCCCAAAGGATCCCTTTGCGCTGCCCAGAATTGACCAAGTCGTAGACTCCACAGCAGGCTCCGAGCTGCTTTGTTTTTTGGACGCCTACTCAGGATACCACCAAATCAAGATGAGAGAGTCAGATCAGCTGAAAACATCTTTCACAACTCCATACGGAACTTTCTGCTACATTACAATGCCTTTCGGTTTGAAGAATGCAGGGGCAACATACCAGCGCTGTATGCAAAACTGCCTGCACGAACAGATCGGCCGCAATGTTCACGTCTATGTAGACGACATCGCGGTAATGTCAAAAAAGAAGGCAGATCTCCTAGAGGACTTGGAAGAAACTTTTCAGAATCTCCGGAGGTATCAGATGAAACTCAATCCCGCCAAGTGCGTTTTCGGCGTCCCAGCCGGCAAACTCCTCGGATTCATCGTCTCAGAACGAGGGATTGAGGTTAACCCGGAGAAGATCAAGGCCATCCAAAATATATCCAGACCTACTTGTCTGAAGGACGTGCAGCGCCTAGCCGGATCGGCGGCAGCCGTCAGTCGTTTCATAAGCCGCTTAGGGGAAAAGGCAATGCCTCTCTACCGGCTATTGAAGAAATCCGACAACTTCGAGTGGACAGCAGAGGCAGATGCCGCCTTACAACAACTTAAGGAGGCCCTCACATCCGCTCCAATATTGGCAGCACCTCGATCACAGGAACCAATGCTGCTGTACATCGCGGCAACAGGAGCTGTTGTCAGCGTTGTTTTGGCTGTGGAAAGAAAGGAGAGCGAAGCCGCGGCGTGTGAGCAGCGACCGGTCTACTTCATCAGTGAAGTGTTCTCCGCCTCCAAGCAGAGGTATCCGCATTAACAAAAGCTGGCTTATGGCGTATTCTTCGCAGCCAGAAAGCTTAGGCATTATTTCCAGGAACACACAGTGACAGTAGTCAGCAAGGCACCGTTGGGAGACATAATCAACAATGCAGAGGCAACGGGTCGAGTCGCCAAGTGGGGCATCGAACTCGCCGCCTTTGACATAGTCTACAAACCACGGACCGCCATTAAGTCTCAAGCGCTTGCCGACTTTGTCGCCGACTGGACAGAGGCCATGGAGGAAACGACACTCCCCGAATCAGAATATTGGGTCATGCACTTTGACGGATCAAAGATGCTCAAAGGCTCGGGGGCTGGTGTCGTTCTACGCACACCTAAAGGAGACAAGCTTAGCTACGTGTTACAAATACATTTCACAGCAACCAACAATGTTGCCGAGTACGAAGCCTTGCTTCATGGGTTACACGTGGCAAACGACCTAGGCGTCAAAAGAATCCTCTGTTATGGCGACTCAGATCTGGTCGCGCAGCAAGTAAGCGGAACATGGGATGCGAAAAGCGCAACAATGGCAGCCTACAGAGCCAAAGTCGACGAATTTGCAAAAAACTTCGTAGGCTACGAAGTCCGACATGTTCCAACAGCCGAGAATGAGGCGGCAGACACACTTGCAAGACTGAGATCGGAACGCAAAAAGGTACCAAAAGATATCTTCCTGGAGCAATTGCACAAGCCATCCATTAAAGGCGCCGATTTGATGGACACCGACTCAGAAGAACCGGTAGAAGCGGCAAGTCTCGCTGTCTACTTAACACAGCCGGATTGGACAGTCCCATACCTCGATTTTCTAATCGACCAAAAGTTGCCGGAAGACGATGAGGTGCTAAAGAGGCAAATCATAAGGCGAGCCAAGGCATTCACGATAATACAAGGCGAGCTATACAAGCGAAGCACTTGAGGCATCTATCAGCGGTGCATACAGCTGGAAGAAGGCCGGTAAATTCTGAAGGACATACATGTTGGCGCCTGCGGGCATCATGCTTCCGCTAGGTCCATTGTATCCAAAGCTTTCCGCCAAGGTTTCTACTGGCTCACTGCCAAAGAAGACGCCGAGAACATCGTAAAGACATGCAAAGGTTGCCAGTTGTACGCCCGTCAACCTCACTTGCCGGCACAGGAGCTAAGGACGATCCCAATCACCTGGCCGTTCGCGGTCTGGGGCTTAGACATGGTGGGTCCCTTCAAAACGGCGCGCGGTGGGTACACTCACCTATTGGTCGCTGTCGACAAGTTCACCAAATGGGTCGAAGCTAAGCCGATCAGCAAACTTGACGCACGAACAACCACCAATTTTCTCTGGGGAATTATCTCTCGGTTTGGAGTTCCACACAGCATTATCACCGATAATGGCAGCAATTTGTCTCAAGGCGACATAGAAGAATACTGCAGCGATCTGGGCATCCGGCTTGATTTGGCATCCGTGTCACACCCTCAATCCAATTGACAAGTAGAGCGTACAAACGGCCTAGTCTTATCAGGACTTAAGCCTCGTCTCGAAGCTCCATTACATAGGGCAGCCGGCGCTTGGGCAGATGAGTTACAGTCGGTATTATGGAGTTTGCGCACAACGCCAAACAGATCTACCGGCTACACTCCTTTCTTCTTAGTATATGGCGCAGAGGCAGTGCTACCTACCGACATGAAATACGATTCCCCAAGAGTCCAAGCCTACATCGAGCAAGACGTAGAAGGTGCAAGACAGGATAGCCTAGACCTGCTAGACGAAGAAAGAGACGTCGCTCTCCATCGCTCCGCCTTGTACCAGCAACAACTTCGCCGCTATCATAGCCGAAGAGTGCGGAAGCGAAGCTTCAGAACAGGTGACCTGGTTCTCCGCCTAATTCAAGACAGAAAAGGCTTGCACAAGTTATCCCCGCCATGGGAAGGACCGTTTATAGTCACAAAGGCGCTGCTCAATGGTTCCTACTACCTAGCCGACATCCGCGACGAAGAAGAAAAGAAAATGCGCAAGAAGGCGGCAGGAAAAAGGGGAACCAAGCGCAAGGGAGGCATTGACGATCCGTTCGAGCAAACAAGACGGCCTTGGAATATTGAGCAGCTACGTCCTTTCTACACTTAGCAATTTATAATTGTAATAAGTTAAATATGATTATGAAATAAAAGTCTATGGTTCCTCATCTGTGTTGAGATGCATGCCATCTTTTGTCTTTTCTTGCAATCATATTTCCCCTATGTATTTAAGTTACCTATTTTCTAGCTCCGTGCAAAGGTTCAAACTGGTAGATACTTGCAGCTTTCGAGCCAACCCAAAGCAAAAACAAACTTTTTGCGCCGCCTAATTCCTTTGCCTCTGATTACTTATATGTGGTTCGCCTAGTAGTATGTCTTTGACACCAATATGTTGGCTTTGGTCCCTGATTCTAAACAAATGGTCTAGCCCTGGTTGTTTCAGCTAAAGTTACCGGCTGAGGTTTCGTCAACATACAAAAAGTCAAGCATATAAGTCAGGGTAAAATTAAGGCGGGCCATATAAATAAAGACAAAGTAAAACTTGTCAGCTAGTTTCCGCCTAACAAGGCAACAACAAAAGTATATACAAATATTACAAATGTTGCATTGTTTCAGGGGCCGACAAAATAAGGCTGGTGGGAGGCAAGGACAAGAAAAGGTATGGCTCGGGGGAGCATCTACATCAGACTTGGGGGCTGACAACTTCAGCCCCAGAACTATCACTCCCCTCCGCCTCAGCCGCGCAGGCAGTTCCAGCTCCCTCTCCGCCAGGCACAGGATGGCGCCGGTAGAAGATTGAAGTGTCCACCATGTCGGCGACTCGCGTGGCGTAGCCGGCAACGCTGTCCAGCACAGCGACCGACTCAACCTCGCTACCGTCTTCGTACGTCGACGGCATGCCTTCGGTGACGGCTTCTATCTCCGCCTCGGGGTAGTGCGCCATGAACAACCCAAGGGCAGTCTTGGCTCCACCCCGCGCCGCCGACTTCAGCAAGCTTTTGTGCAATTTGGTCGCCTGCTCCAAGATGGCGGGCACGTCGCTGAACTCGGTCGGCTCCTGACTGCCAGACGAAGTGAAGAACTTGGCGGCAAACCGCTTGGACGCCGCCAAAGTCTCGGCGATCAGCTCGCCCAGACGCGCAAGGCGATCCAGGCGAGGGCTGACAACCTTGTCATCGCCTAAACCGGCGGGAACTGCATCAAGAATAAAGCCATAAGTTTGGCTCAGGCTAAAGCAACATGGCAGTATCAAAAAAGGAGCGAGAAATTACCAAGGACCGAGTTATGGAAAGCCGACAACTCAATCATATGAGTTGCCAGCGCGTCCTCTGCAGTTTGGGCGCGAGAAGTCTGCTTGGATATCTCTTCCGCAGCCATCTTCTCCGCCTCCGCCAACTTGTTGCGCAGGCTTTCCAGCTCACCAGTGAGCTGGTTGGATTCCTGCGCAAACTTGAGTTGCTGGGCCTCCATCTCCTTTTGATGAGCCGCCTTCAACTCCAAGTTGGCGGCCGCCAAGTCTGAAGCTTCATTCATAAGAGCTTGCATATCAGTGGACGCCTTCAGTATATCCTGGGCGTGGTCTAGCAGTTCTACAAATATGGATTCGCTAAGCTAAATGATTGGCGGAAACATAGGTCAAAAGCATAGTTGGAGAAAGGGATCAACCCTACCTTCATCTTTTTGGCGGGCCGCCTCCAGTTCGGCGATCCACCTGTCCTTGGCCTCGCACTCCTTCTTCAGGTCGCGGTGGCGCCGGTTTATCTCGACTCGGGAGGAGACGAGCTCGACGTTGGCGGACACAAGGCCCTGCAAGAAAAAACAAAGGCATATAACATATTGTCGAATAACCACTAAGCCGGCAGTCAAAGTTTCTTTTGACTTGCCATCTAAGTGCTCGGGGGAAAGACTATATATATGCCGGAGGGGTAGAAACTTACAGATAGGTCGCCCTCTAAGTCGGCGAAGGCCTGCGACGCAAAGGCGGCAAAAGCCAAAGTTGACTCCTTGGCCTCCTTAAAGGTAGACCAAGGGTCCCTGACTTTGCCGCCTCCCGCAGTCGGGGCTGCCCTCCGGGACCCGCCGGCAGTCGACTCCAGCAACCCTTCGTTGGCGGCGCGCGATTGTGCGGCATCATCGGCCGTAGCCTCAGCCTGCAGAAGGGGAGTTTTGGGCGCACGGTCGGCGGAAGGGGCCCTTGGCGGAGCACCTGAGGCCGGAGCTGGGGGCTGACGTCGAGCGTCGCCCATGAAGCTGCCGGCGTGGAGCTGAGGGGTTGGCGGCACGGTGGCTGGCGAGCCGCCTTGCGGCCGCTTGCCTTTGCCAAGGAGCCTGGTCGTCCACCGGGAGGTTGCGACCCTTTCCCTGTTAACAAAAAGCAAGCACAGTCAATTGGCCAGTATTGAAGAGTTTTGTCGTCTGATAAAGGCAAAGTTGAGTACCTTCGGGGGATATTAATCCCCGCGTTCTCGCCAATGTTGGCGAGAGTCGGCTCGGTAGCCGATGCGATCCGTTTCCTCCTCTCGGCATTCGCCGTAGAGGAAGCAGCGCCAGACGCCTTGCGCTTCTTCGTCTTCCCGGCTTCCGACTCGTAGAAGTCGGGAGCCAGGTCATCCTCCCTCAACTCGGAGAGCTGAAAAAGAAGACATGTTAAAAGGAACTCAATCCTAGCCGGCAAAGCTGTCAAATAAGGGGCAAAGGAAGAAAATATTCACCTCAAGGGGAGGATTGTCGTGGGTGTGCATGGGCACGCCCTCGACCGCCTTCAACGACCCCGCCTTGACGAGGCTGCGGAGCCGGAATGCCAGGTCGGCGACCGGCAATATCTCTTCGCTCACGCGAAGAGAGGCTGTGTCAGTAGGCGAATACTGACACATCTTGTGCGGGCTGTACAGCAGGGGGAGGATTTGCCGGCCGAGCCAGCAAATGACGGTGTCGACCCCATCCAGCTGGGGGGGAGCCATCGTCCTTGTGAGGAACTCGATCCGCCTTTGAATAAGGCGGAGTTCCTCCGTCAACTTGGGCACCGCCTCGTCCCAGCATGGGCGAGGCATGGGTGGCGCGTTGACGAATGCCAGAATGCCGACTTGACGGCCCGGCGCTGCCATGTCTTGGCAGTAGAAGAATGTGGAGGTCCAGCCCTTGACGGACTCAAGGTATGGTATCTTAGGATACCATTGGCGGCCCTAAAGGCAGTTGAAGGTGACACTGCCGCAGGTCGCCAGCCCGCCATCCGGCACCGTCTGTCACCGGCAACGGAAGCAGTATCTGAAGAAATCTAAACTAGGCCTAATACCTAGGTAGCCTTCAAACAGAGCTGTGATGCCGGCTAAGACTAATATACTATTGGGTGCGATGTTATGGGGCTGGAGCCCGTAGTGATCCAAGACCTCACTACAGAAGGCGGAAGGCGGAAGCGCCATTCCCCTGACAAGGTGGGAGGTAAGGATTACCCTCTTTCCGGCTTCCGGGGCCGGGATGATGTCTCCCAAGGCGGCCCTTCACCAGCAATCCTCCCGAGTGGGGAGGTAGCCGACGGCCTCCAAATCTTGGAGGGCGTCTTCGTCGACGATAGAAGGCAGACAGTAGCGGGACCCGAGGTCCGCCGCTTCTTCTTCCTCGTCGCCGGGGGCGTTCGCCGTCGCCGTTGCTGTGGTGGTCGGTGGAGGAGCCGAGGAGCCCGCCGCGGGTGCGCGCGCGGAGGAAGTCCGAGGGACGACGGCAGTGACATTGCCCGCCGTCGCCGCCGCCGCGGGACGAGTTATGGCGCCGCTCATCGACGCCGCGAGCGTGGCCTCGGTCGCCGCGCCGCTCGACGCCGTCGAATGGGTGGGACCGGTGGACATCGCCGCGAGAAAAGGTCGCCGGAGGGAAGAAGTTCGCCGGAGCTCGTTCGGAGGCAGGGAGCGAAGAAGTGGAAGAGGCAAGGGCGCACGGAGAGCAAAGGCTGGGTAAAGAAAATGGACCGTTTGGCTACCTATTTATAGGGCCAGGCGTTGCTCCCTGTGCAACGGCGTATTTAGTCGGACACGTGTCCAGCATCCGTTGCAGCCCATGATTGCACGATCTCCACGCCTCCTCTTTTCCCGCAATTTGTGATCGTGGCGAGATTCCCGCCTAGGCTGTTTTCAAACTGTCGAGAAGCCGGCTAGGTGGAAACCGCCAAGAAGAATGCTCGGCAAAGATTGCCGAGTAGCCGTCTTTTCCCATGATGGACAAAGGCGGCCGCATGTCAACATCAAGACACGCGAGCCTCGTTCATTTTCAGAATGGTTCAAGTCCTGCAGTCGCCAACCTTGGCAGATGAAGAATCAAGGAGAAGCCGGCGCCTGGAGAACTTCAACCTTTCTGGGGCTAATGTTGGGGATATATCAACTAGGGGTATAACCAGCATGGATCAATCCGGCTAGTCCAGGGTGGCCCAAGGGTGGTAAGGCCAAGGCCTGCCGGGCGGCCCAGATAGCTGACGTGCAAGGAAGTAGGCGGACGGTCCAAGGAAGGCAGAAGGCCTAAGCCCATCAAGCCACCGAGCCCAAGACGGAAGGCGGCAACTAAGCCGGCTAGGTCTAGGACTCTGATTACTTGCCGGACAAGTACTTGCCTTGTATCCTGGGGTCTGGCCGCCTATATAAGCCGGCCACCAGGTGTAACATCCTAACATTTTATAATGTTCAAAAATCACTAAAATTTAAAACTTTTCTTTTTATTAAAATACAATATTAAATGTATGAGAAAACCAACTATAAAAGACTTCAAGGTTTAATATTTCCAATGTCACAGTTTAAAACATTTTATTATTCCATGTAATTCAAAACCTTAAAATATAATTTGACAAATATTTTAGAAACTACAATCCATTTTTATTTTAAATAAATTAGTTTCTTTATAATTATTTGAATTAAACCACTTAGCCATAACTATTCATAAATAAAAGATTATTCAAAATAGTATATAATTACTAAATGGTTTTCATTCCTTTAACTATGTTCAAAATATAGTTTGGAAATTATAAGCCTATAGAGTATAACTTTAAAACTTCATAGAATTTAAATTAATGAATTAGCCAAATAAACATTTCACTTGCTTAAAAGAATTTCATCTATTTCCCAAGCATGAAATGATTAATATATTCTAAATAAGAATAGAACTAAAACAAAAATCCTTTCCAAAGTTGTTATGAAGTTTTCAAATGAAATTATCATAATATAAAATATAATGATGCACAAGTTATATTCAATTAAAAATGAATACTTTATATTCCACATTTCCTAAACATTATTTATATTTAGTTCTTTAATATTATGCCAAAATAAAGATGAATGATTTCAGCAAAACAAGTTTAAATAACTTAAATTCAAACATATTGAAATGTGGGTATTTTACAAATTTTATTTAGCCAAAAGAAAATCTAAATAAGATAGAAATTCAAATTTGACTTTAAGTGTCAAATTTGTAATTAATCAATATTTCAAAATATTATTTTTGAAAAGTGTTCAAAACACTCCCACAATTGGTTTAACAGAAGGATAATAATATTACAATTTTTTAGAAATTAATTTGACATCATTTGGACATTTAAATCAAAAGATATGAATTAAACAAATAAAAACAGAAAAAGAATTATTGGATGACGTCATCGCTGACGTCATCGTCTCTAACCTCCGTCCGGAATTCCCTCCTGAGATCTTCATCTCCGATCCTCTCCAAAATCCGAGCGCATTATACGCGATTTCGTTCCTCCGTTCGGTCCTATAAGTAGCCCTCCCCCTCCTCCGCAGTTCCCCTCTCGCCCTAACCTAATTGCGCCGCCAGGCTGTCCTCCATTGCTCGCCGGAGTAGCCATTGCCGCCGCCGCGTATTTCTTCAACTTCCGGTGAGGAAACTCAACGCCAAGCCCCCCCATATCTCCAGTTCTCTCTATCGCGCCAATGCGCATCACCCTGACTTGGCCGTATGCGTTTTCGCGCACCAGAACGCCTTCGCCGTCCTCGACCGAAGCACGTCTCCGCCAAGCCCCCCCAGATCAGATGACTTAACCACGTCAGCGCCCACGTGGCATGCCCCGTCAGCGCACAGTCAGCGCTGACGTGTATAATCAATTTCGTAATTAAATTTAATCGGCAGTTTTGCAGAAACACCCCTGTCACTTAGATCTCTCACAACTTTTCAACCACAACTCCAAATTTAATAATTTTTATATATTTGGAAAGCTCTCGACATGTAGAATATTTTGGATCTGACAAAATTCAAATTTGACTTAGTATAAAATATTCAAAATTCAAATGGAAATTTGAGTATATTTGTAATAACTTTAAATCTATAAATCCAAAAATTGCAAATAAATATGTTTTAGAAACTTTGGAATATTTGTAAATTAATACCACTGCTATAAAATATTTTTGAGTAATTTTTGAATGATTTCATAGTTGTGTGTTTAATATGAATAGTTTGACTAATTTTGAAATAACTTTTAATAGAAACATTATTTTGGATTAAATCCAATTGCAATAGATTTAATTAAATGCTCTCTGTCTATTAACATTAATTATAAAATTTTGTTATAAAAATTTAGTCATAGGAAACTTTAATCTTATAATTATTCCTTTTAGTATATTTTCCAAAATTAGAAATTAATTAAATTGCATTTATAAATTCATGCATATTTATAAATAAAACACAAAAGTTATTTTTATGTTTCTTGTGATTTAAGATTTCATTTCATTCATAGAATATTTTATATTGTAGATATAATTCTCAAAGGAAAACCCCTCTTCAATAGTTTTCTCTAAGTTAGGATTATTTTCAAACTTAGTATTTTGTGAAAAGTGCTATGCACTAGACACTTAGTAGTTTTCAAGATGGAGCTAGAAGACCATTGAAGGACTTAGCAAAAAACAAGACTTCAGAAGTATCTTCAAGGAGGAAACACTTAGAAGAAAATCAAGAAGAAGTTCATGAAGGACTTAGAAGAAAACAGACTCTGGAAGCATCCCCAAGATGTCAAGCACTTAGAAGAAAAGTGAGAAGAAGTTCAAGAAGGCCAACCCCCTTTCTATTCTCTAAGTCTTTCTCTCTGTCTTTCCTTCTCCCCTGAGATTTCATGAAGACTAAGTAAAACCAAGACCAGCCTCGAGGATACAAGAACCATCAAGTCTGAAGATTCATCAAGACTACCAAGAACTCAATCAAGACCCCATCCAGAAGAAAGTTACAAGTCTGGAGATGAAGCCTGGAGGACAACTACATCTTTCTTTCTATCTTTTCCCTCTTTCCTAATCTTGTCTTTTAGACTAAAACAAATTTTGATCATGATGTTATCATCTTGAAGTTGTTGGATCCTAGCAGCATAGTGGGATGAAGCGGCCTGGAAACAAACCTTACATGTCCACGTACATGAGACCTGTTCCACAATTTAAGTGGCTGGCCGGGTGTCTGTCTCTCTCACTATAGTGAATGTCCAACTTACAAAGAGTTGATAATAATTGTGATCATCTTGAACAAATGACTTAGTATTTTTCTCTAAGTATTTTGAACATCATGGCTAAGCCATTAGAGTGCTTGTTTCAAGGAGATATAAAACAAAGTATGTATATCCAACTTAAGACTTTAGTCCTTAGTCCTTTTTGACCAACTCATTTGCCTTACATTAACTTAAAAGATTTTCCCTGGCATGAACAAGCATCTCTAGTCATAGAAATAATTTGCACATCATGCATAAACATATTTTCCTTAGAAAGTTTTATAAAACTTATTTATTCATCTAGTATGTGTTTGTATGCATGGTGAGTTTGGCTTACTGTTGATTGTTGTATTGTTGTTTGCTTATATTGTTTAGATTAAACGGAGAGCAAACGTTCGTTGTTGAAAAGAGTTTGTGAACAACGACAACATTCAAAGGCAAGTGGCACACCTCATAAACTTCCTATTTTTATGCATTACTTAGTGTATTTTTAAATGCATGTGTTGCTATGCTAAACCTGTGTAGAATCCCTTATACCTGTGTCTAGGTACCTATGCAATACTTAGTAGAATTATTGATGCTATGCAAATGTTGTTTTGTGAAAATCTAAATTCTACTAAGTTAAGAATGAAACACCTGGGTGGTAATTGGTCGGATGGTTTATGTTGAGTGGCTACTCGGTCCATTTCTATGGTTCCTAAAGAGTATGTACACTTGAGAACGGCCACCCAGGAACAGAGGAATCTGAAGGAACTCCAAGTGACGATTGCTTCCAGTGCAGCCATTGCCATATGGGCTCTGGCTTGATCAATTATGTTGCATGGACTCTCTCCGGCTTGACAAGCAGATGTAGGGGGATGTTAGGTGGAACGGGTCAAGCCAGTATGGGGAGGGAAAATGCTTCTGAAAGATCTCGTCTCATTTTCTCCTTTCCTTATCACAAATGGTGTGTAAAGGATACCTTGGGTTGAATGGGTACAATGGTGAAAGTGCACAACCTCTGCAGAGTGTAAAACTAAGTACTTAGCCGTGTCCCCGGTTACGGACAATTTTGAGCAGCTGATCAAGGACGTCAACGGAGGATTCCACCATTCCAACTTCAAAAATATAAACTTGATGGGTGAACAAGGGTAGAATGAGACAGTGGATTTCATGCCACGGATGTCTCGAATAGAAGAAAAGTGTTTTCAAAAGAATAGGAAAAATTGGCTTTATGCAAATTAGCCTTGAGCTCCACCAGCCAAATATTCATATAGGTTTTAGAGTTATTCCATAAGTGTCCACCATAGTGTCACTTGCCAGACTCCATTTTTAATGGAATCTGACCCACGTTGTTGCAATATTTTTCTTATTGCAGATTTGATCAGATGACGAGTGAGGTTTCGTTTAAAGGTTTCGAGTCTACAACCAACATGTTTTTCGCCTGTGGCAGCATGAAAGTTATAGAGGCTCTCTGCTATTGTAATTCCGCTGTGTACTTTTTCAATGCTAGCTTTATGCTATGCAATTTGTATCCAATCTTTTGTAATTCTGGATCATCGATGTAATATAATTGATGCTTTGTTGTGATATTACATCGTAAACTGTGTGTGCAAATGAATCGATCCAGAGATTTGCACTATACACAGGTATCTGCCTTATTTAAAGTGCAGGTACGCTACAGATGGTATCAGAGCACTGTGTTGCCTGTAGGTTCGAAACCCTAGGTTTGGATAAAAACAGGTTTGACCATAGGATCGAAAATCTATTTTTCTTCACTTTTCTAAAAACAAATCTTTTCACTATGTCTTTCTCGTATTCTCATCTACCATCAACCTTCTAAAAACCTCTTATCTTTTTCTAGATCCCTGTTCTTATAGTCGAAGTCTGCTTCTGCTGGCTCATATGGAAAAGCTACGATTAATCATGAAGTTCTGCATGTATGGAAGACCACTGAAGAACCAGATTTCGACCAATACTTCTAAGATATCCAAGAAAGTTGAACAAGAACTTGAAGCAGTCATGAAGGAGGTAGACTTGACCACCACCAAAAATAGAATGACGATATCGTGTTAGTGTATTGATCATATCAAATTAGCTATATAACAATACTAGATTGTTTGCTTGGTGTTAGCACCTCCTTGCTTGATGTTTGTTAGATGTTGATTGATTATGTTATAGATTGGTTGCCTTGTTTTGTTTTATTGAACTAGAATTCCTCCATAAGTACAAATAATTCAACTCATTACCTTTTAAACCAAACAGATGTCTCACCCCAACACCAACACCAGTGATTTGTATACAACTATGCGACTATTATTAGAGAACCAGAGTCAGCTGTTGAAGATGATCAATGAGCAATTGCCTAAGATTGATCAAAACCATAGGGATTTTGAAGAAAACCTTATGACCAAACCAAAGGCATGCAAAACTTGTGGAGAGATAGAACATACGTCCCAAGAATGCACTGATGAGTGGCCCCATGGTCATACCAAACATCCAGTTAGGGAATGCCCCACAAGTCAGATGCCTTGATGTTTTTGTGAAGCAACAAATCACGTTCCAATTCAACATCAACTCTACCCCGTAGTGCAAGAAGTCAGTCAGCAAGCCAAAAAGGGGATACAACAAAATCTCATGAAGCATGTGGAAGTACAAGAAAACAAGGAGGAACACAAAAGAGATACTAGCCATATAACATGTTTTACATGTGGAGAACTAGGACATTATTCATGGGGCTGCAAAGAGAAAAGGACTGGTCAGGATACTGAACCAAATCTTCATCAAAATGAGACTGTGGGTCATACTAAGGTGAATAATGAGATAAGAGTAAGGTCACTTCCGAAGAAATCCAAAAGTACCTCCAAGTGTTGCTATAAATGTGAAGGAGATCACCTAGCTCGAAATTGTCCCATCAAACGAGACAGGACTTCTTTAATTGAGATAGAATATAGCAAACAAGATTTGGAAGAACTTTTAGCCCTGGAAACATCTAAGAAGAAGAAGAGGAACTTAAGTGACGTAACTTGCTACAAATGTAAAGACAAAGGACATTATGCTGATAAGTGCCCAGTGAAGATGAAGGAGAAATGCCTTACCCGCTCACACAAGAAAATCATCAGTCCCGTGACATGTCGCAAATGCGGAGCAACAGGACACTATGTCAGTGGCTGCCCAGAGTGGAAGAAGGATCAATCTCTCCCAAGGACCGAGTGGAAAGCGTGAGTGCTAAAAGTTTTCTGTATCCACCACATGCCATTGTATTTTGAACACTTGTACGCTCTACACCAGAGGAATAAACAAGATTTCACAAAGTTTCTAGACTGACCACAAAAATTTCTTTTAAGGGTGGTAGCCACCTAGAAAATTTAAACACAGTCACTTAAACCCAGAAATCTCAAACTATCTTTCCTTTCATCTTTCTAATCAGAAAAACCATTCACTGTCAGTTTTCAAGTTTCATGTCAGAGATTTCATTTCCCAAAACATCTCGAGTTTTCAGAATCATTCAAGCCTTGCTTTCTTTTCTAGCTTCTCCGAATCTCGGGGACGAGATTCCTTTTAAGGGTGGTAGTCTGTAACATCCCAACATTTTATAATGTTCAAAAATCACTAAAATTTAAAACTTTTCTTTTTATTAAAATACAATATTAAATGCATGAGAAAACCAACTATAAAAGACTTCAAGGTTTAATATTTCCAATGTCACAGTTTAAAACATTTTATTATTCCATGTAATTCAAAACCTTAAAATATAATTTGACAAATATTTTAGATACTACAATCCATTTTTATTTTAAATAAATTAGTTTCTTTATAATTATTTGAATTAAACCACTTAGCCATAACTATTCATAAATAAAAGATTATTCAAAATAGTATATAATTACTAAATGGTTTTCATTCCTTTAACTATGTTCATAATATAGTTTGGAAATTATAAGCCTATAGAGTATAACTTTAAAACTTCATAGAATTTAAATTAATGAATTAGCCAAATAAACATTTCACTTGCTTAAAAGAATTTCATCTATTTCCCAAGCATGAAATGATTAATATATTCTAAATAAGAATAGAACTAAAACAAAAATCCTTTCCAAAGTTGTTATGAAGTTTTCAAATGAAATCATCATAATATAAAATATAATGATGCACAAGTTATATTCAATTAAAAATGAATACTTTATATTCCACATTTCCTAAACATTATTTATATTTAGTTCTTTAATATTATGCCAAAATAAAGATGAATGATTTCAGCAAAACAAGTTTAAATAACTTAAATTCAAACATATTGAAATGTGGGTATTTTACAAATTTTATTTAGCCAAAAGAAAATCTAAATAAGATAGAAATTCAAATTTGACTTTAAGTGTCAAATTTGTAATTAATCAATATTTCAAAATATTATTTTTGAAAAGTGTTCAAAACACTCCCACAATTGGTTTAACAGAAGGATAATAATATTACAAATTTTTAGAAATTAATTTGACATCATTTGGACATTTAAATCAAAAGATATGAATTAAACAAATAAAAACAGAAAAAGAATTATTGGATGACGTCATCGCTGACGTCATCGTCTCTAACCTCCGTCCGGAATTCCCTCCCGAGATCTTCATCTCCGATCCTCTCCAAAATCCGAGCGCATTATACGCGATTTCGTTCCTCCGTTCGGTCCTATAAGTAGCCCTCCCCCTCCTCCGCAGTTCCCCTCTCGCCCTAACCTAATTGCGCCGCCAGGCTGTCCTCCATTGCTCGCCGGAGTAGCCATTGCCGCCGCCGCGTATTTCTTCAACTTCCGGTGAGGAAACTCAACGCCAAGCCCCCCCATATCTCCAGTTCTCTCTATCGCGCCAATGCGCATCACCCTGACTTGGCCGTATGCGTTTTCGCGCACCAGAACGCCTTCGCCGTCCTCGACCGAAGCACGTCTCCGCCAGGAGCAACTCCTACGAGGAACTGGAGAAGAACCGGAGCACGCCGCGGTCGCCAGGCTCGCCACCAAGTCCGCCGTGACCTCCTCTACGATCTGGTATGATCCATCTGTCCCGGCTCGTCTTGTATATGCGTAGAACACGGACGTTCGTGCGCCACCGCTGCGGGCACGTCTCCGGCAAGGCTTTCCGGTGACCTAGCGCCGCTCGCTTCTGCCGTGAGATCTCGTCCGTCCGATCAAGATCCCGTGGCCAGGATTAGAAGGTTTAAAACGAAGCGGTACGATCCGATCTGGACCGTCAGATCCAGATCTGACGGCCCAGATCAGATGACTTAACCACGTCAGCGCCCACGTGGCATGCCCCGTCAGCGCACAGTCAGCGCTGACGTGTATAATCAATTTCGTAATTAAATTTAATCGGCAGTTTTGCAGAAACACCCCTGTCACTTAGATCTCTCACAACTTTTCAACCACAACTCCAAATTTAATAATTTTTATATATTTGGAAAGCTCTCGACATGTAGAATATTTTGGATGCATTGGTGAGTTTGGCTTGCTGTTGATTGTTGTATTGTTGTTTGCTTATATTGTTTAGATTAAAAGGAGAGCAAACGTTCGTTGTTGAAAAGAGTTTGTGAACAACGACAACATTCAAAGGCAAGTGGCACACCTCATAAACTTCCTATTTTTATGCATTACTTAGTGTATTTTTAAATGCATGTGTTGCTATGCTAAACCTGTGTAGAATCCCTTATACCTGTGTCTAGGTACCTATGCAATACTTAGTAGAATTATTGATGCTATGCAAATGTTGTTTTGTGAAAATCTAAATTCTACTAAGTTAAGAATGAAACATCTGGGTGGTAATTGGTCGGATGGTTTATGTTGAGTGGCTACTCGGTCCATTTCTATGGTTCCTAAAGAGTATGTACACTTGAGAACGGCCACCCAGGAACAGAGGAATCTGAAGGAACTCCAAGTGACGATTGCTTCCAGTGCAGCCATTGCCATATGGGCTCTGGCTTGATCAATTATGTTGCGTGGACTCTCTCCGGCTTGACAAGCAGATGTAGGGGGATGTTAGGTGGAACGGGTCAAGCCAGTATGGGGAGGGAAAATGCTTCTGAAAGATCTCGTCTCATTTTCTCCTTTCCTTATCACAAATGGTCTGTAAAGGATACCTTGGGTTGAATGGGTACAATGGTGAAAGTGCACAACCTCTGCAGAGTGTAAAACTAAGTACTTAGCCGTGTCCCCGGTTACGGACAATTTTGAGCAGCTGATCAAGGACATCAACGGAGGATTCCACCATTCCAACTTCAAAAATATAAACTTGATGGGTGAACAAGGGTAGAATGAGACAGTGGATTTCATGCCACGGATGTCTCGAATAGAAGAAAAGTGTTTTCAAAAGAATAGGAAAAATTGGCTTTATGCAAATTAGCCTTGAGCTCCACCAGCCAAATATTCATATAGGTTTTAGAGTTATTCCATAAGTGTCCACCATAGTGTCACTTGCCAGACTCCATTTTTAATGGAATCTGACCCACGTTGTTGCAATATTTTTCTTATTGCAGATTTGATCAGATGACGAGTGAGGTTTCGTTTAAAGGTTTCGAGTCTACAACCAACATGTTTTTCGCCTGTGGCAGCATGAAAGTTATAGAGGCTCTCTGCTATTGTAATTCCGCTGTGTACTTTTTCAATGCTAGCTTTATGCTATGCAATTTGTATCCAATCTTTTGTAATTCTGGATCATCGATGTAATATAATTGATGCTTTGTTGTGATATTACATCGTAAACTGTGTGTGCAAATGAATCGATCCAGGGATTTGCACTATACACAGGTATCTGCCTTATTTAAAGTGCAGGTACGCTACAGATGGTATCAGAGCACTGTGTTGCCTGTAGGTTCGAAACCCTAGGTTTGGATAAAAACAGGTTTGACCATAGGATCGAAAATCTATTTTTCTTCACTTTTCTAAAAACAAATCTTTTCACTATGTCTTTCTCGTATTCTCATCTACCATCAACCTTCTAAAAACCTCTTATCTTTTTCTAGATCCCTGTTCTTATAGTCGAAGTCTGCTTCTGCTGGCTCATATGGAAAAGCTACGATTAATCATGAAGTTCTGCATGTATGGAAGACCACTGAAGAACCAGATTTCGACCAACACTTCTAAGATATCCAAGAAAGTTGAACAAGAACTTGAAGCAGTCATGAAGGAGGTAGACTTGACCACCACCAAAAATAGAATGACGATATCGTGTTAGTGTATTGATCATATCAAATTAGCTATATAACAATACTAGATTGTTTGCTTGGTGTTAGCACCTCCTTGCTTGATGTTTGTTAGATGTTGATTGATTATGTTATAGATTGGTTGCCTTGTTTTGTTTTATTGAACTAGAATTCCTCCATAAGTACAAATAATTCAACTCATTACCTTTTAAACCAAACAGATGTCTCACCCCAACACCAACACCAGTGATTTGTATACAACTATGCGACTATTATTAGAGAACCAGAGTCAGCTGTTGAAGATGATCAATGAGCAACTGCCTAAGATTGATCAAAACCATAGGGATTTTGAAGAAAACCTTATGACCAAACCAAAGGCATGCAAAACTTGTGGAGAGATAGAACATACGTCCCAAGAATGCACTGATGAGTGGCCCCATGGTCATACCAAACATCCAGTTAGGGAATGCCCCACAAGTCAGATGCCTTGATGTTTTTGTGAAGCAACAAATCACGTTCCAATTCAACATCAACTCTACCCCGTAGTGCAAGAAGTCAGTCAGCAAGCCAAAAAGGGGATACAACAAAATCTCATGAAGCATGTGGAAGTACAAGAAAACAAGGAGGAACACAAAAGAGATACTAGCCATATAACATGTTTTACATGTGGAGAACTAGGACATTATTCATGGGGCTGCAAAGAGAAAAGGACTGGTCAGGATACTGAACCAAATCTTCATCAAAATGAGACTGTGGGTCATACTAAGGTGAAGAATGAGATAAGAGTAAGGTCACTTCCGAAGAAATCCAAAAGTACCTCCAAGTGTTGCTATAAATGTGAAGGAGATCACCTAGCTCGAAATTGTCCCATCAAACGAGACAGGACTTCTTTAATTGAGATAGAATATAGCAAACAAGATTTGGAAGAACTTTTAGCCCTGGAAACATCTAAGAAGAAGAAGAGGAACTTAAGTGACGTAACTTGCTACAAATGTAAAGACAAAGGACATTATGCTGATAAGTGCCCAGTGAAGATGAAGGAGAAATGCCTTACCCGCTCACACAAGAAAATCATCAGTCCCGTGACATGTCGCAAATGCGGAGCAACAGAACACTATGTCAGTGGCTGCCCAGAGTGGAAGAAGGATCAATCTCTCCCAAGGACCGAGTGGAAAGCGTGAGTGCTAAAAGTTTTCTGTATCCACCACATGCCATTGTATTTTGAACACTTGTACGCTCTACACCAGAGGAATAAACAAGATTTCACAAAGTTTCTAGACTGACCACAAAAATTTCTTTTAAGGGTGGTAGCCACCTAGAAAATTTAAACACAGTCACTTAAACCCAGAAATCTCAAACTATCTTTCCTTTCATCTTTCTAATCAGAAAAACCATTCACTGTCAGTTTTCAAGTTTCATGTCAGAGATTTCATTTCCCAAAACATCTCGAGTTTTCAGAATCATTCAAGCCTTGCTTTCTTTTCTAGCTTCTCCGAATCTCGGGGACGAGATTCCTTTTAAGGGTGGTAGTCTGTAACATCCCAACATTTTATAATGTTCAAAAATCACTAAAATTTAAAACTTTTCTTTTTATTAAAATACAATATTAAATGCATGAGAAAACCAACTATAAAAGACTTCAAGGTTTAATATTTCCAATGTCACAGTTTAAAACATTTTATTATTCCATGTAATTCAAAACCTTAAAATATAATTTGACAAATATTTTAGATACTACAATCCATTTTTATTTTAAATAAATTAGTTTCTTTATAATTATTTGAATTAAACCACTTAGCCATAACTATTCATAAATAAAAGATTATTCAAAATAGTATATAATTACTAAATGGTTTTCATTCCTTTAACTATGTTCATAATATAGTTTGGAAATTATAAGCCTATAGAGTATAACTTTAAAACTTCATAGAATTTAAATGAATGAATTAGCCAAATAAACATTTCACTTGCTTAAAAGAATTTCATCTATTTCCCAAGCATGAAATGATTAATATATTCTAAATAAGAATAGAACTAAAACAAAAATCCTTTCCAAAGTTGTTATGAAGTTTTCAAATGAAATCATCATAATATAAAATATAATGATGCACAAGTTATATTCAATTAAAAATGAATACTTTATATTCCACATTTCCTAAACATTATTTATATTTAGTTCTTTAATATTATGCCAAAATAAAGATGAATGATTTCAGCAAAACAAGTTTAAATAACTTAAATTCAAACATATTGAAATGTGGGTATTTTACAAATTTTATTTAGCCAAAAGAAAATCTAAATAAGATAGAAATTCAAATTTGACTTTAAGTGTCAAATTTGTAATTAATCAATATTTCAAAATATTATTTTTGAAAAGTGTTCAAAACACTCCCACAATTGGTTTAACAGAAGGATAATAATATTACAAATTTTTAGAAATTAATTTGACATCATTTGGACATTTAAATCAAAAGATATGAATTAAACAAATAAAAACAGAAAAAGAATTATTGGATGACGTCATCGCTGACGTCATCGTCTCTAACCTCCGTCCGGAATTCCCTCCCGAGATCTTCATCTCCGATCCTCTCCAAAATCCGAGCGCATTATACGCGATTTCGTTCCTCCGTTCGGTCCTATAAGTAGCCCTCCCCCTCCTCCGCAGTTCCCCTCTCGCCCTAACCTAATTGCGCCGCCAGGCTGTCCTCCATTGCTCGCCGGAGTAGCCATTGCCGCCGCCGCGTATTTCTTCAACTTCCGGTGAGGAAACTCAACGCCAAGCCCCCCCATATCTCCAGTTCTCTCTATCGCGCCAATGCGCATCACCCTGACTTGGCCGTATGCGTTTTCGCGCACCAGAACGCCTTCGCCGTCCTCGACCGAAGCACGTCTCCGCCAGCAGCAACTCCGACGAGGAACTGGAGAAGAACCGGAGCACGCCGCGGTCGCCAGGCTCGCCACCAAGTCCGCCGTGACCTCCTCTACGATCTGGTATGATCCATCTGTCCCGGCTCGTCTTGTATATGCGTAGAACACGGACGTTCGTGCGCCACCGCTGCGGGCACGTCTCCGGCGAGGCTTTCCGGTGACCTAGCGCCGCTCGCTTCTGCCGTGAGATCTCGTCCGTCCGATCAAGATCCCGTGGCCAGGATTAGAAGGTTTAAAACGAAGCGGTACGATCTGATCTGGACCGTCAGATCCAGATCTGACGGCCCAGATCAGATGACTTAACCACGTCAGCGCCCACGTGGCATGCCCCGTCAGCGCACAGTCAGCGCTGACGTGTATAATCAATTTCGTAATTAAATTTAATCGGCAGTTTTGCAGAAACACCCCTGTCACTTAGATCTCTCACAACTTTTCAACCACAACTCCAAATTTAATAATTTTTATATATTTGGAAAGCTCTCGACATGTAGAATATTTTGGATGCATTGGTGAGTTTGGCTTGCTGTTTATTGTTGTATTGTTGTTTGCTTATATTGTTTAGATTAAAAGGAGAGCAAACGTTCGTTGTTGAAAAGAGTTTGTGAACAACGACAACATTCAAAGGCAAGTGGCACACCTCATAAACTTCCTATTTTTATGCATTACTTAGTGTATTTTTAAATGCATGTGTTGCTATGCTAAACCTGTGTAGAATCCCTTATACCTGTGTCTAGGTACCTATGCAATACTTAGTAGAATTATTGATGCTATGCAAATGTTGTTTTGTGAAAATCTAAATTCTACTAAGTTAAGAATGAAACACCTGGGTGGTAATTGGTCGGATGGTTTATGTTGAGTGGCTACTCGGTCCATTTCTATGGTTCCTAAAGAGTATGTACACTTGAGAACGGCCACCCAGGAACAGAGGAATCTGAAGGAACTCCAAGTGACGATTGCTTCCAGTGCAGCCATTGCCATATGGGCTCTGGCTTGATCAATTATGTTGCGTGGACTCTCTCCGGCTTGACAAGCAGATGTAGGGGGATGTTAGGTGGAACGGGTCAAGCCAGTATGGGGAGGGAAAATGCTTCTGAAAGATCTCGTCTCATTTTCTCCTTTCCTTATCACAAATGGTCTGTAAAGGATACCTTGGGTTGAATGGGTACAATGGTGAAAGTGCACAACCTCTGCAGAGTGTAAAACTAAGTACTTAGCCGTGTCCCCGGTTACGGACAATTTTGAGCAGCTGATCAAGGACGTCAACGGAGGATTCCACCATTCCAACTTCAAAAATATAAACTTGATGGGTGAACAAGGGTAGAATGAGACAGTGGATTTCATGCCACGGATGTCTCGAATAGAAGAAAAGTGTTTTCAAAAGAATAGGAAAAATTGGCTTTATGCAAATTAGCCTTGAGCTCCACCAGCCAAATATTCATATAGGTTTTAGAGTTATTCCATAAGTGTCCACCATAGTGTCACTTGCCAGACTCCATTTTTAATGGAATCTGACCCACGTTGTTGCAATATTTTTCTTATTGCAGATTTGATCAGATGACGAGTGAGGTTTCGTTTAAAGGTTTCGAGTCTACAACCAACATGTTTTTCGCCTGTGGCAGCATGAAAGTTATAGAGGCTCTCTGCTATTGTAATTCCGCTGTGTACTTTTTCAATGCTAGCTTTATGCTATGCAATTTGTATCCAATCTTTTGTAATTCTGGATCATCGATGTAATATAATTGATGCTTTGTTGTGATATTACATCGTAAACTGTGTGTGCAAATGAATCGATCCAGGGATTTGCACTATACACAGGTATCTGCCTTATTTAAAGTGCAGGTATGCTACAGATGGTATCAGAGCACTGTGTTGCCTGTAGGTTCGAAACCCTAGGTTTGGATAAAAACAGGTTTGACCATAGGATCGAAAATCTATTTTTCTTCACTTTTCTAAAAACAAATCTTTTCACTATGTCTTTCTCGTATTCTCATCTACCATCAACCTTCTAAAAACCTCTTATCTTTTTCTAGATCCCTGTTCTTATAGTCGAAGTCTGCTTCTGCTGGCTCATATGGAAAAGCTACGATTAATCATGAAGTTCTGCATGTATGGAAGACCACTGAAGAACCAGATTTCGACCAACACTTCTAAGATATCCAAGAAAGTTGAACAAGAACTTGAAGCAGTCATGAAGGAGGTAGACTTGACCACCACCAAAAATAGAATGACGATATCGTGTTAGTGTATTGATCATATCAAATTAGCTATATAACAATACTAGATTGTTTGCTTGGTGTTAGCACCTCCTTGCTTGATGTTTGTTAGATGTTGATTGATTATGTTATAGATTGGTTGCCTTGTTTTGTTTTATTGAACTAGAATTCCTCCATAAGTACAAATAATTCAACTCATTACCTTTTAAACCAAACAGATGTCTCACCCCAACACCAACACCAGTGATTTGTATACAACTATGCGACTATTATTAGAGAACCAGAGTCAGCTGTTGAAGATGATCAATGAGCAACTGCCTAAGATTGATCAAAACCATAGGGATTTTGAAGAAAACCTTATGACCAAACCAAAGGCATGCAAAACTTGTGGAGAGATAGAACATACGTCCCAAGAATGCACTGATGAGTGGCCCCATGGTCATACCAAACATCCAGTTAGGGAATGCCCCACAAGTCAGATGCCTTGATGTTTTTGTGAAGCAACAAATCACGTTCCAATTCAACATCAACTCTACCCCGTAGTGCAAGAAGTCAGTCAGCAAGCCAAAAAGGGGATACAACAAAATCTCATGAAGCATGTGGAAGTACAAGAAAACAAGGAGGAACACAAAAGAGATACTAGCCATATAACATGTTTTACATGTGGAGAACTAGGACATTATTCATGGGGCTGCAAAGAGAAAAGGACTGGTCAGGATACTGAACCAAATCTTCATCAAAATGAGACTGTGGGTCATACTAAGGTGAATAATGAGATAAGAGTAAGGTCACTTCCGAAGAAATCCAAAAGTACCTCCAAGTGTTGCTATAAATGTGAAGGAGATCACCTAGCTCGAAATTGTCCCATCAAACGAGACAGGACTTCTTTAATTGAGATAGAATATAGCAAACAAGATTTGGAAGAACTTTTAGCCCTGGAAACATCTAAGAAGAAGAAGAGGAACTTAAGTGACGTAACTTGCTACAAATGTAAAGACAAAGGACATTATGCTGATAAGTGCCCAGTGAAGATGAAGGAGAAATGCCTTACCCGCTCACACAAGAAAATCATCAGTCCCGTGACATGTCACAAATGCGGAGCAACAGGACACTATGTCAGTGGCTGCCCAGAGTGGAAGAAGGATCAATCTCTCCCAAGGACCGAGTGGAAAGCGTGAGTGCTAAAAGTTTTCTGTATCCACCACATGCCATTGTATTTTGAACACTTGTACGCTCTACACCAGAGGAATAAACAAGATTTCACAAAGTTTCTAGACTGACCACAAAAATTTCTTTTAAGGGTGGTAGCCACCTAGAAAATTTAAACACAGTCACTTAAACCCAGAAATCTCAAACTATCTTTCCTTTCATCTTTCTAATCAGAAAAATCATTCACTGTCAGTTTTCAAGTTTCATGTCAGAGATTTCATTTCCCAAAACATCTCGAGTTTTCAGAATCATTCAAGCCTTGCTTTCTTTTCTAGCTTCTCCGAATCTCGGGGACGAGATTCCTTTTAAGGGTGGTAGTCTGTAACATCCCAACATTTTATAATGTTCAAAAATCACTAAAATTTAAAACTTTTCTTTTTATTAAAATACAATATTAAATGCATGAGAAAACCAACTATAAAAGACTTCAAGGTTTAATATTTCCAATGTCACAGTTTAAAACATTTTATTATTCCATGTAATTCAAAACCTTAAAATATAATTTGACAAATATTTTAGATACTACAATCCATTTTTATTTTAAATAAATTAGTTTCTTTATAATTATTTGAATTAAACCACTTAGCCATAACTATTCATAAATAAAAGATTATTCAAAATAGTATATAATTACTAAATGGTTTTCATTCCTTTAACTATGTTCATAATATAGTTTGGAAATTATAAGCCTATAGAGTATAACTTTAAAACTTCATAGAATTTAAATTAATGAATTAGCCAAATAAACATTTCACTTGCTTAAAAGAATTTCATCTATTTCCCAAGCATGAAATGATTAATATATTCTAAATAAGAATAGAACTAAAACAAAAATCCTTTCCAAAGTTGTTATGAAGTTTTCAAATGAAATCATCATAATATAAAATATAATGATGCACAAGTTATATTCAATTAAAAATGAATACTTTATATTCCACATTTCCTAAACATTATTTATATTTAGTTCTTTAATATTATGCCAAAATAAAGATGAATGATTTCAGCAAAACAAGTTTAAATAACTTAAATTCAAACATATTGAAATGTGGGTATTTTACAAATTTTATTTAGCCAAAAGAAAATCTAAATAAGATAGAAATTCAAATTTGACTTTAAGTGTCAAATTTGTAATTAATCAATATTTCAAAATATTATTTTTGAAAAGTGTTCAAAACACTCCCACAATTGGTTTAACAGAAGGATAATAATATTACAAATTTTTAGAAATTAATTTGACATCATTTGGACATTTAAATCAAAAGATATGAATTAAACAAATAAAAACAGAAAAAGAATTATTGGATGACGTCATCGCTGACGTCATCGTCTCTAACCTCCGTCCGGAATTCCCTCCCGAGATCTTCATCTCCGATCCTCTCCAAAATCCGAGCGCATTATACGCGATTTCGTTCCTCCGTTCGGTCCTATAAGTAGCCCTCCCCCTCCTCCGCAGTTCCCCTCTCGCCCTAACCTAATTGCGCCGCCAGGCTGTCCTCCATTGCTCGCCGGAGTAGCCATTGCCGCCGCCGCGTATTTCTTCAACTTCCGGTGAGGAAACTCAACGCCAAGCCCCCCCATATCTCCAGTTCTCTCTATCGCGCCAATGCGCATCACCCTGACTTGGCCGTATGCGTTTTCGCGCACCAGAACGCCTTCGCCGTCCTCGACCGAAGCACGTCTCCGCCAGGAGCAACTCCTACGAGGAACTGGAGAAGAACCGGAGCACGCCGCGGTCGCCAGGCTCGCCACCAAGTCCGCCGTGACCTCCTCTACGATCTGGTATGATCCATCTGTCCCGGCTCGTCTTGTATATGCGTAGAACACGGACGTTCGTGCGCCACTGCTGCGGGCACGTCTCCGGCAAGGCTTTCCGGTGACCTAGCGCCGCTCGCTTCTGCCGTGAGATCTCGTCCGTCCGATCAAGATCCCGTGGCCAGGATTAGAAGGTTTAAAACGAAGCGGTACGATCCGATCTGGACCGTCAGATCCAGATCTGACGGCCCAGATCAGATGACTTAACCACGTCAGCGCCCACGTGGCATGCCCCGTCAGCGCACAGTCAGCGCTGACGTGTATAATCAATTTCGTAATTAAATTTAATCGGCAGTTTTGCAGAAACACCCCTGTCACTTAGATCTCTCACAACTTTTCAACCACAACTCCAAATTTAATAATTTTTATATATTTGGAAAGCTCTCGACATGTAGAATATTTTGGATCTGACAAAATTCAAATTTGACTTAGTATAAAATATTCAAAATTCAAATGGAAATTTGAGTATATTTGTAATAACTTTAAATCTATAAATCCAAAAATTGCAAATAAATATGTTTTAGAAACTTTGGAATATTTGTAAATTAATACCACTGCTATAAAATATTTTTGAGTAATTTTTGAATGATTTCATAGTTGTGTGTTTAATATGAATAGTTTGACTAATTTTGAAATAACTTTTAATAGAAACATTATTTTGGATTAAATCCAATTGCAATAGATTTAATTAAATGCTCTCTGTCTATTAACATTAATTATAAAATTTTGTTATAAAAATTTAGTCATAGGAAACTTTAATCTTATAATTATTCCTTTTAGTATATTTTCCAAAATTAGAAATTAATTAAATTGCATTTATAAATTCATGCATATTTATAAATAAAACACAAAAGTTATTTTTATGTTTCTTGTGATTTAAGATTTCATTTCATTCATAGAATATTTTATATTGTAGATATAATTCTCAAAGGAAAACCCCTCTTCAATAGTTTTCTCTAAGTTAGGATTATTTTCAAACTTAGTATTTTGTGAAAAGTGCTATGCACTAGACACTTAGTAGTTTTCAAGATGGAGCTAGAAGACCATTGAAGGACTTAGCCAAAAACAAGACTTCAGAAGTATCTTCAAGGAGGAAACACTTAGAAGAAAATCAAGAAGAAGTTCATGAAGGACTTAGAAGAAAACAGACTCTGGAAGCATCCCCAAGATGTCAAGCACTTAGAAGAAAAGTGAGAAGAAGTTCAAGAAGGCCAACCCCCTTTCTATTCTCTAAGTCTTTCTCTCTGTCTTTCCTTCTCCCCTGAGATTTCATGAAGACTAAGTAAAACCAAGACCAGCCTCGAGGATACAAGAACCATCAAGTCTGAAGATTCATCAAGACTACCAAGAACTCAATCAAGACCCCATCCAGAAGAAAGTTACAAGTCTGGAGATGAAGCCTGGAGGACAACTACATCTTTCTTTCTATCTTTTCCCTCTTTCCTAATCTTGTCTTTTAGACTAAAACAAATTTTGATCATGATGTTATCATCTTGAAGTTGTTGGATCCTAGCAGCATAGTGGGATGAAGCGGCCTGGAAACAAACCTTACATGTCCACGTACATGAGACCTGTTCCACAATTTAAGTGGCTGGCCGGGTGTCTGTCTCTCTCACTATAGTGAATGTCCAACTTACAAAGAGTTGATAATAATTGTGATCATCTTGAACAAATGACTTAGTATTTTTCTCTAAGTATTTTGAACATCATGGCTAAGCCATTAGAGTGCTTGTTTCAAGGAGATATAAAACAAAGTATGTATATCCAACTTAAGACTTTAGTCCTTAGTCCTTTTTGACCAACTCATTTGCCTTACATTAACTTAAAAGATTTTCCCTGGCATGAACAAGCATCTCTAGTCATAGAAATAATTTGCACATCATGCATAAACATATTTTCCTTAGAAAGTTTTATAAAACTTATTTATTCATCTAGTATGTGTTTGTATGCATGGTGAGTTTGGCTTGCTGTTGATTGTTGTATTGTTGTTTGCTTATATTGTTTAGATTAAACGGAGAGCAAACGTTCGTTGTTGAAAAGAGTTTGTGAACAACGACAACATTCAAAGGCAAGTGGCACACCTCATAAACTTCCTATTTTTATGCATTACTTAGTGTATTTTTAAATGCATGTGTTGCTATGCTAAACCTGTGTAGAATCCCTTATACCTGTGTCTAGGTACCTATGCAATACTTAGTAGAATTATTGATGCTATGCAAATGTTGTTTTGTGAAAATCTAAATTCTACTAAGTTAAGAATGAAACACCTGGGTGGTAATTGGTCGGATGGTTTATGTTGAGTGGCTACTCGGTCCATTTCTATGGTTCCTAAAGAGTATGTACACTTGAGAACGGCCACCCAGGAACAGAGGAATCTGAAGGAACTCCAAGTGACGATTGCTTCCAGTGCAGCCATTGCCATATGGGCTCTGGCTTGATCAATTATGTTGCATGGACTCTCTCCGGCTTGACAAGCAGATGTAGGGGGATGTTAGGTGGAACGGGTCAAGCCAGTATGGGGAGGGAAAATGCTTCTGAAAGATCTCGTCTCATTTTCTCCTTTCCTTATCACAAATGGTGTGTAAAGGATACCTTGGGTTGAATGGGTACAATGGTGAAAGTGCACAACCTCTGCAGAGTGTAAAACTAAGTACTTAGCCGTGTCCCCAGTTACGGACAATTTTGAGCAGCTGATCAAGGACGTCAACGGAGGATTCCACCATTCCAACTTCAAAAATATAAACTTGATGGGTGAACAAGGGTAGAATGAGACAGTGGATTTCATGCCACGGATGTCTCGAATAGAAGAAAAGTGTTTTCAAAAGAATAGGAAAAATTGGCTTTATGCAAATTAGCCTTGAGCTCCACCAGCCAAATATTCATATAGGTTTTAGAGTTATTCCATAAGTGTCCACCATAGTGTCACTTGCCAGACTCCATTTTTAATGGAATCTGACCCACGTTGTTGCAATATTTTTCTTATTGCAGATTTGATCAGATGACGAGTGAGGTTTCGTTTAAAGGTTTCGAGTCTACAACCAACATGTTTTTCGCCTGTGGCAGCATGAAAGTTATAGAGGCTCTCTGCTATTGTAATTCCGCTGTGTACTTTTTCAATGCTAGCTTTATGCTATGCAATTTGTATCCAATCTTTTGTAATTTTGGATCATCGATGTAATATAATTGATGCTTTGTTGTGATATTACATCGTAAACTGTGTGTGCAAATGAATCGATCCAGGGATTTGCACTATACACAGGTATCTGCCTTATTTAAAGTGCAGGTACGCTACAGATGGTATCAGAGCACTGTGTTGCCTGTAGGTTCGAAACCCTAGGTTTGGATAAAAACAGGTTTGACCATAGGATCGAAAATCTATTTTTCTTCACTTTTCTAAAAACAAATCTTTTCACTATGTCTTTCTCGTATTCTCATCTACCATCAACCTTCTAAAAACCTCTTATCTTTTTCTAGATCCCTGTTCTTATAGTCGAAGTCTGCTTCTGCTGGCTCATATGGAAAAGCTACGATTAATCATGAAGTTCTGCATGTATGGAAGACCACTGAAGAACCAGATTTCGACCAACACTTCTAAGATATCCAAGAAAGTTGAACAAGAACTTGAAGCAGTCATGAAGGAGGTAGACTTGACCACCACCAAAAATAGAATGACGATATCGTGTTAGTGTATTGATCATATCAAATTAGCTATATAACAATACTAGATTGTTTGCTTGGTGTTAGCACCTCCTTGCTTGATGTTTGTTAGATGTTGATTGATTATGTTATAGATTGGTTGCCTTGTTTTGTTTTATTGAACTAGAATTCCTCCATAAGTACAAATAATTCAACTCATTACCTTTTAAACCAAACAGATGTCTCACCCCAACACCAACACCAGTGATTTGTATACAACTATGCGACTATTATTAGAGAACCAGAGTCAGCTGTTGAAGATGATCAATGAGCAACTGCCTAAGATTGATCAAAACCATAGGGATTTTGAAGAAAACCTTATGACCAAACCAAAGGCATGCAAAACTTGTGGAGAGATAGAACATACGTCCCAAGAATGCACTGATGAGTGGCCCCATGGTCATACCAAACATCCAGTTAGGGAATGCCCCACAAGTCAGATGCCTTGATGTTTTTGTGAAGCAACAAATCACGTTCCAATTCAACATCAACTCTACCCCGTAGTGCAAGAAGTCAGTCAGCAAGCCAAAAAGGGGATACAACAAAATCTCATGAAGCATGTGGAAGTACAAGAAAACAAGGAGGAACACAAAAGAGATACTAGCCATATAACATGTTTTACATGTGGAGAACTAGGACATTATTCATGGGGCTGCAAAGAGAAAAGGACTGGTCAGGATACTGAACCAAATCTTCATCAAAATGAGACTGTGGGTCATACTAAGGTGAAGAATGAGATAAGAGTAAGGTCACTTCCGAAGAAATCCAAAAGTACCTCCAAGTGTTGCTATAAATGTGAAGGAGATCACCTAGCTCGAAATTGTCCCATCAAACGAGACAGGACTTCTTTAATTGAGATAGAATATAGCAAACAAGATTTGGAAGAACTTTTAGCCCTGGAAACATCTAAGAAGAAGAAGAGGAACTTAAGTGACGTAACTTGCTACAAATGTAAAGACAAAGGACATTATGCTGATAAGTGCCCAGTGAAGATGAAGGAGAAATGCCTTACCCGCTCACACAAGAAAATCATCAGTCCCGTGACATGTCGCAAATGCGGAGCAACAGGACACTATGTCAGTGGCTGCCCAGAGTGGAAGAAGGATCAATCTCTCCCAAGGACCGAGTGGAAAGCGTGAGTGCTAAAAGTTTTCTGTATCCACCACATGCCATTGTATTTTGAACACTTGTACGCTCTACACCAGAGGAATAAACAAGATTTCACAAAGTTTCTAGACTGACCACAAAAATTTCTTTTAAGGGTGGTAGCCACCTAGAAAATTTAAACACAGTCACTTAAACCCAGAAATCTCAAACTATCTTTCCTTTCATCTTTCTAATCAGAAAAACCATTCACTGTCAGTTTTCAAGTTTCATGTCAGAGATTTCATTTCCCAAAACATCTCGAGTTTTCAGAATCATTCAAGCCTTGCTTTCTTTTCTAGCTTCTCCGAATCTCGGGGACGAGATTCCTTTTAAGGGTGGTAGTCTGTAACATCCCAACATTTTATAATGTTCAAAAATCACTAAAATTTAAAACTTTTCTTTCTATTAAAATACAATATTAAATGTATGAGAAAACCAACTATAAAAGACTTCAAGGTTTAATATTTCCAATGTCACAGTTTAAAACATTTTATTATTCCATGTAATTCAAAACCTTAAAATATAATTTGACAAATATTTTAGAAACTACAATCCATTTTTATTTTAAATAAATTAGTTTCTTTATAATTATTTGAATTAAACCACTTACCCATAACTATTCATAAATAAAAGATTATTCAAAATAGTATATAATTACTAAATGGTTTTCATTCCTTTAACTATGTTCAAAATATAGTTTGGAAATTATAAGCCTATAGAGTATAACTTTAAAACTTCATAGAATTTAAATTAATGAATTAGCCAAATAAACATTTCACTTGCTTAAAAGAATTTCATCTATTTCCCAAGCATGAAATGATTAATATATTCTAAATAAGAATAGAACTAAAAAAAAAATCCTTTCCAAAGTTGTTATGAAGTTTTCAAATGAAATCATCATAATATAAAATATAATGATGCACAAGTTATATTCAATTAAAAATGAATACTTTATATTCCACATTTCCTAAACATTATTTATATTTAGTTCTTTAATATTATGCCAAAATAAAGATGAATGATTTCAGCAAAACAAGTTTAAATAACTTAAATTCAAACATATTGAAATGTGGGTATTTTACAAATTTTATTTAGCCAAAAGAAAATCTAAATAAGATAGAAATTCAAATTTGACTTTAAGTGTCAAATTTGTAATTAATCAATATTTCAAAATATTATTTTTGAAAAGTGTTCAAAACACTCCCACAATTGGTTTAACAGAAGGATAATAATATTACAAATTTTTAGAAATTAATTTGACATCATTTGGACATTTAAATCAAAAGATATGAATTAAACAAATAAAAACAGAAAAAGAATTATTGGATGACGTCATCGCTGACGTCATCGTCTCTAACCTCCGTCCGGAATTCCCTCCCGAGATCTTCATCTCCGATCCTCTCCAAAATCCGAGCGCATTATACGCGATTTCGTTCCTCCGTTCGGTCCTATAAGTAGACCTCCCCCTCCTCCGCAGTTCCCCTCTCGCCCTAACCTAATTGCGCCGCCAGGCTGTCCTCCATTGCTCGCCGGAGTAGCCATTGCCGCCGCCGCGTATTTCTTCAACTTCCGGTGAGGAAACTCAACGCCAAGCCCCCCCATATCTCCAGTTCTCTCTATCGCGCCAATGCGCATCACCCTGACTTGGCCGTATGCGTTTTCGCGCACCAGAACGCCTTCGCCGTCCTCGACCGAAGCACGTCTCCGCCAGCAGCAACTCCGACGAGGAACTGGAGAAGAACCGGAGCACGCCGCGGTCGCCAGGCTCGCCACCAAGTCCGCCGTGACCTCCTCTACGATCTGGTATGATCCATCTGTCCCGGCTCGTCTTGTATATGCGTAGAACACGGACGTTCGTGCGGCACCGCTGCGGGCACGTCTCCGGCGAGGCTTTCCGGTGACCTAGCGCCGCTCGCTTCTGCCGTGAGATCTCGTCCGTCCGATCAAGATCCCGTGGCCAGGATTAGAAGGTTTAAAACGAAGCGGTACGATCCGATCTGGACCGTCAGATCCAGATCTGACGGCCCAGATCAGATGACTTAACCACGTCAGCGCCCACGTGGCATGCCCCGTCAGCGCACAGTCAGCGCTGACGTGTATAATCAATTTCGTAATTAAATTTAATCGGCAGTTTTGCAGAAACACCCCTGTCACTTAGATCTCTCACAACTTTTCAACCACAACTCCAAATTTAATAATTTTTATATATTTGGAAAGCTCTCGACATGTAGAATATTTTGGATCTGACAAAATTCAAATTTGACTTAGTATAAAATATTCAAAATTCAAATGGAAATTTGAGTATATTTGTAATAACTTTAAATCTATAAATCCAAAAATTGCAAATAAATATGTTTTAGAAACTTTGGAATATTTGTAAATTAATACCACTGCTATAAAATATTTTTGAGTAATTTTTGAATGATTTCATAGTTGTGTGTTTAATATGAATAGTTTGACTAATTTTGAAATAACTTTTAATAGAAACATTATTTTGGATTAAATCCAATTGCAATAGATTTAATTAAATGCTCTCTGTCTATTAACATTAATTATAAAATTTTGTTATAAAAATTTAGTCATAGGAAACTTTAATCTTATAATTATTCCTTTTAGTATATTTTCCAAAATTAGAAATTAATTAAATTGCATTTATAAATTCATGCATATTTATAAATAAAACACGAAAGTTATTTTTATGTTTCTTGTGATTTAAGATTTCATTTCATTCATAGCATATTTTATATTGTAGATATAATTCTCAAAGGAAAACCCCTCTTCAATAGTTTTCTCTAAGTTAGGATTATTTTCAAACTTAGTATTTTGTGAAAAGTGCTATGCACTAGACACTTAGTAGTTTTCAAGATGGAGCTAGAAGACCATTGAAGGACTTAGCCAAAAACAAGACTTCAGAAGTATCTTCAAGGAGGAAACACTTAGAAGAAAATCAAGAAGAAGTTCATGAAGGACTTAGAAGAAAACAGACTCTGGAAGCATCCCCAAGATGTCAAGCACTTAGAAGAAAAGTGAGAAGAAGTTCAAGAAGGCCAACCCCCTTTCTATTCTCTAAGTCTTTCTCTCTGTCTTTCCTTCTCCCCTGAGATTTCATGAAGACTAAGTAAAACCAAGACCAGCCTCGAGGATACAAGAACCATCAAGTCTGAAGATTCATCAAGACTACCAAGAACTCAATCAAGACCCCATCCAGAAGAAAGTTACAAGTCTGGAGATGAAGCCTGGAGGACAACTACATCTTTCTTTCTATCTTTTCCCTCTTTCCTAATCTTGTCTTTTAGACTTAAACAAATTTTGATCATGATGTTATCATCTTGAAGTTGTTGGATCCTAACAGCATAGTGGGATGAAGCGGCCTGGAAACAAACCTTACATGTCCACGTACATGAGACCTGTTCCACAATTTAAGTGGCTGGCCGGGTGTCTGTCTCTCTCACTATAGTGAATGTCCAACTTACAAAGAGTTGATAATAATTGTGATCATCTTGAACAAATGACTTAGTATTTTTCTCTAAGTATTTTGCACATCATGGCTAAGCCATTAGAGTGCTTGTTTCAAGGAGATATAAAACAAAGTATGTATATCCAACTTAAGACTTTAGTCCTTAGTCCTTTTTGACCAACTCATTTGCCTTACATTAACTTAAAAGATTTTCCCTGGCATGAACAAGCATCTCTAGTCTTAGAAATACTTTGCACATCATGTATAAACATATTTTCCTTAGAAAGTTTTATAGAACTTATTTATTCATCTAGTATGTGTTTGTATGCATGGTGAGTTTGGCTTGCTGTTGATTGTTGTATTGTTGTTTGCTTATATTGTTTAGATTAAACGGAGAGCAAACGTTCGTTGTTGAAAAGAGTTTGTGAACAACGACAACATTCAAAGGCAAGTGGCACACCTCATAAACTTCCTATTTTTATGCATTACTTAGTGTATTTTTAAATGCATGTGTTGCTATGCTAAACCTGTGTAGAATCCCTTATACCTGTGTCTAGGTACCTATGCAATACTTAGTAGAATTATTGATGCTATGCAAATGTTGTTTTGTGAAAATCTAAATTCTACTAAGTTAAGAATGAAACACCTGGGTGGTAATTGGTCGGATGGTTTATGTTGAGTGGCTACTCGGTCCATTTCTATGGTTCCTAAAGAGTATGTACACTTGAGAACGGCCACCCAGGAACAGAGGAATCTGAAGGAACTCCAAGTGACGATTGCTTCTAGTGCAGCCATTGCCATATGGGCTCTGGCTTGATCAATTATGTTGCGTGGACTCTCTCCGGCTTGACAAGTAGATGTAGGGGGATGTTAGGTGGAACGGGTCAAGCCAGTATGGGGAGGGAAAATGCTTCTGAAAGATCTCGTCTCATTTTCTCCTTTCCTTATCACAAATGGTGTGTAAAGGATACCTTGGGTTGAATGGGTACAATGGTGAAAGTGCACAACCTCTGCAGAGTGTAAAACTAAGTACTTAGCCGTGTCCCCGGTTACGGACAATTTTGAGCAGCTGATCAAGGACGTCAACGGAGGATTCCACCATTCCAACTTCAAAAATATAAACTTGATGGGTGAACAAGGGTAGAATGAGACAGTGGATTTCATGCCACGGATGTCTCGAATAGAAGAAAAGTGTTTTCAAAAGAATAGGAAAAATTGGCTTTATGCAAATTAGCCTTGAGCTCCACCAGCCAAATATTCATATAGGTTTTAGAGTTATTCCATAAGTGTCCACCATAGTGTCACTTGCCAGACTCCATTTTTAATGGAATCTGACCCACGTTGTTGCAATATTTTTCTTATTGCAGATTTGATCAGATGACGAGTGAGGTTTCGTTTAAAGGTTTCGAGTCTACAACCAACATGTTTTTCGCCTGTGGCAGCATGAAAGTTATAGAGGCTCTCTGCTATTGTAATTCCGCTGTGTACTTTTTCAATGCTAGCTTTATGCTATGCAATTTGTATCCAATCTTTTGTAATTCTGGATCATCGATGTAATATAATTGATGCTTTGTTGTGATATTACATCGTAAACTGTGTGTGCAAATGAATCGATCCAGGGATTTGCACTATACACATGTATCTGCCTTATTTAAAGTGCAGGTACGCTACAGATGGTATCAGAGCACTGTGTTGCCTGTAGGTTCGAAACCCTAGGTTTGGATAAAAACAGGTTTGACCATAGGATCGAAAATCTATTTTTCTTCACTTTTCTAAAAACAAATCTTTTCACTATGTCTTTCTCGTATTCTCATCTACCATCAACCTTCTAAAAACCTCTTATCTTTTTCTAGATCCCTGTTCTTATAGTCGAAGTCTGCTTCTGCTGGCTCATATGGAAAAGCTACGATTAATCATGAAGTTCTGCATGTATGGAAGACCACTGAAGAACCAGATTTCGACCAACACTTCTAAGATATCCAAGAAAGTTGAACAAGAACTTGAAGCAGTCATGAAGGAGGTAGACTTGACCACCACCAAAAATAGAATGGCGATATCGTGTTAGTGTATTGATCATATCAAATTAGCTATATAACAATACTAGATTGTTTGCTTGGTGTTAGCACCTCCTTGCTTGATGTTTGTTAGATGTTGATTGATTATGTTATAGATTGGTTGCCTTGTTTTGTTTTATTGAACTAGAATTCCTCCATAAGTACAAATAATTCAACTCATTACCTTTTAAACCAAACAGATGTCTCACCCCAACACCAACACCAGTGATTTGTATACAACTATGCGACTATTATTAGAGAACCAGAGTCAGCTGTTGAAGATGATCAATGAGCAACTGCCTAAGATTGATCAAAACCATAGGGATTTTGAAGAAAACCTTATGACCAAACCAAAGGCATGCAAAACTTGTGGAGAGATAGAACATACGTCCCAAGAATGCACTGATGAGTGGCCCCATGGTCATACCAAACATCCAGTTAGGGAATGCCCCACAAGTCAGATGCCTTGCTGTTTTTGTGAAGCAACAAATCACGTTCCAGTTCAACATCAACTCTACCCCGTAGTGCAAGAAGTCAGTCAGCAAGCCAAAAAGGGGATACAACAAAATCTCATGAAGCATGTGGAAGTACAAGAAAACAAGGAGGAACACAAAAGAGATACTAGCCATATAACATGTTTTACATGTGGAGAACTAGGACATTATTCATGGGGCTGCAAAGAGAAAAGGACTGGTCAGGATACTGAACCAAATCTTCATCAAAATGAGACTGTGGGTCATACTAAGGTGAAGAATGAGATAAGAGTAAGGTCACTTCCGAAGAAATCCAAAAGTACCTCCAAGTGTTGCTATAAATGTGAAGGAGATCACCTAGCTCGAAATTGTCCCATCAAACGAGACAGGACTTCTTTAATTGAGATAGAATATAGCAAACAAGATTTGGAAGAACTTTTAGCCCTGGAAACATCTAAGAAGAAGAAGAGGGACTTAAGTGACGTAACTTGCTACAAATGTAAAGACAAAGGACATTATGCTGATAAGTGCCCAGTGAAGATGAAGGAGAAATGCCTTACCCGCTCACACAAGAAAATCATCAGTCCCATGACATGTCGCAAATGCGGAGCAACAGGACACTATGTCAGTGGCTGCCCAGAGTGGAAGAAGGATCAATCTCTCCCAAGGACCAAGTGGAAAGCGTGGGTGCTAAAAGTTTTCTGTATCCACCACATGCCATTGTATTTTGAACACTTGTACGCTCTACACCAGAGGAATAAACAAGATTTCACAAAGTTTCTAGACTGACCACAAAAATTTCTTTTAAGGGTGGTAGCCACCTAGAAAATTTAAACACAGTCACTTAAACCCAGAAATCTCAAACTATCTTTCCTTTCATCTTTCTAATCAGAAAAACCATTCACTGTCAGTTTTCAAGTTTCATGTCAGAGATTTCATTTCCCAAAACATCTCGAGTTTTCAGAATCATTCAAGCCTTGCTTTCTTTTCTAGCTTCTCCGAATCTCGGGGACGAGATTCCTTTTGAGGGTGGTAGTCTGTAACATCCCAACATTTTATAATGTTCAAAAATCACTAAAATTTAAAACTTTTCTTTTTATTAAAATACAATATTAAATGCATGAGAAAACCAACTATAAAAGACTTCAAGGTTTAATATTTCCAATGTCACAGTTTAAAACATTTTATTATTCCATGTAATTCAAAACCTTAAAATATAATTTGACAAATATTTTAGATACTACAATCCATTTTTATTTTAAATAAATTAGTTTCTTTATAATTATTTGAATTAAACCACTTAGCCATAACTATTCATAAATAAAAGATTATTCAAAATAGTATATAATTACTAAATGGTTTTCATTCCTTTAACTATGTTCATAATATAGTTTGGAAATTATAAGCCTATAGAGTATAACTTTAAAACTTCATAGAATTTAAATTAATGAATTAGCCAAATAAACATTTCACTTGCTTAAAAGAATTTCATCTATTTCCCAAGCATGAAATGATTAATATATTCTAAATAAGAATAGAACTAAAACAAAAATCCTTTCCAAAGTTGTTATGAAGTTTTCAAATGAAATCATCATAATATAAAATATAATGATGCACAAGTTATATTCAATTAAAAATGAATACTTTATATTCCACATTTCCTAAACATTATTTATATTTAGTTCTTTAATATTATGCCAAAATAAAGATGAATGATTTCAGCAAAACAAGTTTAAATAACTTAAATTCAAACATATTGAAATGTGGGTATTTTACAAATTTTATTTAGCCAAAAGAAAATCTAAATAAGATAGAAATTCAAATTTGACTTTAAGTGTCAAATTTGTAATTAATCAATATTTCAAAATATTATTTTTGAAAAGTGTTCAAAACACTCCCACAATTGGTTTAACAGAAGGATAATAATATTACAAATTTTTAGAAATTAATTTGACATCATTTGGACATTTAAATCAAAAGATATGAATTAAACAAATAAAAACAGAAAAAGAATTATTGGATGACGTCATCGCTGACGTCATCGTCTCTAACCTCCGTCCGGAATTCCCTCCCGAGATCTTCATCTCCGATCCTCTCCAAAATCCGAGCGCATTATACGCGATTTCGTTCCTCCGTTCGGTCCTATAAGTAGCCCTCCCCCTCCTCCGCAGTTCCCCTCTCGCCCTAACCTAATTGCGCCGCCAGGCTGTCCTCCATTGCTCGCCGGAGTAGCCATTGCCGCCGCCGCGTATTTCTTCAACTTCCGGTGAGGAAACTCAACGCCAAGCCCCCCATATCTCCAGTTCTCTCTATCGCGCCAATGCGCATCACCCTGACTTGGCCGTATGCGTTTTCGCGCACCAGAACGCCTTCGCCGTCCTCGACCGAAGCACGTCTCCGCCAGCAGCAACTCCGACGAGGAACTGGAGAAGAACCGGAGCACGCCGCGGTCGCTAGGCTCGCCACCAAGTCCGCTGTGACCTCCTCTACGATCTGGTATGATCCATCTGTCCCGGCTCGTCTTGTATATGCGTAGAACACGGACGTTCGTGCGCCACCGCTGCGGGCACGTCTCCGGCGAGGCTTTCCGGTGACCTAGCGCCGCTCGCTTCTGCCGTGAGATCTCGTCCGTCCGATCAAGATCCCGTGGCCAGGATTAGAAGGTTTAAAACGAAGCGGTACGATCCGATCTGGACCGTCAGATCCAGATCTGACGGCCCAGATCAGATGACTTAACCACGTCAGCGCCCACGTGGCATGCCCCGTCAGCGCACAGTCAGCGCTGACGTGTATAATCAATTTCGTAATTAAATTTAATCGGCAGTTTTGCAGAAACACCCCTGTCACTTAGATCTCTCACAACTTTTCAACCACAACTCCAAATTTAATAATTTTTATATATTTGGAAAGCTCTCGACATGTAGAATATTTTGGATCTGACAAAATTCAAATTTGACTTAGTATAAAATATTCAAAATTCAAATGGAAATTTGAGTATATTTGTAATAACTTTAAATCTATAAATCCAAAAATTGCAAATAAATATGTTTTAGAAACTTTGGAATATTTGTAAATTAATACCACTGCTATAAAATATTTTTGAGTAATTTTTGAATGATTTCATAGTTGTGTGTTTAATTTGAATAGTTTGACTAATTTTGAAATAACTTTTAATAGAAACATTATTTTGGATTAAATCCAATTGCAATAGATTTAATTAAATGCTCTCTGTCTATTAACATTAATTATAAAATTTTGTTATAAAAATTTAGTCATAGGAAACTGTAATCTTATAATTATTCCTTTTAGTATATTTTCCAAAATTAGAAATTAATTAAATTGCATTTATAAATTCATGCATATTTATAAATAAAACACAAAAGTTATTTTTATGTTTCTTGTGATTTAAGATTTCATTTCATTCATAGAATATTTTATATTGTAGATATAATTCTCAAAGGAAAACCCCTCTTCAATAGTTTTCTCTAAGTTAGGATTATTTTCAAACTTAGTATTTTGTGAAAAGTGCTATGCACTAGACACTTAGTAGTTTTCAAGATGGAGCTAGAAGACCATTGAAGGACTTAGCCAAAAACAAGACTTCAGAAGTATCTTCAAGGAGGAAACACTTAGAAGAAAATCAAGAAGAAGTTCATGAAGGACTTAGAAGAAAACAGACTCTGGAAGCATCCCCAAGATGTCAAGCACTTAGAAGAAAAGTGAGAAGAAGTTCAAGAAGGCCAACCCCCTTTCTATTCTCTAAGTCTTTCTCTCTGTCTTTCCTTCTCCCCTGAGATTTCATGAAGACTAAGTAAAATTAAGACCAGCCTCGAGGATACAAGAACCATCAAGTCTGAAGATTCATCAAGACTACCAAGAACTCAATCAAGACCCCATCCAGAAGAAAGTTACAAGTCTGGAGATGAAGCCTGGAGGACAACTACATCTTTCTTTCTATCTTTTCCCTCTTTCCTAATCTTGTCTTTTAGACTTACACAAATTTTGATCATGATGTTATCATCTTGAAGTTGTTGGATCCTAGCAGCATAGTGGGATGAAGCGGCCTGGAAACAAACCTTACATGTCCACGTACATGAGACCTGTTCCACAATTTAAGTGGCTGGCCGGGTGTCTGTCTCTCTCACTATAGTGAATGTCCAACTTACAAAGAGTTGATAATAATTGTGATCATCTTGAACAAATGACTTAGTATTTTTCTCTAAGTATTTTGCACATCATGGCTAAGCCATTAGAGTGCTTGTTTCAAGGAGATATAAAACAAAGTATGTATATCCAACTTAAGACTTTAGTCCTTAGTCCTTTTTGACCAACTCATTTGCCTTACATTAACTTAAAAGATTTTCCCTGGCATGAACAAGCATCTCTAGTCTTAGAAATAATTTGCACATCATGCATAAACATATTTTCCTTAGAAAGTTTTATAGAACTTATTTATTCATCTAGTATGTGTTTGTATGCATGGTGAGTTTGGCTTGCTGTTGATTGTTGTATTGTTGTTTGCTTATATTGTTTAGATTAAACGGAGAGCAAACGTTCGTTGTTGAAAAGAGTTTGTGAACAACGACAACATTCAAAGGCAAGTGGCACACCTCATAAACTTCCTATTTTTATGCATTACTTAGTGTATTTTTAAATGCATGTGTTGCTATGCTAAACCTGTGTAGAATCCCTTATACCTGTGTCTAGGTACCTATGCAATACTTAGTAGAATTATTGATGCTATGCAAATGTTGTTTTGTGAAAATGTAAATTCTACTAAGTTAAGAATGAAACACCTGGGTGGTAATTGGTCGGATGGTTTATGTTGAGTGGCTACTCGGTCCATTTCTATGGTTCCTAAAGAGTATGTACACTTGAGAACGGCCACCCAGGAACAGAGGAATCTGAAGGAACTCCAAGTGACGATTGCTTCCAGTGCAGCCATTGCCATATGGGCTCTGGCTTGATCAATTATGTTGCGTGGACTCTCTCCGGCTTGACAAGCAGATGTAGGGGGATGTTAGGTGGAACGGGTCAAGCCAGTATGGGGAGGGAAAATGCTTCTGAAAGATCTCGTCTCATTTTCTCCTTTCCTTATCACAAATGGTGTGTAAAGGATACCTTGGGTTGAATGGGTACAATGGTGAAAGTGCACAACCTCTGCAGAGTGTAAAACTAAGTACTTAGCCGTGTCCCCGGTTACGGACAATTTTGAGCAGCTGATCAAGGACGTCAACGGAGGATTCCACCATTCCAACTTCAAAAATATAAACTTGATGGGTGAACAAGGGTAGAATGAGACAGTGGATTTCATGCCACGGATGTCTCGAATAGAAGAAAAGTGTTTTCAAAAGAATAGGAAAAATTGGCTTTATGCAAATTAGCCTTGAGCTCCACCAGCCAAATATTCATATAGGTTTTAGAGTTATTCCATAAGTGTCCACCATAGTGTCACTTGCCAGACTCCATTTTTAATGGAATCTGACCCACGTTGTTGCAATATTTTTCTTATTGCAGATTTGATCAGATGACGAGTGAGGTTTCGTTTAAAGGTTTCGAGTCTACAACCAACATGTTTTTCGCCTGTGGCAGCATGAAAGTTATAGAGGCTCTCTGCTATTGTAATTCCGTTGTGTACTTTTTCAATGCTAGCTTTATGCTATGCAATTTGTATCCAATCTTTTGTAATTCTGGATCATCGATGTAATATAATTGATGCTTTGTTGTGATATTACATCGTAAACTGTGTGTGCAAATGAATTGATCCAGGGATTTGCACTATACACAGGTATCTGCCTTATTTAAAGTGCAGGTACGCTACATCGACCACGTGATGATCTCGCCCTCGTTATCCTTGGCTTGCCATTCATCCCACGTGGGGATGTGTTGCTCGGACCCGGAAGGCACATCTTCCCCCTCGGCACGGCGGTGAGCAACCTCATCTTGGCGAGCCTTCATCTTCTCCTTATGGACATCATATTGATGCCTCTCAACTTTCTTGGACACTTGGAAGATTTTATTCATAGCACGAGCCATCCAGGCAAAAGAACCACCTTTGGAGGATTTGGAGGGCTCGGCTTCATCCACCACTTCCTTCCTAGGTTTGAGCTTGTGGGGCTTGATAAGGAGCCCCTTGCCCTTGTGAGGGGTCCACTTCTCGGTGTCACCGAGATCATCAATGTCATTGTGCTCAAGCCACTTCCACACCACGATCCTCATGATCAAATGAGCAAATGAGATGTTCTTCTTCTTGCTAATCACATGCCATAGCTCATGCCAAATAAAGTCCATCACATCAAGCTTCTTGCCTTGTCCCTTCATTTGCATGGTGAGGACCATCAAGTTCTTCAAGTAGCCATGAATTTCATCAACGTTGCCCACTTTTGGATTGATTGTCTCGCGGTAGATGCGGTGCATGATGTCCCAAGTGGGGTATAGGCCTTTGGAATCTCCATACTTCCACTTATCCGCACTATCCGGGTTGTAGAGGGGAGCAAGCTTCTCAACACCAAAGGCACTTCCACCTTGGAAGTGAACACGGAAGTGAGTCTCATCAAACTCTTCCGGAGGAAAAGGGCCGAACTCTTGATAGTTGAGGGACTCGGCAATATCTTCCCACGTGGCTTCAAACACCTTCTCTTTGGTCATCCACTTGATTCTTCTTGTGGTCTCATTGCCCATGTGCACGGTAGCTAAGAACTGAGCCACAATATCCTCATCATAGTCTTGCTCTAGCTCCATGATGTGAAAGAGGTCAAATTCCTCACAGATTTCCAAAGCTTCACCAAAGTAGTTGGGCTTGGACCTCATGAACTCGACGTTGATGTGGTGTTGGACCACGGTGTTGTCCTTTGGTTTCTTCAAGAGGATTTCCCGGTAGCACTCTTCCTGGAAGGAGTTGTGGAAGAAAGGATTGTTGCCGCGAACGGAGGGTATTTGATCCATACGATCAATCACATAGTAATCCACAGCTCGCTTTGCCACAAACTCGGGCTCACTGAGTTGACTAGCTGTCTTCGGGCGCTTGGGAATGGACTTTGATGATGCCGGGAACCTCCGACGCTGCAATCCATCAAGGGCATCTTGGACTTCATTAGTGGAAGCGGTCTTTTGCTTCTTCCTACCCGCAACGGACTTGGTACGACCACTACCTTTGAATAGCATGAGGTGGAAAGCATATAGATGAGAATGCACAAATTTCATGAATTATGAACGAAGAACACGAGTGTACAAAATTCTTAGGAAGAGTAAATCTAGAGGTAAAGTACCACATTTGGGTTTGAAGGTGCAACAATGAGTAGATGTAAAGCTTAAGACAAGCATTAGACCTAACTAGGGTTGCTCCAACAAATCTAAGAGGGGAACTTTAAATCTAGCCTATAACTTTCCATGAAATTTCTACACAAGGTTCTTAATCCATAAAGAAGCATCTCTACCAACTCATTCACCACATATCCGAAGAGGAAAGCACTAATATCATCTCTATCCATCAACTAGATGAGAGAGAGGGATTTGGCTTACCGGAGCTCATGGTGAAGGTCAAGGAGGAGGAGAGAAGCTGGAGTCCTCCCGGAGCAAGGAGCACGAGGTCCTAGGCCGGGGAAGGGCTCTTCCCGGCAGTGGAGAGGCCGGCGGCGGCGGGGACGTGGAGGCGAAGGAGATGGGGTTGGGGAAAAGTGAGGGGATGCCCTCTCAAATCGCCCAGCCCCGTGCCCTTAACGTCCAGATTTCCCGCGGCGGTAGTACCGCTCGGTCCAGCGGTAGTACCGCCCCGGTTCTGTCGGGCGCCCGAGCGAATCTGCCGCTGCGCACGGTAGTACCGCTGGGGACAGCGGTAGTAACGCTTGGTGCGATGCAGCGGTAGTACCGCTAGGGTGACCGGTAGTACCGGCGCCTGGGGAAAAAGGAGTTGTGGCTCAAAATGATGCCCACAATGCGTTTTTCACGCCGGTTCCGACCATCCACTCAACCAAGATCATGAAACAAAGCATTTAGAGGGAGAAAGGCTTTAGGGAAGTGAGTTATGGCTTAGGATAGAAACTCAAACCGAGAGTGGTACTTCACACGCACTTTGCAAAACGCATGAAACTCAAGAAGACCAAAATGAGTGTGTTTCCCACAAAACCAAGACGAAGCAAAAGAAATACACGAAAATGTCATGAAATCCAACTCTTCTTACAAGGAGAAGAGGGCGGTGGCCGATGCCACCATGTTGGAGCGTATGGCATGTCACCGCGAAGATATATCTTGGGTACATAACCAATACTCTTCATTTTAGCTCATTTAGACATAAGAATGAATATAGAGATAAAAGAACACTTGCTACCGGCATAATGGGGGGGGGGGGGGGGAGGGATAGTCCAATGGATTAGGACCGCACTCCCCCTATGTCCATGCCTACACCTAGATCAAATAGAGAGATAAGATAGAGGTGTGCATGCAAGGTGATCAACCGACGCTCCTCGAATCCACGATATTTAGCTCATGCCTCAAAAAAGTGAACCTCGCTTCATCAAGTGGCTTCGTGAACATGTCGGCGAGTTGAATCTTCGTGGGAATATAACCAAGCTCAATGTCACCCCGGTTGATGTGATCTCGAATAAAATGATAACGAATCTCAATATGCTTCGTTCTTGAGTGCTCCACCGGGTTGTGACCAATCTTGATAGCACTTTCATTGTCACACAAAAGAGGCACTTTGTCACAAAGGACACCGTATTCCTTTAAAGTTTGCCTCATCCATAACAACTGAGTGCAAGCACTAGCGGCCGCCACATATTCGGCTTCGGTGGTGGATAGTGATATGCAATTTTGCTTCTTGGAGGACCAACTCACCAATGACTTCCCAAGGAATTGACATGCACCGGAGGTTGACTTCCTATCATCCTTGCAACCGGCCCAATCCGAATCCGTGTAACCGGCAAGAGAGAAGTTGGACCCCCTAGGATACCACAAACCAAACCTTGGGGTATAAACCAAATATCGGAAGATTCGATTCACCGCTATCAAGTGACTTTCTTTCGGAGCCGCTTGATACCTTGCACACACTCCTACACTTAACACAATATCGGGTCTAGATGCACAAAGATAAAGCAAAGAACCAATCATAGAGCGATAGAGTTTTTGATCGACATCTTTACCCTTTGGACTAAGTTCAAGATGGCATTTGGTGTCCATAGGAAACCTCTTCTCTTTTGCATCTTGCATCTTGAACCTCTTGAGCATATCTTGGATGTATTTGGCTTGAGAGATGAAAGTCCCTCCACTTAATTGCTTGATTTCAAAACCAAGAAAGAATTTCAACTCTCCCATCATGGACATCTCGAACCTATCCGTCATAAGCTTTGAAAATTCATCATTGAAAGATTTGTTAGATGAGCCAAAGATAATATCATCAACATAAAGTTGACATATGAAAAGCTCCCCTTTTACCCTCTTTGTGAAGAGAGTGGGATCGATTTGCCCCACTTCAAAGCCACGGTCTAGCAATAGCTCTCTTAGGTGCTCATACCAAGCACGAGGTGCTTGTTTGAGACCATAGAGGGCCTTATCAAGCTTGTAGACATGGTTTGGGAAGTGTGGATCCTCAAATCCCGGTGGTTGCTTTACATATACCAACTCCTTTAAGGGACCATTAAGAAATGCGCTCTTCACATCCATTTGTTGCAACTTAAAATTATGATGTGATGCATAGGCAAGTAGGATACGGATGGACTCAAGACGAGCCACGGGAGCATAAGTCTCTCCAAAATCAATGCCTTCAACTTGAGAGTACCCTTGAGCTACCAATCTCGCCTTGTTCCTTACAACCATTCCATGCTCATCTTGCTTGTTCTTGAATATCCACTTGGTGCCAATAACATTGCGGCAATCTTTTGGCTTCTCTACTAGATTCCATACTTTGTTGCGCTTGAAGTTGTTGAGTTCTTCATGCATGGCTTCCAACCAATCCGGATCTTCAAGAGCTTCAAACACCTTCTTTGGTTCAAACATAGAGATATGAGCTTGATGTTCACTAAAGCTTGCCAATTGACCTCTTGTGGAAACCTTGCGAGATACATCACCAATGATGGCTTCAAGCTTGTGACACTTGATGTCCAAATTTCTCTTGACTCTTGCTTGACGGCGGGTTTCGATATCCCCATTGTTGCGTGGGATTTCGGCTTGATCACCTAGATCATTTGAGTCCCCGTCTTAACCGTCTTGATGAGCATTGCCATCTTGTTGCACATTTTCAATGATGGGAGAAGATGGATGCTCTTGCTCTTGATCTTGACTAGGGTTGAGAATAGGAGTTCTTGAATCTTGTGAGACCTCTTGGTCAACTTGAGGAGGAGCTTCTCCTTGTTCTTGAATAGGTGTCTCATTTGCTTCCATAGAGGGTGCCACTTCAACTTGTGATGATGGAATCTCCACTTGAGTGGAGCTTGTACTTCCTTGAGGAGGCTCATGCTGAATCTCGATGGGGCGATGAAATCCAACACCCATTCTTTATATTGCATCTTGAGGTTCCTCGTTATCTACATCACAAACATGAAATTGCGCCACTTGGGAGCCGTCATTCTCATCAAACCTCACACTACAAGATTCTACAACTCTCCCTAAGGATTTGTCATAGACTCTATAAGTGTGAGAGTTCGCACCATACCCAACAAGAACACCTTCTAAGGCTTTAACTTCAAACTTAGAAAGATGTACACCTTTGATTTTTTAGAAACACTTACAACCAAAGACTCGATAGTAGGAGATGTTGGGCTTGTTGCCGGTAAGCATTTCATATGGAGTTTCCTTCTTCCCTTTGCGAAAGAATAACCGGTTGGAGGAGTGACACGCCGTGGAGATAGCTTCGGCCCACAAGAAGAGTGAAGACTTAAACTCCGCCAACATGGACCTAGCCATATCCATAAGAGTCCGGTTCTTCCTCTCGGCTACACCGTTTTGTTGAGGAGTATATGCGGCGGAGTATTGATGTCAAATTCCCTCGTCGCTAAGAAACTCATTTAGGGTGTAGTTCTTGAACTCGGAGCCATTGTCACTTCTAATGGCCAATATGGGAAGATTGTGTTGACGTTGAACTTCATTGGAGAAATCGATGATGGTTTGTTGAGTTTCATCCTTCGTCTTGAAGAAGAAAACCCAAGTGAATCTTGAATAGTCATCGACAATCACCAAACAATATTTCTTCCCACCAAGACTAGGTTGAGGTACGGCACCAAAAAGATCAACATGAAGAAGTTCCAATACCCTTGATGATGAGATGATGGTCTTGCTTGGATGGGGAGAATCATGCATCTTTCCTTCAACACAAGCCCTACAAAGACGATCTCTAGAAAAAGAAACATTCTCATTTAGTCCAAGAATGTGGCCACCCTTGTGGAGACTTTGCAAAGTTCTCATATTAACATGGGACAAGCGGCGATGCCACAACCACCCCACGTCGGCCTTTCCGAATAGGCATATTTCTTGAGTGTTGGTTGACCCCGAAAAGTCTACCACAAACAACTCATTTTCAACATACCCAACGAACATGACCTTTAGAGTCTTGCTCCTCAAGAGTACCACCATATCAAGAGTAAAGTGGATATCAAAGTTCATCTTATTAAGAGCACGAACGGACATAAGATTGTAACCTAGAGACTCAACAAGCATGACATTTACAAGGGTGCTATCCCTTGCAACTACCACCTTGCCAAGACTCTTTACCTCGGCTTTGGACTTGTCACCATAAGAGAAGGTTGAGTGATTTAAATTTGGTCTCAACTCCGTCATGATCTCCTTGCTTCCGGTCATATGACTAGTGCATCCACTATCAACCACCCATTTAGATCCACCAGAAGCATAGTCCTACAAGAAATCATTTCTTGCATTTAGGTACCCATTTCTCAATGGGTCCCTTTCGGTTAGCAACAAGGGTCTTAGGAACCCAAATAGAATAATCAATGTAACCATCATAAGGACCAACATATTTTGCATAAACATCACCATAATAATCAACATAAAGAATGTAGTTGGGATTGTTATGCCCCGCAAAGTCACTCCGAGTGGTCTTGCCCCTAGTGGCATTACCACTCGCAATGTTAGTCTTAGCTTGTGCGGGCTTGGTCTTGTTCTCCTTGGTGTTGCTCACCTTCTTCTTTGCCTCGGCCACATACCCAAGACCTTCCTTTCCTTTGTGTGGTTTTAACTCAAAAAAATAAGCAAAACCCTTATCGTTACCTTTAGGAATAGAGGTCTTAGCATGATCCAACTTCAACCTAGCATTTTCTTCAATGACATTTTCATGAACACGAGGAAGAATGGTCATGCTAGTTGAGCAAGTTTTAGATAGTTGAGTTTGGAGTTGCTCATGTGACTTAACAAGGATGGAGTGGGTCGTTTTCAAGACCTTGTGAGCTTTATCAAGCTTCTCCATATCCTCAAGAAGTATAGTACTCGCAACCCCAAGTTCAACTTTCTCCTTTTTAATCACTTTATATTTGGCAAAAACATGATCTCTATCCTTAATGATTTTACTAATGATTTCATCATTTTTAGCATCAAGAGACTCAAGTCTTTCCTCTAGAGTGATTCTATATTCACTTTCTTCATCAAGAGAGCTATTTAAGGATGCTATGGAAGCATTCAAAGAAGCGATGGTGAGAGAATCCTCTCTCTCAATCTTACTCTTTTCTTGAAGAAGTTCTTCGGCCGCACATAGTTGTCTCATGAGAGACTCAACATGTTCCTTGGCCTCACCTTGCAAGTTAGTCACATAAGTATCGAAGGCAATTAGTTCCTTCTTAATCTCAAGACTAGATTGATTATGTATAGTCTTAGGAGAAGGGGATGATACCTCGGTGACATGATCCATGAGGCAACAAGCGGTGTTGATGGAGAGGTTCTCATTGGGGGATTCAAAGAGAGATGATGATGACGTGGAGACAATAGCCAATGCGGCTACCTGTTTGTTAGGTGCATGTTCATCTTCGAAATCACTTGTGGCATATTCCTCTTGTGCCACCAACACAATTCTCGGTGCCTTCTTGAAGAAGGGCTTTCTTGGTCTTGTGGGCTTCTTTTGAATCAACTTGGAGTGATCCTTTGGGATAAGCTTCCCACCATTTTGCTCACGGTTCTCATAAGGACACTCTCTTATGTAGTGGTTCTTGTCATGAAAATTGTAGCATGTCTTTGTCCTTGAGGCAAGCTCTTTCTTGCCACTTGAGTTGTTATCTCGATCAACACGAGCTTTAGCACTAGCCGGGTCATTCCAAAACACTCTTGTGGCAAGTGCAATGTGACCATTGAGGGCTTGCTCAAGATCTTGTGGAGCAATGTTGCAAGGACAAGCTTCAACTTCGTCATTGGCATCTATGCAAGTCACCTTGGACTTTAAGCAAGAGAGGGACCTTGTCTCATTCCCATGGCCCTAGCACGGTTATCTTCGGAATTCTTGGTGGCAACCTTGGAGGCTTGGACTTCTTGCATAACTTCATGGGAAGACAATTGAAGGTAGTTGTATCTTCCTTGAATAGACCTCAACTCCATTGGCTCCGAAGGCAAGAGAGCATTCTCATACTTCCTCTTGACCCAAGCATCATCAACATGAGTTGCTCCCAAATCATAAAAGGCTTTGGCAAGAGTCTTGAGTCTACCATACATCTCTTCATGGTTCTCGTTGTCAAGCATGTAGAAGCCTTCGGCAGCATTGCTCAAAGATTCAAATCTATTTCTCTTCATGCTTTCATTTCCAAGGAAGGCGCGCTCAAGACAATCCCAAGCTTCTTTGGCAGTGGTGGCATGTAGAACATGATGCTTGTCGTTGTCGCTCAAGGAGAGTTCAATCATGTGGAGAGCGGAAGCGTTTAGTTGCTTTTCGGCGAACTCTCTCTTGGTCATGTTGCTTGGATCCTCCACCATGTATCCTTCTTCAATAATCCTCCAAAGCTCGATGGAGGCACTGTTGACATGAGATTTCATTGAGCGTTGCCAACTAGCAAAAGCTAATGCATTAAGCTTAGGTGGGGGACCTAAAGGGTTTATGCTGGTAGTGATAATTGGATCGGGAGAGTACCATCCCCGAACGGCATGATACCCTTCCTTTTCCTCATGCGAATTGGGAGATGACTTAGGCTTATCATTGGCTTTCACCTCCTTCTCTTTTTGCTCTTTATTCTCCTTGGAACCACCCTCATTGGAGTTAGAAGCTTTTTCAAGCGGGATGATATCCGCGGGCTTGTTGTTAATGAGTTTATTGAGCAAGTCACGAAACTCGTTAAACTTAGCATCCATGGAAGATGTCAAAGTTGTTTCCAAAGCTTTGATATCGGCCATGGATGCCGCGGTGGCTTGGTCCTTTTTAAGGGACTCATTAGCCTCGGCAAGCCTTGCGGTCTCATCCTCACTTTGTGTCATACTTCTCTTAGGCGGTTAAACCCACCAAAAGAGTCTTGACTCTGATACCAATTGAAAGGATCGGTATGACACCTAGAGGGGGGGGGGGGGTGAATAGGTGCTAATTCAAATTCTAGTTCTTTTTCAAATTAGGCTTGACACAAAAGGTAAATTCACTAGATATGCAACTAAGGTGAATTACCTATATGACAAATTAGCAACTAAGCAAGATATAATAAGGCGATAAATAAGGATAGAAGTAACCGAAGTGAAAGCACGAGAAGACAAGGATGTATTCCCGAGTTCCTCCCTTAAATGGGAGTACGTCTCGTTGGACAGGTGTTGTTGGGGATATATCAACTAGGGGTATAACCAACATGGATCAATCCGGCTAGTCCAGGGTGGCCCAAGGGTGGTAAGGCCGAAGCCTGCCGGGCGGCCCAGATAGCTGACGTACAAGGAAGTAGGCGGACGGTCCAAGGAAGGCGGAAGGCCGAAGCCCATCAAGCCACCAAGCCCAAGACGGAAGGCGGCAACTAAGCCGGCTAGGTCTAGGACTCTGTTTACTTGCCGGACAAGTACTTACCTTGTACCCTGGGGTCTGGCCGCCTATATAAGCCGGCCACCAGGGAGCCTTTAGGGCAGACACTTCAATAGGCATCATACACATTGTAACCTGTTCACGGCTATTGCCTCATAGTGAATTATAGCAGCACGTAGGATCTCGCCACCGCTGTGGGATCCGAAGCTGGGTAAACTCGCCGTGTTCAATCCTGTCCTCGACGACACCAACCTTCTTCCCCACAATCCATACGTAGGCTAGAGGACCCCCGTCTCCTATCAATTATGCCGATACCACGACAGTTGGCGCCCACCGTGGGGCATAAGGTTCCTGGCGTCACGTTCTAGGCGGGAACACTTGGCGGCGTGGGCAAGCAGATCGCCGTCGGTCGCGTCACAAGGTATGGCGGCCATAGCTACGTCAACTCGGATGGGTCCTGGCTCCCGGCGGACGACTACCTTATCGGATGCGCAATCGTACCGATCGGAGGGATCGACGTCTTCATCGGGTACACGCCAGAGGCGTACGGCCTACCACGTTTCTACAACCCCACCCACCAACCCTTCGACCAAGCAGTCGACCGACAAGATGGATCTGAATCCGCCTTCTCCCAGGAGTCGGCCGAGTCGGATTTCCACTTCGTCGGAGTTGTCCGACTGGGATCAAACTCCCAGCCGGAAAACAACGATCCTGAATCAATCCTCCCTGCTCTACAGGAGGATGCGATGTCAGATGTCGGATCCAGATCTACCGTTCAAGTCAACGTAGATTCTGACTCTGATGATGATGCTAGTCTCTTCGAAGAGAAGATCAAAACCCGCTTTTCCAGTGGTAATCCGGCTCCTTCAGAGGGCACAGCGGATACTGACATGCCTGACAAGCTGGCTATGATGGTTGTTGTCGGTCACGAGACAACCCCAGTTACTTCGGAGGCGCAAAACAAGCCGGCGGAAGATGCAGGCGACACCACTGCCGGCCAACTCATTGAAAGGTCCGACAAGGTGCGCGCAAAGAAGAAAACTGGCCTCGAGAAAGGCGGCAGCAGCAAACCCACGGATTTGCTCTCCGTCATCAAAGAAGTAGACGAGATCATGATTACTCCGGTGAATAAAGACACCCCACTCGACGAAGTGGAAGAGCTTAGGCTTAACATGCTTAAGCACTCTGACTTCCTGCGAAAAAGAGAGGAGCACGTTGAGAGCCTTGCGAAGAAGATCGAGAAAGAACAGGAGAAGATGTCGGCCAAAACAAGCCGGCAACTCTTCGAGGAGAAAAGGTCATCAAAAAACCGCCGTGGAAAAGAGCCGCCTACGCAAGCAACAACAGCGGCTCAAGATCTAGGGTTCGATTGGCGTACGGCACCACAACGCGTGGACAGAAGGGGAGATGTTGTCTTCTGCACCCCTGTCCTCAACGCGGCCGCCGCGCTAGATACCCTGGACGACAACACTTACACGGCGGAAGAAAAGCTGGCCAACGCAAGACACTTCGTAAGCAAGGCCCTAGAACAACAAGCTCGCGCTGATTCCTACGGCCACATGGCGGATGCTCGCGGGGGAGACCTAGAGTCTAAGTCGGGAAAGTGCAAAGCTGCACCCGGCACCGACCCCGAAGGCCCGTCTGGCTCCAGTAGCCATGGCGACAAAAGGAAGGCAACGCCACCAACGAAGAAGGCACCACCGCCAAAGCCAAGGCGGGACGAGAATTCTAGGACAGGAAGCAGAGGAGACATGCCACCTCCATCACAGCCAAGGCGCGACAACGGCGGTAGCCGGAACAACAGGCCGCCGCCTAGAAAAGATGTCGGCAGCGACCCTCCCAGGAGAGGTCGAAGCCGGTCTCCGCATCGTAGCACCGGCAGCAAGAAGAGGGAGGAGGTAGAAGGGCCCAGGCGCAGCATAAGCCGGGCAGCGCAGGACGAGCCGGACGCAAACAGAGGCGCACGGCAGCTCGATCCAAAAGACGCACGACACCGCTTACAAGACATAGCAAGAGGAAAGGAGCCGCTATACTCTGGACCAAAGTGCTTCGGTGACGCCATCCGCAGAGAGCCGTTCCCTAAGGACATGACATCAGTGTCAAAAAACTGTTCTAGGTACAACGGCCTCGTTAAGCCGGACTCATGGCTATCCGATTATGCCATGGCCATAGAAATTGCCGGCGGGAGCAGCTATATTGCCGTCCGCTACCTACCTCTCATATTGGAAGGCACGGCAAGAGCTTGGATCGACAACCTTCCTGAAAATTCCATCCATAGCTGGTACGACATGGAAAAGGTTTTCTCCCAGCACTTCCAAGGAACATATAAGCGTCCAAATACCTACACGGATTTGCAACGCTGTATCCAAAAGCCGGACGAAACCATGACATATTTTGTCAGCCGTTGGATATCCGAAAAAGCCAACTGTCATGGTGTTTCAGACGCACAGGCTATCCATGCCTTCTACACGGGCCTACAGAAGAAGTCCTTGCTCCGTCATAGGCTCGTCCGCGAGCAAATCACGGACCTAGGTGAGATGCTCAACCTGGCCGCCCAATACGTGGTGGCGGATGACGACGCCCGGGACGATGACCCAGACGTCGACATCATACCAAAGCGGAACAACAAGCGCAAGCAGGCGGCAGATGACAAAGCCGGACCTTCCAATGAGGTAGCCGTAGCATTCCAAGGGAACGCCGACAAAAAGAAGTGGAAGAATAAGAAAGATAGTCGCGAAGCCGGCTCAGGGCCTAAGGCGGCACGAATCACTTATGAACAGGCAAAGCTTTTGCCATGTCCTATCCACGCCTCACTGGGCAAGGTCAACCATATGCTTGGTGAGTTCCGTTTCATGGACGACTTCAAAAAGGATCCCACAGTCGGCTGGAAGTCAAAGAAGTCAAAGAAGAACGACAAGAAAGACAACAAGGAGGATGAGGATGACGACGACATGTCTATCTCAAGCGAAGACGACGGAGCCGCCAAGAAAAAGAAGCCGTATCCGAGGTCAAAGAATCTCTTGTGTGCTTTGTCGGCACGCCTTCGGCTAAGGCAGATAAGGCGGAAATGCGCGAGCTCAACGCGACAATGCCGGACGTCCCTCAGTACTTGAACTGGTCGGAAGAAACGATCACTTGGGACCGGTCCGACCACCCTGACCACGTTCCTCACCCAGGCAAGTACGCCCTTGTCGTCGATCCCATTGTCGACAACTTCAGACTCACAAAGGTACTCATGGATGGCGGCAGCAGCCTCAACATCCTGTACTATGACACACTAGGCCGCATGAACCTATCATAGGATCAGCTGGACCACAGCAACCTCACTTTTCATGGCATAGTGCCCGTCAGGCAAGCAAAGTCAATGGGGAGCATCAGGCTAAAGGTAACTTTCGGACCAAAAGAGAACTACCGCTCAGAGTTCCTCCGGTTCGAAGTTGTCCCCTTCAAAAGCGCCTATCATGCAATCTTCGGACGACCGGCTTTCGCCAAATTCATGGCAAGGCCGTGCTACATATACAGCAAGCTTAAAATGCCGGGGGAAAACGGAACCATCACGATTTCCGGCAACTTCAAGAAAGCCAAGGAGTGCGAGCGTGGCATGGCCGCCTTCGCGGAAGCCGTCATCCACAAGGAGGAACTCGCGCTGCTCGGGGCGGATTCAGACAACTCCATGCCAAGGCCAAAGATTGATGTCAAGAAGACCTTCGAAGCTTCAGAAGACACCAAAAAGGCGGACCTCATCCCAGGTGACAAGTCTAAGCAAGTTGTCATCGGCTCCAACCTTGACAGCAAATAGGAAGGCGCGCTCGTCGAGTTCCTCCGTGAGAATCGTGACATCTTCGCATGGTCGCCTTCCGACATGTCTGGTGTACCAAGGGAACTTGCCGAGCACTCGCTCAACGTCATAAAATGATCCAAGCCGGTGAAGCAAGCAACAAGACGCTTTGGAGATGAGAGACGCAAGGCTATAGGAAAGGAGATAAATAGGCTGAAGGCCGCCAATTTCATAAAAGAAGTTGTACACACCGATTGGGTGGCAAATCATGTACTTGTCCCAAAGAAGAATAAAGAGCTGAGGATGTGTATTGACTATACCGGTGTTAACAAGTGCTGCCCAAAGGATCCCTTTGCGCTGCCTAGAATTGACCAAGTCGTAGACTCCACAGCAGGCTCCGAGCTGCTTTGTTTTCTGGACGCCTACTCAGGATACCACCAAATCAAGATGAGAGAGTCAGATCAGCTGAAAACATCTTTCACAACTCCATACGGGACTTTCTGCTACATTACAATGCCTTTTGGCCTGAAGAATGCAGGGGCAACATACCAGCGCTGTATGCAAAATTGCCTGCACGAACAGATCGGCCGCAATGTTCACGTCTATGTAGTCGACATCGCGGTAATGTAAAAAAGAAGGCAGATCTCCTAGAGGACTTGGAAGAAACATTTCAGAATCTCCGGAGGTATCAGATGAAACTCAATCCCGCCAAGTGCGTTTTCGGCGTTCCAGCCGGCAAACTGCTCGGGTTTATCGTCTCAGAACGAGGGATCGAGGTTAACCCGGAGAAGATCAAGGCCATCCAAAACATATCCAGACCTACTTGTCTGAAGGACGTGCAGCGCCTAGCCGGATCGGCGGCAGCCGTCAGTCGTTTCATAAGCCGCCTAGGGGAAAAGGCAATGCCTCTCTACCGACCATTGAAGAAATCCGACAACTTCGAGTGGACAGCAGAGGCAGATGCCGCCTTGCAGCAACTTAAGGAGGCCCTCACATCCGCTCCAATATTGGCAGCACCGCGATCACAGGAACCAATGCTGCTGTACATCACGGCAACAAGAGCTGTTGTCAGCGTTGTCTTGGCTGTGGAAAGAAAGGAGAACGAAGCCGCGACCGGTCTACTTCATCAGTGAAGTATTATCCGCCTCCAAGAAGAGGTATCCGCATTACCAAAAGCTGGCTTATGGTGTATTCTTCGCCGCCAGAAAGCTTAGGTATTACTTCCAGGAACACACAGTGACAGTAGTCAGCTAGGCACCGTTGGGAGACATAATCAACAATGCAGAGGCAACAGGTCGAGTTGCCAAATGGGGCATCGAACTTGCCGCCTTTGATATAGTCTATAAACCACGGACCGCCATCAAGTCTCAAGCGCTTGCAGACTTTGTCGCCGACTGGACAGAGGCCATGGAGGAAACGACACTCCCCGAATCAGAATATTGGGTCATGCACTTTGACGGATCAAAGATGCTCAAAGGCTCGGGTGCTTGAGTCGTAAAACGCACGCCTAAAGGTGACAAGCTTAGCTACGTGTTACAAATCCACTTCACAGCAACCAACAATGGTGCCGAGTACGAAGCCTTGCTTCATGGGTTACACGTGGCAAACAACCTAGGCGTCAAAATAATCCTCTGTTATGGCGACTCAGATTTGGTCGCGCAGCAAGTAAGCGGAACATGGGATGCGAAAAGCGCAACAATGGCGGCTTACAGAGCCAAAGTTGACGAATTCGCAAAAAACTTCGTGGGCTACGAAGTCCGGCATGTTCCAAGAGCTGAGAACGAGGCGGCGGACACACTTGCAAGACTAGGATCGGAACGCAAAAAGGTACCAAAAGATATTTTCCTGTAGCATTTGCACAAGCCATCCATTAAAGGCGCCGATTTGATGGACCCCGACGCAGAAGAACCGGTAGAAGCGGCAAGTCTCGCTGTCTACCTGACACAGCCGGATTGGACAGTCCCATATCTCGACTTTCTAATCAACAAAAAGTTGCCGGAGGACGATGAGGTGCTAAAAAGGCAGATCATAAGGCGAGCCAAGGCATTCACGATAATAAAAGGCGAGCTATATAAGCGAAGCACATGCGGCATCTATCAACGGTGCATACAGCCGGAAGAAGGCCAGAAAATTCTGAAGGACATACATATTGGCACCTGCGGGCATCATGCTTCCGCCAGGTCCATTGTATCCAAAGATTTCCACCAAGGTTTCTACTGGCTCACCGCCAAAGAAGACGCCGAGAACATTGTAAAGACATGCAAAGGCTGCCAATTGTACGCTCGTCAACCTCACTTGCCGGCACAGGAACTAAGGACGATCCCAATCACCTGGCCGTTCGCAGTCTGGGGCTTAGACATGGTGGGTCCCTTCAAAAAGGCGCGTGGTGGGTACACCCACCTATTGGTCGCTGTCGACAAGTTCACCAAATGGGTCAAGGCTAAACCGATCAGCAAACTTGACGCACGAACAACCACTAATTTTCTCTGGGGAATTATCTCTCGGTTTGGAGTTCCACACAGCATTATCACCGATAATGGCAGCAACCTGTCTCAAGGCGACATAGAAGAATACTGCAGCGATCTGGGTATCCGGCTTAATTTGGCATCCGTGTCACACCCTCAATCCAATGGACAAGTAGAGCGTACAAACGGCCTAGTCTTATCAGGACTTAAGCCTCGTCTCGAAGCTCCATTACACAGGGCAGCCGGTGCTTGGGCAGATGAGTTACAGTCGGTACTATGGAGTTTGCGCACAACGCCAAACAGGTCTACCGGCTACACTCCTTTCTTCTTAGTATATGGCGCTGAGGCAGTGCTACCTACCGACATGAAGTACGATTCCCCAAGAGTTCAAGCCTACATCGAGCAAGACGTAGAAGGTGCAAGACATGATAGCCTAGACCTGCTAGACGAAGAAAGAGACGTCGCTCTCCATCGCTCCGCCTTGTACCAGCAACAACTTCGCCGCAATCATAGCCGGAGAGTGCGGAAGTGAAGCTTCAAAATAGGTGACCTGGTTCTCCGCCTAATTCAAGACAGAAAAGGCTTGCACAAGTTATCCCCGCCATGGGAAGGACCGTTTATAGTCACAAAGGCGCTGCTCAATGGTTCCTACTACCTGGCCGACATCCGCGACGAAGACGAAAAGAAAATGCGCAAGAAGGCGTTAGGAAAAAGGGGAACCAAGCGCAAAAAAGGCATTGACGATCCGTTCGAGCAAACAAGACGGCCTTGGAATATTGAGCAGCTACGTCCTTTCTACACTTAGCAATTTATAATTGTAATAAGTTAAATATGATTATGAAATAAAAGTCTATGGTTCCTCATCTGTGTTGAGAAGCATGCCATCTTTTGTCTTTTCTTGCAATCATATTTCCCCTATGTATCTAAGTTACCTATTTTCTAGCTCTGTGCAAAGGTTCAAACTGGTAGATACTTGCAGCTTTCGAGCCAACCCAAAGCAAAAATAAACTTTTTTTGCGCCGCCTAATTCCTTTACCTCTGATTACTTATATGTGGTTCGCCTAGTAGTATGTCTTTGACACCAACATGTTGGCTTTGGTCTCTGATTCTAAACGCATGGTTTAGCCCTGGTTGTTTCAGCTAAAGTTACCGGCTGAGGTAACGTCAACATGCAAAAAGTCAAACATATAAGTCAGGGTAAAATTAAGGCGGGCCATATAAATAAAGACAAAATATAACTTGTCAGCTAGTTTCCGCCTAACAAAGCAGCAACAAAAGTATATACAAATATTACAAGCCAATGTTGCATTGTTTCAGGGGCCGACAAGTAAGGCTAACAGGAGGCAAGGACAGAAAAGATATGGCTCGGGGGAGCGTCTACATCAGGCTTGGGGGCTGACAACTTCAGCCCCGGAACTATCACTCCCCTCCGCCTCGGCCGCGCCGGCAGCTTCAGCTCCCTCTCCGCCGGGCACCGGATGGCGCCGATAGAAGATTGAAGTGTCGACCATGTCGGCAACACGCGTGGTGTAGCCGGCAACGCTGTCTAGAACAGCGGCCGGCTCAACCTCGCTGCCGTCTTCGTACGTTGATGGCATGCCTTCGGTGACAGCTTCTATCTCCGCCTCGGGGTAGTGCGCCATGAATAACCCAAGCGCCGTCTTGGCACCACCCCGAGCCGCCGACTTCAGCGAGCTCTTGTGCAGTTTGGTCGCCTGCTCCAAGATAGCGGGCACGTCGCTGAACTCGGTCGGTTCCTGTCTGCCGGAGGAGGTGAAGAACTTGGCGGCAAACCGCTTGGACGCCGCCAAAGTCTCGGTGATCAGCTCGCCAAGACGCGCAAGGCGATCCAGGCGGGGGCTGACAACCTTGTCATCGCCTAAACCGGCGGGAACTATATCAAAAATGAAGCCATTAGTTTGGCTAAGGCTAAAGCAAAATAGCAAAATCAAGTAAGGAGTAAGAAATTACCAAGGGCCGAGTTATGGAAAGCGGACAACTCAATCATATGAGTTGCCAGCGCAGCCTCAGCGGTTTGGGCGCGAGAAGTCTGCTTGGAGATTTCCTCGGCAGCCGTCTTCTCCGCCTCCGCCAACTTGTTGCGCAGGCTTTCCAACTCACCAGTGAGCTCGCTAGATTCCTGTGCAAATTTGAGTTGCTGGGCCTCCATCTCCTTCTGGTGAGCCTCCTTCAACTCCAAGTTGGCGGCCGCCAAATCAGAAGCTTCATTCATAAGAGCTTGCATATCAGTGGACGCCTTCAGAATATCCTGGGCGTGGTCTAGCAGTTCTACAAATATGGATTCGCTAACTAAATGATTGACGGCAACATAAGTCGAAAGTATAGCTGAAGGCGAAGAGGATTAACCCTACCTTCATCTTTTTTGCGGGCCGCCTCAACCTCGGCAATCCGCAGGTCCTTGGCCTCGCAGTCCTTCTTCAGGTCGCGGCACCGCTGGTTTATCTCGACTCGGGAGGAGAGGAGCTCGACGTTGGCGGACACAAGGCCCTGCAGGTCAAACAAAGGCATAAAACATATTGTCGAGTAACCACTAAGCCGGCAGTCAATAATTCTTTTATTTTTGACTTGCCATCTAAGTGCTCGGGGGAAAGACTATGTATATGCCGGAGTGGTAAGAACTTACAGATAGGTCGCCCTCCAAGTCGGCGAAGGCCTGCGAGGCGAAGTTGGCGAAAGCCAAAGTTGACTCCTTGGCCTCCTTAAAGGTGGACCAAGGGTCCCTGACCTTGCCGCCTCCCGCAGTCGGGGCTGCCCTCCGAGACCCGCCGACAGTCGACTCCAGCAACCCTTCATTGACGGCGCGCGATTGAGCGGCTTCATCGGCCGTAGCCTCAGCCAGCAGTAGGGGAGTCTTGGGCGCGTGGTCGGTGGAAGAGGCCCTTGGCGGAGCGCCTGAAGCCGGAGCCGGGGGCTGACGACGAGCGTCGCCCATAAAGCTGCCGGCTTGGAGCTGAGGAGGTTGCGGCACGGTAGCCGGCGAGCTGCCTTGTGGCCGCTTACCCTTGCCAAGAAGCCTGGTCGTCAACCGGGAAGTTGCGATCCTTTCCCTGTCAATAAAAAGCAAGCACAGTCAATTGGGTGCCAGTATTAAAAAGGTTTGTCGTCTATTAAAGGCTAAAATTGAGTACCTTCGGGGGATATTAATCCCCGCGTTCTCGCCAAGGTTGGCGAGAGCCGGCTCGGTAGCCGATGCGATCCGTTTCTTCCTCTCGGCATTCACCGCGGAGGAAGCGGCGCCGGACGCCTTGCGCTTCTTCGTCTTCCCGGCCTCCGACTCGTAGAAGTCGGGAGCCAGGTCATCCTCCCCCAAGGCGGAGATCTGAAAAAGAAGACAAGCTTAATGGAGCTCAATTTTAGCCGGCGAAGCTATCAAACAAGGGGCAAGGAAGAAGATATTTACCTCGAGGGGAGGGTTGTCGTGGGTGTGCATGGGCACGCCCTCCACCGCCTTCACCAGCCCCGCCTTGACAAGGCTGCGGAGCCGGAACGCCAGGTCGGCAACCGGCAACATCTCTTCGCTCACGCGGAGAGAGGCCGTGTCAGTAGGCGAATACTGACACATTTTGTGCGGGCTGTACCGCAGGGGGAGGATCTGCCGGCAGAGCCAGCAGATGACGGTGTCGACCCCATCCAGCAGAGGGGGAGCCATCGTCCGCGTGAGGAATTCAATCCGCCTTCGAATAAGGCGGAGTTCCTCCGTCAACTTGGGCACCGCCTCGTCCCAGCATGGCCGAGGCATAGGTGGCGCGTTGACGAATTCCGGGATGCCGACTTGGCGGCCCGGAGCTGCCATATCCTGGCAGTAGAAGAATGTGGAGGTCCAGCCCTTGACGGACTCAAGGTATGGTATCTTAGGATACCATTGGCGGCCCTGGCGGCAGTTGAAGGTGAAGCTGCCGCAGGTTGCCAGCCCGCCGTCCGGCACCGTCTGTCGTCGGCAACGGAAGCATTATCTGAAGAAGTCTAAACTAGGCCTAATACCTAGGTAGCCTTCGAATAGAGCTGTGAAGCCGGCTAGGACTAATATGCTATTGGGTGCTATATTGTGGGGCTGGAGCCCATAGTGATCTAGAACCTTGCTAAAGAAGGCGGAAGGTAGCAACGCCATTCCCCTAACTAAGTGGGAGGTGAGGATTACCCGCTCCCCGGCTCTCGGGGCCGGGATGACGTCTCCATAGGAGGCCCTCCACCGGCAATCTTCTCGAGTGGGGAGGTAGCCGACGGCCTCCAAATCTTGGAGGGCGTCTTCGTCGACTATGGAAGGTAGCCAGTAGCGGGACCCGAGGTCCGCCGCTTCCTCTTCCTCGTCGACGGGGGCGCCCGCCGTCGTCATCGCCGCGGTGGTTGTTGGAGGAGCCGAAGGACCCGCCGCTGGCGCGCGCGCGGTGGAAGTCCGGGGGGCGACGGTGGCGACATTGCCCGTCGCCGCCGTCGCGGGACGAGTTATCGCGCCGCCCATCGCCGTCGCGGGCGCGGTCTCGGTCGCCGGACCGCTCCACGCCGTGGAAAGAGTCTGACCGGTGGACATCGCCGCGCGGAGAGGTCGCCGGAGGAGAAGAGTTCGCCGGAGCTCGCTCGGAAGCAGGAAGCGGAGAAGTGGAAAGGGCAAGAGGGCACGGAGAGCAAAGGCAGGGTGGTGAAAATGGACCGTTTGGCTACCTATTTATAGGGCCAGGCGTTGCTCCCTGTGCAACGGCGTTTTTAGTCGGACACGTGTCCAACATCCGTTGCAGCACACGATTGCACGATCTCCACGCCTCCTCTTTTCCCGCAATTTGTGATCATGGCGAGATTCCCGCCTAGACTATTTTCAAACTGTCGTGAGCTGGCTAGGTGGAAACCGTCAAGAAGAATGCTCGGCAAGATTGCCGAGTAGCCGTCTTTTCCCATGATGGATAAAGCTGGCCGCATGTCAATATCAAGACACGCATGCCTCGTTGATTTTCAGAATGGTTCAAGTCCTGCAGCCGCCAACTTTGGCAGATGAAGAATCAAGAAGAAGCCGGCGCCTGGAGAACTTCAACCTTTCTGGGGGCTAATGTTGGGGATATATCAACTAGGGGTATAACCAACATGGATCAATCCGGCTAGTCCAGGGTGGCCCAAGGGTGGTAAGGCCGAAGCCTACCGGGCGGCCCAGATAGCTGACGTACAAGGAATTAGGCGGATGGTCCAAGGAAGGCGGAAGGCCGAAGCCCATCAAGCCACCAAGCCCAAGACGGAAGGCGACAACTAAGCCGGCTAGGTCTAGGACTCTGTTTACTTGCCGGACAAGTACTTACCTTGTACCCTGGGGTCTGGCCGCCTATATAAGCCGGCCACCAGGGAGCCTTTAGGGCAGACGCTTCAATAGGCATCATACACATTGTAACCTGTTCACGGCTATTGCCTCACAGTGAATTATAGCAGCACGTAGGATCTCGCCACCGCTGTGGGATCCGAAGCTGGGTAAACTCGCCGTGTTCAATTCCCGTCCTCGACGACACCAACCTTCTTCCCCACAATCCATACGTAGGCTAGAGGACCCCCGTCTCCTATCAATTATGCCGATACCACGACAGGTGTGAACCAACACAATGGTTCAACGGCCACAAAGGCCTCACCCTAATCTCCGGTGAACCGCACCACACAGGTTTGGTTCAGTTTCCACTATCGGAATCCTTCGAGGCGGAATCCGGACCCTTTACAACAACGATTCGAGGCACGACCCACAAAGGGCTTGGGGGCTCCCGAACAGCTACAATCACAAAGACAATAGGTAAGTACAAGAATGGGCTAGGTTTCCTAGTGGAAGCCCTAGCAAGTGTTCCCTCAAATGAATGAGGGGGAAATGAAGAACGGCTCGGTGAAGATGTAGATCGGGGCTTCCTCCTTCAATCCTCCAAAGGTCAACGAGTTTGGGTGGGAGGATTGGGAGAGCTTGGAGCTCTTTGCTTTGCATCAATGGAGGTGAGAGAGTGTAGAAGCTCAAGTCTTCAAAGGTAGGTGAAGGGGTCCTTTTATAGCTCTTCCAAATCTGGCCGTTTGGAGCTGTAACTTACGTAGCGGTACTACCGCTGGAGAGGCCGGTAGTACCGCTGGACCTTTGAATCCAGCCGTTGCCCGCTTCACGCGCTTCACTGTAAGTCCAAACTTCCCGCAGCGGTACTACCGCTGGAGAGGCCGGTAGTACCGCTGGGGACAGCGGTAGTACCGCTCCGGTACCGCTGGAGGTACCGCTAAGAGGAACTGAGGGAGAAAAACGGCGGTACCTCCGGCGGTACCGCCAGGGGTACCTCGACATCGAGCTGCCCTTTGAACCTGCAGAAAATAACACAGCGGTACTACCGCTGTGAGGACCGGTAGTACCGCTGGAAAGCGGTAGTACCGCTCCGGTACCGCTGGAGGTACCGCTAAGAGGAACAGAGGGAGAAAAATGGCGGTACCTCCGGCGGTACCGCCAGCGGTACCTCGACATCGAGCTGCCCTTTGAACCTGCAGAAAATAACACAGCGGTACTACCGCTGTGAGGACCGGTAGTACCGCTGGACAGCGGTAGTACCGCCGGGTACCGCTGGGGGTACCGCACTGCTCAACAGAGAGCCGAAAACGGCGGTAGCACGGGCGGTACCGCCAGCGGCAGCCAGGGCTCCGAGCAAGGCTCAGTCCATTGCAGCGGTACTACCGCTGATGCCAGCGGTACTACCGCTGCCTGGAGCAAGGCTTGCGGAAGAGCTTTTGCAGCGCCCGTTTCGATCGTTTCCTTTTTGCTAAGAACTTAGATACATCCTGCAAACTTTAATAGCCATGTTAGAACACATATTGTGTTGTCATTAGCACCAAAACAAGGGTCAATTAGAAGATGCTCTTTCAATATGGCCTCGTAACAAGGAGACCGAAAGGTCGAGCACGAGTCACAAAATTGGTGTGGCGGACAGTTGTCTACTCTTGAAGTTGTTGTGACGCCCTAAAATCGGTACTATGTAGATTTAAGCGATCCCGCCGAAATCCACATAATAACGATTTTAGGTCGCCCACCAGACATAATGTGCACGCCGAAACATGCGCATTATGTGGGTGGAATTGTGATAACATTACAACAGTTCCGATACATCCACAAATACAACAGAAGATATAATACAACAACGACTCGAACGAGTCAAGATACAAATATACAATACAAAGATACAAATGACAGCGGAAGCAGAATAGTATCCGACTACGGATAAGATGCAAATTGGGCCAAGAGTCCTGAAGATAAGCAATGGCGTCATATCCCTGCCCAGCCAAGCCGGAGAGATTCCCAAGCTAACGTCGTCAGACTTCAAACCTGTTAACTGCACATAAACCACATCCCAAAAGAGGGTCAGGGCACTCCCTGGCAAGCAAAACCGACTTGCCTACTTTCTACACCATCCCCCAAAATATGGGGTAGGTGGACTCAGCGGCAGCAGCACTAGCAACCTAAAGAGACACGCTACAACTTCCGTCTAATCAGAGAGGGATAAGAGAGCGCATAAGATAAACATCTACAAATAACACCAAACATAACGCATTCTCGAATTAACCCCCTCAACCAAATATGAGGAAGCAATTCGGGAAACTCACACATGGAACAATTTTAATTATAATTTATTGTGAAAGTAATTCTATATTACTAGTCAATTTAATTAACATTAATTAGGTGATGGGATGTGGGGATAAAGCTGTATGGGCTGCAGGATAAACATGTGATGGGATCGCGATAAGAATCGAATACTAGGGTAGCAGAGATCAACGGCAAGAATGAAAGACAATGTATAGGTAAACAAGCAAACTTTGCTTGCCTGGAATCCCGCATGGAAGCAGATCTTGTCGTTGCTCACACATCTCAACGTCTTATCCGCGAAGAAGCAACAAACACTGGAAGCGCAAAAGATGCATTTTACAACTACGGCAAAAGATCCAGCATGATCATATGAGCATGATGCATGGCATGGCGAGATGCAATTTGAGACGCACTTAACTCAAATTAAGCGGAACCGGGGTTCCGACAATTAATACGTAGGTGCAAGTTATTTATCTACTCCACAAATTAAATGTTCATTAACATGGCAAGACATGGCAAATATGATCTAGTCAAATTAAATGGGATGGGGCAATACATATAGTGATTTGCCCCACACATTCCATATTTATTATTTAGGTGATTTGCTATACCCGCAAACCCGAGAGATGCAACAAATGCAATTATGATGCGATATGCACAAGATAGATGACATTTAATAAAATAGGTTTAGGGTTAGGGTTTGGGTCCGCACGTTGGATCGGGAGAGATAGGGTTCGAAACCGACGTCTCCGGTCCGTAGAGGAAGTAGTCGTCGTCGTGGAAGTAGTCGTCGCGGAACCGGGGCATCGTCGTTTGTCGGTGTCGTGGAAGTGGGCGGGAAGTAGTCGTACTCCGTCATCACCGTTGACGGGCGCGGGCACGTAGGAGCACGACAACGGACACCGGAAAGAATCGCACACGGGCGGTCACGGGAACGCGGCACCGGAAGAGGACGCGCACGCGCATGTAGAACCACCACGAAGGGTGGACAACTCGGACAAAATTGCGACGCCGAAAGTCTTTCAGGCATTGTGTCGAACACCTGGCGGGCGTCGGCGGCGGCGTGCACGTGGCCGGAAAGAGGAGGCAGCAGGACGCGTGCGTGTGGGACGGAACGCGTGGCGGCGGCGAGCGGCGCGGGCGGAGGCGCGCGGCACGGCGGCGTGGGACGCGGCACGGAGGCGTGCGGGGCGGCGGCGACGCGGCTGCGCGACGCGGGAGGCGGAGGAGGCCGGGGCAGGGGCGCACGGAAGAAGCTCGGGCGGCTGCGGGTGGCGGCGCGGAGGAGGCCGGGCCGGAGCAGGGGGGCCGGGGCGACGGCGGCTGTGGACGGGGGCACGCAGCGCGGGCGGCGGCCGGCGTTGGGGAGGCGAGGGCGCGCTGGCGGCATAGAGCGCAGGCGAGCGCGCGGGCATGGAGGCGAGCTCGGCCCGGAGGAAGCGGGGCGGGATCAGGCTCGGGAGAAAGCGGACGGGGCCGAGAGCACGGGAGCCGGCGGTGAAGCGCGGCGCGCTCGGGCCGTAGGTGGCCGAGGCGCAGGACGCGCGGGGCGCACGGCGGGATGCAGCGGTGGCGCGCGGACGGAGAGAGGCGGCGCGGCGGCGGCCGGGGGTGCGCGGCGGGCAGCCGGAGGCGGGCGGCGGCGTGGCCGTGGGAGCGGTGGCGCGGGCGAGCGATTGCTGGGGAGCGCGCGGGTGGGGCGGCACGGGCCCGGCACGGGGCGGTGGCGCGCTAGGGGCGCGGCCGGAGGCGCGCGAGCGGGAGGCGGCGAGGTGGCGCGGGAGGCGGCGGAGCACGGGGGCGTGCGGCGGGGATGGGAAGCCCGGGCTCGAGAGGAGCTCGGGTCGGGCGGATCGGGGCTGGGTGGAGGCGCACGGGCTGGGGCGCTGCGGGAGGAAGAAGGAAGAGATGGGAAAAAAAAGAAAAGAAGAAAAGAAAGGAAAAAAAGAAAAGAAGAGAAAAAGGAAGGGGGAAAAAGAGAAAAGGAAAAAAAAAGAGAAGTGGAGGGGGGCGGCTGCAAAGTTGCAGGGGGTGGGAAACAAGTTTCCAGGGGAAACCCTAGGGTTTGGGGTTAGATGGGTTTGGCTTTTATTTCTCCCACATTTAATATTTTCTGTTTTATCTTTTTAAAACAAAAACGAAAAGGAATTTGAATACGAAACATTTACAAAATATTTTTAGTTTTGAATAGACAATTTAATAAACTAGTTTTTAACATTTGCAAAACATTTTTAAATAACACATTTTTAATTAATTTGAAATGCATTTGAATTTAATTATGGAAAATAAATTTAAATGCAACAATTAAATTAATGCGATGCAATGCAATGCGATGCTATGTCGATGCAAAAAGAAAAATCACATAAACAAAAAGGGGATAAATCCCGGGGCGTTACAACCGACACCACTAACAAGGGATCGCGTCCCGCGATCCACGCCGAGACCAGAAACGAGAGGGGTAACTACCGAGTCTTCCGGTTTCGTGAAGAACTTCTCGACACCACTAACAAGGGATTGTTGCTCCACCTCAAAAATTCTCGACACCACTAACAAGGGATTGTTGCTCACGACGAAGACGGCTCCGAAAGATCGGACCTAATAGGGTAAAAGGCAAGAAATCGTCCACCACACGTAGGATCCTAAAACTTTGAAAGTTTGGATAAGAGAAGAGACTCCAAAACAAGTAAGGTAAGAGGAGAAATAGAATTGAGGTAAGGAGTAAATAGAAACCTAATGAGAAATTTTTCAAAAATAATTTAAGTCAAATATTTTTCGACACTCTACAAATAACGACCCTTAGCGAGGTTATCCTACAGGCTTTTGTGGACCCGCTGCTTCGATAACCATTCGTATCGAAACAACAAGGAGATCGAAACCAAGGCTCTGATACCACTTAACCCACAGGTCCCAAGATCGAAACTTGGCTCTGATACCACTTTGTGACGCCCTAAAATCGGTACTATGTAGATTTAAGCGATCCCGCTGAAATCCACATAATAACGATTTTAGGTCGCCCACCAGACAAAATGTGCACACCGAAACATGCGCATTATGTGGGTGGAATTGTGATAACATTACAACAGTTCCGATACATCCACAAATACAACAGAAGATATAATACAACAACGACTCGAACGAGTCAAGATACAAATATACAATACAAAGATACAAATGACAGCGGAAGCAGAATAGTATCCGACTACGGATAAGATGCAAATTGGACTAAGAGTCCTGAAGATAAGCAATGGCGTCATATCCCTGCCCAGCCAAGCCAGAGAGATTACCAAGCTAACGTCGTCAGACTTCAAACCTGTTAACTGCACATAAAGCACATCCCAAAAGAGTGTCAGGGCACTCCCTGACAAGCAAAACCGACTTGCCTACTTTCTACACCATCTCCCAAAATATGGGGTAGGTGGACTTAGCGGCAGCAGCACTAGCAACCTAAAGAGACACGCTACAACTTCCGTCTAATCAGAGAGGGATAAGAGAGCGCATAAGATAAACATCTACAACTAACACCAAACATAACCCATTCTCGAATTAACCCCCTCAACCAAATATGAGGAAGCAATTCGGGAAACTCACACATGGAACAATTTTAATTATAATTTAATGTGAAAGTAATTCTATATTACTAGTCAATTTAATTAACATTAATTATGTGCAAGTTTTCTAAATCTTGTTAGCCAGCATCATCACCAAAGTCATCCATAACCGTGGACACGGCTCATCGATAAGATTATACCCTGCAGGGGTGCACTACTGTACCCATACTCGCATGATCAACCCAAGCAAGCATCAGGGCTTCTCAACACGACTTATTCCTTCACTGCAGCAAGTCCAAGTGCCACCCATATGAGTTGTTACCTGCGTCAGGAGTCCGGCCGAATCTCAATTGCGGACTCATTAGTTTGCGCCTACGCCACCATGCGGCTCAAACCACTGTAGGAACTGTCCGCTTCCTGTCGTACCGCACCTATATGACCCCCCGTATTACATAACCTCTCATCATCATCATCATCATCATGCACATGCATATGAGCAAATGGAAAACCCGAACTACTTGCGGCACATGGACAAGCTGTAGATCCGTTCAAAGTCGAGGGGGCTCCATAGGGCCTCCCACAAGTGGTTAGTGCGCTCAAAATTGGATCCGAGGACAAAATCTCAGTTCCTAGGTCGACACTGAGCAGAACAAAACACCTCGCAAGGCCTTCCGCCTGGTGCCTTATCTTTTAATTATAATACCCCAATACAAGATAGCATTTTATTAAAGTAGAACAATCTATCATACTAAGCAGATGAAACTTAAGACCAACAAACGACTCGCACAGTCAACGCTAAGCATGCGCTACGACTCGCAAGGCCAACAGATAAACAAACAACAGATGATGGGATGTGGGGATAAAGCTGTATGGGCTGCAGGATAAACATGTGATGGGATCGCGATAAGAATCGAATACTAGGGTAGCAGAGATCAACGGCAAGAATGAAAGACAATGTATAGGTAAACAAGCAAACTTTGCTTGCCTGGAATCCCGCATGGAAGCAGATCTTGTCGTTGCTCACACATCTCAACGTCTTATCCGCGAAGAAGCAACAAACACTGGAAGCGCAAAAGATGCATTTAACAACTACGGCAAAAGATCCAGCATGATCATATGAGCATGATGCATGGCATGGCGAGATGCAATTTGAGATGCACTTAACTCAAATTAAGCGGAACCGGTGTTCCGACAATTAATACTTAGGTGCAAGTTATTTATCTACTCCACAAATTAAATGTTCATTAACATGGCAAGACATGGCAAAGATGATCTAGTCAAATTAAATGGGATGGGGCAATACATATAGTGATTTGCCCCACACATTTCATATTTATTATTTAGGTGATTTGCTACACCCGCAAACCCAAGAGATGCAACAAATGCAATTATGATGCGATATGCACAAGATAGATGACATTTAATAAAATAGGTTTAGGGTTAGGGTTTGGGTCCGCACGTTGGATCGGGAGAGATAGGGTTCGAAACCGACGTCTTCGGTCCGTAGAGGAAGTAGTCGTCGTCGTGGAAGTAGTCGTCGCGGAACCGGGGCATCGTCGTTTGTCGGTGTCGTGGAAGTGGGCGGGAAGTAGTCGTACTCCGTCATCACCGTTGACGGGCGTGCACGTAGGAGCACGACAACGGACACCGGAAAGAATCGCACACGGGCGGCCACGGGAACGCGGCACCGGAAGAGGACGCGCACACGCATGTAGCAACACCACGAAGGGTGGACAACTCGGACAAAATTGCGACTCTGAAAGTCTTTCGGGCATTGTGTCGAACACCTGGCAGGCGTCGACGGCGGCGTGCACGTGGCCGAAAAGAGGAGGCAGCGGGACGCGTGCGTGTGGGACGGAACGCGCGGCGGCGGCGAGCGGCGCGGGCGGAGGCGCGTGGCACGGCGGCGTGGGACGCGGCACGGAGGCGTGTGGGGCGGCGACGACGCGGCTGCGCGGCGCGGGAGGCGGAGGAGGCCGGGGCAGGGGCGCACGGAAGAAGCTCGGCCGTCTGCGGGTGGCGGCGCGGAGGAGGCCGGGCCGGAGCAGGGGGGCCGGGGCGACGGCGGCTGTGGACGGGTGCGCGCGGCGCGGGCGGCGGCCGGCGTTGGGGAGGCGAGGGCGCGCTGGTGGCGTAGAGCGCAGGCGAGCGTGCGGGCATGGAGGCGAGCTCGGCCCGGAGGAAGCGGGGCGGGAGCAGGCTCGGGAGAAAGCGGACGGGGCCGAGAGCACGGGAGCCGGCGGTGGAGCGCGGCGCGCTCGGGCCGGAGGTGGCCGAGGCGCAGGACGTGCGGGGCGCACGGCGGCGCGGCGGCCGGCGGGATGCAGCGGTGGCGCGCGGACGGAGAGAGGCGGCGCGGTGGCGGCCGGGGGCGCGCGGCGGGCAGCCGGAGGCGGGCGGCGGCGTGGCCGTGGGAGCGGTGGCGCGGGCGAGCGACTGCTGGGGAGCGCGCGGGTGGGGCGGCACGGGCCCGGTGCGGGGCGGTGGCGCGCTTGGGGCGCGGCCGGAGGCGCGCGAGCGGGAGGCGGCGAGGTGGCGCGGGAGGCGGCGGAGCACGGGGGCGCGCGGCGGGGATGGGAAGCCCGGGCTCGGGAGGAGCTCGGGTCGGGCGGATCGGGGCTGGGTGGAGGCGCACGGGCTGGGGCGCTGCGGGAGGAAGAAGGAAGAGAAGGGAAAAAAAGAAAAGAAGAAAAGAAAGGAAAAAAAGAAAAGAAGAGAAAAAGGAAGGGGAAAAAGAGAAAAGGAAAAAAGGAGAAGTGGAGGGGGGCGGCTGCAAAGTTGCAGGGGGTGGGAAACAAGTTTCCAGGGGAAACCCTAGGGTTTGGAGTTAGATGGGCTTTGGCTTTTATTTCTCCCACATTTAATTTTGTTCTGTTTTATCTTTTTAAAACAAAAACAAAAAGGAATTTGAATACGAAACCTTTACAAAATATTTTTAGTTTTGCATAGACAATTTAATAAACTAGTTTTTAACATTTGCAAAACATTTTTAAATAACACATTTTTAATTAATTTGAAATGCATTTGAATTTAATTATGGAAAATAAATTTAAATGCAACAATTAAATTAATGCGATGCAATGCAATGCGATGTTATGTCGATGCAAAAAGAAAACTCACAAAAACAAAAAGGGGATAAATCCCGGGGCGGTAAAGTTGTGCCGCCGGCTCTGATGATGACGGGTGGTGGAATGAATGGGGGTCGTGTAATCTCTTAAACGACCAGGGATGTTCGTTTGAGTGGAAGTTATGTTAGTTATTTTCTAAAAATACTATAACTCAAAATTATTATGAAAAAGGTATTATGTTGTTGCAAATTCCATTGTAGATGTCTCGCCCCTCGTTTAACCTAGGTATGTTCCTTGAGAAAGAAAAGCTTAAGACCAATGGGTCAAACTTCATGGCCTGGTTCCGCAACCTGAGGATCCTCCTCACTCCCCATAGGGTGGCCTACGTCATTGAGGCCGCCATAGGTGACCCTCCCGCAGTTGAAGCCTCTGAGGATGAGAAGAAGGTCTTCCAGAACAGATCGGCGGATTCTGCCTTTGTCCAGAGTGGCATGCTCTACGCCATGGAAGCCGACCTGTAGAAGCGCTTCGAGAAGATGAGCGCCTTTGAGATTATTTCTGATCTCAAGGCTGTCTTCGCGCCGCAGGCTAAGGCTGAGAGATATGAAGCTTCCGAGCGTTTCTTCTCGGCCAAGATGGAAGAGCATAGCAGTGTGAGCGAGCATGTGGTCAAGATGTCTGGCTACGTTCAACGCCTGAATGCTCTGGAATGCAAGATTCCCGATGAGCTGGCGATTGACATGGTGTTGCAATCGTTGCCCCCTAGCTATAAAGGCTTCGTCATGAACTACAACATGCAGGGCATGGCTAAGTCCCTGGGTGAAGTGTTCGTGATGCTCAAGACTGCTAAGGTGGAGATTAAGAAGGAGCACACGCTGTTGATGGTCAACAAGATCGTCGATTTTAAAAAATCTGGTGGCAAGGGAAAGCAGAGTTGGAAGTCCAGGAGGGAGGGCAAGATGATTGCCAAGCCCAAGACTAACAGATCTGGTCCCAGAGCTAGCGTGGAGTGCTTCTAATGCAAGGGAAAAGGTCACTGGAAGCGCAACTGCCCCAAGTACCTGGAGGATAGGAAGTGTGGCACGACAATCAACAAAGAGCAAGGTATATTTGAAATACATGTTATAGATGTGTACCTTACATCCGCCCGGAGCAACACATGGGTATTTGATACTGGTTTTGTTGCTCATATATGTAACTCTCAGGAGGAGTTACGAAATAGACGGCGGCTGACTAAGGATGAGGTGACGATGCACGTCGGCAACGGATCGAGATTCGACGTGGTGGCTGTCGGCACGCTCCCTCTACATCTACCATTGGGATTAGTTTTGGTTTTAAATAAGTGCTATTTTGTACCATCCTTGAGTGTAAACATTATAAGTGGGTCTTGCCTGTTACAAGACGGTTATTCATTTAAATCAGTATCAAGCAGTTGTGCTATTTATATGAATGATATCTTTTATGTTGATGCTCCCGAGAATAATGGCTTATTCTTGTTGAATCTCGATCGTAGTACTCACATCCATAGCATAGAAGCCAAACGGATTAAGTGTAGTGATGATACCACCATGTATATGTGGCATTGCCGTCTTGGTCATATTGGTGTTCTTGGTCATATTGGTGTAAAGCGCATGAAGAAACTCCACTCCGATGGACTTTTGGACTCGTTGGATTTCGGATCCCTCGATACATGCGAACCATTCCTTATGGGCAAAATGACCAAGACACCGTTCAAAGGTTTCGTCGAACGCGTGTCAGATTTATTGGGGATCATCCATACAGATGTGTGTGGACCAATGAGCGTTTCGATATGCAATGGTTATCGTGACTTCGTTACCTTCACAGATGACTTGAGTAGATACGATTATATCTATTTGATGAAACACAAGTCTGAAACTTTTGAAAAGTTCAAAGAATTTCAAAGTGAAGTTGAGAATCAGCTTAACAAGAAAATCAAGCACCTCCGATCCGATCGTGGTGGCGAGTATTTGAGTTTTGAGTTTGGCACACATATGAAGAGTTGTGACATTGTACCCCAACTTACGCCAGCCGGAACACCGCAGCGTATCGGCATGTTCGAGCGACATAATCGTACTCTACTAGATAGTGTCCGATCTATGATGTCTCTTACTGATTTGCCCGTGTCCTTCTGGGGTTATGCGTTAGAAACATCCGCATTCATTTTAAATAGGGCTCCGTCCAAATCCGTTGAAACGACATTGTATGAATTATGGTATGGCATGAAGCCTAAGTTATCGTTTCTGAAGGTTTGGGGTTGTGAGGCGTATGTTAAGAAACTACAACCCGACAAACTCGAACCAAAGTCGGAGAAAGTCATCTTTGTAGGATATCCGCGGGAAACCGTTGGGTACACCTTCTACAACGAAGTTGAGGGCAAAAATTTTGTCACGAAGACCGGTACCTTTCTAGAGAAGGAGTCTCTCGCGGAAGGAGTAAGTGGGAGGAAGGTAGACCTCGATGAGATCATTGATCCTGAACTCAAGATTCTGAGTGGCGCAACGAAAGCAATTCCAGAAACGTCCTCCGTGGATGGAGTGGGAGAAACTGTCGAGGAAAGTATTCTACCTCGTAGGTATGGTAGATCTCGGATCGCACCAGAATGGTATGGCAATATGGTTTGCACCGTCATGTTAATTGAACAAGAAGAACCTACGAACTACAAGGAGGCGATGGCGAGTCTAGAGTCCGAGAAATGGCTTGAAGCCATGAAATCCGAAATAGGATCCATGTATGATAACAAAGTGTGGACTTTGATGGATATTCCCGAAGGGCGCAAGGCCGTCGAGAATAAATGGATCTTTAAGAAGAAGACTGATGCTGACGGTAATGTGACCGTCTATAAAGCTCGGCTTGTCGCAAAAGGTTTCCGACAAGTTCATGGGATTGACTACAATGAAACTTTTTCACCTGTAGCGATGCTTAAGTCTATTCGGATTTTGTTAGCAGTTGCTACCTATTTCGATTATGAAATCTGGCAGATGGATGTCAAAACAGACTTCCTAAATGGAAACACTGAGGAAGAGTTGTACATGGTACAACCGGAAGGTTTTGTCGATCCAGGAAATTCTAACAAGGTATGCAAGCTTCAGCGATCCATATATGGATTGAAGCAAGCATCTCGGAGCTGGAATCTTCGCTTTGTTGAGGTAGTCAAAGGTTTTGGATTTGTCCAAAATTTGGAAGAGACCTGCATTTACAAGAAAATGAGTGGGAGCTCGGTTGTGTTCTTAGTACTATATGTAGATGACATATTGCTGATTGGGAATGATGTGGAACTTCTGAATAGCGTGAAGGAATATTTAAACAGTAAATTTTCCATGAAGGACTTAGGAGAAGCTGCATACGTCTTAGGCTTATTGATCTATCGTGATAGATCAAGGCGCCTATTAGCGTTGAGTCAGAGTACTTATCTTAATAAAATACTGAAGCGTTTCAGTATGGAGAAGGCAAAGAAGTGTTCTCTGCCGGTTATCATGAATAAAACATTGCGGAAGGCACAGTGTCCGGCAACGGAACTGGATAAGTACGATATGACTAAACATCCTTATGATTCAGCCATAGGATCGATTATGTATGCAATGTTAAGTACTAGACCTGATGTGGCATTAGCTCTAAGTTTGACAAGTCGGTTCCAGAGTAATCCTGTAATGGCGCATTGGATCGCTGTTAAGAGGATTCTTAAGTATCTCAATAAGACAAAGGAAATGTTCCTTGTCTATAGTGGCTGCGATGAAGAACTTGGCGTAACAGGTTACGTGGATGCAAGTTTCTTCTCAGACCCCGATGACTCTAAGTCACAACCAGGTTATGTGTTCAAGGTGAATGGGGGCGCCGTGTGCTGGACAAGTGGGAAGCAACCCATTGTCGCACAATCTACAATGGAGTCGGAGTACATTGCTGCTTGCGAAGCCGCGAATGAAGCTGTGTGGCTGAGGAAGTTCGTCATCGAACTTGGAGTGTTCCCGAGCGTGCAAGACCCTGTGATCCTCTTCTGCGACAATACGGGTGCCATTGCTAACGCCAAGGAGCCAAGGTCTCAGTCCACCGCCAAACACATTCTCCGACGCTTCCATGTGATACGTCAGTACGTACAAGGAGGCGATGTGAAGATTTGCAAAGTGCATACGGATCTGAATGTGGCAGATCCGCTGGCGAAGCCTCTCCCGCTTGACAAGCATGAAAAATACCAGTTAGCTATGGGTGTTAAGCTTTTACCAAGTTGTAATCTAGATTAATTTTTACTCTAGTGCAAGTGGGAGACTGAAGGAGATATGCCCTATAGGCAATTAATAAAGTGTATTCTTTATCATATCTCGTTTGTTCATAATAGGTTTATGTATCATGCTATAACCGTATTAAGCGGAAACATTAATACGGGTGTGATGCGTAAACAACCAAGTCCCTAGTAGCCTCTACTAAGACTAGTTTCGTTGTGTGATTGATGATCGAGGTTTCCCCCTCATAGGGCATGGCGCCGGTCGGCAATGGAAGTCATATCGTTGGAGAACGACGTGATGGACATACCCAGATTTGGAGGACGTAGTCGTTACGCCTTTGACCGTGAGATCAACTCTTATTGTTATTCCTGGAAGATATTTTGATCGCACCAAATGTCGTATCTTATATAGTATGACAATAACGGTGATACTTTTGGGTATCTGAAAGGAGTAGTTGAGACGAGGGGTCAAGAGCGGGATTTGCCAGTCCGCATAGCACGATAGATACTCTAGGGCCCACTCGGTGAGATCATATCTAATGAGCTTGCAAGCATGTGACTAGGTCACGGAGACATGAAATCATAGACGAGTAGAAGATAGCTTTGTCGGTAACGAGGTCAAACATGGTATGGAGATATCTATGGAATGACTCTCGGACACGCTAAGTATCGCTATAGCAAAAGGTTTAAGAGTTTGCGTTCAGGTTTGATAGATGAAAGTCATTCGTTATATCACAGGGATTAATTCATGGGGTCCAGGCCTACGAGTTAGTCGTTGATCATAGAGGAGTCTTGATCATACCTGTTATTATATCGAACCGCTAGGGTAACACACTTAAGGGGCTTCGACAAGACAACCGGAAAGGAAAGAGATTACCGGGAACGTCCCGGGAGAGGTCCGATGGAGATCGGGCAGCGACGAAAGAGTTTTCGGAGATAGAATAAATTATATATAATATGTTTGATATTAATTAGTGTAATTAATGTGCAAATATGATTTTATATATTTATTTTCGAATTTATTAAGGCTGGTTTCCTAAATGGGCCTTATGGTCGAAAGAAGGCCCATGGGGGGGAAATCCCCAAGGGAATTCGGTGGGGGGAGCATGGACGGCCTAGGTGGGCCAAAAGGGGCCTACCAGGGCCAGCGCACCTGCTCATGCCGCACCAGGCATGTGGGGGTTAGTCCCACATTTCCTGGTTAGCAAGTTGGCTCCCTCCTGGGAGCCTATATAAGAAGGGGCACCCCTGGCCTTTTAATTCACCAATTAATTCCCGAATTCTCTCTCGATTTCGTGATTCCCTTTGTTGGAGTTGCGCCGAGTTGAGAGAGGGGTCTCTTCCACCATAGCCCGGTGCCGCGCTGCTGGTGTTCCGGTCAAAGTATTCCGCTGCTCGTCCTGGACTGGAGCTTGGGAGGCCATCGTTTCCACCGTACGTGTGTAACGCCCTGCGAGGTGCTGCACTAGCGGTACTCGGAGGTCTGCTTCCTCTACACGACCTTGAGGCCGACTTCGTCGGTCTTCATCAACAACGTTTGTGCGGGAACGTAATCCCCGCTTTCGGTCTACAAGGGTATGTATTCCGATCTCCGTTCGTACAACTATATCTGCATAGAATAGATAGATCTTGGCATGTTTTAGGGATAACGTTGCTAGGAATTTTTTTATTTTCTGCACCCGATCCCCTTCAACAACAACGGCGGCGGATAATCAGTGGAGGGTAGAAGGAGAGCTCTTGCCGGTGAGCAGCGCCGCGATTGATGGTAGAGGCGGCCGGAATCGACGGCACATCGGCGGCACTGTCAAAAGAGAGAGAGAGGGTGAAAGGACATAGTAGGTTGTTTAGATGGGGGCGGTGAATAGGCAACTACTAATTTTCTTTTCTTTTCTTAAAATTAAGGTATTGCTCAAATATAAGTTCTCTAGTTATGCAACTAGATGAACAATCCTATATGATGAGCAATATACAACTAGAAATATATGATCAGCAAGAGAATAAGCTAGTAAACAAGTAAAGGTAGGTGTAAGGATCACCACACGGTGACTCGGAGATGTATCCCGAAGTTCACTTCCCAAAGGAAGCTACGTCTCCGTTGGAGCGGTGTGGAGTCACAAGTGTTCCCCAAAAGCATGAAGGCCACCGTATTCTCCCTCGAGTTCCTCCTCCAATGAGGATGACCACGAGCCACTATATGATGCCCTTGAGGTCTGTAACAAAACCTTTACAAGGATGAGGCACACTCCACAACCAAATTGTAGGCTCTCACCAAATCTTATCGAAACCCAAATCCGCGAAGAACACAAGGCCAAGGCACGCATCCACGCCTTAATTGGAGGTTGTTCGCTTGTCCCCGTAGCTCACAAAGCCACGAAGACCACTACTTCCGTCTAGAGTTCTAATGAACACAAGAGTAACAAGAACCGACGATTAGGTGGGGGATTTGAAATTCCTTCGGTGGAAGTGTAGATCTAGGTCTCCTCGGGCACTCCTCAAAGTATCAAGGTATTTAGAACAAAGGAGTGGGAGATCTATGAGTTTGAAGCTTTTTCAACAATGGTGGAGAGAGAGCAAGCTTAAGCTGAATGGGGAAGATGGCCCCCTTTTATACCCCTCACCAATAAGTGTCGTTGGGCACAAAATTCGTGCCAGTCGATACTACCGATTTGGAATCGGTACTACCGGCCAGTTGGTACTACCGGAGGGGTACCGGGCAACTAAGTGGAAGTGGCAGGAGGTTTTAGTGCCGAACAGAGGTTAGTCGGTACTATCGGCGGAGGCGCCGGTACTACCGATTGAGTCCCCGATCGGTACTACCGGTCAGGTACAGGGCAACTAAGTGAAAACGACAAGAGGTAGTCAGTGCTGATTGTGCTAATCGGTACTACCGGTCATGGCTGGCCGGTACTACCGATTGGAACAACCAACACTGAGGCTAGGCTTGGGATGGCTGGTGTGTGCATATATGGTTTGTGCATCGTGTTAGAAGAATCAAATCCCCACCAACATGGGCTAACCGACGGTGCCAAAGCCACCCCATGTCGGCCTTAGCCATTAGAAGAGTTGCGACTTGAGTGGTTTCCTTCGAGAAGTCAACCACATACAAGTCGTTTTCAACAAATCCAACAAAGGCTACTTTGAGTGTTCTTGTGAAGAGGATGGTCACGTGGAAGAGGTTAAAGAAAACAGTGTAGCCAACCTTGCAAAGTTGCCTTACGGAAAGTAAATTATATGAAAGGGATTCAACAAGAAGGACCTTCTCAATGGAAAGTTCCGGAGTGATCACCACTTTGCCATATCCCTTTACCTTAAGTTTTGCATCATTCCCAATGGTGACATGCGAGTAATGGAGGAGATCAAACATTAAATCCGTCACCAATTCTTCACTTCCGGTCATATGAGTGGATCATACACTATCAATGAGCCAAGATGCGCCACCGGAAGCATATCCCTACAAGAGATCAAGTCTTTGACTTAGGTACCCATTTTTGGATGGGTCCTCTTTTGTTAGTCACAAGGGTCTTTGGAACCCAAATCGTATAGTGATAATCATCTCCATAGGAGGTACCAACATATTTAGCAAAAACACTACCATATCTAGATTTCATAAGAATATAGGATGGATTGTATTTCCCCACAAAGTCATTGTGGGTGGGTAAGCTCCTAGTAGCATCACCATCCACAACTTTGTTGATCACCTTCTCTTTAGCCGACCCCCCCTCCTTCACAAAAACAATAGCATTGGAAGGGGGAGTAGACACCTTCTTCTTTGTGTTGGTCTTGGGCTTAGATTTAAAGCCAAGTCCTTCCTTTCCAACCATTTCCTTTTGATTGCTCAAGAGGTCAAGAAGGTTCTTCTCACCTTGGATGCAAGGCTAGGCCCTTTTGAAGTTGGGCCTTCAACCTAATGTTTTCCTCAATAAGAGATGCTTTGACACATAAAGGATTAGTCGCACAAGCATTTTCATCTTAAGAGGGTTCTTTATAGCATTTAAGAAGATATGAGGCTTGAAGAGTGTGATACATCCCTTTGAGATTGTTGAGCTCGCCAAGGGTGGCTTTGTGAGCCTCCCTTAGTTGCTCAAAACTCTCAACGAGTGTAGAGTGACTCTCTTTAAGCTCATCATTTTTAATGTTAAGCTCACTAGCAATGGTTATGGATCGCTCACGAGTTTCCTTAGCCTTGGATAAATCCAAAACTTGGATTTCCGCAAGTTGCTCACGGATCAATTGCTCTTCTTCCACTTGATTCTCAAGCTCACCAATCCTTTCGGCATGGTTGCATGCATGCTCTTCGAGTTCGCAAATTGTTTCCTCTTTTTCTTCAAGGAGAGCATGAGCTTCTCCTAGTTGATACATGAGAGCTTCTACCATTTCCTTGGTTTTGCCTTGGAGAGACTCCACAAAGTGATTGATCTTATCAACCTTGTCATTCCCTACATCCGCAACACAATCCAAAAGGGATGGTTTAGAGGAGATAGTAATTTTGGGTGGGGAATTCACCTTCGACGCATGTGCCATAAGGCACATGGGTTTGGAGATCTTGTAGTCGTTGGGCGAGGAGAATAGCGGAGCCAATGATGGAGGAAGGTGGCCTATTGCTAGGTCCGCCATCCCCACTTCTTCGCTTGAGTCGTCATCATCTTCTTCCTCACCACCGGATTCATCTTCTTGTGTGGAGGCTACGAAGGCCTTTTGAGGAGCTCGAGTGATGTAGTTCTTGGGCTTGGAGGGAGACTTGTTCTTCTTCAAGATGAGTTGTCCTCCATGGTCTTCTCTTCTCTCAAAGGGGCAATCCACCACAAAATGATTGCTTCTTCCACAATTGAAGCAAGTTCTTTTCTTTTCGTAAGTAGAAGTCCTTGGGGTAGCGCTCTTGAAGTTTCGTTTATTCCAAAACTTTGTGGCCGCAAGAGCCAGTCATTCATTTAGTGCTCCCTTCAACTCTTCTTCACTTTCCATACTCACACACTTATCACACTTCGAATCTTTCACAAGGGCCTTCAAAGCAAGATTCTTGGCAACATGGCGTTGATTCAATTGGCTTTTGGACGTAGCCTTCAAGGTGTCATGAGTGACAAAATGAGATAGAATATCATTGGGTGTCATTGTTGCATAATCCGCCCTTGAGTGAATTGTCATCACTATGTTCTCATTGTATGGTAGAATAACTTTCAAGAACTTGGATTTGACCCAATGTTCATCACAGTAACGGAAGCCATTGTCCCTCATGGACACGGTAAGTTTGGTGAGTCTTCGAAACATATCGGACGGGGACTCATCATCCTTCATGACAAACTCATCCATTTGATGTTGGAGAATGGCTTTGTTGGATCGACGGAGGCTTTCATTTCCTTCATACAAGTTGTCAAGATATTCCCATGCGGCCTTGGTGGTTGGAAAGGCACGGACTTCATCTTCATCATCCGCGGTCATTGCCCTTCCAAGCATGAAGTGTGTCATCGTATCAAGTTGCTCATCAATCTCTTCCCTCTTGGTCAAGTTGTTGGGATCAACGGGGTTGAAGCCATTGACCACTATCCTTCATAGGTGCATAGATGAGATGCGAAAATAAGACTCCATAGTTTTTCCGCCAAGAGATATAACCAACACTATCAAGAATAGGAGGCGGAGAACTCATGTGGGTTATGTGAAGATAAGTGGGTGCATTTTGAGTGAGATAGCTAGATGGTGGGGGAACCATATTGTTTTTAACAATTGTAGGTGGTGTACCTTCTTTTTCCTCCACATCAACAAGAGGACTCTTGGTTTCACTAGCTGATGAGGAGGCATTGTTGCTAGATGTTTTAGAAAGCACTTCGTTTACAATGTCGGCCTTCATGCCTTTTAACAAGGCTTGGATGGCCTTCATTGTAACCGGAGCATCACCCACAACATCCGGAACTTCTTCATTAATTGGATTACCAAATTCATCTAGTTTAGGTGTTTCACCTACATCCCCTTGAGACATCCTTCTCTTCTAGGCGGTGAAGCCTATAACAAAGAGACCTTGCTCTGATACCAATTGAAAGGACCGAGTAGGTTGTCTAGAGGGGGGGGGGGGGTGAATAGGAAACTACAAATTCTCTTTTCTTTTCTTACAATTAAGGTATTGCTCAAATATAAATTCTCTAGATATGCAACTAGATGAACAATCCTATATGATGAGCAAGATACAACTAGCAATATATGATTAGCAAGAGAATAATGTAGTGTACCTGCACCTAAAATATGGCAGATACCTGTGTATAGTGCAAATCCCTGGATCGAATCGTTTGCACACACAGTTACGATGTAATATCACAACAAAGTATCAATTTATTACAACGCTGATCCAGACTTAGAAAATTATTCATTACAAATTTGCATAGCATAAAGCTAGCAGTAAACAGAGTAAACAGCGGAAAATTTATTCTTCGTGGAGTCCCCAAACATCATCATGTGCCACAGGCGAGCATGTTGGTTGAAGACTCGAAACCCTTAGTAAAACTTTCACTCATCATCAGGACAGTCTGCAATAAGATATATATTGCAACAACGTGGGTCAGAACCATTAAAATGGAACTGGCAAGTGACACTATGGTGGACACTTAAAGGAATAACTCTATGACCTATATGCTTATTTGGCTGGTGGAGCTCAAGGCTATTTTGCAGAAAGCAAGTTTTTCCCTAACTTTTTGCAAACACTTTAATTCTATTCGAGACATCCGTGGCATGAAATCCACTGTCTCATCCTACCCTTGTTCACCCATCAAGTTTTAAATTTATAAGTTGGAATGGTGGAATCCTCCGTTGACATCCTCGTTCAGCTGCTCAATTGTCCGTTTCCGGGGACACGGCTAAGTACTTAGATTTTAACTCTGCAGAGGTTGTGCACGTTCACCATTGTACCCATTCAACCCAGGTTATCCTTTACACACCATTTGTGATAAGGAAAGGAAAGAATGAGACGAGATCTTTCAGAAGCATTTTCCCTCCCACTCTGGCCTGACGCGCTCCACCTACAAATCCTCTACCACCACCTGTCAGGCCGGGAAGAGTCCACGCAGCTTAGTTGATCAAGCCAGAGCCCATATTGGCAATGGTTGCACGAGAAGCAATCTTCACTTGGAGTTCTTCAGATTCCTTTGCTCCTGGGTGGCCTTCCACAAGTGAATATTCCACAGGTAAAACCCCTGGGAACAACACTCAACTCATACAGCCAAGCAACCAATTTCCACCCAGGTGTTTGATTAAAACTTAGTAGACTTTATCTTTTTCATCAAAATAGTTTTTGCATAGCATCACAATTCTACTAAGTAATTTCATAGGAGCCTAGACACAGGAATAAAGAGGTCTATCATGGCTTGCATAGCAATGCTATCCTACACCTGCTTATAGAAAATACTCTACTCATGCATCGAAATAATAGGACTTTTGTGGGGGTGTGCCACTTGCCTTTGAATGTTGTTGTTGTTCACAAACTCTTTTCAACGACGAACGTTTGCTCTCCGTTCAATCTAAACAATATAAGCAAACAACAATACAGCAATCAACAAACAACAATCATCAAACACACATGCACATACGTAGTGAACAAACAAGTTTTGTAAAACTTCTAAGGAAGGCATGTCATGTATGATATGCAATTTATTTCTAAGGACTAGAAATGCATGTCATGCCATGAAAATCTTTAAAGTTAATGCAAGGAAATGTGTTGGTCAAAATGACTAAGGATTAAAGTCATAAGTTGAATAAAATATTTTGTTTTATATCATCTTGAATAAGCAATCTAATGACTTAGTCCTGATGTGTAAAATACTTAGAGAAAATACTAGCTCTATTCTTCGAGGTGATCAACAATTATTATCAATTCCTTGTAAATTGGATATTCACTATAGTGAGAGAGACAGACACCCGGCCAGCCACTTAAATTGTGGAACAAGTCTCATGTACGTGGACATGTAAGGTTTGTTCCCAGGCCGCTTCATCTCACTATGCCGCTAGGATCCAACAACTTCAAGATGGTAATAACATGATCAAAATTCGTTTATGTCTAAAGTGAAAGATAAGATTAGGGAAAAAGGGAAAGGATAGAAAGAAAGATGTAGTTGGTCTTCTAGAAATCTTCTCCATACTTGTAACTTTCTCATGAACTTCTTCTTGATTTTTCTTCTAAGTGCTTCTACTTCTTGGAGATTCTTCTGGAGTCTTGTTTTGGCTAAGCCCTTCATGGGTCTTCTTGCTCCATGTTGAAAATACTAAGTTTTTGAAAATATTTCTGACTTAGAGAAAATGGGGGAGGAGTCTTATTTTGGGAATTATAACTACATGTGAAAATAAGTCATGCATGCTATGCACTTTTAAATCCTAAGAATATCATACAAAATTGTGGTATTTTATAAAGTATGCATTTAGCTTTAATTGCAATTTAATTAATTTCGATTTTTGAAGAAAATAATAAAAGGGTAAGATTAAAGTTTTCTATGATTAATATTTTTATAACTTAATTTTATTAATAGTGTTAATAGACAGGGAGCATTTAATTAAATATATAGCAATTTGATTAAATCAAAAAAGTATTTCCATTAATAGTTATGTTGAAAATACTCAAACTATTCAGATTAAATATATATAACTATGAATTTATTCAAACATTACTCAAAAATATTTTATAGCAGTGTCATCAATTTACAATTATTCTAAAGTTTCTAAAACAATTTTATTTGAAAATTTTGAATTTACAGATTTAAGTTATGACAAAAATACTCAAATTTACCATTTGAAATTTGAATATTTTAAACTATTTCAAATTTGAGTTTTGGCAGATCCAAAATATTCTACATGTCAAGGGCTTTCCAAATATATAAAAATATTTGTATTTGGATAAACAGAGAAAAAAATATAATAGTTTGAATAGACAGGGGCTTTTCTGCAAAACTGCCATTTACTCTAATTAAAAGAAATCAAATTCCACGTGGCTGCTGACTGATCGCTGACTGGGCTGACACTCTGGCGCTGACGTGGATAAGTCAAAGAATCTGGGCCGTCAGATCTGGATCTGGCGGTCCATATCTGTTCGTACCGTTTCGATTAAAACTTCTAATCTTGGTCGCACAGGGTAGATCGGACGGTCCAGGGGCGTTGACCCAAAAACTAGCGGCGCGGCCGGCCGGAGTTACTCCGGTGACCTCCATCCGCAGCGGCGACGCATCGGCAACAGCCGTTACCGGTGTTCTACTGTGTTCCGAGACGAGCGGGTCATACCTACGGGTAGAGGGCGTCGAGGCGAAGTCGTTGGCGCGGTGATGAGCTCCGGTGTACCCCCCTTCTCCTCCTTTTGCTCGCCGGAGTCGCGGGTGGCGGCGACGTGCTTCGGTTGCGCACGGTATCGTAGACCTGGCGCATGGAAGGACACACGGCCATGTCAGACTGACGCGCACGGTCAAGGGAAGGAGTAGAAGGCACGAGGGGAAGCTCGGGGTCGATCGTGCTCACCGAAATCCGAAGAAATGGCGGCGGAAATGGCGGCGGTGGTGGCTCCAATTCGAGCAGCCCAGTGGCGAGGTTTCTAGGGTTTTCGAGGGGGAAAAGGGAGAGGAGGATCTGGGGTATTTGTAGGGGGAAGAGGGGGAAACGCTCGCGTTGATCACGGCTCGAAAATGGAAGGGGATCGCCGGTGGATTTCTCGGGCGCGATTTGAGCAGAGGTTGAAGACGATCCGAGCAGACAGGTGGGTCCCGCTGTCAGGTTATTTTCTTTTTCTTTTCTGTTTTATTTCTTTTCTTTATAACTTTTGGTTTATAAACCCAAATGAGGTCAAACAAATTTCTAAAAACTTGTAAATTTATTATATTTGTGTTAAACCAGTTGTGGGAATGTTTTGAACATTTTTGAAAAATAATATTTTGAATTATTGATTAAATAGAAATTTGACACTTAAAGTCAAATTTGAAAATATATTTTAATAAATCTTCTTTTGGCTAAATAAAATTTGTAAAATACCCACATTCTAATATTGTTTGAATTTAAGTTATTTAGACTCATATTCCATTATCAATTAGATTTTTGCTTTAATAGATTTATTAAATATCATATTACAAGTATTTGTAATGAAAAGAGGAAATGTAATGTAATCATTTTAATTCAAATTATTTTGTGCACCATTATATTTTAATTTATGATAAGTCAATTGAAACTTCATAGCAACTTTGGAAAGGCTTTTAGTTTTTAATTCATTTCTTATTTAGAATATATTTAATCATTTCAAGCTTTGAAAAATAATAAAAATCATTTAAGCAAATGAAATGCTTATTTGGATAATTCATTAATTTTAATTTATGGAGTTTTTTTAAAGTTATAACTATAGGCTTATAGTTTCCAAACTAAAATTTGAGCTTAGTTGAAGAATGAAAACCATTTGGCAACATAGATTATATTTAAATAGTTTAAAAGAGTACTTCTCAATATTATTTTCAATTTATGAATAGCTATGGTTAGGTTATTTAATTTCAATACTTATATAGAAACTTTTTATTACCAGGTAATGGTTTGAAGTTTTGTAAAACATTTGTCAAATTAGATATTGAGGTTTTACATAAAAACAATGGATAAGAAATGTTTTATCCTGGAACAACTTTTGAAAGTAATGTTTGAAAAATTAAACTCTTTCATAGTTGGTTTTCTTATGCATTTAATATTTTATTTTAATGAAAAGAAAAGTTTTAAAATTTTGTGATTTTTGAACATTATATAATGTTGGGATGTTACAGACTACCACCCTTAAAAGGAATCTCGTCCCCGAGATTCGGAGAGGCTAGGAAGGCAAGTAATGCTTGAATGATTCTGATAACTCGGGATTGTTTTGAGACATGAAATTTCTGCTAGGGAAACTGGAAATTAGCAGGGAATAAATTTTCTGATTTGGGGAGGCCAGCAGAACGACGGTTTGGGATCTACGGATTGAGGTAGCGGGGTTTAAATCAATCTGGGTGGCTACCACCCTTAAAAGAAAAGTTTTGTTGATAGTCAACATTCTAACCTATACAAGGAGATCTAGACAAATAATTACAAACAATATCTAACAAACATCAAGCAAACAAACACATTCACAGCTCAAGTTTCAAAACAAAACACACTGGTACTGCCATATCACATTTTGATAGGTCAATACATACGATAAGCTAAGATAAATGGTGGTCTCTCTAACGCTGCTTGAATTGCTTCGCTTATTCTTCCTTCATCACACGCTTGCGCTTCATTGCATGGTTATTCACCACAGGTGTGGCTTCTTCCCCACTTGTCCCTTCAGACAACACCTCTTCGGGGTCTTCTTCCTCCTGTCCTTCCCCCTTCACAGCTGCAGGTACAGTCACGTCTCCAGTGCCTTGGTCACCTCCTTCTTCAGCTACCGGCGGTGGTGGAGGTGGAATGAGTTGCGCCTCAAGTGTGGCAATCTGCTCATCCTTGCCAAGGTTCTGCAAATGTAGGTCATGGATGAGTTCCTCCAAATGACCAACAAGATTTTCAGAAGCCTGGAGTTCTTGGGTTTTTGCGTGTATGACGGCTTGTGCATGATCCGCGACGTCATAAGCCTGTTGAACCTTCCTGGTCAGACAGTCGATGAGAAAATCCAAGTCTTCAAACATCTTGTTAATGATGGGCAGGTCCAGACGATTTCCCGTGTGAGCCATCGAGAGACCATGTGCATCCCTCTTCCCAAAGGCACGGAAGGGCGATCCTGGTGCTAGCTTGTTGCGATACTTGTAACACAAACGAGCCATTAAGTCCACCATAGCTATGTTCACTCCCTCAATCCACTCTGGGTAGTAGGTGGCATAGTCCACGGGCTCGAAGTCTGGCATCGTGGGATCTGGGGTCATAATTGTGCGGATTTTCCAACGCGTCACATTCGGTATGTCGGTCTCCTCTTTCCTTCCTCGGAAATAGGGCGGTGGTAGCTTCAATATACTTGTCAACTTAGACAGCTGCCTCCCAAAGATGAAACCCGACAAAACTCCAGCATACGCGGTCTCAGTGTACTCTCCCATCTAAAATTTTGAAAAGGAAAGAGAATTAGAATTAAAAGGAAGCAGAAAAATTCATATGATAAAATGAAAAGTTTTGTTTTTAGAAAGGTGGTCAAATCCTATTTCTATGCAAACCTAGGGTTTCGAACCTACAGGCAACACAGTGCTCTGATACCATCTGTAGTGTACCTGCACCTAAAATATGGCAGATACCTGTGTATAGTGCAAATCCCTGGATCGAATCGTTTGCACACACAGTTACGATGTAATATCACAACAAAGTATCAATTTATTACAACGCTGATCCAGACTTAGAAAATTATTCATTACAAATTTGCATAGCATAAAGCTAGCAGTAAACAGAGTAAACAACGGAAAATTTATTCTTCGTGGAGTCCCCAAACATCATCATGTGTCACAGGCGAGCATGTTGGTTGAAGACTCGAAACCCTTAGTAAAACTTTCACTCATCATCAGGACATTCTGCCATAAGATATATATTGCAACAACGTGGGTCAGAACCATTAAAATGGAACTGGCAAGTGACACTATGGTGGACACTTAAAGGAATAACTCTATGACCTATATGCTTATTTGGCTGGTGGAGCTCTGTAACATCCCAAATTTCTCAAAAAATTTAAAACTTTGCATTCATGCATCATGCATCATAAAAGTATGGCATTGAAATCACATAAGGAGTAAATTGAATTTTAATTATAATGTTAAATAAAATTGCTTTCATTAAAGAGGTCTATTTGAGCTCCTTTTACAAATCTGTATTTTATTATTTTATTTATTTAGCAAAATGATATCAAAAAGTTATAAATTTAATTAGCCTTTCAAAACATATTTTTATGAATTTTTCTGAAATGTTTTGATAAGTTTTAAAAATCAAATTTGAATTAAATGTTTGAAATCAGAAAAGGTTTTGTTAAAAAAAAAAGGAGACGACCCAATCTGGGCCGAAGCCCACCTCTTCTCTACCGCGCGCGCGCGCTGCCTCGGCCCAACGGCCCAGCAACTAGCCCGCGCTCCTCTCTCATCTCACTGACGGGTGGACCCCACCTCTGACATCTTCAACCTCTGCGTGAGGAACGCAACGACTCCGAGAAAATCTCCGGCGATCCGATCCTCCCAAAACCGACTTCGAGTCGATCTTCTCGCCCCCTCTCGCCTCTATTTATACCCCGCAAACCCCGCCTCTCGTTTCCGCCCGAAACCCAAGCCCCTACGCCACAGGGCTGCCCGCAATCAGCGTCGCCATCTCGCCGTCTCCGACGCCGTCGAGCTCGCCGTACGGTACCCTGCGACCACCCCACACCCTAAGTTCTCCTCTCCTCGTTTCCTTTCTTCCTTGCGCACCTTTCTGACATGATCTCGCGTCTTGAATCGCAGTCGAACGACGCCTCCGTCCGCGGCCGACGCCACCGCCCGCATCTCCAACTCCGGCGAGGGATCTTCGTCGAACGACGACGCCCCGCAGATCGACGCCTCGCCACCAACCCTTCCTCGACTACCCGCAACGAGTGGTATGGTCCGTTCGTCCTCTCCCTAACTCCTTCGCTCGATCACCGATGTCGGCAATGGCTCCGCCGCGACCGGAGACGCTCCGTCACACCGGCGCCGCCCGTCGCTGCGATTAGATCTGGTCCGTTGAGTTTCGTTTAGATCGGACGCTCCGTGCGCGCGATCCACGCGAAGCGGTACGAGCCAATCGGTGCGCGCCGCGTGGCGGCTTTATTAATCTATTTCGGCAGATTTTAGTAATTAAAAACAGAAATTATGCAAAACTTGTAAAAATCATATCTTTTGATCTGTTCATCCAAATTTGATGAATTTTATATCCACGTGAAGCTCTGCTCGTGTAGTTTAATATGGTTTCATTAGTTTATCCTTTTAGTGTATATTAAATTGCGGAATTTAATTGTTTAGCTTTCGGATATTAAATCAATAACTTAATTAATAAAATCTCTTTCCAAATAAAATCCAATTGTTTTGGAGATTTATTAATGCCCTCTGTCCAGAGAGTGTAACATGAGTTTTATTTGAAACTTCTTCTAATAGACTTAAAGAAATTGGTTTTAGAACTCAAAAGTACTAATATGCTCATTATTTAAATGATTAATTAAAATATTAAAATATTGATCATTGCATTTTAATGCATGAATAACAGAGAACTTAATATAGTAATTAATTGGTCTTGTTAAGTTCATTGCATATTAAGCATGCATACATATTTTTGGTATGGATATTTTAAGTGTTATGTTTTGTGTGTTTATTTAGTGTTATTGTTTGTCTCTAGATTGTGAAGAGCAGGAAGGTCCTTGTGATTGTTATTCTTGCTGTGCTTGTTCCCTTTGTTACCAAGGCAAGTGACATTCATAATCTATCCTATGTTTTCTATATGCATTATTAGTAGATTTTGAGTAGTATGCATGATAGGGAAATTTTGATACTATCTTATAATGTTAAGTTAGTTTACACTTTGAAAATATCCTAGTAGTGTGTAGCCATCCCTCCCCATGCAGCCACCAAAAGTTTTATTAGATGCTTAGCTATGCTATAAAGGAGTTTAATTATCATGTTATCGAATTATTGCTAAGTGTTAAAACTTTGAATGCACTTCTGGGTGGAATTTGGTTGTTTGGTTTATGTTGAGTGGCTTTTGGGACCATGCTTGTGGTTGTCTTTGCCTAGGATGAATTTCTATTCTACTTAGGGCCATGAGTATGGTGGTTGTCACCCAGAAGTACACTTGTGGACGGCCACCCAGGAACAAAGAGATTACTAAGTCCCTCCAAGTTTAGAAGCTTTCCGTGCAGCCTTCTGACAATGGGCTATGTCTAGAACTACTAAGTTGTGAGGGTGCAACCTGTCAGCTTGACAAGCAGATGTAGAGTTGATAGGTGGAACGGGTCTTGCTAGTATGGTTGCATTCTTCTTCTGAAAGTTCTTGTCTCAGTTCTCTCCTTTCCATAATACACTCCGCGTGTATAGGATTTCTCGGACAAATTGAGTCTTAAGGTGAAAGTGCACAACCTCTGCAGAGTCGACAAACTGAGTACTCAGCCATGTCCCCGGTGATGGACAACTTCGAGCAACTGGACAAGGATGGAAGGAAGAATCTCAACATGGTTTTCGTAAAGTAAAATTTGACTAAGGAAAGAATTATTGGTGCACTTGGGCTTCATCCCTTGGTGCCAAGTCTTTGAGTTACAAAAGTGTTTTATAAAAGATAGGAGAAAACTGGCTTTCTGCAAAATAGCCTACAAACTCCACCGAGCCAAATATGCATATAGAATTAGACTTGTCATAATTTATCCACCATAGTCACTTGCCAATACTTCATTGTATTGACCTCCTTCGGGGGCTGCATATTCAAATGTGCAGGTAATTCTGATGAGGAGTAAGTTTGGACTCGATTCTACACCCAACATGTCTGCTCGTGGCGTATACAAGAAGAGAAGGCCCATTGCTTTTATTTTCGTTGTGAACTCTGAATATTTTAGCTAGTCTTCATGACTACGCACTTTGTAATAAAGCTATACTTGGCTATTTTTGGATCTCGATGTAGTATTTTGATACTTATGCAATGATACTATATATTTTGTACTGTGGTGCTAGCAGTGATCCAGGGACTAGCACATAACACAGGTGTTCCATCTTTATTTAAAGATGGGGCGCTACAAAATGGTATCAGAGCAAAAGTGTTGCCTGTAGGTTCGAGCCCTTAGGATTGGTTAAGCCTCCTTTTTTATCATAATATTACCATCTTTGAAGTATGTTGGATCCTAACGGCATAGTGGGATGAAGCGGCCCGGGACTAACCTTACATGTCCGCGTACATGAGACCTGTTCCACAATTATAAGTGGCTGGCCGGGTGTCTGTCTCTCTCACTATAGTGAATATCCGACTTACAAAAGAGTTGCTAATAGTATTGATCACCGGATAGAAAAGAACTTCCTTTTCTCTAAGTACTTAAGTACACCATAATTAGTATATCTTACCTTTGTCTTGTGTTAATAAACTCTACCTTTATCACTTAAGGATGTCGTTCTTCATGTATCAAACCGCGGAGGACTTCAAGGACATGCGCTTTGGAAGATATCTTCTAGAGTTGGTAGAACTGTTGGCACTTCCAACACCCATCATCAAGGCAAGCCAGCTGAAGCACTTCAACAAAGAAGACGTATGGGGAATTCGCCTTTACCAACAAGGGCGCCAGACTGAACCCAAGACCGAAGACATCCAGTACAAGTCGATTAGTGACTCCTTGGAGAAAGGGCTGAATCTCGTCACGCAGGAGCTAATAGGACGTCTTTGCTTGCAATACCAAGAAGAGTTAAAAGACCACTACTTTGCTCACCTTGGCCAACGTGACGAACATGGGATTCCTTACTGTATTAGCGAGGAAGACAAAAACAAACCAGAAGCTTTGTACCCATATCTCCAAGACTTAGAACTTCACCTCTGGCAACTAGAAGAAGATAGACGCAATGAGCTGTTGAAGAATGATGAAATAATGGCACAAGTCAAGGAGACTCAAAAGAAGATTGAAGCCCAAGAAGAGGTGGCCAACGCTCAAGAGGAGAAGTTCCGAGCTCAAGAGAAGAAGTTCCAAAGTCAAGAAAAGAGAATTAGAGATAAGAACAAGGAGATCAGGACCTTGAAGGATGAAATCCAGAGCAACGACGTCGAGTTCGAAGCTGATCGAGATTTGATCGAGACTCTACGCCGTGAGAAGAGAATACTACAAGAGAAGATTGAAGTCCTGGAGAAAGAAGCAATCGAGACTCTGCACCGTGAGACGACAATGTTACAGGAGAAGAATGAGGCCTTGGAGAAGGAGGTGAATGACTACAAGGAGATCCTTACGAAGGAAGGCATCACCATCGAGGAAGTGGAGGAAGATGAAGGAGACGTCATGGACGAAGTTTAGACTTAGTAGTTGGACCACCATGTTCTCCCTCGTTTAGTTCGTCGTTCTTTTTAAAACATTGATCTCCAACTTGTGGTGTGACAATGATAGAATTGTTTGGTTTGCAGACTCTGTTGTTTTATTAAATCAATTTAGACTACTTGTTTTGTTTTGCTAAGTAGACTTGTCTTTTTAAGTTGTCTTATGAGAGTTGTTGTGTTGACTTGGTTACTTTGTGCATGGGTAGGATTTTTCTTCTCTTAGTTCTGTCCATCTTTCACTCATCTATGCTGAAAAACCCTACAGATGCCTCCTCGTCGTGATACCAGCAACGACGACGTCATGCAACAACTGATGGCCGCTCAAGCTCAGTTGATGAATATGATGACTCAGTTCATTGCAGCAACCAACAACAACAACAACCACCACAACAACAACAACCCGCCACCTCCACCCCCACCCCCAGTGGACAGACTTGCTAGGTTCCTAAGGCTTAGGCCTAATAAGTTCTCCTCTGCTACTGAACCAATAGTGGCGGATGATTGGCTCCGTTCAGTCAACAAGGACTTAGTAACTTGTGAATGTTCTGAGGCAGAAAAAGTGAGGTTCACTGCACACCTGTTGGAAGGACCCGCAGCATTGTGGTGGGAAAATTATCAAGTGACTCATCCTTTGGACGGCATGACTTGGGATGCGTTCAAGGAAGGCTTTCGGAATGCTCACATCTCCTCAGGTATAATGAACCTGAAGAAAGATGAATTTCGCAGCTTGAGGCAAGGAGGTAGAACTCTGAAGGAGTATATGGATGACTTCTGTATGCTATCAAGGTATGCACCAGAGGACATCGATACTGATGCAAAGCGGAAGGAAAAGTTCCTCAATGGACTTAAGGGAGAACTGAAGATACCTTTGTCTGTGGCATATACTCCAAACTATCAAGCTCTGCTGGATCAAGCTATCACCTTGGACAACAACATAAGAAAGGAAGAGAATAGGAAGAGGAAGTTCAGTGCAAGTAAGGTTCATTCTGAAGGGACATATAAGAAACACACCTCTGAAGTCAGTAGTCATAAACCCTGGAATCACTCCAACACTGGTAGTGGCCAAAAACATCATGGTCATAACCACAATGGAGGGAACAAAGGAAGCAATGGAGGATACAATGGAAATAATGGTGGATCCAGGGGAAACCATCATCATGGTCATAATCATGGGAATGGTAATCACCGTCCTAACCATGAAGGTAAGAAAGACTTGTCTCATGTGACCTGCTACAAATGCAAGAAGACAGGACATTATGCAACTGATTGCCCAGAGAAGAAAGCTGATGAAAATTCCAAGCCCAATCCTTTCCAGAAGGGACAAGTGAACCACATCAATGTGGAAGAAGTTCATGATGAACCTGATGCTGTGATTGGTACGTTCTTGCTCAACTCCTTTCCAGCATTAGTTTTATTTGATACTGGAGCATCTCATTCATTCATATCAAGAGCTTTTGTTAACAAACATGGGTTAGCTGAGGAAAGTCTAGGAAAACCTATTAGGGTAAGTTCACCTGGAGGAGAGATGCTAGTAAATTCCGGGTGTAGGCAGTTAGACTTGCAAATTGGAAAACACACCTTCCCAACAGACTTAGTCATCCTAGAAACTCAAGGATTGGATGTTATCATCGGAATGGATTGGATGACTCGTTTTGAAGGAATCATAGATTGTGCGAATAGAGCAATCACCCTCACCACCCCAGAGAAAAGGAAGATTAAGTTCCGATCAACTTTCGAACTTAAGAAGGTTAGGCTAAATTCTCTTAAGGGGGTTAGCCTTGGTGATGTGCTTATCGTCAAGGAATACCCAGATGTTTTTCCGGAGGAACTACCGGGAATGCCACCCGATAGAGATGTAGAGTTTCTCATCGAACTTAAGCCGGGAACAGGGCCAATAGCAAAAAGACCTTATCCTATGGCCGTCGATGAATTGAAAGAGCTCAAGAAGCAATTAGAGGAACATATCCAGAAAGGATTCATTCGTCCAAGTTCATCGCCATGGGGAGCACCAGTCTTAGTTGTTAAAAAGAAGGATCAAACCCAGAGGCTAGTCACGGATTACAGAGATATAAACGAGCAAACTATCAAAAACAAGTACCCGTTACCCAAGATAAATGAACTATTTGATCAACTGGAAGGTGCTTGTGTTTTCTCAAAGATCGATCTTCGATCGGGGTACCTCCAAATGAAAGTTAGAGAAATGGATATACCCAAAACTGCATTTGTTACGAGATATGGCTCTTATGAGTACACAGTAATGCCTTTTGGATTAACCAATGCACCAGCTTATTTCATGAATATGATGAATAAAGTGTTCATGGATTTTCTGGATAAGTTTGTGGTCGTGTTCATAGATGATATTCTAATCTATTCCAAGAGTCACCAAGAACATGAAGAGCACTTGCGTCAGGTATTGCAGAGACTACGTGAACATAAGTTGTATGCCAAGTACAGCAAGTGTGAGTTTTGGTTAGAACAAGTCGGATTTTTAGGCCATGTGGTGTCCAAGGAAGGTATAGCGGTGGATCCTGAAAAGGTTTCAGCTGTAACTAATTGGGAACCGCCGAAGAATGTTGGTGAATTACGAAGTTTTCTGGGTCTAGCAGGATACTACCGACGATTCATTGAAAACTTCTCCAAGATTGCCAAGGCCTTGACGGAATTACTAAAGAAGGAGATGAAATTTGAGTGGACAGAGGCATGCGAAGCCAGTTTTTAGGAGTTGAAGAAACGTCTGGTTTCAGCCCCAGTTCTACGCTTACCTGATTTGGAGAAAGAATTCCAAGTATACTGTGATGCTTCACGCCAAGGTTTGGGAAGTGTGTTGATGCAGGAAGGCAGAGTGGCATCTTATGCCTCTAGACAACTCAAGAAACATGAAGCAAACTATCCAACTCATGATCTCGAGTTAGCATCAGTAGTGCATGCCCTGAAAACTTGGAGACCCTACCTGATGGGAAAAAGATGTGAGGTATTCACGGACCACAAAAGTTTGAAATACATATTTACACAGAAGGAATTAAATATGAGGCAAAGAAGATGGCTGGAACTTATTAAGCATTATGATCTAAGTCTTCAATACCATCCGGGAAAAGCTAATGTGGTAGAAGATGCTCTGAGTCGTAAGGTGTATGTGAATGGCCTTACAGCCGGAGAATTACCCGAGGATTTATGTAAGGCATTTAAGGACCTCAGGTTGGAAGTAGTACCTGAAGGGTTTGTAACCTCATTAGTGGTACAGCCCACTTTGATGGACAAGATACGTGAAGCTCAGAAAGGAGACAAGGAAATAGAAGAGATCAAAGTCAATTTAAGAGCTGGAAAAGCTAAGGGATTTCATGAGGATGAGCAGGGAATTTTGTGGTTTGAAAAACGTGTATGTGTGGCCAATGACCCTGACCTTAGGAAGTTAATTCTGCAAGAAGCTCATGAAACACCTTATTCAATTCATCCGGGAAATACAAAGATGTATATGGATGTGAAAGAGAGATTTTGGTGGAATAATCTGAAGAGAGAAATAGCAGAATACATCGCCAAGTGTGATGTATGTAGTCGGGTAAAGGCAGAACATCAGAAACCAGCAGGACTCTTACAACCTTTGAAAGTACCGGATTGGATGGGATTCAATTGGGATGGACTTCATCACTGGATTACCAAGGACCAGATCGGGTTATGATTCTATTTGGGTTATTGTTTGTCGCCTTACCAAAATAGCTCACTTCATACCCGTGAAGACCACTTATACTAGTGCAAAGCTAGCCGATATTTACATGAAGAGAATTGTGTGCCTTCACGCCGTTCCTAAGAGTATCGTGTCTGATAGAGGGACCCAGTTCACTTCTCATTTTTGGAAGCAGTTGCACGAATCTTTGGGAACCAGATTGGAATTCAGTACGGCTTTCCACCCGCAAACAGATGGTCAGACTGAAAGAGTGAATCAGATTTTAGAAGATATGTTAAGAGCTTGTGCGCTCGACTATGGATCTAGTTGGGATGATAATTTGCCATACGCTGAGTTCTCCTACAACAATAGTTACCAGGTCAGCATTGAGATGGCACCGTTTGAGGCCTTATATGGAAAGAAATGCACAACTCCACTGTTGTGGAGTGGTGTAGGAGAACGGAGTTTCTTTGGGCCTGATATAATACAGGATGCTGAACAGAAAGTCAGGCTGATTAAGGACAGATTGAAAATAGCACAATCACGCCAGAAAAGCTACGCAGATTCCAAGCGTAGAGAAGTCACCTATGAAGTGGGAGATAGAACCTATTTAAGGGTGTCACCACTTCGGGGTGTGAAAAGATTTGGAATCAAAGTAAAGTTAGCACCTCGATTCATTGGACCATTCAAAATTTTGTCTCGCAAAGGTGAAGTGGCATATGAGTTAGAACTACCTGAAGTACTGTCTGCGGTGCATAATGTGTTCCATGTCAGTCAGTTGAAGAAATGTCATCCCGAGATGATGGGAGTTCCCTTAAAGGATACTGTACCCCTCGAGGAGGTACGATTGGAGAGTGACCTGACATACGAAGAGAAGCCCATCAAGATATTACAGACAGCAGAAAGAATCACCCGTACCAAAACCATCAGGTTTTGCAAGGTCCAGTGGAATCATCACACCGAAGACGAAGCCACCTGGGAACGAGAGGATGACCTCCGAGAAGACCACCCACACCTATTTGCTGACCTTTCCGAAGCTCGAGGGCGAGCATCTTCTTAAGGGGGTTAGTCTGTAACATCCCAAATTTCTCAAAAAATTTAAAACTTTGCATTCATGCATCATGCATCATAAAAGTATGGCATTGAAATCACATAAGGAGTAAATTGAATTTTAATTATAATGTTAAATAAAATTGCTTTCATTAAAGAGGTCTATTTGAGCTCCTTTTACAAATCTGTATTTTATTATTTTATTTATTTAGCAAAATGATATCAAAAAGTTATAAATTTAATTAGCCTTTCAAAACATATTTTTATAAATTTTTCTAAAATGTTTTGATAAGTTTTAAAAATCAAATTTGAATTAAATGTTTGAAATCAGAAAAGGTTTTGTTAAAAAAAAAAGGAGACGACCCAATCTGGGCCGAAACCCACCTCTTCTCTACCGCGCGCGCGCGCTGCCTCGGCCCAACGGCCCAGCAACTAGCCCGCGCTCCTCTCTCATCTCACTGACGGGTGGACCCCACCTCTGACATCTTCAACCTCTGCGTGAGGAACGCAACGACTCCGAGAAAATCTCCGGCGATCCGATCCTCCCAAAACCGACTTCGAGTCGATCTTCTCGCCCCCTCTCGCCTCTATTTATACCCCGCAAACCCCGCCCCTCGTTTCCGCCCGAAACCCAAGCCCCTACGCCACAGGGCTGCCCGCAATCAGCGTCGCCATCTCGCCGTCTCCGACGCCGTCGAGCTCGCCGTACGGTACCCTGCGACCACCCCACACCCTAAGTTCTCCTCCCTTCATTTCCTTTCTTCCTTGCGCACCTTTCTGACATGATCTCGCGTCTTGAATCGCAGTCGAACGACGCCTCCGTCCGCGGCCGACACCACCGCCCGCATCTCCAACTCCGGCGAGGGATCTTCGTCGAACGACGACGCCCCGCAGATCGACGCCTCGCCACCAACCCTTCCTCGACTACCCGCAACGAGTGGTATGGTCCGTTCGTCCTCTCCCTAACTCCTTCGCTCGATCACCGACGTCGGCAATGGCTCCGCCGCGACCGGAGACGCTCCGTCACACCGGCGCCGCCCGTCGCTGCGATTAGATCTGGTCCGTTGAGTTTCGTTTAGATCGGACGGTCCGTGCGCGCGATTCACGCGAAGCGGTACGAGCCAATCGGTGCGCGCCGCGTGGCGGCTTTATTAATCTATTTCGGCAGATTTTAGTAATTAAAAACAGAAATTATGCAAAACTTGTAAAAATCATATCTTTTGATCTGTTCATCCAAATTTGATGAATTTTATATCCACGTGAAGCTCTGCTCGTGTAGTTTAATATGGTTTCATTAGTTTATCCTTTTAGTGTATATTAAATTGCGGAATTTAATTGTTTAGCTTTCGGATATTAAATCAATAACTTAATTAATAAAATCTCTTTCCAAATAAAATCCAATTGTTTTGGAGATTTATTAATGCCCTCTGTCCAGAGAGTGTAACATGAGTTTTATTTGAAACTTCTTCTAATAGACTTAAAGAAATTGGTTTTAGAACTCAAAAGTACTAATATGCTCATTATTTAAATGATTAATTAAAATATTAAAATATTGATCATTGCATTTTAATGCATGAATAACAGAGAACTTAATATAGTAATTAATTGGTCTTGTTAAGTTCATTGCATATTAAGCATGCATACATATTTTTGGTATGGATATTTTAAGTGTTATGTTTTGTGTGTTTATTTAGTGTTATTGTTTGTCTCTAGATTGTGAAGAGCAGGAAGGTCCTTGTGATTGTTATTCTTGCTGTGCTTGTTCCCTTTGTTACCAAGGCAAGTGACATTCATAATCTATCCTATGTTTTCTATATGCATTATTAGTAGATTTTGAGTAGTATGCATGATAGGGAAATTTTGATACTATCTTATAATGTTAAGTTAGTTTACACTTTGAAAATATCCTAGTAGTGTGTAGCCATCCCTCCCCATGCAGCCACCAAAAGTTTTATTAGATGCTTAGCTATGCTATAAAGGAGTTTAATTATCATGTTATCGAATTATTGCTAAGTGTTAAAACTTTGAATGCACTTCTGGGTGGAATTTGGTTGTTTGGTTTATGTTGAGTGGCTTTTGGGACCATGCTTGTGGTTGTCTTTGCCTAGGATGAATTTCTATTCTACTTAGGGCCATGAGTATGGTGGTTGTCACCCAGAAGTACACTTGTGGACGGCCACCCAGGAACAAAGAGATTACTAAGTCCCTCCAAGTTTAGAAGCTTTCCGTGCAGCCTTCTGACAATGGGCTCTGTCTAGAACTACTAAGTTGTGAGGGTGCAACCTGTCAGCTTGACAAGCAGATGTAGAGTTGATAGGTGGAACGGGTCTTGCTAGTATGGTTGCATTCTTCTTCTGAAAGTTCTTGTCTCAATTCTCTCCTTTCCATAATACACTCCGCGTGTATAGGATTTCTCGGACAAATTGAGTCTTAAGGTGAAAGTGCACAACCTCTGCAGAGTCGACAAACTGAGTACTCAGCCATGTCCCCGGTGATGGACAACTTCGAGCAACTGGACAAGGATGGAAGGAAGAATCTCAACATGGTTTTCGTAAAGTAAAATTTGACTAAGGAAAGAATTATTGGTGCACTTGGGCTTCATCCCTTGGTGCCAAGTCTTTGAGTTACAAAAGTGTTTTATAAAAGATAGGAGAAAACTGGCTTTCTGCAAAATAGCCTACAAACTCCACCGAGCCAAATATGCATATAGAATTAGACTTGTCATAATTTATCCACCATAGTCACTTGCCAATACTTCATTGTATTGACCTCCTTCGGGGGCTGCATATTCAAATGTGCAGGTAATTCTGATGAGGAGTAAGTTTGGACTCGATTCTACACCCAACATGTCTGCTCGTGGCGTATACAAGAAGAGAAGGCCCATTGCTTTTATTTTCGTTGTGAACTCTGAATATTTTAGCTAGTCTTCATGACTACGCACTTTGTAATAAAGCTATACTTGGCTATTTTTGGATCTCGATGTAGTATTTTGATACTTATGCAATGATACTATATATTTTGTAATGTGGTGCTAGCAGTGATCCAGGGACTAGCACATAACACAGGTGTTCCATCTTTATTTAAAGATGGGGCGCTACAAGCTCAAGGCTATTTTGTAGAAAGCAAGTTTTTCCCTAACTTTTTGCAAACACTTTTCTTCTATTCGAGACATCCGTGGCATGAAATCCACTGTCTCATCCTACCCTTGTTCACCCATCAAGTTTTAAATTTATAAGTTGGAATGGTGGAATCCTCCGTTGACATCCTCGTTCAGCTTCTCAATTGTCCGTTTCCGGGGACACGGCTAAGTACTTAGATTTTAACTCTGCAGAGGTTGTGCACGTTCACCATTGTACCCATTCAACCCAGTTTATCCTTTACACACCATTTGTGATAAGGAAAGGAAAGAATGAGACGAGATCTTTCAGAAGCATTTTCCCTCCCACTCTGGCCTGACGCGCTCCACCTACAAATCCTCTACCACCACCTGTCAGGCCGGGAAGAGTCCACGCAGCTTAGTTGATCAAGCCAGAGCCCATATTGGCAATGGTTGCACGAGAAGCAATCTTCACTTGGAGTTATTCAGATTCCTTTGCTCCTGGGTGGCCTTCCACAAGTGAATATTCCACAGGTAAAACCCCTGGGAACAACACTCAACTCATACAGCCAAGCAACCAATTTCCACCCAGGTGTTTGATTAAAACTTAGTAGACTTTATCTTTTTCATCAAAATAGTTTTTGCATAGCATCACAATTCTACTAAGTAATTTCATAGGAGCCTAGACACAGGAATAAAGAGGTCTATCATGGCTTGCATAGCAATGCTATCCTACACCTGCTTATAGAAAATACTCTACTCATGCATAGAAATAATAGGACTTTTGTGGGGGTGTGCCACTTGCCTTTGAATGTTGTCGTTGTTCACAAACTCTTTTCAACGACGAACGTTTGCTCTCCGTTCAATCTAAACAATATAAGCAAACAACAATACAGCAATCAACAAACAACAATCATCAAACACACATGCACATACGTAGTGAACAAACAAGTTTTGTAAAACTTCTAAGGAAGGCATGTCATGTATGATATGCAATTTATTTCTAAGGACTAGAAATGCATGTCATGCCATGAAAATCTTTTAAGTTAATGCAAGGAAATGTGTTGGTCAAAATGACTAAGGATTAAAGTCATAAGTTGAATAAAATATTTTTTTTATATCATCTTGAATAAGCAATCTAATGACTTAGTCCTGATGTGTAAAATACTTAGAGAAAATTCTAGCTCTATTCTTCGAGGTGATCAACAATTATTATCAACTCCTTGTAAATTGGATATTCACTATAGTGAGAGAGACAGACACCCGGCCAGCCACTTAAATTGTGGAACAGGTCTCATGTACGTGGACATGTAAGGTTTGTTCCCAGGCCGCTTCATCTCACTATGCCGCTAGGATCCAACAACTTCAAGATGGTAATAACATGATCAAAATTTGTTTATGTCTAAAGTGAAAGATAAGATTAGGGAAAAAGGGAAAGGATAGAAAGAAAGATGTAGTTGGTCTTCTAGAAATCTTCTCCATACTTGTAACTTTCTCATGAACTTCTTCTTGATTTTTCTTCTAAGTGCTTCTACTTCTTGGAGATTCTTCTGGAGTCTTGTTTTGGCTAAGCCCTTCATTGGTCTTCTTGCTCCATGTTGAAAATACTAAGTTTTTGAAAATATTTCGTACTTAGAGAAAATGGGGGAGGAGTCTTATTTTGGGAATTATAACTACATGTGAAAATAAGTCATGCATGCAATGCACTTTTAAATCCTAAGAATATCATACAAAAATTGTGGTATTTTATAAAGTATGCATTTAGCTTTAATTGCAATTTAATTAATTTCGATTTTTGAAGAAAATAATAAAAGGGTAAGATTAAAGTTTTCTATGATTAATATTTTTATAATTTAATTTTATTAATAGTGTTAATAGACAGGGAGCATTTAATTAAATATATAGCAATTTGATTAAATCAAAAAAGTATTTCCATTAATAGTTATGTTGAAAATACTCAAACTATTCAGATTAAATATATATAACTATGAATTTATTCAAACATTACTCAAAATAGTTTATAGAAGTGTCATCAATTTACAATTATTCTAAAGTTTCTAAAACAATTTTATTTGAAATTTTTTAATTTACAGATTTAAGTTATGACAAAAATACTTAAATTTACCATTTGAAATTTGAATATTTTAAACTATTTCAAATTTGAGTTTTGGCAGATCCAAAATATTCTACATGTCAAGGGCTTTCCAAATATATAAAAATATTTGTATTTGGATAAACAGAGAAAAAAATATAATAGTTCGAATTGACAGGGGCTTTTCTGCAAAACTGCTATTTACTCTAATTAAAAGAAATCAAATTCCACGTGGCTGCTGACTGAGCGCTGACTGGGCTGACACTCTGGCGCTGACGTGGATAAGTCAAAGAATCTGGGCCGTCAGATCTGGATCCGGCGGTCCAGATTTGTTCGTACCGTTTCGATTAAAACTTCTAATCTGGGTCGCACAGGGTAGATCGGACGTTCCAGGGGCGTTGACCCAAAAACTAGCGGCGCGGCCGGCCGAAGTTACTCCGGTGACCTCCATCCGCGGCTGCGACGCATCGGCAACAGCCGTTACCGGTGGTCTACTGTGTTCCGAGACGAGCGGGTCATACCTACGGGTAGAGGGCGTCGAGGCGAAGTCGTTGGCGCGGTGATGAGCTCCGGTGTACCCCCCCTTCTCCTCCTTTTGCTCGCCGGAGTCGCGGGTGGCGGCGACGTGCTTCGGTTGCGCACGGTATCGTCGACCTGGCGCATGGAAGGACACACGACCATGTCAGACTGCCGCGCACGGTCAAGGGAAGGAGTAGAAGGCACGAGGGGGAGCTCGGGGTCGATCGTGCTCACCGAAATCCGAAGAAATGGCGGCGGAAATGGCGGCGGTGGTGGCTCCAATTCGAGCAGCCCGGTGGCGAGGTTTCTAGGGTTTTCGAGGGGGAAAAGGGAGAGGAGGATCTGGGGTATTTGTAGGGGGCAGAGGGGGAAACGCTCACGTTGATCACGGCTCGAAAATGGAAGGGGATCGCCGGCGGATTTCTCGGGCGCGATTTGAGCAGAGGTTGAAGACGACCCGAGCTGACAGGTGGGTCCCGCTGTCAGGTTATTTTCTTTTTCTTTTCTGTTTTATTTCTTTTCTTTATAACTTTTGATTTATAAACCCAAATGAGGTCAAAAAAATTTCTAAAAACTTGTAAATTTATTATCTTTGTGTTAAACCAGTTGTGGGAATGTTTTGAACATTTTTGAAAAATAATATTTTGAATTATTGATTAAATACAAATTTGACACTTAAAGTCAAATTTGAAAATATATTTTAATAAATCTTCTTTTGGCTAAATAAAATTTGTAAAATACCCACATTCTAATATTGTTTGAATTTAAGTTATTTAGACTCATATTCCATTATCAATTAGATTTTTGCTTTAATAGATTTATTAAATATCATATTACAAGTATTTGTAATGAAAAGAGCAAATGTAATGTAATCATTTTAATTCAAATTATTTTGTGCACCATTATATTTTAATTTATGATAAGTCAATTGAAACTTCATAGCAACTTTGGAAAGGCTTTTAGTTTTTAATTCATTTCTTATTTAGAATATATTTAATCATTCCAAGCTTTGAAAAATAATAAAAATCATTTAAGCAAATGAAATGCTTATTTGGATAATTCATTAATTTTAATTTATGGAGTTTTTTTAAAGTTATAACTATAGGCTTATAGTTTCCAAACTAAATTTTGAGCTTAGTTGAAGAATGAAAACCATTTGGCAACATAGATTATATTTAAATAGTTTAAAAGAATACTTCTCAATATTATTTTCAATTTATGAATAGCTATGGTTAGGTTATTTAATTTCAATACTTATATAGAAACTTTTTATTACCAGGTAATGGTTTGAAGTTTTGTAAAACATTTCTCAAATTAGATATTGAGGTTTTACAGAAAAACAATGGATAAGAAATGTTTTATCCTGGAACAACTTTTGAAAGTAATGTTTGAAAAATTAAACTCTTTAATAGTTGGTTTTCTTATGCATTTAATATTTTATTTTAATGAAAAGAAAAGTTTTAAAATTTTGTGATTTTTGAACATTATATAATGTTGGGATGTTACAAATAAGATAGTAAACAAGTAAAGGTAGGTGTAAGGATAATCACACGGTGACTTGGAGATGTATCCTGAAGTTCACTTCCCAAAGGAAGCTACGTCTCCGTTGGAATGGTGTGGAGTCACAAGTGATCCCCAAAAGCACAAAGGCCACCGTATTCTCCCTCGAGTTCCTCCTCCAATGAGGATGACCACGAGCCACTATATGATGCCCTTGAGGTCGGCAACAAAACCTTTACAAAGATGAGGCACACTCCACAACCAAATTGGAGGCTCTCACCAAATCTTCTCGAATCCCAAATCCGCGAAGAACACAAGGCCAAGGCACGCATCGACAACTTAATTGGAGGCTCTTGGCTTGTCCCCGTAGCTCACAAAGCCACGAAGACCACTACTTTCGTCTAGAGTTCCAATGAACACAAGAGTAACAAGAACCAAAGATTAGGTGGGGGATTTGAAATTCCTTCGGTGGAAGTGTAGATCTAGGTCTCCTCGGGCACTCCTCAAAGTATCAAGCTATTCGGAACAAAGGCGTGGGAGATCTATGAGTTTGAAGCTTTTTCAACAATGGTGGAGAGAGAGAGAGCAAGCTTAAGCTGAATGGGGGAAGATGGCCCCCTTTTATACCCCTCACCAATAAGTGGCCGTTGGGCACAAAATTCGTGCCAGTCGGTACTACCGATTTGGAATCGGTACTACCGGCCAGTCGGTACTACCAGAGGGGTACCAGGCAACTAAGTGGAAGTGGCAGGAGGTTTTAGTGCCGAACAGAGGTTAGTCGATACTACCGGCGGAGGCGCCGGTACTACCGATTGAGTCCCCGATCGGTACTATCGGTCAGGTACCGGGAAACTAAGTGAAAACGACAGGAGGTAGTCAGTGTTGATTGTGCTAGTCGGTACTACGGGTCATGGCTGGCCGGTACTACCGATTGGCACAACCAACACTGAGGCTAGGCTTGGGATGGATGGTGTGTGCATAATGGTTTGTGCATCGTGTTAGAAGAATCAAATCCCCATAAACCTTTTCTACATATGAATCTACCAAATGCAAAATAACCAAGAAGATTAAGTCTTACGCCTCCATGTTTGACGATATGATGATCCAATGTATATGGTGTATCAACCCAACTATCCCTGCAACGCTTTAGCATACTATTAGTCCGCTCATTGTGTTGTTAACAAACATCAAAATAGGATTAGGACAGGGCATGTCCTTTCAGTCTCCCCCTTTTTGGTGTTTGATGACAACACAATGATTAGTTATAACGATTTGCAAAACATAGAGAGGCTCCCCCTGAATATGTGCATTGATTGGACTTTGCTTTTGAATGCAAGATGCACACATTCATTTGGACAGAGCATCCCTTGTATTTAACAAAAACACATGTCTACTAGATAGATATGTATAACAAGATGTAACATCCATATGACATAAGATAGACATTGGGTAGCTAAATAAGTCTATTACAGACACATCATAGTCTTAAACGAATAGGTTCATGCATGTCTCACACCATGCTCAAATGCGTTCATAGAAATAGGCAAATAAGATGGAACACAAGCAATGGAAGATCAAAGCAAGAGCGAACTTGTGGTCCCCCGTGCAAATCCCTCGATATAATCCTAATAGAACACATTCTCCCCCTTTGTCATCAAAATGCCAAAAAGGCAGAAGCGCGATGCTAAGGCGTCCCTAAATGAAACCACTCGTGGAGTGAGAGGTGTGGAAGGGATCCATAGTGTCATCAGCTCATGCATGTACAGGCCCACCCGCCCCATCGTCATCACTATCAGTCCAGGTGGTCACAGGGTAGTGCTTCTTCATCCAGACCTCCTTAGGAGTGATCACATCATCTGAGGGCTGAGTGGGAGAGTGAGGGATCTCGAGCTTGTCCATCATAGCACGGTGACGCATAGCAACCTTCTTGCGAAACACATAAGAGTCATATAGATGTTCTTTGACATCCAGCTGCATGCAGAAGACTTTCTTCATCTTTAACTTCAACTTGCCAACCCATGATGACTCTTCAACCAGAGGAGTGTGGGAGCTAGAAGCAACAACCGGAGCACGTCGGTGAGGGGCACTAGCGGTTGCAGTTGGAGTGACCTTCCTCAAATGTGGGGGGATGTGCTTCTTCACCAAAAGTTGTTTGCGAAGATGAGTAACAATGGGTAACCCATCTTCCATGATATCGAGCCCCGTCTCTTCGGCATACTTGTGGCAAATAAGCTTCATGATGTAAGGACCATAGATGTGAAGGGGTTCCGGTGCAGAAAACAATAATTTTTCTAGCGTATGAAACCCTAACTAGCCAGGATCTATCTATCTAGTACAAGTGATAACGGTGGCAGAACGGGTTACATTACCTCCATGTAGACTGATAGCGGGGATTACGCTCCCGCAAAAGCGTTGACGATGAAGTCGTACGTAGCCGACCTCGAGGTCGCGGAGAACTTGCTGCGATGACGTAGACGATGACGCCGGGGAGTCGACGATGACCTGCGTCGACGGGCGTTGAGCGGAAGATGACGTGGCGCCGGCGGCTGGGGGGGTGCGCTGGCGGCAAGGAGGGGGGAGGCGCAGCGGCTGGGCTGCAGGCGAGCGAGACGACGCCGCCCAGGCTTCTCAAAAGAGTCGCCTCCGAGCACTCGCAAACATACGGAGCTTAACAACAACCCTCGATCATTCAGATCCAGCTGAAATCGCAGGGGTAAAACTTATCTGGAATCCCGCAGGGCAACGACACCCGGTGGTATAGCTTAGGTGGAGAGAGGGGGCAAAACGGGCGGAGAAGCAACTCGGCCGGCCTGCTATACAATTAATTGTATTTTTCTGTAATTAATCTAATTAATATGCCTTGCTATATAAAGGGGGGGAGGGGGTGTGCAAACACCTTGCCTCCCCCATGTGGGACTAAAGGAATAGGAGGGCGAGGGGGGTTCGGCCGAACCTCCTAGTCCGAGTTGGACTAGGGGTGTTGGGGATATATCAACTAGGGGTATAACCAGCATGGATCAATCCGGCTAGTCCAGGGTGGCCCATGGGTGGTAAGGCCAAGGCCTGCCGGGCGGCCCAGATAGCTGACGTGCAAGGAAATAGGCGGACGGTCCAAGGAAGGCAGAAGGCCTAAGCCCATCAAGCCACCGAGCCCAAGACGGAAGGCGGCAACTAAGCCGGCTAGGTCTAGGACTCTGATTACTTGCCTTGTATCCTGGGGTCTGGCCGCCTATATAAGCCGGCCACCAGGAAGCCTTTAGGGCACGCTTGAATACGCATCATACACATTGTAACCTGTTCACGGCTATTGCCTCATAGTGAATTATAGCAGCACGTAGGATCCCGCCACCGCTGTGGGATCCGAAGCTGGGTAAAACTCGCCGTGTTCAATCCCGTCCTCGACGACACCAACCTTCTTCCCCACAATCCATACTTAGGCTAGAGGACCCCCGTCTCCTATCAAATATGCCGATACCACGACAGTTGGCGCCCACCGTGGGGCATAAGGTTCCTGGCGTCACGTTCCAGGCGGGAACACTTGGCGGCGTGGGCAAGCAGATCGCCGTCGGTCGCGTCACAAGGTATGACGGCCATAGCAACGTCAACTCGGATGAGTCCTGGCTCCCGGCGGACGACTACCTTATCGGATGCGCAATCGTGCCGATCGGAGGGATCGACGTCTTTATCGGGTACACGCCAGAGGCGTACGGCCTACCGCGTTTCTACAACCCCACCCACCAACCCTTCGACCAAGCAGTCGACCGGCAAGATGGATCTGAATCCGCCTTCTCCCAGGAGTCGGCCGAATCTGATTTCCACTTCGTCGGAGTTGTCGGACTGGGAGCCGAATCCCAGCCGGAAAACAACGATCCTGAGTCAATCCTCCCTGCTCTGCAGGAGGATGCGATGTCAGATGTCGGATCCAGATCTACCGTTCAAGTCAACATAGACTCTGACTCCGATGATGATGCTAGTCTCTTCGAAGAGAAGATCAAAACCCGCTTTTCCAGTGGAAATCCGGCTCCCTCAGAGGGTACAACGGATACAGACATGCCTGACAAGCTGGCTATGATGGTTGTTGTCGGTCACGAAACAACCCCAGTTACTTCGGAAGCACAAATCAAGCCGGCGGAAGAAGCCGGAGACACCACTGCCGGCCAACTCATTGAAAGTTCCGACAAGGTGTGCGCAAAGAAGAAAACTGGCCTCGAGAAAGGCGGCAGCAGCAAACCCACGGATTTGCTCTCCGTCATCAAAGAAGTAGACGAGATCATGAAAACTCCGGTGAACAAAAACACCCCACTGGACGAAGTGGAAGAGCTTAGGCTTAATATGCTTAAGCACTCTGACTTCCTGCGAAAAAGAGAGGAGCACGTTGAGAGCCTTGCGAAGAAGATCAAGAAAGAGCAGGAGAAGATGTCGGCCAAAACAAGCCGGCAACTCTTCGAGGAGAAAAGGTCATCAAAAAACCGCCGTGGAAAAGAGCCGCCTACGCAAGCAACGACAGCGGCTTAGGACCTAGGGTTCGATTGGTGTACGGCACCACAGCGAGTGGATAGAAGGGGGGATGTTGTCTTCTGCACCCCTATCCTCAACGCGGCTGCCGCGTTAGATACCCTGGATGACAACACTTACACGGCGGAAGAAAAGTTGGCCAACGCAAGACACTTCGTAAGCAAGGCCCTAGAACAACAAGCTCGCGCTGATTCATACGGCCACATGGCGGATGCCCGCGGGGGAGACCTAGAGTCTAAGTCGGGCAAGTGCAAAGCTGCACCCGGCGCCGACCCCGAAGGCCCGTCTGGCTCCAGTAGCCATGGCGACAAAAGGAAGGCAACACCACCTCCAAAGAAGGCACCGCCGCCAAAGCCAAGGCGGGACGAGAATTCAAGGACGGGAAGCAGAGGAGACCTACCACCTCCACCTCAGCAAAGACGCGACAATGGCGGTAGCCGGAACAACAGGCAGCCGCCTAGAAAAGATACCGGCAACGACCCTCCAAGGAGAGGCCGCAGCCGGTCTCCGCAGCGTAGCACTGGCAGCAAGAGGAGAGAGGAGGTAGAAGGGCCCAGGCGCAGCATAAGCCGGGCGGCGCAGGACGAGCCGGACGCAAACAGAGGCGCACGGCAGCTCGATCCAAAAGACGCACGACACCGCCTACAAGACATAGCAAGGGGAAAGGAGCCGCTATACTCTGGACCAAAGTGCTTCGGTGACGCCATCCGCAGAGAGCCTTTCCCTAAGGACATGACATCAGTGTCAAAAAACTGTTCTAGGTATAACGGCCTCGTTAAGCCGGACTCATGGCTATCCGACTATGCCATGGCCATAGAGATTGCCGGCGGGAGCAGCCATATTGCCGTCCGCTACCTACCTCTCATGTTGGAAGGCACGGCAAGAGCTTGGATCGACAACCTTCCTGAAAAGTCCATCCATAGCTGGTATGACATGGAAAAGGTTTTCTCCCAGCACTTCCAAGGAACATACAAGCGTCCAAATACCTACACGGATTTGCAACGCTGTATCCAAAAGCCGGACGAAACCATGACAGATTTTGTCAGCCGTTGGATATCCGAAAAAGCCAACTGTCATGGTGTTTCGGACGCACAGGCTATCCATGCCTTCTACACGGGCCTACAGAAGAAGTCCTTGCTCCGTCATAGGCTCGTCCGCGAGCAAATCACGGACCTTGGTGAGATGCTCAACCTAGCCGCCCAATACGCGGCGGCGGATGACGACGCCCGGGACGATGACCCAGACGTCAACATCATACCAAAGCGGAACAACAAGCGCAAGCAGGCGGCGGGTGACAAAGCCGGACCTTCCAATGAGGTAGCCGTAGCGTTCCAAGGAAACGCCGGCAAAAAGAAGTGGGAAAATAAGAAAGATAGTCGCGAAGCCGGCTCAGGGCCTAAGGCGGCGCGAATCACTTATGAACAGGCAAAGCTTTTGCAGTGTCCCATCCACGCCTCATTGGGCAAGGTCAACCACATGCTTGGAGAGTGTCGTTTCATGGACGACTTCAAAAGGATCCCACAGTCGGCTGGAAGTCAAACAAGAACGACAAGAAAGACAGCAAGGAGGATGAGGATGACGACGACATGTCTATCTCAAGCGAAGATGACGCAGCCGCCAAGAAAAAGAAGCCGTATCCGAAGGTCAAAGAATCTCTTGTGTGCTTTGTCGGCACGCCTTCGGCTAAAGCGGATAAGGCGGAGATGCGCGAACTCAACGCGACAATGCCGGACGTCCCTCAGTACTTAAACTGGTCGGAGGCAACAATCACTTGGGACCGGTCCGACCACCCTGATCACGTCCCTCACCCAGGCAAGTACGCCCTTGTCGTCGACCCCATTGTCGACAACTTCAGACTCACAAAGGTACTTATGGATGGCGGCAGCAGCCTCAACATCCTGTACTACGACACACTAAGCCGCATGAACCTATCAGAGGATCAGCTGGATCACAGCAACCTCACCTTTCATGGCATAGTGCCCGGCAGGCAAGCAAAGTCAATGGGAAGCATCAGGCTGAAGGTAACTTTCGGACCAAAAGAGAACTACCGCTCAGAGTTCCTCCGGTTTGAAGTTGTCCCCTTCAAAAGCGCCTATCATGCAATCTTCGGACGACCGGCTTTCGCCAAGTTCATGGCAAGGCCATGCTACATATACAGCAAGCTTAAAATGCCGGGGGAAAACGGAACCATCACGGTTTCCGGCATCTTCAAGAAAGCCAAGGAGTGCGAGCGTGGCATGGCCGCCTTCGCAGAAGCCGTCATCCACAAGGAAGAACTCGCGCTGCTCGGGGCGGATTCAGACAACTCCATGCCAAAGCCAAAGATGGATGTCAAAAAGACTTTCGAAGCTTCAGAAGACACCAAAAAGGCGGACCTCATCCCGGGTGACAAGTCTAAGCAAGTTGTCATCGGCTCCAACCTTGACAGCAAATAGGAAGGCGCGCTCGTCGAGTTCCTCCGTGAGAATCGTGACATCTTTGCATGGTCGCCTTCCGACATGCCTGGTGTACCGAGGGAACTTGCCGAGCACTCGCTCAACGTCATAAAAGGATCCAAGCCGGTGAAGCAAGCAACAAGACGCTTTGGAGATGAGAGACGCAAGGCTATAGGGAAGGAGATAAATAGGCTAAAGGCCGCCAATTTCATAAAAGAAGTTGTACACACCGATTGGGTGGCAAATCCTGTACTTGTCCCAAAGAAGAATAAAGAGCTGAGGATGTGTATTGAATACACCGGTGTTAACAAGTGCTGCCCAAAGGATCCCTTTGCGCTGCCCAGAATTGACCAAGTCGTAGACTCCACAGCAGGCTCCGAGCTGCTTTGTTTTCTGGACGCCTACTCAGGATACCACCAAATCAAGATGAGAGAGTCAGATCAGCTGAAAACATCTTTCACAACTCCATACGGAACTTTCTGCTACATTACAATGCCTTTCGGTTTGAAGAATGCAGGGGCAACATACCAACGATGTATGCAAAACTGCCTGCACGAACAGATCGGCCGCAATGTTCACGTCTATGTAGACGACATCGCGGTAATGTCAAAAAAGAAGGCAGATCTCCTAGAGGACTTGGAAGAAACTTTTCAGAATCTCCGGAGGTATCAGATGAAACTCAATCCCGCCAAGTGCGTTTTCGGCGTCCCAGCCGGCAAACTCCTCGGATACATCGTCTCAGAACGAGGGATTGAGGTTAACCCGGAGAAGATCAAGGCCATCCAAAATATATCCAGACCTACTTGTCTGAAGGACGTGCAGTGCCTAGCCGGATCGGTGGCAGCCGTCAGTCGTTTCATAAGCCGCTTAGGGGAAAAGGCAATGCCTCTCTACCGGCTATTGAAGAAATCCGACAACTTCGAGTGGACAGCAGAGGCAGATGCCGCCTTACAACAACTTAAGGAGGCCCTCACATCCGCTCCAATATTGACAGCACCTCGATCACAGGAACCTATGCTGCTGTACATCGCGGCAACAGGAGCTGTTGTCAGCGTTGTCTTGGCTGTGGAAAGAAAGGAGAGCGAAGCCGCGGCGTGTGAGCAGCGACCGGTCTACTTCATCAGTGAAGTGTTCTCCGCCTCCAAGCAGAGGTATCCGCATTACCAAAAGCTGGCTTATGGCGTATTCTTCGCAGCCAGAAAGCTTAGGCATTATTTCCAGGAACACACAGTGACAGTAGTCAGCAAGGCACCGTTGGGAGACATAATCAACAATGCAGAGGCAACGGGTCGAGTCGCCAAGTGGGGCATCGAACTCGCCGCCTTTGACATAGTCTACAAACCACGGACCGCCATTAAGTCTCAAGCGCTTGCCGACTTTGTCGCCGACTGGACAGAGGCCATGGAGGAAACGACACTCCCCGAATCAGAATATTGGGCCATGCACTTTGACGGATCAAAGATGCTCAAAGGCTCGGGGGCTGGTGTCGTTCTACGCACGCCTAAAGGAGACAAGCTTAGCTACGTGTTACAAATACATTTCACAGCAACCAACAATGTTGCCGAGTACGAAGCCTTGCTTCATGAGTTACACGTGGCAAACGACCTAGGCGTCAAAAGAATCCTCTGTTATGGCGACTCAGATCTGGTCGCGCAGCAAGTAAGCGGAACATGGGATGCGAAAAGCGCAACAATGGCAGCCTACAGAGCCAAAGTCGACGAATTTGCAAAAAACTTCGTAGGCTACGAAGTCCGACATGTTCCAAGAGTCGAGAATGAGGCGGCAGACACACTTGCAAGACTGGGATCGGAACGCAAAAAGGTACCAAAAGATATCTTCCTGGAGCAATTGCACAAGCCATCCATTAAAGGCGCCGATTTGATGGACCCCGACTCAGAAGAACCGGTAGAAGCGGCAAGTCTCGCTGTCTACTTAACACAGCCGGATTGGACAGTCCCATACCTCGATTTTCTAATCGACCAAAAGTTGCCGGAAGACGATGAGGTGCTAAAGAGGCAAATCATAAGGCGAGCCAAGGCATTCACGATAATACAAGGCGAGCTATACAAGCGAAGCACTTGCGGCATCTATCAGCGGTGCATACAGCCGGAAGAAGGCCGGGAAATTCTGAAGGACATACATGTTGGCGCCTGCGGGCATCATGCTTCCGCTAGGTCCATTGTATCCAAAGCTTTCCGCCAAGGTTTCTACTGGCTCACCGCCAAAGAAGACGCCGAGAACATCGTAAAGACATGCAAAGGTTGCCAGTTGTACGCCCGTCAACCTCACTTGCCGGCACAGGAGCTAAGGACGATCCCAATCACCTGGCCGTTCGCGGTCTGGGGCTTAGACATGGTGGGTCCCTTCAAAACGGCGCGCGGTGGGTACACTCACCTATTGGTCGCTGTCGACAAGTTCACCAAATGGGTCGAAGATAAGCCGATCAGCAAACTTGACGCACGAACAGCCACCAATTTTCTCTGGGGAATTATCTCTCGGTTTGGAGTTCCACACAGCATTATCACCGATAATGGCAGCAATTTGTCTCAAGGCGACATAGAAGAATACTGCAGCGATCTGGGCATCCGGCTTGATTTGGCATCCGTGTCACACCCTCAATCCAATGGACAAGTAGAGCATACAAACGGCCTAGTCTTATCAGGACTTAAGCCTCGTCTCGAAGCTCCATTACATAGGGCAGCCGGCGCTTGGGCAGATGAGTTACAGTCGGTATTATGGAGTTTGCACACAACGCCAAACAGATCTACCGGCTACACTCCTTTCTTCTTAGTATATGGCGCAGAGGCAGTGCTACCTACCGACATGAAATACGATTCCCCAAGAGTCCAAGCCTACATCGAGCAAGACGTAGAAGGTGCAAGACAGGATAGCCTAGACCTGCTAGACGAAGAAAGAGACGTCGCTCTCCATCGCTCCGCCTTGTACCAGCAACAACTTCGCCGCTATCATAGTCGAAGAGTGCGGAGGCGAAGCTTCAGAACAGGTGACCTGGTTCTCCGCCTAATTCAAGACAGAAAAGGCTTGCACAAGTTATCCCCGCCATGGGAAGGACCGTTTATAGTCACAAAGGCGCTGCTCAATGGTTCCTACTACCTAGCCGACATCCGCGACGAAGAAGAAAAGAAAATGCGCAAGAAGGCGGCAGGAAAAAGGGGAACCAAGCGCAAGAGAGGCATTGACGATCCGTTCGAGCAAACAAGACGGCCTTGGAATATTGAGCAGCTACGTCCTTTCTACACTTAGCAATTTATAATTGTAATAAGTTAAGTATGATTATGAAATAAAAGTCTATGGTTCCTCATCTGTGTTGAGATGCATGCCATCTTTTGTCTTTTCTTGCAATCATATTTCCCCTATGTATCTAAGTTACCTATTTTCTAGCTCCGTGCAAAGGTTCAAACTGGTAGATACTTTCAGCTTTCGAGCCAACCCAAAGCAAAAACAAACTTTTTGCGCCGCCTAATTCCTTTGCCTCTGATTACTTATATGTGGTTCGCCTAGTAGTATGTCTTTGACACCAACATGTTGGCTTTGGTCCCTGATTCTAAACAAATGGTCTAGCCCTGGTTGTTTCAGCTAAAGTTACCGGCTGAGGTTTCGTCAACATACAAAAAGTCAAGCATATAAGTCAGGGTAAAATTAAGGCGGGCCATATAAATAAAGACAAAGTAAAACTTGTCAGCTAGTTTCCGCCTAACAAGGCAACAGCAAAAGTATATACAAATATTACAAATGTTGCATTGTTTCAGGGGCCGACAAAATAAGGCTGGTGGGAGGCAAGGACAAGAAAAGGTATGGCTCGGGGGAGCATCTACATCAGACTTGGGGGCTGACAACTTCAGCCCCAGAACTATCACTCCCCTCCGCCTCAGCCGCGCCGGCAGCTCCAGCTCCCTCTCCGCCAGGCACAGGATGGCGCCGGTAGAAGATTGAAGTGTCCACCATGTCGGCGACTCGCGTGGCGTAGCCGGCAACGCTGTCCAGCACAGCGACCGGCTCAACCTCGCTACCGTCTTTGTACGTCGACGGCATGCCTTCGGTGACGGCTTCTATCTCCGCCTCGGGGTAGTGCGCCATGAACAACCCAAGGGCAGTCTTCGCTCCACCCCGCGCCGCCGACTTCAGCGGGCTTTTGTGCAATTTGGTCGCCTGCTCTAAGATGGCGGGCACGTCGCTGAACTCGGTCGGCTCCTGACTGCCAGACGAAGTGAAGAACTTGGCGGCAAACCGCTTGGACGCCGCCAAAGTCTCGGCGATCAGCTCGCCCAGACGCGCAAGGCGATCCAGGCGAGGGCTGACAACCTTGTCATCGCCTAAACCGGCGGGAACTGCATCAAGAATAAAGCCATAAGTTTGGCTCAGGCTAAAGCAACATGGCAGTATCAAAAAAGGAGCGAGAAATTACCAAGGACCGAGTTATGGAAAGCCGACAACTCAATCATATGAGTTGCCAGCGCGTCCTCTGCAGTTTGGGCGCGAGAAGTCTGCTTGGATATCTCTTCCGCAGCCATCTTCTCCGCCTCCGCCAACTTGTTGCGCAGGCTTTCCAGCTCACCAGTGAGCTGGCTGGATTCCTGCGCAAACTTGAGTTGCTGGGCCTCCATCTCCTTTTGATGAGCCGCCTTCAACTCCAAGTTGGCGGCCGCCAAGTCTGAAGCTTCATTCATAACAGCTTGCATATCAGTGGACGCCTTCAGGATATCCTGGGCGTGGTCTAGCAGTTCTACAAATATGGATTCGCTAAGCTAAATGATTGACGGAAACATAGGTCAAAAGCATAGTTGGAGAAAGGGATCAACCCTACCTTCATCTTTTTGGCGGACCGCCTCCAGTTCGGCGATCCGCCTGTCCTTGGCCTCGCACTCCTTCTTCAGGTCGCGGTGGCGCCGGTTTATCTCGACTCGGGAGGAGACGAGCTCGACGTTGGCGGACACAAGGCCCTGCAAGAAAAAACAAAGGCATATAACATATTGTCGAATAACCACTAAGCCGGCAGTCAAAGTTTCTTTTGACTTGCCATCTAAGTGCTCGGGGGAAAGACTATATATATGCCGGAGGGGTAGAAACTTACAGATAGGTCGCCCTCTAAGTCGGCGAAGGCCTGCGACGCAAAGGCGGCAAAAGCCAAAGTTGACTCCTTGGCCTCCTTAAAGGTAGACCAAGGGTCCCTGACTTTTCCGCCTCCCGCAGTCGGGGCTGCCCTCCGGGACCCGCCGGCAGTCGACTCCAGCAACCCTTCGTTGGCGGCGCGCGATTGCGCGGCATCATCGGCCGTAGCCTCAGCCTGCAGAAGGGGAGTTTTGGGCGCACGGTCGGCGGAAGGGGCCCTTGGCGGAGCACCTGAGGCCGGAGCTGGGGGCTGACGTCGAGCGTCGCCCATGAAGCTGCCGGCGTGGAGCTGAGGGGTTGGCGGCACGGTGGCCGGCGAGCCGCCTTGCGGCCGCTTGCCTTTGCCAAGGAGCCTGGTCGTCAACCGGGAGGTTGCGACCCTTTCCCTGTTAACAAAAAGCAAGCACAGTCAATTGGCCAGTATTGAAGAGTTTTGTCGTCTGATAAAGGCAAAGTTGAGTACCTTCAGGGGATATTAATCCCCGCGTTCTCGCCAATGTTGGCGAGAGTCGGCTCGGTAGCCGACGCGATCCGTTTCCTCCTCTCGGCATTCGCCGTAGAGGAAGCAGCGCCGGACGCCTTGCGCTTCTTCGTCTTCCCGGCTTCCGACTCGTAGAAGTCGGGAGCCAGGTCATCCTCCCTCAACTCGGAGAGCTGAAAAAGAAGACATGTTAAAAGGAACTCAATCCTAGCCGGCAAAGCTGTCAAATAAGGGGCAAAGGAAGAAAATATTCACCTCAAGGGGAGGATTGTCGTGGGTGTGCATGGGCACGCCCTCGACCGCCTTCAACGACCCCGCCTTGACGAGGCTGCGGAGCCGGAATGCCAGGTCGGCGACCGGAAATATCTCTGCGCTCACGCGAAGAGAGGCTGTGTCAGTAGGCGAATACTGACACATCTTGTGCGGGCTGTACCGCAGGGGGAGGATTTGCCGGCCGAGCCAGCAAATGACGGTGTCGACCCCATCCAGCTGGGGGGAGCCATCGTCCTTGTGAGGAACTCGATCCGCCTTTGAATAAGGCGGAGTTCCTCCGTCAACTTGGGCACCGCCTCGTCCCAGCATGGGCGAGGCATGGGTGGCGCGTTGACGAATGCCGGAATGCCGACTTGACGGCCCGGCGCTGCCATGTCTTGGCAGTAGAAGAATGTGGAGGTCCAGCCCTTGACGGACTCAAGGTATGGTATCTTAGGATACCATTGGCGGCCCTGGTGGCAGTTGAAGGTGACACTACCGCAGGTCGCCAGCCGGCCATCCGGCACCGTCTATCTCCGGCAACGGAAGCAGTATCTGAAGAAATCTAAACTAGGCCTAATACCTAGGTAGCCTTCAAACAGAGCTGTGAAGCCGGCTAAGACTAATATACTATTGGGTGCGATGTTATGGGGCTGGAGCCCGTAGTGATCCAAGACCTCACTAAAGAAGGAGGAAGGCGGAAGCGCCATTCCCCTGACAAGGTGGGAGGTAAGGATTACCCGCTCTCCGGCTTCCGGGGCCGGGATGATCTCTCCCAAGGCGGCCCTCCACCGGCAATCCTCCCGAGTGGGGAGGTAGCCGACGGCCTCCAAATCTTGGAGGGCGTCTTCGTCGATGATAGAAGGCAGCCAGTAGCGGGACCCGAGGTCCGCCGCTTCTTCTTCCTCGTCGCTGGGGGCGTTCGCCGTCGCCGTTGCTGTGGTGGTCGGTGGAGGAGCCGAGGAGCCCGCCGCGGGTGCGCGCGCGGAGGAAGTCTGAGGGACGACGGCAGTGACATTGCCCGCCGTCGCCGCCGCCACGGGACGAGTTATGGCGCCGCCCATCGACGCCGCGAGCGCAGCCTCGGTCGCCGCGCCGCTCGACGCCGTCGAATGGGTGGGACCGGTGGACATCGCCGCGAGAAAAGGTCGCCGGAGGGAAGAAGTTCGCCGGAGCTCGTTCGGAGGCAGGGAGCGAAGAAGTGGAAGAGGTAAGGGCGCACGGAGAGCAAAGGCTGGGTAAAGAAAATGGACCGTTTGGCTACCTATTTATAGGGCCAGGCGTTGCTCCCTGTGCAACGGCGTTTTTAGTCGGACACGTGTCCAGCATCCGTTGCAGCCCATGATTGCACGATCTCCACGCCTCCTCTTTTCCCGCAATTTGTGATCGTGGCGAGATTCCCGCCTAGGCTGTTTTCAAACTGTCGAGAAGCCGGCTAGGTGGAAACCGCCAAGAAGAATGCTCGGCAAAGATTGCCGAGTAGCCGTCTTTTCCCATGATGGACAAAGGCGGCCGCATGTCAACATCAAGACACGCGAGCCTCGTTCATTTTCAGAATGGTTCAAGTCCTGCAGCCGCCAACCTTGGCAGATGAAGAATCAAGGAGAAGCCGGCGCCTGGAGAACTTCAACCTTTCTGGGGGCTAATGTTGGGGATATATCAACTAGGGGTATAACCAACATGGATCAATCCGGCTAGTCCAGGGTGGCCCAAGGGTGGTAAAGCCAAGGCCTGCCGGGCGGCCCAGATAGCTGACGTGCAAGGAAGTAGGTGGACGGTCCAAGGAAGGCAGAAGGCCTAAGCCCATCAAGCCACCGAGCCCAAGACGGAAGGCGGCAACTAAGCCGGCTAGGTCTAGGACTCTGATTACTTGCCGGACAAGTACTTGCCTTGTATCCTGGGGTCTGGCCGCCTATATAAGCCGGCCACCAGGAAGCCTTTAGGGCACGCTTGAATACGCATCATACACATTGTAACCTGTTCACGGCTATTGCCTCATAGTGAATTATAGCAGCACGTAGGATCCCGCCACCGCTGTGGGATCCGAAGCTGGGTAAAACTCGCTGTGTTCAATCCCGTCCTCGACGACACTAACCTTCTTCCCCACAATCCATACTTAGGCTAGAGGACCCCCGTCTCCTATCAAATATGCCGATACCACGACAAGGGGCCCAAGCCCCCTTCCTCCTTTGGTGGTGCCGCTCCCCCTCTTGGGCCCTCTTAGGGCCCATGTAGGTGGGAGGCCCCTTTTTTTTATTTAATAATTAAATTAATATATAATATAATTGATTCATAATTAATATATTTAAATACTATTTAATATCCCGTGAGTCCGAAACATTTTTCGAACCACCCGAACAACTTTCGGACATCCCTGGAACCATACCAGACCTTCCCGGACCACCGGAACTCTTTCCGGATCATTTCTCTCTCTCCAACAAAATCCTATATCATTCCACAACCTATCTCCGGGTATCGTTAAGACCTTAATTTTGTTACGCTACGGTTCGAGAACACTCCAGACATGGTCGAGACACTCCGCTCACCAATGACTGTCAGGGATACCTGGATGTATATGACGGCCCCTGTGCATTCTACGAATTGAAAGGAATATGCCCGAGAGGCAATAATAAAGTGGTTATTATATTATTCCATTTTTATGATAAATGTTTATTTCTCATGCTATAATTGTATTAACTGGAAACGTTAATACATGTGTGACTAATGAACAAATAAGAGTTCCTAGTAACGCCTCTCGTTTAACTAGCTCGTTGATTAACTGATGATTAAGGTTTCCTGATCATGAGCATTGGATGTTGTTAATAGCGGGATCACGTCATTAGGAGAATGATGTGATGAACACACACCCAAATTAAGTATAGCAATGCGATCAAGTCATTAAGTTTACATTGTTATACTAAGCATACGAAGTAATCCTAATCCTTAGACCATGAGATCATGTCAATCACTAACACCGGAAGAATGCTTTGATAACATCAAACGTCACACCGTAACAGGGTGACTATAAAGGTGGCGTTGGGTATTCCGAAAGTATTAGTTGAGGCTCATGGATAAATAAGTGGGATTTGTCCATCCAGATGACGGAGAGATATACTCTGGGCCCTCTCGGTGATATCACATCGACACCGCTTGCAAGCACGTGACTAGGTCACAAGGATGTCATATCACATAACGAGTAAAGAGTACTTGTCGGGAACGAGATCGAACTAGGTATAGATGATACCAAGGATCGGATCTCGGACAAGTAAAATATCGCGAGACAAAAGGAATTGGTTATGACGTTTTTGGTTCACATGATCACAAGATTCATCGTCGAATATGTAGGAGTCATTACGGATCTCCAGATCCCGCTGTTGACTATTGATCGGAGAGGTGTCTCGATCATGTCTACATTATTCACGAACCGTAGGGTGAGACACTTAAGGTTTGTCGACGCTTTTGGGTAGACACGGAATTTCGGAGAAAAGTTTGGATAGCACCGAAATTGTTTCGGGTAATATTGAAATAGTTCAAGGAGTTAATTGTCAATGGTTGCCAATGGTTGTTAATAGAATTAACAAATGAACCAAGGGGGTAAGTGTTAATGTTTGTTAATAGAATTAACAAATATTAAAAGAGATGAAATTATTTTATTTAATAAAAAAACCCTTGGAATTTTGAGTGGGAATTGATGAGAGAATGAGTGGGTTGAGTGGAGACTCCACTCACATGATGAGGGGAGAGGTGGGGGCACTCCAAATTCGTGGCTCCCTCCCCTTCCTATATAAAGAGGGGTGTAAGCTCCCTCTCCCCACACACTTGCCTCTCTCTCCCTCCTCCCGCTGCTCCACCTTCCAGCCATCCGCTTGCCGAAGCCATGGCCGATTAGTTTCTCCACCACAGCACGTTGTCGTGCTGCTGGAGTTTCCGGTGGTTCTACTACTTCCGCTGCCCCGCTGGATCGAGGGAACGGAGGTCGTCATCAAGTCGTACGTGTGACCGAGTACGGAGGCGCTGCCCGTTGCAGCGCACATCTTCACGATCTTGAGATCGACGAGTGAACGACTACATCATCCACGAGAATTATTCTCGAAACGCTTACGGTCTTCGAGGGTTAGTTCTCTTGGAATTTGTTCCACTCGTTACGAGCATCTCCTATACTAGATCTTGGCTTGTTGGTTTGTTCACACCGTAGGAAAATTTTTGTTTTCTATGCTACGAACCCATCAGTGGTATCAGAGCTGTGTCTATGCGTAGATGCTTTGTACGGGTAGAACACATATGTGTATGTGGGCGTTGATGATCATGTTATTGCTTCCTTTGTATATTTTGTATCTTAGTGGCATAGTGGGATGAAGCGGCCCGGACTTGAAGGGGATCGTGTGCAGAAAACAAAAAAATTCCTACCAACAATATCCTAAAAGCATGCCAAGATCTATTCTATGCAGATATAGTAGTACGAACGGAGATCGGAATACCTACCCTTGTAGACCGAAAGCGGGGATTACGTTCCCGCACAAACGTTGTCGATGAAGACTGACTAAGCCGACCTCAAGGTCGTGTAGAGGAAGCAGACCTCCGAGTACCGCTAGCGCAGCACCTCGCAGGGCGTCACACACGTACGGTGGAGACGACGGCCTCCGAAACTCCAGTCCAGGACGAGCAGCGGAAGACTTGGACCGGAACACCAGCAGCGCGGCAGCGGGCTATGGTGGAAGAGATCCCCCTCCTCAGCTCGGCGCGGCTCCGACAAGGGAACTACGAGATCGAGAGAGAAATTGAGAATTAATTGGTGAATTAACAGGCCAGGGGTGCCCCTTCTTATATAGGCTCTCAGGGGGGAGCCAACTAGCTAACCAGGCAATGTGGGACTAACCCCCACATGCCTGGTGCGGCTAGGGAGGGTGCGCCAGCCCCCTAGTGGGCCCTTGGCCCACTTGGGTCGGCCCTTCTGGCCCCCACCAAATCCCCAAGGGGATTTTCCCCCTCTTGGGCCTTCTTTCGCCCAGAAGGCCCATTTAGGGAAATCAGCCTAAATAAATTCGAAAATAAATATATAAAATCATATTTGCATATTAATTACACTAATTAATATCAAACATAATATATATAATTTTTCCTAGCTCCGAAAACTCTTTCGTCGCTGCCCGATCTCCATCGGACCTCTCCCGGGACGCTCCGAGTGATCTCTTTCCTTTCCGGTTGTCTTGTCGAAACCTCTTAAGTGTGTTACCCTAGCGGTTCGATATAATAACAGGTATGACCAAGACTCCTCTATGATCAACGACTAACTCGTAGGCCTTGACCCCATGAATTAATCCCTGTGATATAACAAATGAGTTTCATCTATCAAAACTGAACGCAAAATCTTAAACCTTTTGCCATAGCGATACTTAGCATGTCCGAGTGTCGTTCCATAGATATCTCCATATCTAATCCCGACCTCGTTACCGACGACGCTATCTTCTACTCGTTCATGATCTCATGTCTCCATGACCTAGTCACATGCTTGCAAGCTCATTAGACATGATCTCACCGAGTGGGCCCGAGAGTATCTATCCTGTTATGCGGACTGGCAAATCCCGCTCTTGACCCCTCGTCTCAACTACTCCTTTCCGATACCCAAAAGTATCACCGTTATTGTCATACTATATAAGATACGACGTTTGGTGCGATCAAAATATCTTCCAGAAATAACAGTAAGAGTTGATCTCACGGTCAAAGGCGTAACGACTATGTTCTCCAAATCTGGGTATGTCCATCACATCTTTCTCCAATGATATGACTCCCATTGCCGACCGGCGCCATGCCCCATGACCGGGAAACCTTGATCATCAATCGCGCAACGAAACTAGTCTTAGTAGAGGCTACTAGGGACCTGGTTGTTTACGTATCACATGGAAGCGTCGGAGAATGTGTTTGGCGGTGGAGTGAGACCTCGGCTCCTTGGCGTTTGCAATGGCACCCGTATTGTCGCAGAAGAGGATCACGGGGTCTTGCACGCTCGGGAACACTCCAAGTTCGATGACGAACTTCCTCAGCCACACAGCTTCATTCGCGGCTTCACAAGCAGCGATATACTCCGACTCCATTGTAGATTGTGCGACTATGGGTTGCTTCCCACTTCTCCAGCACACGGAGCCTCCATTCACCTTGAACACGTAACCTGTCTGTGACTTAGAGTCATCGGGGTCTGAGCAGAAACTTGCATCTACGTAACCCGTTACGCCAAGTTCTTCATCGCAGCCACCATACACAAGGAACATTTCCTTTGTCTTATTGAGATACTTAAGAATGCTCTTAATAGCTATCCAATGCGGCATTCCAGGATTACTCTGGAACCGGCTTGTCAAACTTAGAGCTAATGCCACATCCGGTCTAGTACTCAACATTGCATACATGATCGATCCTATGGCTGAAGCATAAGGATGCTTGGTCATATCGGCCTTATCCAGTTCCGTTACCGGACACTGTGCCTTCCGCAATATCTTATTCTTGATAACCGGCAGAGAACCCTTCTTTGCCTTCTCCATACCGAAACGCTTCAGTATTTTATCAAGATAAGTACTCTGACTTAGTGCTAATAGGCGCCTTGATCTATCATGATAGATTTTTATGCCTAAAACATACGCAGCTTCTCCCAAGTCCTTCATGGAAAATTTCATGTTTAAATATTCCTTTACGCTATTCAGAAGTTCCACATCATTCCCAATCAGCAATATGTCGTCAACTTACAGTGCTAAGAACACAACCGAGCTCCCACTCATTTTCTTGTAAATGCAGGTCTCTTCCAAATTTTGGATAAATCCAAAACCTTTGATTACCTCATCAAAGCGAAGATTCCAGCTCCGAGATGCCTGCTTCAATCCATAGAAGGATCGCTGAAGCTTGCACACCTTGTTAGCATTTCCTGGATCGACAAAACCTTCCGGCTGTACCATGTACAACTCTTCCTCAATGTTTCCATTTACGAAGGCCGTTTTGACGTCCATCTGCCAGATTTCATAATCATAATAGGCAGCTACCGCTAACAAAATCCGAATAGACTTAAGCATCGCTACCAGTGAAAAAGTTTCATCGTAGTCAATTCCATGAACTTGTCGGAAACCCTTTGCGACAAGTCGAGCTTTATAGACGGTCACATTACCATCAGCATCAGTCTTCTTCTTAAAGATCCATTTATTCTCGACGGCCTTGCGCCCTTCGGGAATATCCATCAAAGTCCACACTTTGTTATCATACATCGATCATATTTCGGATTTCATGGCTTCAAGCCATTTCTCGGATTCTAGACTCGCCATCGCCTCCTTGTAGTTCGTAGGTTCGTCTTGTTCTACTAACATGACGGTGCAAACCATGTTGCCATACCATTCTAGTGTGATACGAGATCTACCAGACCTACGAGCTAGAATGCCTTCCTCGACAGTTTCTCCCACTCCTTCCACGGAGGACGTTTTTGGAATTGCTTCCGTTGCGCCACTGGGAATCTCGAGTTCAGGATCAATAATTTCATCGAGGTCTACCTTCCTCCCACTTACTCCTTTCGCGAGAAATTCCTTCTCTAGAAAGGTACCGGTCTTCGCGACAAAAGTTTTGCCCTCAGCTTGGTTGTAGAAGGTGTACCCAACGGTTTCCCGCGGATATCCTACAAAGACGACTTTCTCCGACTTCGGTTCGAGTTTGTCGGGCTGTAGTTTCTTAACGTATGCCTCACAACCCCAAACCTTCAGAAACGATAACTTAGGGTTTTGGCCATACCATAATTCATACGGTGTCGTTTCAACGGACTTGGACGGAGACCTATTTAAAATGAATGCGGCTGTTTCTAACGCATAACCCCAGAAGGACACTGGCAGATCGGTAAGAGACATCATAGATCGAACACTATCCAGTAGAGTACGATTACGTCGCTCGGACACGCCGTTACGCTGCAGTGTTCCGGCTGGAGTAAGTTGGGGTACTATGCCACAACTCTTCAGATGTGTGTCAAACTCAAAACTCAAGTACTCGTCAACGCGATCGGATCGGAGGTGGTTGATTTTCCTATTAAGCTGATTCTCAACTTCACTTTGGAATTCTTTGAACTTTTCAAAAGTCTCAGACTTGTGTTTCATCAAATAGATATAACCGTATCTACTCAAGTCATTAGTGAAGGTGACGAAGTAACGATAATCATTGCGTGTTGAAACGCTCATCGGTCCACACACATCTGTATGTATGATCCCCAACAAATCCGACGCCCGTTCAACGAAACCTTTGAACGGTGTCTTAGTCATTTTGCCCATAAGGCATGGTTCGCATGTATCGAGGGATCCGAAATCCAACGAGTCCAAAAGTCCATCGGAGTGGAGTTGCTTCATGCGCTTTACGCCAATATGACCAAGACGGCAATGCCACAAATACATGGCGGTATCGTCACTACACTTAATCCGTTTGGCTTCTATGTTATGGATGTGAGTACTACGATCGAGATTCAACAAGAATAAACCGTTATTCTCGGGAGCATCAACATAAAAGATATCATTCATATAAATAGCACAATTGCTTGGCACTGATTTAAATGAATAACCGTCTTGTAACAGGCAAGACCCACTTATAATGTTTACACTCAAGGATGGCACAAAATAACACTTATTTAAAACCAAAACTAATCCCGATGGTAGATGCAGAGGGAGCGTGCCGACGGCCACCACGTCGACTCTCGATTCGTTGCCGACGTGCATCGTCTCCTCATCCTTCGCCAGCCGCCGTCTATTCTGTAACTCCTCCTGAGAGTTACATATATGAGCAACAGAACCAGTATCAAATACCCACGTGTTGCTCCGGGCGGATGTAAGGTACACATCTATAACATGTATATCAAATATACCTTGCTCTTTGTCGACCGTCTTGCCAGACTTCCTATCCTCCAGATACTTGGGGCAGTTGCGCTTCCAGTGACCCTTCCCCTTGCAGTAGAAGCACTCCACGCTAGCTCTGGGACCAGATCTGTTAGTCTTGGGCTTGGCATTCAACTTGCCTTCCCTCCTGGACTTCCAGCTTTGCTTTCCCTTGCCACCGGATTTCTTGAAATCAACGGCCTTGTTGACCATCAACAGCGTGTGCTCCTTCTTAATCTCTACCTCAACAGTCTTGAGCATCACGAACACTTCACCCAGGGACTTAGCCATGCCCTGTATGTTGTAGTTCATGACGAAGCCTTTGTAGCTAGGGGGCAACGATTGCAACACCCTGTCAATCGCCAGCTCATCGGGAATCTTGCATTCCAGAGCATTCAGGCGTTGAACGTAGCCAGACATCTTGACTACATGCTCGCTCACACTGCTATGCTCTTCCATCTTGGCCGAGAAGAAAAGCTCAGAAGCCTCATATCTCTCAGCCTTAGCCTGCGGCGCAAAGACAGCCTTCAGATCAGAAATAATCTTGAAGGCGCTCATCTTCTCGAAGCGCTTCTGCAGGTCGGCTTCCATGGCGTAGAGCATGCCACTCTGGACAAAGGCAGAATCCTCTGATCGGGTCTGGAAGACCTTCTTCTCATCCTCAGAGGCATCATCTGCGGGAGGGTCACCTATGGTGGCCTCAATGACGTAGGCCACCCTATGGGGAGTGAGGAGGATCCTCAGGTTGCGGAACCAGGCCATGAAGTTTGACCCATTGGTCTTAAGCTTTTCTTTCTCAAGGAACAGACCTAGGTTAAACGAGGGGCGAGACATCTACAATGGAATTTGCAACAACATAAGACTTTGTTCATAATAATTTTGAGTTATAGTATTTCAGAAAATAACTAACATAACTCCCACTCAAACGAACATCCCTCTTGGTCGTTTAAGCGATTACACGACCCCCATCCATTGCACCACCCCTCATCGTCAGAGCCGGCGACACAACTTCAAGAGTAGACAAAAACGTCCGCCACACCAATTTTGTGACTCGTGCTCGACCTTTCGGTCTTCCTGTTCCGAGGCCATATTTCTGAATATGCTAGGCTCGCCACCAAAGACCTCCACGCTGACGCTTGTGCAACATGGCTTACACCCACTGTATACGAACGACGAGATGTCTGACACCCGATCATCACGGCCTGCCTCATAACGTAGAACTTTCTTGGTGGTGCGCGTTGGAGGGAGAACACTAGTGGTATTTTGAAGGGATCATCTTATATAGCTACCGCCGTGTAACTAATGTATATTATACACACAATCACACAATATAAGATGCACACAAAACATCAAATGTAATGCAATGTGATATATTCCATTGCGCCATGATCTTCTTGGCCCCCGCAGTTCATAAACAATTTAATAAACCTACCTTGACCATATCACATAGCCCCTGCAAGATAAAGTTAGACGCTTCTACTTTATCTTTTGCATATTTTACGTGGCTCGGGGCTTTCGTAAATAGAACCGCTTCATACCTACGAATATTATGACCACAACAACGATCCAATAATTGCATATTTAAACATCCCTTTCGGGCCCTCCATTGAAAATGCGAAGACCAACTAAAGAGAGAGAAACTGACACCCGCCAGCCACATATACGATACAAGCCGTACGTCACTAGTGGAACCAGTCTCGCGTAAGCGTACGCGTAAAGTCGGTCCGGGCCGCTTCAGCAACTCAATGCCGCTGGAATACACAAGTGCACGCTAGAGGGTAGCAAATAACAGGAACGGTGCCCCCGTGCAGAACACGGGTTCTAACAGCGTACAACTATATCTACGATAGATCGGCTCTGATACCACTGAAGGGGATCGGGTGCAGAAAACAATAATTTTTCTAGCAACGATATCACTAAAAGCATGCCAAGATCTATTCTATGCAGATATAGTAGTACGAACGGAGATCGGAATACGTACCCTTGTAGACCGAAAGCGGGGATTACGTTCCCGCACAAACGTTGTCGATGAAGACCGACGGAGCTGACCTCAAGGTCGTGTAGAGGAAGCAGACCTCCGAGTACCGCTAGCGCAGCACCTCGCAGGGCGTCACACACGTACGGTGGAGACGACGGCCTCCGAAACTCCAGTCCAGGACTAGCAGCGGAAGACTTGGACCGGAACACCAGCAGCGCGGCAGCGGGCTATGGTGGAAGATATCCCCCTCCTCAGCTCGGCGCGGCTCCGACAAGGGAACCACGAGATCGATAGAGAAATTGGGAATTAATTGGTGAATTAAAAGGCCAGGGGTGCCCCTTCTTATATAGGCTCCCAGGGGGAGCCAACTAGCTAACCAAGCAATGTGGGACTAACCCCCACATGCCTGGTGCGGCTAGGGAGGGTGCGCCGGCCCCCTAGTGGGCCCTTGGCCCACTTGGGTCGGCCCCTCCTGGCCCCCACCGAATCCCCAAGGGGATTTTCCCCCTCTTGGGCCTCCTTCTTTCGCCCAGAAGGCCCATTTAGGGAAATCAGCCTAAATAAATTTGAAAATAAATATATAAAATCATATTTGCATATTAATTACACTAACTAATAAACATAATATATATAATTTTTCCTAGCTCCGAAAACTCTTTCGTCGCTGCCCGATCTCCATCGGACCTCTCCCGGGACGCTCCCGGTGATCTCTTTCCTTTCCGGTTGTCTTGTCGAAACCCCTTAAGTGTGTTACCCTAGCGGTTCGATATAATAACAGGTATGACCAAGACTCCTCTATGATCAACGACTAACTCGTAGGCCTGGACCCCATGAATTAATCCCTGTGATATAACGAATGACTTTCATCTATCAAACCTGAACGCAAAATCTTAAACCTTTTGCCATAGCGATACTTAGCATGTCTGAGTGTCGTTCCATAGATATCTCCATACCTAATCCCGACCTCGTTACCGGCGACACTATCTTCTACTCGTCCATGATCTCATGTCTCCATGACCTAGTCACATGCTTGCAAGCTCATTAGACATGATCTCACCGAGTGGGCCCGAGAGTATCTATCCTGCTATGCGGACTGGCAAATCCCGCTCTTGACCCCTCGTCTCAACTACTCCTTTCCGATACCCAAAAGTATCACCGTTATTGTCATACTATATAAGATACGACGTTTGGTGCGATCAAAGTATCTTCCAGAAATAACAATAAGAGTTGATCTCACGGTCAAAGGCGTAACGACTACGTTCTTCAAATATGGGTATGTCCATCACATCGTTCTCCAATGATATGACTCCCATTGCCGACCGGCGCCATGCCCCATGACCGGGAAACCTCGATCATCAATCGTGCAACGAAACTAGTCTTAGTAGAGGCTACTAGGGACCTGGTTGTTTATGTATCACACCCGTATTAATGTTTCCGCTTAATACGGTTCTAGCATGACACAAAAACCTATTTTGAACAAACGAGATATGATAAAAAATACACTTTATTAATTGCCTCTAGGGCATATCTCCTTCAGGACTAACCTTACATGTCCACGTACATGAGACTTGTTCCACGACTGACATGCAACTTGTTTTGCATAAGTGGCTTTGCGGGTGTCTGTCTCTCCCACTATAGTTAAGATATAAAATAGAACGGGTTGCTAATAATATTTTCATCACCGTTGTGGTTTCATGTTTGTAGGTAAGAACAGTTCTATTTTCAAAAGCCCTAAGCCACGTAAAATATGAAAAATAAAAAATTAGAGGACGTCTAACTTGTTTTTGCAGGGCATGTGATGTGATATGGTCAAAGTTACAAATTTGATGTATGAGATGATACCTTTTTGAAAATTATGACAAACCGGCAGGAGCCAAATGGTTGTCTTTTTAATTTATAGCCTGCATGCTAAATATCATATCTAGATGATACGTTGTAAATTTGGAGGACAATCAAGAAGGAGGCGCCATGGACCTTGGTGCCACGCCGGTGGAATGATGGAGATCATGCCAAGATGCACAAGATAGAGATTAAGTGCGAGAAGGACCATATCATATCACATTATCCATGCATGTGATGTTAATCCTTTAATGCATCTTATTTTGCTTAGATCTTTTCTTAGATCGCGACGGTAGCATTATAAGATGATCCGTCTCACAGTTAATATCAAGATAATAATGTGTTCTTCCTTAGTATGCACCGTTAAGAAAGTTCGTCGTTTCGAAGCACCACGTGATGATCGGGTGTGATAGACTAAACGTTCGCATACAACGGGTGTAAGCCAGATTTACACACGCAAATACTACGGTTCTACTTGGCGAGCCTAGCATGTACATACATGGTCTCGGAACACGTAACCGAAAGGTAAAGCATGAGTCATATGGATGATATGATCAACATGGTCGGTGTTCGCCTATGCAGCTGCACCATCTCTCGTGATGATCGGTTATTGGTGTAGTGAATTTGGTTCGTGTAATCACTAAAACGACTAGAGGGATGTTGCTTTTGAGTGGGAGTTGACGTTATAATTTAGAATTAGTTAACTCCACATATCTATCATAAACATAGTCTAAAATTGTGTTTGCATAAATATTTGTAGTATTGGCATTCGTAGTCCACTACGCACTGGGCTTGTTTGTTGAGATCAAAAATGTTCAAAATCTGATATTTACTCTATGGACTGGTACCATATTGTTAGTAAGTAATTATGTATAGAAAAGTTTTAAAGTTCTATTGCAAACTTTCAGTAACTCTAAAATTGGTCCATGTGATTTGGAATCTAAAATGAGCAACAATTCTTATTGGTGTCTTAATTCATTCTTGTCTCCGTGAAACTTAGTTTTCAAATTTGTTTGATAATTGAGGAGAACGATGGAGCTAAAAAATTGTTTTCAGAAATAAATGATATGACTGATATCTAGGACCTTGTTTTGGTTACAAGTTTTTTGAATTTCAGTGGGAGTACCTGAGCTCATATTGTATGAGTATGTACTATAAGATAGAAGATGCTAGGCATCTCGATATCCAAATTAGTTTGGCACTGATTCATATCCAATCTAATTGAGCCATGGTAGCTTCATCATGATAGGATTCATGATGGGATGGATAAATAGTGTAAATGAATTTGTTCATTGCACTAAAAGACCACTAATAGTGAAATCTAGAAGAACACTTATCATATGATGATCAACTTCAACATAAAACTCCAAAGGATGCTAATACTGACTATTCACGCCTAGGATTTTGTTCCAATTTGATTGGCACATATTTTGATGATGAATGCTTCTTCCGCATAGAGAGGAAAAAACGAAAGAGGATCTGCAAAAGTATTTGGCAGAAAAGAAAAGACTAGCAAATCTAGTTCAGGTGTATATGGCTGATATACATGTTATAGATATTTTTCCTATTAGTCACGTACTGTAATTCTTGGGTATTTGTACTAGATTGGTTGGTATGAACTGTCATACAACTCAATACAAGAATACAATGGCCTAAGTGACTTACGAGGAATGTGGTAACAATACGCAACAAAAATATGATAATTTGTTATTGTGTTCGTAGTTGGTATTATAACTAGCCCGCGAGATTTATTCTAAAATAACTTAATAAATTTTTTATTTTGTTCTGGTCTAAATAAAACAAGTAGTTGTTCAAATTTTGACCATAATCCATATAAGATGGATAAGTTATTATAAATCTTGTTGGTAAAACATATATCTATAATACTAACGCTAAACGCCACAAGGCTAATGATTTGAATTCCACATAATTGTGGAACCGCCATCTAAGTCATATTAGAAATAATTGCATGAAGAAACTCAATGTTGTTGAATTTCATAGTCACCTGATTTTGAATCATTTGACGCTTGCAACACTTTCTAAAAGGAAAATGACTTGAACTTCGTTCGAGAGGACTAAGATTGAACGAATAGCTAAACATGTTGGAAATCACACATGATTGATGTATGTGATCCATTGGGTGTAGCCATAAGCGGTAGATTCATCTACTTCGTTGATGATTTGAATAGATATATTCGGATTTACCTATTCAATGAGAAAGAAGTCTGAAACATTTGAATATGTTCAAAGATTTCAACATGACGTAGAAAATCATTGTAACAATAATATCTATGATGAGTTCATAGAAGGGATTATTTAATTTATAGGTTTAGCACAAGACATCTAAGTGTTGTGGAATTAATTCCACAAATTATGCCTCCCTAAAACACCACAGAAGTATGGTGGGTTCGAGAGACATAATCAGACCGTGTTTTGACATGGAATATCAAAGATGTAAATTGAAATTGCCATTATATTTTTGAAGAGCTATGCTTTAGAGACTACCGCTTTTACACTTAAAAGAGTACCATCATATATGATCCACTGAATTGACAACAATATGAGATATGTGACGGGAAGTTACCCAACGGTCTTTTCTTCATTTTTGGTATGCAAATGATTTTCCAACCAAAATGGATAAATATCTTTGTAGGTTATCCCAAGGAAGCATTGGGAATTCTTTCCACTTTAAGCTAAAGACAAAGTGTTGTTGTCGCTGAGAATGGCTTATTTCCGAGAAGGATGTTCTCGTGAAAGTTTTGAGTGGGAGGACAATAGAATTCAATAACTAAGATGAGCAGAGTGGCGCAACATCAGAATTTGTTCTGGAAGCAGCCATGTCGCCCATGACACCCACAACTACATGTTGTTGAAGCTCTGGAGATTGAATTATATATTGAACCTCACAAGTCGGGTACACTTTCGTAATCGAATAATAAGGATTTGAGAACGAAATATTATTGTAGGACAATAGTAAACCGATTGTATACAAGGAAGCGATGATGGGCCCTTAACTCCGTTAAAAATGGTTGAACGCCATAAATCCAAGATAGTATTCATAGACGAAATCAAGCTTGGAACTTGGTAAAATAAAAATGAGTCTATAAACAGAAGTGGATGTCACATCTATAAAAGGTTTGAGTTGTCAAAAATTGTTTACGACAAAGTTCAAGAAGTTGACTACGTTAAGACTTGGATCTTCCGTAGCGAAACCTTAAATCTGAATGGGATTATTCTAGCAATCGCTGCATATGAGTTATGCCGGGTAACAAAGTTGTGTTCCTTAGTTGGAGTACTAACCAAGGACGTATAGCTGATACATCCGAGGGAGTTGTTGATCCCGAGAGAGCTAGAAAGGGGAATGCATACTTCCATGATAGAAGTATGCATCACAGAGATGATATCTTCATTGAATGAAATAGTCAAATGAATTTTTGATTTCATTATGAACAATGAAGATGCTTGCTTTCGCAAGAAATTAAGTGGGAGCGCTAAGACATATTCATGATACTTTGTGTAGATGACATATCGTTGACTGAAAGATCATGTATATTTACTTGACATAATTAAAAGTTTCACTGAAAGTAGTTTTCACTGAAAGGACTTAGACCAAAAATCATGTTAGGCATCTAAGATTCATGGAGATGAATTGATACGCTTAAAAGGTTGGGTCAAAGTACATAAAAGAGGTACCGAAATAGTTCGATATGGAAACATCAAGAAGTGTTCTTGTTACATGGCGTGTTAACAAGACTTGAGTGTATTCGATACTTGATGAGTTTAGAAATATGCGTCTTTTTTAATATCAATCATAAATGCCATGATATGTACACAACCAGATATCATATGTTGTAATATAGTTACAAACATATACCAGAGTGATTCATGTGATGATCACTGGATAACAGTAAGATATTCTTGTGTGCTTTGGAAGAACGAAGAATATATTTTGGATACGAAAGTGACAAATATATCTCTGTAATATGTTACACTGAGGGGAGTTGTATCACATATCCGAATAAAATTAATTTTGATCTCAATAAGGCTATATGTGTGTTAAGTGAAAGTGGCACAATAGGATGGAAGGAAGTTCCATGTTGGTTTTGGATGAGTTCCAAAGTTCAACAATATGACGGATTCTACAAATGAGGATAAGTGTATTGTCGTTGTGACAAACGGAATACTACAACCTAAGGCTAAATATATCATTGCTATGACTAGCAAACGATAGCTATGTATATTGTTGTTTTGACAACAAATTTTGAGTCAATAAGTTCTTGCGAACTTGGTGTAGTTCCATGTGTGTCAGATCTATGTAGCTATATTGTTCTGACAGTATTAGCAACGTGATTCATACGGATGAACTAAAGGTTCCACCATGTGACCAAAGCTATACTAAGTCATGCCTAATCTCATTCAGAATGAGTCGTGCGTAGAGACGCAAAAGATATGCGATATACATACGGACCTGAAACGTTCAAGGTCCGTTGACTAAAACCTCTTCCATGAGCAATCATCACCAGAAGGCCATTGGTGTTGGATCTTTACAAGTGTTAACTAGATTATTGACTCTAGTGCAAGTGGGAGACTGAAAGGAATATGCCCGAGAGGCAATAATAAAGTGGTTATTATATTATTCCATGTTTATGATAAATGTTTATTTCTCATGCTATAATTGTATTAACTGGAAACGTTAATACATGTGTGACTAATGAACAAATAAGAGTTCCTAGTAACGCCTCTCGTTTAACTAGCTCGTTGATTAACTGATGATTAAGGTTTCTGATCATGAACATTGGGTGTTGTTAATAGCGGGATCACGTCATTAGGAGAATGATGTGATGAACACACACCCAAATTAAGTATAGCAATGCGATCAAGTCATTAAGTTTACATTGTTATACTAAGCATACGAAGTAATCCTAATCCTTAGACCATGAGATCATGTCAATCACTAACACCGGAAGAATGCTTTGATAACATCAAACGTCACACCGTAACAGGGTGACTATAAAGGTGGCGTTGGGTATTCCGAAAGTATTAGTTGAGGCTCATGGATCAAGAAGTGGGATTTGTCCATCCAGATGACGGAGAGATATACTCTGGGCCCTCTCGGTGATATCACATCGACACCGCTTGCAAGCACGTGACTAGGTCACAAGGATGTCATATCACATAACGAGTAAAGAGTATTTGTCGGGAACGAGATCGAACTAGGTATAGATGATACCAAGGATCGGATCTCGGACAAGTAAAATATCGTGAGGCAAAAGGAATTGGTTATGACGTTTTTGGTTCACACGATCACAAGATTCATCGTCGAATATGTAGGAGTCATTACGGATCTCCAGATCCCGTTGTTGACTATTGATCGGCGAGGTGTCTCGATCATGTCTACATTATTCACGAACCGTAGGGTGACACACTTAAGGTATGTCGACGCTTTTGGGAAGACACGGAATTTCGGAGAAAAGTTTGGATAGCACCGAAATTGTTTCGGGTAATATTGAAATAGTTCAAGGAGTTAATTGTCAATGGTTGCCAATGGTTGTTAATAGAATTAACAAATGAACCAAGGGGGTAAGTGTTAATGTTTGTTAATAGAATTAACAAATATTAAAAAGAAATGAAATTGTTTTATTTAATAAAGAAAACCCCTTGGAATTTTGAGTGGGAGTTGACGAGAGAATGAGTGGGTTGAGTGGAGACTCCACTCACATGATGAGGGGAGAGGTGGGGGCACTCCAACAGTCGGCGCATGCTTCTCGATCGCCACCTGAGTCACCAGCTCTGTCGACGGGGCAGATGTGTGCTCCACGTCACGTTGAGGGGAGCTGGCATCGCCAGAGCGGTGGCTGGAGTAAAGCAATGCAACACTCAACTCAAAGATTGAAACTCCAAAGTACAACTCGGAAAAGAAAGAGGAAAATAAACTCACCTGGTGGTCTCAAACTCGTCATCGTTCCCCAGGGAGAGAGATGGCATACGAGCGAACTCGCGTGGTGGCGCCGAGCTAACAGGAGGAGCGGCCAGCGGTTCGTCCCAGTCGCCCTGGGACTGGACACCCGAAGACATCGCGCCGCCTTCCTCCAAATCAGCATCCGCACCTTTCACGGGCGACGAAGCAGTCGCAGAGTCGCCACCACTTCGACGCTTCTGCCTCTTCCGTGCGGGTTCCTCCTCGTCGTCATCGTCCTCCACCTCTTCGTTAGGGGAGGTAGCGTACGGAAGGTCGTCGTCGTCACCCTCCTCCTCTACAATCTTCGACTCGTCGTCGGGGCCGTTTTCAGGGAGAGGAGGAAGGCTGACCAGCAAAGATCGACCCTGAAACACGCAAACACAAGTCGAATCAGGAAATAGACAATCAAGAAAGGAAACAAGGAAGAGAACAAGTCAAGAACTAACCTCGGGAATAGGGTTCGCCGATCCGTACGCAGCAACAGGACATTTGACGTTGCAGAGGTCCGCGGCTCGGAGGTTAGTGATGCCCCTCACCTTGGTCTCCACTTCCTCGTCGTCGAGTGGCTGGTCGCTGGCGCCCTCGACTGCCCACATCGGGTGGGACCGAGCGCTAAGCGGTTGGACGCGAAGCCGGAAGAATGTGGCCATCAGGAAGACGCCACCCGTCTCGCGCCCCAGGGTCTTGACGAGGTTGCGCGGACTCCTTCTCCTCCTCGGCAAGAGGGTGCGCCCAGGCACGAATCTTCCGCAATTCGCGCCCGCCGTCGAAGTGCGCCAGGCCCTCCTGGTCGCACTGGACGTAGAACCACCTCTTCTGCCACCCCTAGACGTAGTCCGACTTCTTCATTTGAAAGTTCGCGGTGTCACCGCGCACCTGGATGCCGAAGCCGCCCACCGGGTATGTCAACCCGCTCTTCCCAACGTTCTTGCGAACAAGGAAGAGCGACTTCCATAGCGCCCAGTGGGGTGCGATCCCCAAGAAGCACTCGCAGAGCACGATGAAGCTCGCGATTCTCAAGACGCCATTGGGGGTCAGATCGTGGATCTGAACCCCATAGGCATATAGGAGTCCACGAACGAAATCGTGGAGAGGGAACCCGAAGCCCCGCGGAAGGAAATCCACGAAGCACACGCGTTCCCCCTCGCGAGGTGCGGGGTACACCTCCTTGCCAGGAGCACGTACCTGGGCCTGGTCCGGCGGTGGCAAGAGGCCTTGCACGCGAAGAAGCTCGAAGTCCGTCTTCTTCACCGTCGATCTCTGCCAGTCGCCGTCAAGCTTCTTCATCAACCCGGCTTCGGCGGCGGCGGCGGAGGTGCCAGCGGCGGCCTTCGACTTGCCCATGGCTGCGAAGGACTATAGAAGGTGGAAGGACCAAAGGCACAGAGCTTGGACGGAGGCGAGAATGGCAGAAAGCAAAGGAAAGGATGCACGGACGATTGGAGAAGATGATGCCCTCGCGCTGTTGCGTAGTACTTATGCTTCGGAGAAACTCATCTCAGCCGTCCGCAAAACAACTGTTCCGAGCAGCTACATCCAGCCGTCCACGTGTCGTGCGGAGAGGCTAACTGTCGCCGCCCACCTCGTCCATTACGCACGGGAATCAAGGCGTCATCATCGTGCCGCGAAAATTTCGCGCCCAGTTCGAGAGACGTGACAAATGCTGACCACAGTCAACTCTGACAGCGGAGCCCACTACGTCACGTCCCATCGAGCGCAGAAGCGTGCCACAAAGCGTCATCGATGACGTCAGCAAGGCAGACTGGAGAAGACAGAGAGAAACAAGACAACTCGAACGCGCGAGTCGAGTAGTAAGCTCCACAGCTGAAAACAACAATAGGACAGTTGAAAGGACAATGATGTCGCCTAGAGGGAGGTGAATAGGCGGTTTAAAACTTTTCCGGTTTAGGCTTGATAATTGCGGAATAAAACTAGGTGTTTAAAATAACAAGCCGACAACCTAAATAAACTACGCTCACCTATGTGCACCAACAACTTATGCTAAGCAAGATAAACAACAAGGTGATAGCTATAGAATACTTCAAGCACGAAGGCTATCACAATGTAAATTGCATAAGTAAAAGGCTCGGGTATAGAAATAACCGAGGCACGCGGAGACGAGGATATATTCCCGAGTTCCTCCTTGTTAAGGGAGTACGTCTCGTTGGAGAGGTGTGAACCGACACAACGGTTCAAGAACCACAAAGGTTTCACCTTCTTCTCCGATGAACCACGCCACAAAGGCTTGGCTCACCTTCCACTACCGGAATTCCTTCGAGGCGGAATCCGGAGCCTTTCAACATCAATCCAGGGCACAACCCACAATGAGATTGGGGGCTCCCAAACGGCTTCCAACAACAATCCGGGGCACAACCCACAATGGGATTGGGGGCTCCCGAACGGCTTCAAGTGACCACACAAGGGTCCAACCACCACCAAGGCGTCTAGGGTCCAAGGACCCAAGAGTAACAAGCTCACAAACTTTCAACTTCCACGAATCCTCGTGGAGAGCAAACCGATGCACCAAATGCAAAAGGCAAGAGCACAAGTGCTCAAATCCATCACTCTCGAATTCCAACAAAGCAAAAAATGCTTATGGGGGAATAAGAGAGGAAGAACAAAGAGGAGATGCACCAAGAACTCCAAGATCAAGATCTACTAGGTTCCCCTCACTTAGAGGAGAGATGGATTGGTGCAAATGTAGATCTAGATCTCCTCTCTCAAATCCCTCAAAGATATGCAATAATCATGGGAGGAAATGAGAGAGGGGCAAGCTTTCCAAGGTAACCAGTGGAGGAGAGAGAGGGGGAAAATTCGTGCTTGGAAGAGCTTCTCTCTCTGGGGAAGAAGGGGCCTTTTTATAGGTCCCACGAAAAAGAGCCGTTGCAGGAAAGCTTCACACCGGAGTTTCCGGTCACTAGGGCCGGAAACTCCGGCCAGGGGCGGAAACTTCGGCCTACTGGGACCGGAAACTCCGGCCCCCACCAGGGGCTGAACACCGCCAACACATCCGAGGCTAGGGCAAACTCTCCGGTGCCTTGTTTTGTTGCCTTGTTATAGATTGGTTGCCTTGTTTTGTTTTATTGAACTAGGATTCCTCCATAGGACAAATAATTCAACTCATTGCTTTCTAAACCAAACAGATGTCTCACCCCAATACCAACACCAATGATTTGCATACAACTATGCGACTACTATTAGAGAACCAGAGTCAGCTGTTGAAGATGATCAATGAGCAACTGCCTAAGATTGATCAAAACCATAGTGATTTTGAAGAGAACCTTATGACCAAACTAAAGGCATGCAAAACTTGTGGAGAAATAGGACATACGTCCAAAGAATGTTCTGAGGAGTGGCCCCATGGTCATACCAGACATCTAGTTAAAGGATGCCCCACAAGTCAGATTACTTGCTTTTTGTGTGAAGCAACAAATCACGTTCCAACTCAATATCAACTCTACCCCGTGGTGCAAGAAGTCAGTCAGCAAGTCAAAAAGGGGATGCAACAAAATCTCATGAAGCATGTGGAAGTACAAGAAAACAAGGAGGAACACAAAAGAGATACTAGCCATATAACATGTTTTACATGTGGAGAACTAGGACATTATTCATGGGACTGCAAAGAGAAAAGGACTGGTCAGGATACTGAACCAAATCCTCATCAAAATGAGACTGTGGGTCATACTAATGTGAAGAATGAAATAAGAGTAAGATCACTTCCGAAGATATCCAAAAGTACCTCCAAGTGTTGCTATAAATGTGAAGGAGATCACCTAGCTCGAAATTGTCACATCAAACGAGACTGGACTTCTTTAATTGAGATAGAATATAGCAAACAAGATTTGGAAGAACCGTTAGCCCTGGAAACACCAAAGAAGAAGAGGAACTTAAGTGACGTAATTTGCTACAAATGTAAAGGCAGAGGACATTATGCTGATAAGTGCCCAGTAAAGATGGAGGAGAAATGCTTTAACCGCTCACACAAGAAAATCATCAGCCCCGTGACATGTCGCAGATGCGGAGCAACAGGACACTATGTCAGTGGCTTCCCTGAGTGGAAGAAGAATAAATCTCTCCAAGGACCGAGTGGAAAACGTGAGTGCTAAAATTTCCGTATCCACCACATGCCATTTTATTTTAAATACTTGTACGCTTTACATCAGAGAAATAAACAAGATTACAGAAAATTTCTAGACTGACCACAAAAATTTCTTTTAAGGGTGGTAGCCACCCAGTTAAAGTAAAACCCTGCTGCTTAAACTCAGAGATCCCAAACCATCTTTCTTTCTATCCTCCTAATCATAAAAATCATTCGCTGCCAATTCTCAAGTTTCCGTGTCAAGCGTTACATTTGTCAAACCTCTCGAATTATCAGAATCGTTCAAGCATTTGCTTTCTTTCTAGCTTCTCCGAATCTCGGGGACGAGATTCCTTTTAAGGGTGGTAGTCTGTAACATCCCAACATTTTATAATATTCAAAAATCACTAAAATTTAAAACTTTTCTTTTTATTAAAATAAAATATTAAATGCATAAGGAAACCAACTATGAAAGACTTCAAACTTGAGTTTAATATTTCCAATGTCACAGTTTAAACATTTTATTATCCACTGTATTTCAAAAACTTAAAATGTAATTTGACAAATATTTTACAAACTACAATCCATTTTATTTTAAGTAAATAGTTTACTTATAAGAAATTGATTTCAACCACTTAGTCATATCTATTCATAAATTCACAAATTATTTAAAAATGGTGTTAGTTGCCAAATGGTTTTCATTCTCTCAACTAAGTTCAAAACATGGTGTTAAAATTCCAATTCTTTAATTTACAACTATAAACTTCATAGATTTTAAATTAATGAATTAGCCAAAATTAAAATTAATTAAACCCTAGTTTTAAATTAAACATAAAGTGTCAATTTTACATTTAATCAATTTTTCGAAATTATTATTTTTGAAAAGTGTTCAAAACACTCCCACAATTGGTTTAACAGAAAGATAATAATTTTACAAATTTTTAGAATTTTGTTTGACCTCATTTGTACATTCAAATCAAAAGTTATGAATTAATTGGAGAAAAATCAGAAAAAGAAAATACCTGCTGACGTCAGCGGTGACGTCAGCCGATCGTCTTCAACCTCCGACCGAAAATCCCGCCGTGATCTCCTTTCCAAAATCCGGCGAGTTGTTTGCGGGATTTATTCCCTCCTCTGCCTCCATATAAACCCCGCGTCCCCGCCTCCGTTTACCCTCTCCTTCCTCTCTGTTTCGTGCCGCCAGGCTCAAGAAATCGCTCGCCGGAGTCCGCACCATCCGCCGCAGTTTTTCTTCAACCACCGGCGAGGTGAGCCACCCCCTCGCGCCAGAGACCCCATCTACCCTCATCCCCGTGCTCTTGCGCAACTCTTGAACCCCCTCCTTCCTTTTTCCTGCAGAAGAACGTCGAGGACGAGCTCGACGGAGGTCCGCCGACGCCCGAGCCGCCCCAACCGCTCCTCCACGTCGCGCTTGGATGAATCCCGCGTCGACACCGCCACCATAAGATCCGCCGTGTCGCGCCGCGCCTCCTCGTCACCTCCCCGAGCCCGGGAACCTACGGGAGCGTGGACTCCGTCATCGACCGACGCCGGCGCCACCACCATCGCCATCTTCGGTGAACCTCCGCCGCCACCCTCCGGTCAACGCGTGTGAGCCCTTCGATCTCGATCTGACGGCGTAGATTAGAAGCGTTATTCGAATCGGTACGGTTAGATCTGGATCGTAGATCTAGATCTGGACGGCCCAGATTCAATCACTTAATCCCAGTCAGCACGCATAGTCACCGCCACGTCGTGCCTCGTCAGCGCCCAGTCAGCTGCCACGTGGAAAATGATTTTCTTAATTAAATTTAATTGGCAGTTTTACAGAAACACCCCTGCCACTTAGATCTGTCACAACTTTTTAACCACTTATCCAAATTTAACAAACTTTATATTTTTGGAAAGCTCTCGACATGTAGAACATTTTAGATCAGACAAAATTCAAATTTGACTTAGTTTAAAATATTCAAATTTCAAATGGTGAATTTGAGTATTTTTGTCATAACTTTTAATCTGTAATTTCAAAAATTACAAATAAAATTGTTTTGGAAACTTTAGAATATTTGTAAATTAATGCCACTGCTATAAAATATTTTTGAGTAAATTTTGAATGAATTCATAGTTATATATTTAATTTGAATAGTTTGAGTATTTTCAACATAACTATTAATAAAAATAGTATTTTTGATTAAAGTAAATTGCTATAAATTTAATTAAAATACCTCTGTCTATTAACACTATTTATTAAATTATATTATAAAAATTTAATCATAGAAAACTTTAATCTTATAATTATTCCTTTTGTTATATTTTCCAAAAATAGAAATTAATTAAACTGCATTTATAAATTCATGCATATTTATAAAGAAATCACAAAAGTTACTTTTGATGTTTCTTGTGATTTAAAATTTCATTTCATTCATAGCATATTTTATTTTGTAGATATAATTCTCATAGGAAAACCTCTCTTCATTAGTTTTCTCTAAGTTAGAAATAATTTCAACTTAGCATTTTTGTGAAGTGCTACACTTAGACACTTAGTAATTTTCAACATGGAGCTGGAAGACCAATGAAGGACTTAGCCAAACAAGACTCTAGAAGAATCTCCAAGGAGTGGAAGCACTTAGAAGAAAGATCAAGAAGAAGTTCATGAAGACCAACCAGAAATATTTTCTAAGTCTTTCTCCCTCTTTCTTCTTTCTCCCTCCTTCTCCTGTTAGACTTCATGATGACTAAGCAAATCAAAGACCAGCCTCGAGGATACAAGGACCACCAAGTCTGAAGATTTATCAAGTCTATCAAAACTTCAATCAAGACATCACCAAGGAGAATATTACAAATCTGGAGATGAAGCCTGGAGGACAACTACATCTTTCTTTCTATCTTTTCCCTCTTTCCTAATCTTGTCTTTTAGACTTAAACAAAGTTTGATCATGATGTTATCATCTTTGAAGTTTGTTGGATCCTAACGGCATAGTGGGATGAAGCGGCCTGGAGACAAACCTTACATGTCCACGTACATGAGACCTGTTCCACAATTTAAGTGGCTGGCCGGGTGTCTGTCTCTCTCACTATAGTGAATGTCCAATTTACAAAGAGTTGATAATAATTGTTGATCATCTTGAACAAATGACTTAGTATTTACTCTAAATATTTCTATACATCAAGACTAAGCCATTAGAGGGCTTATTCAAGATGATATAAAACAAAATATTTTATTCAACTCATGACCTTAGCCCTTAGTCCTTTTGGACCAACCTATTTGCCTTGCATTAACTTAAAAGATTTTCATGGCATGAAAAAGCATTTCTAGCCCTTAGGAATATTTTGCACATCATGCATAAACATATTTTCCTTAGAAAGTTTTATAAAACTTATTTATTCATCTAGTATGTGTTTGCATGCATTGTGAAGTTGTGCTTGCTGTTGATTGTTGTATTGTTGCTTGTCTATACTGTTAGATTGAACGGAGAGTCCCGAGTATCGTTGAAAAGAGTTGTGAACAACGACAACATTCAAAGGCAAGTGGCACACCTCATAAACTTCCTATTATTTCTATATGCATTACTTAGTGTATTTTATATGCATGAGTAGGATAGTACTGCTATGCTAAACCTGTGTAGAATACCTTATTCCTGTGTCTAGGTTCCTATGCAATACTTAGTAGAATTATTGATGCTATGCAAATGTTGTTTTGTGAAAATCTAAATTCTACTAAGTTAAGAATGAAACACCTGGGTGGTAAGTGGTTGTATGGTTTATGTTGAGTGGCTACTCAGGTACATGTCTATGGTTCCTGGAGTATGTACACTTGTGAATGGCCACCCAGGAACAGAGGAATCTGAAGAACTCCGAGTGACGATTGCTTCCAGTGCAGCCATTGCCATATGGGCTATGGCTTGATCAATTATGTTGCGTGGACTCTCTCCGGCTTGACAAGCAGATGTAGGGGGATGTTATGTGGAACGGGTCAAGCCAGAGTGGGAGGGAAAATGCTTCTGAAAGATCTCGTCTCATTCTTCTCCTTTCCTTATCACAAATGGTGTGTAAAGGATAATTTGGGTTGAATGGGTACAATGGTGAAAGTGCACAACCTCTGCAGAGTGCAAAACTAAGTACTTAGCCGTGTCCCCGGTACGGACAATTTGAGCAGCTGATCACGGACGTCAACGGAGGATTCCACCATTCCAACTTCAGAAATAAAACTTGATGGGTGAACAAGGGAAGATGAGATTTATGGTTTTCATGCCATACTCGTCTTGATTTCAAGAAAAGTGTTTTCAAAAGAGTAGGAAAAATTGGCTTTATGCAAATTAGCCTTGAACTCCACCAGCCAAATATGCATATAGGCTTTAGAGTTATTCCCTTAAGTGTCCACCATAGTGTCACTTGCCAGACTCCATTTTTAATGGGATCTGACCCACTCTGTTGCAAAATTTTATTTGTTACAGGTTATTCAAATGACGAGTGAGGTTTCGTTAAGGGATTTCGAGTCTGCAACCAACATGTTTTCGCCTGTGGCAACATGAAAGTTATAGAGACTCACTGCTATTGTATTTCCGCTGTGTACTTTTTCAATGCTAGCTTTATGCTATGCAACTTGTATTAAATATTTTGTAATTCTGGATCATCGATGTAATAAAATTGACACTTTGTTGTGATATTACATCGTAAACTGTGTGTGCAAATGAATCGATTCAGGGATTTGCACTATACACAGGTATCTGCCTTATTTAAAGTGCAGGTACGCTACAGATGGTATCAGAGCACTGTGTTGCCTGTAGGTTCGAAACCCTAGGTCTGGATAGAAATAGGATTGGACCATAGGATTCAAAATCTATTTATTCACTTTTCTAAAAACAAAACTTTTCATTTTATCTTCCTCATACTCTCATCTACTATCAACCTTCTGAAAACCCCTTATCTTTTTCTAGATGACCATGTTCTTATAGTGTAAGTCTGATTTTGCTGCCTCATATGGAAAAGCTACGCTTAATCATGAAGTTCTGCATGCATGGAAGACCACTGAAGAACCAGGTTTCGACCAACACTTCTAAGATATCCAAGAAAGTTGAGAAAGAACTCGAGGCACTCAAGGAAAAGACAGATTAGACCACCTACCCATTAGAATGACGAGATTCGATGATGTATTGACCTATCAAATTGTGGTATGGCAGTACTATCAATTTTGTCTTTCCATGACATTGGTGTGTTTCGTTCGATAAACGATTAGTTCGATCTCTCAAAAGAAGTTTTGAAAAATTTCACGTATGTGTTTGCTTGTGTTTGAACCTTGTTGCTTGATGTTTGCTAGACGTTGATTGATTATGTTATAGATTGGTTGCCTTGTTTTGTTTTATTGAACTAGGATTCCTCCATAGGACAAATAATTCAACTCATTGCTTTCTAAACCAAACAGATGTCTCACCCCAATACCAACACCAATGATTTGCATACAACTATGCGACTACTATTAGAGAACCAGAGTCAGCTGTTGAAGATGATCAATGAGCAACTGCCTAAGATTGATCAAAACCATAGTGATTTTGAAGAGAACCTTATGACCAAACTAAAGGCATGCAAAACTTGTGGAGAAATAGGACATACGTCCAAAGAATGTTCTGAGGAGTGGCCCCATGGTCATACCAGACATCTAGTTAAAGGATGCCCCACAAGTCAGATTACTTGCTTTTTGTGTGAAGCAACAAATCACGTTCCAACTCAATATCAACTCTACCCCGTGGTGCAAGAAGTCAGTCAGCAAGTCAAAAAGGGGATGCAACAAAATCTCATGAAGCATGTGGAAGTACAAGAAAACAAGGAGGAACACAAAAGAGATACTAGCCATATAACATGTTTTACATGTGGAGAACTAGGACATTATTCATGGGACTGCAAAGAGAAAAGGACTGGTCAGGATACTGAACCAAATCCTCATCAAAATGAGACCGTGGGTCATACTAATGTGAAGAATGAAATAAGAGTAAGATCACTTCCGAAGATATCCAAAAGTACCTCCAAGTGTTGCTATAAATGTGAAGGAGATCACCTAGCTCGAAATTGTCACATCAAACGAGACTAGACTTCTTTAATTGAGATAGAATATAGCAAACAAGATTTGGAAGAACTGTTAGCCCTGGAAACACCAAAGAAGAAGAGGAACTTAAGTGACGTAATTTGCTACAAATGTAAAGGCAGAGGACATTATGCTGATAAGTGCCCAGTAAAGATGGAGGAGAAATGCTTTAACCGCTCACACAAGAAAATCATCAGTCCCGTGACATGTCGCAGATGCGGAGCAACAGGACACTATGTCAGTGGCTGCCCTGAGTGGAAGAAGAATAAATCTCTCCAAGGACCGAGTGGAAAACGTGAGTGCTAAAATTGCCGTATCCACCACATGCCATTTTATTTTAAATACTTGTACGCTTTACATCAGAGAAATAAACAAGATTACGGAAAATTTCTAGACTGACCACAAAAATTTCTTTTAAGGGTGGTAGCCACCCAGTTAAAGTAAAACCCTGCTGCTTAAACTCAGAGATCCCAAACCATCTTTCTTTCTATCCTCCTAATCATAAAAATCATTCGCTGCCAATTCTCAAGTTTCCGTGTCAAACGTTACATTTCTCAAACCTCTCGAATTATCAGAATCGTTCAAGCATTTGCTTTCTTTCTAGCTTCTCCGAATCTCGGGGACGAGATTCCTTTTAAGGGTGGTAGTCTATAACATCCCAACATTTTATAATAATCAAAAATCACTAAAATTTAAAACTTTTCTTTTTATTAAAATAAAATATTAAATGCATAAGGAAACCAACTATGAAAGACTTCAAACTTGAGTTTAATATTTCCAATGTCACAGTTTAAACATTTTATTATCCACTGTATTTCAAAAACTTAAAATGTAATTTGACAAATATTTTACAAACTACAATCCATTTTATTTTAAGTAAATAGTTTACTTATAAGAAATTGATTTCAACCACTTAGTCATATCTATTCATAAATTCACAAATTATTTAAAAATGGTGTTAGTTGCCAAATGGTTTTCATTCTCTCAACTAAGTTCAAAACATGGTGTTAAAATTTCCAATTCTTTAATTTACAACTATAAACTTCATAGATTTTAAATTAATGAATTAGCCAAAATTAAAATTAATTAAACCCTAGTTTTAAATTAAACATAAAGTGTCAATTTTACATTTAATCAATTTTTCGAAATTATTATTTTTGAAAAGTGTTCAAAACACTCCCACAATTGGTTTAACAGAAAGATAATAATTTTACAAATTTTTAGAATTTTGTTTGACCTCATTTGGACATTCAAATCAAAAGTTATGAATTAATTGGAGACAAATCAGAAAAAGAAAATACCTGCTGACGTCAGCGGTGACGTCAGCCGATCGTCTTCAACCTCCGACCGAAAATCCCGCCGTGATCTCCTTTCCAAAATCCGGCGAGTTGTTTGCGGGATTTGTTCCCTCCTCTGCCTCCATATAAACCCCGCGTCCCCGCCTCCGTTTGCCCTCTCCTTCCTCTCTGTTTCGTGCCGCCAGGCTCAAGAAATCGCTCGCCAGAGTCCGCACCATCCGCCGCAGTTTTTCTTCAACCACCGGCGAGGTGAGCCACCCCCTCGCGCCAGAGACCCCATCTACCCTCATCCCCGTGCTCTTGCGCAACTCTTGAACCCCCTCCTTCCTTTTTCCTGCAGAAGAACGTCGAGGACGAGCTCGACGGAGGTCCGCCGACGCCCGAGCCGCCCCAACCGCTCCTCCACGTCGCGCTTGGATGAATCCCGCGTCGACACCGCCACCATAAGATCCGCCGTGTCGCGCTGCGCCTCCTCGTCACCTCCCCGAGCCCGGGAACCTACGGGAGCGTGGACTCCGTCATCGACCGACGCCGGCGCCGCCACCATCGCCATCTCCGGTGAACCTCCGCCGCCACCCTCCGGTCAACGCGTGTGAGCCCTTCGATCTCGATCTGACGGCGTAGATTAGAAGCGTTATTCGAATCGGTACGGTTAGATCTGGATCGTAGATCTAGATCTGGACGGCCCAGATTCAATCACTTAATCCCAGTCAGCACGCACAGTCAGCGCCACGTCGTGCCTCGTCAGCGCCCAGTCAGCTGCCACGTGGAAAATGATTTTCTTAATTAAATTTAATTGGCAGTTTTACAGAGACACCCCTGCCACTTAGATCTGTCACAACTTTTTAACCACTTATCCAAATTTAACAAACTTTATATTTTTGGAAAGCTCTCGACATGTAGAACATTTTAGATCAGCCAAAATTCGAATTTGACTTAGTTTAAAATATTCAAATTTCAAATGGTGAATTTGAGTATTTTTGTCATAACTTTTAATCTGTAATTTCAAAAATTACAAATAAAATTGTTTTGGAAACTTTAGAATATTTGTAAATTAATGCCACTGCTATAAAATATTTTTGAGTAAATTTTGAATGAATTCATAGTTATATATTTAATTTGAATAGTTTGAGTATTTTCAACATAACTATTAATAAAAATAGTATTTTTGATTAAAGTAAATTGCTATAAATTTAATTGAAATACCTCTGTCTATTAACACTATTTATTAAATTATATTATAAAAATTTAATCATAGAAAACTTTAATCTTATAATTATTCCTTTTGTTATATTTTCCAAAAATAGAAATTAATTAAATTGCATTTATAAATTCATGCATATTTATAAAGAAATCACAAAAGTTATTTTTGATGTTTCTTGTGATTTAAAATTTCATTTCATTCATAGCATATTTTATTTTGTAGATATAATTCTCATAGGAAAACCTCTCTTCATTAGTTTTCTCTAAGTTAGAAATAATTTCAACTTAGCATTTTTGTGAAGTGCTACACTTAGACTCTTAGTAATTTTCAACATGGAGCTGGAAGACCAATGAAGGACTTAGCCAAACAAGACTCCAGAAGAATCTCCAAGGAGTGGAAGCACTTAGAAGAAAGATCAAGAAGAAGTTCATGAAGACCAACCAGAAATATTTTCTAAGTCTTTCTCCCTCTTTCTTCTTTCTCCCTCCTTCTCCTGTTAGACTTCATGATGACTAAGTAAATCAAAGACCAGCCTCGAGGAAACAAGGACCACCAAGTCTGAAGATTTATCAAGTCTATCAAAACTTCAATGAAGACATCACCAAGGAGAATATTACAAATCTGGAGATGAAGCCTGGAGGACAACTACATCTTTCTTTCTATCTTTTCCCTCTTTCCTAATCTTGTCTTTTAGACTTAAACAAAGTTTGATCATGATGTTATCATCTTTGAAGTTTGTTGGATCCTAACGGCATAGTGGGATGAAGCGGCCTGGAGACAAACCTTACATGTCCACGTACATGAGACCTGTTCCACAATTTAAGTGGCTGGCCGGGTGTCTGTCTCTCTCACTATAGTGAATGTCCAATTTACAAAGAGTTGATAATCATTGTTGATCATCTTGAACAAATGACTTAGTATTTACTCTAAATATTTCTATACATCAAGACTAAGCCATTAGAGGGCTTATTCAAGATGATATAAAACAAAATATTTTATTCAACTCATGACCTTAGCCCTTAGTCCTTTTGGACCAACCTATTTGCCTTGCATTAACTTAAAAGATTTTCATGGCATGAAAAAGCATTTCTAGCCCTTAGGAATATTTTGCACATCATGCATAAACATATTTTCCTTGGAAAGTTTTATAAAACTTATTTATTCATCTAGTATGTGTTTGCATGCATTGTGAAGTTGTGCTTGCTGTTGATTGTTGTATTGTTGCTTGTCTATACTGTTAGATTGAACGGAGAGTCCCGAGTATCGTTGAAAAGAGTTGTGAACAACGACAACATTCAAAGGCAAGTGGCACAACTCATAAACTTCCTATTATTTCTATATGCATTACTTAGTGTATTTTATATGCATGAGTAGGATAGTACTGCTATGCTAAACCTGTGTAGAATACCTTATTCCTGTGTCTAGGTTCCTATGCAATACTTAGTAGAATTATTGATGCTATGCAAATGTTGTTTTGTGAAAATCTAAATTCTACTAAGTTAAGAATGAAACACCTGGGTGGTAAGTGGTTGTATGGTTTATGTTGAGTGGCTACTCAGGTCCATGTATATGGTTCCTGGAGTATGTACACTTGTGAATGGCCACCCAGGAACAGAGGAATCTGAAGAACTCCGAGTGACGATTGCTTCCAGTGCAGCCATTGCCATATGGGCTCTGGCTTGATCAATTATGTTGCGTGGACTCTCTCCGGCTTGACAAGAAGATGTAGGGGGATGTTAGGTGGAACGGGTCAAGCCAGAGTGGGAGGGAAAATGCTTCTGAAAGATCTCGTGTCATTCTTCTCCTTTCCTTATCACAAATGGTGTGTAAAGGATAATTTGGGTTGAATGGGTACAATGGTGAAAGTGCACAACCTCTGCAGAGTGCAAAACTAAGTACTTAGCCGTGTCCCCGGTACGGACAATTTGAGCAGCTGATCACGGACGTCAACGGAGGATTCCACCATTCCAACTTCAGAAATAAAACTTGATGGGTGAACAAGGGAAGATGAGATTTATGGTTTTCATGCCATACTCGTCTTGATTTCAAGAAAAGTGTTTTCAAAAGAGTAGGAAAAATTGGCTTTATGCAAATTAGCCTTGAACTCCACCAGCCAAATATGCATATAGGCTTTAGAGTTATTCCCTTAAGTGTCCACCATAGTATCACTTGCCAGACTCCATTTTTAATGGGATCTGACCCACTCTGTTGCAAAATTTTATTTGTTACAGGTTATTCAAATGACGAGTGAGGTTTCGTTAAGGGATTTCGAGTCTGCAACCAACATGTTTTCGCCTGTGGCAACATGAAAGTTATAGAGACTCACTGCTATTGTATTTCCGCTGTGTACTTTTTCAATGCTAGCTTTATGCTATGCAACTTGTATTAAATATTTTGTAATTCTGGATCATCGATGTAATAAAATTGACGCTTTGTTGTGATATATCATCGTAAACTGTGTGTGCAAATGAATTGATCCAGGGATTTGCACTATACACAGGTATCTGCCTTATTTAAAGTGCAGGTACGCTACAAGTCCGGAGACTCCGGTCCTCGTGACCGGAAACTCCGGCCTAAGAAAAAGCTGCTGCAAAACTGAACACGAAAACTGCTATAACTTTTGCGAATGAACTCCGAATGAGGTGAGACCACTTTTGTTGGAAAGATAGCGACGAAAAGCATTCAACTGAAGGTGTGGGACTTTCCTCATGGTTGAACCGACAATATTTCCGCCACCGAAAACGTAACAAGTTTTCCAAAGTAAAACTGTTTTCGGTGAACTAGAGCTTGACATGGAGATGAAGCAAGCTCTAATTTCTCACCACAAAAACATCCAAATAAGAACCAAGAAATAAGAGAAGCCAAGTATGCAAAGGTTTGAGTTCTCCACAACAATGCGATCAAGTTACTCACTTGAGAGCCCCTCTTGATAGTACGCCATCTATCCTAAAACCCGGTCTCCTACTAACACCATGAGACCGGTAAGAGATAAAACCTATCAAGATCATACCTTTGCCTTGCGCATTCCACTTGAGCTCGATGATGAAGATCTTGACTCTCTCAAGTTGAAACACCTTTCTTGATTGTGCTTGCTAGCACATGCTTGATGAAGACTTCTCCAAATGCTCCCCATACTCCGTTATGGGAGGGACTCGCTAAGATTTGTCTTCATGTTTCCTTTGCAAGCTTCAATCAAAGGATATCTTCCAATATGCATCATACTGAACCTGCACTTCATCTTCTTCTCTTGATATGTATGATGGCTTGGAGGTAAACATGATTGTTCACTCAACCTTCTATTCCAAGCCATACTTGCAATGAGCTCAACTCTACACAAGACCATTCATCATATAAATCCTTGAATAGAGCATTGGTCATTACGTCATCTAGAAGAGTCCAACACATGAACTCCTATAGTTTCCCATGGACAAGATCTATAAAGAATATCTCAATGTAAACATTAGTCCATAAGGATTGTCATTAATTACCAAAACCACGCATGGGGGAAACCATGCACTTTCAACAGTGCACTGATCTGAGAACCCGAAATAATTATTCGGGTGGCAAAAAACATCGAGTAAGCTCAAGCAGCTGAAACAAACTACAAGTAAGCCGACGGGCCGAAAAGTAGCAAACTTCACAAGGAGATCAAGACAGAGTAATTCGACTTCACAGGTTACTCCCATCGGGAGTGTCCTATTCGACTGAAGAAAGCGAGTTCAAGCTCAAGAACAAGCAGTCCGGCGGCGGGCCCAGGACGAAGAAGTCCTTTGCCCGACTCTACGATCTGACCAAGCACTCAGGGGCTACTGACGTGGGCTACCTTTCGACTAGCCCACGATGAGGCTACCTGGGCCGCGCTAAACTGGAGAAGGCCCACAGGAGGCCCACCAAGAATACCATGTAACCTAGTCCAAGTCGGTTAGGTCTCGTAACCTGTCATATATGTAATTGCCATCGGCATCGACCACCCGAGACATGGCTCACCTATAAAAGCCAGGAGGGTTGCTCGTCTCAAGGACACGCCAATAGCTGCCACCACAAACCCTAGCGAGATCGGAATCTCGCCATTGTAATCGCCACTCGCCATTAATACCAGACAAGCAGGAGTAGGGTGTTATCCTCCGGGAGCCTGAACCTGGGTAAAATCCCCGCTTGTCAGCCGTCGTGATCACCAGCGCTTATCTCTTCCCCCCTCAATCAACCTGGTGTGCACAACCCTGTGATTTGCCGAGTTACACCCTCGTCAGGATTACTAGGGACCTGGTTGTCTATGTATCACACGTGTATTAATAATTTCGATTAATACAGTTATAGCATAATACACAAACCTATTATAAACTTATGAGATAATGCAATAAATACTACTTATTTATTTGCCTCTAGGGCATATCTCCTTCAAAATGGGGACCCTTTTTCCAACCAAGGTAGCCCAAAATTCCTCAAACATGTACTCCATGACATCCAACTTCAACCATTTGCCTTGATATTGCTTGGAGAGGGCAAGAAGATCAAACATGTACCCGTGGACTTGATCAATGTTGCCAACCCTAGGAGCAATGGTCTCACGATAGATACGGTGCAAGATCTCAAATGGGGGAATAAGATCTTCAGTCTTGCCAACAATCCCACCTTGCATGGTGATATTATTGATTTCACTCGGGGACTTGCAGAAGTTTTCAGTATGAGCCTCCCACTGATTACCTGATCCATAGTCCGGATACCCCAATAGCTGTGCGAACTCAAGCCAAGTAGCCTTGAGAACCTTATCTTTGGTCATCCATATGATTGTCTGAGCGAGATCATTGTCAAAGTAAGAAGTTGCATAGAACTGATGAATGTAGTACTCAATGTATGGTTGCTCCACTGTCATGATGTTGACGAGACCAAATTCTTCACACATGGCCAAGGTCTCGCGAAAATAGTCCGGGTGCTTGGTCCTCATGTGGTGCACATTGATATGGTGTTGGAGGACAACCTTGGTCTTCTGGTTGGTTTGCTTGTACAACTCCTTATATACCCTTTCTTGCTGATTGGTGTAGAAATGAGGGTTGAAGACACGTGGGTCTCTTCTTTGAGCATAGGGATTGACCTCACGATACAAAGTGTATTTCGTGGAGTTCATTTGGGAGAATGGGTGAGAAGAAGTGGACCGACGCTCTTGTGCCGGAGCCTTCCCTTGACATCGCTGAGTTGTCTTGGCGGGCAATATTTCTTCAAATTCTTGATCCTCCAACTCATCACTCTCGGACTCAGCTGATTCAACCGGTGTAACTTGTTCTTCTTCCTGAATCTCATGTGCATATTTGGTTTCTTGCGAACAACGGGGCGGATAGCCGCATGCTTTTCCTTCATTTTTCCCGAACCCGCACCTCCACAGCTAGAACCTGAGAAACAACATTCAGATACGTGGAGAGCGAACTATATTAGTGCACAAGTCCATTTGAAAAATATTTTAAAAGCATAGCCCTTAGGTGTAAGTAGGAAATTGAAAATCCCCAGGTCCGGTAGTACCGATGGATCGGTAGTACAGATCCGCAGCCGGTAGTACCGGCGCTGTACAGTTTGTCCAGATCTTGAACGAGGATGCATCAAAGGCACGTGATTTCAACAAAAATATTACACCACAACGCTATGGGTTGCTACTCCGACCATTAGGCTACTTCCTAACCAAATTTTAACCGCCATTATGGAGCTACCGGTGATTTTCCCAAGTACTCATCTAAGAACTCAAATAAGAACTTGTAGAGAGCAAAAGCGGAGCAAATACCGGAGGCCATTGGAGAGGAAAACGTGGGGAATCCTTCCCACGGAGCAGATATGACAATGGCTTGTCAAATCCGGTGATCCATGGAAAGGGGGGCGGAGCAACAGTGTTTTTGAGTTTGAGGATGTGAGGAGATAATGAGTAGAATAGAGAACCGTTCGACCCGGTCCTGGGAACTTTAGTTGTGCAGGATCGGTAGTACCGAACGGACTGAATCGGTAGTACCGATTAACAGTTTTCGTACTGACTAGTCTGGACACCTTAGCCGGTAGTACCGCTCGGATCAAATCGGTAGTACCGATTGTTCTAGAATATCACACTTTTAATTTCAAAAGAAAATGTGGACTTCTGCAGGGAATTTAAGCATGGTTCACGAGGTGAGTGTTTGGCTTAGGATAAGATACACCTTGTTGTGAGGTGACTTTGCATACATCATAAGATCAAATAAAATCAACTCTAAGCAATTTCCTTTAATTGAACCCAAGGCAAATAATCTCAAAATAAGACACTAAGACCAACTTCTCTAGAAGAGAAGGTCGGTGGCCGAGGCCACCTTATATGATTGTATATGACTTGGCACCGCGAAGATATATCTTGGGTCCAAAATCACAACTCATCTTTGAAACACATTTGTCACAAGAGTGACTATATTGCAAGATTTGTCTATTTGTGCATAATAAGGGATGTGTTGACTCATGGATTGAGCTACACTCCCCCTATGTGTATGCCTACATCTAAATGAAGGAGATATGCCCTAAAGGCAAATAAATAAATAGCATTTATCGCATTATCTCATAAGTTTATAATAGGTTTTTTTGTATTATGCTATAACTGTATTAATCGGAATTATTAATACATGTGTGATACAGAGACAACCAGAGTCCCTAGTGAGCCTCTATATAAACTAGTCCATTGGGCAACAGTTGATCGAGATTCCCAATCAACGACAATGACGTCGGTTGACAATGGGGTCATCTTATTAGTAGAATAAGGTGATGGACATACGCAAACTATTGCAATAAGATCGTATTACGATGTTTGTCATTTGCAATAGATGAGTAATATGATAGTTATTCCTTAGACCGTGAGACCGTACTTATTGCTACTTCGCAGAGGTACTTTGAGAGCATCAAACGTTGTGTCTTACATAGCATGACAATAACGGTGTCCATCTTGGGTATCCCGAAAGAGTATGTTGAGACGTAAGGATCAAGAGAGAGATTTATTCATTCTTGTAATGAAAAGATACTCTGGGCCCACTTGGTGAGATTGCATCTATATAGCTGCGGAGCTTATGACTAGGTCGTGGAGATGTAATATCACAGACGAGTTAATAACCTTTGTCGGTAACGAGATACAACAAAGACATCGGATGTCTATGATCATATCTCGGACAAGGTAGTATTGCAGAAACAAAGGGAATGAATATCATGTTTATGGTTCAACGACGATATTCGTAGAATGCACATGAGTCGTCATATGCGTCGAGGTATCCCTGGCGGTCATTGGTGAGCGGAGTGTCTCGATCATGTCTGTAGTGTTCTCGAACCGTAGCATAACAAACTTAAGGTCTTAACGACACCTGTAGAAGGTTCTGGAATATTATAAGATTTTATAGGAGAGAGAGAAATGATCTTTGGGTGGTTCCGAAAATGTTCCGGTGGTCCGGAAGGAGTCCCGGGAAGGTCTGGAATGGTTCCAGGAATGTCCGAAAGATGTTTGGGTGGTTCCAAAAATGTTTCAGAGTCACGGGATATTAAATAGAATTCAAATATATTAATTATGAATTAATTATATTTTATATTAATTTAATTATTAATTAAAAAGGAGAAAAAAGGGGGAAGCCCGCTTAATGGGCCAAGAGGGGCCCATGTGGGGGCCGAACCACCATGGGGTGGGGCTCAAGGCCACCATGCACCATGCATGGTGCAGCCGGCTCCCCCTCCCTCTCCTTTAGTCCCACATGGGGGAGGCAAGGTGTTTGCACACCCCCTCCCCCCTTTATATAGCAAGGCATATTAATTGGATTAATTCATGGAAAATACAATTAAATTTGTCGCAAGCCGGTTGAGCTGTTTCTCCGCCCGTTTTGCCTCCTCTCTCCACCAAAGCTATACCGCTGGGCGTCGTTGCCCTGCGGGATTCCAGAAAAGTTATACCCCTGCGATCTCAGCTGGATCTGAGTGACCGGGGATTGTTGTTAAGCTCTGTATGTTTGCGAGTGCTCGTAGGCGCCACATTTGAGGAGCCTGGGCGACATCGTCTCGCCTACCCAGCAGCCCTACCGCTGCCCTGCCGCCGGCGCCACCCCCAAGTCGCCGGCGCCACGCCATCTTCCGCCCGACGCCCGTCGACGCAGGTCATCGTCGACACCCTGGCGTCATCGTCTACATCGTCGCGGCAAGTTGTCCGTGACCTCGAGGTCGGCTACGCACGACTTCATCGTCAACGCTTGTACGGGAGCATAATCCCCGCTATCAGTCTACACGGAGGTAATGTAACCCGTTCCGCCACCGTTATCGCATGTACTAGATAGATAGATCCTGGCTAGTTAGGGCGTTCTTACGCTAGAAAAATTATTGTTTTCTGCACCGGAACCCATTCAGTGGTATCAGAGCCGATCTATGCATAGTATTGCTGGTACGGTTAGAACTTATGTTGAATGAGGACGTCTTTCTTATATTTGCTACCCTCTAGCGTGGACTTGAGATGCCTTCGGTATTGAGTTAATGAAGCGGCCCATACCGACTTTACGCGTACGCTTGCGCGAGACTGGTTCCACTACTGACATACGGCTTGCACTGTATCTGTGGTTGGCGGGTGTCTGTTTCTCTCTCTTTAGTCGGCAAAGCATTTTCAATGGAGGGCCCGAAAGGGATACTTAAACATGCCATTATATGATCGACGTTGTGGTACAAAGTTCGAAGGTAGGGAAGCGGTTCTCTTACGAATAAGCCTATATGCCACGTAAAACTTGCAAAACTAAATAAAGGTAGAGGCGTCTAACTTTGTTTTGCAGAGGCATTATTTTATGTGACATGGTTACGGTAAGTTTGATATTACTCGTACTGTCGGAGGCAATGGAGGTCCAGGCGCATCGACCATGTCACATCGCACTTCATTACTTTATGTTGATATTGTGTTGTTGTGTGTGCATCCTATTGATAGCTTATATGTTAGATATACAACAGTAGCGTCATAAATAGGATGATTCCAAACAAATGCCAAAAGTGTGTTCTCCCTCGTTGCGCACCACCAAGAAAGTTCTACGCTATGAGGCAGGCCGTGACGATCGGGTGTCAGACATATCGTCGTTCGCATACAGTGGGTGTAAGCCATGTTGCACGCGCAGGGTCTTCGAGGTTTGATTGACGAGCCTAGCATATGCAGATATGGCCTCAGAACACGGGAAGATCGAAATATCGAGCATGAGTCACAGAGTTGTTGCGATCGACATTTTATGTCCACCTTTGAAGCTGGGCCGCCGGCCGTGACGATCAGGGGTGGTATAGTGGATAGGGGTCGTGTAATCGCTATTATTATTTTACGGATAATAAGTTTAGTGGAGTGTGTTTGATAATCTGATTATAAACTAAAACTCACATATGTTATAAACTTTACCTTACCTCTTTTGCGATCATATCTGTAGACGACGGAACTATGCTTCGGTTACTTCCTTAGGAGTTCGGTTTCCAACTTAGAAGTCGACGGGTCCAACTTCATCAGATGGTACAATGGTTTTAGAAACATTCTCCAACACAACAAATATCCTATATGTCCTAGAACATAAGTTAGGAGATAGACCAGATGATTCTGCTAGCAAGGAGGAAGATGATGAGTTCCGTAAGCATCATGATATTTTCATAGAAGTGGAGGTCGTCATTAGCGTATGCCTAGCACCATAGTTGAAAGAGTTGTTTCAACACATGGAGCCATATGTCGTGACTGATGCGATCAAAGGACACTTCAAAGATGAATTGAGTCTTGAGCAGTTCAGGTAGCTTAGAAAGTTCCGGACCGTTCACATCGGGAGCATACCTGTCTAGAGACTCATTTGAAGAAGTTGTATGACATCTACTTCAGGCTAACAAATATCTACAATTTCTAGATAGCGGACTCTAGTGCAATAGAGATTGCGCTCATATCTTTGCCTCCTAGCTATGAAGAGCATGTGCATGAATATGCTATAGAGACACGATGAGCTTCTTCACGTTCATGAACAAGTTCAAATCTCTAAAAGTTGATTCCATCGAAGAAGAGTTCTTCGACGCTACGGGTATATTTGATATACGAAGATATAAATGTATTCTTCTCATACTTGATGAAAATTATTTGATACTTGTTATGTTTATGAAACAATCCCTGATCATCACAAGTATGTGGCGATGGGTGACGTGACAGTGCACAAGTGATGGCAAGCAAGAAAGTTGATGGCCAGTAGTGCTCACGTCCTCGAGATATCATATTAGTTATCATCAATAGTTTTTATAAGACATTTTGTAATAGTAAGAGTGTGATGTAGTTTGGTGTCTTGAATGTTACAAGACATAGTTATTCATATATGTAATAGAACAAATCAGTTGTTTTATGTTATGAAACAAAGCAGTTGTTTTATATTATGAGTAATTTGTATCACGTCTCAATTACATTATGCGTATGATATACATTTATAATAGTGAGAATGATAAAATTATGTGTCCAAGAAATAAAAGATTTTGTTACTAGAATAAACACCATCAAATTTGATCATAAAAGTAATGTAAGAAGTAATAGATACTTTGATCTATTTAAGTATTACATGTGCCGAATTTATTAAGTTTAAAAATTAGTATTGAAGTGTCAATACGAAAGAAAATTAATTAAGAGTCATTTCGAATGATTATTAAATTAATTATATGGTGAATTTTCCTTGATCCGAATTCTTCTATGATTATTGATAAATAAGTGTATTTGCAAAATAAATCATGAGTCTGAAATTAATTTGATAAAAGATCAAATGGGGTTTTTCAGAAGAAAGATTTGTGAATATCGTATTCACAAGATTCGATCAAAGGGCAATATTTTTGAATTACGGTTTCAACACAAAAGACTTGTGGAAATTCGTTTCACAATATTATAATATCAGATATAGTGATATGTGAAATATTATAATCATACTCTATTTTAGATAAAGTGTGGTCTTTCATAATCTGTCTTAGAATCTCTTAATATGTTCAAAACATTATAGTCGATGTCCACTTTAGAAAATAGATGTTTTTCAACGGTAATTCGTGTGATCGAGAATAGTGTCGTTATATAGATGATTATACGATAATTCAGAATATACACGAATAGTTCTTTGTAGATTACTCACATTGGATGAGAGTGTATTCCAAAACCCAATAGAAACAAAACTTGTATTGTTGTCTATGTAATTCCGAGAAAAATATGATTTTTCGAATTATGGTTAATGGAATTAGAAGCTTGAAATAAGGTGTCAGACCTATATTCATAAAAGTAGAATATTGGAAAGTGTTCCAAAGGGTATATGTCTACAAATGAAAATTTGATAATTGAGAGTGAAGGAGACTAGAAAAATGTTTTCTGCTGGCAATCCTCTTCATAAAGATCATAATATTTTCATGAAAGAAACTTCTGAATAAAGTGTTGTTATATTAATATTGTTGCCAGGTCACAGCTTACTATTAAATATTTCAGATCTTGTTGACAGATCAAGGTGCACCTTATGAATACAAAGAAAGTTGAGAAAATATCAGAATACAAACAAAGTCTTTTGAGCCTGAAAATCCAAGTTACATTTAGAAGGATTAAAACAGTAAATGTTACTATAACTCCTTTTTGAAGAAATAAGATTTCTTGATTATCATATAAAGTGTAATTTGAGAAATGTAACTATAAGAAACACGTGAAAGCATATTTTGTCAAGAAATGTATCTTGGACAAGATCAAATTTGTTGACTACATTAATGTAGACATGCTTGAAGTCTGTGGGATGTGTATTGATGGAATAATATAGTTTGTATTGAATTCAAATTGATAAGAGATCAATGATTTTGGTTTGACCAAAATGTGGAGATAAATTATGAATTTAAGTGGGAGTCAAAGTTAGTTCACTCAGGTAGAATATGTAAAGGACATATTTTTTAGTGGGAGCTTAGAACCTCATATGTGTAGATGACACATTTTTTAGTGGGAGCCCGTCTTCTCAAATGTGTGGAGGCATAATTTGAGTGGGAGCCGAATTCATCTTGTGTAAATGACACATTGTGAATTGTACCAGTAGAATTAATTAGAAAGATGAAGTTGTGAAACTATTTGAAAGTTAGCGTCTATTTGGAATAGAACGGGAATTTTAAATAGATAGTCGAGTTGTTTTGGATTATATCTGAGGAGTCAGAATAGATTAAAACCAAAGGATGGTCCTTGGAAATCCAGTTAATCATTAAGAGTAATGATATACGGTAATAGTGGTTGTATGACATGTTGGTCTACTATGTGATATTAGATATCATACAAAAACCATATTATCTACTCGATATAATATGACCGATGTTCTTAGAAGAAGAACAGTTGTAAAAGTAAATTTAGAATTTACTGGAAGTAGAAGTGTATTAGTTATTAGATTGACATTGGTGTGTCAAATTTTTCTACATAGATGTGAAAGTATATATAGATATCGAGAGATTGTCATTGTTACAAGGAGCTCTCTGTGACTGAGTGTGTTTTTAAGGCAATTATCTGGTTGAAAGAATCAGAGTAAGTGATGGGAAACAAAAGTCTCACTTAGTTACGATATTTGTATATATGTTATTAGATAACATGTTGATATCAAACGAGTTTATATCAATGGATCGCAAAAGAAAGCACAATTATGTATTGTACAAATTGTCAGAGTAACACTCTTCCACAAGCAAGCATTATCATATAACGCTTACTTGATAAGGGGTTTTTGATGAAGTAAAATGCAGCTAGTTTATTTGTACTCTAGTGCAAGTGGGAGATTGAAAGAGATATTCCCTAGAGGCAAATAAATAAGTAGTATTTATCACATTATCTCATAATTTTATAATATTTTTTTTGTATTAGGCTATAACTGTATTAATCGGAATTATTAATACACGTGTGATACATAGACAACTAGAGTCCCTAGTAAGGCTCTATATAAACTAGTCCATTGGCAACAGTTGATCGAGATTCCCGATCAAGGACAATGACGTCGGTTGACAATGGCGTCATCTTATTAATAAAATAAGGTGATGGATATACGCAAAATATTGCAATAAGCTCGTATTACGATGTTTGTCATTTGCAATAGATGAGTAATATGATAGCTTATTCCTTAGACCGTGAGACCGTACTTATTGCTACTTCGTAGGGGTACTTTGAGAGCATCAAACGTTGTGTCTTACATAGCATGACAATAACGGTGTACATCTTGGGTATCCCGAAAGAGTATGTTGAGACGTAAGGATCAAGAGAGGGATTTGTTCATTCTTGTAATTGAAAGATACTCTGGGCCCACTCGGTGAGATTGCATCTATATAGCTGCGCAGTTTATGACTAGGTCATGGAGATGTAATATCACAGACGAGTTAATAACCTTTGTCGGTAATGAGATACAACAAAGACATCGGATGTCTACGATCATCTATCGTACATGGTAGTATCATAGAAACAAAGAGAATGAATATCATGTTTATGGTTCAACGACGATATTCGTAGAATGCACAGGGGCCGACATATGCGTCCAGGCATCCCTGGCGGTCATCGGTGAGCGGAGTGTCTCGACCATGTTTGGAGTGTTCTCGAACCATAGAATAACAAACTTAAGGTCTTAACGACACCTGGAGAAGGTTTGGAATATTATAGGATTTTATTGGAGAGAGAGAAATGATCTGGAAAGAGTTCCGGTGGTCCGGAAGGAGTTCCGGGAAGGTCTGGAATGGTTTCTGGAATGTCCGAAAGATGTTCGGGTGGTTCCGAAAATGTTTCGGAGTCACGGGTTATTAAAAAGTATTCAAATATATTAATTATATTTTATATTAATTTAATTATTATTTAAAAAGGAGAAATAAGGGGGAAACCCACTTAATGGGCCAAGAGGGGCCCATGTGGGGGCCGAACCACCATGGGGTGGGGCCCAAGGCCACTACGCACCATGCATGGTGCGGCCGGCTCACCCCTCCCTCTCCTTTAGTCCCACATGGGGGAGACAAGGTGTTTGCACACCCCCTCCCCCCTTTATATAGCAAGGCATATTAATTGGATTAATCCATGGAAAATACAGTTAAATTTGTAGCACGCCGGCCGAGCTGTTTCTCCGTCCGTTTTGCCTCCTCTCTCCACCAAAGCTATACCGTTGGGCGCCGTTGCCCTGCGGGATTCCAGAAAAGTTCTACCCCTGCGATCTCAGCTGGATCTGTGTGACCGGGGGTTGTTGTTAAGCTCCGTATGTTTGCGAGTGCTCGGAGGCGCCACATTTGAGGAGCCTGGGCGACATCGTCTCGCCCACCTAGCAGCCCTACTGCTGCCCTGCCGCCGGCACCACCCCCCAGTTGTCGGCGCCACGCCATCTTCCGCCTGACACCCGTCGACGCAGGTCATCGTCGACACCCTGGCGTCATCGTCTACATCGTCGCGGCAAGTTCTCCGTGACCTCGAGGTCGGCTACGTACGACTTCATCGTCAACGCTTGTGCGGGAGCGTAATCCCCACTATCGGTCTACATGGAGGTAATGTAACCCGTTCCGACACCGTTATCGCATGTACTAGATAGATAGATCCTGGCTAGTTAGGGCGTTCTTACGCTAGAAAAAATATTGTTTTCTGCGCCGGAACCCCTTCACTAAATCCTTAACTATGTCTGATAGGGATATGTATGCAAGATGTCCATTAAGTCCAATTACTTATATCCACCACATTAAGCTCACTTCTCAATTCCTTGAATCTTGCTTCACCTAGAGGCTTCGTGAACATATCGGCTAGTTGATGCTTGGTGTTGACATAAGAGATAGCAATATCACCCTTCTCAACATGATCCCGAATGAAATGGTATACCTAATCTCAATATGAATGAAATTGTGAGCAATTTTGATAGCACTTCCATTATCACATAAAAGAGGCACTTTGTCACAAATGACACCGAAATCCTTTAGAGTTTGCCTCATCGATAATAGTTGTGCACAACAACTTCCGGCGGCAATATATTCGGCTTCGGTGGAGGAGGCGGCAACACAATTTTGCTTCTTTGAAAACCAACTCACAAGTGACCTACCAAGGAATTGGCAACCACCCGAAGTTGACTTCCTATCCATTTTGCAACCCGCCCAATCTGCATCCGAGTAGCCTACAAGATCAAACGTAGTTCCACTAGGATACCAAAGTCCATAATTATGAGTTCCAATCAAGTATCTCAAAATCCGTTTAACCGCGGTTTCATGGCGCTCCTTGGACTTGATTGGAATCTTGCACAGATACCCACACTACATAATATCCGGTCCAGATGCACAAAGGTAAAGTAAAGATCCAATCATGGAACGATAAAGTTTTTGATCTACCTCTTTACGATTTGGGTCCAAGTGGATGTCCGCCTTTTGATCCATGGGGAATTTTTCTGGTTTGGCATCAAACATATCGAACTTCTTGAGCATGTCCTTCACATATTTTTTTGCTTGGCATAGAAAAGTCCCTTCCTTCCATTGATGGATCTCAAAACCTAGGAAGAACTTCAACTCGCCCATCATGGACATCTCAAATTCCTTGGTCATTAGCTTAGCAAATTGGTCAGTGAAATCTTTACAAGTTGATCCAAAGATAATATCATCGACATATATTTGGCATACAAAGAATTCTCCATCTACTCTCTTGGTGAAGAGAGTGGGATCGATTACCCCGATTTCAAAACCACGGTCTACTAAGAACTCCTTGAGATGATCATACCAAGCATGAGGTGCTTGTTTAAGGCCATAAAGTGCCTTATTGAGTAAGTAGACGTGATTTGGAAATTTAGAATCTTCGAACCCCGTAGGTTGTTTAACATAGACCAATTCATTTAATGGGCCATTAAGAAAAGCACTTTTGACATACATTTGATGTAAAATAATTTTAGGAGTGGATGCATAGGCAATTAATAAACGAATGGATTCAAGACTAGCAACGGGAGCATAAGTTTCACCGTAGTCGACTCCTTCGATTTGGGTGAAGCCTTGTGCCACGAGTCTTGCTTTATTGTGAATGACTTGACCAAGTGAGTCTTGCTTGTTCTTGAATATCCATTTAGTTCCAGTGACATTATGGTTGGTGTCCTTGGGTCTTTCCACTAATGATCAAACTTGGTTGCTCTTGAAGTTGTTTAACTCTTCGTGCATAGCCACAACCCAATCCATATCTTCAAGAGCTTCATATACCTTGAGAGGTTCTATACTAGACAAACAAGCAATATGACCACAACAGTTAGCTAATTGATTACGTGTGGACACATTTCTCCGTATACTCCCAATGATATTTTCTTTAAAGTGATCATGGCGATCCAATCTTGAAGCGCGCCGAATGACTCAGTGTTGCATAGTTTGTTGGATTGTTTCCCATGACATGTATATTCATCATTTCCTTGCTCTTGATCATGATCACCCATACGTGGAGTTCTTGGAGTAGTGGGTTCATGATGTTCTTGATCGCCACTTGAGTTGAGTGTGTCTTGACCATGTTCTTGTTCTTGGGTGGCTTGTTGATTGCTAGTGGAGGTAGGAGGCTCGGCTTGAGTGGAGCTTGTTTCGTCATCTTGTGGTGCTCTTGGTTCCTCAATAGGAATGAATTCTCCTATGCCCATGGTCTTTATGCCATGAGAAGTAGCATCACCACCTCCAACACCATAATCAATATGCCCCACTTGGGAGCCATTAGTCTCGTCAAACTCCACATTCATAGATTTTTCAACACACCCGGTGGATATGTTGTAGACCCTATAAGTGTGGGAGTTTGCAGCGTACCCAACAAATATGCCTACAAAAGATCTAGATTCAAATTTAGCTAGTTTGCAACACTTGATGTACACATGGCATTTGCATCCAAATACACGAAAGTTGTTAACATTGGGTTTGTTACCGGTAAGGAGTTCATATGGAGTCTTTTGCATGAGAGGACAAAAGAATAACCGGTTTGATGAGTGGCAAGCGGTGTTGATGGCTTCGGCCCAAAAGTTGTATAGGGAATTGAACTCGGCCATCATCGTTCTTGCCATATCAATAAGAGTGCGGTTCTTCCTCTCGGCAACACCATTTTGTTGAGGGGTATATGCAGCGGAATATTGGTGGCGTATACCCTCCCCACTAAGCAAATCATCCATGGTATAGTTCTTGAACTCCATCCCATTGTCACTTCTTATTGTCACTTCTTCGTATCATACTGGCGTTGGACTTGGGTTGCAAAGTTGATGAAAACCTCTTGAGCTTCACTCTTCTTCTTGATATAGAATGTCCAACAATATCTTGAGTAGTCATCAACAACAACTAGACAATATTTCTTGCCCCCAAGACTGTCATAGGTTCAAAGAGGTCCATGTGAAGGAGCTCAAAGGGCCTCTTGGTGGAGATGATGGTCTTCTTGGGGTGATTCTTTTCATGCATATTTCCGGCAATGCAAGAACTACAAGGACGATCTTTGGAAAAATTCACATTAGTAATTCCTACCACGTGTTCTCCCTTCACAAGATTATGCAAGTTTCTCATACCAACATGGGCTAACCGACGGTGCCAAAGCCACCCCAGTCGGCCTTAGCCATTAGAAGAGTTGTGACTTGAGTGGTTCCCTTCGAGAAGTCAACCACATACAAGTCGTTTTCAACAAATCCAACAAAGGCTACTTTGAGTGTTCTTGTGAAGAGAACGGTCACGTGGAAGAGGTTAAAGAAAACAGTGTAGCCAACCTTGCAAAGTTGCCTTACGGAAAGTAAATTATATGAAAGGGATTCAACAAGAAGGACCTTCTCAATGGAAAGTTCCGGAGTGATCACCACTTTGCCATATCCCTTTACCTTAAGTTTTTTGCATCATTCCCAATGGTGACATGCGAGTAATGGAGGAGATCAAACATTAAATCCGTCACCAATTCTTCACTTCCGGTCATATGAGTGGAGCATACACTATCAATAAGCCAAGATGCGCCACCGAAAGCATATCCCTACAAGAGATCAAGTCTTTGACTTAGGTACCCATTTTTGGATGGGTCCTCTTTTGTTAGTCACAAGGGTCTTTGGAACCCAAATCGTATAGTGATAATCATCTCCATAGGAGGTACCAACATATTTAGCAAAAACACTACCATCTCTAGATTTCATAAGAATATAAGATGGATTGTATTTCCCCACAAATTCATTGTGGGTGGGCAAGCTCCTAGTAGCATCACCACCCACAACTTTGTTGATCACCTTCTCTTTAGCCGACCCCCCCCCCCTCCTTCACAAAAACAATAGCATTGGAAGGGGGTGTAGACACCTTCTTCTTTGTGTTGGTCTTGGGCTTAGATTTAAAGCCAAGCCCTTCCTTTCCAACCATTTCCTTTTGATTGCTCAAGAGGTCAAGAAGGTTCTTCTCGCCTTGGATGCAAGTGGCTAGGCCCTTTTGAAGTTGGGCCTTCAACCTAGTGTTTTCCTCAATAAGAGATGCTTTGACACATAAAGGATTAGTCGCACACGCATTTTCATCTTTAGAGGGTTCTTTATAGCATTTAAGAAGATATGAGGCTTGAAGAGTGTGATACATCCCTTTGAGCTTGTTGAGCTCGCCAAGGGTGGCTTTGTGAGCCTCCCTTAGTTGCTCAAAACTCTCAACGAGTGTAGAGTGACTCTCTTTAAGCTCATCATTTTTAATGTTAAGCTCACTTGAAATGGTTATGGATCGCTCACGAGTTTCCTTATCCTTGGATAAATCCAAAACTTGGATTTCCGCAAGTTGCTCACGGAGCAATTGCTCTTCTTCCACTTGATTCTCAAGCTCACCAATCCTTTCGGCATGGTTGCATGCATGCTCTTCGAGTTCACAAATTGTTTCCTCTTTTTCTTCAAGGAGAGCATGAGCTTCTCCTAGTTGATACATGAGAGCTTCTACCATTTCCTTGGTTTTGCCTTGGAGAGACTCCACAAAGTGATTGATCTTATCAACCTTGTCATTCCCTACATCCGCAACACAATCCAAAAGGGATGGTTTAGAGGAGATAGTAATTTTGGGTGGGGAATTCACCTTCGACGCATGCGCCATAAGGCACATGGGTTTGGAGATCTTGTAGTCGTTGGGCGAGGAGAATAGCGGAGCCAATGATGGAGGAAGGTGTCCTATTGCTAGGGCCGTCATCCCCACTTCTTCGCTTGATTCGTCATCATCTTCTTCCTCACCACCGGATTCATCTTCTTGTGTGGAGGCCATGAAGGCCTTTTGAGGAGCTCGAGTGATGTAGTTCTTGGGCTTGGAGGGAGACTTGTTCTTCTTCAAGATGAGATGGTCTTCTCTTCTCTCAAAGGGGCAATCCACCACAAAATGATTGCTTCTTCCACAATTGAAGCAAGTTCTTTTCTTTTCGTAAGTGGAAGCCCTTGGGGTAGCGCTCTTGAAGTTTCGTTTATTCCAAAACTTTGTGGCCGCAAGAGCCAGTCATTCCCACATAGTGCTCCCTTCAACTATTCTTCACTTTCCATACTCCCACACTCATCACGCTTCGAATCTTTCACAAGGGCCTTCAAAGCAAGATTCTTGGCAACATGGTGTTGATTCAATTGGCTTTTGGACGTAGCCTTCAAGGTGTCATGCGTGACAAATTGAGATAGAATATCATTGAGTGTCATTGTTGCATAATCCGCCCTTGAGAGAATTGTCATCACCATGTTCTCATTGTATGGTAGAATAACTTTCAAGAACTTGGACTTGACCCAATGTTCATCACAGTAACGGAAGCCATTGTCCCTCATGGACACGGTAAGTTTGGTGAGTCTTCGAAACATATCGGACGGGGACTCATCATCCTTCATGACAAACTCATCCATTTGATGTTGGAGAATGGCTTTCTTGGATCGACGAAGGCTTTCATTTCCTTCATACAAGTTGTCAAGATATTCCCATGCGGCCTTGGTGGTTGAAAATGCACGGACTTCATCTTCAACATCCGCGGTCATTGCCCTTTCAAGCATGAAGTGTGCCGTCGCATCAAGTTGCTCATCAATCTCTTATTGCTTGGTCAAGTTGTTGGGATCAACGGGGTTGAAGCCATTGACCACTATCCTTCATAGGTGCATAGATGAGATGCAAAAATAAGACTCCATAGTTTTTCCGCCAAGAGATATAACCAACACTATCAAGAATAGGAGGCGGAGAACTCATGTGGGTTATGTGAGGATAAGTGGGTGCATTTTTGAGTGAGATAGCTAGATGGTGGGGGAACCATATTGTTTTTAACAATTGTAGGTGGTGTACCTTCTTTTTCCTCCACATCAACAAGAGGACTCTTGGTTTCACTAGCTGACGAGGAGGCATTGTTGGTAGATGTTGTAGAAAGCACTTCGTTTACAATGTCGGCCTTCATGCCTTTTAACAAGGCTTGGATGGCCTTCATTGTAACTGGAGCATCACCCACAACATCCGGAACTTCTTCATTAATTGGATTACCAAATTCATCTAGTTTAGGTGTTTCACCTACATCCCCTTGAGACATCCTTCTCTTCTAGGCGGTGAAGCCTATAACAAAGAGACCTTGGTACCAATTGAAAGGACCGAGTAGGTTGTCTAGAGGGGGGGGTGAATAGGCAACTACAAATTCTCTTTTCTATAAGTTCTCTAGATATGCAACTAGATGAACAATCCTATATGATGAGCAAGATACAACTAGCAATATATGATTAGCAAGAGAATAAGATAGTAAACAAGTAAAGGTAGGTGTAAGGATAACCACGGTGACTTGGAGATGTATCCTGAAGTTCACTTCCCAAAGGAAGCTACATGTCCGTTGGAGCGGTGTGGAGTCACAAGTGATCCCCAAAAGCACAAAGGCCACCGTATTCTCCCTCGAGTTCCTCCTCCAATGAGGATGACCACGAGCCACTATATGATGCACTTGAGGTCGGCAACAAAACCTTTAAAAGGATGAGGCACACTCCACAACCAAATTGGAGGCTCTCACCAAATCTTCTCGAATCCCAAATCCGCGAAGAACACAAGGCCAAGGTGAAAGGATCGGTATGACACCTAGAGGGGGGGGTGAATAGGTGCTAATTCAAATTTTAGTTCTTTTTCAAATTAGGCTTGACACAAAAGGTAAATTCACTAGATATGCAACTAAGGTGAATTACCTATATGACAAGCTAGCAACTAAGAAAGATATAATAAGGCGATAAATAAGGATAGAAGTAACCGAAGTGAAAGCACGAGACGACAAGGATGTATTCCCGAGTTCCTCCCTAAAAAGGGAGTACGTCTCGTTGGAGAGGTGTGAACCAACACAATGGTTCAACGGCCACAAAGGCCTCACCCTAATCTCCGGTGAACCGCACCACAAAGGTTTGGTCCACTTTCCACTATCGGAATCCTTCGAGGCGGAATCTGGAGCCTTTACAACAACGATTCGGGGCACGACCCACAAAGGGCTTGGGGGCTCCCCAACAGCTACAATCTGTCACAAAGACAATAGGTAAGTACAACAATGGGCTAGGTTTCCTAGTGGAAGCCCTAGCAAGTGTTCCCTCAAATGAATGAGGGGGAAATGAAGAACGGCTCGGTGAAGATGTAGATCGGGCCCTTCTCCTTCAATCCTCCAAAGATCAACGAGTTTGGATGGGGGGATTGGGAGATCTTGGGATTCTTGGCTTGCAACAATGGAGCTCCTCCTTTTCTTAGTCAAGCACTTTTCTGGAGGGAGGAGGAGGGGTATTTATACCCCTCCAAAGATGTAGCCGTTGCAGCCAAACCCCAGGCCGGAAACTCCGGCCCTAGTGGCCGGAAACTCCGGCCTAAGGAGGCCGGAAACTCCGGGGGCCACCAGGGGCTGAACACCAGATTCTTCAATCTGAACTTGGACATCTTCGAGGTACACGAGGCCGGAAAGTTTGGCCTGGGGCGGAAACTCCGGTCCACGGGACCGGAAACTCCGCCCCCCACCAGAGGCTGAGCACAACTTCGGCAACCGAGCATCGGTAAAGATTCCGGTCCTCAGGGACCGGAAACTTCAGGCAGGGGCGGAAACTCCGGCCCCCTAGGCCGGAAACTCCGCCCCCCACCAGGGGCTGAGCACACTTTCAGTGTTGTCTCTTTTTCTCCTTTTTGGTGCTGATGCATCTGAAGAGTTCCTAAATTATCCTGCATTACTTAACACCAACTTAATACATCCACATGTTGTTAACTAACACACAAAACACAGAGATCATAGAAATGTCCTTTCAATCTCCCCCTTTTTGGTGTTAGATGACAACATATGGATTTGCAATAACAGTAATTTCACTAACATGTAATGATAGCTGAAAGAGCTCCCCCTAGATGTGTGCATCAAGAAAATTTGCTTTGGAATGCACGTGCACACATATAGAGGCAAATTCGAACAACAATTTGCAAGTACGAAAGGTAGGCAATACATTTCACAAATAAGACATACCTTGTGCACAAAACTGAAGATATTAACCTCATATAACCAAGGCACAATAGTAGTCTCAACCACATAATATAAGAAATCCAAATGACTTACACACACATAGTTCATGTCAAAGAGAAGGCAAATAAGTTCAAAATTCAAATATCATAACAAGGACACAAGCGCAATAAAATGATAGAGGCACATGCTTGTGTCCCAACCCATGCAAATCCCGGAGAGAACCTAATAGAACTACTTCTCCCCCTTTGGCACCGAGACACCAAAAAGGGGAAAAGAGCATCACTAACGGGCCCATGAAGATCACTCGGTGTCTTCATCCATGTCGTCATATCCTTCGTCGTCGTAGTCCTCATCGGAGTGGTTCATGGGAGCCTTGCCGGTGTTGTGAGACGAGGTAGGAAAGGAGGTCACATCCGTATAATCAGCCCAAGGAAAGACATCCTGATTCCATTGCTCAATAGGGACCGTGTCAGACGAAGATGAGGAAATGATGGGAATGCCAGCTTCATCTTCTTCCGGAGGAGGAGTAACATTTCCATTGTTCATTTTGCGCATCTCCTTGATCATCAAGTTTTGGTTGCTCAAAATGTGTTTCTCTCTCACATAAGACCCATGATTCTCCTTGTGAATAGCAACATCCATGCATAACAGTTTCCTCTTCCACCAAGAGAGCTTGCTAAATTCTGTGTTTACCTTGGCCTTCCCTTGAAGACTAGTGGGGGGATCAGCATTCTTGCTTCTCCTCTTAGGTAAGGGAGCGTCCTCTTCATCACTAGTTTGGGGAGGAGGTGCATGAGAGGATGAAGCTTGCTTTGTGTGCTTGGAGAGAATATGGAGAGTACCCTTGGCATGCTTGATGAAGCTAGAGCGATCAAGTGTGGGCACTTTGGAGAGAATGAGCTTCATCACATAGGGAGCATAGAGTGGATTCTTGTGCTCGAAAATGGCCCAATGCATCTCGCACTTGATGAAATCCATCACATCCACCTCTTGGCCACGGCACTCCGGACCGGCTTGAAGGACCTTGTAAGCATGGTAGAGTAGGTTGACAAGGCCTCCTCGAATAGCATCCACATTCCCGGCTTGAGGAGCAAGGTTGAGCCGAACCATGCGGAGGAAGATGTTGTAGGTGGGAAGGAGGTCTTGATTAGAGCCCACAGAAGAAGCAACGGAGTAAAGAGGGCGCAAACGGCTCTTGTTATATGCAGTCCCTTCCACATGCATCCTCATCCCAACTGGAGTAGTGGCCCCCTTGAAGTCATAGCCCAGAGCTGTCGCAAACTCCACAAAGTTGGAGGTGCACCTGTGAGGTCCAGTCATCCACGTCATAGTGACATCCTCATCGTTGTCAAACACCACCGTGGCAAAGAACTGATGCACAAGCTGAATATCATAATCCTGCTGAGTGTAAGAGATGAGCTTTTCCAGACCAAGCTTCCTAGCAATCCAAACAGCCTCCCGAAAGTATGTTTTCTTGTTCAGCGCCTCAAGATCCAGAATCTTCTGTTCACAGACTGCGTGCTTCTCAATCCGGGCATAAATCTCCTGCATAATCAGCTGCTGCTCCCTCCTTGGGAAATTGGGGTTGGTGGTGTTGGGAGGCAAGTCATAGAACTGTTGTGACCTCATACGACGGAACTCTAGCTTCCCCATACCCAGAACGGTGGTCAAAGAGTCAAAATGGGCTTGCTCGGCCTCTTCTTCATTATCAAAACCACCAAGTTCAGCTTGTCTAGTGGCCTCCTCATCAATAGTGCTCTGCTGTCTCATGCGGCCACTGCTGCTATCAAATATAAGCTTGTCCCTTGTTTGAGCTCTTTCTTTACTTGAAGCAAGGAGCGGATTCCGAGTGACCACCTTTTTCCTCTGACCTGTGAAACAGAGAGTACATGGATAGCATGGAGATAAGTTTGCATGTCCAAGAAAGCAAAAAGGAGAAAATTAAAAGTGTCAGAATTTCTCTCAGATATGAGCTAGACCGGAGTTTCCGGCCACATGGGCGGATATTCCGGTCCACACCGGAGATTCCGGTGCATGAGGGACCGGAGTTTCCGCCCTGTGGCAGAAAAACTGCAATCTAGTTCAAATCTAAGGAAAAATTGAGCACAACTAATTTTCTAGAGATTGAAATGCCAACACTAGGGTTCTACACCATGCAGCACAGGCAGAACTTCTCTCAAAACAAGATCTAGAGTGAAAACCTAGAGAGAGAGAGAAGAAAACCTTTGCCCGACATGGTGGAGGTCAATTGCGAGGGAGAAGGATCCCCAACACTTGTACGGAGGAGGGGCCGGTGGCACGGCGGATTCCGGTGGGGGGAGCGGTCGGAGGGGTCCTTGGAGGCGGCGGCGGCGGCTGGGAAAGGTGTGGGGGTCGGGGGTGTGTGGGGAGTTGTGGGACAACTCCTCACCCCGATCCCCTTTGAAGATCCCAGCGAAACTGCCCAGACCGGAGTTTCCGGCCCTAGACACCAGAGTCTCCGGCCCTGGCCAGAGATTCCGGTTCTAGGGGCGGAAACTTCAGTCAGACCGGAGTCTCCGGCCTGGAAGACCGGAGTTTCCAGCCCCACCGACTCCAAATCCCAGATTTATGTGTTTTGGACATGCAAAAGGCAAGAGGAGCAGTTTTTAAGATGAGGTAGGCCTGGGATAAGACAAATGGTCACTGGAGATGGTACCATGCACTCAAGTTTGGTAAGAAACAACAAAAACGACATTAAGAAGCAACGCTTGAGTGCATTTTCCATAAGAGCAAGAATAAAACAAAGGAATCAAGATAACACCACAAGAGTATCAATTCTTCACAAGGAAGAAGTTGGTGGCCAAGGCCACCATGTATGAGTTTATGTGGTGTGATACCGCGAAGATATATATTGGGTTCACCGCCATTACTCAACATTTAGGCTCACAATTCATAAGAATGAACAAAAGGAGACGAAAACAATTCTTACTATTGGCATAACGGGGGGAGGAAAAGTCCAATAGATTAGGACCGCACTCCACCTATGTCCATGCCTACACCTAGACCAAATAGAAAGTTGAGATAGAGGTGTGCATGCAAGGTAGTCAACCAATGCTCCTAGAATCCACGATATTTAGCTCATGCCTCAAAAAGGTGAACCGTGCTTCGTCAAGTGGCTTTGTGAACATATCAGCAAGTTGAATCTTCGTTGGAATATAACCAAGCTCAATGTCACCCCGGTTGATGTGATCTCGAATAAAATGATAGCGAATCTCAATATGCTTCGTTCTTGAGTGCTCCACCGGGTTGTGACCAATCTTGATAGCACTTTCATTGTCACATAAAAGAGGCACTTTGTCACAAAGGACACCGTATTCCTTTAAAGTTTGCCTCATCCAAAGTAATTGAGTGCAAGCACTAGCGGCCGCCACATACTCGGCTTCGGTGGTAGATAAGGATATGCAATTTTGCTTCTTGGAGGACCAACTCACCAAGGATTTCCCAAGGAATTGACATGCACCGGAAGTAGACTTCCTATCATCCTTGCAACCGGCCCAATCCGAATCCGTGTAACCGGCAAGAGAGAAGTTGGACCCCCTAGGATACCACAAACCAAACTTTGGGGTATAAACCAAATATCGGAAGATTCGATTCACCGCTATCAAGTGACTTTCTTTAGGAGCCGCTTGATACCTTGCACACACTCCTACACTCAACACAATATCGGGTCTAGATGCACAAAGATAAAGCAAAGAACCAATCATAGAGCGATAGAGTTTTTGATCGACATCTTTACCCTTTGGACTAAGTTCAAGATGGCATTTGGTGTCCATAGGGAACCTCTTCTCTTTTGCATCTTGCATCTTGAACCTCTTGAGCATATCTTGGATGTATTTGGCTTGAGAGACGAAAGTCCCTCCACTTAATTGCTTGATTTCAAAACCAAGAAAGAATTTCAACTCTCCCATCATGGACATCTCGAACCTATCCGTCATAAGCTTTGAAAATTCATCATTGAAAGCTTTGTTAGATGAGCCAAAGATAATATCATCAACATAAAGTTGACATATGAAAATCTCCCCTTTTACCCTCTTTGTGAAGAGAGTGGGATCGATTTGCCCCACTTCAAAGCCACGGTCTAGCAATAACTCTCTTAGGTGCTCATACCAAGCTCTAGGTGCTTGTTTGAGACCATAGAGGGCCTTATCAAGCTTGTAGACATGGTTTGGGAAGTGTGGATCCTCAAATCCCGGTGGTTGCTTTACATATACCAACTCCTTTAAGGGACCATTAAGAAATGCACTCTTCACATCCATTTGTTGCAACTTAAAATTATGATGTGATGCATAGGCAAGTAGGATACGGATGGACTCAAGACGAGCCACGGGAGCATAGGTCTCTCCAAAATCAATGCCTTCAACTTGAGAGTACCCTTGAGCTACCAATCTCGCCTTGTTCCTTACAACCATTCCATGCTCATCTTGCTTGTTCTTGAATATCCACTTGGTGCCAATCACATTGCGGCAATCTTTTGGCTTTTCTACTAGATTCAATACTTTGTTGCGCTTGAAGTTGTTGAGTTCTTCATGCATGGCTTCCAACCAATCCGGATCTTCAAGTGCTTCAAACACCTTCTTTGGTTCAATCATAGAGATATGAGCTTGATGTTCACTAAAGCTTGCCAATTGACTTCTTGTGGAAACCTTGCGAGATACATCACCAATGATGGCTTCAAGCTTGTGACACTTGATTTCCAAATTTCTCTTAACTCTTGCTTGACGACGGGTTTCGATATCCCCATTGTTGCGTGGGAATTCGGCTTGATCACCTAGATCATTTGAGTCCCCGTCTTGACCTTCTTGATGAGCATTGCCATCTTGTTGCACATTATCAATGATGGGAGAAGATGGATGCTCTTGCTCTTGATCTTGACTAGGGTTGAGAATAGGAGTTCTTGAATCTTGTGAGACCTCTTGGTCAACTTGAGGAGGAGCTTGTTCTTGTTCTTGGATAGGTGTCTCGTTTGCTTCCATAGAGGGTGCCACTTCAACTTGTGATGATGGAATCTCCACTTGAGTGGAGCTTGTACTTCCTTGAGGAGGCTCATGATGAATCTCGATGGGGCGATGAAATCCAACACCCATTCTTTGTATTGAATCTTGAGGTTCCTCGTTATCTACATCACAAACATGAAATTGCGCCACTTGGGAGCCGTCATTCTCATCAAACCTCACATTACAAGATTCTACAACTCTCCCTAAGGATTTGTCATAGACTCTATAAGTGTGAGAGTTCGCACCATACCCAACAAGAACACCTTCTAAGGCTTTAACTTCAAACTTAGAAAGATGTACACCTTTGATTTTGTAGAAACACTTACAACCAAAGACTCGATAGTAGGAGATGTTGGGCTTGTTGCCGGTAAGCATTTCATATGGAGTTTCCTTCTTCCCTTTGCGAAAGAATAACCGGTTGGAGGAGTGACACGCCGTGGAGATAGCTTCGGCCCACAAGAAGAGTGGGGACTTAAACTCCGCCAACATGGACCTAGCCATATCCATAAGAGTCCGGTTCTTCCTCTCGGCTACACCGTTTTGTTGAGGAGTATATGCGGCGGAGTATTGATGTCGGATTCCCTCATCGCTAAGAAACTCATTTAGGGTGTAGTTCTTGAACTCGGAGCCATTGTCACTTCTAATGGCCAATATGGGAAGATTGTGTTGACGTTGAACTTCATTGGAGAAATCGATGATTGTTTGTTGAGTTTCATCCTTCGTCTTGAAGAAGAAAACCCAAGTGAATCTTGAATAGTCATCGACAATCACCAAACAATATTTCTTCCCACCAAGGCTAGGTTGAGGTACGGCACCAAAAAGATCAACATGAAGAAGTTCCAATACCCTTGATGATGAGATGATGGTCTTTCTTGGGTGGGGAGAATCATGCATCTTTCCTTCAACACAAGCCCTACAAAGACGATCTCTAGAAAAAGAAACATTCTCATTTAGTCCAAGAATGTGGCCACCCTTGTGGAGACTTTGCAAAGTTCTCATATTAACATGGGACAAGCGGCGATGCCACAACCACCCCACGTCGGCCTTTCCGAATAGGCATATTGCTTGAGTGTTGGTTGACCCCGAAAAGTCTACCACAAACAACTCATTTTCAACATACCCAACGAACATGACCTTTAGAGTCTTGCTCCTCAAGAGTACCACCATATCAAGAGTAAAGTGGACATCAAAGTTCATCTTATTAAGAGCACGGACGGACATAAGATTGTAACCTAGAGACTCAACAAGCATGACATTTACAAGGGTGATATCCCTTGCAACTACCACCTTGCCAAGACTCTTTACCTCGGCTTTGGACTTGTCACCATAAGAGACGGTTGACTGATTTAAATTTGGTCTCAACTCCGTCATGATCTCCTTGCTTCCGGTCATATGACTAGTGCATCCACTATCAACCACCCATTTAGATCCACCAGAAGCATAGTCCTACAAGAAATCATTTCTTGCATTTAGGTACCCATTTCTCAATGGGTCCCTTTCGGTTAGCAACAAGGGTCTTAGGAACCCAAATAGAATAATCAATGTAACCACCATAAGGACCAACATATTTTGCATAAACATCATCATAATAATAAACATAAAGAATGTAGTTGGGATTGTTATGCCCCGCAAAGTCACTACGAGTGGTCTTGCCCCTAGTGGCATTACCATTCGCAATGTTAGTCTTAGCTTGTGCGGGCTTGGTCTTGTTCTCCTTGGTGTTGCTCACCTTCTTCTTTGCCTCGGCCACATACCCAAGACCTTCCTTTCCTTTGTGTGGTTTTAACTCAAACAAATAAGCAAAACCCTTATTGTTACCTTTAGGAAGGGAGGTCTTAGCATGATCTACCTTTAACCTAGCATTTTCTTCAATGACATTTTCATGAACACGAGGAAGAATGGTTATGTTAGTTGAGAAAGTTTTAGAGAGTTGAGTTTGGAGTTGCTCATGTGACTTAACAAGGATGGAGTGTGTCGTTTTCAAGACTTTGTGAGCTTTATCAAGCTTCTCCATATCCTCAAGAAGTATAGTATTCGCAACCCCAAGTTCAACTTTCTCCTTTTTAATCACTTTATATTTGGCAAAAACATGATCTCTATCCTTAATGATTTTACTAATGATTTCATCATTTTTAGCATCAAGAGACTCAAGTCTTTCCTCTAGAGTGGTTCTATATTCACTTTCTTCATCAAGAGAGCTATTTAAGGATGCTATGGAAGCATTCAAGGAAGCAATGGTGAGAGAATCATCTCTCTCAATCTTACTCTTTTCTTGAAGAAGTTCTTCGGCCGCACATAGTTGTCTCATGAGAGACTCAACATGTTCCTTGGCCTCACCTTGCAAGTTAGTCACAAGAGTATCGAAGGCAACTAGTTCCTTCTTAATCTCAAGACTAGATTGATCATGCATAGTCTTAGGAGAAGGGGATGATACCTCGGTGACATGAGCCATGAGGCAACGAGCGGTGTTGATGGAGAGGTTCTCATTGGGGGATTCAAAGAGAGATGATGATGAAGTGGAGACAATAGCCTATGCGGCTACCTCTTTGTTAGGTGTATCTTCATCTTCGGAATCACTTGTGGCATATCCTCTTGTGCCACCAACACAATTCTAGGTGCCTTCTTGAAGAAGGGTTTTCTTGGTCTTGCGGGCTTCTTTTGAATCAACTTGGAGTGATCCTTTGGGATAAGCTTCCCACCATTTTGCTCACGGTTCTCATAAGGACACTCTCTAATGTAGTGGTTCTTGTCATGACAATTGTAGCATGTCTTTGTCCTTGAGGCAAGCTCTTTCTTGCCACTTGAGTTGTTATCTCGATCAACACGAGCTTTAGCACTAGCCGGGTCATTCCAAACACTCTTGTGGCAAGTGCAATGTGACCATTGAGGGCTTGCTCAAGATCATGTGGAGCAATGTTGCTCGGACAAGCTTCAACTTCGTCATTGGCATCTATGCAAGTCACCTTGGCCTTCAAGGCAAGTGAGGAACCTTGTCTCATTCCCATGGCCCTAGCACGGTTATCTTCGGCATTTTTTGTGGCAACCTTGGAGGCTTGGACTTCTTGCATAACTTCATGGGAAGACAATTGAAGGTAGTTGTATCTTCCTTGAATAGACTTCAACTCCATTGGCTCCGAGGGCAAGAGAGCATTCTCATACTTCCTATTGACCCAAGCATCATCAACATATGTTGCTCCCACATCATAAAAGGCTTTGGCAAGAGTCTTGAGTCTACCATACATCTCTTCATGGGTCTCGTTGTCAAGCATGTAGAAGCCTTCGGCGGCATTGCTCAAAGATTCATATCTATTTCTCTTCATGCTTTCATTTCCAAGGAAGGCACGCTCAAGACAATCCCAAGCTTCTTTGGCGGTGGTGGCATGTAGAACATGATGCTTGTCGTTGTCGCTCAAGGAGAGTTCAATCATGTGGAGAGCGGAAGCGTTTAGTTGCTTTTCGGCGAACTCTCTCTTGGTCATGTTGCTTGGATCCTCCACTATGTATCCTTCTTCAATAATCCTCCAAAGCTCGATGGAGGCACTGTTGACATGAGATTTCATTGAGCGTTGCCAACTAGCAAAAGCTAATGCATTAAGCTTAGGTGGGGGACCTAAAGGGTTTATGCGGGTAGTGATAATTGGATCGGGAGAGTACCATCCCCGAACGGCATGATACTCTTCCTTTTCCTCATGCGAGTTGGGAGATGACTTAGGCTTATCATTGGCTTTCACCTCCTTCTCTTTTTGCTCTTTATTCTCCTTGGAACCACCCTCATCGGAGTTAGGAGCTTTTTCAAGCGTGATGATATCCGAGGGCTTGTTGTTAATGAGTTTATTGAGCAAGTCACGAAACTCATTAAACCTAGCATCCATGGAAGATGTCAAAGTTGTTTCCAAAGCTTTGATATCGGCCATGGATGCCGCGGTGGCTTGGTCCTTTTTAAGGGACTCATTAGCCTCGGCAAGCCTTGCGGTCTCATCCTCACTTTGTGTCATACTTCTCTTAGGCGGTTAAACCCAATAAGAGAGCCTTGGCTCTGATACCAATTGAAAGGATCGGTATGACACCTAGAGGGGGGGGGTGAATAGGTGCTAATTCAAATTTTAGTTCTTTTTCAAATTAGGCTTGACACAAAAGGTAAATTCACTAGATATGCATCTAAGGTGAATTACCTATATGACAAGCTAGCAACTAAGCAAGATATAATAAGGCGATAAATAAGGATAGAAGTAACCGAAGTGAAAGCACGAGACGACAAGGATGTATTCCCGAGTTCCTCCCTAAAAAGGGAGTACGTCTCGTTGGAGAGGTGTGAACCAACACAATGGTTCAACGGCCACAAAGGCCTCACCCTAATCTCCGGTGAACCGCACCACAAAGGTTTGGTCCACTTTCCACTATCTGAATCCTTCGAGGCGGAATCCGGAGCCTTTACAACAACGATTCGGGGCACGACCCACAAAGGGCTTGGGGGCTCCCGAACAGCTACAATCTGTCACAAAGACAATAGGTAAGTACAACAATGGGCTAGGTTTCCTAGTGGAAGCCCTAGCAAGTGTTCCCTCAAATGAATGAGGGGGAAATGAAGAACGGCTCGGTGAAGATGTAGATCGGGCCCTTCTCCTTCAATCCTCCAAAGATCAACGAGTTTGGATGGGGTGATTGGGAGATCTTGGGATTCTTGGCTTGCAACAATGGAGCTCCTCCTTTTCTTAGTCAAGCACTTTTCTGGAGGAAGGAGGAGGGGTATTTATACCCCTCCAAAGATGTAGCCGTTGCAGCCAAACCCCAGGCCGGAAACTCCGGCCCTAGTGGCCGGAAACTCCGGCCAGGGGCGGAAACTCCGGCCTAAGGAGGCCGGAAACTCCGGGGGCCACCAGGGGCTGAACACCAGATTCTTCAATCTGAACTTGGACATCTTCGAGGTACACGAGGCCGGAAAGTTTGGCCTGGGGCGGAAACTCCGGTCCACGGGACCGGAAACTCCGCCCCCCACCAGAGGCTGAGCACAACTTCGGCAACCGAGCATCGGTAAAGATTCCGGTCCTCAGGGACCGGAAACTTCAGGCAGGGGCGGAAACTCCGGCCCCCTAGGCCGGAAACTCCGCCCCCCACCAGGGGCTGAGCACACTTTCAGTGCTGTCTCTTTTTCTCCTTTTTGGTGCTGATGCATCTGAAGAGTTCCTAAATTATCCTGCATTACTTAACACCAACTTAATACATCCACATGTTGTTAACTAACACACAAAACACAGAGATCATAGAAATGTCCTTTCACAAGGCATGCATCGACAACTTAATTGGAGGCTCTTAGCTTGTCCCCGTAGCTCACAAAGCCACGAAGACCACTACTTCTCTAGAGTTCCAATGAACACAAGAGTAACAAGAACCGAAGATTAGGTGGGGGATTTGAAATTCCTTCGGTGGAAGTGTAGATCTAGGTCTCCTCGGGCACTCCTCAAAGTATCAAGCTATACGGAACAAAGGAGTGGTTGATCTACGAGTTTGAAGCTTTTTCAACAATGGTGGAGAGAGAGAGAGCAAGCTTAAGCTGAATGGGGAAGATGGCCCCCTTTTATACCCCTCACCAATAAGTGGCCGTTGGGCACAAAATTCGTGCCAGTCGGTACTATCGATTTGGAATCGGTACTACCGGCCAGTCGGTACTACCAGAGGGGTACCGGGCAACTAAGTGGAAGTGGCAGGAGGTTTTAGTGCCGAACAGAGGTTAGTCGGTACTACCGGCGGAGGTGCCGGTACTACCGATTGAGTCCCCGATCGGTACTATCGGTCAGGTACCAGACAACCAAGTGAAAACGACATGAGGTAGTCAGTGCTGATTGTGCTAATCGGTACTACCGGTCATGGCTGGCCGGTACTACCGATTGGAACAACCAACACTGAGGCTAGGCTTGAGATGGTTGGTGTGTGCATAATGGTTTGTGCATCGTGTTAGAAGAATCAAATCCCCATAAACCTTTTCTACATATGAATCTACCAAATGCAAAATAACCTAGAAGATTAAGTCTTCACGCCTCCATGCTTGACGATATGATGATCCAATGTATATGGTGTATCAACCCAATTATCCCTGTAACGCTTTAGCATATTATTAGTGAAAGGATCGGTATGACACCTAGAGGGGGGGGGGTGAATAGGTGCTAATTCAAATTTTAGTTCTTTTTCAAATTAGGCTTGACACAAAAAGTAAATTCACTAGATATGCAACTAAGGTGAATTTCCTATATGACAAGCTAGCAACTAAGCAAGATATAATAAGGCAATAAATAAGGATAGAAGTAACCGAAGTGAAGACACGAGACGACAAGGATATATTCCCGAGTTCCTCCCTTGAATGGGAGTACGTCTCGTTGGAGAGGTGTGAACCAACACAATGGTTCAACGGCCACAAAGGCCTCACCCTAATCTCCGGTGAACCACACCACAAAGGTTTGGTCCACTTTCCACTATCGGAATCCTTCGAGGCGGAATCCGGAGCCTTTACAACAACGATTCGGGGCACGACCCACAAAGGGCTTGGGGGCTCCCGAACAGCTACAATCTGTCACAAAGACAATAGGTAAGTACAACAATGGGCTAGGTTTCCTAGTGGAAGCCCTAGCAAGTGTTCCCTCAAATGAATGAGGGGGAAATGAAGAACGGCTCGGTGAAGATGTAGATCGGGGCTTCCTCCTTCAATCCTCCAAAGGTCAACGAGTTTGGGTGGGAGGATTGGGAGAGCTTGGAGCTTTTAGCTTTGCATCAATGGAGGTGAGAGAGTGTAGAAGCTCAAATCTCAAAGGTAGGTGAAGGGGTCCTTTTATAGCCTCTTCCAAATCTGGCCGTTTGGAGCAATAACTTCCGCAACGGTACTACCGCTGGACCCGGCGGTAGTACCGCTGGACCTTTGAATCCAGCCGTTGCCCGCTTCACGCGCTTCTGATAAGTCCAAACTTCACGCGGCGGTACTACCGCTGGCGATACCGGTAGTACCGCTGTGGAGCCCGGTAGTACCGCCACGGTACCGCTGGAGGTACCGCTCTGAGAAACAGAAGGCTGAAAACGGCGGTACCTCCGGCGGTACCGCCAGCGGCACCTTGACTTCGCGCTGGTCCTGCGAACCTGCAAAAAACACGCAGCGGTACTACCGCTGGCGCTACCGGTAGTACCGCTGTGGAGCCCGGTAGTACCGCTCCGGTACCGCTGGAGGTACCGCTCTGAGAAACAGACGGGTGAAAACGGCGGTACCTCCGGCGGTACCGCCAGCGGTACCTCGACTTAGAGCTGGCCTACGAACCTGCAGAAAAACACACAGCGGTACTACCGCTGGAAGGGCCGGTAGTACCGCTGTGCGACGGTAGTACCGCTCTGGTACCGCTGGGGGTACCGCACCGCGCAACAGAGCGCCGAAAACGGCGGTAGCTCGGGCGGTACCGCCAGCGGTAGCCAAGGCCCGAGCAAGTCCAGTGCAGCGGTACTACCGCTGCCTGGAGCAAGGCTTGCTGGATAGCTTTCGCAGCGCCCGTTTCGATCGTTTCCTTTTTGCTAGAATCTTAGATACAACCTGCAACTTTAATAGCCATGTTAGAACACATATTGTGTTGTCATTAGCACCAAAACAAGGGTCAATTAGAAGATGCTCTTTCAATCTCCCCCTTTTTGGTGTTTGATGACAACACAACATAACACGCGAGGGTTCATAAAATTTCGACGGAGCTCCCCCTAGATGTGTGCATATTCTTAGAGTGCTTTGAATACACGAATACACAACATCTAGAATCAACACTCCCCCTAAATTTTACAAGTCAAGCCACAAAGATAGCAATCACAAATGCAATATTAACCATAAGACAAATAAGCAACACATAGATAGAAAAACTAGTTTCACATGTCTTACACCATGCATACATAAAGGAGTTCCACAAGAACTAATAAATTTAGGTGTTCACAAGCTAAAAAGGTCGAAATAAGTGAAAACGAGCTCGTGACACCCACCCATGCAAATTCCCGAGAGCAACCTAATAGTTATCTCTCCCCCTTTGGCACCAAAGCACCAAAAAGGGAAAAGATCGGACCTACACGCCCCAAGGGTCCCAATCCGTGTAAGAGGAAGAAGCACCATCATGTTCCGGGCTCGACCACGTGATGATCTCGCCCTCGTCATCCTTGGCTTGCCATTCATCCCACGTGGGGATGTGTTGCTCGGACCCGGAAGGCACATCTTCCCCCGCGGCACGGCGGCAAGCAACCTCAACTTGGCGAGCCTTCATCTTCTCCTTATGGTCATCATATTGATGCCTCTCAACTTTCTTGGATACTTGGAAGATTTTCTTCATAGCACGAGCCATCCAAGCAAAAGAACCACCTTTGGAGGGTTTGGAGGACTCGGCTTCATCCACCACTTCCTTCTCCTTCCTAGGTTTGAGCTTGTGGGGCTTGATAAGGAGCCTCTTGCCCTTGTGAGGGGTCCACTTCTCGGTGTCACCGAGATCATCAATGTCATTGTGCTCAAGCCACTTCCACACCACGATCCTCATGATCAAAGGAGCAAAGGAGATGTTCTTCTTCTTGCTAATCACATGCCATAGCTCATGCCAAATGAAGTCCATCACATCAAGCTTCTTGCCTTGTCCCTTCATTTGCATAGTGAGAACCATCAAGTTCTTCAAGTAGCCATGGATTTCATCAATGTTGCCTACTTTTGGATTGATTGTCTCACGGTAGATGCGGTGCATGATGTCCCAAGTGGGGTATAGGCCTTTGGAATCTCCATACCTCCACTTATCCGCACTATCCGGGTTGTAGAGGGGAGCAAGCTTCTCAACACCAAATGCACTTCCTCCTTGGAAGTGAACACGGAAGTGAGTCTCATCAAACTCTTCCGGAGGAAAAGGGCCGAACTCTTGATAGTTGAGGGACTCGGCAATATCTTCCCAAGTGGCTTCAAACACTTTCTCTTTAGTCATCCACTTGATTCTTCTTGTTGTCTCATTGCCCATGTGCACGGTGGCTAAGAACTGAGCCACAATCTCCTCATCATAGTCTTGCTCAAGCTCCATGATGTGAAAGAGGTCAAATTCCTCACAGATTTCCAAAGCTTCACCAAAGTAGTTGGGCTTGGACCTCATGAACTCAACGTTGATGTGGTGTTGTGTCACGGTGTTGTCCTTTGGTTTCTTCAAAAGGATTTCCCGGTAGCATTCTTCTTGGAAGGTGTTGTGGAAGAAAGGATTGTTGCCGCGAACGGAGGGTATTTGATCCATACGATCAATCACATAGAAATCCACAGCTCGCTTTGCCACAAACTCGGGCTCACTGAGTTGACTAGCTGTTTTCGGGCGCTTGGGAAGGGACTTTGATGATGCCGGGAACCTTCGGCGCTGCAATCCATCAAGGGCATCTTGTTCATCAGTGGAAGCGGTCCTTTGCTTCTTCCTACTCGCAACGGACTTGGTACGACCACTACCTGTGAATAGCAAGAGATGGAAAGCATATAGATGAGAATGCACCAATTTCATGAATTATGAACGAAGAACACGAGTGTACAAAAATCTAGGAAGAGTAAATCTAGAGGTAAAGTACCACATTTGGGTTTGAAGGTGCAACAATGAGTAGATGTAAGGCTTAAGACAAGCATTAGACCTAACTAGGGTTGCTCCAACAAATCTAAGATGGGAACTTTAAATCTAGCCTATAACTTTCCATGAAACTTCTACACAAGGTTCTTAATCCATAAAGAAGCATCTCTACCAACTCATTCACCACACATCCGAAGAGAAAAGCACTAATATCATCTCTATCCATCAACTAGATGAGAGAGAGGGATTTGGCTTACCGGAGCTCATGGTGAAGGATCGAGGAGGAGGAGAGAAGCTAGAGGCCTCCCGGAGCGAGGAGCACAAGGTCCTAGGCCGGGGAAGGGCTCTTCCCGGCGGTGGAGTGGCCGGCGGCGGCGGGGATGTGGAGGAGAAGGAGATGGGGTTGGGGGAAATTGAGAGAAAGCACTCTCAAACCGCCCAGCCCCGTGCCCTTAAGCCCAGATCTCCCGCGGCGGTAGTACCGCTCGGTCCAGCGGTAGTACCGCCCCGGTTCTGTCGGGCGCCCGAGCGCAACTGCCGCTGCGCCCGGTAGTACCGCTGTATACAGCGGTAGTACCGCTTGGTGCGACGCAGCGGTAGTACCGCTAGGGCGACCGGTAGTACCGGCGCCTGGGAAAAAATTGTTGTGGCTCAAAACGATGCCCACAACGCGTTTTTCACGCCGGTTCCGACCATCCACACAACCAAGATCATGAAACAAAGCATTTAGAGGTAGAAGGGCTTTAGGGAAGAGAGTTAGGGCTTAGGATAGAAACTCAAACTGAGAGTGGTACTTCACACGCACTTTGCAAAACGCATGAAACTCAAGAAGACCAAAATGAGTGTGTTTCCCACAAAACCAAGATGAGGCAAAAGAAATCCACGAAAAAGTCATGAAAAACCAACTCTTCTTACAAGGAGAAGAGGGCGGTGGCCGAGGCCACAATGTTGGAGTGTATGGCATGTCACCGCGAAGATATATCTTGGGTACATAACCAATACTCGTCATTTTAGCTCATTTAGACATAAGAATGAATATAGAGGTAAAAGAACACTTGCTATCGGCATAATGGGGGGAGGGATAGTCCAATGGATTAGGACCGCACTCCCCCTATGTCCATGCCTACACCTAGAACAAATATATAGCTAAGATAGAGGTGTGCATGCAAGGTAGTCAACCAACGCTCCTTGAATCCACGATATTTAGCTCATGCCTCAAAAAAGTGAACCTCGCTTCATCAAGTGGCTTCGTGAACATGTCGGCGAGTTGAATCTTCGTGGGAATATAACCAAGCTCAATGTCACCCCGGTTGATGTGATCTCGAATAAAATGATAGCGAATCTCAATATGCTTCGTTCTTGAGTGCTCCACCGGGTTGTGACCAATCTTGATAGCACTTTCATTGTCACACAAAAGAGGCACTTTGTCACAAAGGACACCGTATTCCTTTAAAGTTTGCCTCATCCATAACAACTGAGTGCAAGCACTAGCGGCCGCCACATATTCGGCTTCGGTGGTGGATAGTGATATGCAATTTTGCTTCTTGGAGGACCAACTCACCAATGACTTCCCAAGGAATTGACATGCACCGGAGGTTGACTTCCTATCATCCTTGCAACCGGCCCAATCCGAATCCGTGTAACCGGCAAGAGAGAAGTTGGACCCCCTAGGATACCACAAACCAAACCTTGGGGTATGAACCAAATATCGGAAGATTCGATTCACCGCTATCAAGTGACTTTCTTTAGGAGCCGCTTGATACCTTGCACACACTCCTACACTCAACACAATATCGGGTATAGATGCACAAAGATAAAGCAAAGAACCAATCATAGAGCGATAGAGTTTTTGATCGACATCTTTACCCTTTGGACTAAGTTCAAGATGGCATTTGGTGTCCATAGGAAACCTCTTCTCTTTTGCATCTTGCATCTTGAACCTCTTGAGCATGTCTTGGATGTATTTGGCTTGAGAGATGAAAGTCCCTCCACTTAATTGCTTGATTTCAAAACCAAGAAAGAATTTCAACTCTCCCATCATGGACATCTCGAACCTATCCGTCATAAGCTTTGAAAATTCATCATTGAAAGCTTTGTTAGATGAGCCAAAGATAATATCATCAACATAAAGTTGACATATGAAAAGTTCCCCTTTTACCCTCTTTGTGAAGAGAGTGGGATCGATTTGCCCCACTTCAAAGCCACGGTCTAGCAATAGCTCTCTTAGGTGCTCATACCAAGCTCGAGGTGCTTGTTTGAGACCATAGAGGGCCTTATCAAGCTTGTAGACATGGTTTGGGAAGTGTGGGTCCTCAAATCCCGGAGGTTGCTTTACATATACCAACTCCTTTAAGGGACCATTAAGAAATGCACTCTTCACATCCATTTGTTGCAACTTAAAATTAAAATGAGATGCATAGGCAAGTAGGATACGGATGGACTCAAGACGAGCCACGGGAGCATAGGTCTCTCCAAAATCAATGCCTTCAACTTGAGAGTACCCTTGAGCTACCAATCTCGCCTTGTTCCTTACAACCAATCCATGCTCATCTTGCTTGTTCTTGAATATCCACTTGGTGCCAATAACATTGCGGCAATCCTTTGGTTTTTCTACTAGATTCCATACTTTGTTGCGCTTTAAGTTGTTGAGTTCTTCATGCATGGCTTCCAACCAATCCGGATCTTCAAGTGCTTCAAACACCTTCTTTGGTTCAATCATAGAGATATGAGCTTGATGTTCACTAAAGCTTGCCAATTGACTTCTTGTGGAGACCTTGCGAGATACATCACCAATGATGACTTCAAGCTTGTGACACTTGATTTCCAAGTTTCTCTTGACTCTTTCTTGACGACGGGTTTCGATATCCCCATTGTTGCGTGGGATTTCGGCTTGATCACCTAGATCATTTGAGTCCCCGTCTTGACGGTCTAGATGAGCATTGCCATCTTGTTGCACATTTTCAATGATGGGAGAAGATGGATGCTCTTGCTCTTGATCTTGACTAGGGTTGAGAATAGGAGTTCTTGAATCTTGTGAGACCTCTTGGTCAACTTGAGGAGGAACTAGATCTTGTTCTTGGATAGGTGTCTCATTTGCTTCCATAGAGGGTGCCACTTCAACTTGTGATGATGGAATCTCCACTTGAGTGGAGCTTGTACTTCCTTGAGCAGGCTCATGATGAATCTCGATGGGGCGATGAAATCCAACACCCATCCTTTGTATTGCATCTTGAGGTTCCTCGTTATCTACATCACAAACATGAAATTGCGCCACTTGGGAGCCGTCATTCTCATCAAACCTCACACTACAAGATTCTACAACTCTCCCTAAGGATTTGTCATAGACTCTATAAGTGTGAGAGTTTGCACCATACCCAACAAGAACACCTTCTAAGGCTTTAACTTCAAAATTAGAAAGATGTACACCTTTGATTTTGTAGAAACACTTACAACCATAGACTCGATAGTAGGAGATGTTTGGCTTGTTGCCGGTAAGCATTTCATATGGAGTTTCCTTCTTCCCTTTGCGAAAGAATAACCGGTTGGAGGAGTGACACGCCGTGGAGATAGCTTCGGCCCACAAGAAGAGTGGAGACTTAAACTCCGCCAACATGGACCTAGCCATATCCATAAGAGTCCGGTTCTTCCTCTCGGCTACACCGTTTTGTTGAGGAGTATAAGCGGCGGAGTATTGATGTCGAATTCCCTCGTCGCTAAGAAACTCATTTAGGGTGTAGTTCTTGAACTCGGAGCCATTGTCACTCCTAATGGCCAATATGGGAAGATTGTGTTGACGTTGAACTTCATTGGAGAAATCGATGATGGTTTGTTGAGTTTCATCCTTCATCTTGAAGAAGAAAACCCAAGTGAATCTTGAAAAGTCATCGACAATCACCAAACAATATTTCTTCCCACCAAGACTAGGTTGAGGTACGGCACCAAAAAGATCAACATGAAGAAGTTCCAATACCCTTGATGATGAGATGATGGTCTTGCTTGGGTGGGGAGAATCATGCATCTTTCCTTCAACACAAGCCCTACAAAGACGATCTCTAGAAAAAGAAACATTCTCATTTAGTCCAAGAATGTGGCCACCCTTGTGAAGACTTTGCAAAGTTCTCATATTGACATGGGACAAGCGGCGATGCCACAACCACCCCACGTCGGCCTTTCCGAATAGGCATATTGCTTGAGTGTTGGTTGACCCCGAAAAGTCTACCACAAACAACTCATTTTCAACATGCCCAACGAACATGACCTTTAGAGTCTTGCTCCTCAAGAGTACCACCATATCAAGAGTAAAATAGACATCAAAGTTCATCTTATTAAGAGCACGAACGGACATAAGATTGTAACCTAGAGACTCAACAAGCATGACATTTACAAGGGTGATATCCCTTGCAACTACCACCTTGCCAAGACTCTTTACCTCGGCTTTGGACTTGTCACCATAAGAGACGGTTGAGTGATTTAAATTTGGTCTCAACTCCGTCATGATCTCCTTGCTTCCGGTCATATGACTAGTGCATCCACTATCAATCACCCATTTAGATCCACCGGAAGCATAGTCCTACAAGAAATCATTTCTTGCATTTAGGTACCCATTTTTCAATGGGTCCCTTTCGGTTAGCAACAAGGGTCTTAGGAACCCAAATAGAGTAGTCAATGTAACCATCATAAGGACCAACATATTTTGCATAAACATCGCCATAATAATCAACATAAAGAATGTAGTTGGGATTGTTATGCCCCGCAAAGTCACTACGAGTGGTCTTGCCCCTAGTGGCATTACCACTCGCAATGTTAGTCTTAGCTTGTGCCGGCTTGGTCTTGTTCTCCTTGGTGTTTCTCACCTTCTTCTTTGCCTCGGCCACATACCCAAGACCTTCCTTTCCTTTGTGTGGTTTTAGCTTAAACAAATAAGCAAAACCCTTATCGTTACCTTTAGGAATAGAGGTCTTAGCATGATCCACCTTTAACCTAGCATTTTCTTCAATGACATTTTCATGAGCACGAGGAAGAATGGTTACGCTAGTTGAGCAAGTTTTAGAGAGTTGAGTTTGGAGTTGCTCATGTGACTTCACAAGGATGGAGTGGGTCGTTTTCAAGACCTTGTGAGCTTTATCAAGCTTCTCCATATCCTCAAGAAGTATAGCATTTGCAACCCCAAGTTCAACTTTCTCCTTTTTAATCACTTTATATTTGGCAAAAACATGATCTCTATCCTTAATGATTTTACTAATGATTTCATCATTTTTAGCATCAAGAGATTCAAGTCTTTCCTCTAGAGTGGTTCTATATTCACTTTCTTCATCAAGAGAGCTATTTAAGGATGCTATGGAAGCATTCAAGGAAGCAATGGTGAGAGAATCCTCTCTCTCAATCTTACTCTTTTCTTGAAGAAGTTCTTCGGCCGCACATAGTTGTCTCATGAGAGACTCAACATGTTCCTTGGCCTCACCTTGCAAGTTAGTCACAAAAGTATCGAAGGCAACTAGTTCCTTCTTAATCTCAAGACTAGATTGATCATGCATAGTCTTAGGAGAAGGGGATGATAACTCGGTGACATGAGCCATGAGGCAACGAGCGGTGTTGATGGAGAGGTTCTCATTGGGGGATTCAAAGAGAGATGATGATGAAGTGGAGACAATGGCCAATGCGGCTACCTCTTTGTTAGGTGCATCTTCATCTTCGGAATCACTTGTGGCATATTCCTCTTGTGCCACCAACACAATTCTCGGTGCCTTTTTGAAGAAGGGCTTTCTAGGTCTTGCGGGCTTCTTTTGAATCAACTTGGAGTGATCCTTTGGGATAAGCTTCCCACCATTTTGCTCACGGTTCTCATAAGGGCACTCTCTTATGTAGTGGTTCTTGTCATGACAATTGTAGCATGTCTTTGTCCTTGAGGCAAGCTCTTTCTTGCCACTTGTGTTGTTATCTCGATCAACTCGAGCTTTAGCACTAGCCGGGTCATTCCAAAACACTCTTGTGGCAAGTGCAATGTGACCATTTAGGGCTTGCTCAAGATCATGTGGAGCAATGTTGCCAGGACAAGCTTCAACTTCATCATTGGCATCTAGGCAAGTCACTTTGGCCTTCAAGGCAAGAGAGGGACCTTGTCTCATTCCCATGGCCCTAGCACGGTTATCTTCGGCATTCTTGGTGGCAACCTTGGAGGCTTGAACTTCTTGCATAACTTCATGGGAAGACAATTGAAGGTAGTTGTATCTTCCTTGAATAGACTTCAACTCCATTGGCTCCGAGGGCAAGAGAGCATTCTCATACTTCCTCTTGACCCAAGCATCATCAACATATGTTGCTCCCACATCATAAAAGGCTTTGGCAAGAGTCTTGAGTCTACCATACATCTCTTCATGGGTCTCGTTGTCAAGCATGTAGAAACCTTCGGCGGCATTGCTCAAAGATTCATATCTATTTCTCTTCATGCTTTCATTTCCAAGGAAGGCACGCTCAAGACAATCCCAAGCTTCTTTGGCGGTGGTGGCATGTAGAACATGATGCTTGTCGGTGTCGCTCAAGGAGAGTTCAATCATATGGAGAGCGGAAGCGTTTAGTTGCTTTTCGGCGAACTCTCTCTTGGTCATGTTGCTTGGATCCTCCACAATGTATCCTTCTTCAATAATCCTCCAAAGCTCGATGGAGGCACTGTTGACATGAGATTTCATTGAGCGTTGCCAACTAGCAAAAGCTAATGCATTGAGCTTAGGTGGGGGACCTAAAGGGTTTATGCGGGTAGTGATAATTGGATCGGGAGAGTACCATCCCCGAACGGCATGATACTCTTCCTTTTCCTCATGCGAGTTGGGAGATGACTTAGGCTTATCATTTGCTTTCACCTCCTTCTCTTTTTGCTCTTTATCCTCCTTGGGTCCACCCTCATCGGAGTTAGAGGCTTTTTCAAGCGGGATGAAATCCGAGGGCTTGTTGTTAATGAGTTTATTGAGCAAGTCACGAAACTCATTAAACCTAGCATCCATGGAAGATGTCAAAGTTGTTTCCAAAGCTTTGATATCGGCCATGGATGCCGCGGTGGCTTGGTCCTTTTTAAGGGACTCATTAGCCTCGGCAAGCCTTGCGGTCTCATCCTCACTTTGTGTCATACTTCTCTTAGGCGGTTAAACCCGAAAAGAGAGCCAAGGCTCTGATACCAATTGAAAGGATCGGTATGACACCTAGAGGGGGGGGGGGGGGTGAATAGGTGCTAATTCAAATTTTAGTTCTTTTTCAAATTAGGCTTGACACAAAAAGTAAATTCACTAGATATGCAACTAAGGTGAATTTCCTATATGACAAGCTAGCAACTAAGCAAGATATAATAAGGCAATAAATAAGGATAGAAGTAACCGAAGTGAAGACACGAGACGACAAGGATATATTCCCGAGTTCCTCCCTTGAATGGGAGTACGTCTCGTTGGAGAGGTGTGAACCAACACAATGGTTCAACGGCCACAAAGGCCTCACCCTAATCTCCGGTGAACCACACCACAAAGGTTTGGTCCACTTTCCACTATCGGAATCCTTCGAGGCGGAATCCGGAGCCTTTACAACAACGATTCGGGGCACGACCCACAAAGGGCTTGGGGGCTCCCGAACAGCTACAATCTGTCACAAAGACAATAGGTAAGTACAACAATGGGCTAGGTTTCCTAGTGGAAGCCCTAGCAAGTGTTCCCTCAAATGAATGAGGGGGAAATGAAGAACGGCTCGGTGAAGATGTAGATCGGGGCTTCCTCCTTCAATCCTCCAAAGGTCAACGAGTTTGGGTGGGAGGATTGGGAGAGCTTGGAGCTTTTAGCTTTGCATCAATGGAGGTGAGAGAGTGTAGAAGCTCAAATCTCAAAGGTAGGTGAAGGGGTCCTTTTATAGCCTCTTCCAAATCTGGCCGTTTGGAGCAATAACTTCCGCAGCGGTACTACCGCTGGACCCGGCGGTAGTACCGCTGGACCTTTGAATCCAGCCGTTGCCCGCTTCACGCGCTTCTGATAAGTCCAAACTTCACGCGGCGGTACTACCGCTGGCGATACCGGTAGTACCGCTGTGGAGCCCGGTAGTACCGCCACGGTACCGCTGGAGGTACCGCTCTGAGAAACAGAAGGCTGAAAACGGCGGTACCTCCGGCGGTACCGCCAGCGGCACCTTGACTTCGCGCTGGTCCTGCGAACCTGCAAAAAACACGCAGCGGTACTACCGCTGGCGCTACCGGTAGTACCGCTGTGGAGCCCGGTAGTCCCGCTCCGGTACCGCTGGAGGTACCGCTCTGAGAAACAGACGGGTGAAAACGGCGGTACCTCCGGCGGTACCGCCAGCGGTACCTCGACTTAGAGCTGGCCTGCGAACCTGCAGAAAAACACACAGCGGTACTACCGCTGGAAGGGCCGGTAGTACCGCTGTGCGACGGTAGTACCGCTCTGGTACCGCTGGGGGTACCGCACCGCGCAACAGAGCGCCGAAAACGGCGGTAGCTCGGGCGGCACCGCCAGCGGTAGCCAAGGCCCGAGCAAGTCCAGTGCAGCGGTACTACCGCTGATGCCAGCGGTACTACCGCTGCCTGGAGCAAGGCTTGCTGGATAGCTTTCGCAGCGCCCGTTTCGATCGTTTCCTTTTTGCTAGAATCTTAGATACAACCTGCAACTTTAATAGCCATGTTAGAACACATATTGTGTTGTCATTAGCACCAAAACAAGGGTCAATTAGAAGATGCTCTTTCAATTAGTCCGCTCATTGTGTTGTTAACAAACATCAAAATAGGATTAGGACAGGGCATGTCCTTTCAGAGGGCCGCATCACCTCTGCCCACGAATCCACGATCGAGATCGGGAGGGATGTGGTGGGGGTGCTGACGTGTTATGCGGGAAGGATGACGTCCAGGAGGTGGGTTTTATTGGTGCATATGTGGTTGTATCAGGACCGTCTATGCGTGATTGAACGAGAGGCCTATCATTTGTCTTCCGGGGCAGCCTGCCTGGGACACTCTGTCAGGTGCATCGGACGGTCAAAACTGATGTGATCGTGCAAATTGACGGTTCCAGACTGTCATTGCCCGAGGGAGCTCGTATTTGTTGCAGTTATAATGTCCCCAATTTCAGGGAGGAACTGCATACAGAAATACGTCGGTGCTGAAACTTATAACTGTTATCAATGAACAAGCAAAAAGGAAAATAGTTAAGAGATTGAGGAACATACGCGTTTGCGCTGAGGAAATAATGAAGGCGGCCAACATGTATACCCACTCTTTATATGATGAAATGTACATTGTCTCACCTGATGTCTTTAGTAACAGGGGATGAATTCAAATAGGAAATAAATTATGAGCTACTACATTGCAAAACACACCACATCGTATGCTATTACCTATAGGTGATAGAAAATATGAGAATGGTATAAATGTTCAGAAATCAAATTTAATCTGAATTGGCTATATGGGTTAATGGGGAAACAGTCCAAGGAACAAATTTAATAGAGATAAATATAGAAATAGAGCTTTGAATTTGAATCCTAAATAAATCAACTTACTTGATTTTTGGATGAAGTATTTTTAATAAAGCTATGACATGTGCTTTGTGGATTTTAAACAATGTATGTCGATTATGTGTTCTTCGCACTTCATTAAACGGTTTAGGCATAAAATTATTATTGTACTATAAAGACCTGCGTGTGTTGCACGTTCACAACTATTAGTGTTGTTGAAATTATTATTATTAGACATATTTAAAAGTCATTCAAATACCATATATGTTATACTTTGTTGAATAAAATGTTTACATAAATGTTCCCTTTTTTTGGAAAAATCGCTCATACAAATTTAACGTATGTTGAAAAAAATCAAATAAAATAAATGCAATTTTTGAAAAACCGTTAGAGTAACATAAATGTTTACATTTTGGAAATAGTTTAAAATAGTGTAAATATTCTTATTATAGAATCATTCAAATAATTTATGTTCACCGACTTTTATTGTTCACTTTTTAAAACTGTTCAAAAAAATATTTTGTTCACCGATCTTTTCTGTTCACTATTAAAACCGCTCAAATATAGTTTCCATTCACCGATATTTTTGTTCACATTTCAATATCATTCAAAAATAGTTTCCCTACACTGACATTTTATGTTCACTCTCTAAAATAGTTTCTATTTACTTCCGACAACTGTTTAAAAATATCATATGTTCATAAGCGTTTTCGGTTCACTTTTAAAACACGTTCAAAAATACTTTTGTCTGCACACATTTTATGTACAGTTTTTAAATCGTTCTAAAATAGTTTCTTGTGACTTTTATAAATTGCTCAAAAATACTTTCCGTCCAAATACTTGTTTTCACTTATTAAACATCATTCAAATAATTTCCGTTCATAGACTTTTATTGTTCATTTTTTAAATCATTAATAGATAGATTTCGTTAACGACCTTTTCTGTTCACTTTAAGACCGATAAAAAATAGTTTATTTTCACCAATTTTTTTGTTCACATTTCAGAATCATTCAAAAATAATTTCCATTCACAGAGATTTCCTTTGTTCACTTTTAAAATCGTTCTAAAATGATTATTTCCGTTACTCATTCAGTATTGTTCTTGTTTTTTGTTTATGGGTGGATCTCCTGAAAATGTTTGTTCATAACTTTTTCGAGCAAATAGTTTTTAAAAAACACGAGTTTTGAAACATCCATATAAAAACAAACTTGTATTATTTTGAAGCGGATCTCTGCGAACATAGCTTCTGGACGTACCATGGGTAGCTTATGTAGCTTTTGCACGGTAATCCTTCTGTACATAGCAGCGCGCGGAAACTGGAATCAACGAATCATTTCGATCAGGGGCGTGTGTAGTGCATGAAGTGGGCCGAGCCCAATAACAGCTAGTGGGTGTGCGGAGCAGGATCACTCCCGCATCCATCGTAGATTCGTAGAGCAGGCGCACTCACCAGGGACAGGGAATGAATAATCCCACCTCGCCGAGCGTGGAAGAAGCGGGAAGGTCTGTGGTCTATATATACGAGGCGTGGTGCTAGCGGTGAAGGTTGCCTTAAACTAATGAGTAAGGAAAACAAAGCGGTGTGGTGAGAGCCACTCGCGGTGCGGGGGCAAAACCCGCACGGCAATTTTTGTAGGGGAAAGAGGCTGGCGCGGGCAGTGACACTGCTTACTTTGCAGGACTTGTCTGTGCGGGTCTCCCTACCCACCAAATCAAAGCTTAAAATATTTATATTTACTTGATGTTCAAATTTAACATGGTTGGCTCCGTCCCTGTCATCTAGAGAAAACACAAAGTACAAACATGCCCGCGCCATGAGTTAACCATCTTAATAGTGCTGGTTGTACCTAGTAGACATTTGCTATTACTAAGACTAAGATCAAGAGGACCAATACCAGGGATACGATAAGGATATTATTCTGACACCGGTATTCACCTCCCTCTTACCACCCGACGAAGATACCAATGCTAGCTACAATGGAAAATGGGAACCTTTCACCTCCCTCTTACCACCCGATCGAAGATACCAATGCTAGCTACAATGGAAAATGGGAACCGCCCCGCCGGCGAGCCCCTCCTCCAAGGCCTAAAAGGCACCAAATGAAGGGTTGTCCAGTGACATTGTTGACGAAAGGAAAAATAAATAAGATTTTCACGCCATCAGCCAATACCGATCACTTATTCAGCGATTATGCAAGTCATCATAACACCATCGTGTATATCAGTGAGGTCCTTCAACGACACACAAACACTTCCACAACGCCCCATTTGACCTTGACCCCTTTTGTTGGTGTACTTCGTCTATGTTTGGCAAGTCGTTGCGGTAGAGGACCATCTCTTCATACATAGACTCGAGTCTAACGGGACTTGAGGTGATCTTCATGGCGACGCTGAGGGACATGCACATCATGAGGAAACCTGATATGTCCAAGGACAATTGACGACGAGGGTGGTGGTGATGAACGAACTAACTTTGTTTTCTTTGTTCAGTTGCATTTGTCGAATTTATTTTGTGTTTACAACAAATAGTTCAACCGCAAGCAGTTTAAGACAATCCGACAGCAATTTTCTAAATATGCAGACCTGTGCGGTCTAACATGCTATCTTTTATTACTTGGATCAGTTTCTCAGTAAAGTCTGGTTAGTCAAAACTATATGGATACAACACTATTACCAGGATTTTACTGTTGTTGCACTGTTTGGTGTTTGCAAAGTATAGCTGTGTGATTTTCTTAACTTTTGAGAGGATTGCTTTACAGTTAAACATGTAAGAGGATTACAATTTAGGTGATGGTTTACAACGACCCACAAGAAGATCATTGTATACTTCAAACCTAAAATATTTGGTACTTTTTACATCCGTTGCAACACACCGGCACTTTGATAGTATTTGATATGTCTCTAAATATTGCACAAATTAATATTAATACTCATTGAAGTTATGTACATTAATTAACGAAATGTATTGTTAGTATGGGTTTTTAGGGTCCCAATTTGCATATCGCTCTGGGTCCCCAAATTTCTAAAGTCCAGGTTAACCCCTTTTTCCTTCTAAAATAGCAATAATGAGCCACAGGAAAAAATAAATGACAATAGCGATTCCAATGTAAAATTCCAAAACCTGTTTTGTTCGCACGCTCGCACAGGCGGACAGCCCACCTCTTTCTCTCCTCCATCACCAGTCACCACTACAACACGTCGCGGCTTTCCTTCCTCCCTCTCACCACCAGCCATCAGAGATACCTTCCATCCCAAAAGGTCGAGATCGTGCTCTGAGCCTGACGGCGACGGCGAACCTCTCGGACGCCTCCTCCGATCTGAGAGGTGCGCCTTCCTCCTCGTCGGAATCTGACCACTCCTCCTCCTCTCCAGTCTCCACCATCCCGCACCTTTCCTCACTCATCCTTTACCCAAGCTCCGATCCGACCCAATGCGGTCATGAAATCCCCGCCGCAGTCTACCGGAGCCGCGCCCTAACGCTGCCTCCGTGCCGTATCTTGGCGTCACCGCCGCGCCGACGCTCCGCACCCCAAACCCGTCGCCGCCTCATCGCTCCCGTTCAACCTCATCGCGATCTTGAACGTTGGTTTCTGAGGTACGAGCTTTTATAGGAATCATAGCCAGTGATCTCTTAAACCCAAACGAGCCTCTACAAATTGGGGGTCGGCCGGTGCACGCCGTTTAGATCCGGATCGGTTCGTGTTTAAGTTAGATCACATTACGTTCTAGCTTCTGCAAGTGTTTAACCTTAAGACTTGTGCAATTAGGATGGAGTGCAAATGATTAGTCTTCTAACTGGAGCCGAACCTGAAATAGTCAGGGCCTGCTATGAGCACATGATTATGAAACAGGCAGGATCACACACGTTGGTTTCATATGCTTCTAATTGTTATGCTTGTGGTTGAGCACTGCCACTGCAGAAATAGAAAAAGAAACAGGACATCAGCTTATAAGTGATAGCTATAGGATGTTCATCGCTTAACGTAACTTTCAGTGCATATGCAATGTTAATAGCTGGGCATTCCACTTCTAGGCTGCTTAGACAATATGGTGTTCATCTTTATGTTAATTGTGCGTGCCAGAACTTACATTTCCCCTCTTTCCTTTTATTTATTTATTTATGCAGAAACATTAGAAGAAGCAATACATCCTTAATCTTTATTTATCATCCCCCCTCCTGACGGATATTTCGAGAATGCGGAGGTTTAATCCCTTCGGGGGGAAAGTGCAGACTGGATTAGAAGGCCGCACCATTGATATAAAAAATGTAAAAATCACAGTGCGCAATGCCATTGCACAAGGTGGTTTCTCCTGTGTGTATCTTGCATGTGACGCATTGCACCCGTCAAAGCAGTATGCGTTGAAGCACATTATTTGCAATGACTCGGAATCGCTTGATCTTGTCATGAAGGAGATCCAGGTGATGAACCTCCTCAAAGGGCATACCAATGTTGTCACACTGGTTACCCACGATGTTTTTGACATGGGCCGCACAAAGGAGGCATTGCTTGTGATGGAGTTCTGCGAAAAGTCCTTGGTTAGTGCAATGGATAGCAGAGGTACTGGTTACTATGAGGAGAAGAAGGCACTTTTGATATTCAGAGATGTTTGCAATGCGGTTTTCGCTATGCATGGGCAGTCACCACCGATTGCACATAGGTACATGGAATGGATTATCTCCAGATATAAAAAAAGCCATGTTTTATTCCCATTCTATAAAAATTCCTGCATGTTTATCAAGTATCACTAGTTAGTTTTTTTGCACATCTATGCTGTTCTGTATCACTATTTAATTAGTTTATTTAAGTTCAGTTAGCAACTACTGGAGTAGTGGTACATTTAGTAAACTGACTACTATTTGTTTGCGCCTATACCTTGTACCTTGGCATCTGTGTGTGAACAAATATCATACACACGCAGATCTTACCTGCTTGAATGTGGTGTGAGCGAGGGACTTGCTTTGAAGTTGCTGCAAACCAAGTTTTTACATTTTGTCTTGTATTCACCAAGATCTTACATTCTGCTTCATTTCTTTAGGGATCTGAAAGCTGAAAATGTTCTTCTTGGATTGGATGGTGCATGGAAACTATGTGATTTTGGAAGCACATCAACAAATCATAAATGCTTTGACAAGCCAGAAGATAGGGGGATTGAAGAAGATATCATTAGGAAACATACAACCCCGGCATATAGAGCCCCTGAGGTTAATAAAAAGTTGTCTACGTGATCGTAATTTTTGTACTGCCTCCAGTGATCTTATCTGTGTGTTCATGTTTTTTCAGATGTGGGATCTCTACAGAAGAGAAGTCATTAGTGAGAAAGTCGATATTTGGGTAAGTCTAATAAATGAGCATGCGGTCTTCATGGTTCATATCTCTGAATGATAAGTAAATTAATGCCGTACGATGTGCTATATTTTCTGGTTTTAAGTATCACACTAGGTTTATCTACAATGCTATAATAGAATGCTGAAGTGATATATATCTGAATAGTAAGTAAACTAATGCCAGAACAGAATGGTTAGGTTACCAGATCAAAAGTATAGCCTCAGCTGCAAAGTACTCCCTCCGTTCCATATTAGATGACTTCCTTTTGTCAAAAAGTGGATGTATCTAGACTTACAGCATATCTAGATACATCCACTTTTGTCCAAATAGAAGTCATCTAATTTAGAACGGAGGGAGTACCTGCTTGCACCACATGTCCACATCCAAAGTACTGTCTACTGATTTATAACACTTTATTCTTCAATTTCCAGGCCCTGGGATGCCTTCTCTATAGAATATGTTACTTCAAATCTGCGTTCGATGGAGAGTCGAAGTTGCAGGTCCTTAATGGGAATTATCGCATTCCAGAGCAACCTAAGTACAGCACCAGTGTCACGGGGCTGATCAAAGATATGCTGGAAGCCTCTCCAAATGCCAGACCAGATATCACGCAGGTGACTGGACATTCATCTCCATGGTACTAGGTTAGTCATAGACTGCTGCATGTAGTCTTAGGAGCCAAATAAGCATGATTTTCATTGGCTGATGTTAAATTTTTGTCCAATTGACAGGTCTGGTTTCGTGTTAATGAACTACTGCCTCTTGAGTTACAGAAAAGTTTACCTGATGGGGCCTCAGCAGCCATTTCAATAGGCTTGCAAGACGAGGGTGAGGTTTCTTTAAATGCTATTTGTAGGGAATAAAATTTGGATCATGTGGGGCTGCTTTTGATTCATAGTAATGGTTAGACTAGTCACAATGGGGAGTATCATATACTAGTATCATGCACATGATACTAGTGTATGATACTACTTCTACAATGCATAGTAATATATAAGTGGTATCATATGACACTATATTTATTAGGTGCTAGACTCATATTGCATTGAAATTTGTTATGTTACGGTATCTACCTATGATACCTCTATCATCTCTTTCTTCATTAATTGCTGTGACACATCATCATTTTGCCAACATGGCATGTATGATACCACCTATGATACCCCCATTGTGAATAGTCTTAGCATCTGTAAACTTAGACATGTTTGTCTCTTCTGTTGGTTGAAAACTCTAGTGGTGCTTCACTTGTTTTCTGAATATATTCAGTATTCAAATTAGTGGTAGTTTTCTCAAGAGTTTAAACTTACGAAAAAAATAGTATGAGATCATATTAATCAATGTAGTTTCCCTTAGATATATATTATAATTCTAATGATTGTATTTGAAGGAACAGAAATGATGGATCAAGGGACCCTTCAAAAAATAAAAATACAATGTTTGCATTACTCTGCATTTTGTTATATATTCTGTCATATCAGTACACATTTGTTATGTAAGATAAAATCAGGAAGTGTCATTAAGAAATTTGGCTCTAGGATACTCTCTCACTTTACTACCATCTTGTTTCTCCTGTGTAGGTGCTTATAAAAGAACACATGTGGCACCTAAAAGGAGCCCTCCTCCGCCTCCAAGAGAACAAACTGATAGGTCATCTTATCATGGAAGCGCAAATGCAGGAGATGCACCTCTAGGTGCATTTTGGGTGACACAACACGCACAGGGTTCTCAAGTTGCTGATAGTAGAAATCCTGTTTTTGACGAGGAACCAATTAAACCATCGCCTTCATCAAAGTATAACCAAAGCAGGGTGGATATCAGCAGCAGCAGCCATGGAGATAGGCATGGCCACTCTGTCCAGGCTTTGCGAAATACAACAAGTAACATATCCAGTAATGGGCTTATGAGTGCTTCAGACACAAATCTTTTCATGGAACCACAAAGCGTTGTGAAAATTAAAGCATCACAATCACAAAGCAAGACAACATCTGGGAAAGATCCTTTCAACAGTTTTGTTGCAGACTTTGATGCAAACAATCTGCATTTGGGGAATACTGCTACTGGTAAGACACCCGAGCTTGAAGCTGAAGTGTCCAAACTGAAGGAGCAGTTGAAGAAAACCACAATGGAGAAGGCTGAGATGACATCTAAGTATGAAAAGCTGTCGGCAATCTGCCGCTCCCAACGTCAGGAAATCCAAGAGCTGAAGCGCACTGTTGCTGAGACTACACCGCCGCCTTCAAGCAAAGTCAGCTCGAGGGTACCAGAATTGGGATCTCAGGTGCTTACTCTATATGTATATCTAGCACTGTACAACACATTTGCTTATCTATGAATATTTCTAGTATCTTACATTAGACATACAATCCATGTAGCGAAAGGAGAAGATCGAAGGGACGGTATGGGAGCTTGAGCAAGGAATGCTGGTTGGCAAGTCTTCCGTATCCAGCTCCCAGGCCAAGATATGGCAGGCATTCCCGGAGGCAAAAGCTCATGCCAGGCCAAAGGTCGACCATGCAACCAATGGGAGGCAAAACCTAACGATGAACACAAACGCAGGTCCTTCTCCTGATGCGTGGGGTTTTGGAACATCATCTGGTAGCACTGCTGCTGCAGCAGCAGCACAGATCAATCGAGCGAGTGGTCAGGGGAGTTCCTCCCAGAGATTCAGCACCGGGATAGCAAAGAAAGTAGACCAGCCATCAGGATGGGCAGGATTCTAGCTGCTCATCAATCTGCGGTAATCTCAGTTCTCCGGTTTCTGGATGCATACTGTCTGGTGCTATTGCCAATCGCAGGTCCTTCTCCTGATGCGTGATTCTTGCCTGCCCAAAATTGGTTTAATTTAAGGCTGTTTATAGTTGCTTGAGCGAGCCGACCTGGCCATCTGTTTTCTGGGGTCGTTTGTCCAATACCTTGTTCTTTTTTTGAAAGTTTGTCCAATACCTTGTTAATAAATCTATATATGTTTATACATGTATATTTGCGTGTACCTTGTACGAGCATGTGGAATTGTGGAAACGTTCCCTTCCAGGCTTCCACTTGTGCTGTGTATTGATTATCGAAAAAAGAGAGAAAATGCTTGTTTTATTTTTCTGTTTTTACTCACAGGCTAGGTAGGCGTAGGGGTCTTTCGTGCTCCTATTTGACGCTGGGCCTGATGGCTGAAGCCTTCTTAACATGTGGTCCATTACATGATCGTTTTCTTTGAGAAAACTTAAAATTACATATTAATTATTTTTATTGAATCTTTTAAAAGGTAGGGAAATTCAGAAAGTAGAGATCCACCGACAGCCTCAACCGGTTTAGGACTGGGGGCAAAAAATCGGTCCGCACTAGCGCGCCCCAAACGCTGCTGGCAGATTGGGCCGCCATTCAATCTATCCGGCAGCCCCTCTCCGACCCTGGCAACGAGCTGGGTTGGGTGCCGGCAACGCGTGTCATGTTGGAAAGACTGAGCCGGCGCTTGGTAGCCAGTTAGCCACACAAGAAAGTGGCACTGGAGCTGATTGCACTTCTGGAGCCCTCGTCGGTGGTCTTCCATGCTTCGTACTTCGCCAGCCTCCTCCAGTAATGCTCTTCCGCCAAGGCCGAGCGGTGTTGTTTCCTCTGATTGGCCAACTCCCGCGTTGCCGCCAACTCGACCCCCAGGTATCTTGACTTGACGGCCATGAACTCGCGGTTGCGAGACTCCTCCGCCGACATCACCATGGTCTGATGAAAGAAGGCGGCTTCGATGGCGTCGGGGGTCTGGCGGATGGCGTGAGCCGCCAATTGCCCATGGATGAGGTTCTGGTCGACGTGGGGGCGGCCACGGCTACGAGTACCACTTGGCGTCGCCGTCGGCCTCCATGGGCAGCCGTACCTCCGACGACAACAACTGCTCCTCCTCCATGGGCTCCACCTACTCCTTCGGTGCCGGCTCCTCCTACATCTCTACCGACAGCCAAGTCTGCTCCTCAGGAGCGGGCGGGTAGGCAGAGCTTCGCCTAGAAGGTTGGGAGACGACGAGACATGGAGGGTGTGGGTGCTGCGCCACACTCACCCTTTATAGCGGCCGCTGCTGCGCGGGAAAGGGGACCGAGAAGGCGGGAAACCGAGCAGAAACGTGTCGTCCGCAGGAATCGGCGGGTGGGTGGGCAGCAAGCTCGTCATTACTCCGGTGTCGGGAGGCGATCCACCACGGACGGTCTGACGGACAGGCGGGGAAGAGACGTTTTACTCGCTGCATGCCGGGCCCCGCCCGTCAGATCTTACGTGGCACACGGGCACGATCATTGGGTGCGGTCACTGAGGCTAGCGGTATGGAGAGCGGCCGCCAAACTGTTGACGGCTTGGACGTCAGCCCCCAATCGTTGTTGCCGATGACTCTACCAGACACCATTTGAGGGTGCCGGTCAAGATGCCCCAACTTGAATCCCTATCAGCGAATAATAACCGTCGGATTTCCCATGTTTCTTCCCTCAGCTGCACCTATGCGCGATCTCTGTGGCACCTTCTTGCTCAATGGACTGATCAACCAATTCTTGCAATTCAGCCGCAGCAATTCTCCTAGCCAGCGGAGTGGTGGTGCTTCATGGGCTCAGTGCTAACTAAAGATGAGTTGTTGGTAGCCATATATGGGATTTGGCATGTGTGGAAGGAACGCTGCCGCCGCGTTTTCCAGCATGTGATCGCTTCTGAAGACCATGTTCTACACCTAATTAGAGAAGACATCCTTCTCCTGGGCACCTACCTGGCAGGAAGGCGCTTCGCGCATAACTTGGTGCCGCCTTTGGAGGCGATCTCTGGCGAGTAGTTGCCATGTCGTTCATGCAGTCTTGTTCGCCTTGGCTACAGGCCTGCCATTCATGTTGTTTTTCCTTTGTTGATTGCTAGTTTCTTACTAGCCTGTAAAATGTACCTTTTCTATCTTCTGAAATGCATTGGCAGAACAACTGCCGTTAAATCTTCAAGAAAAAAAAAGAAAGAGAGACCGCCAACCAGCCCATGCTTGATGCTTGGCTTCTTGGGTGGTAAGTACAGAAACCTTTGTTTTCCTAGCTCAAAAACTCGTGTGGTGGTAGCCCTTTTTCTTTTATTTCTACGTACAGTGCTGCACGGGTTGCATACGGGACACACCCGACCCGAGCGGGCAACCTATCCATTCTACGACGAGCGGATAGCTGGTCTCTCTCTACCTAGGCGAAAGCAATAGCTCAACCTTATAACTCCAGTATTTTCCGCGTGCTCCTGTACGGCACCAGTACTACAGTACATAGCTCGACTGCTAAACTTTAAAGGTATTTTTCATATCGTATACGGTAACAGTACTAGATAAATTTTATGTAGAGAAATTAAATCATGCTCACCGGCCGGCCCGTGGCTAGGACAGGATCAGAAACGGGAGCTGTTACTGCAGAAGAACCAGTACTGGTACAGCGTTTCTTCAAAGTACAGAGATCGAAGCAGTTACACTCGTCCTGGTACGTACAGGAGGCGTCGAAAATGCAAAGCGCGATATACCTCGCCAGCGCAAGTGTCAAATTCCCTTCTCATAAATGTTTTTGCCCACCTCAAATCTCAAAAAGAATCACACAATATAAAAAGTTCCGAAAAGTAAGAAAACATGTCAGCCCATGATTGTCTCTCAATTCTGGTGCGATTTGCCGATGTATATATGCGAGTAGATAATATAGTTAAGCCAGATGTTGGAACTAAATAAATAGATGTTCTTAAGCTAGTATGATTTGTTTGCTTATAGACGATTTGACTCGCCAACAGACACGTATATGTCATGGGTGCGGTGGATGCAACATCATCATCGATCAATCACCTTGAGCCGTGGCCATCAATTAGGGATTAGTAGGGAACCACATTTTAGGTAGAGAGCACTAGTAGCACCTGATAACCTGGAGCAATCAGCCAATCATCGTCAAACAAACCAAACCAAACAAATCAATCATTATGGAAATTAAATAATCTTATGGTTGAAGGTTTTGTAGTGTTTCTTTCAAGCATAGCTGGCTGCACGCATCCCAATAGAGTTAACAAAGAAATCTCTTTTCTCAATGATTATAAGTTCCAAAGAGAATATAATAAAATAGTTTTCCTGCTGGCATATCTCTTTTCTTCAGATTTGTTGAAGAGAAGTAGCCCTTTGAGCCCTGATTTCTTAGTGGTTAAGTGAAATCTGCCCCCCTCAACAAGTTTCCAACACTAAGCTTGTCCACTCAGCCCCCCTCAAGGTCACGAGCTGGCTCCGTCCCTGGCCGCAGTCCACCATCTACACACTCTTCCTTCGTGTTTAAATGGAAAAAAAATTGGTTCTTGTTCACTCGTATGTATATAGACATGTTTTTACACAAGATTGATACAAGTGGAAAAGAAAAGGAACAATAGCATTTTGTATGTTAGAGCATCTATAACCACCACTTTCGGTTTGTGCGACGAAAAAAGAGTCAGAGCAGAAACCGTAAAAGTGGTTGAAACGAAAACTTTTTTCAGGTGGCCAAGAACTTCCCCTAGGAACCGAAAGTGGAGGTTTTCTGCGGTGAAACCGTGGGTGCCCTGAAAAAGCTGCAAAGCGATTGGCGAGAGGCAGGGGCAGAGCTCCCCTTAGGGCAAGGTAGGGCAGCCGCCCTAACTTGATTTTTGGTAATCATATTTATGTACACATGTTTTTCCCGAACGATTTAAGTGGTTGAACGTAAAAAACAGACTTCGTATGTGAAAGTTATGCTTATATGAATGAACACCGTAGAAAACTAAATCTAAACTACGACTCAACTCTTCCTCTTGACGGTAGCTAATTCCGAATCTAACAAAATATGACTCTAAACAATGTCATGTGTGGTATTTATAAAGGTAAAACATCATATCACCGAGTTGATTTTCTTGCCATGTGGACACCTTCTTTGGAATTCGTCCTACCTATAATTTTTTTCGTCCTCCGCCACTGGCGAGAGGTACATTTCAGCCCCGCATGAGTTCGTTAGTTCTTCCTCTACCAAGTCGCCCCCCTGTCCTCGATTTCCACAGTTTCCCGGGCGTCGGACTAGATGCTTCCGTTGAAGTCATCCTATGTAATTAGACACGTTTTAGTGCAAGTCTCAGATATATAAGTAGAAAAAGACTAGAAAGAACAGAGACGCTATCATTTTACCAACTTCCAGGTTTTGTTTTACCGTATTTTACCGTAACAGTTCTCAGCCCGCGAAGTGAGCCTAGCTCAACTGGTTTGGTTTCTTGTGATGGAACCAACCCATCCAGATTCAAGTCCCAGACTTGGCATGAGTGCTCGCATTTTTCTGAATTTTTCAGAATTTAACCGGCGCTATGCTTTCAGTGGGTGACGTGCCCGTTAACAGCGAGACGTCCGTGGTGACTTCGTCAACCTCAAGATATGCCGGACCAGTGCCTCAGAGGTGATCATAGGAGTAGGATTTGCGTGTGTGTGGTTCATAGGGATATCTGTATGTGCGTGTTTGTGAGCGTCTGCGTGTGTATTAAAGAAAACAGTTCTCAGCCCATAAAACATGTAAAACATAAATTAAAAACTGCATTTTAGGTTTCGCGTTTTCTGGTCACCACCGCTGGAGATGGCATTCAGCATTTTCAGCTGGGACCACAGGGCTACGTGTGCAGGAAAAACAGTGACCCAAAATCTCGACATTGACTTCTACCGCCGCCGATCATCCACTCTCTGCAGTCTTCACGCGTCCCAAGGAACGGCACATGCACACTCTGTCAATATGGAATGGCCGAAAGGCAACTGGGCTGCAATTATGGAACTTCAAAACAGCGTAATTACACCACACTATACCACTAGAAGCAGTAGCAGCGTTACTGCTCGCGGCGTTACCGTTGTCACATGCCATGGCCATTGTGAAACCAAGAAACCTTTCGCCATTATTAAGTTACAAGGGCGAGACAGTAGGGCTGGTCGGTGCCAGGGCTGCCAAGCTCTAATGGGAACGCCTTGTTGTTTTCACAGGGAAAGGCAAGCATCCAGGCAACCCCACTCCACAATCAAACAGAGCAAAAGGGCAGAGGTCCTGACTCCTGACATAAGAATAAGATAGAGAAGAAAATAGCCACAACGGGTGGGAGTGGGAGAGGAAAGCAAGCAAGCACCAAGCAGGCAGCGTTTCTATCTTTCCACCGCCAGCAGGGTCCCGCAACGTTTCCTCCACTAACAACAACACACGGTGCACCGCGAGCGGGATGAACCGACGGATTAATTAACAAAGTTCCATATAGAACACGCCCTAAAGCACTGCACCCTGTTTCGCCTCCGTCGTCGTCTTCTTCCTCCTCCTCCTGCTCCTCTTCTAGTTCTACTTCTACCGGACAGACAGGGCGCCATTATTGCGGCCCTTCCACACGCGTGCATGAACCATCATCACACGAGGGCCGTGAGCGTGAGCAGCGTCATTTATACTCACTCGGCTCGGCCGTGAGCAGCAGCAGCCGCCACAAGAAAACAGAGAGAGACCCAATTTCTCGTCGGAGCCGGCAAAAGGAGAGAGAGAGAGAGAGAGAGAGAGAGAGAGAGAGAGAGAGAGAGGATCCATCTCTAGTCGTCCGTCCGAGCGATGGAGCAGTACGAGGTGGTGGAGCAGATCGGCCGGGGCGCCTACGGCACCGCCTACCTCGTCCTCCACAGGGCCGAGAAGAAGAGGTACGTCATGAAGAAAATCAGGCTCTCCAAGCAGAACGACAAGTTCCAGCGGACCGCCTACCAGGAGGTACTTACTCTACATAAGATCCTCTCACCACCCTCTCAAGTCTCAATGCATCCGACTCTCCTCGGAATGAATTTTTAAGCTTTCTTGCTTTTCGGTCGCTGCGCTGCGCTGCTCTGCGCAGATGTCTCTCATGGCGAGCCTCAGCAACCCCTACATCGTCGAGTACAAGGACGGCTGGGTCGACGAGGTACGTACTACTGCAAATGCTAGCTAGTAAGTATATTCCACTATTCCACTTCGGGGTAGAAATTTGACTTCCTTCTCTTGGCCGAGGCTGAATTTTCTCTGTGTGTGCGTGGTTGCAATAACAGGGTACCTCTGTCTGCATTGTCACAAGTTACTGCGAAGGAGGTGACATGTAAGCTCTCGCTCAACTTCCGCTCCTAGCCACCAGCCCACCAACGCCGCGCATATGTTATAGAAAAAAATTTCTACGCTTTTCTGTTACTGACTTGGGATTCTTCACAGGGCGCAGAGGATCAAGAAGGCAAGAGGCGTTCTCTTCTCTGAAGAGGTAAGAATTACACACCCTACCTACAAGAACGAGCAGTATTTGTTCAGGGTTCAGAAACTTGCTGCATCTTTGGTACTACAACTAATTGTGTAATAATGCGCAGAGGGTGTGCCGGTGGTTCACACAACTGCTCTTGGCCCTTGACTACCTGCACTGCAACCGCGTGCTCCACCGTGACCTCAAGGTAAAACTCCCCACTCTCCATGGATTCACTTCGAGGGCAGTATCAACCGTCAGCTAATTAACATTTCCTCCTGCCCTGTTGCATTGCAGTGTTCCAATATCTTGTTGACAAAGGACAACAACGTACGGCTTGGTAAGCTATCTACTATACCAGTGCACATATCTTAATTTTTCAGATGGAAAATAACGTCAGATGTGTACTCAGTACTCACTCTCTCTTCAAACAGCTGATTTTGGGTTGGCAAAGCTACTCATGGAAGACCTTGCTTCATCGGTACGCCTCAACCCCCTGCCAATGTATTCATGCAAATGTAGTTGGCAAGGCACCAAAATCACCCGCCACCTGCATATAGCCTCACTGATCTATGATATGCGCAAGTATACCCACAATTAATGTAAAACTTTGATTTTTTTAAATTATACATCTGCATGCTAATATGTTTTGTAGTTTTTTTTATTATATTCACTCAATTTTTTTTACAATCGTTGACATCCTAAAAATGTAACATGAGAATAAATGTTCTTGAAAATAAGTGAATAGCATTTCAATAATATATGGACTAAGATATCATTCACTGTATAGACTGCAATTCAAACTTACGAAAATTTGGAATTTATATGTTTTCCAGGTTGTAGGAACCCCAAACTACATGTGCCCTGAAATATTTGCAGACATACCTTATGGTTACAAATCTGATATATGGTCACTTGGTGAGCTCCCAGCACTTTTCTTTTAAGTGACCTATAGTCTTCTGTGACAATGCTTCACAGAACTAAACATCTGCTCAAAAACTTACTTGTCTTCTCTTACTCTCAGGTTGCTGTATGTTTGAAATTTTAGCCCACCGCTCTGCATTCAAAGCTACAGTTTGTGCTTACCACACATTTTTTTAACACTACTTCAGTTTCTCTCTGTATAAGTGGGCAACTCATGAATATAAATATTTTCTTATTTGTGAAGGACATGGCAACATTAGTCAACAAAATAAACAGATCTTCAATATCTCCAATGCCCCCAATATACTCATCATCACTGTGAGTAACTCATTTTAAATGATCGCCCAGTACTGCCAATCGATTTTTTTTTCACCCACTTAAGCATTCTTTCACAGGAAGCAGATAGTGAAGAGTATGCTAAGGAAAAATCCAGAACATAGACCAACTGTAAGTATCAGAAACTTTGTTCAAATTTTTAACCACGGTGCCGCCACATTAGTAACATGCAAGGTTAAATGAAATGCACACAGGCTGGAGAGCTATTGAGGCACCCATATTTGCTACCATATGTGGCTGAATCGTGCAACTGCTCTCCAATCTACCTTCCAGTAAAGCCCACCAAGAGTAACCTGGGAGACAAGCAGTCAAGAAAGCCAAGTGGCGGCAGAAAGAGAGTAGGCAAAGGTGACGGATCAAATGAAGCATTACAAACAGCAGCAGAGCAAACTATGCACAGCTCGACAAATTATTCAGATCCATCAACTGTTAGCACCCAGGATGCTTGCGTATTGCAGATGTCAGTGGATCCTGAAGCCAGAAACAGACAGCAAACGACAGACGTTTTATCACTTCAAAATACAGAGGAGAACTCGACAGCAACAAGTGATCGACAGATTGATGAGACGATACGTCTTAAAACTATCAGAACCCGCAGTTCAGTTGAGGCTGCCCCAGCTAACAGTGCAAGTCAAAATCTTAATGAGGCACCGATACCAAAAGAGGAATTGACGATTGGAGTAGTGCAAGAGCAAAGAAATGATGTGAAGACACCAGAGTCTATTCAAGGAACAAAACCAGGCACGTCTGATGTAGATGCCGGTACAGAGGAATCATCACCAGTGAGCACTCTAAAACTGAGGAATGCAGATAGCACACCTGCCGAGTTTGATCATCTGAACGTTGTACAGCAGAGAGCTGATGCTCTTGAGTCACTTCTTGAGATTTGTGCAAAGCTCTTGGAGCAGGAAAGGCTTGACGAGCTGGCTGGTATTCTTAAACCCTTTGGAGAAGGAGCTGTGTCGTCTAGAGAGACTGCAATATGGCTGACGAAAAGTCTGATGACTCCAAAGTTTGGAGGGTCCCCAAAACATATGTAGTGGAGAGATTTTTGCGGTCTTGTATGCAAGTCAGTGCTATTGGAGAGTATGACTTCACCAAAATTCATCACTGTTCTGACTGAGTTTGGGTTTTATTCACCTTCATGTATAAGTTTTGCATTACCGCACAGACTGTGTGCACTAACTATTCAGTTATCTGTTGTATAGTAGTAGCAGCTGATTGTCTGTACTTGTACAAACTTTCAAGTAATAAAATATCATGCCAATTTCAGTCCTGATTATTCTTCACATGGTATATTTATCAGGGTAAAGAGATCTTGTCTCAATAGTCATAAGTTTTGGTTCAGCTCACAGCACCATCAGTTCAACCTTTTTTATATACAAAATATAGCTTTACCTTAATCCAAAATTAGAAGAAGGAAAATACTGCCTCGTCAGAATATAGATGACATTTTGTACACTGACAGTCTCCAATATGCATCTTTGAGCATTATTTTTCTTCTTATGTTAATAGAAAATTATAAATATTATGATAACATTTTTTGTGGCAAATCTTATGGTACTGTTTGTACCTAATCAATCAAAATCTATTTATCAATATTAGTAATCTGACTGCATTTTTATAGAATTGTCTATTTACGAATGGAGGTAATACAACGTGGCTTGCATAACATAACTTCAAATATAAATTCTCTTACCTCCGGTCACCGAATGATCCTGTCTATTTGTCTATGCGATTTTTGGCAGTCATGCCTCATGCCTGCGTTGTCATATTTGTTATCTTCAACAACATCGTGATATTTCTCGAAAGTGGTCAGAATCTATCCCTTGATCAGCATCTTTATGTTTTTTTTGTTGACCCATAATGGTTACACTCTTTTCGCAAAATAAATGAATGGTTTGAAGTACAAACACAATTTACGGACAAGAGAAACGACACATCAACGTAGCAGATATTCTCTAAAATCCGAACAAGACACAATGATACTGCTTGACAGCATACACTTCAAATGTTTTTTTGACAACGGAAAAAATATGTTGGATTCCGCTGCCCACTTGAAGAAAAGCTACAACAAAAAAGAGGGATAGTACAATGATAGCTGGGAAACGCAACAAATTAGCCGGAGCAGTCACCACACCTGCTCCGAGCAAAATGACATGGTAATGTTTTCCATCCAAAAACAGTAGGCTGAATGGATGGAAAACAAAAACACACAGCTAGTACTTCTACTGCTACTTCCTAATGCCATAGTGAGCATATCCAGGAGTCCGCTAGCCTCCTAAATATCAAATAACTACGGCATTTATCATAGCTAGTTATTTAAACAGGTGGATAAAGCACCAGACCTACCACCCACGTCGCAGTTGCTATACTACGGCATCATGTTTCCTCTGTGTTGCTGAAGAGCAGGGTCGCCAATAACACACTTGTCGAGGTGCAGGTCTCCGTCATCCCGTGATTCAAAATCGAACTCCCAGAGTCTTTCAGGCTTGTTGGCAATGTCCACCAGAAAGGGATCACTAGCAAGGCTACCATAGGCTTGTTCAGCCATGGCGCCTGAAACCATCCCCATGTTGTCCGGTAACGAAACGAGGCAATCAGCTTCAGAAGATGTACCATCCAATCCTGGCCACATCACATTCTTTCCCTTGGAGCTGGCAACTGCGGAACCTTGGCAATGAGCAGTAGCAGAAGATGGAGGCATTACCAGTAGCTCAGCCCCGGTACTGAGACCAAGTTCATCTTGCGTATCGAATCCCTGGACCAAAGCCCCGATGTCCTCCGGTGCTTGGACGCCGTCGAACCCAAAGTTGCCTGGCAGCATGCCATCGTTCAGGTCCGTGTCTTCCAGAAGAAAGTTCTGCAGATCTGCAATGGCGTCATGTGCAATTGGATGTACAGGGGAACATGTAGGGAGCTCCAAACCACTTTCTCCGGTACGCGGCGAGCTGGAGGCACCGGAGTCTGTGCTGCCATTTGGTGCATGCTTCAGGAACTTCCTCTTCACCCTGCCGGAGTCGATCTCCTCCCTTCTCTCCTTGTGCATCTTGAGTTGCTTCAGGAAATCTGGGTTCTGAAGGAGCTTTGCCAAGAAGGAAACCACCTGCTTCTGCCGGTCCTCTGCTGTTTCCAACCTCTGGTTCAGTGTGTTCATATGCTCAATCGTCTGAGTGTGCTCCTTCTTCAGCCTGGCCACCTCCTGTAGCAGTGCGTTTTTCTCTCTTTTCAGGGATTGGAGCTCAGGGTCCATAGTCGATTCAGCTGAAGAACAAGGCTGTGTCTTCCTGAAGATAGATGAGCCAGGCTGAAGGCTGCTTTGTTGCGTTGGCGAGGAGCGGCGCCTGACAATCGTCTTCAACAAATGTTTGCTGCCCCGCAGAAATCCCTCGTGGGCAAACTCCCATCTATCAGCATGAACCTTGCGAAAACCCTGATGAATATGAAAAACATGTTAAATCCTTACAATGACCAGGAAAAGGGCAAAACCATAAACTCAGTCAAAATGCAAAGACTTCAGTGATGCTGTTACTATCATGCAGACATAAGACCTGTTAAGATGGTAGTATGCACCTATAAATGACCGAAGTCTGAACTTCTAAAGAACCGACAGTTGATGTGCTCATAACATGACTATAGTGTATATCGGGGCCCCTTTTACATGCAAACCTAGCAGTTAAGCCCCCCTTTTTTCCTTCTTGAGATGATCAACCCCCTATTGGTCCTAATCCAGATTTTATGCCTATCAAAACACTGCATAGTGACCTCCCAATCCTTTTTGAGAGTAGAACACATGAAGGAACTGAACATTGTCTAGATTCTGAATCAAAGAACTCTACACATCGATTGAAATAAGCTACCCAACAAAAAAAGTGCAGAAACTGCTTTCTAATTATTGAAAACGAAGTGCTTAAGTCTGAAGAAATATGGAGAAATGATGAACTAGGAGGTGTAAAGCTTGCGGTAGACCAAATCTGTGAAAAGAGGGGAAATGCTTGGTCACACAAAGCAGCACAAGAGCAATAAAACATTCTGCAGCATTTGGTAGCGGAGGAGAAACGAATTTGCAACACCAACTACAAATGTGTATACACATGTGGATCGCGAAGCTTACCTTCCAGTGCGAAACGAAAGCGTCGCATTCCAGGGAAGGGAATGATTAAAGCTTGTTTGTCGGCATCACAGGATCAATTCAATTCCTCAGTACTATTTCAGTGATCAAGTTATAATCCAATTCTTGGGGTGCAATTGACAACAATTCCGTTCACAGCAAAGAAAATCCAACGAAAGTAGAGAGCAGAGTTTACACCAACAGAAGAGAGCGCCATCAGATGAAATTGAAAAAAACATCTCCAACAGAAGAGAGCAAGAGAAGAGAGAAGCAGAGTATCTCAGTCAAGAACAGAGGACGACGTCATGCATATGCATGCAGGAAAGGGAAAAAAAAAGAAACGAAACGATACGCACATATGTGTTGAGCTGCCTGACGAAGCTGGCGAAGTTGCTGTGCTTGAAGTTGTGCGGGAGCACGTCGCGCGCGAAGGTGGAGGGGTCCCAGACGACGAAGCTGTTGCCGGCTCGGCCCCAGGAGATGACCCCGTCCAGCTGCGGCTCGCTGACCAGGTCGTACGTCTTGGAGAGGAAGGGCGGCAGCTGCGGCCCCTGCAGCAGCGCCTCCAGCGGACGCGGCGGCTCGCACGGAGTCGGAGGCACCGCCAGCGAGAGCGGCGGCGTGACCAGGTGGTGGTGGTGGGACGGCAGCAGCGGCTGGGTCTCGAACTTGGGCTCGAGCTGGAGCAGCAGCGCGGCGTCCATGGCGGCGGCGTCGTCGGGTGGGTCGTTGGTAGTGCTGGCGTGCGTGTGGCCCATGAAATGCGGCCGCGAGGCGGGAATGGCCGGCGGTGTGTGGGGGGCGAGGGCGGCGCGGGGTTTATAGGCTTCGGTCGGAGTGAAACCGACATACTTTTGACGGCGACGCGGTGGCGCTGCAGGGACCGGATAGGGCGCGCCTGCCCTTTGACTGACCGCCGTTGGGTTTCTTGGTTCTTGGCCGTTGTAGGAGCCGCAGGTTCGCAGTCGGCAAGGCGGTGCTGCGTTCGGTGCGGGCAAATATCTGGGAATCTCGGGTGGTGGGAAGGAAATTTTTGCTTGGTGGCGAAGAAAGCTGGAGATATTTTCGTTTTCGCTTCTTCCCGGTCACGCGGTGGAGGTGGGTCGTGCCGTGTCAGTCAGTGGAGTGGGAGAGTGCGAGTGGTGGTCTGGATGAGAGGCGGGCGTCGCCGGTATGCACGACGGAACTCGGCCCAGTTCAGGGTGGGAATGGGCCGACCCGGACCCGGTCGTGGAGCCGGTCCTGCGGCCTTGAGGCCATTTTAGAGGCCATGGGCCATTTGAAGAAAATTAATCGGCCTCGCTGCCCTGTTGGGCATTGTCGGTCCACCTGAACTCTTTGTGCGGCTGGATCGTGCCTTGCGACGTCGGAGTGGAGTGCTCGTTACCTGCTTGTGACGGTAACAAACATGTCGGCAGCAGATTCGGACCATGGTCCGATCTTGCTGCGATGGAAACAAGATCAAAACCGGCACCGGATGAAGCCTAAGGGCCGCTTTAGATATGAGCTCATGTGGGAGGAGCATGAGGAGTTTGTACCGTTTCTTTCCCAGGTATGGAAGGGAGAGGGTGAGGCGAAGAGTCTGACGGAATTACAGCAGAAACTCTCCACTTTCGCAGGTCATCTCGGAAACTGGGGCATCTCGATCTTCGGGCACGTCAGAAGGGAGCTAAAATCGCTGCAGAGGAGGCTCAATCAGCTACAAGCTGATCCAAGCAGACTGGGACCTTCGCATGAGGAGGTTAAAATCACAGATAGGATTGTGGAGTTAAATCATCGGAAGGAAGTGATGTGAAAACAACGGTCGAGTGTTCAATGGCTTGCAGCGGGAGATAAAAACACTCGCTTCTTTCATTTACGAGCAAGTCAGAGAAAGAAGAAGAACAAGATAGCACAGCTTCGGAAACCATGTGGTCAGGTGGTGACGGATGAGCTGGAAATGAGAAACATGACAACTGCGTTTTATAAGCAGTTGTACACGTCAGAAGGGACGGAAAGTATGGAGGAAGTGTTGGATACGGTTCCAACTAAAGTCACTCCGGACATGAATGATAATTTACTCAAGCCTTTTAAGGAGATTGAGGTTCAGGAAGCGCTTTTCCAGATGTTCCCAACAAAGGCGCCGGGACCGGATGGATTCCCGGCACATTTCTTCCAGAGATACTGGGAATTATGCAAGACGGAGGTAACATCAGTGGTGCTACGGGTGCTCAGGGGTGAAGATGATCCTGCGATGATTAATAATACATTAGTACTGCTCATCCCCAAAGTGGCCAGCCCGGAAGAACTGGGTCAGTTTCGACCCATAAGTTTGTGCAATGTGATTTACAAGATTGCGTCGAAAGTTGCAGCAAATAGACTGAAGCAAATACTGCCGGAGATAATCTCGGAGGAGCAATCGGCATTTGTACCGGGCAGGTTAATCACGGACAACATCATCATAGCATATGAGTGCCTACATTTTATGAAGAAGAAACGAGCTAAAAATCTTCGATGCTGTGCCCTGAAGTTGGACATGAAGAAAGCCTATGATCGGGTAGAATGGATCTACCTACGAGCTATCATGTTACGACTTGGTTTCCACCGTGTGTGGGTGGACATGATCATGAGGCTGGTCTCATCGGTGTCTTTCTCGGTTCTTTTTAATGGGGAAGGCACGAAGAGTTTTTCTCCTTCGAGGGGAATTCGACAGGGAGATCCTATCTCCCCCTATCTTTTCTTGTTGGCAGCAGAGGGCCTTTCGTGCCTCTTAAAATCAAGAAATGGGTCATCAAACTTAAGAGGAATCAAAGTGGCTGCGACGCCCCCGTCGTCAATCACTTACTCTTTGCAGATGACAGCCTGCTGTTCTTCAGGGCGAATAGGGAGAGTGCTGAGGAGATTAAGGAGGTGATGAGGATTTATTGTCGAGCTACGGGACAACAGGTCAATATGGACAAATCTTCAATTAATTTTGCAAAGGGCTGCAACAGGACTATCAGGGACATCATTATGAATACTTTGGATGTGCATAATGAAGCTCTGAGCGAGAAGTATCTAGGTATGCCATCAGATGTAGGTAACTCGTCTAATGGTGCTTTTAAATACCTTAAAGATAGAGTATGGAAGCAAGTGCAGGGCTGGTTGGAAATGCTTCTGTCCACCGGAGGCAAGGAAGTGTTGATTAAATCAGTAGCCCAAGCGATTCCGACATTCTCTATGTCGTGTTTCAAGCTTCCAAGGGGATTGTGTGAGCACATTAATGGACTACTCCGGAATTTCTGGTGGGGTAGTAGAGAAGGTAAACGGAAAACATGTTGGGTTGCCTGGGAGGAAATGACTAAACCAAAGCATCTTGGAGGACTGGGCTTTAGAGATATCGAATTATTCAACTTGGCGCTTCTTGCTCGCCAAGCTTGGAGGATGATACAAGAACCAACAACTTTGAGTGCAAGAATTCTCAAAGTGGTCTATTTCCCAACCTATGAGTTCTTGGAAGCCGAGGTGGGTTCTGCACCTTCGAGGGTTTGGAGAGCTTTAATGGAGGCGAAAGATGTGCTGCGACAGGGTTTGATCCGTCGCATCGGCACAGGGGAACACACAAATATCTGGAATATGAACTGGTTGCCACGAGATGGTATGCTGCGACCAGTGTGCTGTACGTTAGATGACCCCCCAAAATTTGTAAGCGAGTTGATTGACGCTCAGTCAAGATCGTGGAATGAGGAGACAGTCCGGGCTGTACTTGCTCCCATGGATGCAGAAGTTGTCTTGAATATCCCTCTACCCCACAGGATGTTGGAGGATCGGTGGGCTTGGCACTATGATCGCAAAGGTGTGTTCTCGGTTCGATCGGCGTACCGTATGTTGGTTGAAACTAGGGAAAGGAGGACGGCTTGGCTCGAGGGAGACGCTAGCAACTCAAATACAGGAGCTGAGAAAAATATTTGGATGAAGATGTGGCGAGTCCGTGTGCCAGCAAAGCTGAAAGTTTTCCTATGGCGGCTTGCTAAGCAGTCGATGCCCACGGCGGATGTTCTACACCATAGACATATGGCAAACCAGAACACAGGTACGCTGTGTGGAAGGCCTGACTTATGGCGACATGTGTTGCTGGAGTGCAACATGGCGAGGAGTGTCTGGGCTTTGTTGCCGGAGGAAATGGCAGAGGCGGTACTCAACATTGAGGAGCCCAGCGTGAAACACTGGATAGCGGCTATAATGGAGTCTCTTTCGCAGGATGAGCTCACACTCACCCTGGTCACGCTATGGTCAGTATGGTACACGAGGAGGAAGGCTTTACACGAGGAAATTTATCAAAGCCCGCTATCCACTTTCAGTTTTATCCAGAGATTCATTGAAGACCTGGAGCTTGTGAAACCTACCACTCCAGTGTAGGAGGGAGTGGGGAAAGGGGTACCTCGCTGGATCCCGCCTCCGGCCGGGATAGCGAAGGTAAATGTCGATGCGGCTCTCTCTAAGAACAGGAATGTCGCGGCCATTGCAGCAGTGGCGTGAGATGATCGTGGGGTTTTCCTCGGGGCATCAGCGATGGTGTTCTCTGGAGCTACAGACCCGGAAGCTTTGGAGGCGGCAGCATGCAGGGAGGGGATGGCCCTAGCTTCTGACCTTAATCTTCTGAGGGTCAAGCTAGCAAGCGACTGTGCCAATGTCATTCGAGTGATGGAAGCCGGTGATGAGCTGGGTTTCTATGGACAATTGGTGCGGGAAATGAAGCAGACGGCGAAAAGCTTTCAGTCGCTTACTTCTGTTCATGAAGGTCGTAGATCCAATGGCGAAGCACATGGTCTAGCTAGAGGTTCACTGCTTCTGAACCTGGGTAGACATGTCTGTTTTTTAGAGCCACCTGATGGTGTTCCTGTAATCGTTAAGAATTAATGAATAAAGGGGGTGTGAGTTCTCAAAAAAAAAAAACCTGAACTCTTTGTATTTAGTTTGTAAAATTGGCCAAATTTGGTTTGCAAAAAAAGGTCAAATTTGGTAAAAAAGAACCCATCGGGTGACCCCGAGAACATTGTTAGAACACATGGGAAGCAACTGTATGCTCTGCCGCCTGCCGACCGATAATTTTTTGTTTGCGAGTGCCCGCCGGCCAATATAACACCGAAAGAAAAGCAAGCAAGGGGAGAGATTTCCTCCTCGTGCCAACAAAATCATACTAGCCTCCTTTTCTTTCCAAGAACACCAGAGGAAGAGATCCCTTCCACGCCCCCGAGAACGAAACATGAAAAGACAATCCATGGAGGTATTGTAGGTTCACAAGAAAGGCCTTGCGGTGGAATCGCATGGGCATGCAGCACCGCCCGGTAGGCTGCATTGTCGATGTGGCCAAAGCATAGTGCGGGGTGGATAGCCGACACAAGCGAAGTTGCCGATGTGGTATCATATCACATATAGTAGTATGTAACCTGTACTCCCACGTGGACAAAATCAGGGGCAAAACGAAGGTTCACAGGAGATATATATATATTTCCCATGTTGAGCTACACGGACGCCACCAAGGCCGAAGTGGCGGCAGACAGAGCAGCCGTGAGTGAAAGTGCATTCTATGCACTCCCAGATTTTGGTGACTAATGACAACACAAAAAGTATTCTAATGTTTGTGATGAAGCATGCAGGGTTTTTTACAGGTAGACTGATAAAGAGGAACACTTAGTTTGCCTAAGTTTCAATTCAACTACACTTGGTCCTTCCTCAGAATTTTAGTCAGGAAATTTCCGAGGCTCGAAGATTTCCGGTCCCCAGACCGGAGATTTCCGAGCCGTCCTTATTTTTCACTAAGTCTGAACTGAAATGCGTACTGACTCCAACTCAAGCTGAGCCGGAAATTCTCCCGGAGATTTCCGGCGCTCGGAGATTTCCGAGCCCCAGTCCGGAGATCTCCGAGTGACAGAGGGATTTTGACACGGGCCAGAACTCAAAATGTGTACTGACTCCAAAACAGTTTTAGCCGGAAATGCTCCCGGAGATTTCCGGCGCTCGGAGATTTCCGGGCCCCAATCCGGAGATCTCCGAGTGACAGAGGATTTTCGACTAAGTCAAGAAGCCCAACCAGTACTGATCCAGATTCAAGCTCAGCCGGAATTTGCTCCAGAAATTTCCGGGGTCCGGAGATCTCCGGTCCTCAACCCGGAGATTTCCGGGCTGGCGGCTGTGCAACGGGCAGATTTTGGGGAGGGGAATAAATACCCCTCCACCTACCTCCAGCTTGCTAAGCTTCCAGATTTTCTCTCTCCTCCATTGGTGCTGAAGCTCGTTTCTCCCGGATCTCCCAATCTAGCCACTCAAATCCGTTGATACTTGGGAATCTGAGGGAGAAGCCACCGATCTACATCTCCACCGAAGCGATTTGAATTCCCCCCTCTATTTCTTGAGGGGCAACGAATTTAGGGTTCCTTTGTGGATAGGTAGGTTCAACCTTGTATGTTTTGATCCTTTGTGGATTCCTTTGTGGAAGTGACCTGTTGTGGTCTTTGTGAGAGCCCCCAATTCAGTTGTGGGTGTGTGCCTCACGAATTTGTTCGGGACTTTCTCCGCCCTTAAAGGAGTCCTTAGTGGAAGCGTGGATTCGCACCTTTGTGGTCGAATTCACAGGAGAATAGGGTGAGGCCTTTGTGGCGTTGAGCAAACCTTTGTGGTAGCTCACACCTCTCCAACGAGACGTACACCTATGTGGTGGAACTCGGGATAAAATCTTGGTCTTCGAGTTCCTACGGTTGTTTCGTTCCACTCTCTTTTACCGTATCTTTATTTCCTGTACTTGCTTAGCTTCCTTGTTGTTTATCACTTGTGTAACCTAGTTGCACATCTAGACAACTTACTTTCCGCTAGCCTAAAACTGAAAAAGACTTAAAAATTGGTCACCACCTATTCACCCCCCCTCTAGGTGGTCAACTGCCGTTCAATTGGTATCAGAGCCAAGTTGTCTCTTAAAAGCTTCACCGCTTGAGACCAACCTTGGACAATGCAAGTTGACCCAAAAGAGGCTTCCGAAACGGACGCCGCGACTTTGGCGGCAATGCAAGAGAAAGGTGCCACTATGGCCGATATCAACTCTTTGGAAACAAAGTTGACATCGTCCATACAAACCGAGTTCAAGAAGTTTCATGATATGCTTGAGTCTCTTAATACATCTAAGGAAACCTCTCTTACATTGCCCTCAAAGCCTCCGGTGCTTCCGGGCATTACTCTTGATGTGGACCCCGAATTGATAAAGGGAAAGCAATTGCCTTTGGATGTGAAGGGTGATGCTAGTAGTTCCTCAACCCATCAAAACACTCCATCATCCAATGATGAAGTGCCTAAAGGCTACAACGCCACTCCTCCCCCATCCCAATACCATACCACCGATCCCATTATTCCTCACCCGCAAGTTTCTCATAGGGGTGATCCCCCGTTGCTTAAAGACTATACCTTTTCTCAATGGCAATACATGATGAAGTCTCATGTTTGCAGCTCTTCAATCGAGTTGTGGCGCATCATTCAAGTTGGATACAAGCCGCATGATCCGACCAACCTAACAAGAAGAGAAGTGGTGGAGGCTCAACTTGATGCCACCGCTCTCTACATGATCCAAAAGGCGGTTGGGAACAAGGACATGCCTCGCATCCAACATCTCACCACCGCCAAGGAGACATGGGAAGGTCTATCTGAGTTGTTCGTTGGAAATGATAGCATGAGAAGGAACCGTTATGACTCTTTGAGCAATGAAGCCGAGGGCTTTTTCAAGCTTGATGGTGAAGACCATGAGATGATGTATCAAAGATTGGTGACCATAGCCACAAGTTTTCGAGAAGTGGTGCCTCTCATATTGATGATGCTTGGATCAAGAGGAAGTATGTTAGCTCTATGATGGCTTGTGAGCCTACCGACGTCAAGAGTCTTCAAGGAAGACACAACTATCATCTCATGACGTCTAATGAGGTTATGCAAGAGATGGCCGCATACAAGGTGGCCACTAAGAATGCTCAAGATGCAAGGGCAAGGGCTCTTGGAATGCAAAGAGGCACAACCAACCTCGCTTTGAAGGCTACCGTTGAGGAAGACAACGATGATGATGATCTTGGAAGCTTTGCCGCCATGTCCAAGGAAGCACTCAAGATTGCTTACAATGACCATCTCGCTCTTGCGGCTCGCACCTTTTGGAACAATCCCTCAAGAGGCAAGATGCGTTTTGACAAGAATGCACCTCAAGCCGATAGGGTCTCACCCTCCAAGTCAAGGACATGTTACAATTGTCAAGACAAGTTCCATTTCGTTGCCGAGTGCCCTTATGAGAAAAGAGAAGAGCATGGTGGACGTCTAGTGCTCAAGGACAAAACCAAGATGCCTCCCAAGAAGGCCTATGGAAAGAAGAGGCCTTTTAACAAGAAGCCTCGCATCATGTTGTTGACTCAAGAGGAGTATCCCACCGATGATGAAGAGTCGGAGGAAGAAACGCCAAATGAAGTGGCGGCCCTTGCCACCACCTCTACAACTACCATCTCTCCATCAACGACAAGAACTCCTTCAACTACGACTAGCTCTTCATCGTCTCTATTCACATCGCCTAATGAGAACTCCATCACCAAGAGCTCAAAGTGTCTTATGGCAAAGGCATCGGAGGTACCTTCATCATCTTCCTCTCTCATGAATGAAATGAATGAGCTTGATGATGCCTCTAGCTTTCAAATCAAGCAAGAGCTTGTGGCATTCGACTCCTTTATCACTAACTTGCAAGGTGATAGCAAGAAACATGTTGGTGCCCTCATGGTTCGAATTGGTGAGCTAGAGCATCTCAATGAAGAGAAGGGTAAGATAGAAAGAGAAGACGCTATTTCTCTATCTTATTTGAAGTCCTCTCTTGAGGAGATTGAAGAGTCTCATGCTCGTCTTGAGGAGCAACTTGAAACTATTGAGGAAACTCATAACTCCTCACATGCTAAGCTCATTAAGGATCGTGATATGTACTTTGCTAAATTCAAGATGGCTCAACAAGATAAAGCTGAATTTGCGGTTGGGCATGTTCGACTCATTGAGGACATGGAGAAGCTCGTCATAGCTCACAAGGCTTTGGAGAGTGAACATGCTCTTCTAAAAGAGTCGTATGCCCAACTCCAAACTCGGCTAACTAACCTTGATTCTCTTAGCATCTCTACCTCTAAGTGTTCTTGTGATAATGCTAATCTTGTGAAGGAGAATGCTAGGTTGAAGAGTGAGATGACTAAGGCCGCCACATCCAAGATCATCCTTCTTAAAGGTAAACAAGTTGTTGAGACTCCCATCGTGGAGCCTCACACTCGACAAGGAAAGGAAGGTCTTGGATATGTGCCTCCCATAAAGATGAATGCCAAGAAGGGCATTCCCAAGAGCATCAACCCCATCCAAGCCAAGAAGGTCGACTCCATTCAATCCAAAGAAGGTCTTGCGAGTAGGAATGTCACAAGGGGCAAGCCTACTCGTAAAGATCACGCCGGGGACAACAACCCTAATTATGCTTTATATGTCGATTATTATGGGAATGTTTGTGCTCGTTACATTGGACCCTACTATGGTTTTATTTCATATGCTATTTGGGTTCCTAAATCTCTTGTCGCTAACCATAAAGCACCCGTTGTGAAGCAATGGGTTGCTAAATGCAAGAATTAATCTCTTGTAGGATCTTGCTCCTGGTGGTTCAAAATGGATAATTGATAGTGGATGTACAAGTCATATGACCGGGAGCAAAGAACTCGATACGGAGTTGAAACCTAATGAAGATCAAGTAACCGTAACTTTTGGTGACTTATCAAGGTCTAAGGTAACCGGGTTTGGCAAAGTGGTAGTTGCCCCCGACATTTCTCTAGTCAATGTCATGCTTGTTGAATCTCTTGGCTATAATTTGTTATCGGTTCGTGCCTTAACAAAGATGGGGATCTCTCCCTTCTTTGATAAGGACATTGTGGTCCTCTTGTGGAGCAAGTCGCTAAGTGTGTTACCCTAGCGGTTCGATATAATAACAGGTACGATCAAGACTCCTCTATGATCGACGACTAACTCGTAGGCCTGGACCCCATGAATTAATCCCTGTGATATAACGAATGACTTTCATCTATCAAACCTGGACGTCTAGTCTTAAACCCTTTGTCATGCCGATACTTAGCGTGTCCGAGTATCATTCTCAGATATCTCCATACCTAGCATGATCTCGTTACCGACATCGCTATCTTCTACTCGTCTATGATATTATGTCAGCTGGTGACTTAGTCACATGTTTGCAAACTCATTTGACATAATCTCACCGAGTGGGCCCTAGAGTATCTATCCGGCTATGCGGACTGACAAATCCCGCTGTTGACCCCTCGTCTCAACTACCCCTTTCCGATACCCAAAAGTATCACCGTTATTGTCACACTAGATAAGATATGACGTTTGGTGCGATCAAAGTATCTTCCAGGGATAACAATAAGAGTTGATCTCACGGTCTTAAGGCGTAATGACGATGTCCTACAAATACTGGGTATGTCCATCACATCGTTACACCTAACGATATGACTTCCATTGCCGACCGGCGCCATGCCCTATGATCAGAAAACCTTGATCATCAATCGCGCAACGAAACTAGTCTTAGTAGAGGCTACTAGGGACCTGGTTGTTTATCTACCACACCTGTATTAATGTTTTCGCTTAATACAGTTATAGCATGGTGTAAAACATATAATGAACAATTGGGATATTACCAATAAACTATGTTTATTAAGTGCCTCTAGGGCATATTCCCTTCAGTCTCCCACTTGCACTAGAGTAACACTTAATCTAGTTTACAACCCGGTAAAAGCTCAACACCCATAGCATCTTGGTGCCTGCTCGCCTCGTGGAAGAGGAATACAGTCAACAGAACTCACACATTGAGATCTATATGTGCTTTGCAACACTTCTATGTCACCTAGTTTGACATAAACCCGTATCTTACGATGACGGTGAAATATATCCCAGTGGATGGAGTGAGACTCGAGCATTCGCGTAGCATGCGCCTTAAAAGTCTGAAAGATCTATTAAGGGACCACCTACGCTCGGAAAACTGCTCAGTCCAATCACACATGCTACTTCTAAATTCGCGATATATTTATATACCTATGTAGATTATGCGACAGTGCATTCATATGCGACTTCGCAAACTAACCATGTCTTTCTTCAAAATAAAGGACATCTCCTATATAAGATTTCTAGTCGTATGGGTCAGTGTAATAACTTGCATCATCGTAACCGCTTTACGGCAAGTTGCCATTCCACTCTTACCCGTTACTAGAAAACCTATCTTCAGTTCTCATAGACACTGAAGAATAAACTTAACGTTTGTTCATTGATCCACACAAGGATCACTCTAGAACCTGTTCTTTAACCAAGAACTCAGGTCACACTAAGTCGAGCTTTCAGTCTGATAGCATCTATGACTGATACATAGATAATGTCGAACATCATTTGCTATAACTGAAAATGCCAAGATAAACTTAATATTTTACCTAGTCATACAAGTAAGAACCTCTTTCTTTGCTTGTCCTATTCCGAAACACTTCAGAATCTTGACTAAGGAAATATTCCGACATAATTTTATTAAGCCCCTTACGATCTATACAATTATAAATCAGATGCCTAATACTCCTAACTTCATTTCATTGAAAATTTAATCACTTAAATAATCCTTTACACTCTACTAGAGGATTTGTGTCATTCAGTATGTTGTTACATATCAAATCGCGAATGACACCTAGCTCCCACTCAAATATGCCTTCCGCATATAAGATCAAGGAAAAGCTACTTAGTTCCCACTCAAATATGCCTTCCGCATACAAGATCAATGAAAGCTACTTTGCTCCCACTCACTTCTTTGCAAATGTAGGTTTCTTCAACTATTTTGGACAACTCCAAAATCCTTTGATCACATTATCAAAGTGAAGATTCCAGCTCCGATATGCTTGCTTCTGCCCATGAATGGACAGCCGAAGTTTGCACACATGTTTAGCATCCTCAGGATTACAAACCATTCTTAATTACACTATTAAGAACCATGGTTTTCTCATCCATCTATCAATTTCTCATTCGAAATTATAGTAATTGCTAAACGACCCAGAATAGATTTAGGCTTCGCCACTTGAGACAAAGTCTCATGTGGTCTGTCGGAACTGTTTCACGACAAATCGAATCTGCTCAATATCTACTCTCTCATAAAATTCCATATACTATTAACATCCTAGATGCCATCAAGAAGATCTCCCAAGTCAATACCTGGTAATCGTATATGGATTTTATTTCGGATCATAAATGACTCATAGCCATTTCTCGGACTTAGGTCCACCATCTCTTCTTCGTAGTTCGTAGGTCTATCATATTCCATTAATATGACCTTCATAACAAGATTGTCGTAACACACAGTGTGGAACACAACCTCGTATGCCTATGCTCTTAGTATGAGCTCAGAACATCATGATCTTGAATCATCAGCTTTTTCAAGCTGTGGAGCCTGACACCGAAAACACTTTCGATTGCGCCACTCTGATGTCTGGAGAGGAAGTTCTCCAACTTCGTCTCGCTCTACTTTCTTTCTCACTTATACCCTCGGACAAGAAACTATTTCTTTCGCAAGGTATATCCCGGCAAAGATTTTGCCTATGTCGTGAGACATGTACCCAACTATCTCTTTATGTAGGGTATACTATAAAGATTAATCCATTTTAGGTTCGATTACATCGAAACACTAAATTGCTGAAACGACAATCCAGGCTCAAAAGCCATGTCATCACCCGTATGGTATTGTCTCCATGGATTCAAATGGTTTCCCTATTTGCTAACGTGAGTGTTTACGTTTCTACCATATGACTCTAATGATCACAATAATTCGGTAAGAGATTCATTTACCACACACTATCCGATAGGGTGCAATTACGACGTCCTAACACACCATGACACTATGGTGTTCCATGCGACGTAATTTGTGGAACTCTTCTCACAAGTCTTCCAATGATGTGCCAACATTATAACTCAAATCTTCATTCCTCGATATGCATCGCGGGAATTTGATTTTCTTGTTAAGTTTATTTCCTACTTCATTCTGAACTTGATTGATTGAATCAAAATTTCCAGGCCAACATTCCCCCGAGTGGATATCCATATATCTACTCGAATGTTCATGAAGTCTATGAAATAAATACTTCCACTACACGTTAAAGTACTTCATTGATTCACATACACCCATGTGCATGATTCTCAACAAGCTATACTCAAAACGTTCAGTGAAGTTCACGAAATAAAGGTCTCCACTACCCGTCAATTACTTCATTGAACCACATACATATCTATGTATGACTATCAATAAGTTATATGCCCGATTTCCGAAAACGGTGTCACAGTTATTTTGCAAGTGTCAAAAGATCAAATCTTAGGACTTGTAGGTCCATCCGGTATGGAGCTAATGCATTGATTATAACATTGACATGACTAAACGGTAGTGCCACACATATGTGGTGTCTTTATTAAGTTTGTATCCTTTGGCAATAATATTATGAATGTGGGAGCTTCTACCATCTAAATTCAAATCGGCATATGATCATTACTTCATAAATATAGGACACCAATTTGTCACTATCATGTATGAACACGTGTCTCGCTAGAGGAGACACACTCGTAACGATCATATCAACACCCGATCATAAAGAATTTATTCAAATGGTAGATCCAGAGGGAGAGTGTCTATGGCCGTCACAACAACTTGCCTGCCATTATCAACACACAATGTCTACTCATCCTTTCAAGCTACTCAAGCAGTAAACCTGGTTTTTCACAAAACATGACTAGTTCAAAACTTAGTCACTACTGCGAGTACTTGCTTAGCTAAAACATTCATAACATGTATATCATATATACACCATCATCATTGATGACTTTCGGCGATCTGTTTCATCTTCTTGATACTTCCACCGTAATCAAGAACCATGAAGGTGAATTATTCCCCTTGCATGACATAGTCTATGACAGAGGATTTGCACTTGGCAACGATGTCTGTCATCCAGTGATCGAGCTGAGCGAGGCGTCTCAATGTTCATCAAGTATGAACATATTTCATTAAGCATGACCGCCACGTGCTCCCTCAATGTGTGCATTCTCTTCCATCTTGGTTGAGAAGACAATCAGTCAACATACTGATAAATTTCATCAACCCAACTTTAGGGGTACCCCGAGTTTTAGCGACCATATCATATGTCCGTGATCCAATAACTCGTACCCACCGTTGGTTCTCTATGGCAGATATCATAGCATACACTGGACTATGATGATATCATCCGCTCAAAATCCGATAATCCAAATTATCTTTTGCTAGCGGAATCTCCGGGTTTATCTCCTAGCGGGGATTGTACCACAAAGAGCTAACGGTTTAAACAAGGAGTATCCTCAAGCTAAAGTATAAAACTATGAAGTTTGGACCCAACCTTTTAAGTTTCTCAATCGCAGGAATGAGCCTAATTTGGAAACATGCTATCACAATGGTTAATATCTACAAAGGTTTGCAAAACAGACTATGTTCATTATATTCTGAGTTCTAGTATTTTAGAAAATAACTATCCGAACTCCCACTCAAACGAACATCCCTCCTGGTCGTTTAAGCGATTACACGACCCCCATCCATTGCACCACCCCTCATCATCAGAGCCGGCGGCACAACTTTAAGAGTAGACAAAAGTCCGCCACACCAATTTTGTGACTCGTGCTCGACCTTTCGGTCTCCCTGTTCCGAGGCCATATTTCTGAATATGCTAGGCTCGCCACCAAAAACCTCCACGCTGACGCTTGTGCAACATGGCTTACACCCACTGTATGCGAACGACGAGATGTCTGACACCCGATCATCACGGCCTGCCTCATAACGTAGAACTTTCTTGGTGGTGCGCGTTGAAGGGAGAACACTAGTGGTATTTTGAAGGGATCATCTTATATAGCTACCGCCGTGTAACTAATGTATACTATACACACAATCACACAATATAAGATGCACACAAAACATCAAATGTAATGCAATGTGATATAGTCCATTGCGCCATGGTCTTCTTGGCGCCCGCAGTTTATAAACAATTTAATAAACCTACCTTGACCATATCACATAGCCCCTGCAAAATAAAGTTAGACGCTTCTACTTTATCTTTTGCATATTTTATGTGGCTCGGGGCTTTCGTAAATAGAACCGCTTCATACCTATGAACCTTATGACCACAACAACGATCCAATAATTGCATGTTTAAGCATCCCTTTCGGGCCCTCCATTGAAAATGCAAAGCCAACTAAAGAGAGAGAAACAGGCACCCGCCAGCCACATATACGGTACAAGACGTATGTCAGTAGTGGAACCAGTCTCGCGTAAGCGTACGTGTAAAGTCGGTCCGGGCCGCTTCATCAACTCGATGCCGTTGGAATCACAAGTGCACGCTAGAGGGTAGCAAATAACAGGAACGGTGCCCCCGTGTAGAACACGGGTTCTAACAGCGTACAGCTATATCTACGATAGATCGGCTCTGATACCACTGAAGGGGATCGTGTGCAGAAAAACAAAAAAATTCCTAGCAACGATATCCTTAAACTAGCCAAGATCTACACTATGCAGATATAGTAGTACGGTGGAGATCGGAATACATACCCTCGTAGACCGACTAGCGGGGATTACGCTCCCGCACAAGCGTTGACGACGAAGACGACGTAGACGACCTCTAGGTCGCGGAGAACTCGGCGCGATGAAGACGACGAAGATGACCCCGAGGTCGGGTGGAGGAAGTAGGCCTCCGAGTACCGCTAGCGCAGCACCTCGCAGGGCGTCACACACATACGGTGGAGACGACGGCCTCCGAAGCTCCAGTCCAGGACGAGCAGCGGAAGACTTGGACCGGAACACCAGCAGCGCGACAGCGGGCTATGGTGGAAGAGATCCCCCTCATCTACTCGGCGCGGCTCCGACAAGGGAACCACGAGATCGAGAGAGAAATTGGGAATTAATTGGTGAATTAAAAGGCCAGGGGTGCCCCTTCTTATATAGGCTCGCAGGGGAAGCCAACCTTGCCAGCCAGGCAATGTGGGACTATCCCCACATGCCTGGTGCGGCTAGGATAGGTGCGCCGGCCCTAGGTGGGCCCCATTTGGCCTACTAGGCCGGCCAAGCCTCCCCCACAAAATTCCCTTGAGGGTTTTCCACCCATGTTCTTTCGACCAGAAGGCCCATTTAGGGAAATCAGCCTAAATAAATTCGAAAATAAATATATAAAATCATATTTGCATATTAATTACACTAATTAATATCAAACATAATATATATAATTTTTCCTAGCTCCGAAAACTCTTTCGGCGCTGCCCGATCCTCGTCGGACCCCTCCCGGGACGCTCCCGGTGATCTCTTTCCTTTCCGGTTGTCTTCTCGAAACCCCTTAAGTGTGTTACCCTAGCGGTTCGATATAATAACAGGTACGATCAAGACTCCTCTATGATCGACGACTAACTCGTAGGCCTGGACCCCATGAATTAATCCCTGTGATATAACGAATGACTTTCATCTATCAAACATGGACGTCTAGTCTTAAACCCTTTGTCATGGCGATACTTAGCGTGCCCGAGTATCATTCTCAGATATCTCCATACCTAGCATGATCTCGTTACCGACATCGCTATCTTCTACTCGTCTATGATATTATGTCAGCTGGTGACCTAGTCACATGTTTGCAAACTCATTTGACATAATCTCACCGAGTGGGCTCTAGAGTATCTATCCGGCTATGCGGACTGACAAATCCCGCTGTTGACCCCTCGTCTCAACTACCCCTTTCCGATACCCAAAATTATCACCGTTATTGTCACACTAGGTAAGATATGACGTTTGGTGCGATCAAAGTATCTTCCAGGGATAACAATAAGAGTTGATCTCACGGTCTTAAGGCGTAATGACTATGTCCTATAAATACTGGGTATGTCCATCACATCGTTACACCTAACGATATGACTTCCATTGCCGACCGGCGCCATGCCCTATGATCGGAAAACCTCGATCATCAATCGCGCAACGAAACTAGTCTTAGTAGAGGCTACTAGGGACCTGGTTGTTTATCTACCACACTTGTATTAATGTTTTTGCTTAATACAGTTATAGCATGGTGTAAAACATATAATGAACGATTGGGATATTGCCAATAAACTATGTTTATTAAGTGCCTCTAGGGCATATTCCCTTCAGTGTTCCGGCTGGCGTAAGTTGGGGTACTATGCCACAACTCTTCAGATGTGTGCCAAACTCAAAAATCAAGTACTCGCCACCGCGATCAGATCAGAGATGCTTGATTTTCCTATTAAGCTAATTCTCAACTTCACTTTGGAATTCTTTGAACTTTTCAAAATTTTCAGACTTGTGTTTCATCAAATAGATATAACCGCATCTACTCAAGTCATCAGTGAAGGTGACGAAGTAACGATAACCATTGCGTGTCGAAACGCTCATCGGTCCACACACATCTGTATGTATGATCCCCAATAAATCCGACGCCCGTTCAACGAAACCTTTGAACAGTGTCTTGGTCATTTTGCCCATAAGGCATGGTTGGCATGTATCGAGGGATCCGAAATCCAACGAGTCCAAAAGTCCATCGGAGTGGAGTTGCTTCATGCGCTTTACACCAATATGACCAAGACGGCAATGCCACAAATACATGGCGGTATCATCACTACACTTAATCCGTTTGGCTTCTATGTTATGGATGTGAGTACTACGATCGAGATTCAACAAGAATAAACCGTTATTCTCGGGAGCATCAACATAAAAGATATCAATCATATAAATAGCACAATTGCTTGACACTGATTTAAATGAATAACCGTCTTGTAACAGGCAAAACCCACTTATAATGTTTACACTTAAGGATGGCAAAAAATAACACTTATTTAAAACCAAAACTAATCCCGATGGTAGATGCAGAGGGAGCGTGCCGACAACCACCACGTCGACTCTCGATCCGTTGCCGACGCGCATCGTCACCTCATCCTTCGCCAGCCGCCGTCTATTCTGTAACTCCTCCTGAGAGTTACATATATGAGCAACAGAACCAGTATCAAATACCCACGTGTTGCTCCGGGCGGATGTAAGGTACACATCTATAACATGTATATCAAATATACCTAGCTCTTTGTCGACCGTCTTGCCAGACTTCCTATCCTCCAGGTACTTGGGGCAGTTGCGCTTCCAGTGACCCTTCCCCTTGCAGTAGAAGCACTCGACGCTAGCTCTAGGACCAGATCTGTTAGTCTTGGGCTTGGCACTCATCTTGCCTTCCCTCCTGGACTTCCAGCTCTGCTTTCCCTTGCCACCGGATTTCTTGAAATCAACGGCCTTGTTGACCATCAACAGCGTGTGCTCCTTCTTAATCTCTACCTCAGCAGTCTTGAGCATCACGAACACTTCACCCAGGGACTTAGCCATGCCCTGCATGTTGTAGTTCATGACGAAGCCTTTATAGCTAGGGGGCAACGATTGCAACACCCTGTCAATCGCCAGCTCATCGGGAATCTTGCATTCCAGAGCATTCAGGCGTTGAACGTAGCCAGACATCTTGACTACATGCTCGCTCACACTGCTATGCTCTTCCATCTTGGCTGAGAAGAAAAGCTCAGAAGCCTCATATCTCTCAGCCTTAGCCTGCGGCGCGAAGACAACCTTCAGATCAGAAATAATCTCGAAGGCGCTCATCTTCTCGAAGCGCTTCTGTAGGTCGGCTTCCATGGCGTAGAGCATGCCACTCTGGACAAAGGCAGAGTCCTCCGATCTGGTCTGAAGACCTTCTTCTCATCCTCAGAGGCATCATCTGCTGGAGGGTCACCTATGGCGGCCTCAATGACGTAGGCCACCCTATGGGGAGTGAGGAGGATCCTTAGGTTGCGGAACCAGGCCATGAAGTTTGACCCATTGGTCTTAAGCTTTCCTTTCTCAAGGAACAGACCTAGGTTAAACGAGGGGCGAGATATCTACAATGGAATTTGCAACAACATAAGACTTTGTTCATAATAATTTTTAGTTATAGTATTTTTAGAAAATAACTAACATAAGTCCCACTCAAACGAACATCCCTCCTGGTCGTTTAAGCGATTACACGACCCCCATCCATTGCACAACCCCTCATCATCAGAGCCGACGACACAACTTCAAGAGTAGACAAAAGTCCGCCACACCATTTTTGTGACTCGTGCTCGACCTTTCGGTCTTCCTGTTCCGAGGCCATATTTCTGAATATGCTAGGCTCGCCACCAAAGACCTCCACGCTGACGCTTGTGCAACATGGCTTACACACACTGTATGCGAACGACGAGATGTCTGACACCCGATCATCACGGCCTGCCTCATAACGTAGAACTTTCTTGGTGGTGCGCGTTGGAGGGAGAACACTAGTGGTATTTTGAAGGGATCATCTTATATAGCTACCGTCGTGTAACTAGTATATACTATACATACAATCACACAATATAAGATGCACACAAAACATCAAATGTAATGCAATGTGATATAGTTGCGTCATGGTCTTCTTGGCGCCCGCAGTTTATAAACAATTTAATAAACCTACCTTGACCATATCACATAGCCCCTGCAAAATAAAGTTAGACGCTTCTACTTTATCTTTTGCATATTTTACGTGGCTTGGGGCTTTCGTAAATAGAACCGCTTCATACCTACGAACCTTATGACCACAACAACGATCCAATAATTGCATATTTAAGCATCCCTTTTGGGCCCTCCATTGAAAATGCGAAGACCAACTAAAGAGAGAGAAACTGACACCCGCCAGCCACATATACGGTACAAGCCGTATGTCAGTAGTGGAACCAGTCTCGCGTAAGCGTACACGTAAAGTAGGTCCAGGCCGCTTCATCAACTCAATGCCGCTGGAAGACACAAGTGCACGCTAGAGGGTAGCAAATAACAGGAACGGTGCCCCCGTGCAGAACACGGGTTCTAACAGCGTACAACTATATCTACGATAGATCGGCTCTGATACCACTGAAGGGGATCGTGTGTAGAAAACAAAAAAATTCCTACCAACGATATCCTAAAAGCATGCCAAGATCTATTCTATGCAGATATAGTAGTATGAACGGAGATCGGAATACGTACCCTTGTAGACCGAAAGCGGGGATTACGTTCCCGCACAAACGTTGTCGATGAAGACCGACGAAGCCGACCTCAAGGTCGTGTAGAGGAAGCAGGCCTCCGAGTACCGCTAGCGCAGCACCTCGCAGGGCGTCACACACGTACGGTGGATACGACGGCCTCTGAAGCTCTAGTCCAGGACGAGCAGCGGAAGTCTTGGACCGGAACACCAGCAGCGCGGCAGCGGGCTATGGTGGAAGAGATCCCCCTCCTCAGCTCGGCGCGACTCCGACAAGGGAATCACGAGATCGAGAGAGAAATTGGGAATTAATTGGTGAATTAAAAGGCCAGGGGTGCCCCTTCTTATATAGGCTCCCAGGGGGAGCCAACCTCCTCACCAGGCAATGTGGGACTATCCACACATGCCTGGTGCGGCCAGCCATGGTGCGCCGGCCCCCTGGTGGGCCTCTTGGCCCACATGGGTCGGCCACCCAAGCCCCACTGAATCCCAAAGGGGATTCCCCCCCTCTTGGGCCTTCTTTCGACCAGAAGGCCCATTTAGGGAAATCAGCCTAAATAAATTTGAAAATAAATATATAAAATCATATTTGCATATTAATTACACTAATTAATATCAAACATAATATATATAATTTTTCCTTGCTCCGAAAACTCTTTCGGCTGCCCGATCTCCATCGGACCCCTCCCGGGACGCTCCCGGTGATCTCTTTCCTTTCCGGTTGTCTTGTCGAAACCCCTTAAGTGTGTTACCCTAGCGGTTCGATATAATAACAGGTATGACCAAGACTCCTCTATGATCAACGACTAACTCGTAGGCCTGGACCCCATGAATTAATCCCTGTGATATAACGAACGACTTTCATCTATCAAACCTGAACGCAAAGTCTTAAACCTTTTGCCATAGCGATACTTAGCATGTCAAAGCGTCGTTCCATAGATATCTCCATACATAATCTCGACCTCATTACCGACAACGCTATCTTCTACTCGTCCATGATCTCATGTCTCCGTGACCTAGTCACATGTTTGCAAGCTCATTAGACATGATCTCACCGAGTGGGCCCAAGAGTATCTATCCTGCTACGCGGACTGACAAATCCCGTTCTTGACCCCTAGTCTCAACTACACCTTTCCGATACCCAAAAGTATCACCGTTGTTGTCATACTATATAAGATACGACGTTTGATGCGATCAAAATATCTTCCAGTAATAACAATAAGAGTTGATCTCACGGTCAAAGGCGTAACGACTACGTCCTCCAAAACCTGGGTATGTCCATCAAATCGTTCTCCAACGATATGACTCTCATTGCCGACCGGCGCCATGCCCCATGACCGGGAAACCTCGATCATCAATCGCGCAACGAAACTAGTCTTAGTAGAGCCTACTAGGGACCTGGCTGTTTACGTATCACACCCGTATTAATGTTTCCGCTTAATACGGTTCTAGCATGACACAAAAACTATTATGAACAAACGAGATATGATAAAGAATACACTTTATTAATTGCCTGTAGGGCATATCTCCTTCAAGAGATTGTTTGCGAGTTGGGTCGACCCACGGGGCCCTTTGGCTTAAGCTGATCCGACCTCACTGGCCCGATTAGAGAATAAGGTCGACTCAAATGGCATGTTGGCTTCGATTATTTGGGCCGAGTCATTGACCCGGTGGGTCGACCCAACCCATTCCCATCTAGAGGCCCATTCGTGCTTCGAGCTCGGGCAGCTGACCCGACAAGCCAACCTTGCCACACATGATGTCTGCGCCCAAGCACGGTATGGTACATTTTTTGAATTGTTAACCTATCTTTTGTAATCCATGAAATTCTTGGAAACCCATAATATTTTTCGAATCCATTAACCTACATTTAGAATTTAGTGAGTATTTTTTTCAATTCTCTAAACCTATTTTTAAAACCCATGAACATTTTTTCAAAAGTACGTGTACAATTTTAGTATTGGAGTAACCATAAATAGTAAATAAATGAAAAAAGAAAGAATAAAATAAAAACAAAATAGAGAATGAAACGAGGAAAAAAACTAGAAAATCGGACATAAACCCCCAAAACTGAAAACTAGAGGCAGAAAAACGTTTTAATCTGGAGTGCCCCGTTAAATTGGTCTAGCCCAAATGCGTATGGAGGTGCGCGGTGCGAGCGACTAGCACCGCTGGAGGCGGCATATAGGATTTTCGGCACAGACAGAAGGCCTCAAGTTTCAAGAACGCAATCTATTCTCAACGTGAGAAAAGCTCGTCCGAGTATTCCTTAATTATTTCTAAAAAAAGAGTATTCCTTAATTAACATTTTTAATAAAAGAATTCACTAATTCGAATAGGGCATATACAATGCAATGTGCTTATGGGAGGTGTTTAGAAAATAAATTGGTTTTTACCTAAGCACTGATTCTTATTTGTACTAGACAAATGATTAACTACGCACCCTTGCTATAGAAATAGGCACCAATGCTTATGAGAATGCTTAGTTTATTTTTGTAATCATCTACCTAATCACCTTACATTGTACATGGCCATAAGGTAACCGCGGCCACCCACCATCTCATCTGCCGCACTACCCTGACCTCTTTTTTTTCTAAGACACACGTAAAAATATGCTCACGTGAGTAAAGCAAAAAAAACAACAGTAAGATTGTATCATTTGTGCGTGTTGCTAATTCCCCATGGGGTAACTATATAATTTTCCAAGGTAGCCCGACCAATTCAAAACAAAAATTAAAAGGAACATTGTTCCAATGAAAGTATGTCGCAAATATCCATAAGTATTGTTTGAGCCTAAGTATGTTGTAAAGTATTGTTTGAGATTAAGTAACCACATGATACGGTATTTTAAATTTCCATAAGTATGTCGTAAATATCTAGTTTGGTCATTCATTAAATCCTCATAAACAGATTTATAGAAAATCTATCACTTTGAGTAAGCTTGTAATGAAATGAATCATGACGATTGGTTAGTGCAATATTCATTAGTCTTGTACATAAGTGAGACCACATATCCCATTTAGTACCCACAAGAACCCTTCTAAAACTCTTATTTAGTGGGGGCATATTATGAAAAACATCATGAACTGACACATCCATTTGTTGTATGATGTTACATAGTAATGGATACTAGTGTTTTAATGGAGAACTATCAACCAAGTGTCTTCCAAAACCTTATGGTTCCCCTATTGCCAATTCTAAAATGTCTTTGCTATAAAACTCCTCTTTAATTCTCATAAACCCTTTCCATAAAGGAGAGTCACTAAGTTGTGCTTTCACCTCCCTCTTACCATGTCAAGTTTTTGGGAAATAATTTCTTCTGTAACAATTCCTACCATACCCCTTCTCTCCACTACTAATAAAAGGGCGAACTTTAGTTTTGCTACATCCACCAATCAAAACGTACACAGATAGCTCAGAACCATTAGATCCTGCCAACTAGAACCGATCCAACGACACAAATTTATTTTATCAAGTCTAACCCGAAGCAACGGTCCAGATGAATCCTGTCGACCGCCTGAACATTTCCTGCCAGTTCCCTGGATCTGGCGAGGACGAACTCGACCACCACAGTTCCGCTGGATTTGGCGCAGATGACGCATCTCTCACGACGCCTGGATATGGCGCAGAGTAGCAGATGAAGCGGTTCCGCATCTCACGATGCCTGGATCTGGCGCAGATGACGCGGTTCCGCTGCAAGGCACTGAAGAGTGGGGCGCAATACCCCGGCGAGGTGCCCGCCGCCGGCGATAAAAGGTTATGGAGGTGGAGCGCGAGCACAAGAACTTATTAGTCTTCCCGTGCTGTGCGTCCTCTCTTCGGCTGGGGCATCGCTAATCTCAGGTGAGCTCCTGATTAAAATTGGTTGGGAACAACAGGTTTGCTATGTACTAGCAGGTTGTCCGTAGATGGAAGCTTTGATCGGATCTTCCCAATGCAAAAACCGACCAATACGCACTCTCTAGAAGAATATTCGAGGTGCTCTGCTGCAGTCTGGCCATGATGCCCAGTGCAAGTAAACTTCTCCTCTCTACTTGATCCAGCATGCGATCCCTGCTGATTTAGTGAATGTTTCTGTTTAGCTCATCTGGTTTCTAATACAGTTGGGTAAAGTGGTATTGTTGCTAGAACCAGAAACATAGTATATGATAAACGGTTTCGCCTCCTTAAGAACTTTGCAATTTCAATTCAGTTTGGGATAAAATTATCCGAGATAATACTCGGACATTTTGTTCTTAACATTTTTGTAAAGGTTTTGAGTTTGATCTCCAACCATCACCACTCAAAATTCCCACTATACTGTAGACTTTCTGGCAGCTTGGCAGCTGCATTATGTCGCTTTTTGTTCAGTAGGACTATATGCTACATATCAGAACTTCGTCAGCTGAGTTGACAGTCGTCCATGTTTAGTGGTTCTACGGTGACTCAAATAGCATGGGCACCATAATTTTGCTTCTGATGCAATACAAGTATATATGTTGATTAAGTGACCTTTGTTAGATTACAACATCATGCTAAGATTCACTGATTCAGAATATGAGTGAATCATGTCTATGCATATTTATTGCCTACTCTCCTTCCACGTTGCATATTCGATTTTTTTTATCTATATCAAAATATAGAGACCAGCACATAGTATACAGAACAACCTTTTGTGAGAATGGTCACAAATAGGAGGATGCCCTGAAATAGCTCAAGTAAATAATGATAAGTATGATTCTAATAGCGATGCACACAATTAGAGTTGATTGGAGGAATAAACATCAATACATTTTCTCCTATAAAATGCCATGTCAACTTCTGCAATTTCAAAAATAGTAATTTTATAATAAAGTGTACCAAGAATCACTAGCGCACGGGTCGATGACTACCGCTATTCCGAGCTATGTCCAATGTTTTTTTTGGCTTCCAGGAAAGAGAAAGAGGCTTCCTGGTTGTTTGGGCGATGCATATGTTTGTATGACCATAGAAGCATGCCTTTTTTATGTCATCTGGCTGGGTAGGAAGCCATATACATTTAACACACATGAGATCCAAATTTATACAATTATCTTAGTCCAAGACACTTGTACAATGTTCAATGTTGAGAAGAATGATTATACATCTTGCTTCGATACGCCCCAGCGTATCTGAACTTTTTATATCTTTCTGTTCAGTTCTGGCTGTTAATTTCTCATTTTTCTATTTGCATGTGAACTTTGAAACCATGAATTTTTTCCAGATGCAGGATGCTTCGATAACCATAGCAACACATGTGTTTGTTTCAGGTGCAAAAATATCACATTATCCTTTAGATAAATGGTTGGTCTATTCTTCTGTGAGTAATTTGTATTCTGTTGTTTAGTGTGCCTGCCAAAAATTGTCTTCAGATTAAAGCAATGCTATCTCAATAGCATAATTAAATGGTTGTCCATATTTAGGAGTGATATTCTTATTACTGATATGTTTTTTGGAAGGAAAAACTATATGGTGACAATGGGTATGGAGTGCCACGACAACGGATTCATAAAGTACATGGATAAATATGCTATCACTATGGAAGGCTATATGTTTGCTAACAACTCGAGGAATCAGTTTGAATGGGATATTTTGTAAACCTTGTGTGGTTTAATCCACTTCGTTAAGAGATTTTGGGAGTCAAGTGGCCAAGGTTGAGATTTATGCTGCAACAATAGTACTTATTCATATGTTTTATGTTCAGATCGGCACACTGCACATCAGAGCATGGACATGGAGCATGTGATTTACTGAGGTCATGTATGCTTCACATTTGGTGATTGTTAGCATTCCAAAGTTTTGATATTTTTAACTTATCGAACTAATTCAATCTCAATTAGATGATTTATGATTGATCTACAATTCATATTTGTAGCTTCATTTCTCATAACTTAACAAAGTGATTTGAATATATATATTTATTTAACAAATTTACTAGTTTTGGTACACAATTTCTGATTTTTTATTGATTTTATATCGGCCGACACGAAATGTTTCCGAACGATTGTATAGACGTGCATTGCACGTGCATTGCAACTAATTTTGTTAAAACTTTAAACAACCACAACTTACTGAGTAAAAATTTACTATTTTTTTAGTTCAATCACTTCAACCCCTAAACGGCCCTGATATCTCAGCCTATAAATAATGTTCCATCTAGTTAAGCTTATTTTTTGTTTATTCTTATCACTCTCCTAGAAGACATGTGATATAAAGTCAAGTCTTAACTTCTTCTTGAAACCTAACAGGGATCTTACCCATGGGATCTTAACTTCTTTCTTTTTCATTTTGTGCATAGACTAAATTTTTACTAGAGACCTAACGGGGATCTCTAAACCCCTATTTGACCTTCACAAAATCTTGAAAAGCAACAAGCCAAACAAACAAAAAATAATATTATTATGTGATGCTCCGATGCACCCTTGCAGCGGGCGTAGACACTCTGCAGTACTGTACAGTCACTGACATGACAACAAGCAGGCATAAATCTAAAAAACAGAACAAAGCAAGAAAATAGTTGAGGTGGTAAAAATAAAGGAATCGGCAACAATAAACACAATATCGAGGGAATCATGGCATGTCGGGGGTGGGTGGAGCAAATCCACAGCAACATATCTTTCCAACACAAACACGTAAGGGTCAAGACATAGTCAAAACTCTATACGTGGCCCGTGGCCGGAACAGAAATCACAGGAGGATAATCCAGGAGGAAAGGTGGTATGATTGCCCATGAAGCAAACTGGAGGGCTGATGAGTTAATATACTGGATATAATGAGAGCATCGTATCGTAGTTTTGGACGATCGATAGAGCATCTGGGCATGATGAAAAGGAAAAGCAAACACGAGGTTTGGCGTAAAGATTATGCGGCTTTGGACTCGATCAGCTATATTTTAATACGGAATCAGAGCGGGTGAAATCCACATTGCCGTCCGGGTTAAAAACCATATTTTAAATTATCATAAAATTCTGAAGTTAAATTTCATGGATATATATTCAAATTCTATCTGTTTATAAATTTGTTTTGTGCAATCTGATATTTGTATGGGCTGTGCAAATAAAAGTTGTCTCGTGAAATGGCTTATTTTAAAACCAATATTTTTTCTTTTTTACAAAAATTATATAAAATACTGTCGATTTTTTGTAATACGACTTGTGAACACATAGAATGTTATAATCTATGCGCAAATATTTTTGAAAATTTATTTGAGATTTAAAATATATTTTACATAAAGGGTGCAAATGCACCCGGGAGCCAAACACCTCTCTCATGTAGTATTCTTTTTCCACTTTCTTGCATACATATAACAGAGTTGTTCAACCTCTGCTCTGATATAATAAATTATTTATTTGATAAATCATGACGACCATCAGTTGTTTTCAATAAAATTCAATGATACACATCAATTCGTGTGTTGTGAGACTAGCTAATCCAAATCGTGTATCCCACCTAGCTCTACATATGGCGTTCACTTGAAAAATGAGCAAAATCAGGTAATCTCAATATTAGTCCAAGCATAGCCATATCAACAATTGGAAGAAAAGAGGAAGCTCAAATGAAATTAATAAATAAATAAATTAGGGTGCCCGTGCAGCCTGGTAGCTACACCTACGGGCCGACACCGGGGAGCTCCCATGTGGCGTTGGTTGACCCGCAGGGTAAGATACTTCCGTCCATCCCCTATGTCGGGAGCTATGTTTTTTTACGCGCAAAAAAAGTACTCCCTCCGACCCGAATTACTGTTTGCGCTGGCGTTTTTACAAAAAGCCCCCTACTCTTTTTCACCGAAGTCAATCGTCCTCCAGCCACTCTCGACTTCGCCCATCTCACGCCGCCTGGTCTGCTGCGACCATGGCACCGGCCCCGACTCCTCCTGGCTCCCCTCCCGCCAGCGCCTCTGCCGCTGTCGCCCCGCCCAGCGCCGCGTCTGCCTCCGCGCTCGTCCTCCCCTCCGGGCACGGACGCCGCCGCGAGGTCCCGCGCGCACGACGGCCCTGCTGCCAGGATCAACGGCGGCGCCGGCAGCCACTCCGTGTCGTCCTCCACCGGTGGCTCCGCTGGCCACGAGGTTCTACTGGCTCGGACGCAGCCGCAATGTCTACTACAGCTCGTCGCCCTCTAGGAGCCCCGACGACGCGGACACACGCTGCGCTTCAGGAGCAGGAAGAGCCTGGGGAGGGACTTCTGATCCCCTTCAGGAGCAGCAAGAGCAAGACTGCGTCGTCGCCTCGTAGCGGCCCTGGAGGGACTTCCCCTTCGCGGGGCTCCTCTGCCTCATGATGCGCTGCTCGATGAGCTCTGCGTCTCTCGATGAGCTCGAAGAGGACGATGGAAATCCATTTATCCCCCCCCCCCCCCCCCCCCCGAAGATCCTAAATTTGACCTCCGACGGCCGTGGAGGAGCACGGAGACGGCAACATCTTCGCGAAGCAGCGTTCCCTCGACGGCCTCGGTGTCCTCCGCCGGATCGCTTGGTGAAGGCCAGCTCAGTCCCCGTCCTTCCCTCGGTGGCCGTCGCCAGATTCGTGCCGCAGTGTGAAGGAGAAGCGGCCGCGACGGGAAGGGGAACCGGCCGGCGGCGGGAGCCCTTCAAGGGAGCCTCCCAACTGCGGGCGGAGCCGCCGCGGAGTTGCTCTCTCCGGCGAGCTGCTGGTCTTGTCAGCTGGAGGATAGAGATGAAGGACTTGGTTTAAAACCTTTTCATACTGGCGGGGGGGGGGGGGGGGGGGGGGGTTGTGTAATAAAAAACTGTCCGCCCAGTAATTCGGGTCGGAGGGAGTAGGAGAAATCGCTACTGTTTAATTTTCTATTTTCTCCTTCCAAAATATGTACAAGTTTACAATAATAAAGTTCATAAAGTGTCAACCCATTGGGTCATACCCTCTTTAAGAGAAGGCTTAGCTCTATGCATAAACAATTTGGAAGAGTAAATGAAATCTTGAAAACAAGCAGCCAAGCTAATAGGTTGATTGTTAAAAATGCATCTGTTTCTATGATTCCACAAGCTCCAGCTGCCAACCATCAAAGTCTCTTTAAAACATATCATCTTTTAAGATTTTCTGGCTTCTACTAGCATATTTAGCAAATCAAGACCAGTATTCCATTCCAGGTTTAGCTTCCATAAAAAAATCGACTAAAATCGCAATCAAAAAAAGAGATGCACAAACTCCTCATTTGCCCCTTCAGTACAAAGCACACAATCATAATCTTCAACCTCAAAATTCTTCTTGGCTAGGAGATCTTGAGTATTCACTGTCTTGAAACAATAACCACGAAATATCTTGTGTTTAGGAGGGACACAAGATTTCCATATCGATCTGAAGGTAGAGGGTGCTAAACACTTGGCATCAAAACTCCATAGACCCTTTTACTACATTAGTTCCTATTATTAGGGGCCAACAACCATTTATCAGATGTGATATGGTGGGGGGTACACCCTCCCACTCTCTATCACTTTATGTCCTACCGCCAGGCTATTTTTGACAATAAAATTCGGGGGGGGGGGGGGGGGGGGGGTATTTGTGACAATATGATTTGGCAAGGGGTCATATTTGTAAAAAGCAACTACTACCTATGGTAGCCACTCTCAGGTCTTATGCCTGCTTTAAAACAACATGTATGTGTGCGAGGAAGATGCACTCATTCTACAAAAAAAGTTAAAACTAGTTATTAAAATAAAATTAGTAGAAGTATCTAACATACTAAAGCTATATTTAACTACTCGCAAATACTGAAAAACATGCATAGGGTAAATTAAGGATTAATATGTGGTATCATGCATGCCCTGTTGATAAAAGAATAATGTGGCCCGCCAATTAATGAAAAAAGATATGGTAGGAGTCGTGGTATCTACCTATGTTACTGTATCAGAGCACATAATTCAAGATATTTTAATAGCAAGTAAACTTGGTACCCGTATTTGTATAGGGATTCTACAAAGATAAAAATAAAATAAGGTGTGCATATGATACTCTGTATAAACTCACTCCATATGGATTTATTAGTCACATTTCTAAAACCAGATAACCTCAAGAATAGGGCTAATTAGCATTAATGATATCCTAGAAAAGCTCCCAGGCCACTTCATGTCCCCAATCTAAATGTAATTTAGCCAATGCTCCATTTAACTAGGTGCAGTCAATGCACATGCTTCCTTGAATCTTGTTGGTCTTTCCTAATTAATTTCCTAATCTAAGAGCGATTATCTTGAACAATCCTCACTTGTCTAGGTCCCATGAAAACCGAAATGTGACTAATAAACCGAGATGGAGGGAGTATGATGTATTATATAGGTGGTATCAATTATCATACATTAGTATAGTATGCATGATATAATGTATGATACTCCCCACTATAGTCAATCTTATTGTGACTAGTTAAATTATGTATTGATAAGAAATTAATTAATTAATTATTGAATCCTAGTAAAGCATAAATGAAATAAACCAAATTGAACTCTCAAACGTATAGCAGAAATTTATATGTGTTCTATGTGCATGTGCTTGTGTTTGTTTGTGTGTGTGTGAGTTAGCGGGCAAATAATATGTGTTCCCTTCACAGCCACAACGTATTAAACGAGAAAAGATAAAGATAAAAAAGAACGGTTGGTAAAGGATCTGTCGTTATTCATGCATGAGTTGGAATCAAGGATAGGGACGATCGTGCATAAGCCTCAGGTGATGTTAACCTGCACACATTGATCGATCATTCAATGCACTACCTGCGGAACTATCAGCTGGTTAATTATTAATTCTTGCTAGTTAAGTATTCTTCATCACTGGGACATGCATACACGGAAGATTAACTATGATATGTTTGTGCTTGCTTTAGACAGTGCACCACATAATTAGGTTTAGGAGTCAAGGAGTGTATGGACCATTAGAGCATGGGGCCATGTCCTGCCCCACCAATGGTTCTAGTAGGTTTCCATTTTCCACAAGGTATTTCTAGGTGCTTGTGTATGCCCCTCATCCCACGTAAAGTTGGCTAGCAAAATTTTCCTTAAAAGTACTGGTTGTCGATGATTTGTGCACTGTTAGAAAGATGCAAGGTAACAAGAACATGATTTGATTACCAACGAACAAGGATATGCCACCATATTTTCCGTACGACAAATATTTTGGTAAGTCTGGTTTTGAACAGAAACCACACATACTCTTGAGAGTTGCATGGCAAAGGGACAACGGAACCTAAAATATTGGCCAGTATCCAAACAAGGTCCATACTTTTATCCGTGATCAAATATTTAATAACACATATTTCGGATATAAAACACACATATATACCCTAAGAATTTTTGGTCATCTAGGATGGGCATCCTCTATATATACCTACAGAGATGTTGGAAAAGAAAGAAGACGAAAGGAACATGCAAGCTTCTATTTTATCAATCGAATCATATCATTGAATTAACTTGTAATGAGGTAGTTCCAAGGTTAAAAGAACCAATGGTATGAAAGTTCAAGGTGTGCACCGGCGGTGGTCGAGATTCTATGTTCACCAAAATAATCGAAATGGGTCAAAAGAAATTAGCAGGTATCTAAAGGGGCCAATCTAAAAGAATCTCATATGTACGGTAAAAGAATCCCTCTGAGAAAGAGTAGGCAAATTTTATGTCAGCAGAGGCCATGGCCCACTTTGCCAGAACTAATTAAGCTCAACCCTGCATGCATGCATTTTCTTCAATCTTTAAAAGTTACTCGTGTTGATAAAGTGTTTTAGTTTTTATGTGTACCCACATTTTCTAACTAAACCATGCCCACCTATTTTCAGTAATTGGTTTTCCTATTTAGCGTTGAGCTTGTCCGGTGACGGACCCCTTCAGGCCCAAATCTGACCCTTCTTGGCCAGATCTGGGTAAGAGCGGGCTGGTTTAATTTCGGTTGGGTTGGAGAGAGCATCTCGGGATGGGAACGACGACCACGGCGATGCGTCTGCTGCTTCACGTTGGCCAGAGTTTCACGAGCGCGATCGGGTAAGAGTGGGCGCAGACAGTGTGGTTAAGGTGTGCTCCTGCTGCTGCGTTCGGTCTACTACTGTCTTTGCGGTTGACGTGGGGCTACTCTTTGACTACCCCACGATGAGGATACCTGGGCCACGCCAAGGCTGCAGAAGCCCAAAGAAGGCCCAATAGGTGTATCGTGTGACCTAGTTTTAGTCGGCTAGGTCATACGACTCATACCATATCTGTAATTGCCATCGGCACAGTTCACCCGGTACCTGGCCTACCTATAAAGGCCAGAAGGGTTGCTCGTCCAAAGGACACGTTGAGAGCCACCACCACAAACCCTAGCAAGATCGTCATCTCGCCATTGTAACCACTACTCGCAATCAATACCAGACAAGCAAGAAGTAGGGTGTTATCCTCCGGGAGCCTGAACCTGGGTAAACGCCTCGCTTGTCAGCCGTCGTGATCACCAACGCTTCTTTATCTCCCCCTCAATCAACCCGGGGTGGACAACCCTGGGATTTGCCGAGTTACACCCTCGTCAATTGGCGCCGTCTGTGGGAAGAACGAGCATTGGAATCATGGTCGCACCGGCTCCATCCATGAAGAAGATCGATGTCTGCATCACCCGGGAGCCAATCCGCTTCGGCTCCTTCGAATACGCCTTCCACCCGCCGGCCCACCGCTCGGTGTACGCCGATCTGTACGAAGGTATACACATCACCTTTGGTTCCATACATTGCTTCGTGGACAGTCGTGGAATATTCAGGTCCACGGCGACCGCGCCACGCACGGCGGTGACACCCGCATCGGCTACCATCGCGCCGCACCCGCCGTCGCCTACAGCGGAGGTCGCGCCCGCCACAAGTGTGAAGATTGCGTCTCCGACCGATCAACCCGCATCTACATCGACTACGTCAATCACCTCGACAACGGCCATGCAGATCGAGTCTACTTCGACCATCTCGATCGCACGGCTGGCAAAACCAAGATCTATTCCAACTTCGACTGCGTCAACCGCACCCACGCGTGTGACCAAGATCGTGCTGCCGACAGCCGCGTCATGCACATCTTCATGGACTCATCAAGTCTTCCCCAAGCCAATCACGCTAGCTCCAGCGACTGCGAAATCGTCCTCCACGACCGCGATAAAGATCGCGGGAAGGCGCAACGACGGCTATGCAGCCTATCACGTGGCAGCAATTTTTGATCCTGAGCAAGGCTCGAATGACGGAAGTAGCAGCGGCAGCGTAAACACCCCTACCCAAGTTTACCCCGCGCAAGTCTTCATGGCTGGCACAGTGCCTCCAGAAGGCAATGACGAACCCGCATATCCACTGGAGGTGGTCATGCCTGACCAGGTGACGCGGCTCACCATCACGCGCGACATGGCGCTCAGGGCTATGAAGCACGTCGACGACGGCACGTTTCCGCCACCCGACGCACCTCGGGACAATCAGCTGGCAGTCCAGTACTTGCTACGCAAGGAAGGCGAGCGACTTCGCGCGGAAAAAGCCGAGCTCCTCCGGCGCAAGAGGGAGGCCGACGCGTCAAGCGCCAGACGGGCTGCCTACTCATTTACCTCCTCCACGGAAGTCAACCAAGGAGCACGGCGACATAGAGCTCGCGTGCCCCTTATGACGGAAGCCGATCGAGCCAGGGTCACCCGCAACCTCGACTCTTCCTTAAAAACGGCATACCCGTCCCGAAAACGGCGAACGCTGCTATCATGGCAGTCGAAATATACCTTCGAATCACACAGCCACCGGAGGGAGACGTGTGCGCCCTTCTCCACAAGCAGCAGATCATGTCCATCAAGGCAATCGAGGACGCCTTGTCGAACAAGGCGCCAAGCAGACGGGCACGTGAGGAACGAGAACATCAAGCCCGCGAGCCGGCAGCTCTAGATAGCCCTGCAGCAAGGCCATTACGACAGCCATAACCAGGCAAAGTCCTTCGCAACATCATCATGCAAAGGACGGTGGACCGCAACCGCACCCAGCGTTCGACTGACACGACGAACCCGGACGACCAGGCCGATCGCAACTTCGAGCCGTGCGACGCCGCATGCTTCAGCTTCAACATCCGCGACACTCGCATGCCCAAAGGCTTCAAGCTAGCAGCAGGAACACCCAAGTACGACGGAAAACAAGACCACGCCTTTGGCTCGAAGATTACCTCATCGCCTGCAACTGCCAAGGCGGAAAGTCGACCACGGCGATGCAGTACATCCAGCTCATGCTCACGGATTCAGCACGCGGGTGGCTCACTAGCCAACCTAAGGACTCCTTCAGAACCTGGGAAGAATTCCAAGATCCCTTCATCAAAAGCTTCCTTGGAACGTACGCGAGGCCGACAACCTACATCGAGTTGCAAGTCTGTAAGCAAGGAGGGGATGAGTCGCTCCGGTCATACATCCAGCAGTGGACACTTCTCCGCAACTCTATGGAAGCCGTCTCAGAAGACCGGGTGATGGATGCGTTCATGCATGGCGTCTCTCGCCGCGACCTCCACGAAGAGTTTGGTAGGCTCCAGCCGAAAACCATGATCGAGCTCATGAAGATAGCCAACCAGTGGGCCGAAGGAGAGGACTATGTCCGCGACAACTCTCCGAAGAACGAAGCCGGAACAAGTAACTGGCGGGATGGACGCCAGAAGAAGAAACCACATTTCACCAACCTCGACTCAATCGAGCTTGTAGCGGGGGGATATCAAACCCCCCGTGATGATGCGCGCGATAGCAATCGCCAATATGATCAAGGTCGCCAATACAGTCGCAGCGGCGATCAAGGTCGACAGTCCGACCCAGGACAGTACAACCGCAGCGGCGGTAGCATCAACCGCAACGACGGAGGCCAGAAACGCGAGTGGAGACGCGCGTTGACCCCAGCTGAGGAGTTGGCGCAACCTTGCAAGCATCACATGTTCCGCAACCCGGAAACGGGAAAGTGGGGCGCCAACCACCTGTTAAAGGATTGCCGTAAAGCACGCAAGATCTATGAGGCCATGCAGCATATCATCACTCATGTGCCAGCGCTGCAGCTAGCCCCACAACTTGCTATTCAGGCAGCACCCGCGAACAACAACCTGACACAGACGGCAGGAGCCTTCCCCCAACAACAGCAGCAGCATGAAGCCCAGCCAATGGCACACGACGCGTACCCAGCCGCGCGGGGACAGCTCAACATGATACAGAAGGAACGCCCTTCAAACAGGGCGCAAAAGCTCATCACCCGCCAAGTCCTTCAGGCCACCACCTGCCCACGCGCAGTACCGAACTACCTGAGAGGGTCAGAGACACCAATCACATTCTCCAGGGCAGACCACCCGTCAGATGTACCTCGACCCGGGCATGCTGCACTAGTTGTTGAAGCCCTGATCGGAGACTACAACCTGAAAAAGGTATTCATGGATGGAGGTAGTGGCATTAACATCATATTCGCCGACATCCTAAGAAGGATGAACAAGTCGACAGAGAAGCTGCCGGAGTCTGAGACCACCTTCCACGACATAGTACCAGGGCAAGCAATCACGCCCATGGGAATGATCACACTCGACGTCATCCTTGGCACACCCGAGCACTTCAGGAGAGAGTCGATTGACTTTGAGGTCGTCGACTGGAAGTCGCAATACCATGCCATACTTGGGCGCCCAACCTTCACCAGGTTCATGGCAGTACCGCACTACGCCTACCTGATGATAAAGTTGCCTGGACCCAAAGAAATAATCACGGTGCGCGGCGACTTCGACCGCTCCAACAGCTGCGACCACGAGTTCAGCAGGATCTCTGAGTTCTTCGGGGTCGAAGAACACTTCAAGGCCATATCAGCCGACAACGACAAGAACGTCTTTCCACCCCGTAAGAAGCCAGCCAAGGATGCCGCCTTCAACACGAACGATGACACAACAACCCACCAAGTCCATCCGACTGACAGCAGCAAAACGGTCAAAGTATCATCAAGTCTGACCCCCGCATAGGAAAGCGCGCTCGTCGAGTTTCTACGTGAGAACTGGAAAATCTTTGCATGGCAACCCTCTGACATGCCAGGAATACCCAGGAATCTCGCCGAGCACTCCTTAAAAGTTCACAAGGACGCCAGACCCGTCAAGCAAGCCATGCGACGCTTCTCCGGGCCCAAACGGGACGCGATCACCATGGAAATCGACCGACTGCTGCACGCCAAGTTCATCCGAGAAATTAAAGGCTCAGACTGGGTCGCCAACCCTGTCCTAGTAGAGAAGAAGAAGACGAAGAAACTACGCATGTGCGTCGACTTCACCGCCGTCAACAAATGTTGCCCCAAGGATCACTTCCCGCTCCCGCGGATAGACCAGATCATCGACTCGACAGCAGGCTGCGAGCGCCTGTCTTTCCTGGACGCCTACTCAAATTACCAGCAGATCAGACTGAACGTCGACGACGAAGAAAAAACTGCATTCATCACACCCGACGGCGTCTTTTGTTACCAGACAATGCCCTTCGGGTTAAAGAACGCTGGCGCTACATACAAGCGTACAATGCAAGCATGCCTCAAGGGGCTCATCGGGCAAATTGTCCAGGTCTACGTCGGTGACATCGTTGTCACGACCCGAAAGGAAGACACCTTAGTCGCCGACCTCCGCAAGGTCTTCGCGGCGCTCGATGAATATCAGATCAAGCTGAACCCAGAGAAGTGCGGGTTCGGCGTGCTAGCCGGAGAGTTGCTGGGGTACCTCGTCTCTGCAAGAGGAATCGAAGCAAATCCTGAGAAGGTGCAGAACATACTCACAATGCCAGCACCAACCAAACTCCGTGATGTACAACGACTAGTTGGCCGAGTCGCAGCTCTCAGCCGGTTCATAAGTAAGTTGGGTGAGAAGGCCCTGCCTTTCTACCAGCTGATGAAGAAGACGGACAAGTTCGAGTGGACAGAAGAAGCGCAAGAGGCATTCGACCAGCTCAAAAAGACCCTGACGACTTCCCCAGTCATGGTAGCACCACTGGAGAACGAGTCGCTATACCTGTACGTCTCAGCAACCAACAGGGTGGTGAGCACTGTACTCGTAGTCGAGCGAGAAGAAGAAGGGCACAGTCACCCTGTCCAAAGACCAGTGGATTACCTCAGCGAGGTCCTGACATTGTCCAAGCAAAACTACCCACACTACCATAAGCTGCCCTACGGGGTCTTCATGACTTCCGGAAAGGTCGTCCACTACTTCTCCGAGCACCCGATCACGGTGGTAAGCTCCTCTGGGCTAGCAGACATCCTCACAAACCAGCGCGCGACAGGACGAGTCGCCAAGTGGGTTGTCCAACTAGGACCCTGGAGGCTGAAGTATGCTCACCCGAAGTCGATCAAGGGCCAAGTCCTTCTAGAATTCACCACCGAGTGGATAGAAGCCCAGCTACCAGATGTCCCCGACTTGTCCAACATATGGACAATGTACTTCGACGGCTCCAAGAAGTTCAAAGCGGCAGGGGCAGGAGTCGTCCTCATCTCCCCCAAAGACGACAAATTGAAATACGTTCTGCAGATGGACTTCCCACGGCATGCGGATGGCCAAGAACTGCGGCGCCACTCACCTCATGATCTACGGAGACTCTTACCTCGTCGTACAGCAAACCATGAAGTCCTGTGACGCCATCGCTGACAACATGATTGCCTAGAGACCTGTACAACCAGCTGGAGGGCACATTCGACGACTGCGAGCTGCGGCACATCGGCCGCGACAGCAACGAGGAAGCCGACGCCCTCGCCAACATGGGGTCAGACAAGGTACCAGTTCCACCCGGCGTCTTCCTCGAGCGCATCACGCAGCGGTCCATTAAGTTTCGACCTGCAACAATCCCCTCCACACCTTCAACGAGCACTGCCAACCCGCCAAGCAAGGAAAAGGAACCCATGGAGGTCATGCTGGTCGAAGCAACATGGACGAGACCATATCTAGATTACATACTGCACCAAAGGCTGCCAACCGATCCAGTCGAAGCCAAGCGCATCATTCGGCGCTCCAAAAGTTTCACCGTCATCAATGGAGAGCTCTACAAGAGAAGCATCTCAGGAATTCTACAAAGATGTGTAGATCCAGTCGATGGCCAAGCTATTCTACTCGACATTCATGCCGGCATCTGCGGACATCACGCCAGCAGTCGGGCCTTGGTGGCCAAAGCGCTACGAGCCGGGTTCTACTGGCCAACAGCTATGCAAGACGCAGAAGATCTAGTAAGGAAGTGTACCGGATGCCAGGAGTTCGCCAAAAAACTACACGCATCAGCGTCCGCACTAAAACAATACCACTAGCCTGGCCCTTCGGCCAATGGGGGCTGGACATGGTAGGTCCGCTCAAGAAATCTTCACCCGGAGGACACACTCATCTCCTGGTCACAGTTGACAAATTCACCAAGTGCATTGAAGCCGTGCCTATCACGAGTTCGACTGCATCGTCAGCAGTTAACTTCATCAGATCCATCATCTTCAGATTCAGGGTACCGAATGGTATCATCACGGACAATGGCTCGAACTTTACAACCGAAGAATTAAGGGACTTCTGCTCTGATCAAGGCATCAAGCTCAACTACGTATCTGTTTTGCACCCGCAGTCCAATGGGCAAGTCGAGAAAGCCAACGGCCTAGTTTGCAACGGCATCAAGAAGCGCCTGCGAGTACCGCTGAGACGCGCCGCGGGCGCTTGGGTCGATAAACTGCCATCAGTACTATGGAGCCCGCGAACCACGCCGAACAGGTCCACCCAGTACACTCCGTTTTTCATGGTGTATGGCGTAGAGGCGGTCCTGCCCTGCGACATCAAATTTGACGCACCGCGGGTGGTTGCCTACAACGAGTCAGACGCAGCAGAAGCACTCGAAGACGACATGGACGTCCTGGATGAAGCCCGCGACATCGCCCTGGCACGATCAGCCATGTATCAGCAAGACTTGCGCAACTACCATGGACGGAGGCTGCGGTCAAGGGCATTCGTCGCAGGAGACCTAGTCCTCCGCCTCAAGCAGAAGAAGGTGCACAAACTTGCCTCCCCATGGGAGGGCCCGTACATTGTGACAGAAGCAATTGGCAACGGAGCTTACCGCCTGAAGGACTCGAAGACGGGAGCAGTCTGCAGCAACCCGTGGAACGTCGCACAGCTTCGTCGTTTCTACGCCTAGTCGACTCAATCATTGTACCAAAGAAAGCATGTCAAGGCGGCAGGTTTCAGACGCGCTCTTTCCCTTACCAGGGTACCTAAGGGGACGGGAAGGGTTTTAACGAGGCGGCCTGCTCGCAAAAATCAATAAAGTGATTTACGGAACAAGCTCTCTCCTTTACTTTTTAAGTCAAGGCAATCCCTAACCTAGGCCGCCACTCGAACCACTCGGGGGGCAGCGCCATACAGGTCAAATCAAAAGCCTAGGCCGTCACTCGAACCACTCGGGGGCTGCGCCATACAGGCCTTACTCGCAAAATCCTAGGCCGCTACCCGATCTGCTCGGGAGTCGCGCCATACAGGTCAAGTCAAAAATCCTAGGCCGCCGCCCGAAGTACTCGGGGGCTGCCCTTTACATGTATCACTTGAAGTCCTAGGCCGCCACTCGAACTACTCGGGGGCTGCGCCATACAGGCCCTACTCGTAAAATCCTAGGCCACCACCCGACCCACTCGAGGGCTGCGCCGTACAGGTCAAGTCAAAAAATCCTTGGCCGGCGCCGGATACACTCGGGGGCTGCGCTTTACAGGTATCACTTGAAAATCCTAGGCCGCCACTTGAAATACTCGGGGGCTGCGCCATACAGGTCCATGACAAAGCCCTAGGCCGCCAGCCAATGCACTCGGGGGCTGCGCCACACAGGTCAAGACTCACGCTCGATGCACTCGGGCCACGTCGCACAAGGACTTTATCTAAGTCGCACTAAGTCCACTCGAGGGTGCACAACAGATATTCGCACAGTAATGCAAACAGTTTCAACCTGCTTACTCGGGGGCTCCCTCAACCTCATACATTGGTATTTACATTTGGCAAACTTGCCTCCTATAACTAATCCTGTACAACAGAAGATTGCTACCCCTAATCTGCAGGCTCATCCTTCGGCGCATCGAGCGGCCCCACGAGGCGCTCACTCAGCTTTTGGACCTGTTGAATCATCTGGCGCGCAGCTGGCAAGGTATCGGCATAATCATCATCCCCAGGCAAGCCACCTAATAACCTCTCCAGAGGAAGATTTGGCCGGTGCAGTCGGACATACGCCAACGCCACGTTCGCCCCGGCGACGAGTTGGGCGTCGACAACCTCCTTCAACGCGTCACCTTCACGGAACCTCTCCAGCTATGTAGCCAACTCGTGGGGCTTCCCATTGTGCGGGTAGTACACACGATGGATGTGCCAGAGGGTCTTCCTGCAACCTTCCAGGAGAAAAGCAGCCCGCCAAGTACGATCAAGCATACACGCAAGGATCCGCCCTCTCGATCTGTTCGACCAGAAGTGGCGCGCCTCGTGTGAATCGCCAGTTGCCTCCCGGGTGACCCGCTCCTCAACCCGAGCCTGCTCAGCTTGCCAATCAGGGTTCACATCTGCATCAAGAAACCGCAAGCGTTACAATCAACAAATCGCAAGGAGGAAGTCAAAAACAAAATGCTACAAACCTTGCAGCTGTCGACTGATCAGATCAATCTCGCCAAGCAAGAATTCCTTGCCCTGAGAGAACTCCGTGACAGGGCGCGACTTAGAGCGCTCCAACTCCAACTCGGCACGCTTCAGACTCGCCTCAAGGTCGACCACCTTGTTCCTCATGTTGGTGATCAACCGTTGGTCGTCCGTGCTTCGTTCTTCATGGTCTCGTCAGGCAAATTCCTAGGGTTTGTCATTCGACATCGGGGAATAGAAATCGAGTTGATGAACTGGCGTTGATCAACGACGGCGTACAGACGCAGTCGAACGAGAACCTCACTCGCCACTCGGGCCAGTCGTTGCAGCAATGGAAGTGGTCTCACGCATGTCAGTCTGTCACGAATATGCAGTGTCAATACAGAAAAGGAAAGGCGACTTCTCAACCAAAGCAGAATTGAAGGGAAGGAACATATACTTCAGCACAAAACATAGTTCAAGGCCAGAAGACCCGACAAAATATAAGTCATTACAAGCTTCAGACTCAAACGTAGACTACTAAGTCCTACACTACAAGGTTACTATGCTGTGGACTCCGACCGGGAGCGACTCCTCCGAGCAGCAGCTGCTTCGGTTGCCTTGGCGATACCCCTATCGAAGGTGGCAAGAAGCTTCACAGCCAACTGTGCAGCCTGCGCCTTCACCCCGCTAAGGGACGCGGTCTTGCCGTCAGGCCTTCGAGGGAAGCCGCTGACAACTTTCTCGAAGTCGCCAGCGACCTGATGACCAAGCAGAAGCTGGAAAGTGAGCTCGGAGCCGCGTACCGTCTGCGTCCGAGTGAAGTCCGCGAGGGTGGTCGCGTCATCTTCAAACGGCGCCGTGAGGGCATCGTCGGAAGTCGTTGGCGGCGCACTGGGAAAGATGCTCCGGTGCACAGTCGCCAGCGCTTCGGTCGACTTCTGCAACGCCGCCGTCGACTTCTGCAACGCAGCGGAGGCGTACGCGCAGGTACGGTCAAGAAACCCGACCGCGGTTGCCAAGTCGACATCGTCGCTGGACGAACCTTCCGGAGGAGCGCCTCCGCATTTCTCTGAATAAAAGGTCAGAAATCAACACAAGACAAATCAAGCAAAGACAAAGTAGGCGCCAAGCCAAAAGACTCACCTCCAAGAGCGCCGGCGAGTGCGAGTAGGCGGTCGACTTGAGTCTTCTCCTGGACGACTCGCGCACACTCGCGCTCCTGCGACTCGTGCAGTGCCTTCTCCAGCTCAGCATAAGCCTGAAGCTTCCGCTCCAGCTCCGCAGCTCGCCTGGTGGCCTGGTCTAAGGAGGTGCGCATTTGATCCCTCTCCTTCTCCAGGCGAACGAAGGCAGCTGCTGCCTCAAGCTGCTGGCGGTAGTATGGCTGCAAAACAAGCAAGAAAATATAAAGTTGTGGTCGACTATCCTAGTCACCCACACCTTCAGGGGCTACTCCCATCGGGAGCGCTGTTCGCGCACCCGATGCAACTATGGAAGAACAAGAACAGGAACTTACGTGGTCCAGGAGATCGGCATCCGCCGAAGTCGCGGTAGCGTCACTTGGTGCCACGGAGCCACCAGCCCGCGCATGCTCCTCGACCACCCGCATAACTAGCTCGGTCGAAGGAGCAGACGTATGCTCCACATCGCGTGCAGGGGAGCAGACGCCGCCGGAACGGTAGCTGGCACAAGATTCATAAAAACTCTACTCGAAGCCTGAAAATCAAGAAGGCAACTCGACACAACAGAAAGGAAAGAACGACTAACCTGGTGGTCTCGACGTCATCATCGCTCCCCAGGGAGACGGATGGCATCCGAGCGAACTCGCGCGGCGGCGCAGAGCTGACAGGAGGTGCAGCCATGGGCTCGTCCCAGTCGTCCCGGGACCGCGCACCCGAAGAAGACATGCCAGCCTCCTCCAAGTCAGCAGCCGCATCCTTCACAGGCGACGAAGCAGTCGTAGAGTCGCCGCCACTCCGCATCTTCTGCTTCTTCCGTGCGGGCTCCTCTTCCTCTTCTTCGTCCACCTCGTCACTCGGAGAGACGACGGGCGGAATGTCCTCATCGCCACCCTCCTCCTCCACAAACGTCGCCTCATTATGAGGTCCATTTTCTGGGAGTGGAGGAAGGCTGATAAGAAAAGAGCGACCCTGTAACAAATAAAGACAAGTCGAATCAAGAAACAGAAGATCAAGAAATCAAATAAGGAAAAGAAGAAACAGGAGAAGCCTACCTCGGGAACAGGGTTCACCGCTCCGTACACGGCGACAGGACACTTGACGTTGCAGGGGTCTGCGGCTCGGAGGCTAGTGATGCCCCTCACCTTGATCTCCACCTCCTCGTCGTCAAGCGGCGGGTCGTCGGCGCCCTCAACTGCCCACATCGGGTGGGGGCGAGCGCGGAGTGGCTGGAGTCGGAGCCTGAAGAAGGTGGCCATGAGGTGGACGCCGCCCGACTCGCGTCCCAAGGTCTTGAGCAGGTTGCGCAGCAGGCTCAGCAACGGCCCCGCAGACTCCTTCTCCTCATCAGCGAGCGGGTGCGTCCAAGCGCGCATCTTCCGCAACTCGCGCTCACCGTTGAAGCCTGCCAGACCCTCCTGGTTGCACCTGATGTAGAACCACCGCTTCCGCCACCCCTGGACGGAATCCGACTTCTTTATCTGAAAGTACGCGGTGTCGCCGCGCACTTGGATGCCGAAGCCGCCCACCGGGTATGTCAATCCGCTCTTCCCCACGTTCTTCCGAACAAGGAAGAGCGACTTCCATAAAGCCCAGTGGGGAGCGATCCCCATAAAGCACTCGCAGAGCATGATAAAGCTCACGATGCTTAAGACGCCATTGGGGGTCAGATCATGGATCTGAACCCCATAGGCGTACAGAAGACCACGAACAAAATCGTGGAGAGGGGACCCGAAGCCCCGTGGAAGGAAATCCACGAAGCAAACGCGCTCCCCCTCGCGAGGAGCAGGGTACACCTCCTTACCAGGGGCGCGTACCGTGGCCTGGTCCGTCAGGGGCAACAGGCCCTGCGAGCGCAGGACCTCAAGATCGGCCTTCTTCACCGACGACTTCTGCCAGTCGCCGTCAGGCTTCTTCATCACTCCTGCTTCGGCGGCGGCGCTGGCGGCAGCCTTCGACTTCCCCATCGAGTTGGGCGCTCATGGAAGGTGAGAGGACAAAAGGCAATGAGCTCGGATGGGGGCAGGAATGGCGCAAGGAATGGAGGCAATGGCAGTTGGAGAAGATGACTCGCTCTCGCGTTGCGATGCAATACTTATGTCGTGCAAGCAGTCCATCTCAGCCGTCCGCGAAGAAACTGTCTCCAGCAAGTGCATCCAGCCATCCACGTATCATACAGAGAGACTAACCGTCGCCGCCCACTCCGCCCACTACGCACGGGGATCAAGGCACCATCATCACGCCGCGAAATTTTCGCGCCCAAACCAGAGATAAGCGGCAACTGCTGACGACAGTCAACACTGACAGTGGGGCCAGTCCCATCACGTCCCATCAGGCGCAGAGGCGTGCTACAAAGCGTCATATCTGACGTCAGCAAAGCAACTGCTCTAAAGAAGACACAGAGCTGAGGAAGAACTCGAACTCATGATTCGAGTAGTAAGCTTCGTAACTAAAATCACCAGTGGCCAGGGTGCTGATCCAGGAACCCGAAACACTCAATCGGGTGGCAAAGAAAAGCAAGTAAGCCCAGACAGCTCAATCAATAAACAGTAAGCCAACATGTCGAATAGAAACGAGTTCCACAAACGCCAAGACAAAGGAGTTCGACTGCAGAATTTACTCCCATCGGGAGCGTGCTCTTCGACTGAAGAAAGCAAGTCTAAAATCAAGTACAAGCAACCCGGCGGCGTGCCCAGGAGGAAGGAGTCCTTTGCCCGACTCTGCGATTCGACCAAGCACTCGGGGGCTACTGACGTGGGGCTACTCTTCGACTACCCCACGATGAGGATACCTCGGCCACGCCAAGGCTGCGGAAGCCCAAAGAAGGCCCAATAGGTGTATCGTGTGACCTAGTTCTAGTCGGTTAGGTCATACGACTCATACCATCTCTGTAATTGCCATCGGCACCGTTCACCCGGGACCTGGCCTACCTATAAAGGCCAGGAGGGTTGCTCGTCCAAAGGACACGCTGAGAGCCGCCACCACAAACCCTAGCAAGATCGTCATCTCGCCATTGTAACCACTACTCGCAATCAATACCAGACAAGCAGGAAGTAGGGTCTTATCCTCCGGGAGCCTGAACCTGGGTAAACGCCTCGCTTGTCAGCCGTCGTGATCACCAACGCTTCTTTCTCTCCCTCTGAATCAACCCGGGGTGGACAACTCTGTGATTTGCCGAGTTACACCCTCGTCACCGGTGGAGGTTGTGCCCTCCCATGAGGATGTGGCATTGTCGTCCCCTATATGCGGCTCATTTTTCTCGGTTCGGCCGGCCTCGTAGAATTTTCCATGGTGAGATGTCGTGGATGATCTCATGACTGTTGGCGCATGTTCATGGACGACAAGCCAGTTGTAGCCGACAGTTTGTCCGGGGCGTGGATTGCCGCGTCGGGAGAAATCCATGTCAGTTCTTACCGGCACTGATGCGGTGATGCCTCTGGACGTTGCCGTCATTCTTGAAGGGTATCGGGTGTACCCTCCCCACTCCCCTCCATACACCGGGAGAAATCCTAGGAGCAGTTCAGGCGGCAACGTCATTATCGTTGTATTCCTTCTTAAAGGTATTGCTTGATACACGGCAATTTGAGGCATACCAACATGGTGGGAGTTCTCTGGTGGGCACATTAGTTGTGGGTCATCTTCTCTTTTGCCGTTCTAGCGTCGTTGACATATTTTTCTCTTTTTTTTCTTAGTCTTGATTGTGTCGTTTACCTCAGCAGTGGTCTCACGGTTGTATTGGTTAGTCTCACGGTTGTATTGGGTGGTTGCTATATTACTATAGCGGGGGTGTTTCGAGTTATTTGTGTTTGATTAACCGTACGTCGTATGAGTAGACCTAGAATGAGCAAACTGTATAGAGCACCAAACTTGAAAGATTTCATGGCACGCCTAGTTTAAAAAATTAACATAGTTGTGTATTTATCTAAAAAGTCAAGTTCGTTGCTATTCACTTATATCAGTATCAAGTATACATGGACATTCTTTGTTGGGCTCAGGTCAAGGTTCATGGACGATGATATGTGTTGTGCAATTTGAACTTATTTTCATACTCCCTCCATTCCGAATAAGTGTGATGATTTGTATTTGTTACAATTATGTTTCACACTGTATGTTTAATCCTTTATTTTTAGCGAGACGGGAAGATTGACAACCTTCCTAAAATGATGGGGAAGAGAGCCTTTTGTCTTTATTTATAGGTTCCACTTCAAACTTTGCTAAGCTTTTTACTCCCGCTGATTCGATAAATCTTGGTTCTATTTTCTGTTACACCACATCATACCTTTTACTTAATTATGGTTCAAAAAGTCATTACGCTAGCACCAATACTCATCTTTCAACTTAAGAATGTGGAGCATTTGGTCCTTAAGATGGTACCTTAGCACCCATTCTTCATCGTCTAACCCATTAACTATAATCAAACACATGGTCCAGCTCTTGAATCCGAGTTCAGATGGAGTTTTTTTTCTAACGGGAGCTGCGGACAACGACGTACCCTGGCGGTGATTCCTTGCCAAAGATCAATGGGGTACGATGATGGTACGATGTAAGGCGCACAAGCTCCAAAGTTTGAGGACTCCTGCGGTCCTCCTGAAGCTAGATATCACCAAAGCTTTCGACACGGTGGACTGGGCCTTCCTCTTGGAGGTGTTGAGGAAGATGGGCTTTGGAGACCTCCTTCTTGCGACGATTTGCGCCCTGCTCTCCTCGGCCTCCACACGGGTTCTTCTTAATAGACACCCGGGTAGCAAAATCTTCAACATGCGTGGACTGAGGCAAGGGGACCCGCTCTCGCCACAGTTGTTCATTCTGATCATGGAGGTGTTGCACCTGCTGATGGAGAGGGCCACGGCTTGTGGACTCTTGACTCGGATGTCAGAGACAGGACTGAGGCATCGGACGTCGATGTATGCGGACGACGTGGTGACCTTCCTCCGACCCTTTCAAAGGGACCTCCGAGTTTTCTCGCAGTTGTTGGAGGACTTTGGGGTGGCCTCGGGCTTGAGAGTCAACCTTGACAAGTGCTCGGCCCACCTCATTCGTTGTGGAGACGTTGAGACCGAGTTGGTGGCACAGGAACTGGGTTGCCCGGTGCTCCCCTTTCCGTTGAGGTACCTGGGCCTCCCGCTCTCCCTTCGTAAGCCGGCGGTCGCCCAACTTCAGTATATAGTGGATAATGTGGCGAACCACCTCCCGAAATGGCGCGCAGGGATGCTAAACCGTGGAGGGCGGCTGGAGTTGGTTAGGACTACTCTATCGGCGGTCTCCATGTTTGCCATGATGTCCTTGGACTTGTCGATAAAACGCTGGTGGCCATTGAGAAGATCATCTGGGGCTTTCTCTGGGCAGGGCGTAAGGACGCCCGTGGAGGTCATTGCCTAGTGGCATGGGAGAGGGTATGTATGCCCAAACGCATGGGGGGGGGGGGGGGTCGGTGTACCAAACCTGAGGCTGATGAATCACGCGCTCAGAGCTAGATGGCTTTGGCTCAGTAGGGTGGATGGCTCGAAGTCGTGGAGGGAATTCAACATTCAGGTCCCGCGAGTGGTTCGGCAACTGTTTGAGGCGGCGACCACTTCGGTCGTGGGGGATGGAACGACCACTTTCTTCTAGACAGATAGATGGCTGCCGGGAGGGCGTGTGAGGGACTTGGCCCCAAACATCCTCCTCAAGGTGCCGAAGAGCGCGAAGGACTCGAGGTTGGTTAGCGAGGGTTTGGCCGGTGGCTGGCTGCTGGACGTTTCTCCTGACCTCGATGCCAGAGAGATTGTGGAGTTGCTGCTCCTTACAGACAGTGTGGCGGCTTTCACCCTCTTTGAGGGTGTCGCCGATGAGTTTAAGTGGAACTGGGAGGCTAGTCATAAGTACTCCGCTAGATCGGCTTACCGAGCCTTCTTCGAAGGCAAAATAGAGATGTCAGGAGCTCGACAATTTGGCAGTCGCGCGCCCCGAGCAAGTGCAAGATATTCCTTTGGCTTGCCTTGAGGGACAGATGTTGGACGGCCGACCGCCTAGGGCGAAGAGGCCTTCCCCGCCCGGCTGCCTGCCCCTTCTGCGACCAGGAGGAAGAAGTTATTAGCCACCTCTTGCTCGGGTGTGTCCTTGTGAGGGAAGTTTGGTCCTTCTTCTTGAGGAAATGGGGGAAGGCGGACTGGGTCCCAGCCCATGGGGTTCAACTGGTGGAGTGGCTCTCTTCTAAGGAGTACAGTGGGACGGATGCCAAAGACATGTGGACAGCAGTTGCCTTAATTTGTTGGAGCATGTGGAAGCACAGGAACAATGTGGTTTTCCAAGGCCAGACGCCTTCGGTGGAGGCCGCGATCGGGATGGTTGTAGCAGAGGCAGACCTTTGGAGGGTGGCAGGGCTATTTAGGGGTGTGTTAGGACACATAGAGCGGTGGAGGGTTGGCGAGTGATCCGTGTTTATTCTTTTTCGGTGGGTTGCGTTATCGGCGCATGTGCCAAAAACGCGTTGTATTTGGCCGCTTGGCCTCTCCTTTTTAAAACCGATACGTCTGCTGGGACGTATCCTTAAAAAAAGATCAATGGGGTCTCTGTAGTCCACCCTGAAGTTAAACAGATCCGTCCAAAGGTTCACGAGCATGTCATGGAAACCCGGGATCTATAGCCAACCAACTTCAAAGAAGAAACTTTTTGATCTAAGCGGTGGTGTTTCCTCACTGATGTCCATAATCAAAATAGAGTGGTCAGAAACAATCCATGTTTGAGCTTTTGGAGTGGACAATGAAAATTGAACTTGGACTCTTACTTGGAAGGGATCTCCTAGTCTTTGGAGGACTCCTTGTAGAACTTGCCGACCAGCCCCGACCATTCTATAATAAGTACAAATCGTAGTTAAAATTATAAATTATTTAAAATAAACAACTGAATGCGCCTTATATCAAATAAGCAAATAGTAACTGATATGAACACTACAACCCATCCCCACAATTGCATATGCAGAACAGAGCAGCATTAGTTTGGCATGTAAAGGTTCACGTCTCCCGGGCGGCCCGTCACACTCACACACGTCGGGTGAAAGAAACAAGCACCCATAGAGCACAACCAGGACGCACAGCGTGCCCGCGGAATCTCCCCCACTAGTACGTGCTTCCAGCTTTAGATATCAGCTAAGATCGATCGAGTGCTCCCCTCTCCCCACCACCATCATCTTCTTCCTCCTGTCTCTTGTTCCTCCCTACCCTCCCGCCATATATACGACCGCGATCCTGGCTGCAACCTTCCACCTCCAAGCTAGCCTTCTAGTTTCCTTTCACGGTACCTGCGATCCAAATTTCTCAACCGCTCGAGATGTTGTGTGTGTGGATGACGCAGCTAGTTGCGCCAAGCACGGGGTGTTCCGTTGGAGTGGCGCGAGCCGTGTGAGCGAAAGCGTGCGTGCACGTAAGGATGTGCCTTGGCTGCCGTGCCACCGCCGAGCTCTCGTCGTGACACTATATCGACAAGGCCGGGTACGTGATCGATCATATCGATCCTCCTGCTCAGTACCTGTGCTTCTTTTGGTTGATCGGCATGTGGGGCGACGTGGTGTCGCTGGTCCGGCAGGGCCTGAGCTGGCGGCGGCGGAGGGGGAGAAGGTCGACGGCGCGGGTGGTCGACGAGAGCACGCTCGACGTCACCGTCGCCGCGGAGGACGGGGGTGCCGCGCGCGCCTCGGTGGCCGGCGCGCTGGCCAGGGCGCTGCTGGCGCTGGCTTGCGCCGTCCGCTTCGACGGCGACGGCATGTCAACGGAGGAGGCATGGGCGGCGAGCGCATGGCGGCCGCGCGCGGGCGAGGTCAGCCACCTCATGGTGCGCGAGAGCATGCGCTACGCCATTTACGCGTAGCTACCTGCGTACGTGTGGATGTAAGGATGGTGTACGTGTGTAGATTTATACTTATATATACCATGCTGAATACTAGATTTAATGTGCAGAATACTCTATCTTCTACTGTATCTACTTCTGATTTCAGAATCAGCTGCAAGTGTCCTCCTGTTCAGTGCTTATGTATACAGTTCTATGTTAATCAAATATATAAGTACTACTATAATTTAATGTCAATTTCAATACTACGTACGATCATTCTCTTCCTACCATTTTCCTATTTGGATTTCTGTTTTCGTTATATATTCTTTTCCTCTAGGCTCTAGTTCTGTTTTGTATCTGAGTGAGGCATGAGTACTGAATGTTTACACTCATGCCACCTATTCTGAAGATGTAACTACACGTCGCAAGATATCTGTAGCTCTGAGTTTGGCAAATTATGTTCACTTGAACATAACGAAGGCCCTGCCAGACCAGCGACCAACCGAAACATAGCTTGCCAACTGCTTGATGAAAGATAACGAAGTTCTGTTCCGAAAACTCAGAACAGCGCTAGGCTCGCTTTGGCGATGAACGTTTTGTAGTGTCATATCTCTACAAGAAAAACTCAGACATCTTCTGCTGCATGCTACTGGTTTCAGCGAGACAATGCAGTCGTTGGCAGATCACTTCTAACAGGCAGAATTAGGACGCAACAGATCAGTGATGTGCCGAGCTGTCCGTACATCTACAAAGTCAAGGTGACATCGCGCTTACGGTACAGAGAGAGGTGACTTGGGAGAGGAATTAGTGTGAATGGATGTTCCAAAACAATATCCCCTCACATGAGGTCAGTTCAGGTCTCATGGAACTGAGTGCTAGCTCAATGACAGAGTCCAGTCCGAGCTGCGCCTAAATGGCTGCGCCAAGGCATACTCGAATAAACCGTACATCTCATCTACCTAACAACATAAACTCAAGCGAGGGATTATTCCCCCCATTGACCATGTTTTTTTTGCTTGAGTCTAAATACCTGACCATGATGGCTGATGAGGACCATACCTGACCCAGAAGGATCTGTTAGCGATCCCCACTACGCTACAAGGAACGTAATGATTACTGCGTTTAAAATTGCCATCTATGACAATCAAAATATGACACTTAAACGAACGTGTCTCAATCTCCAATGTTAGTGCTGGACTAGTGGTATATTTTGCAAGTGGGTAACAGAGTCTTGAGTAGTTTCTAGAGGCATAGACGATGGATATATTCTTTAATATTTTAATTTTTTTTTTTAGAAAAGGGGGGTGCGGATCCCGGCCTCTGCATCAAAGAGATGCACACAGCCGACCGCAATTATTTAACAATAGTATTCAAGTATTACAGTTCATGGGTCACTCAAAGTGGATACAAAAATGAGCCACTTAAACAAGGAGATACTAAACATCTATTCTTCTAGTATGTTGCCACCCAGCCCGGCAGAAGATAGCCCGCACAACCGACATCATACGGGTACATCCTGACTCCATAAGACCACGCTGATCCACAGGGAGAAGATAGACCCATAAGCGGATCCAGGAGACCGCCATGTTGATAACCTGCAAGTAGTGAGAAGATTGTTTTTTGTTAAAGACAATATCATTGCGAGAGTTCCAAATAGCCCATAATATGGCCGCAACACCAATTCTAATCCGAGATTTGGTACCCTTATCAATTCCATTTAGCCAAGAACCAAACATATTTGCCACAGAAGTTGGGGGGTAAACATTGAACGTAAAATGTATTATCCTCCAAATATCTCTAGCCATTGTGCATTTAATAAAGAGGTGTTCAACCGACTCATCTGACCCGCAGAAAACGCATTTCTTGCACCCGATCCAATGTCTTTTAGCCAAGTTATCCTTAGTTAATAATTCTTTTCTGTTTAGAAACCATAAGAAAATCTTAATTTTCAGAGGGATCTTAAGTTTCCACAGATATTTACGCAAATATCTTGTGTGGCCATTTAACAAATCTGAATAATAGGATTTTACCGTATAAATTCCATTATTCGTAAGACCCCATTTAAAAGTGTCATCTTGGGTTGTAAGTGTGACTGGCATTAATCTTTGTACTAAGTGTAGCCATCGAGATCTATCAATCCCTGAAATAATTCGCCGGAACGGTAGATGTATGGGGACCGATCCCATCACATCAGCCACTGTGTCCTCTCTATTAGAAGCTATGGCATATAAGCTTGGATATTCTTCCGCTAATGAAGTATTTCCTAACCAAACATCAGCCCAAAAACGTGTTTGTTCTCCATTGCCTACGATGAATTTTCCACGCACAAAAAACCCATCCTTTATTTTCATCAAGCCTTTCCAAAAAGGTGAGTCAAAGTGTTTGGATTGTACCTGTGATAACGTCTTACCACCTAAGTATTTATTAGTTAAAAGCTCCTGCCATACACCTTGTTCATTAATTAATTTGAACAACCACTTGCTTAAGAGACATTTGTTCTTGATGTCTAGAACCGCAATACCAAGACCACCTTGTTCCTTTGGTCTACACACAATATTCCATCTTGTCAATCTATATTTTCGTTTTAGTTGATCACTTTGTCAAAAGAACCTCGAACGATAATAATCTAATCTTTTACGTACCCCTTTAGGTACTTCAAAGAAAGAAAATAAGAACATTGGTAAACTAGTGAGGACCGAATTTATGAGTACCAAACGATCTCCGTAAGATAACATCTTGGCTACCCATGCCGCTAATTTTTTCTCAAACCTGTCCTCTATTGTCTTCCATTCCTTGTTTAACAATTTTCTATAATGTATAGGAATTCCCAAATATCTAAAAGGTAATGCCCCAATCTCACAACCAAAAATATGGCGATACTCCTCTTGGCTCTCCTTAGCCTTGCCGAAACAGTAAATTTCACTCTTATGAAAATTAATTTTCAAGCCCGAAAGTTGTTCAAAAAACGCCAATATTAGTTTCATGTTCACGGCTTTCGCAATGTCATGTTCCATGAATAATATTGTGTCATCTGCGTATTGTATAATTGAGACGCCCCCCTCGATCAAATGCGGAATGAGACCTCCCACCTGACCATCCTCTTTCGCTCTCGCAATAAGAATTGCTAACATATCGGCGACTAGGTTAAACAACAGGGGTGACAGAGGATCCCCTTGTCTAAGGCCCTTTAGCGTCTGGAAGTAATGACCGATGTCGTCATTAACCCGAATTCCCACACTACCCCCTTTCACAAACCTAGCAACCCATTCACACCACTGTGTTGAGAATCCTTTCATGCGTAGCACTTGCTGCAAAAACGCCCAATTAACCTTATCATAAGCCTTTTCGAAGTCGATTTTAAATAACACACCATCCATTTTTTTCCTATGAATTTCGTGTATCGTCTCATGAAGGACCACTACTCCTTCCAAAATATTTCTACCAGGGATGAAAGCTGTTTGGGTGGGGCGCACCACCCTACTGGCTATTGATGTTACCCTATTCGTTCCAACTTTGGTGAAAATTTTAAAACTAACATTGAGCAAGCAGATGGGTCTATATTGTTCTATACGACTAGCATCTTCTTTTTTGGGCAACAATGTAATAATACCAAAGTTGAGTTTAAAAAGAGGCAAGCTTCCCTGTCGCAATTGAGAGAACATTGCCATTAAGTCATCTTTGATAATATTCCAGAATTTTTGATAAAACTCCGCCGGAAACCCGTCTGGCCCTGGAGCTTTATTATGTTCCATTTGATTAATAGCGTCACACACCTCCTTTTTCGTAAAGGGTTGTGTTAGAATGATGTTTTCCTCATCCGAAATCTGAGGCATATCATCAGTGACATTCTCATTTAGTGTGATATTATTCGGAGCCGCTGCTCCAAATAATTTCTTGCAGTATTCTGAAATAAAAAATTTGAGGTTTTCTTGTCCCACAATCGTGCCTTCATCCTGCTCTAGCTGAAAAATCTTTTTCTTCCTATGTTTTCCATTAGCAATGATATGAAAGTATCTTGTATTACTTCCCCCTTCTTGTATAAATTTTACTTTTGCTCGTTGCGCCCATTTTGATTCTTCATCCCTCCTAAGTTTTGTAAGACACTCATCAGCATCCTTTTTGGTCGCCCGCTCGACTGCATTTAAAGGAGTAGTTTCGGCCTTTATATCTAATTGTGTAATTAAGAGGGAAAGTTTATCTCGTAGTTTTTTGTACTCTCCACTTAAAGCCTTAGCCCATCCTCGCAGGAATTGTCTAAGGTGTCTAATTTTGTGTTGCCATCTATCCACCGGTGAGTTTCCAGTTGTCATTGAGTTCCATTCCTTATTGATCATGTCATAAAAGCCATCTTGACGCAACCAAGATAGCTCAAATGAAAAGCGGCTAGAATTACCAACAAACGCCTGGTCCCCGGTGTCAAGTAATAATGGAGTATGATCAGACCCGTTTCTAGTTAGTGCATGCACAGTTACTAAAGGAAATTTCTGTTCCCACTCAACAGTGGCTAGAAAACGGTCCAACTTCTCAAACGTTGGCGTATCCATTCTACTAGCCCAAGTGTATTGTCTACCTGACAACTGGAGCTCCTTTAAACTTAGGCTTTCAATAATAGCATTAAACAAAAAAGGCCATCTAGCATTGAAATTATCGTTATTCTTCTCCTCCTGCCGTCTAATGATATTGAAATCACCGCCAACTAGCATCGGTAGTGATTCTCCTTCACAAATCCGTACTAATTCCGCCAAAAATTCATGTTTTTTGTCCACTTGTGCCGCTCCATAAACTACTACCAGAGCCCAACAAAAACCATCTAACTTATTCTTCACATGAAACTTAACGCAAAAGTCTCCTGTGAGGACATTAGTGGTTACCATCGTCTTATTGTTGAAACCAACCAACATACCACCCGATCTACCATGCGGAGGAATACAGTACCACATAAAGTCCATACCTCCCGCCAAAAAAGTAAGAAAAGGTGTCGCAAACGAAGATCGTCCTGTCTCAACAATCGCCACAAAATCTAGTTTTTGCTCCCTAACTGATTCATTAATCGTTAAGTGTTTGGCAGGGTCCCCAAAACCATCCGAATTCCACACCATTCCTTTCATTATGCTATTGTTTAATAATTTTTCTCAACCTGACGCTTCTTCTAACCTCACGTTTAGAATTGCTAGTCTTCTTGCGACCACGTTTGGTTATTGGCAATGAAGTTTTTAGATACGCATGATCTAAAGGTCCTTCCGGTTCATCATCAACCAAATCTTCACACAAATTTGTAGCTCTACATAAGACCATGCTAGACTCATCATTATCATCTAAAGGGGTAAAGAACTTTGTAAGAATATTAGTTCCCTCTCTTTTTGAACACTTCTAATTACCGAAATTGAAGCATCTATTTGTTTGTTATTTATTCCTAATGATATACCTAGTTTATCCGCCCGCCGCTTCATTTCAAAATTGGAGATAGAATTTAATGAAAGCTTAGACGCAATTTGTGTACCTGATATATTGTCACCGTTCTTGCGTGAAGCCAACTCCATAGCCCTGTCCATGATTGGAAGGCTCGCATTGGGTTGTTGCTTCAAACGAGCACTCGATCGGACCTCCATCTCTTGCATCCCCCCAAACGCCAAGATCTCCGCTTCTGTTGGTTCAGCAACACGAGCAGAAAACCCCTCCGTGCCCAGCCCGCAATGCTGAGCCGCCTCCGACATTGGGTTTCCCAAGCGGTCCATGTACACACCCCCATCGATACAGTAAGGTGAGATAACAGTACTAGTTGCTGGTATGCGTGTGGGAGTGCGCCAGTCTTTCTCATCAACAATGTTGTCCGTAGGTGACAAAGGTACTTCCGTCTCCCAGCTAGGTGCAGTGTAGTGATCCCCCTGTGCAAAACTGAGCTGCTCGTCTGTTGTGCCATTCTCCTCAGCAAGATCATAAGAAGAAACTCCAGCGTCAACATGAGATAACGGTGCTGTAGTAGCAGGACTCGACAATCCGAGTGACGCATCACTCGAATGCGCTACACCAAGCACTGTCTGCTCGTCTTGCTGCCCTTGTGCAGGTGAGCCCGATGGCAGCACCTCCACCTCAGACTCTCGCCTCAAATTAGCCATCTTCGCCACCCGTAGCAATTCAACTTTAGCCTCGCGGATTTGGCTTTTTACTAGCGGTGAAAAAACCACCCCCACAGTCTTCTCCTGCATTGTATCATTTCCTTTTGCTTCACCACTTGAGTTAGCCCCCGGATTAGTTGGAGACTCGTCCGTAGCCAAGTTATTATCCTCAGAAACTTCCATATCATTGCCATGTTTTTTGCCGCACTCTCAGACCCTTCCTCATCATCTTGATCATCATTCTGTGGAGGAGAACGTGGCTCATCGTCCTCCATATCCTCAATATCTACTGGATTCTCCACCTTAAAACGTAGTCGATAAAAACCATCATTAATGAAGATTGTCCAAGCCGAAGGGATCAAGGTGTAATCTACACAGCCAACTAGAATTCGCAAGACTCCATGTCTGCGTGTAAATTCCATGTCAATTTTTATCGTTTTTCCAAACAGGGACCCCAAACTCCATAAAGAAATAAAGTCACCAATTTGTTTCCTTGGGATCCCACTCACCCTGATCCACTTCTTCGGTAACAACTGCAGTGGTTCTGTGTTAACACCCCATGGTTCCACCTTGATTTCGCACTTGCCATTTGGAACTTTGCATTCCCCAAAAATTACCAGCCTCTCTAGATCACTCTTTGACGGGAACGGAACCCTGAACACATTGTGCCCAACTTGCTCAACCTCCCACTGAAACTGTTCAGTCTGAACTAACCGCTGCAGCTGAGACACAACTTGAGGAATTGTGAGGTCTCCTCCTGTCACCGTTAACCTTGCCAGCCTGACATTATCTATCTTAGGCTTGTACGAGACTGTAGTTGGCTGCTCATAGAACATCAAACCCACATCAATTAACCCATGTACAGTGACCTGCGGCTTCGGCGTCCTCAGTAGCGGACACACCTCTGAAACATGCTCCTTACTCTCACATATGTCACATACGACTACATTGCAATCCCGGCTAAGATGCCCAGATTCATCACAGCGGTAGCAACGCGACTTATCCTTTGTTTTAGCTTTCTTTTGTGCCACAATATCACCTCCGATCAGACCTGCAACTTCTCCTGCTGTTTGCTTGGTGAGCATATCATCCACAGCCGCCTCTATATTCACACCTTTGGTGAGCTCTTTTTCCACATCAGGTTTTGTGATCGGTACGTACCGAGGACCCGATTATATCTGTGCAGTCACCGTTGGTGCAGCAGGCATGGCACCCGGCTGTCGCAATGCCTCGGTCACCTGCCTAACCACTTTTGCAAGCATATCTTCCTTTAGTGTCATCGGAGCAACGGTGGCGTTCTGACTCGCAAAGCCATCACGATTATATCTGGGGAAGTTTCTATTGTTATCATACCTGCCTCCCCTCTGCTGGTAAGGTCTGTAATTCCGTGAGTAACCATTAGCAGTGGACCCAGAACCGACGTTGAAATTGCCAAACCCCTCACTGTTAGCCGCGACGAAATCCTGCGCTCTATGATCTGGCTGGCCTGAAGTTCCACTCGTTCCACCAGCATGAAAGTTGCCCCTAGGAGGAGGAACTCCAGCACCGAAACCACGGCCTGGAAGCCCTCTGCCATTGCCTCGACCCTGGGCAAAACCTCGACCTTCACCGTAGCCACGCCCGCCGCCGTTATTCGCCATAGAAGCGGCGGCCGATCTTGCTGTGTCTGATCCAAACGGTGTTTGTGTCGATCTTGCGGCGCCCGCTGGCCCAAAACCAGGTTCGTATGTGCCGGCCCAAAAGATCGAACTAGGCCCGCATGACCGTTATCGCATGAAGAAAATTTTGAAAAAAGAGATCCGGTAATCACGCACTTCTTCACCCACTCCGGTGATTGCTGGATGCTTTTCTTCACCCATTCCGGCGATCGCTGGCCAAAACGGCGAGAACCTTCACGGTAGTTAAACTTGGATACTGTTATCCGACCCGCATGGCCAGCATTGGAACCCAACTCTCGACGTAAGTGGAAAGACCGTCCACTTAGATCAGCTGATGCATCTCTTGTCATCGCCGACAACGCATTGCCAGAACGACGACGTCGATGACGCACAACAGTCCATTCTCCCGACCCATCATCCGCAGATGACACTGTCGGTGGCATGACTGGAAATTTTATTTGCATTCGCTTCCCCAAAGGGAGCTCACAACACAAACTCCTCCTCTCGATCCAGTTAATATCACCCTCGTCATCCGGCGAAGATTGCAAAGAAAGAGCAGCGTACCTTTGAGCTTTCTGCTTAGAAAGCCTCTTCTCTCGCCTTGATCCGCCAGCTACCATGGTCTGCCGTGAACATGGCGATGGCGTGCGGCACAGGTAGCGGAGATCAGCCTCCCCGGAGATCCGTCCTCCCGCAGCTGCACCAGTATTCTCGTCCGATCCATCGGCAGATCCAATAAAAGTAGGAATGTGGCGATTCGCCACAAAAAATATATATGCACGGTCATCTCAGCCATTTTCACCCTGAAGTTATGTTCATCGCTTAATTAAGTTGCCCTATTTCTCGTATATGTAGTGCACAATCTTACATCTGCTTTATGGCTTTTCCTAACAAAACAAATAAAACACATAGATCCATTAGGATCAATAATGCACTTACAAGTTACAACACATCAATTTGAACTTGGTATTGATTTCAGGATTGATGACACGTCTTGCAACGACAACTTTTTTTCAAATCATGATTAATCTATATATGATCATAAGCAAAACTAGATGCTTGATTGGATTGTGCAACTGAAAGACTGTAATCTACATATGATGCTGGGATTTTACAGCTGGCTACAGACAGAAAGCAAAAGCATGGTGCAGATCAGGATTTGCTATTTTAGTCGCCAGCTAAACAACGGTTGTAACCCCACTGTTTTATGCATATCACATACTGATTGCCTGGTTCTGACTTGCTACCTTCTTGATAATGGCCAGTCATCTCAGCGTAGGTAGGGGCACCATCCAACCATCATGGACGCGACGTCACTGCAGATTACTGCAATTTTTAGGTGATAACGTCTGATTCAACAAGATCTCGATGAGTCTAGTGCACCTCCTATCAGGCTTCAAAGAAAGATTTAATGGAGATAGTCAACCCCCAGATACATTCCTTCTGTCTCTGTCATCATGTCAAAAGTAGTTGGCAATCGCCAGTCGTCATTGCACTGCAAGTTGTTTCTTGGAAATGAAGGTGAGGGAGTGGGCCAAAGGTGGGTAGCCAACAATGGCAGTCGGTGATCTTGTCATCAGACGCCATGCGTGACACTTGACACTGTTTTAGGGGCACTGGGTATTAGGGTCAGCAGAGAGATAACTACAGAAGAGATTCAACTTCCGTTGTCTTGGATGACGTGGCCACTTCTGACGGAGGACAATGGAAGTGATATCCTGTCGATCAACAAATATCATGTGGTAAACATTATTCAGGTGAGATTTGTGTTTGCTTGCAAATGCCTACATGGTCGGCCTTGTCAACATAGTGCTATTGGCATCATATTGTTCCTTTCCTCTATTTTGCTACTCCGTAGTACTCCCTCCGTTTTGAATTAATTGACTCAGATTTAGTTTAAGTTGTACTAAATGTGAGTCAATTAATTTAGAACGGAGGGAGTATAAACATTTCACTATAATTATATTTTGTCAGGCATTGCATACGAACGACTGATAACAAGTTGACTCAGTAGATCAACCCACATCACCTGATTTGATTACATAGATTTGCTATTCATGCTTCAAGCCAGCCAAGGAATTTGTCAAAGTGTCTTCGTTTCTTTTTTAAGTCAGCCACCAAGAAGGCTTCAAAGAGTCACAGCTGCAGGCAGTATCTCAGTGCCCGATTAGAGATCACAAAAGTTGGCATTCTGATAGATCATCCATCTGCAAAGTAAGTTGATAACATATTTCAGAAATAGTGAGCAAGCACCAGAATGAACATGGTCAAACAAAGGTCAAACAATAGTGAGCAAGCACAGGAGCATTTCTCAAAGTGAAAGCGCAGGAGCATTTCTCAAAGTAGAAACAATCCTGAACAGAACCTAACCATCCAAGTACGTCTCACCATTTAGTAAACAATTCATGACAGATATTTTAAAATGATATCATGTGCAAGATTTCACTAAGCAATACGAAGTGCGCCAGAGATAAAGAAGAAAGCATTCTCACCATGGTTCCACCTGGTTGGTGTCTGGTGATGATCTGAGAGAGTCGAGGACACGTTTTTCTCCTGTCAAGACTTGGACGAGCCCTATCATGGAGACGGACAGAGAAGGGTATAGACGATTGAGTTAGTAGGTTGCTTAGAGAAACAAAATTCCCAATGTGTGTAGTATGTAAAGTTGCAGCGCAGACCGTTGGTGTAGTCTCGGCAGTCGTGCTCCCCCACGACCAAGTCGGTTGACCACTGCTCGCTGAACCTCTCGGCGGCGTCCGCGGCGTCGCCGTCGCAGAGTCCGACGAACCAGCTCCTCCTGTCCGGGATCCTCCGCAGCGTACGTCTCCGAACCACTCCTGTTCGTGGTCGCAGATATACACAGTGTTGGAATTCTAACTCCTCTTCCGTTTCTCCAGATTTCCATCTACTGGAAAATCGGAACAAAAAAAGATACTCCGTACTGTAGTTACCGGGTATTTTGCTCCGCGACAGCACTGCGAACGCCGCCAGAGCACCCTCGGGGTCTCGAGGCTGGAAATCGAACACCAAGAGCGCCTGCAGCCATACCACGGTGAGTACGCCATTGATCATCTTCTCGAGGAATTGAAAGGATAGAGGAGCGGGTGGATTTGGGCTGCCCTCACCTGGTTTCGGGACGGGTCAGGCCGGAGGAGCACCATGAAGTGCTGAAGGTCCCAGAGGCCAAGCCTGTAGCCCGCCGACATCAGTGCCTGGGCCGGCCCCTTGGGGGCACGCAGCGGCACAGCTGCGACGTACACGGCGTACTTACCGGCCGCTGCCGCCGGCGTAGAGGTAAACGCCATTGGGCGACGGCGGAAGGCGGATGAACCAACCGGCTGCGGCAGCCGTGGCCACACAAGCAGCTGACGGGTATAGAGGCATTAACACCGGTCAGCCGTCGGATAAAGATTGGACGGCTGTCCGACTGGTGCTCTCAGTTCTCACAATGATCTGGGCGATCGCACAACAGATCTCGGTCAGAAGTTTAGAAACTGGGATTGCAGTGAGGCTTGGCTTGTAAAGATTACAGAACAGCATGATTCATGAGAGCTGAATTGAACCAGTAGAATCTCACTGTGAAATAGTCTGAATGCAGAAGCAGGCATGCACAGGAGGGTGAAAGAACCACAGTACAGCACACATATTTACCAGAATGTTTAACTAGGGACTAGCCCACACAAGTGCCAACATCAAGCTGAACATCCACCACCCATAATACAGCCAAAGCAAGAAAAAATGAATCGCTACATAGAAGTGGGCAAAAAGAATAACTACTGGCAGCTCAATGCGGACTCTGGGAACTCTTGTGCACCACGCCACGCATCGCATGTGCAAGAGTATCCTTAGATCAGCAGATAAGCGCACACCGTTAACAGCGTCGCAAGGATCGAGACATCGGTGCGTATTCTGGAGGTCGCGTGCGAGGGCGGCACTGGTGCTGTGGTGTTGCTGACAGGAGGTAGGGGTGGCTCTACGACGTCAGAGTCTGTCAAGAACGGCTGTGGGGCCATTGCTGGTGGCTGCGCAGCTTTGTCGATGGTCCCAAGGAGGCCACCACGCTGGGGAGGCAAAATGTAGTATGGCGCCTTGTTTCCCAGGTTCATGCAGGAGTTCACTGCACAAAAAAGATCCAATATGTGGTGTGAGCAAATAATAGACCGTGAACTGGTCAAGAGAGGATGCAGTGTGCTTTACATGAAAATGTTAGCGAGAACTTACATTTGTATCTGTGAGCTGTCCCAGGGAAATCAGTGATGACTCCATCCACTCCTCCACCTCCCCCTTTCTGCACTAAGGCATTAATCTGCGACGTTGCGTCTGAGAAGAAGTCATAAGGTTGAGAGGGGAACTCGTTCATGAGCAGATGAACATAAACTGGAAGGCCAGCAGACTGCAGGGTCTTCACAAGATGGTTGGTCTGGTTTATCAAAAAATTGCTACTGGCTGGGTAAATAGACAAGGTGCTAACAGAAACAGCATCAGCAAACTTCTTAATATCTGCAAGGGAGGAAGGTGCAGCATCTTTGACATCTTCATCGATAACGTAGACAAGGTTATACTTGGCTTCCTGTTTGAACTTTACAAGAATTGAGCTGTTTGTTGACTGAATCATGACTTTCTGGGCTGTCTGTTTGCTGTAACCAGAATCATCAAGAGCTTTGATCACTGCATCTACCACACCAAAACCAAGTTTCTCAGCCATGAATGAAGCACGCTGCAAAAATTCAAAAGGGAGGAGTAAGTCAATACTGAAGTAAGCACCACATGGCCTAGCTAGTTGTTACAAATCCATATTAAATGTGTATTTCCTAAATTAATAACGTTAAACACTCGTTATACTTCGCTAGTCGACTGAACAGAAAATACAGAACATGCGCAGAGTACATCGAAGCCTCGCCCAAAACCAAAAGTCAGTACTGTGAATTAGCACATTATCACGAAATTATGGGTTTTCTTTATATGATTCCTCTTCCCATATATATAAATGCTTACCTCCACGGTAATCATGATTCCTGACAAATTTGTTCCTTTTGCAAAAGCTAAGAAGTCAGATAATCTCATGAAATTTCCCGCGTTCCTGTTTCTGGGATTTCTTAATAGGCTGAATGCGCTCCACGGGTTTGATATCGTAGCTGTGAATATGTAAATGTCAGTCTTGCAATAAGTGATTGATAAATGGAGGGAACTTCTTGGATGGACCATAAATTGTTCACTAAATGACTGATTTGTACAAAAAAGAAATGACATGGCATAAGCGTACATAGTTAAGTAGATAGCTTAATGTCTAATCAATTGCTTCTTATCAGCATAGGAAAATAAATACTATCAGGTTTGCAAGGAGTTCAGACTGACGTACGCTTCAGGTTGTTAGCAATATCCTCCCAAGTGAGGTTGAAGGTATAGATACCAGGGCGAGGCTTAATATCTTCTATGACAACCGATAGAGAAGCAAATTGTGAAGTTACAACAGTAGAAACATCCTGTAGGTCAATTGAAGCCATGCATATTGGTATGCCATCTTTTGTCACTTGAACAGCACAGTCAATGACATCTGCACCATCTTTAACAGCCTTCTGATAAGCGAGGTCAGTGCAGTCTGGGTAGTCACCACTAGCACCATTGTGGGAGATAACTAGAGGTGCCCCTGCAATGTAAATGTGAAGGCTGAGTCAATAAGAGTACTAGATTGACGAGTTAATAATCGATAGAGAAATTGAGCAAGCGTACCAGGATCTGCCTTCGTGTTGTTCAGGTTACTGAAGCAACCTGCAGGAACAAAACATAAAACAACTCAATAGTCAATACCAGAGAAGCCATGATCCAAACTATATTTGAACTCTTTCAGATATATCAATCTAGAAAGTGGACTGTTTCTTGATTAGAACAGAGTTGACACTAGATGAAAGATTATCCTGACCAAATGGCCTGCTTTGATTTGTGAGTTCCTTGAACAAATTGTGAAGAAATATAGAAGGTGGACTCACCAATGGCCTCTTGAGGAGTGATAGGGAAATCAGTCAAGACACCATCAACACAGAATGCACCGTTGTCGATGAAGTTAAGATATTCTGCCAACGGATCATAGCTGTAGTTGTAGCTGAGTGTAAAGTCATTGGCAAAATCAGCAGCATAAACTTCTAAGCCTGCCTTATGAGCATCATCAACCACTGAAGTATATGGTTTCAGATAATTATCTGCCGTAACAGGCCAGATATAGTTTTTGGGAACGAGTATCCCAGAAGCAAAAGCCTTGATGGATGTCAGATTTTTCAGCATTGAGCCATATGTCTGATTCGTAGATGGCTCAACAATGCCTTCATCAAGAAAACGGAACACGAGCTTTGTCTTCTTGCTAACTCTTCCAAGTAAGCTTTTGAGGAAGCTCACTTCAGGCGATGAGATGTAGTCGGCCGTGTATTTCTTTGACACGGATAGGATAAAGCTTCTCATGCTGAGATTAAACTGGCTGTAGAAACTGTCATGCTGAGTTGTTCATAGACAAGACGACTGTAAGAGGAGATCACTTAAATTGTAGTACACTGAAAGCAATTAAAGTTTTCAGTACCTGAACATTTAACCAAACAGCGGGGGCCTTATATTGTGACAGTGTTTCAACTGGAATTATTTGGAAGATATTATCAAATCTATCTGTACGAGATAAGATTGATCGTTCCACTGTAGTAAATATCAAATTTGTGAGACGAGCAAAAGCGACTGCACTAATCAAGTAAGAGACAGATACAACAGATATGCTTAAGACATTAGAACTATAAAATGCATTTGCACTTACAAAGTACATTGCTCAGCTGTCTGATATTATAATCCACCGAGAACCACCCCGTCGTAGATACACCGTTCACACGGTAGGTTTTCTTCCCCTTTGGGAAAACAGCGGGTATGTTTGTGCAGTTCTCCATTTGTATGTTTGGAAGGCAGATGCCAACACCATCCTTGGTTAACTGAACATCGCACCAAAGGGCTGAGTCCTGAGGGCTGGCAGCAAACACATAAGCGTTGTAACTGGAATCAGGAAATATGCCCGAGAACCCACCCTTAGCGATGACTGTTGGAGGATCGCCTGAACCAATGAGACGGGTGTTAGGCTTGAGGACGGGCAGGTATAGTGGAATCATAACTTCATAGTGTATTGTCCACAACAGAAACTAGTTATAAATGGTTATAAACAAAATGCGGAAACTAGTTATAATAAGATGAGATGCTGGCTACGAATTAGTTAACATGCATGACCTACTGAATGACCGACTAATGCAATCGATGCATCAAGAAGGAAATCAATCTTTAAAATTAATATCCACCAAATTGGACAAAGAAGCCCCTTCTGCATAAGCAGTAGATGTAGAGTAAACGCCCTACAGCTAGTGATTTAATCCAATCTCTCACTTGTAAGAAGCAAGCAAGCTTACACATGTCTTGCAAATTAGTCGCTCTCGCATCCTACCCAAATGTTGTCAGCTAAAAAGGCCACTGCCCACAGTACCAAAAAACTTTAAAGAAGGAAAAAAGGAGGCATCATGGCCGGCCCCCAAACCCAAGCTTCCAATCAGGAATCTCAAGCCTTGAAACAGCGCTAAATTTCACAGGGACCATTTTTTATCCAAGAAACAGTAGAAAGTGGAGCAAGAATGGGCACTCGACTCACCTGAATCCTAAAGATCCAACACATACATCGAAACAGAATCAAAGCAGCAAGCAAGACACGGTCTTGCGAGCCAGAAATCGAAAAGAAATCAGCCCAGATCAGAATCAGATCGCGGACGCACAGACTACGGAAATAAACAAGGAACGCAGGGAAGTGAAGCGGGTATACCACTCAGCGTCTTCCAGGTCGAGCCCTTCTGCGCAGCGGCGGAGCTCAGCAGCAGCACTAGCAGTGACCCAAGAACGGAGCAGGCATGGCCACTCCTCCCCATTGCAGACCCCCGCCGGCAGCAGCTCCAGGAACACTGCTAGCTACAGTAGGCTCCTCCAAGAACGACCCCGGAGGGAAGGGGAAAGAAGGAGAAAAGCGAAGCGAGCCAGCAGGTGCTCGGAAGGAAGGAGGCAATGCGCGTACGGCGGCCGCGTTGGGATTTTAACACCGAGAGAGACAAAAGAAATGGAGACGGGAGGAGGAGGCTCGGCTGCTTGCTGAGCTGTGTCTGTGTGACCAAGCCAACAGGAGAAGGTGGCATCACGGCCGGAGAAGGTGGTAAAGGAAGTGTAATCCCTTCCTCCTATCCTCTATCCTCAGGATACAAAACTTTGTAGTTTTTCTTACTCCGTACAAAAAATATACGGAGTCTATATTTTTTCACATATTTATCCTTCTCTATGCTGCGAAGCCCACAATTTTAAGTCTTTTTTTAACAAGGGGCGGTCCCAGAGGACTTACAAGCAGGTCCTTACGATTCACATTGGAGTGGCAAATACAAGGAGCACTAGAAAAACTGGGAATTACAAGCAGGTCCTTACGATTCCTCATACACACCAAAGACCCTAGGTTTAGATTTAGGAACCTAATCGGGTCCAGCTCCGCTACCACCGCATCGGAAGAGCAAGGCACCGCCTAGTACACCACCGCCGGGGACGAACCACTTGGAGGCGGGTACCGGGAGCCTGCCGCACAAGTGCTTGAGGGCCTCCGCAATGGCACCATGGCTTGGAGGTTGCTTGACACCAACTATCGCCAGCCGGAGAGGGTCGTCGCTGACGAAGATGGGGTGGAGGGGCCGCCTTTCGGCCATCGAAGATGGCAGCCGACGAGGAATTGCCATGGGTGACCTCCTGGGAGCAGTTTTAGAACTCCCAAGGCATAGACACAACAGCCAACCATCGGGAATGTGAAGAGCACCTCCCATCTCGCCACCATGGCAAGGAGAAGGAGAGCAATCCACCTAGACACCGTAGCTACCGTTCCTGCAAATAGCGGACTTTGTTGAAGAGGACGGCGGCGTGTTGCTGAAGCAAGCCTTCAACTATGACCTCCAGAGCCCAAAATACTTTGCCAGCAGCGCCACACACTGCGAGGAGCCATCCGAGCACTCTTGCAGCAAATCCCCTGCGCCCGAACAACAAACTCACCCCATCTCCTCCCCTCACCAACACGGCCGGCCCAAGAAGATGTAGCAGTACCTGAGCCTGCAAGATCAGTGCAGCCATCCTCTAGAACCAGAGGGTAGCATTCGAGCTTATTGAGGAAGAAGGATGCAGCGCCTCCACCCTCCGCATACGGCTCCAACCACCAGAGCACCACCAGGAGAATAAGCACCGCCATCCGACAAACACGACTCGGGCGCGAAGCCAGCAAATCCTTGGCGATATATCGCCATCCTGCACATTGGCAAACTCGAAACGAAAGCAAACCTACATCTACCTCCTTAAACTACTAGTAAATAGAGGGTGCTGGCACCCTATTCCATCTCCACACAAGCCGGCGTAAGCGCCGGCGGCGGGAGCGGACCAATCTGGGCCGCCGCCGAGGCTGACTCTCAAGGGGCAAGACGGGGAGGAGAGGATGGGAAAGTAGAGTCGATTTCTAAAGCGAAGAACCGTCGATTTTTTCGTTGTTCAGGTCCATGGAAAACTTCACAAATTTATAAAACGTGAAAGCAAACATTCCTCATTTGGGTGTATGAACAATCTTAAAATGACAAATTGTCGAAACACGTATTCTCTCCTCTCTCTCTCTCTCCCCTCTCCCCTTTGCTCCTATCGTTGAGAGTCTCCTATGCAAGGCCGACCCGACTACGAGCTCTCTCCGCTGGCTCTACCGGCCGGAGATGGCGAAGGAGAGGCACCGGAGTAGCTGGTAGGTGTAGATCTAGGGTTCTCGGCTGTATGCCGGTAGTTTGGAGTAGGGCATCAGTTTTTCTTGGCCAGATCTGGTGCAGCCTGTGTTGGTGGCGTCTCCAAGTCGTGCTCCGGTGGCCGGAGGTGATGGAGAGCGGCGTCGCCCCAGGGATCTCCGCAAATAAGGGCATGTTCTTCTCTTGCTGGTCTCCGATTGGAGTTCTTGCTCTGCTGCTCTTCTTTCCTCTAGCCGACCGTGGATGTGTGGGGAGGAGGAAGGCTGGCGGTGGTGCTCCTCCTGCTGGGGGCTGGTGTTGGCTTGCCTGTGTTCTGGCGCTCCGACGTGGTGCCAACAGGTTGTTGCTCCCCTGCTTCATCGAGGTTCAGAGGTTGAAGACGCTGAAGTTGGCTCGTGCAACAGGGCCTTCTAATAAGCGCCGCATATGCCTCTTCTGCTTTGGGAGTTCGTCCGCTTTGATTTCCCCTCTGGCCGGCCGTGGTCGCGAGGAGTTGGGGAAGATCGATGTGGTGAGCATGTGCGGTGGAAGGGGTCGGGATTTCCGTGGTACTGTGATTTGGAGAAGAATCTCGGTGGCTCGTCTTTGGTCGCCGACTCAAATTGATGTGAGGCAGCACCTCCAAGCCTCACCGCTGGCGTTGCGACAGGTGTTGTTCAACCTCCTTCGGAGGCCATCTGGAGTTCAAGCGATGGTGAGTCTCTCCCATCCCGCACCAAGTAGTTTCGTCCCCGGTTCTTGCGTGGGGTGGGCGGGGGGGGGGGGGGGGGGGCATTGCTGGAGCTCTCTGTTCGTCGGTGCTAGCGAAGAAGACGGTGGACCTATTTGTGTTCCCCTTTCTTTGTCTAGGGTTTGCTATGTAAAAGATGAGGACTTGTTTCTTTTTTCAACTTCTGTAGGGGTCCTCTTTGTAATGTGTGTAGCACCGATGGACAGGATCCAGGCCCTTCTAGGGCCTATCCCTGTTAAAAAAAAGACAAATTGTCGCAGCATGCTAACAGGTTCAGGTGTGTATGAACAAACTTACGAAACCGACTTGAAAATAAGTTTATTTTTGGTTGTCGGGGACAATATTATACGTTTTGCACTAATTGAATAATTATTGCAATGCGATGAAAATAGTTTTGAAACTATATATGTCAATAATTTCTCTCGGTCAGCGGAGCCTATCCATAGGCTGCTGTCGAAAATCTCATGTGCATGAGGTTTGCACGTGAGAAGTAGTCAACAAAACTTTCAGCGCTCAACCTCCAATACTCCAATACAACATGGCCCGAAGAAGAAGGAAGTTGTGGCTCAGTTTTATGTTTCACGCCGCATGTGGACCAGAGTATACGTGCCGTCGCCAGCGCGCTGTCCATCGATCCACGGTCGCGACCGGCGGCCGTCCAACGCGCCATGAGCCGCAACACGGGAGTTGGGTGGCGAGCCTTTCTTGGTTTTTCTAATCAGCGGCCGTCCGCCCAAGAGAAGACTACGGCCTCCAAGGAACGGTGCCTTGCCTTCACGCTGTTCTCTCTGGGTCTTGTTTGACGAGACGACCTCGTTTCCGGATGACAGCGGGTACAATCATGTCAAGGGCACATGCAAGCATTTCCGTTTCCAAGCTACGGCCTATGGGGACAAGTGGCAAACCAACTTTTCGGGTGCGTCCCGATTTTAGCCGGTTCCGTCGCCGGGTAACCTTCACTAGCCTAGCGCTAGCTTTCTCGGTTCTCTATTTCGGGAGTACGGTTTCGTGAATTTCTGTCTATTGGAGCCTAGAGCGCTTACCTACAAATGGAAGATTCCAAACATGACTAGCTTTGCTACTTAAGAGTTGAGACTGCTGATGATAGTACAGTCATCCACGACGTCTCATTATTGGCATGAACAGTGGATATTTCTCCAAGTACGAATTAACCATGACAGATGTTTTTTCACGAAAATGCAGAAACCGTACGTCTCCATTCCTTGATAGAAAAAAAAGTTTTTGTACAAGTACAAGAAAAGACCAGCACCCACCATACAACTCACCCGATATCTAACTAGACTAGAGGAGAACTTGGGAGAGATCTCGGGTTCCCGCCCTCACCCACTCTCACGCCTCCGCTTTGATCGTGTCAAGCAGGGTAGTTACGGACGAACGCGCGTTGTCAAAAGCCGCAACGTCTTGATGTTTCAGATCGACCATGACACGTGAGCATGATCAACGTCGGGGTGCCCTTGTGTAGCATGGAACGATGGTAGATTTTTTTTTTAATTTAAGGACCACGATAGATGTTACTGTGAAGAAAGATGTTTATTCGCAAGGAAGAAAAGTACACTAGTTTCTAATGTGTGATCCCGAATAAGATTTTTTTCTGGGTGTCGTCAGTAGTAAACTGAAAGAGTCAAGTACCGATCCCGACCATATAAAATTATGTATATATGCTACGAGAATAAATACGTGGTTTAGGGTTGTTGTAGCTGTTCACCGTGAATCAAACATTGGTTTTATACTAGCGTCTCTCATTCATATGTCTTCTAGTGAAATGCAACTTTCTCGTTGATATATCTCCGCATTGTCCGTTGTTGGGATCTTTTCAATTAAAAAACAAAACCTCCTCACCAAGACTTTGCTTCTGATTAAAATAGAAAACCTCCTCACAAAGACTTTGCTTCCCGACGGATGAATAATGTTTTTGTTAAAAAGTGGTGCAAACTCTGTTTTTATACCCATAATAGTGATATGATTTCTTGCGAGTTAAACATTAATTTCTACGTGAATTCTCGCCACAAATTATGTATTGTTTCCTAAGCACTTTTTTTTATTGAATAATGATTCCTAACCATGATTGTTTGAACTTCAATGTTCATGTTTTCTATCATCGTTCATTATGCTTTTAGTCGGTACAAATTATTGATACCCACAAATATAAATGATCGCTGAAATTTCTTATGAGAAGTATTACCCATATTTATAGTTTGACTCAAAGGGAACACAAGAATATCAAAAATATTTTAGCAACTGAGACGTCACTCCAAACCACACATGTGTCAATATTATCAAAAACATGTTGGCTCAAGGATTTTTGTCCACCATCATGTATCGCCATTTTGGTGGATTTGGTTTTTCTAGCTAGCAATAAGGTTGAGTAGTTTTTTTTAAGGAAAGCGGTGGGAAAGCCCCCACAACCAGTTTTTAGAAATATTAAGAACCCATATTCGCATCCGTAAGGACTTGAACCTGAGTGGCTAGGTTGTACATCCATTCCACTAGCTAAGTGAGTTGGCTCACTTCTTATAAGGTTGAGTTGTCAACTAAAGATACCATCAACCCACTCATATGCGACTCCACGATAAGGTTCACCCTCTGAAAGGTTGGACCGTCATACTAACATTAGCTTCTATATCTTAAAAACACACAGGATTATATAAAATATTCCTCATTGAATGTGTGTCAAGTTCACGATAACAAGCACAACGGAATGCATAGACCTTTATTCAGAGCTACCGTGTTTTTAACCAAAACTAAGTATTTTCACTTAATAACATCTTCCTTGCCTCATTATATAACTAGGAGAACACAGATAAAATGAACATTTATTACCACTTCCCTGAGTATTAAAGAAACAATTATGCGAACATTGGCTATTGTTACAATTTCTACATAAGCATGGCAAATGTTTCATTGTGTGACTAAACTTAAATAAAACATTATGTTGTAAATATACACCACCATAGCTACATCCAGGAGTTTTTCAGACTTTTTAAAACTCGTAAATATTTATTTCATTTTTTAAAAATCGGCAGGAACAGTGATGTTCGGGTGCAAAAAAATAGTTTTCCGTGTTTAACTTACAAAAATTGACGCTTTCTCTCGGTGTGATTATCAACTGAAAAATAGGAACTTGTCTTTACTATTAAAACACAGAGCGTGGTATGGTGTCACATTGTCTAGATAATTACACAAAATGCCACCCACCCTCGTGCCACACACTTAGAAAACTTATTGGATTCTCTCCTCGAGTATCACTACTCTTGTTCGTAATCATTTACATTTTACGTTTGTCAGCAAAGTAGCTCTCAGGAACGGGCCATCTCCCCCAATCTCCGAGACCTTTCTGTCCCGGGCACTTAGCGTCTTCGCCACGAGCTCCTCCGTTCAGCATCCCTCCCGCCTTCGAGCTCCTAGGCCGTAATCGGGCCAACATCACCATTGTCTACCGTGATCGCGAATGACACATTCTCGTCCACTGACCGCACCGGATACTGCTGCCCTTGCATGCGAGTTCACCAACAGTAGCGACCTAACTTCAACAATACATTATTTATTAAAAAAATGTAAGTAGTTGGAAACTTATTTTATCTGCACACATAGTGCTATCAGCTTTCATCAAAATACACCAAGGAAATCAAAATATAATTGTATTTAGAATAATGTGTCATAGATATCTTTTCTAAAGATTATTTCTTCACATAAATAAAAAATGTGCTGTAAGGGGAAAAAATGTGATGGCAATACGAGGCCACTCAACTATCAGTATTTTGGTAAAGTATGTCAAGCGATATTGTCCTTAGTAGCTATGTTCAGTTCCTCACATAGTATCTTTGTCCTAAAACTTGTCCAGGTTTTGAAAGTACTTAATCACTATCGATGTCGTCCATTTGGCTAGGTCACAACTCGCCTTGTCACACACCAACGGCGATTACAACTATGATTGTGCAGTTTCTTGGCTGAGAAAAACGGCGTTCAGTCATACATAAACCTCAAGTTGCTTGATGTTTACACCGAGGATGAAGCTGAAATAACATTTCTGATGTGGTATGAGAAAGAGTGTCACGAGTAGATCTTGGTTATTAAAAATTGTATGTAGTTTATGAACTTGTTTTGTCCACATACATAGTGCAATTAGCCTTTATCGAAATACACACGAAGGGAATCAAAATTTAATTATATTTAGAATAATGTGTCATAGCTATCTTTTCGATAGATTTTTTTTCACATAAATAAAATTCGTGTTGAAACGAGAAGAAAAATTCCTTGGCAACACACGGGCACTTAACTATCAGTTTACATTTTCATTTACTTGGGATTTTTAGGATCTAGGTGAAGAGACTTTCGTATTTTTTGTTTCATTTATCATAGTGCCAAACTGTTTTTCAGCGGGAGCTTCAAACAACTTTAATAATACAACATAAGTATCCCCTTTGTCTACAAGATGCAAATGTAACCGTTGTTTACTCATGTGAGTACATGCTCGTGAAATCTATTATTCATGCCAACATAATGAAAACTATAACATGGTTTCGCTGAGGTAAGATGACAAAGTTGGCTGGTAGAGCAACACAGAGTAGGGTAGAATCTTGATAGATAGAAAAGTACAAATTACTCACAATCAAATTTGACTGTTGATTTCACGAAATTAATTGGAAATCAATTGACATTGACTCGTGTGAGCTCGAATATCTCGATATCCCGTTGTAGCGCACGAGCATTCAGCTAGTTTAAATATAAGTCTTACATACATGTGTTTGCGTGAAAAGTATAGAAACAAGCAACCACAACATTGGCAAGAACGGCACGCTGATACATAGGATCACCCAGTCCGGCACTGCCTGAGCTAGAAATGTTGGCGCTACCTACACATGTCAGCCTCTCGTAATAATACTACGGTACCGCTATCTACGGAGTAGTCTGTATACTCGGTCCAATTTTGTTGCAGAGACTCGCGATAGACAGTGATAATACGACGGAGTGCGACCGCGCAAGGAAATGCGTACAGCTCATGCCAGATGGCTGCGATAGTATACCCGGCAGGAAAACCTCATCCCACATGACGCCCATGTTCGGGTGGGCCCCACACATCATCTCATCTCACCAATCCCCATCTAGATGCGGCGTACGTGTGGGGCCCCTCTCGCTCACACTGCCGGCGGCGCCGCGTAATCGCTGCGTGTGGTTTTGTATTGGACCGTGCGCTCGAGAGCAAAGTAGTAGTGACAGTGATGGGCCGGCTTGGTTGCACTTGTGCGAAACGGCCGGGCCTTCACGACGTTGATGGATCGAATAACTTCCTTGATTCCTTCCACGTACGCCGCTTTCGTGTACCGGGAACAGGTCAAGTACGTACAGTGTACTAATTTGATTTTGCATTTCCTCCTTCTGAGTTCTGAGGGAGTTATGGCCTGTCATTCTTAGCAATGCAATATTCTAGACAAAGATCTTCGACGGAACTTCACTGTCTCTACAACTCGGGTCATTTATCACCACCCGCAAGGGGTCACCGCACAAGATAAAAAAGGGTATGCTAATTCCGTTCGTGAGTGCTAGGCACCAAAAAAAATGTTGTCAGATGTGCTTGTCCTCGTATCTTTGATTCTTTCTTCATCACCTCTACTTCAAAGTACTCTCCATAGGGCTTCCCGCATGACACACATTTGACCAACGGGTCCAATAGCTACTACTCTCTCCGTCCACATCCACAAATAAGTGTCTCAACTTTATCAAAAAGAAGATGTATCTAGATAAAATCATGTCTAGATACATCTTCTTTTAACAAACCAGAGACACTTATTTGTGGACATGAGGTATTATATTTTTGGAAAGGTAATACGTAGCTTTTTTAAAAAGCTTTCATAGAAGTTGGAGAAGATAATTACATAATTTGGTGTCAACACACCGGGGACAGAGAGGAACACACCACACCCAAACCCTAAGCCTACTCTCCTGGAACGAGGGGGAACACCCCAGCAACACCTCTCCGCATTGTACACCAGAGTTGGAACTCGTCGAGAATCACCGCAACCTGAGGAAGGACCTGGAGCTGCTTCCGAACATTGCCGAAGAACCAAGCATTCGATTCTTCCACAGAATCCAACAAGTGAGAATTACCAAAGCATCAAAATTGCCTCTGCCCTTTGATGTGAAACGCTGCCTAGACCTGAGCCACCACTCCTGGAGCTGATTATCCATGGCCGGAGGCACCGTCCCCGTGCGCTCCAGGCAAAGCTGCCAGACCTGACGGGCATGAACGCATTGGATCACAATGTGTTCGATGGTGTCCTCCTCTTGTAAGCACACAAAGCAAGCCGCCGCGGCATCCTGCAACCCAAACCTGAATTTGCGGTTCTGATGTCCACACGCGACGCTGAATTACCATCCATATGAATATTTGCTTTCACCGTAGCCCCATTGTTCCAGATGGCCTCAAGAGCCGCGAAGAGAGTTTGTCCCTGAACCTGCATGTCATAAGTGGATTTGGCCGAATGGCACTCGTCTTTTGCCCAAGGCCATTTGAATTGATCTTCTCCGTCAGGTTGTCTGATAACACATTGCAATCGTAGCCACAGGTGAACACATTGCAGCGCGGCTTCTTGTGATACATCGCCGCCCAAGTCACCCAGCCATCTGTTGAGGTGTAGAGCTTCCGCCACCATGCGGCGATTTGTTTGGGCATTGCCTACCAAGTTAAAGACAAGCGGAGCTAAATCATGTACGACATCACCAATGAACCAGCGATCTGACCAAAACAACGCTCTTTCTTCGTTTCCAATCTGAGTTTGGACTAGGTAATAGCTACTATCTTTCTTTCTGCTCTAGTATTCTTAAAAAAAACATAGTACAACGCAAAAGCTTACATACACGCGCACACACTTACCCATATGAACACACATGCACATCCCACCTCTATGAGCACCTCTGAAATACTTAGCTAGTGGATTAAGTCTTGAGATTGACAGAGTCACAATGGGCGCCTCGCTGTCGACGGGAACGTTGCCTTTCACTGAAAGAATATTCTGTCTAAATGCAACACACAAACGTTAAACCTGGGTTTGAACTCTGGTGCACTAACGGTACAATACCACCCCTGCTAACCATCAGGCCCGGGCTCACCATGCTGCGAAGTGTGCCGATGGCACAGGGCCCATAAATTTGAGGGGCCCAAATTTTATGTATATGTATACGTATTTACATAAGCCTTTTGTATAGATTTGCGTTTTTGTTGTCAGCGGATGTGCGCGCTGCTTGCGTGGCGTTGCTGGTGTGGGCTGCCCGCGCTGGCTTGCTGCTAGCGCTGCTCGAGTACGGTCGTTTCATATTAAGCTGCTAGCGCTGCCCAAGCTTGGTGCCTGTGCTACAGTAGGACTAGGACTAGGAATAGGAAGAGGAAACCGTTTAAATTCAAAAAAAAAAGGAAGAGGAAACCGTTTCATATTTAGCTTGTGCTCGATCTGCTCCTTAAAACGCTGCGCCACAATCTAGGCAACAACGAGTCGGTGAGCAGTCATCTGTACGACTGATTGATCCACTTCTTTTGCATTTGTACGCACGGCGAGTTGGCGTATCGGCATAAGCACACAATATAAGGTTTACCATAAATTTCTTGGTTACTTAATTACCTTATAAACATTGCGCTCACTGGATTATGATAGTTTGAAGTCTTCTTGTGATAATCTGGAAGCTGCTCTTAAACAGATAAGCAATCTGATATTGATGCCAATGATCTATTGAGTTAAAGTTTCTTAAAAAATTCATGCTGAAAGAAAATATTGGGCCCGTTGATGTTTATAAAGTCGCATGATTGTTTTCCCAATGAAGTCCAATATACGTACTTCAATGACACAACAAAGACTCAAAGCGAAGTGTTGGAAAGATTGATTATGACGATATCATTGAAGATTTTATTTCAAATAACACAAAAATAATAATGACGTTCAACGTTATGCACTTTGAATTATATAGATATTATTCTCAATATATTTAATTGTTAGGCAAAATATTATGTTACTTTAGAATTATATTTGTTTAAATTTTAGTGTGAGATAGGGCCCATTTTAGATTTTCGCACAGGGTCCCGGATTTTGCTGGCCCGACCCTGCTAACCATCTAACCACAAGTTGATTTGCATGCTTTAGTATTTCCATAATGTTTGTCTATGCCATTGATTTTGTAAACCATAAAAAGTGTCGCTAGTATAACCAGGAAATTGTACTTCGTATGTTTAATTTGTCCAACACTTAAAACGGACCTTAGGTGGTAACATTTTTTTATTTTGTGCCCCCCCAGTTTTATAAATAAGCAACAGAGCAAAACGAATACATAAATTTCAAGAAAATATATGAAAATACAACCAAGCACGCTAAAACACACAAGATATAACATTCGTCGCAAATGTGAAGTGGCTTGATGGCAAGCTTATTCCTTGAGTTTTTTAATCGTATTGATGCCGATGTCATCTAAAACTCTAAGACCCTAGTTTGAAAGGGTTCTAAAACTCTTCCCGGCACCCTGCTGGAAGGGAGATCGTCACCGGAGGCCTCTTCATCGCCATGTCTGTCTTTGGAGTGATGCCCGAGTAGAACTAATGGTTCAAAGCAGTAGCTAGATGGTTGTCTTTTCTCCTTGTGTTACGATTGTTTAGATATGTGAGCTGTCTAACATGATCAAGATCAAACATGGTCAAGATCACTATTTTATAATGCGTGACAATATGATCAATTTGTTCATCTATATATATGTACGCTCACATGTCTGTCCGCCGTGACTCACGCTAGGCATGCCAGTTTCCCTCGCGAATACGGATGGGCCAGGCATAAGAAAAAGGAGAAAATCTGCCAAGTGTTTCATAATTGGGTTCAGGTAAATCCTATGTGTACCTCGTGGTGAACTGAAATACAAGTGTCGATGAAGGATCCGGTTGATGGGCCAGGCCATTTCGCTTGATTTTTCTGCTTTTTTCTTACTTATTTCTTTTCTTTTTAATGTTATTTTAGTTTTTGTTTGTTTCCTTTTTCTGAAAGTAGTTAGAGTCTATGAAAATGTTCAGATTTAAAGAATTGTTTGAGTTTGAAATTTGCTCATATTTTAAACATTTCCAGATTTTGAAAATATGTTCATATTTGAAAAAAATCAAGTTATAAAACAAAATCTGAAAGTTGTTTATATTACTAAAATTTAGAAAATTTTCAATTTTCAAACTGTTCTGATTAAAAAATTGTTTTAATTTTAAATTGTTCATACTTGTGAATATTCGGAAAATTTTCAATTTCGGAATTGTTCATATTTGATTTTTTTTCAGATTTTAAAAATGTTCAGACATTAGGAAAAAATAGAAGAAAAAACTGTAGTACATTTTTTATTGGGTTGCTTTTTCAAGTAGCCCATGAAGCATGCCTTCAGGCTTCAGGCGACCTAGGCTTCCACGTCGCTTGGAAACGATGGGAGCTCCCTTTCGCTCAACGTTGCCCGAAAAAACAAAAAGCTCTGAAACCCCATCTCCGTTCCTCTCCTCAGCTCCTTCTCTGTGACCGTGGCGGCGGCGCTACATCGTGGCTTGCCGGTGGCAGACCCATCGCGACCAACGCGAAGTCTGGAGTTCAACGTTTTTTCTCTCCCTGGTAGAACAACGTGGTGTCGGGGCAGGCAGCGGTAGCCTATCGTCTGAACCCAGATTAGAGTTGTGTCCAAGGACTAAATCTTGTCGGACTCAATCAGCTTCTAGGTGTACTGGTGCGATCCGATGAACTAGATGCAGCCGCCAATGGAGGTGTTGACGCGAATCTGCCAGACGGGATTGATCGGACTGGCCGGTAGAAGTGGCAAGAACAGCGTCGCCGACCGCTACTTTCACTGGGTTGAGGTTGAGGAGAAGGAGGTGGTTTTCTTCATCTCCTCTGTATGCAGTTGGATTGAATTAAAGCAAAAGGCCTGCAAAACTGAAGTGCGATTCATTTTATAATGAATCTTGTATTTACAGTTGATCCGGTCTTGCTACTGCTTTCTAGGAGTAGCTATTTGATATTTACATCTCAATCTTTCAAGTGTTACATTTGCACAATATTAGATTTTATGAAACTTCATTTTCTAGGTGATACATTCAGAACATGGATAAAAGATACAACCTGGTTTTGTGTTGTTTCCTATATATCTCTTGCAGTTACCAGTGAGGCAGTGAGTAGTAATGATGTCCGTGAAAAATTCCAAGACATTGATAAATTTTATCTTGTCATTCTAGAGGTTTAATTTGTGATTTAATCTTACAAAGAGGGCTCTGTTCTATGGAGGAGTAGATATAGCAATTATTGTCATCACTTTTTTAGGACCAGAAGTTTTCTTGCTGCTGCTCCTTTTCAAGGGAAAATGTTTTTATTGTTAATTTATTACTGCATAAAAGTCTTAATTACTTTTTTAAGCACAACAGATATATTTCATAAATAAACGAGAAATGAGATATAGTCGTCAAACAGCGGGGGAATAACAGATTGGTATTGGAAGCTTCGGAGCAGCAAGGACATGTGCTACATGTAACTATGGTGAATCTAACCGTAGGTACAGGTGTGTAGTGTATGCCTTCTACGAAATGAAAAGGCATACGAATTTCAACGCCATCGGTTTACCAAGTGTTGGCTTAATAGATTTCTATTATTTTTAGCGAAAACAGATACACCATGGCATAGTAGAGTTCTATTATTTCCACCTAGGGGCATAGGCTGATACGAGTTCATCATGCCCTACTTATTCCTTCACTTCATAACAACAAGACTGATGAGCACTATGCACTACTACTACCAAGTGTCAATGTAAAATTGCCTAATTCTCATATTTATATATTAGTGGCAGTATTACAGACTGCTCAAGCTTCTACGTGTATTAAGTAATTGTGCTGTTTTAATCTTGCTATGAGCAATTTTATGCCTATGTTAGGAGATCTGACTGTAGAGTGAAGTTTAGGTAATTTTTGGGAGAACAAATTATATGGAATGTATGCCCTGCAACATCGTTTTTTCATGAATGAAGAAGTTCAGTGCATTGCAGTCTTCAAAGTTTACTAAGCAATGATTCGGAGCTGAAAGTTGATGGCCATCCTTCATGTATGTCCAGTAAGTTGGGATATGCATTGCTAGCTGACTTGCTGTTAATGTTTTACTGTTAGAAATGCAACTCAGATCCTAGCTGGGTGTGACACAAGGAAGTCCAACATTAGACACGGTCTCAGTTCGCCTCCAGCTTCCTGTCACACTCCACCCCTTTTTGGAAAGATGACATGAGTGGGATTGAGAGCACTCGGGGCACTTATTAGTAGCTACTGTCTCAGGTTTACAATCACATGAGTGCATGATTTTGCACCTTTTGTTAGAGAGCATGCCTAGGCCAATGACCAGACAATGTTGTGGTAATGTTACAAAATGTAGACAATGTGACAATTTTTATTGGCTATATGTTGTGTGGATGAGTTGTTGCTTGTGTATTTGTTGCTTCGAGGGAGAGTGATGTATAATTAATTAGTGCTATTTCATAGGTCATCCATGGAGATCTATGTGCTTTTCAGGAGGAAATGCAATCAGTTCATCTCATAATTTGTACTTGATTAAAAATATGTCTATTATTTATGTACACTAGTAATGGTGCACGTGCAATGCACGTGTTGGTAATGCAACTTAAATCATGAAAATGGAAGGAAATTAAAATGAAAATGTTTGCATTCATTGAGCCAAGAAATCATTTATATTTAGTACAAGCTTCATTTTGTAAATGCATCTTCCTAACTAAATAAAAAATACAACACGACGGTAGTTCTACTATGATTCAGAAATGCAAGCACCCAACATATACTGCTTAGAATATAATTTCGGAATATTGACTCAATCCCACTTCAAAGTAGATCATAAGGCAAGTGGCAGCAAAATCCCCGGTAATTGTTTGCCTTATCTAAATGATGTGGATGACTAAGAGAAGGCACACATTCTCTCCATTGCAGATACACTTAAGGCCCGTGGCAAAGCACGTGAATTCTGTTGTTTTATGGTGATCCAAATTCATATGACGATATGGAGTGAGCGGCTAATTTCGGAACAAAGCAGAGACCCATCGCAACCGACTTAGGGTTTCTACCCTATATAAATACATCTTGTATGTCGCCTGTTAGGGGTAAGCTATACATTGTAAACCCACGGCGTTTGTAACCTCACCCCGATATAGTGAATTATTGCTGGCTGGCGCCCGTGGATTTTTTCTCTCCTTTGTTTGGAGGGGTTTTCCAGCCTTCATTGGTTTCTTGCTATCTCTTTTAACAAGTGGTATCAGAGCCAGATTTTATATCTGTTTTTAGATTAGAGTTTTGGATGGCATTGATGAGGTTCAATCTACCGTTGCTGGACTACAAGACGAGAATTTCATTATGGAAGGCCAAGATGCATGCGATCCTCGCACAGTTCAATGATCTTGACGAAGCGCTGGAGAAATTCAGCGATAAGGCGGCAGCCGAGTGGTCCGCTGATGAGAAGAGAAAAGACCGTAAGGCTACGTCTCTTATTCAACTTCATCTGTCTAATGATATCCTGCAAGAAGTTCTACAGGAGAAAACCGCATCCGCGCTGTGGGCTAAGCTGGAGTCGATCTACATGTCCAAGGATCTTACCGATCTGCATGTCCAAGGATCTTACCAGCAAGATGCATGTGAAGATAAAGTTGTTCTCGCACAAGTTGCAAGAAGGTGGTTCTGTTATGAATCACATATCGATCTTCAAGGAGATCGTTCTCGACCTAGTGTCGATGGAGGTAAAATATGAGGATGAAGATCTAGCCTTCTTACTCCTAATTTCGCTGCCAAATTCCTATGCAAATTTCCGTGATACCATACTGCTTAGTCGTGATGAACTAACCACCTTTGAAGTTTATGAGACCCTCATGACGAGGGACAAGATGAAGGGTATGGTATAGAAGGAGGAGTCATCCTCTTCGAAGGGTGATGCTTTGGAGGTTCGTGGAAGACCTCAGCAGCGAGACGACAACAGAGACAAGAGCAAGGGCGATAGAGGTCGCTCAAAGTCTAAAGGTCGTGATAAGTTCTGCAGGTATTGTAAGAAGACTAACTACGTCATTGATGACTGTTGGAAGCTGCAGAACAAGGAGAAAAGAAAAGGTACTTACCAACTGAAAATAATGAAGGTAATGATACCGGTGAGGTTGTTGTTGTTGATGGTAGTTCTGATGGCGAATGCCTAGCTGTTCTAGTTGCGTGTGTTTCACGTCAGGATGAATGGATTATAGATTATGCATGTTCTTTTTATATTTGTTGTAACAGAGATTGGTTCAGTTCTTATGAGTTACTGTAGACTGGAGACTTTGTGCGTGTGGGGAACGACCAGCAATGCACCATTGCTGGCGTTGGATTAGTTCAGATCAAGACCCATGATGGAATGACACACACGTTGACGGATGTGAAGCACATACCAACCATGGCGAGAAATTTGATCTCGCCCAACACCCTTGATTGTGACCGGTACAAGTATACCGGCGGGAACAGACTCCTGAAGGTATCAAAAGGTTCTCTCATTACTATGGTTGGTGATATGAATTCTGCTAAGTTATATGTTTTTAGAGGCAACGTTTTATCTGGTACTGTTGTTGCCGTTTCTCATGATGACGCAAATAAAAAACTAACCTCTGGCATAAGCGTCTTGGACACATGAGCAAACTTGGTATGGCAAAATTGATCAAGACAAAGTTACTGCATGACTGCAATTTTGGTAAGATGCAGTTCTGTGAACACTGCATATTTGGTAAGCACACGAGAGTTAATTTCAATGTTTCCGTTCATACCACCAAAGGTGCACTTGATTATGTACATGTTGGCTGATGTTTGGGGGCGTCACGTAAGCTCTCATATGGTGGTGCTCGTTATATGCTTACTATTATTGATGATTACTCTAGGAGAGTTTGGCCTTTTTCATGAAAAAAAAGGATGATTCATTTGTTGTTTTTAAAGAGTGGAAAGCTACGATAGAAAGGCAAACTAAAAGGAAGGTGAAAATACTTCGTACAGACAATGGCGGTGAATTCTGTTCGAATGCTTTTAACGATTTTCGTAGAATAGAAGGCATTGTCAGACACCTCATCATCCCGTACACGCCTCAGCGGAATGGAGTAGCAGAGCGGATGAACAGGACTATCATGTCTAAAGCTCGCTGCATGATATCAAACACTCGTATGAGTAAGCGTTTTTGGGCTGAGACGGCTGCCACCGCATGTTACTTGATAAACATGTCACCATCTATTCCCCTCGACAAGAAAACTCCCATTGAGGTTTGGTCTGGTACTCCTGCTGATTACTCACAACTTAAGGTTTTCGTGTGCACTTCTTATGCACATGTTAATAATGCAAAGTTAAAGCCGAGAGCTATTAAGTCTGTTTTCATTGGTTATGGTTCCGGAGTAAAAGGATATAAGCTGTGCAATCCCGAAACTAACAAGACATTCATGAGCAGGAGTGTTGTTTTCAATGAATCTGTTATGTACTTTGATAAGTTGTCCTCAGATGTTTCAGATAGTTCTGACGAGGAACAAGTTGTGTCGACGTGGAGCACCCTGTGGAAAAGGATAATGTCATTGTTGACAATGATGGTGATACGTCAGATGATTCTGATAATGATACTAGCACTCACCTCCTGTTTTGCAGCCATAAAATCAGTCCATCCTTGATCTCTTTGCAAGGAGGAATATTGTTAAACCTACACGGTTAGTTGAGGAGTGTAACATTGTTATCTGAGTTGTGCTAAAAAGGTGGAGCATGGACATGAGTCGTCCACGTATACTAAAGTTATTGCCACAAGTGACCGTGATAACTGGATCTCCGCTATGCAAGAGGAGATGCAGTCACTTGAGAAGAATGGCACATGTGATGTTGTGCGCTTGCCTAAACAAAAGAAGTTTGTCCGCTGTAAGTGGATCTTCAAGAGAAAGGAGGGTTTGTTTTCAAGTGAGCCTCCAAGATTTAAGGCAAGGTTAGTGGCAAAAGGTTTCAGTCAAATCCCTGGTATTGATTACAATGATGTTTTCTCTCCGGTTGTCAAGCATATTTCTATTCGGACATTTTTCTCCATTGTTCCTATGCGTGATCTTGAGCTTTAGCAGTTAGATGTTAAAACTGCGTTTCTGCATGGAGAGTTGGAGGAGAAGATATACATGGACCAGCCAGGAGGGTTCATAGTGTCGGGTAATGAGGATCTTGTTAGTAAGTTGAAAAGGTCTCTATACGGTTTGAAACAATCCCCTCGTCAATGGTATAAAAGGTTTGATTCATTTATGTTGTCACATGGCTTTAAGAGGTCTGAATTTGATAGTTGTGTGTACATTAAGTTGGTTGATGGATCATCTATATACTTGTTGTTATATGTCGATGACATGTTGATTGCTGCCAAGAGCATGAAAGATGTCGTTGCTCTCAAGTCACAGTTGAGTAGCGAATTTGAGATGAAGGATCTTGGTGCTGCTAAGAAAAATCCTAGGTATGGAAATTACACGTGACAGAAAGTCTGGGTTCTTATTTCTTAGTCAGCAGAGTTACATTAAGAAAGTTCTTCATCGTTTTAACATGCATGATGCAGAGTCTGTTAGTACTCCTATTGCTTCTCATTTTAAGTTGTCATCTACTCAATGTCCTTCTACTGATGATGATTTGGAGTACATGTCTAGAGTTTCCTATTCTAGTGTTGTTGGTTCCTTGATGTATGCTATGGTCTGTTCATGTCTTGATTTGTCATATGCTATGTCCTTGGTGAGTAGATACATGGCTAATCCTGATAAAAAAACATTGGAAAGATGTTTAGTGGATTTTCAGGTACCTCCGTGGTACGTCTGATGCTGTCTTGAAGTTTGGCAGAGCTGGTGAGGTACTCGTAGGCTATGTGGATTTGGATTTTGCTGCAGATTTGGATAAGAGGAGGTCTTTCACATGTTATGTGTTCACCATTGGTGATTATGCTGTTAGTTGGAAGGCAACACTTCAGCCAGTTGTTGCCCAATCCACCATGGAGGCTGAATACATGGCCATTGCAGAAACAGTTAAAGAAATTGTTTGGTTGAAAGATTTGTTTGCTGAGTTTTGTGGAGTTGATACTTGTATTAACCTGTTTTGTGATAGTCAGAGTGCCATTTATCTTACTAAGGATCAGATGTTACATGAGAGAACAAAACACATTGACATCAAATACCATTATCTGCGTGATGTTGTTGCACAAGGTAAGTTGAAGGTATGCAAGATTAGTACTCTTGATAATCCGGCTGATATGATGACAAAGCCTGTTCCTGTATCTAAGTTTGAGCTATGCTCAGACTTAATTGGTATCACTGTTTAGCCCAAGAGGCTATTTGGCGCCGAAGGTGTTCTCTTTGTTGTTTTAGGTGTGAAGGTTCTCGTTCATACTACAAGATGGAATTTGTCTCAAAGTGGAGTATTGTTTTATGGTGGTCCAAATTCATATGACGATATGGAGTGAGCGGCTAACTTCGGAGCGAAGCGGAGGCCCGTCGCCGAAGGCTTGGGCCATAGGTACGGTACAGATCGTGTCCTAGTCGGATCGCAACCGACTTAGGGTTTCTACCCTCTATAAATACATCTTGTAAGTCGCCTGTTGGGGTAAGCCATACATTATAAACCTACGGTGTAACTTCACCCCGATATAGTAAAGTATTGCTGACTGGCGCCCGTGGTTTTTTCCTCTCCTTTGTTTAGAGGGGTTTTTCATGTTAAATCTCGTGTCCCCTTTGGTTTGATCTTTTCGCCCTTCATCGGTTTCTTGCTATCTCTTTTAACAAATTCAAGTAATAATCCGTAAGAATTGACTCTTGGCCTTCCTTCTTTCACTCTCTCTCTCATCATGTGGAGACGTTTTTCATGTGACGCATTTTTCTCTCGTCTCAAGGTGACGCCAATTTTTAGATAAGTTAAGACGAATCTTGCGACATCTTTAACACGTCTTTAGATGTATATATGGAATTAGTATGCCTTTTCCTACAAATATCCGTGGATCAAATACGAACTTGGCGATAACTCAAATACGAACTTCGTGTGCACAGGAAGACATGAAGGGCTCAACTCATGCTTCATTTAGAATGAGCATACCAAAACCACAAAACCGACATGATTTGTAAATATACTTGACTCCTCAAGGAGTATAAATGCAAGTATTTATGATTATTGGTAGTTGAAGGCATACCCAAACAGAAGATAATTATGTATTATACATCTTATACCATGTATACTTTAAAGACATTATTTCACTTTCACACAACATATAACTTTATCGTAATGATTCAAATGTATGTCCAAATCATTAATGAGATTATGCTAAATCTCCGTCACTTAATTTCAGCCCATATCCAACGTGGAATAATGGATCATAGTTATCACCTCTAACATTTATAGGCAGATGATCAACAGACCTAAACCAAGTGACCGGCAATGTGCCAACAAAATCATGGTCTCCAAAGAGGCAATCAGTAATCCCCATGCCCTCACTTCCAGGTAGCCAGGCAGCAACTAGAGCATCTACATTCTCAAGAACTCCTGGCTCGATTACCAAAGGTCTTCCAGATACAACAATCACCAGGGTAGGGATTGTACTAGCAACGCGGGCAATCAGTTCAGACCCATTGAATGGAATACTAAGATCGGTTCTATCCCCCGACCCTTCAGCATATGGAACCTCGCCAACTACAACAATTGCATAGAAAAACCCCCCAGTTTCAATGGTAGCTTCTGTTGGGGATTCCTCATACACAACTTGAGTCTCCACTCTTGTGGATTCTTGTATAGCTTCTAATATTGTTGTACCTGTTTGTTTCGATTGCACACAGTTAAATAGATGGTTTTTAAAATGATAGTACTGCGATGCAAATGGTGCACTTTACTAGGAGCTATTTAATGAATAAACCTAACTGGCAATGGTGATTTTTTGTTTTTTGATAAAAGGGGATAAACCCCCAGCTTCTTATAAAAAAACATAGAATTCCCGAAAGGATACAATTTATGTACATAAGTAATGGAAAAGTTCCCTCAAATAGAAAAAGTCATCGTAATATATTCTCGCGGAGTTGAATTAATTCTTTTGCTTACCAGTAGTTATCCTTCCACTGTCTCCATGCCAAGATACTGTCCATCCACCGCACTGATATCCAATATTATCAGCATGTGTGCCTGCAACAAGTATCCTATTTGCATTTTTGGCCAATGGAAGGAATGGTTTGTTCTTATTCTTGCCATTTTTCAGAAGAACCAAAGACTTCCGAACTGCCTCACGTGCCAGCTGCCGATGTTCCTAGAAAATTAACAATTTAGCTTACCATATATTGTGAGTGGTAACCAATGTAAGAGACAGCTCAAACAGAATAACAATTACAAGAATTGACAAAAACAACGTTATAACATATATGCAAACAAGCATTTACCTTACAACCAACTACTTCGAGTAGAGTCGGATCTGAAAATGGATGCTCAAACACCCCAGATATGAACTTAACCCTTAGAATCCGCTCGACAGCATCATCAATCCGTGATACTGGTATCTCCCCTGAGTCCACCAAGAACACAAGATCTTCCAAGAATTTCTCAAATCTGAATGGTATCATAATCTATAGAATTGTCAGCAGATGGAAAAGAACCAGTTACTGCAGAATATATTATATGAAAAATGAACGAATAATACCATATCTATTCCAGCATTAACTGATTGTGCAATGCAATAGCGATAATCAGACCCTCGAGGCTCGCTGAGCCTATCAATACCCTCCCAGTCTGACACCACAAAACCCTGTGACATAAGAGGTTACGCATGTTGTCATCATTTTCTCTCTTTCACAACCAAATCCTGTATCAATCTACCAATAAATCCAAGAGACTAGGGTCCACTACCTGGAAGCCTAACTTGCCCTTTAAAACATCTGTAAGCAAATATCGACTTTTATGTAATGGTTCCCCATTCCAATGAGAGTACGATGCCATGACCGTTGCCACCCCTTGAGTTATGCAATCAGGGTAAGGTTTCATGTGGATTCTTTCTAGATCTTCTTGCGAGCAAATGGTGTTCCCCTCATTGATCCCCTTGTGAGTACCTCCATCACCTACGAAATGCTTGGCACAAGCAATAACATTCTCCCTGCAAATCACAAACAAAAATCAGAGCTGTAAAACTGCGTTGCCTTATATTAATTTAAGGTTGGGGCCTGTGCCTTTTATCTATAAAAATCACAAACAAACAAAAATTATACAATCAAATGTACCTCCGCCAAATATCCAATTTCAGAGATTTTTAACCGGAAATAAGTAGACTGCTTGGCTACACTTGGTAGAATTATGGGAGTTTCACTATCAAACAATGATGATATTTTCAGATGGAAATTGATTATATCTTGGGCTTTCTCAGTCAAATCTATGTATTCTGATTGTATGCATGGGCATGCATACACCTTTCCTCCGTAAGTATATTTGGAAATTAAAAGTGCCCTTACAGATAAACATATTCATGTGGTTTCTTCACCTAAAGGTTTTGCTGACCAAAAATAATTTGGTCATAGGAGAAGATGTACAGAATGTACGCGTTGCGTTTTGCCACTATGTGGGGTACTTGTTTATACCATGTCCTTTTATGCGTCATATCTCATATTTGGAGATATGTTCACTTCACTTTTAATATTTCTCCACCAACTAGTATTGCTAATATGTTTGTAACTTGTCAGCTTGGATTGATAAGAAAACTAAAACTCATATTCACACGACGCTTGTGCTTTTGTTTGGGCAATTTGGAGTCACAGAATGATCTTGTTATTAACAAGGTTGGAGATTCCTATTTTTGCAGATTGTTTACGGAGCTACTTATTGGATCCATAGATGGTAATTTCTCCTCCCACCAGAACAATGAAACTTATGGATTCCCGAATTGATGCATTCGGTTGATGACGGTCGTTCGGGGTATCTTTAACACCCTAGATGACAACATGCAAGGCGAATGCATTATTTCTAGAAACGGTGTTCTGTTATATTTTGTTGGTTGATTCATGTAGGCACGTTGGTTAACCGTTGAATTGTAACAAGCTAAAAACAAGTGACATAAGTTTTTTTTTAGAATTTCAGGGGACGTAAGTACCTAACCGAATGCAGGAAGGGGTAACCATGAGGGTGGGCTGCCGGTGGCTGGCCCTGCAGTCCGGTGACAAGGGTGTTGATGGAGCACACGATCTCTGGGTCCTCGCTGTAGCTCTCGTAGCATCTCCCCCATCTCGGATCCCTACAAACCTGGAGTACATATACATATACATATAAATACAAATACATCAGCCACCCACCCACTAGACCGAAATGTGTGGATCAGTTTTTCTTCTTTCTTCTTGCAACACAATACAGACGACATATATATATATTAGTCACTGATCAGCGGGAAAGGAAGGATTTTGAATTTGACTCACGGCGACGCATGGGGCGAAGGCCCAGTGGATGCCGGTGGCGCGAACCTCGAGCGCTGTCGCCTCGCCGATCTTGCGCACAAGCTCCGCATCCCTCGCGGCTCCGAGGCCTACGTTGTGGGGGAAGACGGTGGCTCCAAAGACGTTGTTGTGCCCGTGGACGGCATCGGTGCCATAGAGGATGGGGACAGCGAGGCGGGACGAGAGGGCGAGGCGCTGCGCTTCGTCGACCATGCGTGCCCATTCGGACGGGGAGGCGCGGTGGCGGGGCGCGCTGTCGCCGCCGTTGAGCACGCTGCCGGCGCCGAGCTCCGTGAGAGCGCGGGGCGATATCACTGCGCGCTCGATCTGGGCCATCTGGCCAGCCTTCTCCCGCAGCGTCATGCGGCCCAATAGGTCGCGCACACGCGCCTCCACCGGCGCCGACGCGTCCTTGAACAGCAGCACCTCCTCGCGGCCTTGCGCCATGATGCCGGCCGGTACAGTACAAGGGAGATGACTCTCTCTGTCTGTTACGCTCAAAAGAAAAATAGGTGACTCGATCTGTTCTTTCGCGCCACCTCCTTCTTCAAATAGACTACTTCCCTCGTTTGAGAAAACATATACAATCGAACATTAGGTACACGCGATAATAATTGTCTGGATATCATTCAAACAAAATCTTCCCTTCTTAAGCAAGCGCCAACCATCCTTTACAGCAAAAACACAAAAACAACTCCAAGTGAATCACGATATTCGCTCGCCCAGCGACTACCATCCGGATCTGTTATAAAGGTTGTCAGAAGTTCACATCACGTCAAACATAAAAAAAAATTGGGTGAGTCTATTTGGCAGCTGGCTGTTTTTTTATATTTTCACTAACAGTCGAATTCTTTGCAGTGTACCAACACACAACGTTGTTCTCAGCTCGTGCTTGTCCAGTCCAAAACAAATAAAGGGTTTATGGAAATAGCACAGGAAAAAAAGGAAAAATAAGCGCATGTAGCTGACTAGCGGAGAAGGTTGCCGCATCAATGCATATACTGATATACATGTACGTAAATTACATGTCTGACCCTTGTATGTACGTGTTAAACTGTTAATCCTATGTGTTAAATTACCTGAAACGAGGGTTGCGTAGTCATGAAATATAGCGGACGCTGACGTTGCCGAGAAACCTTCCTCCTTCATCGTAGTCACCACCTCCACGTTGTCAGACAGTAAAATACACTGATTGCAGCAAAGATATTGGGGTAGGCACAAACCTTCTCTAAGGGCATATACTTCAGCTTATATCGCATCAGCTACAAACGGAAGGGTTGTGACTTGGGCAACCACGAAGTGCCCACACAAACAATAACTCCAACAATACCACGTCCGTCCTTGGTCATCGCTATATTGTAAGAACCTAATAAAACCCTGAAAATAGAAAATGCTCAAGCCATGAATCAAACGTACGTGAGACAAAAAAATAAAAAAGCCCACCCAACATGACCTTAACATGACCTTATCAGGAGCAAAAAAAAACCAAAACCCAGCATCAGCAGAACGACCGAACAACCGATCCAACTGAGCAAAACTGCACCGTTGATGAAATAAAAAACAGCCGGCTACCAAATATCAAAAGTGTAGAAATTACAACAGAAATCCGACGCGTTGCCGATGACTGCAGGAATATCTCTATGCATGTGGCGCTAATTAAGGCCGAGCGCTCCAGAGCCCAAGTCATCAGCGACTGAATTCTTTGAATCATATCGAACCCAATCTTCTGACATCAAACCGACAATACACATAGCTAAAATGAGATCTACCACTCCAAGGCGCAACGATCAGACGATTTTTTCTGTACTCCTAAGCGACGACATCGGTGAGATCGCCGCTGACGAGGTAGATGATGCGATGAGATTTTTTTCTTATTTCACACAACACCGTCATAATCACCATAAGGTCGCGGCCAATTGACGAAACTCTACCTTTAGAGATCTGACAACAACATTGTGCATAGGTGCTAGATCCCCACCCGCTTCACGCCGGCAACAAAAAAAGGTGCGACTCATCGATTGTCGAAGAGAGACGAGAAAAGGAGGATGGCTATTAAGAAACCTGAGATGTTGTAACTGAAGCTCCACTTCACGCCACCGCGATACTTCTGGTAAAAGCAAAAAAATCCAGAAGAGGAAATCAAACGGTGAAGCAATGGCTGCATGCAGAGCTACTAAAAAGGTTTTCCACAGCTGAAACATTGGCAAGCAGCAACAATTTCACACCAAGAAATGTGGATGGAAAGTTTTCTTTTCTTTTTTCTCTTTTCGAGGCCTTGACCTCTACATCAAAAAGATGCAACGATTTCTATTAAATTTCTTTAATAAAGAATATATATCAAATAGCCTAAAGCAACTAGGCAACAATAACAAGCCTCACAACCAGGGAGATTAAAACTGGAACAAGAGGGAACTCTCTCTCGACCTTACCGATTTCACGTGTCCGATCACACTACTTAGACATATTTGATCCTCGGTGATGTCCGTAAGAGACGCTACTCTGATTGTCAGATTGGACACATGTGGTTAATTGGGCCCGGAAACTAATTGCTAAGGCTCATCTTCCAGCTATTTGAAAAGTACAGAGAGAAATTGACTCGCCACCGTCCCCCCCCCCACTAACTCTTCTCCTGCAGCGGCGTGGGCGACTGGAGCGGAGGCGTCGTGTTGCCGTCTGATGCGAGGAGTTATTCCCCTCCAGCCCTTCCCACTCCATCGATCTGTTCGATGTACCGGACTGCGGTTTTCCTTCCTCATCTCCTCCTTCGATGTTTTTTTTCCTATTCTGCCTTTATTAAGCCAATCATGTACCATCAATATTTATAAAAACAAAATTGTAGTGATTGGGGAAGATTCTGCCATCAGGGTCCTATGCACTAAACACACAAGCAACACCCCCACCAGCTAGATACCAGTGTCATCACCCGGGCTTGAGCCACGGTGCCAATTATGCCAGCAACACATGGCCCACAAATTTGGAGGCCCAAATTTTGTAACATACCTAGTGGGAAAAAGTATTAAATATGAGTTGTCTGTTTCTCTTGCCAGCAAAAAAATTCTTAAAAAGAAAAAGTTGAAGGGGTCGTAGGCAGAAAACAAAAAAAATTCCTATCGGCGATAACCTTAAACTAGCCAGAATCTACACTATGCAGATATAGAAGTACGGTGAAATATATTCTAGTGGATGGAGTCAGACAGTCCAATCACACCTGCTACTTCTGAAGTTGCCATATATTTCTATACCTACGTAGATTATGCAACATTACATTCATATGCGACTTCGCAAACTAACCATGTCTTTCTTTAAAACAAAGGATATCTCCTATATGAGATTTCTAGTCATATGGTTCAGTGTCACAACTTGCATCATCGTAACCATTTACGGCAAGCTGTCTTTCTCACTCTTACCCTTTTACTAGAAAACATATCTTCAGTTCTCACAGACACTGAAGAATATACTTAATGTTTCTTCATTGATCCACACAAGGATCACTCTAAAACCCGTTCTTCAACCAAGAACTCAGGTCATACCAAGTCGAGCTTTCAGTCTGATAGAATCTATGTCTGATACATAGAGAATGTCGAACATCATTTTCTACACTGAAAATGCCAAGATAAACTTAATATTTTACCTAGTCATACAAGCAATAACCATTTTCTTCGCTTGTTCTATTCTGAAACACTTCAGAATCTTAACTTAGGAAATATTCCGACCTAATGTTATTAAGCCCCTTATGATCAATACAATTATAGATTGGATGTCTAATACTCCTAACTTCATTCATAGAAAATTTAATCACTTAAATAATCCTTTACACTCTACTAGAGAATCTGTGTCATTCAATATGTCATTTTACAAAATCACGAATGACACCTAGCTCCCACTCAAATATGCCTTCCGCATATAAGATCAAGAAAAACTAGTTAGCTCCCACTCAAAAATGTCTTCCGCATATAAGATCAAGAGAAGCTATTTTGCTCCCACTCCTTTGCAAATGCAAGTTTCTTCAACTATTTTGGACAACTCCAAAATCCTTTGATCACATTATCAAAGTGAAGATTTTAGCTCCGATATGCTTGCTTCAGCCCATGAATGGACAACTGAAGTTTGCATACATGTTTAGCATCCTCAGGATCACCAAACCATTATTGTATTGATTACAACTCTTTCTTAATGACACTATTAAGATACATGGTTTTCTTATCCATCTATCAATTTCTCATTTGAAATTATAGCAATTGCTAAACGACCCAGAATAGATTTAGTCTTCGCCACTTGAGACAAAATCTCGTTGTGGTAAACTTTTGAATCCGTCGGAACTGTTTCACGACAAATCGATCCTTATCAGTATCTACTCTCTCATAAAATTCCATATTCAATTAGCAGCCTAGATGCCATCAAGAAGATTTCTCAAGTCATTAACTGGTAATCGTACATGAATTTTATCTCGGATAGGTCTACCATCTCTATTTGTATTTCGTAGGTCTGTCATATTTCATTAACATGGCCTTCATAACAAGATTGTCGTAACACATAGTGTGGAACACAACCTCGTACGCCTACTTTCTTTGTATGAGCTCAGAGCATCATGATCTTGTATCATCAGCTTCTTTCAAGCTGTGGAGCATGACACCGAAAACACTTTCGGTTGCGCCACTCTGATGTCTGGAGAGAAAGTTCATAAACTTCGTCTTTCTCTACTTTCTTTCTCACTTATACCCTTGGACAAGAAACTATTTCTTTCGCAAGGTATATCCCGGCAACGATTTTGCCTATGTCGTGAGACATGTACCCAACAAACTCTTCAGGTACGGTACACTACAAAGATTAATCCATTTTAGGTTTAAACACATCAAAACACTAAATTGCTGAAATGACAATCTAGGCTAAAAGCCATGCCATCACTCATATGGTATTGTCTCCATGGATTTAAATGGTTTCCCTATTATCTAACGTGAATGTTACGTTTCTACCATATGACTCTAATGATCACAATAATTCGATAAGAGATTTATTTAGCACACACTATCCGATAGGATACGATTACGACGTTCTAACATACCATAACACTATGGTGTTCCATGCGACGTAATTTGTGGCACTCTTCTCATAAGTCTTCCAATGATGTGCCAACATTATAAATCAAATCTTTATTTCCTCGATCTATATCACAGGAATTTGATTTTCTTGTTAAAATTATTTCTTACTTCATTCTGAACTTGTTTGATCGAATCAAAATTTCTAGACTAACATTATCTGAGTGGATATCCATATATCTACTCGGAATATTCATGAAGTCTATGAAATAAAGACTTCCACTACACATTAAAGTACTTCATTGATTCACATACACCCATATGCACGATTCTCAACAAGTTATATTCAAAACGTTCAGTGAAGTTTACGAAATAAAGGTCTCCACTACCCGTCAATTACTTCATTGATCCACATACATCTATATGCATGACCATCAGTAAGTTATATGCCCGTTTTCCAAAAACGGTGTCTTAGTTATCATGCAAGTGTCAAAAGATGAAATCTAAGAACTTGTAGATCCATCCGTTATGGAGCTAATTCATTGACTATAACATTGACATGAATTAAACGGCAGTGCCACACATATGTGGTGTCTTTATTAAGTTTGTATCATTTGACATTAATATTATGAATGTGGGAGCTTATACCATCTAAATTCAAATCGACATATGATCATTACTTCATAAATATAGAACAACGAATTTCTCACTAACATATATGAACAATTGTCTCGCTAGAGGAGACACACTTATAAAGATCATACTAACAAGCGATCATAAACGGATTTATTCAAATGGTAGATCAAGAGGGAGAGTGTTTATGGCCATCACAACAATTTGTCTGCCAATCAACATACAATGTCGCCTCATTCTTTCAAGCTACTCAAGGAGTAAATCTGGTTTTCATATTACATGACTAGTATCAAAAACTTAGTCACTACTGCGAGTACTTGCTTAGGTAAAACATTCATAACGTGTATATCATATATACACCATCATTATTGATGACTTCCTGACGATATGCTTTATCTTCTTGATACTTCCAATGTAATCAAGAACCATAAAGGTGAACGATTCCCCTTTGCATGCCATAGTCTATGACAAAGCATTTGCACTTGGCAACGTCGTCTGTCATCCAGTGATCGAGCTGAGATAGGCATCTCAATGTCATCAAGTATGACCAATTTTATCAAGTATGACTGCCACGTGCTTCTTCAATGTGTGTATTCTCTTCCATCTTGGTTGAGAAGAAGAACAGTCAACGTACTGATAATCTTCATCAACTCAACTTTAGGGGTATCCTGAGTTTAGCGATCATCTCATATGTTCGTGATCTAATAACTCGTACCCACCTTTAGTTCTCTATGGCAGAGATCATAGCATACACTGGACTATGATGATATCATCCGCACAAAAAACTTGATAATCCAAATTATCCTTTTGTTAGCGGAATCTCTGGGTTTATCTCCTAGCGGGTATTAGTATCACAAAAAGCTAACGGTTCAAACAAGGAGTATCCTCAAGCTAAAGTATAAAACTATGAAGTTTGGACCCATCCTTTTAAGTTTCTCAATCATATGATTGCGTCTAATTTTAAAGAAGCTATCACATTGGTTAATATCTACAAAGGTTTTGTAAAACAGACTTTGTTCAATATATTTTGAGTTCTAGTATTTTAGAACATAACTCCAAGAAATCCCACTCAAACGAACATCCCTCCTGGTCGTTTCAGCGATTACACGACCCCCATCCATTGCACAACCCCTCATCGTCAGAGCCGGCAACACAACTTTAAGGGTGGACAACGAATTGTCGATCAGAACAACTTTGTAACTCATGCTCGACCTTTCGGCCTCCGTGTTCCGAGGCCATATCTGCATATGCTAGGCTCGCAATAATAACTTCAATGAACGCACGTGCAACATGGCTTACACCCACTGTATGCGAACGGCGATATGCCTGACACCCGATCGTCACGGTCTGACTCATAACGTAGAACTTTCTTGGTGGTGCACGTCGAAGGAAGAACACTAGTGGTATTTTGAAGTGATCATCTTATATTTCTACCGTCGTGTAACTAATATATTCTAATATATAGTCACACAATATAAGATGCATACAATAACATCAAATGTAATGCGACGTGATATGGTCCATGCGCCATGGTCTTCTTGGTGCCCACAGTTCATAAACAATTTAATAAACCTACCTTGACCATATCACATTGCCCCTACAAAATAAAGTTAGACGCGTTCTACTTTATCTTTTGCATATTTTACGTGGCTTGGGGTTGTCGTAAATAGAACCGCTTCATACCTATGAACCTGTGACCACAACAACGATCCAATAATTGCATGTTTAAGCATCCATTTCGGGCCCTCCATTGAAAATGCAAAGTCAGCTAAAGAGAGAGAGCCACAAATACGATACAAGCCGTATGTGAGTAGTGGAACCAGTCTCGCGTAATCGTATGTGTAAAGTCGGTCCGGGCCGCTTCATCAACTCAATACTGCTGGAATCATAAGTGCACGCTATAGGGTAGCAAATAACAAGAACGGTGCCCCCGTGAAGAACACGAGTTCAAACAACGTCTAACTATATCTACGATAGATCGGGTCTGATACCACTGAAGGGGATCGCAGGCAGAAAACAAAAAAAAATTCTATCGGTGATAACCTTAAACTAGCCAAAATCTACACTATGCAGATATAGAAGTACGGCGGAGATGGGAATACATACCCTCGTAGACCGAATAGCGGAGATTACGCTCCCGCACAAGTGTTGACGACGTAGCCGACCTCTTGGTCGCGAAAAACTCGGCGCGACAAAGACGACGAAGATGACCTCAAGGTCGGGTGGAGGAAGTAGGCCTCCGAGCACCGCTAGCGCAACACCTCGCAGGGCATCACACACATACGGTGGAGACGACGACCTCCAAAGCTCCAGTTCAGGATGAGCAACAGAAGATTTGGACCGGAACACCAGCAGCGCGGCAGCGGGCTATGGTGGAGAGATCCCCTCATCCTTCTCGGCGCAACTCCAACAAAGAGAATCACGAAATCGAGGAGAAATAAGAAAATTAATTGGTGAATTAAAAGACCAGGGGTGCCCCTTCTTATATAGTCTCCCGGGGGGAGCCAACCTTGTCAGCCAGTCAATGTGGGACAATCCCACATGCTTGGTGCGGCTAGGGATGATGCGCCGGCCCTAGGTGGGCCCCATTTGGCCCACCTAGGCCGACCAAACCCCCCACCGAATTCCCTTGAGGAATTTTCCCCCTATGGGCCTTCTTTCGACCAGAAAAAATCATATATAACATTAATTACACTAATTAATATCAAACATATTATATATAATTTATTCTAAGTCCGAAAACTATTTCGTCGCTGCCCGATCTCCATCGGACCATTCCCGAAACGTTCCCGGTGATCTCTTTCCTTTCCGGTTGTCTTGTTGAAACCACTTAAGTGTGTTACCTAGCGGTTCGATATAATAACAGGCATGATCGAGACTCCTCTCCGATCAATGACTACCTCATAGGACTGGACCCCATGAATTAATCCCTGTGATATAACCAGGGGCGGAACCAGGAATATTACTCAGGGGTGGCCAAACATGATAATTATACATTGGAGGGGGCTAACCATGGTCATTTTCTCTAAAAATCATGTCTAATTTTGACTGATGCATAAAAATGTTCTTAGATTACCATGACATAGGGGGAGGGGGGGCATGGCTCCTGCTCGCCACCCCCTGGTTCCGCCACTGGATATAACAAATGACTTTCATCTATCAAACCTGAACGCCGAGTCTTAAGCCTTTTGCCATAGCCATACTTAGCGTGTCCGAGCATCGTTCTTAGATATCTCTATATCTAGATGATCTCGTTATCGACATTGCTATCTCTACTCGTCTATGATATTATGTCAGCTGGTGACATAGTCACATGTTTGTAAACTCATTTGACATAATTTCACCGAGTGGGCCCTAGACTATCTATCCGGCTATACGGACTGACAAATCCCGCTATCGACCCCTCGTCTCAACTATTCCTTTCCGATACCCAAAAGTATCACCTATCATTGTCACACTATGTAAGATATGACGTTTGGTGCGATCAAAGTATCTTCTAGTAATAACAATAAGAGTTGATCTCACGGTCGAAGTCGTAATGACTATGTCCTATAAATAATAGGTAAGTCCATCACATCGTTCCACCTACCGATATGACTCCATTGCCGAATCGCGCCATGCCCCATGATCGGAAAACTCGATCATCAATCGCGCAACGAAACTAGTCTTAGTAGAGACTCCTAGGGACCTGGTTGTTTATGTATCACACGTGTATTAATGTTTCCGCTTAATAGAGTTATAGCATGTTATAAAACATATAATAAATAATTGAAATATAACCAATAAACTATGTTAATTAAGTGCCTCTAGGGCATATTCCCTTCAAAACTTGCCGACAAAAAATATCTTGAATGCTAGAAAGGCAATGAACCTGAAAATAGAATGGCAACAGAAAATCTTCACCAGTCTTTTCCTGAATATATACCCAGTTTCCTAGTTAAGACTAAATTATCAGGCAAGAATTTTGTTGGTGAAATGAAATCAAGTTTACAGTGATGTATTGTTTCACATCATTCAGCTTTTTTATAAGCTCATCATGCACTTGATCATATATACAAGAGATGTAGCATCGATGAATTGTAACATACCGGTTTAATTCAGAACTGGTTTGATCTGATCATCAGGTTGGAAGTAGTCCTGAAGAAAACTTTCTTCTAAAGTTAACCCACGCATGTAGATTCATTGGCGTGACCATCAGTTAAGACATATGATTTTGATTGTCCCATGCAGTTATGTTCAGACTTCTATTCTTCACATATGTTTCACATAGCCTTAAACAGCAAGAGTAAGAAAACAAATACTGCACGGAGTAAAATTTCTGTACTAGTTCAGTCAAGTACACCTTAATTGTAAAATTTGGATATACTAAGTGCAAAATAAATAATTTCAAAAAAAAGTGCAAAATAAATCTTGGCGCTACTCTAGACATTTGGTCAAATATATGCTTTAGAAAAAGTACACGTACTTAAAGTATCCTGTGGACCAACAATTAAAAGTGTACTAATCTCTTATGCTAGGGTGGTTGAACATATATAGGAGGAGACGAACAGGCGCACCACCAGTTTTGCCGGAGTTGTAGCAGGCGCCCACTGGTTTGCTTCAAAGTTCAAACTACCATTGGTACTAGGGAACTTAGCGCGGCAATGTCGCGCCCGTGAAGTAAAAAAACCATAAATTTTGGTAATGTGTGCATATTGAAATACTATAGGAATATAAATCCGTGGAATTGAAAAAAGTGCGGGTTTTTAAATTTTGGACTCTAAAAATTGTTCAATTTCGGGCGCTTTTAAGATCTAAACGTTTGTACTTTCGTAAAATTAGCATATTTTGAAGTTTTTTTGGAGTGTTCAAATATGCAAATTTGGAAGTTGATTTTGTGATAGAAGTAGGTATAGTTTTTTTGTTTTGTGAAGACATTTAATTGAAAGAATATTATGCATGCAACATTTTTACTGTTTTGAAAATGTAGGTTTTTTATTGTTTTGATATATATATTTTTTAGATCCGTAGGTTTAAAGATATTAATTTTGTCTCAAGCTGTTGATCAAATTTTAAGCTTTCGAATATATTTGCCTAATACCATAAGTAATTAGTTTTCTTTGTGATCATTTTGGTATGGTTTCTATTTTTTTGCATGGATAGATTTAAATATATTGATTTTTCTTTAAGTGTTCAAATATGCAAATTTGAAAGTCGATTTTGTGATGGAAATACGTATATTTTTTTGTTTTGTGAAGTCATTTAATTGAAAGAATATTATGCATGCAACATATTTACTCTTTTGAAAATGTAGTTTTTTTATCGTTTTGATATATTTTTTTTGCTGCATAGGTTTAAAGATATTGATTTTGTCTAAAACTATTGATCGAATTTTAATCTTTCAAATATATTTACCTAATACCATAAGTAATTAGTTTTTTTTTGGTGATCATTTTGATATGCTTTCCATATTTTTTGCATGGATAGATTTAAATGTATTGATTTTCCAGTTTTAATTATTTTCTTGTTAATGCAGCAATTTTTTCTTCCATCTCTCGCTTTTCAGCTGCCAGAGAAGCAGCAACGGATTGTTCTTCAGCTAGCTTTTGCTGATCTTGTTGCGTAAGTAGAGACTCTTCAGCTAGTTTTTGCTGCTCCTGTTGCCTTAGCAGCGACTCTTGCTGCTTTTGCCATTTTTAATATGTCAAAGTTAGTAGTTGAACATGCATGAAGACATATTCGCTGTAAATCCATATGTGCACTATTTTTTTTGTTTTTTTGTGAATTGCAGTTTGAAAGCTGTAAGTTTTGTTGTTCTAAATATTTTATGTAGTTATCTGAAATTAACGTATGATTTGATAGAAGCTTTATAATTATCGTACGAAGATACATGTTAATATTTTAGTTGGTTTATATAAGTTTTTCAATTAATATGGACAGTAATAGGATTTGTTGTATTTTTTTTAAGTTTCTTAATCATGTATGCGAATGGATTGGTTGTAAAGATTTCTTTTTTCTGTAAATTTTGGTATTTTTTTTGCATTTTTTGGAGTTGCGAAGATATTAATTATTTGATATTTAGGAGTTTTCTAAAAATGGAAAAGGAAATCGAAAAGGGATCTGACAGGCGGGTCCCGCCTGGCAGTGGACGTGCTGACGTCAGCCCTTGCGCGGGGCGGCGGAGGTCGCCGGTGGCGACAGGTGGCTCGCGGCGGCGCAACGCTGCGGAGTTTGGGGTCGTGGAGCCGCGTCTTCAGTAGAGGGGACCACGGCGCGTCGAGCTCCAAATGGTCGCCGGACTTGTCGCCGGCGACCGTTCTCGCGGCAGCGGGCAGGGAAGAAGCCAGCGGCGAGCTCCGGCGAAGCGGCGGCGACTCCGGCCATTAGGGCGTGATTCCTCCGGCGTGGAAGCAGAGGAAGCAGCGGCGGACCTCATCGTGTGTTTGGATTTGGGAGAGGAGGGCCGCGGGGGCGAGCGGAGCGCGGTAGCGGCGGCCTCCCGGTCGCGAGAGAGAGAAGGGGGCGCGGGGATCTGCCGGGGCGTTTTACAGAAAAGTGCTTGGTTTTTTCCTATTGTGCGCGGAAGTCCCTCGCTTTGTTATTTTGTTGGACTGCGGAGCGCAGTGTGGATTGTTCGGATGCTTTTGTGTAAAACAACCATGCGACCGGTGGAACCGGAGGCAACCGGCATCTGACCGGGCGACGTGGCGTCCTGTTATTGGCTTAGAGCGCCGTGCTACAGTAACTACTGTTGGAGGTTTTCCGTGGGCGCATCTCGGCCGTCCGACGCGCCGATAGGACGGCCGACGTTTTCCGGGTGACGTGGAACGTAGAACTTGGGGTAGAACTTGGGGTGAATCCCACCATCTTTCATATATAGTGTATGTCTCCTCTGGTGCATCAACCATCCAGGGATGAATTCCTCCACGGAACTAAAAATTATATGCTGGACGGGACTAAAATTATACGTTGGATTGAACTGTAACAGAATTTTGAGGACACGAATATTATGCTGTAGCAGGGAAAGAAGATAAGAGAGAGCCAGTTGGATCGTAATCGATTCCACTTGACACTCGAGGAGCTCATGTGCCCACCGTCTTAGGAACCATATTATATGCACAATGGTATCTTATTAACCGCGCGCGTGATATTATATGCACATTAGTCAGTAGATGTACCTTATTAAGCATCTTGTTCTCGAGAGCAAGCTCGCAAGCCACATGCCTCGCAAGATCAGTCCAAAGTTAAAAAAACAAGCGGTCGATCCATGGCATCTGACTCGCAAGTGGCCAATGAATCCCGATAAGTTATACGCCGTGCAGGCCTCGTGGTCCACCTACCACAACAATGGTTTGTAATTCACGAAACCAGCAACTTGCAGCCGGGCGGCGACATGTCAAACATGTATTCATGTGTAGTTGTTCACGACTGCATCGCGGGGGGCATATTATATGCACTAGACGTTTAATTAAGGAGCTCATCTGACACAGTTGCACAAACGCATACGTAAGAACATCTCCAGCTGGTTTCCTCTCGGACGGACAATGTGTCTCTAGACACATTTTTTGTTGTTGCTAAAAGGACATTGTTTTTTACAACGGGGACTTTATATATTATTTAAGGAGTTTTAACTCACAAGCTCACAAGTCTCAGAATAAAAGAGAAGGTGAGTGAGAGATTGCAAAAATGCATATGGTGATGGAGGGCTGATCCGAACATTATATTGTCATCTATGGTGGTATAAAAGATCCCTCTTTATATCCTCCAGTTACGTACACATCTCCATCTCCGTAGACAGGTCACGATACTTCGCACGTTGTAGCGGTGACCATGAACAGAGCGGAGTCGGACATCGATAGGTAACTTGCATGAGGAACAAATTTCTATCATTAAAAATCTTGTCATTTGTATAAAGCCAAATCGATCTATAACAGCGACAACTGTCACCCTAATAATTGTTTGAACTTATGGTCTAGAAGATTAAACCCCTTGTCCAAGATAATTGCAATGCTTCGTGACGGGTATAAGGTACAATCAATCTGGTTGATTGACTATATAGAATCAGCAAATTTACACTCGAAGAATAAGTGTTTAATAGTCTTATATTTACAACAGAAACACACTTTTTAGTTCCATTCCGATTACGTCTCACAAGGTTATACTTAGTTAGAATTACGGTTTGATGAATACCACTCAACAACTTTAAATTTTAGTGGAATCTTCATCTTCCATATTTTTTTGTATAGTGTACTCAAACATTAGGCCGAATTAGAGCTTTGTAGATAGAGTTCACGGAGAATTTTGCACTCTTTGTGTAAATTTCATCACAACTTGTTAGTCCCTTGCGCCAAATTACAAAATTTATCTACACTAGCAACTCATTTCAAGATGTTAGACGGGAATCACCAAGATCTTTTTTGAAGTGAGAAGTTTCAATAATATCTGAGAGAGCGTATTATCACGTCCAAGGACAATAATATATAAAGTTGGATATTATTCTTGGAGTTTGGCATTACCTAGACATTTATCCTTACTGAACCTTATTGCCAATACATCCTTAATGCAGAACGAGCCTGCACTAGTAGGAAAAAACTTATAGGTGGAATCACTTTCTGTGGCGCACCAAATATTCCATGCGCCACAGAATATACAGAAAATATTCAGTGGCGCATGGCAGCTGGTGCCCCACAGAATTCTGGCCCTTTATGTGGCGCATCTTTTGCAAATGCATCACTGAATGACAACATTTTGTGACGCATGGGGTCGGATGCGTCACAGAAATATGATGGGACATGCCACCAATAATTGGGTCTCAACCTTCTCGGCTAATTCTATGCCGCATGGTGGCAAATGCGCCATAGAATTAAAACTTTCTCCTTTATAGTTTTGCAAAAACGAAAAGAAAATGATAAAGTGTTTAATAAATAAAATCCTTTAAGAAATAGTTAGATATTAGTGTCTAGTTGGTATAAAAAAATTGAAATATGAATTTTTAACATTTTTGCAAAAATAACTTATTTTTTTTGAACGGGCATAACTTTTACATACGACGTCAAACAAATGCGTTTAATACCTAAAAAAACAAGAGAAAAACTGGACTGTGATTTCACCCGGGCTTGCCCGGTGAAGTTTTCTCTGATCCTAGAAATTCGAAAAGGAAAAAAGTTATTTCAAAGGATGATTTTTCTCTATAAAATCAAAAAAAATTGAAAAAAAGAACTGTGGCGCATGGCAGCTGGTGCGCCCCAGAATTACTGGGCGGGATTCGAAATTTGAATCCCACAGCCGGCTCCTCCTTATCCTCTCCCCTTCTCCTCTCATTTCCTCCTCCTCCTCTCCTCCACTTCTCCTCTCACTTTCCTCCTCTACTTCTCCTCTCTCCCCCTCCTCCACCGACTTCCGACCGAGCCACCTACGACCATGGCCACGGGCACCACGGGCTCCGACAAAATTTCGGTGAAAATCGAGCGGCGCTAGATCCAAATCTAGATAGGGTCGTAGCCTTTTTTTTAATTCAAAATAACAATTCTATGGTGCACTTTGTGCTGGGTGCGCCACAAAAGTTTTGTCCTTTTGTGGCGCACCGTCGGATGCACCACAGAATTATATTTTAGTGGCAAGCATTCTATTGCGCACCCATAATGCACCACAAAATGTGTTGAAATTGGTGCGCCACTGGTAGCCTATTTCCTACTAGTGCTTGTATCAAAAAACCTGCAACACTGCACTAGACCCAATGTACTTTCTTCTTATAATAGTTGACATTCCCTGAATCCCAAGTCCCCCTTGATGATTAGGAGGTGCACACTACATTCCATTTAGCAGGTCAATATTTCTTTTTCTTGCTATTGTCTTGCCCAAAATTCTTGATCGACATTAAACCAATCGATGTAAGACTCTTTTGGTATTTGGAAGAAAAAAATCACATACAAAATCATATTACTTAGTACTGAATTTATGAGAACCAATCTACCACTCAGGGATAGTAATTTTTCTTTCCTTCTACTTAACTGTTTTTTTAGCACCTCCTCAACATGTTTCTATTGAGCAATGTTATCTTGTGTAAATGAATCGGAATGCCTAGATAACTGACTCAAATCTGACCATGCCCACAGCCAAATAACTCAACATAGAGGTTAGGGTCATCAAGTGCCACACCGAAATAAAATAATTTACTTTTTTGAAAGTTAATTTTTAGACCTAAAAGCTGCTCGAAAGATGATCTAATTAATTTTAAATTTCTTGCCTTTTCGAGGTCATGTTCATAAAGAGAACTATATCATCAACATAATGAAGAATATGAAAAATATATACCGCACCATCCACCAGATGTTAGACTATGCCTTTAATTTGGCCATTGTTTTTTGCGCGCTCAATAATTATTTCTAACATATCAATAACTATGTTAAATAGTATTGGTGATAAGGGAACACCATGTACTGATCCAACATCACCACTGACTTTGATGGCTACCCTTCCTCCAATTCTTTCTATGAATTAAAGCGCGTCACTCTTAATTATTTCATTCTGAGAGTTTGCTGGAGGAATGACCACTTGACTTTGCCGTTAGCCTTTTTTTAGTCGATCTTACGTATTACTCCATTCAGCTTTTTATTATGCAGCTCATTAACCATTTCATGTAGGATCACTAACCCATTTAGGATAGTACGACCTTGCATAAAATTGCCTTAGTCAGATGTACAACATGATTAGCCACCGAACTAAGCCTATTATTTGCGCTTTTGGTGAATTTTTTAGGCTAACATTTGGAAGACATATTGGCCTATATTTCTCATCCTTTTTGATTCATTAACCTTTGGCAAAACAAATTATCTCACCAAAATTTAGGCGAATAGGTCAAGTTGTCCACATGAAGAGCATTGAACAAATCGAGCAAATCTGCTTTTACTATATACAAGAAGTTCTGATAAAACTCAGCTGGAAAACCATCTTGACCCGAGAGTTTGTTGTGTTTCTTTTGGAAGGCCGCCTTTTTTAGTTTCTCCTCAGACTAAGGTGCAGTAAGGTGGGTGTTCTCCTCATCGAAAACTTATGAATGTCATATATTCGAGTTTCGTCCATCGAAAAGTTACCCTCCTACAGGTCCCCAACGAATTGTTATAATACTTGGTAATATAGGATTTGAGTTGCTCATGTCCTTTGATCCGGCCCTCATCTTGAGCAAGAGAGCGAATAACTTTATTTCGATGTTTGCCATAAGCAAGACTACTAAAGTATTTTGTATTTGAATATCCTTCCAAAATGAATTGGGCTTTTGATTACCATTTTTTTTTGGAAAAGGGGCGCCCCAGCCTCCGCATCAGGGTGATGCATACGGCCTTTATTGCTTTTATTATGAAATATTCAAAAAATCTTACAATTTATGGATCACAAAGGGTTGAGACATGAATCAACCAGCGAAAAAAGTGGAACATCATGTAACGCCTATGCATTAACATGCTATTCTATTTGCACATCGCCAGCCGAATTGGGTGAACAACTCCTGCATGACCGTCTCCAAACGGTTGCACCCAATATCCATGCCCTGCCGTCGGTCCTGCGACTGGAGATAAGACCACGTACGGATCCAGTGCGTGGCCAAAGGAATAACCTGCAAGAAAGAGGTATTTTTGGCTCTGTTAAAAATGTAATCATTCCGGACATGCCATATAGCCCAAAGTAGCGCACAAGCCCCACTCTTATTAGGGTTTTTTCTTGCTTGCTTACTCCATGCAACCAATTTCCAAACAAATTCGGTATACTAGTTGGTGGAGTTAAATTGAAAGCCACATGTACGATGCGCCAAATAACACGTGCAAGTGGACAAGATATGAACAAATGTTGTATCGTTTCCTCTTGATCACAAAAACAACATTTAGTATTCCCATTCCAATTTCGCTTAACCAAATTATCCTTTGTTAAGAGTACTCTCCGATGAAGAAACCACATAAAAATTCTAATTTTTAGTGGCACCTTAATTTTCCAAATATATTTACGAAGGTATTTTGTATGGCCATTCATAAAATCTAGGTACATTGACTTGACGGTAAAAACTCCAGAGTTAGTTAACCCCCAAATAAATGTATCTTGAACAACACTCAGATTAACACCCATCAATTGATTAACTAAATGTAACCAGCGGAACCATTTGTTCCCTGTGAGGGCTCTCCTGAACTCAATGTTTGGATGCTCATGCTCTAGTACATACGCCACATAAACTTGTTTCCTATGAGTTATGTTATACAAAGTTGGATATTGAACTGCTAGCGGGGTATTGCCCAACCAAACATCTTCCCAAAACCTAGTGTTCTGTCCATTACCAACTTGAAAGGAACCTCTGGAAAAGAAATCTTCCTTAACCTTCATTAGTCCCTTCCAAAAAGCAGAATCTGTTGGTGTTGATTGTACTTGAGACAAAGATTTCGAATGGAGGTATTTGTTTGTGATAAGCTCCTGCCAAACCCCTTCCTCTTTTAGGAGTTTAAACAGCCATTTAGAGAGTAGACATTTATTTTTTAACTCTAGAACTTCTACCCCGAGACCTCCTTGATCTTTAGGTCTACAAATAATGTTCCATTTGGTAAGCCTATATTTCTTTTTATGACCAACACTCTACCAAAAGAAGCGAGATCTATAAAAATCTAATCTTTTTTGTACCCCTTTTGGGATTTCAAGAAAAGATAACATAAACATGGGTAATCTTGTTAGTACCGAGTTTATTAAAATTAATCTATCTCCATACGATAGGAGCTTGCTCATCCTAGACGCTAATTTCTTTTCAAAGCGATCTTCTGTCGATTTCCACTCTGCATTTGTCAATTTTCTAAAATGAATGGGGATTCCCAAATACCGAAATGGGAGAGCACCTACCTCGCACCCAAATAGCTCTCTATATTGGTTCTCAACATCCTTTGCCTTTCCAAAACAGAAAATTTCACTCTTTGAAAATTAATTTTTAGGCCGGATAACTATTCAAAAATGCAGAGAATGAGTTTCATATTTAGAGCTTTCTCCAAATTATGATTCATGAAAAGTATTGTGTCATCTGCATATTGTAAAATCGAAATCCCTCCGTCCACTAAATGTGGTATAAGCCCCTCAACTTGGCCATCTTCTTTTTCTCTTGCAATTAAAATAGCCAGCATGTCGGCAACAACGTTAAAAAGTATAGGTGAGAGCGGGTCACCTTGTCTTAATACCTTTCGTGTTTGAAAATAATGACCTATGTCATCATTAACTCTAACACCAACACTACCTTTTTGAACAAAGTCATTAATCCACCTACACCAAATTGGATCAAAGCCTTTCATCCGCATTGCTTGATGTAGGAAATGCCAATTGACCTTATCATATGCTTTTTCAAAATCAATTTTAAACAACACCCCGTCCATATTTTTCCGATGAATTTCATGTATAGTCTCATGAAGCACCACTACTCCCTCTAGGATATGGCGTCCCGGTAAAAAGACGGTTTGAGTCGGACGAATTATTTTATGAGCAATTTTGGAAATCCGAAGGGTTGCTACCTTTGTAAAGATTTTGAAACTAACATTAAGCAGACAAATTGGTCTATATTGCTGTATTTGTGATGTGTCCTCTTTCTTTGGCAATAAAATGATTGTACCAAAATTCAGTTGGAAAAGAGGTAACTCTCCTCTTTGAAACTGATCTATCATAGCCATGAAATCAATTTTTATAACTTTCCAAAATTTCTTATAGAATTTAGCAGGGAACCCGTCTGGTCCCGGAGCTTTATTGTTTTCCATATGATCGATAGCCTCAAACACCACTTTTTCAGTTATTTTGGCTATTAAAATTGCGTTTTCTTCACTTGAGAGTTGCGGGATATCATGCACATGATTCTCTGTGAGGGTAAAATTGTTTTTATCCAGAGCCCCAAACAGTCTTTTATAATATTCTGAGATGTAAGTTTTTAAATTTTCTTGACCCACAATTATCCCTTCGTCTTGCTCAAGTTGAAATATTTTTTCCGTCTATGCTTCCCGTTTGCAATAAGATGGAAGTACTTTGTGTTATCTCCCCCCTCCTGAACATATTTTACCTTTGCCCTTTGCGCCCATTTAGACTCTTCGTCACGTCTAAGTTGAGCTAAAATTTCATTTGCACTCTTCAATGCATCCCTTTTGGCTGCATTTAGAGGGGTATTTTCTGCTTTAACATCAAGTTGATCAATAAGCACTAGTAGGCGCTCTTTTTCTTTTTTGTAAACACCACTTAAATTCTGATCCCAACCTTTCAAGAAATTGCGCAACTGACGAATTTTGCGTTGCCAAATCTCAATTGGGGAGCCACCCAGGGGGACCGAATGCCACTCCCATACCACTACATCATAGAAGCCTTCCTTCTGAAGCCAATGCAACTCGAAGGAGAAGAGTGCTTTATTTCCTAAGAAAGCTTGGTCCCCGGTATCTAATATTAGTGGTGTATGATCTGATCAAGTTCTAGGCAAAGCATGGACCGAAGCAAGGGGATATTTTTGTTCCCAGTCCGTGGTGGCTAGGACTCTGTCCAACTTCTCATAAGTTGGCGTCACCCTATTATTAGCCCAAGTATATTGTCGTCCAGAGAGATCTATTTCTCTCAAACTCAGACTTTCAATTATAGCATTGAACAAAAAGGGCCACCTAGTATTAAAATTGTGATTATTCCTCTCCTCTTTGCGGCGGATAATATTAAAATCTCCTCCACATAGTAGTGGTAAAGAATCAGATTCACACATTCGAACCAACTCGGCTAAAAACTGTTGTTTATTTTCATCTTGAGCTGCACCATAAACTACTACTAACGCCCATTCAAACCCATCATATTTTGAGACTACATGAAATTTGATGCAATGATCTCCCGAAATTACCTTTGTAATTCGAAGAGAAGAATTATTAAAGCCCACTAAAATACCACCCGATCTCCCTTGTGGAGGTAGGCAATACCAGTGAAAATCAAGACCACCAGATATATGAGATAAAAAAGGACTGGAGAAATTAGACCTGCCTGTTTCTATGACCGCGAAGAAATCTAATTTTTTCTCCCTAATAGTTTCATTCACTCTTAAATGCTTAACTGTATCCGCAAACCCGTCACTATTCCAAAAACAACCTTTCATCGTTTAAACAATTAATCTTTAATTAATCTAGCACTTCTACGAGGGACCGCAGAAATCACTTTTTTAATTTTTGGTTTAACACCTTTTTTAGCCTTAGTTCGCATGATTTTTTGATCCTTGTGATCATTATCATCATGGAAAGCCTCCTCGTCCAAGTCCTTGCTTAGATTAGTGGCTACATCCAAAGCCGAACTACTAGAAACATCTTCCCCTCTTCTCAGATCATCTTCATTTTTCTTAAGAAAGGTAATTGTTCGCTGTAAATCTAAATATTTAATTTGATTGATAGAAGAATTAATCTCAGTCGGAGAAAAACCCAAGGACACCCCCAATCTCGAAGCCCTATTTATAACAATTTCATTCGGAATAGAATTAATTGAAGACGAGCACACGTTTAGTACCTGAAACAGAAGTGTCATCCCGAGCTGCGGCTCGCTGTTGTGCCCGCTCGAGCTGCGTTAAGTCTGCATTTGGCTGCACCCGGAGGCGGTCACTTGACCTCACGTCAAATGCCATCTCCTTTGGGATGCCACCGTAGTTGATCACCTCCTCCGTCGTGTAGCGCTCTCCGAGAAACACTCCTGTCCCTCTAGGAGCAGAAGACGTGTGGCATGAGTTCGAACCAGCATTCCCTCCTGGAGTACGTGGTGAACTGGCTGGCGAAGAAGTTGCCGCATAAGGCGACGTTGCCGCAGAAGGCGACACAGTGAAAGTAGATGGCACCCCCGTGGCGAGGACCTCCTGTCCTGCCAGCACAAGGGCGTCACCCACATGATCATCAACCCCAAGTGAAGTCTTTGAGACCGAAACACTTGGGGAAGGAGATGAAAGGGACACGTTCTCTGATTTCCGGCTGTAGCTCGAACCAGAACTCCCTCCTGGAGTACGTGGTGAACCAGCCAACGGAGACTTCTCACCCAGTGGCGAAGCATAGCTAATTCCCACCATTGCCGAGACCTTCTGTCCCGCACCCAACACTGGTTCCGGGAAAAGTTGTGACGAGTTACAACATTTGAAAGCTGCGGGTGCTGACGCCGCCGCCAAAGCCCGATCAACGGCTTCCTCTTCCTCTACCATATCCGACCATAACCTGTGTGGGGTAGACAGGGACCCAAATTTTGAAGGCACCTCCTTTCCTTGAGCATTAGGTGTTGAAAAACCTGGTTCAAAAGAACCAAACTAAATGTGAACTTGTTTCGTAGGTGGCTGCTTATTTTGATCCGCATGTGTCTCCATAGAAGGCTCTTTATCCTTCGGATCAGCATCTCGTTTTGAATTATCCTTATCATCGTGAGAATCATCCGAACCCTTTTTAACACTATCATGTTTAGGATCTGAATCATCACCCCCAGCCCCATCTTTAGGCTCGGCATCCTCCATCACCTCATCAATCTCTTGATTTTCCACCTCAAAGCGGAGCATGTAGCCTACCCCATCGTAGGTATGATCAGCTCTAGCCCGATCAGTGACCCAACAGCAAAAGAGCTAAGTAATCTTTGCGAAGGGTGTCTGGACAACCTCTAACACGTACCCACAAATCAACCAACTGATAAGTCTCCACATCATCCGACAAATCCTCAAAATTCAGGGAACACGGACCCCCTTCAACTTGGATCATGCCAATTTTTTTGAGACGCAAGAAATCAGCCTTTGTCGGATAAACCACCCGAAAACTCTCATCTTCAATGTGTTCGATGTCCCATTGTTGATCACCCGGAACCAACCAGGGGGCTAGCCAGCTCCCTGGCTATTTCTTTCCTCGACATAGTGCCACCTGAGACTCTAATTCGACCCACCTTGCCACTATCCTGCTTAATATGAATACCTTCACTTTTAGGTATAGCGAAATAGCACAAGTCGTTGTTTGCCAGCCCATACATAGTAGCAACCGGCTTTGGCATACTAGGTAGGGGGCAGTCCTTGGACGCGTGCGTTGCAACCTGACAATACACACACAACGGAATAGTGCAATCGATTGCCTTGTGACCGGTGTTCAAACATCGGAAACACAGAACCTTGTCAGCTTTTTTCGCAGCCTTTGCCACCGGCTGTTTTGTATCCTCTCCCCCGTTAGTGACCAAACCTCCCTGTGGCTCAACCGACTGGACCTGAGTAGCAGTAGCCCGGTCGGCCGCTGCATCAACAACACTAGAACTAGTCGATGCAGCAACAAGTTGTGCTACGGCTTGAACTACTTGCTTCTGAATATCCTGTGAGAGATTCTGAACCAAAGGAGTGTTACGACCTCTGATCGCAGGTCCAAACCTGCCTCTACTTGATCGACCTCCGCGGCCTCGACCACCAAAACCCTCTGGCCTCTGTTGCCGAAATCGCTGATCACCATACCCTCCTTGATTTCTAAAACCTTGTCTGTTACCGTGATCACCATGATAGCCTTCCACAAATTCTCCAAAATCTCCATGGAAACCAGCAGCTTCTCGGTTCTCTCTACCCCAGTTAGAACGCTGATCCTGCCTAGCACCTCCTCCTTGGTGCATGTTGGAACCGTGTGTCCCAAAACTATCACTGAAAGCACGAAACTGGTTATTATTACCGTATCCATTGCCATGTCCGGAGCTTTCGCCTTGTTCAAAAGACCGACCCTGCTGGAACCCTGCTTCCCGAGAATCATCCCCCGACGACCTCTCTCCTTGATCATAGGATCTGAGCCTTGGGTTGAAATTGTTGTTTTGTCCTCCAAAACCTCTACCTCCCATGTTTCCCGCAGCATGATAGTTATTGATTATACAACATGTCATTTAATATTGATTACCATTTGAGCTCATGTTCCCGAAGAAGACGAACGATCTACACACTGGATTGATTTTCAATTCGATCTATTGCGTATACAGCGGTCGTACCTCAACAAAGTCTCTAATCATCAATATTAAATGACAACCGAATGTAGTCATCCCAATTCATACTTGAACTTATGTTTACATTGCGTGCGCATTTACATTGCGCGCGCATCCCAGTCGTTAGTAGTATGGTAGCGTGGTCTAAACAATGCCTTGATACATTCAAGAACCCGTACGAAGACCAACGAAAATTTTCATTCTCAATCTAAGTCCATTCGTATACGGTCTAACTTCTCGTATGTAGGCTCTACGAGGCTATTAGCCAAAGTTAACCGCCTCCCAGTCATTGAAAATTTTCTTATCAAGGTTGTTGATTAAAGCATTGAACTATAGAGGACAATTTTGCCGAAGCTACCTCTTCTCTTCTCATCGGTAATCTTAGCAAGTTAAATTCTCTTATAATAGTAGGATGCGGATTATCTTTTGCCAAGATTATCAACTCACCGAGAAAAGCAGGTTTATATTCATTTTGGGTTGGTCCATTCATGACTACTATACTCTACGTGGAAAGGATTGAGCCTAGCTCACTTGGCTAATGAAGTGGATGTACAACCTAGTCAACCAGGTTCAAATCATCACGGGAGCGAATTTGGGTTCTTATAATTTATAAGACAACTCGCTATGGGAGCTTCCCCCACAGCTTTCCTTCAAAAAAAACTCACGTGAAATTGCAACTTTGTTGCGGATATGGTTCATAATATGAAAATCAACACCCAAACTTGTCTACACATCTCCACATCCATTGTGTTTTTTCTCACGCCAAGTAATAAGCCCCCGGATCTACCACGGAGTGGATGAGAAATCCATGTAAAATCTACACCACCAGATAGGCATCTAAGTAGATTTGCGCAGAAATCATGTTTACAAGTTTCCGAAATACCCACAAATCCAACTTATAATCCCGAATATAATCGTATATATGTAAATATTTAACCAAGTGCCAAAGACAGTTGTTGTTCAATAACATGCCATTCATTGGAAAACAATTAGAGATTCAAATAACTTTTTCTTTTATGTTGCGTTTTATTCCTTTTAAGAGAGGCCGCTTTAGATTTCCTTTAGATTTCCGGTTTGATACTTTCAAGTCATATAATGAGCTGAGCATCACCTCACCCAAGCAGAGCCACCTCCGTTACCTCACCAACAAGATGTGAAAAGAGTTGAACATCAATTGTGTCATGCAGCTCATCCTCATTCATATGACTTACACAAGATGACTGTTAACTAATTGAGCTGCAAATGTCTAAATGCTTTAGTCGATTTTTTGGTCACTATTACCCAAGTTTCTAGACACATAGAAAGAGTAAGAATATCTTCTCCACACAAATATGTCTAGCACCTCCAAAATGTGCCCAATTTGGTAATTTCGGACACATGTCCAACACAATTAGAGTGCTGCCCGTCGGCAGACCACCATAAATCCAGCTTCTAAAATATAGACACTCAAAGTCTAGCCCTATCATAGTAGGGCGCCAAATATAAATCTCGGCCACATCACACAACACATCAATGCATATATATCATTTTTTGACCCCTTTGCCCTTGTTTTCTTCTCCTCCGTGATGCATGTGACATCCTCTACAAAGCAATTCTACATATCTGGGCTCATGTTTGTCATATCGGTGTACATGATCTTGTGGGTCTCCCCTTTTTTCTAGAGTTCCCTATCGCCATGCATCTCCCTGAGATTTTAGCTTTCCATGCAATGTGGGAGTATACGAAATAATTGCATGAAGAAACTCAATGTTGCTGAATTCAGAGTCACTTGATTTTGAATCATTTGGCGTTTGCAACACCTTCTAAAAGGAAAATGACTTGAAATTCGTTCGAGAGGACTAAGATTGAACGAATGGCTAAACATGTTGGAAATCACACATGATTGATGTATGTGATCCATTGGGTGCAGCCATGAGCGGTAGATTCATCTACTTCGTTGATGAGTTGAATAGATATATTAGGATTTATCTATTTAATGAGAAATAAGTTTGAAACATTTGAATATGTTCAAAGAATTTCAACTTGACGTAGAAAAGCATCGTAACAATAATATCTATGATGAGTTCATAGAAGGGATTATTTAAGTTACAAGTTTAGCACAAGACATCTAAGTGTTGTGGAATTAATTCCACAAATTATGCCTCCCTAAAACACCACAAAAGTATGGTGGGTTCGAGAGACATAATCAGACCGTGTTTTGACATGGAATATCAAAGATGTAAATTGAAATTGCCATTATATTTTTGAAGAGCTATGCTTTAGAGACTACCGTTTTTACACTTAAAATAGTACCATTATATATGATCCACTGAATTGACAACCATATGATATATGGGACGGGAAGTTACCCAACGGTCTTTTCTTCATTTTTTGTATGCAAATGAGTTTGCAACCAAAATGGATAAATATCTTTGTATGTTATCCCAAGGACGCATTGGGAATTCTTTCCCCTTTAAATAAAGACAAAGTGTTGTTGTGGCTGAAAATGGCTTATTTCCGAGAAGGATGTTCTCGTGAAAGTTTTGAGTGGGAGGATAATATAATTCAATAACTAAGATGAGCAGAGTGGCGCAACACCATAATTGTTCTGGAAGCGGCCATGTCGCCCATGACACCCACAACTACAAGTTGATGTAGCTCCGGAGATTGAATTATATATTGAACCTCACTAGTCGGGCACGCTTTCGTAATCGAATAATAAGAATTTGAGAACAAAGTATTATTGTAGGACAACAGTAAACCAATTGTATACAAGGAAGCGATGATGGGCCCTTAACTCCGTAAAAATGGTTGAATGCCATAAAATCCAAGATAATATTCATATACGAAATCAAGATTGGAACTTGCTAAAATAAAAATGAGTCTATAAACAGAAGTGGATGTCCCATCCATAAAGGTTCGAGTTGTCAAAAATTGTTTACGACAAAGTTCAAGAAATTGACTACATTAAGATTTGGATCTTCCGTAGTGAAACCTTAAATCTGAATGGATTATTCTAGCAATCGCTGCATATGAGTTATGCCGGGTAACAAACTTGTGTTCCTTAGTTGGAGTACTGACCAAGGACGTATAACTGATACATCTGAGGGAGTTGTTGATCCCGAGATAGCTAGAAAGGGGAATGCAAATTTCCATGATAGAAGTATGCAACACGGAGATGATATCTTCATTGAATCAAATAGACAAATGAATTTTTGATTTCATTATGAACAACGAAGATGCTTGCTTTTGCAAGAAATTAAGTGAGAGCGCTACGACATATTCATGATACTTTATGTAGATGACATATCAGTGGCTGAAAAATCATGTATATTTACTTCACATAATTAAAAGTTTCACTGAAAATAGTTTTCACTGAAAGGACTTAGACCAAAAACTATGTTAGGCATCTAAGATTCACGGAGATGAATTGATGCGCTTAAAAGGTTGGTTCAAAGTACATAAAAGAGATACCGAAGTAGTTCGATATGGAAACATCTAGAAGTGTTATTGTTACATGGCGTGTTAACAAGACTTGAGTGTGTTCGACACTTGATGAGTTTAGACAGATGAGTATTTTTGTTTCAATCATAAACGCCATGATATGTACACAACCAGATATCCTATGCAGTAATATAGTTACAAGCATTTACCAGAGTGATTCATGTGATGATCACTGGACAACAGTATGATATTCTTGGGTGCTTTGGAATGACGAAGAATTTATTTTGGGTACGAAAGTGACAAACATATCGCTGTAATATGTTACACCGACAGGAGTTGTGTCACATATCCGAATAAAATTAATTTTGATCTCAATAAGGCTATATGTGTTTTCAATGAAAGTGCCACAATAGGATGGAAGGAAGTTCCATGTTGGTTTTGGATGAGTTCCAAAGTTCAACAATATGACGGATTCTACAAATGAGGATAAGTGTACTGTCGTTGTGAGAAATGGCATACAACAACCTAAGGCTAAATATATCATTGCTATGACTAGCAAACGATAGCTAAGTATATCGTTGTTTTGACAACAAATTTTGAGTCAAGAAGTTCCTGCGAACTTGGTGTAATTCCATGTGTGTCAGATCTATGAAGCTATATTGTTTTGACAGTATTAGCAACGTGATTCAGACCGATGAACCAAAGGTTCCACCATGTGACCAAGGCTATACAAAGTCATGCCTAATCTCATTCGGAATGAGTCATGCGTAGAGACGCAAAATATATGCAATATACATACGAACGTGAAACGTTCACATTCCGTTGACTAAAACCTCTTCTATGAGCTAAAGATGATCATCACCAGAAGGCCATTTTAGTTGGATCTTTACAAGTGTTAACTAGATTATTGACTCTAGTGCAAGTGGGAGACTGAAAGGAATATGCCCAAGAGGCAATAATAAAGTGGTTATTATCTTATTCCATGTTTATGATAAATGTTTATTTCTCATGCTAGAATTGTTTTAATTGGAAACGATAATACATGTGTGACTAATGAACAAATAAGAGTTCCTAGTAATGCCTCTCGTTTAACTAGCTCGTTGATTAACTGATGATTAAGGTTTCCTGATCATGAACATTTGATGTTGTTAATAACGAGATCACGTTATTAGGAGAATGACGTGATGAACACACACCCAAATTAAGTATAACAATACGATCAAGTCATTAAGTTTACATTGTTGTACTCATTCGAAGTAATCCTAATCCTTAAACCATGAGATTATGTCAATCACTAACACCGGAAGAATGTTTTTATAACATCAAACGTCACACCGTAACAGGGTGACTATAAAGGTGGTGTTGGGTATTCCGAAAGTATTAGTTGAGTCTCATGGATCAAGAAGTGGGATTTGTTCATCCAGATGACAGAGAGATATACTCTGGGCCCTCTCGGTGATATCACATCGACACTGCTTGCAAGCACGTGACTAGGTCACAAGGATGTCATATCACAGAACGAGTAAAGAGTACTTGTCGGGAACGAGATCAAACTAGGTATAGATGATACCAATGATCGGATCACGGACAAGTAAAATATCGCGAGACAAAAGAAATTGGTTATGAAGTTTTTGGTTAACACGATCACAAGATTCATCGTCGAATATGTAGGAGTCATTACGGATCTCCAGATCCCGCTATTGACTATTGATCGGAGAGGTGTCTCGATCATGTCTACATTATTCACGAACCGTAGGGTGACACACTTAAGGTTTGTCGACGCTTTTGGGTAGACACGGAATTTCGGAGAAAAGTTTGGACATCACCGAAATTGTTTCGGTTAATATTGAAATAGTTCAAGGAGTTAATTATCAATGGTTGCCAATGGTTGTTAATAGAATTAACAAATGAACCAAGGGGGTAAGTGTTAATGTTGGTTAATAGAATTTACAAATATTAAAAAGAAATGAAATTGTTTTATTTAATAAAGAAAACCCCTTGGAATTTTGAGTGGGAATTGACGAGAGAATGAGTGAGTTGAGTGGAGACTCCACTCACATGATAAGGGGAGAGGTGGGGGAACTCCAATTTTGTGGCTCCCTCCCCCTCCTATATAAAGAGGGGTGTAAGCTCCCTCTCCCCACACACTTGCCTCTCTCTCCCTCCTCCCGCTGCTCCACCTTCCAGCCATCCGTTTGGCGAAGCCATGGCCGATTAGTTTCTCCACCACAGCACGCCGTCGTGCTGCTGGAGTTTCCGGTGGTTCTACTACTTCCGATGCCCCGCTGGATCGAGTGAACGGAGGTCGTCATCAAGCCGTACGTGTGAACGAGTACGGAGGCGCTGCCCGTTGCAGCGCACATCTTCAGGATCTTGGGATCGACGAGTGAAGAACTACATCATCCACGAGAGTTATTCTCGAAACGCTTACAGTGTTCGAGGGTTAGTTCTCTTGGAATATGTTCCACTCGTTACGAGATTATCCTAGACTAGATCTTGGCTTGTTGGTTTGTTTGCACCGTAGGAATTTTTTTTTCTATGCTACGAACCCATCAGTGGTATCAGAGCCGTGTCTATGGGTAGATGTTTTGTATGGGTAGAACACATATGTGTATGTGGGTGTTGATGATCATGTTATTGCTTCCTCTGTATATTTTGTATCTTAGTGGCACAGTGGGATAAAGCGGCCCAGACTAACCTTACATGTCCACGTACATGAGACTTGTTCCACGATTGACATGCAACTTGTTTTGCATAAGTGGCTTTGCGGGTGTCTGTCTCTCCCACTATAGGTAAGATATAAAAAAGAACGGGTTGCTAATAATATTTTCATCACCGTTTTAGTTTCATGTTCGTATGTAAGACTTGTTCTATCTTCGAAAGCCCTAAGCCACGTAAAATTTGCAAAAATAAATTAGAGGACGTCTAACTTGTTTTTGCAGGGCATGTGATGTTATATGGTCAAAGTTACAAATTTGATGTATGAGATGATACCTTTTGTAAATTATGACAAACCGGCAGGAGCCAAATGGTTGACTTTTAAATTTATGGCCTGCGTGCTAAATATCATATCTAGATGATATGTTGTAAATTTGGAGAACAATCAAGAAAGAGGCACCATGGACCTTGGTGCCACGCCGGTGTCGAAGAGTGACTCCCACGGAACAGGCATAGTCACACCTTGAAGAATAGTTCGAAGGGAGATTGAACACGGAGGTCAAACAACCCTCGAGAGGCACGGCGACGGTGCTCGCCGGGCCTGGAGAGGGACAATCACAACAGAGATGGACACCGGCCCGTACCTAGGTTCACGGCTCTCAAGAGGAGATAACACCGCTACTCCTGCTTGTCTGTATTCCACTGCAGAGGTTACAATACAATGAGCTTGCCGAGGGCTCTTTTGAGGCAGTTTGGTGCTTGGAGAGGGACACAATGGTTGTCTTCCTCCTCCAGCAGTTGGCTGTTCTACTCGCTTGGCTAGGGTTACAAGGGTTTAGCAAGCAAACAGCCGATCCTTCTCTACGGTGGAGCTCTTGCTCCTTTTATAGGCGCCTCGAGCATCTTCCACAGGTCAGTGGCGCGGAGGTGATGGAGTCCACTGTTGCCGAAACCTCCATGGACGCGGTCCATCCACGATAAAGTTGGGTGCGGTGGCCGACAGGCAGCAGACCACACAGAACGGCTCGCAGGGGTTGCAGTGGGCGTGGTGGAGCCCACGATGACGATCTTCTTGGAGCATTGCGCCATCCAGCCGCTTTATCACCAAAGAGGAGAGTCCCAGCTGTCCTGGCGCGGGCGGCGCAACTTTGTTGACTCTTTTATCACCAGAATGGCAACAGGAGTGCTCGCGTCACTCTACGGCTGCTGCAGAGGCCATGTTCGACCTGCAGCGCTTGCTTGGCCGTGAAGTGTCTCCACAGGCCCACAGAGGCATGTGGAGAGGTTTCCGTTGACTTCCCTCCAAGCGAAGTGAGCCTTCGGGAGTCTCTTGAAGCTTGTGGTCCTCTTCAGGCACTGGCTTCCTCTTCAGGCCCTCAAGAGGAGTTGCCTCTCGAGGGTCTCTCCAAGCGGTGGCTTGGTCCTTAGTCGTTTCGTCTGATCTGTCAGTGTGTGAGGCCTGAGGAGAGTGGGCTCTGCACACCCCAGTCCTCACTGGGCCGTAGCCGGTGGAATGGTGGAGATCATGCCAAGATGCACAAGATGGAGATTAAGTGCGAGAAGGATCATATCATATCACATTATCCATGCATGTGATATTAATCCTTTTATGCATCTTATTTTGCTTAGATATTTGCTTAGATCGCGACAGTAGCATTATAAGATGATCTCTCTCACAATTAATATCAAGATAATAATATGTTCTTCCTTAGTATGCACCGTTAAGAAAGTTCATCGTTTCGAAGCACCACGTGATGATCGGGTGTGATAGACTCAACGTCCGCATACAACGGGTGTAAGCCAGATTTACACACGCAAATACTACGGTTCTACTTGGCGAGCCTAGCATGTACAAACATGGTCTCATAACACGTAACCTAAAGGTAAAGCGTGAGTCATATGGATGATATGATCAACATGTCGATGTTCGCCTTTACAGCTGCACCATCTCTCGTGTTGATCGGTTATTGGTGTAGTGAATTTGGTTCATGTAATCACTAAAACGACTAGAGGGATGTTGTTTTTGAGTGGGAGTTGGCGTAATAATTTAGAATTAGTTTAACTCCATATATCTATCATAAACATAGTCTAAAATTGTCTTTGCATGAATATTTGTAGTATTGGCATCCGTAGTCCACTACGCACTGGGCTTGTTAGTTGAGATCAAAACTGTTCAAAATCTGGTATTTACTCTATGGACTGGTACCATATTGTAAGTAATTAATTATGTATAGAAAAGTTTTAAAGTTCTATTGTAAACTTCCGGTTACTTTAAAATTTCTCCATGTGATTTGGAATCTAAAATGAGCAACAATTCTTATTGGTGTCTAAATTCATTCTTGTCTCCGTGAAACTCAATTTTCGAATTTGTTTGATAATTGAGGAGAACGATGGAGCTGAAAATTTGTTTTCAGAAATGAATGAGGTATGAGATATGACTGATATCTAGGATCTTGCTTTGGTTACAAGTTTTTATTAATTTCAGTGGGAGTACGTGAGCTCATATTGTATGAGTATTTACTATAAGATAGAAGGTGCTAGGCATCTCGATATCCAAATTAGTTTGACACTGATTCATATCCAATCTAATTGAGCCATGGTAGCTTCATCATGACAGGATTCATTATGGGATGGATAAATAGTTCAAGTGAATTTGTTCATTGCATTAAAAGACCACTAATAGTGAAATCCAGAAGAACACTTATCATATGATGATCAACTTCAACATAAAACTCCAAAGGGTGTTAGTACTCACTATTCACGTCTAGGATTTTGTTCCTATTTGATTGACACATATTTTGATTTTGAATGCTTCTTCCGCATAGAGAGGAAAAACTTGAAAAGGAACTGCAAAAGTATTTTGCAGAAAAGAAAAGACTAGAAAGTCTAGTTCAGGTGTATATGGCTGATATACATGTTATAGATATTTTTCCTATTTGTCAGATACTGTAATTCTTGGGTATTTGTACTAGATTGGTTGATATGAACTGTCATACAACTCAATACAAGAACACAATGGCCTAAGTGACTTACGAGGAATGTGGTAACAATACGTAACGAAAATATGATGATTTGTTATTATTTCGTAGTTGGTATTATGCCTAGCCCGCGAGATTTATTCTAAAATAACTTAATAAATTTTAATTTGTTCTGGTCTAAATAAAACAAGTAGTTGTTCACATTTTGACCATAATCCATAGAAGATGGATAAGTTATTATAAATCTTGTTGGTAAAACATATATCTATAATACTAACGCTAAACGCCGCAAGGCTAATGATTTGAGTTCCACATAATTGTGGAACCGCCATTTAAGTCATATTAGAAATAATTGCATGAAGAAACTCAATGTTGTTGAATTTCATAGTCACTTGATTTTGAATCATTTGGCGCTTGCAACACCTTCTAAAAGGAAAATGACTTGAACTTCGTTCGAGAGGCCTAAGATTGAACAAATGGCTAAACATGTTGAAAATCACACATGATTGATGTTTGTGATCCATTGGGTGTAGCCATGAGCGGTAGATTCAACTACTTCGTTGATGAGTTGAATAGATATATTCAGATTTACCTATTTAATGAGAAAGAAGTTTGAAACATTTGAATATGTTCAAAGGCTTTCAACTTGACGTAGAAAATCATCGTATAAATAATATCTATGATGAGTTCATAGAAGGGATTATTTAAGTTACAAGTTTATCACAAGACATCTAAGTGTTGCAGAATTAATTCCATAAATTATGCCTCCTAAAACACCACAAAAGTATGGTGCGTTCGAGAGACATAATCATACCGTGTTTTGACATGGAATATCAAAGATGTAAATTGAAATTGCCATTATATTTTTTGAAGAGCTATGCTTTAGAGACTACCGCTTTTACACTTAAAAGAGTATCATCATATATGATCCATTGAATTGACAACCATATGAGATATGAGATGGGAAGTTACACAACGATCTTTTCTTCATTTTTGGTATGCAAATAGTTTCCAACCAAAATGGATAAATATATTTGTAGGTTATCCCAAAAAAGCATTGGGAATTCTTTCCACTTTATGCCATTGACAAAGTGTTGTTGGCGCTGAAAATGGCTTATTTCCGAGAATGATGTTCTCGTGAAAGTTTTGAGTGAGACGACAATAAAATTCAATAAATAATAGTATTCAAAGAAGCGATGATGGGCCCTTAACTCCGTTAAAAATGGTTGAACGCCATAAAATCCAAGATAGTATTCATATACGAAATCAAGCTTGGAACTTGGTAAAATAAAAATGAGTCTATAAATAAAAGTGGATGTCACATCCATAAAAGGTTTGAGTTGTCAAAAAAAAATTACGACAAAGTTCAAGAAGTTGACTATGTTAAGATTTGGATCTTCCGTAGCGAAACCTTAAATCTGAATGGATTATCTAGCAATCGCTGCATATGAGTTATGGCGGGTAACAAAGTTGTGTTACTTAGTTCGAGTACTAACCAATGACGTATAACTGATACATCTGAGGGAGTTGTTGATCCCGATATAGCTAGAAAGGGGAATGCAAACTTCCATGATAGAAGTATACATCACGGAGATGATATCTTCATTGAATGAAATAGTCAAATGAATTTTTGATTTTATTATGAACAACGAAGATGCTTGCTTTTGCAAGAAATTAAGTGGGAGCGCTAAGACATATTCATGATACTTTATGTAGATGACATATCGTTGGCTGAGAAATCATGTATAGTTACTTCACATAATTAAAAGTTTCACTGAAAATAGTTTTCACTGAAAGGACTTAGACCAAAAACTATGTTAGGCATCTAAGATTCATGGAGATGAATTGATGCGCTTAAAAGGTTGGGTCAAAGTACATAAAAGAGATACCGAAGTAGTTCGATATGGAAACATCAAGAAGTGTTATTGTTACATGGCGTGTTACAAGACTTGAGTGTATTCGACACTTGATGAGTTTAGAAAGATGAGTATTTTTTTTGAATCATAAACACCATGATATATACACAACCCGATATCCTATGCCGTAATATGGTTACAAGCATTTACCAGAGCGATTCATGTGATGATCACTGGACAACAATAAGATATTCTTGGGTGCTTTGGAATGACGAAGAATATATTTTGGGTACGAAAGTGACAAACATGTTGCTGTAATATGTTACACCGACAGGAGTTGTGTCACATATCCGAATAATATTAATTTTGATCTCAATAAGGCTATATGTGTTTTCAATGAAAGTGCCACAATAGGATGGAAGGAAGTTCCATGTTGGTTTTGGATGAGTTCCAAAGTTCCAAATGAGGATAAGCTTACTGTCGTTGTGACAAACGGCATAGTACAAACTAAGGCTAAATATATCATTGCTATGACTAGCAAACTATAGCTAAGTATATCGTTGTTTTGACAACAAATTTTGAGTCAAGAAGTTCTAGCGAACTTGGTGTAGTTCCATGTCTGTCAGATCTATGAAGCTATATTGTTTTGACAGTATTAGCAACGTGATTCAGACCGGTGAACTAAAGGTTCCACCATGTGACCAAAGCTATACAAAGTCATGCCAAATCTCACTCGGAATGAGTTGTGCGTAGAGACGCAAAAGATATGCAATATACATATGGACCTAAAACGTTCAAGGTCCGTTGACTAAAAACTCTTCCGTGAGCTAAACATGATCATCACCAGAAGGCCGTTGGTGTTGGACCTTTACAAGTGTTAACTAGATTATCGACTCTAGTGCAAGTGGGAGACTGAAAGGAATATGCCCGAGAGGCAATATTAAAGTTGTTATTATCTTATTCCAAGTTTATGATAAATGTTCATTTCTCATGCTAGAATTGTATTAATTGGAAACGTTAATACATGTGTGACTAATGAACAAATAAAAGTTCCTAGTAACGCCTCTCGTTTAACTAGCTCGTTGATTAACTGATGATTAAGGTTTCCTGATCATGACCATTGGATGTTGTTAATAACGAGATCACATCATTACGAGAATGATGTGATGAACACACACCCAAATTAAGTATAACAATGCGATCAAGTCATTAAGTTTACATTGCTGTACTAGGCATATGAAGTAATCATAATCCTTAGACCATGAGATCATGTCAATCATTAACACCGGAAGAATGTTTTGATAACATCAAACGTCACACCATAACAGGGTGACTATAAAGGTGGTGTTGGGTATTTCGAAAGTATTAGTTGAGTCTCATGGATCAAGAAGTGGGATTTGTTCATCCAGATGACAGAGAGATATACTCTGGGCCCTCTCGGTGATATCACATCGACACTGCTTGCAAGCACGTGACAAGGATGTCATATCACAGAACGAGTAAAGAGTACTTGTCGGGAACGAGATCGAACTAGGTATAGATGATACCAATGATCGGATCACAGACAAGTAAAATATCGCGAGACAAAAGAAATTGGTTATGACGTTTTTGGCTAACACGATCACAAGATTTATCGTAGAATATGTAGGAGTCATTTCGGATCTCCAGATCCCGCTATTGACTATTGATCGGAGAGGTGTCTCGATCATGTCTACATTATTCACGAACCGTAGGGTGACACACTTAAGGTTTGTCGACGCTTATGGGTAGACACAAAATTTCGGAGAAAAGTTTGGACAACACCAAAATTGTTTTGGGTAATATTGAAATAGTTCAAGGAGTTAATTGTCAAGGGTTGCCAATGGTTGTTAATAGAATTATCAAATGAACCAAGGGGGTAAGTGTTAATGTTTATTAATAGAATTAACAAATATTAAAAAGAAATGAAATTATTTCATAAAGAAAACCCCTTGGAATTTTGAGTGGGAATTGGTGAGAGAATGAGTGGATTGAGTGGAGACTCCACTCACATGATGAGGGGAGAGGTGGGGGCACTCCAATTTCGTGGCTCCCTCCCCCTCCTATATAAAGAGGGGTGTAAGCTCCCTCTCCCCACACACTTGCCTCTCTCTCACTCCTCCCGCTGCTCCACCTTCTAGCCATCCGTTTGGCGAAGCCATGGTCGATTAGTTTATCCACCACAGCACGCCGGCGTGCTGCTGGAGTTTCCGGTGGTTCTACTACTTCCGATGCCCCGCTGGATCGAGTGAACGGAGGTTGTCATCAAGTCGTACGTGTGACCGAGTACGGAGGCGCTGCCCGTTGCAGCGCACATCTTCACGATCTTGAGATCGGCGAGTGAACGACTACATCATCCATAAGAATTATTCTCGAAATGCTTACGGTCTTCGAGGGTTAGTTCTCTTGGAATATGTTCCACTCGTTACGAGATTCTCTTGAAAACAAACAGATACAGATGACAAAACAGGCACAACAGGGCAGTCCGCGGGTTACGACATTTCATTCCCGGGTAAACAATTTAACTATGCACGCAGGGGCAGTTCCCGGATAATTTCTAAGATAAAATAATATCACGGTACAGATGATGATACTCACGGAGCACGTGATCGGTTTGGGATGTCGTAGCCGACATAACCCGCGGTGCAGGGATGTCGGCGAGCGCTACTCGTGGCGCAGGGATGCCGGCGACCACTACCCGCCGCGTAGGGATGTCGGCGACCGCTACCCGCGCCGCAGGGATGCCGGCGACCGCTACCCGCGACGCAAGGATGCCGGTTTGGGATGCTGGCGACCGCTACCCGCGGCGCAGGGATGCCGGTTTGGGATGTCGGCGACCGCTACCCGCGACGCAGGGATGCCGGTTTGGGATGCCGGTGACCGCTACCCGCGGCGCAGGGATGTCGACGACCCCTACCCGCGGCGCAGGGATGTCGGTTTGGGATGCCGGCGACCGCTACCCGCGGCGCAAGGATGCCGGTTTGGGATGCCGGAGCCCCCGAGTTGGTGAAAAAGGTCCCGTCTGGAATTGTTCCCGCAAGCGCCACTTTGCCCCACGGTGGGCGTCAACTGTCGTAGTGGCGAACAGACAGATGCCTACGGGTAGGCTAATTTGTGGGGCCGATGGACGCTAGGGGATCTCTGGGAGGGATTGCGCGATGAACTCGCGCGCAGATAAACTCAACCGACATGGGTACCTACCCGGATTTACCCTACTTTGGGGCTCTCGTGAGGAGATAAAACCCCTACTGCAGCATCTATCCTATTCGATATATTTCTCACGAGTATTCCGACTTCCGGTGATACAAATGCTCCGTGAGCTGCTAGACATGCCTCTAAGAGGTCTTTGAGAGCAAATGGAAAGGGGGGGGGGAATAAAGTGGTGGGAGCGGTGGCCTCGCTTCTCCCCCTCCCCCGGTGCCCTTTATATAGGAGAGCCCAAGGGACAAGCTGGTGACAAGAAGACAGGAAACACTGTTCACCGGTACTGTAGACGACATGACTACTGGGGTCTTGTCGGTACTGTTCATGATGTCAGCGGCGCAGTGTACTGTAGTCACACCCCTGGCACTGTTGCGCCACTGTAGCCACTATGCACGTTTTGTACAGAGAAGACCCGCGATTCCCACGTACTGGCATTTGTCTTGTTCCTCCTGTTTGCGCATCTTCTCGTCCTCTTCTTCTCTATCTTCTTTTTCTCATCCTCGACATTCCCGGTCCACCCGAGTTAGCCACCTCAGTCCATCTGAGTGACCCATCTCGGTCCTAGCCGAGGTCGCGGGTGCACCGGGCTGGGGAAGCTAGGACGTCGAGGTGGAGAGCTTGGTCGGGCTGCGGGCCCCCGGGGATGTTGGAGGAGCGCCGGACGTCGATGTCGGGGGCGCCGAGATGCGGAGATCCCGGTCATGGCGGCACCCAGGTCGGAGGAGCACGGTGGCATCCGAGGTGATGTTGGGGCGAGGTTGGGCGCGGGCGGGAGCCACCGAGACACGGGCGTGCGTGAGGTGGAGGTGAGCTCCCCGGGGTCGTCGGGGCCAAGGTCGAGGAGGAGGCGCGGGCGGCCGGATGCTCGCTCAGATGCGGCCGAGTTTGGGTGGCGAGCTTGGTGGCGAGGGAGAGGAGGCTCGGGGAAGCCGGGGCGATGCAGTGTCGGGGCGCCGGCAAGGAGGAGGAGGGGCGACCAGGCCGGAGAGGGCGCGGGCTCGGCAGCCCGAGGGTCGCCGAGGTCGAGGAAGGAGGCCGGGCGGCGCGGTCGAGGTCGAGGAGGCGACGATGGCGACGAGGAGTTGTGGGGAGGCGCCGATGTCGGGCGGAGGTCGGAGTCGGGGCGGGCGTGTCCGAGGTCGAGGGAAGCCGGGGGCGCCCTGGTCGGTGACGGGGAGGACGCGGTGGTTGCCGGGATGACGGGGTTGACCTCGCGGCTGAGGAGATTGTGGCGAGGAAGGTGACCGAGTCGAGGTCTCGGTCAATCGAGTAATGGATCTCGGCCCAACCGAGTAGACGATCTCGGGCCAGATTTGGGAGAACCTGGCCCAGCAGGGGAGGTATTGGGCTGGGCATTGCCCGATTCGGCCCGGGACACCTTTTTCTTTACCTTTTACTCGTTTACTCACTTATCCTCTCCTTTATTTATTTATAAGCTCCTCCACCTCAGATAACAGCACAATAATTCCCTAATCTCAGGGTACCGGGGATTTATATCCCCGACAACCCATCACATCTCCGCATTGACAATCGAGGACGATGACACCTCCTTCATGTACTCGAAAAACAAATATTTGACGGTGGTAGTAGATGATTCTACCTTCTTTCCCACCATTACTTTGTTTGTCCCAATTGGACATCCGATCTTCCTCTGCTCCATCCTTGCCCCTCTTCCTCACCTCGATCGTCGTTCAAAGAGAGCTGAAGTGTTCTCCAATAGTGCAACAAATTGAAGAGCTTATTGTCGTACATCTCTATGCACATCATTAGGTCATCTGATAAAAGGGCACTTATCAAATGCAAAATAGTTTTGTGAGAATGACAAATTTAACTGAGTTCTCAGCACATAACTTTGTCGGGGATTGTTCTTGCCTATCTCATTTCTCAACACACTTCGCTAATGACACCCATGGAACTTGTTGCAATATGCTTGTGTGGTGCCCCACACCTCTGTTCAATGCACTCTCATCTCATTTCTCAACACAGTTTGTTAATGGCACCCGTGGAACTTGTTGCAATTCACTTGTATGGTGCCCCGCCATTGTCTGATTGCATTCGTCCTTTCTTTGAAGTCCTTATAAATCCAATTCCAATAGGATCCATGACTTTTTTGTGTGCCGATAATGTTGTCTTAGATAGTTGCATCCAAGTACGACCCCGACTCTAGATGGGAGTATGGTGTCGGGGAATGGTTGATGCTGATGCCGCTGCTCTAGCGTGGTTTCATGAAGCGGCCCTGCTGTGTTCGGCCAACACGCCTCCTCCTCCAGCTGGTGGGACTCTAGGGAGGCGGCCAAGGTCGCCCTCATCTTATTAGTCGTCCTCGGAGTACTCCTCTTCCTACATGACAACGTGCAGCGGCGGTGGAGCACCATATAATCAAACTGGTGTTGTACGGCCGGTCGTCCCGGTTTCGATGGAGTGCAGCGTGAAGAGGCGCCTACCTACCCACGACGCTCCTTCCAGCCTGGCAGGTGCACGAGCACCTAATCGACGATGCACCCTTCCCAAAAGGCCCACGAACGGGTGAACCGGGAACTCGTAGCGCGCTACTTTACTTGCTCGCTTGGCCTTGAGCATCGCCAATAGAGTGGGCTGGTTTGGCCTAGAGGTACGTCGAGGAGCTCGTCACCCGAACCCCCCTCCATCCCTCGCACGCTTATGTGCGTGTCGGTGGGAAGGAGGAGGCCAGACAAGGCGAAGTCCTTGGATAGGGGCGTCCTTAGTGTGACTGGACACATGTAGACGCGGCCGCCTGAACTGTTGCCTGTCTCATGATTGTTCGTCATGGTGAAGGGAATCTGGAGTGGCGAGATGAATGGCAAAAGGCCTTCTCCTCACCACCAAGACTTCATAGCGGCGTCTTAAACGACACCATGGCATTAACGTTGTCGTGCATTGGTGGCAAATGCTGTGACACTCTTCGTTGACGCGACAAGGACTTGAAGCAGCGGCATGTAAATCCACGAGGTAAAAATCTGCCTCCTCAGGTTTCTATACGCGAATGTGTAATGCAGGAGAGCCGTGCAGGAGGATCATATTGAGTATACGCTCTATCGCATCCGACTGGGCGGTCACAGCTACATGTGGTGTGTAAATCGGAAGTGCCACCAATGCTTAGATTACCAATGGATACTGTTTCGCCTTGGTGGGCACATGGTTCCACGTACTAACAGCGTGGGGACCTTCTCAAATACTTGTGGCACAAAGAAAAAATCGTCACTGGTACTGGTACTTATTTCCTACTTGTGTCAGCAAATCTGATTTGGGTCATAGGTGCATTTTCTCCCACTATTCAAAATCTTTTTCAAACTCTCAAATAAAAAATTGAAAAAAAAACTCGGATGAACATCCCAACATTCTATTCTTACACATAAAATTTCAGGATAAACATATTTTCTTGTGGTATGTGTCAAAAAGACAAAACAATGACCGGTGGTACGTCGTTTTGGTAGCATGAAAAATCATCTTTTTCACACAAAGGACAGAAAATGTCTTTTGCTGAATGTATGTCCAGAAAATATTATCGGATTTTTTAATATTTTAAAATTATATTTTTTACAGGGAGTATTTTTTTTGTTTTTGAAAAGGGTAATCTCGGCTTACAGGGAGTATTTAGTCCTCCGAGTCAAAACACCGCCTCCTATACTGAACAGAGATCCATTTTTAGTCGTAGCACCATTTGTTCTCACTGAGCCACCTTTTATCTTTTTTTGTTTATATCACTCTCTTCTCCTACACCAATCACAAGCAGTTGACCAAAGGGCACAACAACAAACGAGGGTTCAAATCTTACATGTGTGGACACTGTCCGAACATGGAGAAATGAGGGGTCAAATTAGTACTACATTTTGGTTACATATGCTTTAACCCAAGCAACGAGTGAGGAAGTGAGAGCAGGAGCAAACTAAGCCATGGGGTCGCTGCCGCCGGGCGAGAGGCCGCACGCCGTGATGATCCCGTGCCCGTCGCAGGGGCACATCACGCCGATGTTGCAGCTGGCCAAGCTGCTCCACACCAGGGGCTTCTACGTCACCTTCGTTAACAACGAGTTCAACCACAGCCGCCTGCTGCGCTCGCAGGGCGCAGACGCGCTCCACGGCGTGCCGGCGTTCCGGTTCACCGCCATCGCCGACGGCCTCCCACCGTCCGACCCCGACGCCACGCAGGAGACCCCCGCGCTCTCCTACTCAACCATGACCACCGGCCTCCCCAGGTTCAAGGAACTCGTCGCCAAGCTCGGCGAGGAGGCCGAGGCCTCTGGGGGCGCGCTGCCACCGGTCACCTGCGTGGTGGCCGATAGCACCATGACCTTCGCCCTCCGTGCTGCCCGGGAGCTTGGCCTCCGCTGCGCCACCCTCTGGACCGCCAGCGCCTGTGGCTTCATGTGCTACTACCACTTCAAGGATCTACGCGACCGTGGCATCATCCCTCTCAAAGGTACTTGCATAAACGGGCTTTCTTCAGTTTCCCAGTTAACACATAATTATATTTGAGAGACAATTAAGTTCTTAATGCTGGTGCAGACGAGGAGCAGTTGACCAATGGCTACTTGGACGACACGACCATTGACTGGATACCGGCAGTGCCCAAGGACATGCGGCTGCGCGACATGCCGAGCTTCATTCGCACCACGGACCCGGACGACATCATGCTCAACTTCTTCATCCACGAGACGGCCGGCATGTCGCAGGCGTCAGGGGTGGTCATCAACACCTTCGACGAGCTCGACGCGCCGCTGCTGGACGCCATGGCCAAGCTCCTTCCCCGCATCTACACTGCGGGGCCGCTCCACCTTACCGCGCGCAACAACGTGCCGGCTGAAAGCCCGGTCGCCGTCCTCGCCTCCAGTCTGTGGAAGGAGCAGGAATCACCGCTCCGGTGGCTCGATGGCCGGACCCCGGGCTCCGTGGTGTACGTCAACTTCGGGAGCAGCACGGTGATGTCGAAGGAGCAGCTGCTGGAGTTCGCGTGGGGGCTGGCCAACACCGGCTACACCTTCCTGTGGAACGTGCGTCCCGACCTCGTGAAGGGCGACGAGGCCACGCTCCCTCCGGAGTTCGTCAAGGAGACGGAGGGGCGGAGCATGCTGTCGACGTGGTGCCCGCAGGAGAAGGTGCTGGAGCACGAGGCCGTGGGGGTGTTCCTTACGCATTCTGGGTGGAACTCGTCGCTGGAGAGCATCTCCGGCGGTGTGCCGATGGTGTGCTGGCCCTTCTTCGCGGACCAGCAGACCAACTGCCGGTACAAGTGCACGGAGTGGGGCATTGGGATGGAGATCGGGGACGAGGTGAGGAGGGTCGAGGTGGAGGGAATGATCCGGGAGGCCATGGAGGGGGAGAAGGGGCGAGAGATGCGCCGCCGCGTGATGGAGCTCCGGGACAGCGCAGTGGCCTCAGCACGGCGTGACGGACGATCCATGCGCAATGTTGATAGGCTCATCAAAGAGGTGCTGCTGGCTTGAGACACCAACATGAGGCGGTGCTTTTGGATGAAATGGGCAAGATGCGGCTACAAGGTAGATTGTGCAATATTTGCAAGAATAAGTTTGTATTTTCTTTCGTAAGTCAACCCGTATTGCAGTTTAATTGTAATGATTTGCATGTTGCTTCTTTCGGAAAAGCAAAATCTTGTGCCGTGGTGCGTGATGCAACATATGAGTGTAAGGTTATAGGTGTTGGTGTTATAATTATAGGCAAATAAATGATTAATAAGAAAAGATCAAGGAACATAACGGGGACTTGAGATTTAACGTGAAAAACTCTTCCAACAACGGAAGAAGAAAAAAATCATGGACGTCAACCCGCAAATTTTACTATAATCGGGTGAGATTACAAAGACCATGAATTTACAACTTTCGACTTATCCCAAATAGGTGGTTTAAAAGAGGTATATATGCTGGTAAAATTCTAAGTCGGCTACAATCTAACTCAGAAATGATCCATACCGCAGGGTTGCCGCCTCCCGCACACCCCGTCAGTGCAGGGACAAACGTGATTGGCTCATGTTCAGCCTCATTTTTATATGAATTTCGATCACTAAAAAAGAACATTACACCTTGAGACAAATTCCATCTTCTAATATGAACGAGAACATTTACCCTGAAACAAAAAAGAAAAATATTTTTGACACCAAACAACCTCTTAGGTTTAACACGGATAACAATGAACTAAGCATGTCATTATTTCAGCAGGATTATCATGCATAGTTATCTTACATATCTTCAGCTTATCTTATGCAACAACGTCACACACATAATGGTATTTGACATCAATATGTTTTGTTCTCTCATGGAATATTTGATCCTTAGTAAGATAAATAGCACTCTAACTGTCACAATACATGTTAATGTAATTTTCATCTTTAAAAAGCTGAGCAAAAAATTCAGTCAACCAAACTGATTATTTAGACGCTTGAATAATAGCCATGTATTCTGCTTCAGTGGTGGATTAGGTGGCAACAATGCAACAGTTTCCTTCAACTCACCGCACAGCCACCAAGTGTGAACACATAATCTGGGTGAGATCTCCTCTTATCCGAATGGACAACAATATCCAAACCTATACAACCAACGATGTTCATCAGTCTTGCCAACTTCACACTGAATGCGCCACGAAAATACCTGAAAATCTACTCAACTATCTTCTAATGTTTTTTTAAGAAGATTACCCTTGTATCTACTAACCAAACTCATAGCATATGATAAATCAAGACATGAACCCATGTCATACATTAAAGAACCAATATCACTAGAATATGGAACTCTTGACATGTACTCAAAATGCTCATCCATAACAGGACATGGTAAAGCTGACAATTTAAACTGAGGAGCAATATGAGTACTCACAGATTTTGCATCATGCATGTTGAAACGATGAAGAACTTTCTTAATGTAACTTTGTTGACGAAGAAACAACAAATTATAATTTTTTCTCGGTTAATCTCCATACCTAAGATCTTCTTAGTCGCACCAACATCATTCATCTCAAACTCACTACTCAATGGTTTATTCAAGTAGTGATTTCTTTCTTGCTCTTGGCAGCAATTAGCATATCATCAACATATAGAAGCAACAATACCAGTCAAATTGCTACCTCTAAGGATATATGTGTCTCCCACCAATCAACTCATTCTATCATGTGTCTTGATTTGGACAGAACCAACGCCAACAATATGCCATGGGTTATTGTTTCCCACACACACAAAATCTCCACTCTGCACTGCCTCGTAAGAGATGAACCAATTTTTGTTACAACAAATATGAAACGAGCGTGTATAATCAAGAAGCCATTCATCATCACCAGAAACACATGCAGCGGAAACTGCTAGGCATTTATGAGAGTCAGAACTATCGGTGAAGAAAACGGAAACCTAACTATCACCATCAATTTTTGTTTTTGGTTGCTACATATCGTTATCTTCTCCTTATTCTACAGCTTCCAACAATCATCAATGACGTGGTTATATTCCTCACAATATCAGCATAACTTATCCCTTCCGTTGGACTTTGAACGATCAATGTCGTTCTTACTCTAATCTCCGTTGTTGTAGCACTTGTATCTTTTCTACTAAGGACTTCCACGAACCTGCAATGTATCACCCTTGGAGGATGACTCCTCTTTCTTTATCATACGTTTCATCTTTTCCCTTGTCAGGAGGGCTCATAAACTTCAAAGGTGGTTAGTTCATCAGGACTTAACAATATTGTATCACACAAATTTGTAAAGAAGTTTGACATCGAAAGCATAAGTAAAAGGCTAGATCTTCATCCTCATATTTTATCTCCATCGACACTAGATCGGAAACGGTCTCCTTAGAGACTGATATGTGGTTCATCACCGAACTTGTGCGAGAACAACATCATCTTCCCGTGCATCTTGCTGGTTAGATCCTTAGACATGAAGATGGATTCCAGATTTTCCCACAGAGATTTCGTATTTTTCTATTTCACCACTTCTCAAAGAATATCATTACAAAGATGAAGTTGAATAAGAGACAGAACCTTATGGTCTTTCCATTTCCGAGCCTCGTCCCATGTCGACTGGTCCTTCTCACTGAAATCATCCAATCGCATCATCAAGATCATTGGATTGTGTGAGAATCACATGCATCTAGATTTGCCACAATGAGAATCTCGTCTTGTAATCCAATAATGACACATCAAAATTCATTGATGCCATCATGAACCCTAATATGAAAATTGGCTTTGATAACACTTGTTATAAATGATAGGAAAATAAACGATGAACAAAACCAGGATCAACACAATGGGGCACGTGATTGCCTATGAAAAACCCTTTCAATAATAGAAGTGAAAAAACCACGGGCGCTATTTAGCAAATCTTCAGTATGTTCCTGTGAAGTCACAAATACCAAGGATCTATAACCACGGGCGCTATTCGACTTATCCGAACCAACATCTTACAAGATGTATATATAGGGGCAAACCCTAAGCCGGCCGCTGTGATTAGCTAAACATGAATAGCTAACTGGATTACGACCCGTACGGCACCCCCATATGTCCAAGGACAAACATGATTAGCTAATTTTGGGTCTCGCTTTGCTTCGGCCAAGTTAGCTTTATCTTTATAGTAATTTAGGTCACCAGAAAATAACATTTGGCTATGAACTAAATCGGTCTGGGATACAATTTCAGTGTCACGCCAAGACCAGATATCTTGTCTCTGCTCGAGAGGGAGCAGGTGAGGGATGAGGAATAATGTAAGAAGTTACCCATGGAAAACAAAAGAGGGTATGGTAACTCGCGAGTGGTAGGCAGCGAAAACTTTTTTTCTAACGTGGAAGATATGGAAGCGTTTGGTTTAGGGACCTAACGTGCACTATCGTTGGTCGCCTCTCGCTTCCGCCCTCTCTCGCGTTGTCCGCTCTGGACCACTGTATATAAATTGAGAGTTACCAATGTTTGGACCACTAAGATTTCGAAGGACCAACGCACGGGAAGTTGTCAATGATGACACCATAAACTGTAAGAGCAGCCCCGCAACCACATGGACAGAAACAAAAACAAACCAAATCCCACGAGACCAGGCCATGTGCTGGAATTAGACGCACCATGAGATCGAAGAAGACTGAAGATAGGACTGAAATTTAATTTGCAATTTAGTATAACATTGCGTGTCAAAGGACCACTCAAACAATATGAAAAAAGAACATAAATTGCTGTATTTATGTTATTTACTCAAACAGTCTAAAAAAGAAACATAAATCGCCACTATTCATTTAATTTTATTACTTTGGGGATTTATATACCGTTGTTGATGATCTATAAAGGCTAGTTTTACGGTACCTTTTACTACCCATGAGAGGTGAGTAGTATGAATTAAAATCCGGCCGTTGATTTATAGGGGTAATGTCGACTTTTAATTAGGAAGTCATTTATTCAAGTAACAATCCCACTAAATATCTCGTTAATTTTACCTAAAATCTTGCCAATCAGATCCCAAATTTTGATTCGATGATCTTCTCTCTCACTAATACCGTCTGATTTTCTCCAACTTCATATCGGCTATTTCTACAACTTTACAACAGGCTTGAAGTTGTTCATATATGCATGGCGGCCGGCCGGCCGCCTAACAGTAGGACCCCAAAACTCATGGCCATGGAACTAGGATGATGACTCTTTTCAAACTACTAGTAAACATGCACGTGCAGGCACGTCTCTGAAATATAAATCTCATCTATAGTTTGTATGTCCTTTTATTTGAGAAATATATATTTCATGACTAAACCTTATAGCAATGGCCAATGTGAGAACAATATGCAACTCACAAGATTTGCATCACTTAAAATTGATAAATTTAGTAACGTCTTTTGTCATTTTCATTTTTCCCGAAAATTATGGTTAATAGAGAAATCTTAAATTCCTATCAGGTGAAATGGTGTGCATTCCCCAATGCACTCTGAAGACGACATATAAGCAATATGTGGCTCGTCTATAATATCATAAAACAATAAAGTGAAACAGATTAGATCAGATCTGAGTATCTGACTAATTCTCCCTTGCATGAAGTGAGAAACTAATTCCCCCTTCTCATCTGTCTTAATGAACAGAGGTAAAGCCAACTTTTCTACGGTATATATTTTTAAGTGTAGGTAAAGCCAACTTTTCATCTGCCTTAATGAACCGAGGTAAAGGCAACCTAGATGAGTTGTGATCCTGGAGTAATTAATTTGTGTGTTATATCAGTCAGAGCTAGCCGAATTAAAGTACACCTGTTTTAATTTTAACAGACACCACCTTGTTTTCATTCTTAACAAGAAATAAAAAGTGCAGGTGCACTTAACTGAAAGTTGCCGGGAGTGACAAGTTTGGGTTCTCAAACATCTTTTAGAAACATATCAGCATGCATATGTTTTCCTAGAGATGATAACTACTTAAAGCATGACAAATATTTCTTGATTTCTTGATTCATACAAATATTTTAAAACGAAATGGACACTGCATGCATATATGCCCGAGATAATTAAAAAATCACATGAGAACTTCGATCTCATCTGAGTAAAAGAATTATCACCTTCATGATCTCACATCTAGGGACCATAACTTTTTCATGGTTCATGGTTTCCGTGTGTTCTCTTAGAAAAAAAAGCCAGGATTCATGTGCATATAAAATTTATAAATTAAATCTAGGATATTAGACATGAGTAAAATGGCCAGCCATGAATTTTTATGTAGAAATTTCGAATATAACATACATGTATGTCGATTCTAGTTGAGATGAAACCATACACATTATAATCATACAAACATCTCTTGGTACCATGCACAAAAATAATGAAATAGACCAAATTTACCAAACAATGGACTCCATGCCGGCTTAATCTCGGGTTATTGACAATTTGACATCCAAGCAGACGGAATCAGAACTGCATTTTGCATTCATCTGAAAGTGGTTAGGAAGCAGGCACCATGTTTACAATCAACTGAGCAGTGAGTACATATACAAATATGAGATGTACTCACAGTTCATCGACTTTTAGGTTATATGCCTTCTTAAACGATAGTCGGAGTCGCATCGGGCAATTTTACGCTAACTTTCCATGCTAATTTGATAAAGAAAGACCTATAAAATTCAGCACAACACCAATCAGCCAGTGCAAAAACTCATCTTATTTTTGCTCGTACAAAAATATATGAGGTATACTTTTGAAATGAAACATATGAGGGACACCTCCAACACCATTCAGTTGTCTCTACCTTATGAGGGTGCTTGAATCACAGAGTACATCTGATTACTACCTTGAGAAACCAATGACACACCATTCTGGTTATTCAGACGGAACATAGTACGACAGTGGCACACCATTCAGTTATCTCTACTTATATTTCGTAACAGTTCAGAGTACATTTACAAGAAGCCTGTGTGAACTTTGCTTAAAAGTAGCATATTTACAAAATCTACAATGTACTCTGGTTCCCCAATCTCTATACAACAATGAGAGAAGTAACTTACCACTTGAATTTAAATATATATATGAGTTATTTTGCTCACAAGTCTCAACAAGTATACGTTTATATGCCTATAATCTCATGATCGTACATATTCCTTGCTGACTTCTTTTTAATTAAAGATAGATTCATGATCAAGGTGGTCAACTTAAAAAGGTAAATGAATTTTTTTTATCAAATACATTGTTGTAACCCAATGTGTAATCATAATTTATCGGACATGTTCCTTCACCAAGCCCTGCATCACCATATAAGTAACCCAAGTTACGCCCATTATAGCAGCTACAATCTAGAGTTCAGTACATATCTTTGCAATGGAAAATTACAGTGCAATAGCAGACAAACAAAATAATGCAGCAAATGTATCCTTAAAAAATTATGCAGCAGAGAGGTGCAAGGTCTTAATAAGTTCAATTAAGGTTTTCGCACAGTGTGCGCAAACAAAACAAAGATTTGTACAGAGTGCATATAAGAATGTAAGCCATTACGTAGGATGTGGGAAAAGAAGGAGCACGGATTGAACAACTTACCTATTGGCGCGTGGGGCTTGACCGTCGAGGGAGCAGTAGGCGTACAGGTAGACCCGCTTTGTTCGAGGGACATGCGGGAGTTGTGACAGAGGCGAGGCTGTAGGGAAGAAGGTGCTCACCGCCACTCCGGCGCGGCGTATCCCCTGGGCTGATCGGCAGACGAAAATCAGTTGGGTGCTAGCAGGAGCCGACGGATGCGAGGATGGGTGGGCGAGCGAGGTTGGGCACTGCAACAGGTAGCCAGTTGTGCCACGGGACAAGGCAGGGGAGACGGGCGGCGGCGGGATGCCCACCGACGGCCATGGCGGCATCTCGACGCTCCGGGAAGACATCGGTCTCCGGCGATCGATTGGGGTCTTACATCTGGTATCTAGGAAATGCAGCATTGTGGTTGCAAACATTTGAGGCCGAACACGATGTGCAGAGTTGGGAAGAGCTCTGTGTGGCAGTGCACACCAAGTTTGGCAAAGATAAGCATCACAAGTACTTGGAGGCACTGGAGAAGTGCAAACAAACCCATACAGTGGACAAGTATTACCAACATTTTGAAGCTCTGAGGCACAAATGTTAGTGCACAATAAGCAATACGATGAAGCATTCTTTGTGACAAAGTTTGTCAATGGGATCAAAAGAGAAATTCAGCGGGCTATCAAGCTACACAAGCCTAGAAGAGTGGATGCGGCTTTATCTCTAGCTGAAACACAGGAAGAGTTGTTGGAAGAAGGGAAACCATTCCAGTACCAGAGAACATCCCACAAGTACAAAAACAAGTTCAGTAGAACATGATTCCCAGGGAAAGGATTGTTGAGCACTACACCTGATGAGAACAAACCGGTGGAGAAAGGACCAGCACCAAAAGCTTGGGAAGACAAGCTTCGATCTCTGAAAAGCCAACGGCGGGCAAGGGGAGAATGTTTCACCTGTGGTGAGAAATTTCATCCAGGACATAAATGTGCCAAAACGGTGTCGATGCATGTGGTTGAGGAGTTGATAGCAGCTCTACAATTATCTGAAACTGATAGTGAGAAAGAACAGCAAGAGGATAGTAGCAGTGATGAAACATTGTGTCATATATCATAGTGTGCACTTGCTGGGACAACAACACCAAAAAGCAATCGCTTACAAGGTACAGTGAATGGAAAACAAGTGTTGATTCTCGTGGACTCAGGTAGTTGTGGCAGTTTCATCAGTGATACCACAGTGAAACAGTTGGGGTTAGATACCATGCAAATTCAACCTGTCACAGTTCAGGTAGCTGATGGTGGCAAGACAAAAATCACAACTGCAGTGTCGGGCATGTTGTGGGAGTGTCAGGATAACAAATTCAAAGGAGATTTCAGGGTGTTTTCATTCCATGCTATGACATGATCCTTGGTATGGATTGGCTGGATGAATGTGGCAAGATGTGGATCGATTGGCCTAAGAAAACTCTGAGATTCAGGTTGCAAGGCAAAAGAATCACATTGAAAGGAGCCAAAGACATAACTGATAGATGTGAGCAAATTTCAGCAATACAACTGCAACAGTTGGTGAAACGGCGTACCCTTGCCCAATTGGTTTGCCTCTGCCCCATTACTGACAATGCTCCTACAGAAGGAATTCTGTTTGAAATCGAGGACGTCTTACAACAGCATCAGGATTGTTTTGGTTAACCACAAAGACTGCCACCTCGTCGACAGTTCGATCATCGCATTCCCTTGACGACAGGTGCTCAACCAGTAAATGTCAAGCCATATCGATACTCTCCACAACAAAAAGATGAAATTGAACGTCAGATCAAAGAGATGATCAAACAGGGTATTATCCAACCCAGCTAGAGCCCCTTTTCCTCTCCCGTGTTACTTGTCAAGAAGAAGGATGGCACCTGGCGTTTCTGCATCGATTATCGACAACTTAACGCATTCACCATCAAAGATCGTTACCCAATGCCAGTGATCGAGGAGCTGCTCGACGAATTGGCAGGGGCTGTTTATTTTCCAAGCTGAACTTGTTCCGGCTATCACCAGATACGTATGGCGGAAGGTGATGAAGGGAAGACAGCGTTTAAAACCCACAGCGGGCATTTTGAATTCCGTGTCATGTCGTTTGGATTAACCTCGGCGCCAGCAACTTTTCAGTTTGCGATGAACACAATATTTGCACACATCATCCGCAAGTTTGTGCTAGTGTTCGTAGACGACATACTAATTTACAGCAAAACTGTGGAGGAACATGCAAAACACCTAGCACAAGTGTTTCAGTTGTTGGACGACAACAAGATGTATCTTAAGAAGAGCAAATGCACCTTTGCCCAGAAAGAGTTGGAGTATTTAGGCCACATTATTAGTGGAAAGGGTGTGTCTACCGATCCAGCAAATATAGAGGCAGTGAAGAATTGGCCACAACCAATGACCATTAAGGAACTGCGAGGGTTTCTTGGGCTTGCGAGATACTACAGAAAATTTCATCTATCAGTTTGGGATTTTGTGCAGGGCACCGACAAATTTGCTCAAGAAGGGAGTTCCTTTTGTCTGGTCTCCACAAGTGAATGAATCATTCTTGGCACTGAAACGGGCACTGATTAATGCCCCAGTACTCGTATTGCCCAAATTTGATCAAGAATTTGTGATAGAGGCTGATGCATGTGCCACGGGAGTGGGAGCAGTTTTAATGCAACAAGGGCATCCATTGGCATTCCTGAGTAAAGCGTTGGGTCCCAAGAACCAGGCCATGTCCATTTACGACAAAGAATGTCTGGCAATTCTTCTAGCCATCGACAAATGGCGCATGTATCTTTTGTATCATCCATTTGTCATCCATACAGATCAGAAAAGCCTAGTGCATCTTGGTGATCACAAGTTCAGCACTCCCATTCAACAGAAGGCCTTTTTCAAATTGATGGGTCTGAATTACAGAATTTTGTATAAGAAAGGTGCTCTCAACACAGCTGATGATTCTCTTTCGCGCAGACCACATCCAATCTGTGCGGTGTCCATTGCCACACCTCGTTGGTTGGAGATCATCACCGAAGGGTACATGCAAGATGACAAGACAAAACAACTGCTCACAGAATTAAGTGTTCATGGTACAAATGATCAAGGGGTTTTCTTTGAATGGTGGAGTAATCAGGAGACATGGGAAGGTGTGGCTGGGTACCCACACAACAGCTCATGAGGCAATAATGAAAGCATTACATGACAACGGAATTGGTGGTCATTCAGGTTTCAGAGTGACTTATCACAAGGTGCGCCAGCTTTTTGCTTGGCCGGGAATGAAGAAGTACATTCTGCAATATGTGCAAAACTGTCAAATTTGCCAGCAAGCAAAAGGTGAGCATGTTAAGTCACCTGGGAAACTGCAACCATTACCCATACCACATGAAGCATGGCATTCAGTGGGGCTTGATTTCATTGAAGGACTACCAACCTCGAGTCGTTTTGACACAATCTTAGTGGTGGTTGATAAGTTTTCGAAATATGGACATTCCATTCCATTGAAACATCCATTTACAGCACAATCAGTGGCCCATCTTTTCTTTGACAATGTGTTTCGCCTGCATAGCATGCCAACAGTGCTCATATCAGACATAGACAAGGTCTTTACGAGTCAATTCTGGCAACATTTCTTCCGTCTAGCTGAGACAACATTGAACATGAGTTCGTCCTATCACCCGCAGACTGACGGACAAACCGAGAGGCTGAATCAATGTTTGGAGACGTATCTGCGCTGTTTTGTTCATGCCAATCCAGCACAGTGGGCGAAATGGATCACACTGGCAGAATATTGGTTCAATACCTCATTCCACTCAGTGTTGGGCAAGACACCATTTGAGGTGCTGTATGGCAGGAAACCCATACCATTTGAGTTTGGGCAAGGGGAACTATCTGGGAACATAGAATTGGATGCTTGGTTGACAGAGCGCGCCAAAATGATACCACTGCTTCGTCAACATTTGGAACGAGCACAGGCAAGAATGAAATCACAAGCCGACAAGCACAGAACCGAGAGAAAATTTGAGGTGGGTGATTGGGTCTACATGAAGTTGTAACCATATGTGCAGACGTCAGTGGCACATAGACCCGCACAAAAGCTGGGATTCAAATACTTCAGACCATTTCAAATCGTCAAAACTGTGGGAAATGTCTCATACAAGCTACAACTGCCAGAGAAATAAAAAATTCATCCTGTCGTGCATGTATCACATCTCAAGAAGGCTTTACGGGAAGGTGAGGCGGCGTCTGCCACATTGCCTCCTACTCTCATCGATTCACCTGTGCAAGTGCAGTCAATGGCAGCCTGGGATGAACGGTTGGTTCGGCGCGGCGGCAAGCAAGTTCCACAAGTACTTCTGAGTGGGACAAACGACCAGACGATTGCAAGACCTGGGAGAACCTCTACACGGCGATTGATGACTTTCCTCATGCTCCAGCTTGGGGACAAGCTGCATCTTCAGGAGGGGGTTTTGTCACGACCCGTCTACTACCGAAGGCCTTGCACGCCAAGCATCGTACAGAGGAGCGCCAGCGCATCAAGGTGGCCCACCTGCAGCGGAGGACCACCAGTCAGCGTCCACGAGTTGGCGCAGAGCTGAGCACGTCTTAGCTGCCGAGGAGACGTCCATTCGAGGGCATCTATTGATTCGTATCTGAACCTGCCTGTCTCTGACAGAGAACTTCTCTTCCCCCTTCCTCGAACGTCTGTCGTCGAGTTCATCCTCCCAGCGTGACGCTGTGGAAATTGTATCTAGGATTGGATATTGCATCTGTGATTGGCGATATTGATCGATTGGGGTCTTACATCTGGTATCATAGCACGATGTGGTTGCAAACATTTGAGGCCGAACACGATGTGCAGGGGAGACGGGCGGCGGCGGGATGCCCACCGACGGCCATGGCGGCATCCCGACGCTCCGGGAAGACATCGGTCTCCGGCGACTTTCTCCACTACACTGTATGGGCTCTCTGCGTGGAGCCGGCAATGCGAAGCCGCATCTCGGAGATCGGCGGCGGAATCACAGGAGGTCAATTTGCTGGAGGTGCGGGTGCGGGGAACTGGCAGGAAACCACTCTGGCGTGATCGACAGGATCAATCTCGGACGTTGCTTTGGGTTGATCTAATCTATGTCATTTGATACGTTTTAGTGGGATGGATCTAATGGTATAGATTGACCTGTGTACACTTTGCTTGGTTGGCTGTAGCAAAACTAATGTTGGCTTTTTTATAAGTAGTATAGATAGGGGACTATAAAATCGAATCATCTTTGTTAGTTCTAACCTTTTTGGAAGGCAAAAATCTAGCGGGGAAGTAGCATGCGACAATGCATAATTATAGCAGTGTTAGGATGCCTTCCTTTTTTAGCGGTTTTCTGATTTTCCCGTAGACATCAGATATTATATTGCAGTAGTTTCCGATTGCCACAAACAATCATATTGCTACACACAAGTTCTCTAGACATCAGATATTATATTGCAGTAGTTTCCGATTTTGATTGTGCATGCATTAGTACTAGACTAGTTCACCGACTAGTATAATTTCTAGTATTCAGATTTTACGCACTAGTATAAAAATAAACGGCCTATATCTTGTTGGGAGTACTATAAAAGACCTCTCTATAAATTGGTTGAATTTTTCGTTAAAAAATGCCCTGCCCTATGGAAGTTAAGAAAAAAATATGGAAAACTCAGTAACGAGCCAACCCCGTTTTAAGGGAAGGCCATCCAAAAACCCATGAAAAGGGAGCCCATAATGGCTCGTTGGATGTAATGCAAGGCTTTAAGCATTTGTAACAAGCAATCTTTATTAAGTAGAAAAAAAGGAACAAACTAATGCATTAACGCGAGCAGACGGTACTCTTCCGTCGTCTCTGTGGGAGAGGAGGAGGAGGATGCAGTGATTCCATGGAAGCTTGAGGTTCTAAGATTGGCCATTTGCTTTGCTATTCTAGGCATCTGCGGGAGGCCAAGAAAGGAGACACCATTTTAGCCTCTCCCATTTTCTTCCTATGGTTCTCTGTAATTCAACCACACATCCGCTTCTCCACAGTTCTTGGAGTTCGCTTGAGAGCTGGGAACAATACGGACGGAATGAATAGTTTGGGGGTTGCTGAAGGAAGGAACGAAGGAAGGTAGGAGCAAAGAAGATCAAAATCTGTCGAAAAAAAATTCCTCAGAAAAAGGTTTGATGACCTGTTGGGATATTCTTCTGCAAATGTATAACCTACCGAATTTGATCCCTTTCCGTCGTGATGCAATTTTCTTCTTACAGACCATGACGCTGCATTGATCAGAGGTTCATGGTAACTACTCCTAGCAGACAAATATCCTGGTTGGAACCGCGAATTTGGTGCGAGAAGTAATTTGGCACAAGAGGGAAACTGAATTTGGAAGGCAATGTCTAGCTTCTTTGGTGTTCTTGTCTCCGATCCATGGCTCCAGAGCCAGTTCACCCAAGTGCAGCTCCGAACGCTCAAAACAAAAGTAAGCACTGGTGACACCACTTACCGGAAATTGGGTTCTTTTTACCATTGCGTAATCATTATAATGCTACCTCACTGTTACAGTTTTTGTCCGCCAAGAAATCGGATGCTGATCATGTAACTATTAAAGATTTGCCGCCGGTGATGGAGAACCTTAGAGGCCTCCATGAGGTTCTGTCTGAGCAAGAGATCAGCAAAATTTTGAGCGAGTCTTACCCCGACACGAACCAATCAATAGAATTTGAGCCTTTCCTTAGGGTACAACGGATCATCTTTGCTTGCCTACTATTGATTCTGAATTTACATTTATACATAAAAGAATTTCGTTGAATGTTACAATCTTGCAACTTGTTAGGAGTACTTAAATCTACAAGCAAAGGGGACCAGCAAAGCCGGAGGCAAGAAGAAACTGAAAGGATCAGTGTCATTTTTGAAGGCCTCCACTACTACTCTGTTGCATGTGATTAACGAGTCTGAAAAAACTTCTTATGTGAATCACATCAATAATTTTCTGGGAGAGGACCCTTTTTTGAAGAACTTCTTGCCATTGGATCCGGAATCAAATGATTTATTCAATCTTGTTAGGGATGGTGTACTACTTTGGTGAGATGTTCTCTTTTGTTTCATATTCATTTAGTACTGCAACATTTCTTCAATTTAATTTGTTACAACAGTTTCTAAAGGCGGTTACTTCCTATCTTATATTGAATCAGCAAGTTGATCAATGTTGCTGTTCCGGGAACTATAGATGAGAGAGCAATCAATACTAAGAAGGAACCTAATCCATGGGAAAGGAATGAGAACCACAACCTTTGTCTCAACTCTGCAAGGGCCATTGGTTGTACTATTGTTAACATTGGGACACAAGATTTGATTGAAGCTAGAGTATGTTTCTATATTAATGTTTCATTTTATTTATTTTTTGCTTTCCACAATTCAACTTGATATGATTTTTCCAGCTGCCCCTATCTAGTTTTGAAATATTAAATCAATAGCTAATTTGATCTTGTTATCAAGGAAAGGAAGGTTGTACATATCTTGAAATACAGCATACAAGGTTCATCAAATGAATGACCGGGGATCATCCTACGTCAAGACCCTTAGCATGTTCTTTTTTGTGTATTAACCAATTTTGGACAAATAAAAATGTTACTACTACTAGAAAAGGACCCGTGCTTTGCTACGTATAAGAAATATAACCGGCCGTGTAAAGTCAACATCAACGGCTCAATCCAATAGGCAGATCTCATACTTTCGTTCAGGGTATGCTGATTTAGTGTTTGTCCGATCGACCGTCTTACACCCTAGGCTCCATAGTCACGCTATTTTTTCTCCAAAAGGAGGACATCCCCAGTCGCTTAATCGGTTGGTCCATATATAGGTTGGTAAGATTAATAGCTTGCAATAATAGAATAGTAAGATAAATATTTTCGAAATGGAAGTGAATCTATTTATCATTGTTAAATATTTATGATGTTTACATGACTGATTTTTTTTTGCAGCCTCATCTTGTTCTTGGTTTGTTATCGCAAATCATAAAGGTGTGTTCACTATTAACCAGAATTACTATGTTCTGTACTAAATAGAACTTCAGCAACAAAACAGTGATGATTGTTATTTGTACTGCTAACATCTACTGTGGGTTATTTTTTATGTGTTTATTTGGAATTTTCTCAGATACAACTCTTAGCTGATTTGAATCTGAAGAAAACGCCACAGTTGTTGGAGTTGTTCGCTGATGATAATAGCAAGGTTTGAGTCATCAAGAACTTGTATGTTCCTCTATGTGCATTGACGAAGTCTGAATAATTATTTTAGATGATATTACACAGGAAACAGAGGAGCTTGTCACCTTGGCTCCAGATAAGATGTTGCTCAAATGGATGAACTTTCATATCAAGAAAGCAGGGTACAAAAAAACTGTTACAAATTTCTCTACTGATGTTAAGGTATGGGTGTAATACTTTATTGTAAATGTAAGGATGCCGCAGACTTGAGCAATGCATACCCTGTATGGCATTTCGTTTCATATCAATATAAATACCATGATTTTTCTGCCATGCTTAAGACTTTAAATCATTTGATATATCCATGACATTTTCAGAAACGCCAACACAGTATGGCGACTTCTGTTTCATATTTGATTCATTCTCTTGTGTCCTCTGATGTATTTGCAGGATGGTGAAGCGTATGCTTACCTTCTCAGTGCCCTTGCTCCTGAGCATAGCTCAGCGACCATGATAGAAACCGCTGATCCTAAAGAAAGGGCAAAGAAAGTACTTGAAACTGCAGAAAAGCTTGAGTGTACAAGATATGTAACATCTAAAGATATTGTTGAAGGTTCAGCAAATCTGAACTTGGCTTTTGTTGCACAAATATTCCAGCACAGGTAAATCAAATGACTGATCTCTCCTCTATCGCGGTAAACGTTTTTAAACCTTAGATTTGTATGATCGTTCGTTGTAAGGCTCTTTGCTGGTCTATGTTGACTAAATGAAATAAAGGCTGCATGCATCTCTTCGATGCAGAGGCCGGGGTAACTCCCCTTTCCGGAAAAAAATACTCCCTCCGTTCACAAATACATCTTTTTTTTTGACAACTTGAAACACAAATATTTGTGGACGGAGGGAGTATATCAGTTTTTAGGGTTTGATCCACCTGTTATCTATGTCTTAAATTATGAACAAAACATAGCAGCTTTATAATTACGGAAATGTTATGTTCCAAAGCATTCCCGCAGTTTAATACAGAGTGAAGTGATTACAAACTTTGTGCAGAAATGGTCTATCAACAAACAATGTGGCTCCTGTCCAAGATACCCCGGACGACGTCGAAGCATCCAGGGAAGAGAGAGCATTTCGCTTGTGGATCAACAGTCTTGGAATTGCAACTTATGTGAATAATTTGTTTGAGGATGTTAGGACTGGGTTAGTCTCATTTCCAGCAACAGCTTATCCTTGAAATAATTTGCTATCTTACAGAAGTTCCTTTACAGATGGGTCCTATTGGAGGTGCTTGACAAAATTTCTCCAGGATCTGTTAACTGGAAACAAGCATCAAAACCTCCAATCATTATGCCCTTTAGAAAGGTGGAAAACTGCAACCAGGTTATCAAAATCGGGAAGGAGTTAAAATTTTCCCTTGTAAATGTAGCAGGAAATGACATTGTTCAGGGAAACAAGAAGCTTATTCTAGGTTAATCCCCGCATATGTTTTGCCTTGATCTGATCTCCATTTTTTAATGTGTATTCTGCATAAAATACTTTGGTTTCAATTCTTTCCAGCTTTCCTGTGGCAACTAATGAGGACCAGTATCCTGCAACTGCTAAAGAATTTGAGATCCCACTCCAAAGACAAAGAGATTACAGATTCTGACATTCTCATATGGGCGAATAATAAGGTCAAGGAGTCAGGAAAAACATCCCATATTGAAAGCTTTAAGGTTTATCAAAATTCCTAATTTTGATAATTTTTAATCATCTCCCCATGGGCATGGCCTTAAGTACTTATCTTAATATTCTAGGATAAGAGAATATCTGATGGTGTGTTCTTCCTGGAGCTACTAAGCGCTGTTCAGCGTAGGGTTGTAGACTGGAATATGGTCAAGAAGGGAGAGGATGGTTTGTGCACAGTTGCTCGGTTTTATTACTTCTTGATGGTTCGTTGTGTTCTCATTAGTTTTGTGATTGCAGATGATGAGAAGAAGTTGAATGCAACATACATCATAAGTGTTGCTAGGAAGCTCGGGTGCACTGTATTTTTATTGCCGGAGGATATAATGGAGGTAGCTTATGAAATTAGTTTGATAACCATAATTTACTTCCATTTGGTGAGGCAAATAATATGCAGTGATATATGTTTTTCTATTTGTTGTGCCAGGTAAATCCAAAGATGATCCTCACTCTTACTGCAAGCATAATGTACTGGAGTCTGCAGAAGCAAGGTCCTTACGAAGGTGCTGGCTCAGCAGCGCCACCAGAAGCTCTTCCAGAGGAAGAGGAGGAGGAAGAGGAGGACGAGGAGGAGGAAGAAGAAAGTATTGAAGATGGTGTCTCCAATCTCACCACTTGAAAACAATGTCCCATTCTAACCAGGGACGGTTTCACTAGAGGGATAGCAAACGGCAGGCATCTGCAAAGAAGAAAGTTTTGGTATGTAGTTGATCTACTCTTTGCATGCCAATGGACAGCAAGGAAGTTGTCTGATTTTCTTACTAGATAAAGATCCTGCACGATTGCGCGGCCTATAGCTTGTGTAAGATACCCCAATTTCTGAAACTGAAGAGTGTAAGATATCCTCTCCATATCTATGCGTCCTCTAGTCATTGTCTATGTGCCGAGCTCGTATGTAGAGGTGCATAAGATCAAGAAATAGAAATGTCATTATTCTTTGTGAGTAAACCTAAAGGTTTAAGTCTATGATGCATTAATCCAAAGAAACATTATTGACAAGGACAAAAATTGCCGCATTAATGAGAACTTTCTAGTGGCAATATATGGTTAGGAGGATGGTTGTATCCCCAGCACACCAGAGTTCAAACCCCAGTTTGACGCTGGTGTTTCTCATTTAGGCGGAATATTCTTTCAGTGGGAGGCGACGTTCCTGTCGGTAGCGAGGCGCCTGTGGTGACTTTGTCAATCTCAAGACTTGACCCGCCGGCTCAGTCTCTTGGAGGTGCTTATAGGAGTAGGATGTACGTGCGTGCGTTCATATGGATGAGTGTGTGCGCGTGTATATGAGCGCTTGCGTTGTAATTTGTTTCTATTTTTTTACCGCATTAAGGTCATACACTAGTTTAAGGGTTTGATGCCCTCATAGGCTTAGGCCATTTCTAACCGAAGTACAAAAGCTGGTTAAAGGAGTAAAATATGTCATTTTACTGGTGTAACCACGACCTAACCGAAGCCCAAAACGCTTTAGCGGAATAAATATTGTAGGAGTTGGGTCGGCCGACTCAAATTTTTGCTCCTGCACCGCTCGAAGGAGTAACATTGCCTTCCCTCCCACGTGTTCACACTCACTCATCCTCGGCCACTCCTCCACCTACGGTGACCACCGACGCCCCAGCTGCCACCCCAACCACCAGCAGAGCTCGAGATGGCCGGATCTTCTCGCCGGCCATCCCTGCCGCCCATCCCCAGCGCTCACCGCAGCCCCCCACCCCGCCACAGCCCTGTGTCACTCCCGCTCCCCGCCACCATTCAACTCTACGATTGGCCACACCGAAGCGCCGGCGGAAGGCCCGCCGCTCCGCCAACACCCTCGATCTGCCAGTGTCCGCTACGCCGGTCTACCACGCCGTCCTCTTTTTCTTCCTTTTATCTGTAGACCTATACATGGAGAAAAGCAACGCCATAGGTACGACATTTATCATCGATTTTACAAAAAGTAAGATAAATCGTTTGGTTACTGTAAAGCTTCTTCCTCTATTCTAATTTATTATGCTTTCATGTGTAAATTACACATAACGCCAACCTTTGGTGCAAAAGTTACATAAAACATAGAAATCAAACACCTTTTACGGCTAACCCCAGCTTTTGGTTTAATAAGTTACATCTAGCACAAAACATTGATTTGGACGTTTAACACGTATCTGACTAGTGGAGTACCATATTTTCATATAATAATTCAGAATTATACAACAATTTATACCATCTATGCTATTTGATTGTGGGATTTAAATTTATGGCTAATATTTAACAGAACAATTATAGTTATGTCACTGTGTAATTTAGATTGATACGATTAATTTGGAGTACTCTAAATATAGGAAAAGTAATCAGGTACGCGGACACATTCAACCATCTGTTTTTTTGTCTTACACTCTCATGTTTTTCCTATGTAAAAAACTTGCATGTCAAGATATTAAAATATACAAATATACAGTAGTTGAGTCCTTTAAAAAGGAAATGTTGTAACAGAGATGGTTGGCTGTGCAAACAAACTAGCTTAAATGGACAGAGAGCACAGTGTAGAAATAAAATCTGGGCAGAAAACATATACATATACAATACTATGTCAACTGTATTTTTCTATAATAAATCATATAATTATGATATATTGTATAAAAATACAGTATAATAATCATGACCCCACATGTCAGGACTAAATATCAAGCTCCTAATCAACGTTTTGGAAGGAGAGGCGTCAAGCCTAAGGGAGAAGATGGAGCATATGATGAAGTCAGGAGAGGCATTGACAACAAAGACATTGGAGACTAAGCTTCTTATCACCGAGAAGAAGAAAGAGGTCAAGCTTGCACAAGTTGAGGCCAAGCGTGAAGAAGCAAAGCGCAAGGCCGACTTGGAGGAGAGGATGATCAAGGTGAAAGAAGCACATGTATGGAAAGAACTCATGGTTGAAGAGAAGGAGCACATGATGATGTCCAAGAAGGACATGGATGAAGACCACTTGCAATGGTGGAAGGACTACAAGGAGGACATCGCGGAGAGGTAGAGGATGTTCCGTGTTGTGTCCTCTACTTTTCAAGGTGACACTCCGATGAGTGGTGGTGACGATGGCGGTGTGTGAAACACCGAAGAAAGAGGTGTTTGATGGACGTGGAAGTGGTCTAGGAGATGACGCCGAGTTGTAATTTTTTGGTGATGGTGTTGATGAGATGGGGAAGATGATGGTGTAAAATTTCAGAGGGCCATTAGGATTGCCTGCACTGGTGCCTTCCTGGTATACCAGATATATGGAACGAGCTACTCTTTGCACAGATGTACTAATACTCTGCTAGAAAGATATATATGGATCGTTATTTCCGAATTTTGTGACACATTTTCTGCAAAATATTAATTAATACCTTATTTCTGTTTTAATACAAATACAGTAATTATCTTACATCCGTCCTGGATGGCCTGGTTATGAAGATAAGATTACTCATCTATTTTCTGAATTTTCCTATCGAAATGGCGTATTAATCATATTCAACCGAACACAACATACAGGTTGTCCGTCTGATATATGCTATTCCTTGCGGCTGCGACAGCTTAGTTGAAACTGAACAAGCAGAGTAAGTGATCATGAATCCCAAATAGGTTTCTCCAATGCAGTGGAGTCAAGAGATGACTCATGGTACGAGTACATAGTATCTTGATTCTTTTGCTGCTCTTCAGAATAGCTTAATGCTGTCACATCCGTATTGTAGGTCTCAGAACTCATATCCAAATTCCCCCCGTTGCCTCCTAAACCTAGAAAATCTTGTGTCAGGGCAGCATCTCCTACCCCTGAAATGTTGTTTTCCCGTGTGTTGTGCTGCGTTTGCATTTCAGGAAACATGTGAGGGCTCTCCTTTTCCTGACCTCGAATGGAAAATGGCTGGTTCATGAGTCCAATTAAAGGTACTGTAGTGGGTGTCATCATACCGCTGGCCCAGGTTGTTGACGTTATCAGGACATTGCGGCCATTCATGTAAGAATTCCCATCTTGAGCTATCTTCATGCAATCACTCGAATTCCCTAGAGAATCTCCGTGCCTACCAGAAGATATGTCCATATGATCTCTAGCACTGGTTAAATTATTTGTGAAACCTTTTAAAAGCAACGGTGAAATAGGATCCTGGCTGGTCTTTGCTCCCATCTCTGCAGCTTTCTGTAGCAGGGCCGTTGCAGACATGTATGGAGAGTTCATGGACATATAAGGATAGCTTGAGGCAATTCCATCGAGTGGAAATCCCGAATCTTTGGGTGATATCTGGTTCGAGAACAATGCAGTGTTCCTTGTAATGAGGGCATAAGGAGATAAAGATCTCAGATGGATTTCTGAGTTATGGTCGTTGTTTGCAACCATATCAGTGGGTGACGAGCTCAGGCTGGTCACACCATGTGAAAAAATGTCCTGCTGACCATTTAGACTTCCCACCATGTTAGCAAGGCTGTGGTTAACCCTTGAGTTGTCTTCAGCTAACGCATCACAGAAGGCTCGATGTGTGATGAAGCTATCCTTTCTGCATTTACATAAAAGTAAGCTAAAAACCAATTTCCATTAAAGTGTTGAATTTTGAATCGCTGCAGTGAGCTTCATGGCCATTCTAATATTATGTTTCCGTCAGGGCCTGACATAAAGACTGCGATGGATTGCTTCCAATGCTAGTGGAAACTATGGGAATGTAGAATATAGTACGCAACAGAGATAAGCTGCATGTCAGGAATATACCAAGAGAAAGCATGTAATTTTCAGTTGCATCAGCCTGCAGATTATATGTCTGAATAGGTAAATAAGATATCAACACTCAGTCTGTAGGCATTGTTATCTTAAATAAATAAATGGCCTTGCCGTTCAGGTATCTGCCATGAGGTGACTTTTCAGTTCATTTGAACCTTCTGACTCATATGAGGTAGACATTTAATTAGCTATGTTAAACCAATTCATGGGCGTGGCTAGCCATTAAGTACGGTCTAATGCACATCTCTCTGCTACATTAGCCTAAGCATGTTTTTGGATGTAGTATTTAGGTACAACAGTTTTAATTCTCTTCGTCTACTTCTCTGAAACTGGTGACTTCTTCACCAAATCCATTTCATTCATGTTGTTTTTGTTACAAGTTTTACAATGCTTGGAATTTTTAAAAACCGTCTATCCACTTAAATCTGACGGTGGTAAAATAGGAGGTACCAAAAAGTACCAGATTAAAAGTACACGAAAGTACCAAGATTGTATTGGCTTTTATCTAATATTAAAGGCTATTTCTTTCCATAATCATTCTTCATAAAGTACGAATGTTAATTTCTACAACAAAACTTAGTTTAGTCCACTGAATTCTTAGTAAAGCATATGTTTAGTTTGAAGCATACCTTGAGAAGATAGTTCCGCAATCACATCGGTACTCCTTGGTGCCACATATCTTTGTGTGAGCCTTCCAATCAGATTGGACAGCATACTTCTTTGAACATCTGTCACACTTCCACTTCTTCTCCCCATGCTTCCTGGAGAAGTGTTTTTTTATGCCTGTGAGATCGCCCAAAGCTCGGGTTGCATCATGGTGCGGGCACGTGACCTCAGGGCAGATATACACCTTCTTCTTGGCGTCAGTGCTGCTTCTCTGCTTGAGCTTCCATGGCAGATTATGGCCTCTCCTGTGTAGTTGGAGGTTCTGGTCTCTCTGGAATCCCTTATGGCAGACTTCACATATGTATCTATTTGTCGCAACGAGAGTCTTGGGTGATAACGCAACTACTTCCACATCCGGATCTGCAAGATATAACATCATGAAGCAATGTTACGTTACCATAGTTTGTACTTTGGAGCACATATAATTCTTTCTGATCAGATTGGTATGTTGAGATTTAATTATCATGCTTATTCTTGTGGATTATTTCAGTAATGCAGTGTCGTAAATGAAAGTTTATTTTTTAGTATTAATAGGAAATTCACTTGTAGTCTTGTACCATGTGTACATTCAGATATGTAGTGTGATTGACTGTGAACTTGAACGCACCATTTGCTCTATTTCCCAGATACAAAATAATAATAATAAAATCATACTACAAGCTGAACTCATTTTAGGTTTGTTTGTTATTGCTTTATAAACGATATAAACTACTAGTCGAATTGGCGCGTCGACACGCCGCGCCCTTAATGTTAAATTTTATATAAAGTCTATTATGTTATCGTGGTTTGCATTTATCTATTTTGTTAACATGTTTAGAAGGTTGCTAGAATAAATGTTGAGCATAATTATGGATATATTTAAAGAAATACCGTAAAATAGTTTCTATAAATGGTTTCAAATTGTTGTCTGAAAATTTCAATATTTGAGTCACCTTGGAAAAGATCCCAACATAGTTACAAAGGCTATGTTGATTTACACAAATATTTTTAATTTGCTCTGAATTAATTTGGAGTTCTATTTCAAAAGTTACAAAAAAAATAGGTTTCAGTCAACTTGGAAAAGATCCCAACATAGCTATACAATGGCTATGTTGACTCGCACATTTTTTAGATTTTGGTCTAAATTAATTCGAATCTGTGTTTGAATTTTTTTAAAAAATCTCAGGGAACAAAAAAAGGGAAAAAGGAAAAGATTATTGTTTATAAAAAGTTTTCTAAACGTACATGGAGATGGGTTGGTTGTAGAGATGTTTTTTTCTGCAAATTTTAGTATTTGTTTTGTATTTTTCTGAGGTGTGTACCATAAGTTATGATTTTTTTTTGAATTGTATTTGTTTTTCTAATTTTTACGGTGGCTGACGGGTGGGGCCCGCGCGTCAACCAGACCGCGCTTATGTCAACCCTCAACGTCAGCGGGCGGCAGACGTTGGCGGCGGCACTTGGCCCGCGGCGGAGCAACGGAGGTCGTCCTCGACCCGTGGAGGCGCGGCTCTGGCGAAGAACGGAGAGCCTCGTCGAACTGGCGGCGTCGCGCTCCAAATGGTCGCCGGAGTCGCCGCCGGCGACCGTTCCCTTGGCAGCGCACGCAGTGGATGGCGGCGGCATCTCGCGGTGCTCCGGCTCTGATTCTGGACGCAGAGGAAGATCCCTCCGGTGTGGAGATGGACGGCGCGGCGACGTATGCTCTGGTCTCCGTGGATTGGAGCAGGGAGGCGTGGAGCGGTGGCGGAGCGCAGCGGCGGCGGTGACGACCTGGAGGTCGTGGGGGAGAGAGGAAGGGTCGAGGTGTCTTTTGTGAAAAAGCCCCTGCAGTTTACCATAATTGCGTCTAGGTCCTTATAGGATATGCAGGTGTTGGTTCTCGGGATATTTCTGGAAAACTCTCTTGATTCTTTCATTGTTTCAACAAATGTATATACATGAATCGGCCCCTGCAGGAGGCGGTCGGCCCCTGCCGACGGTGAATCGACGCCGTGCAGCGGAGCTCTGGACGCTGAGGGTCGTCAGTGCGGGCGGAGATTATATCCAAGCAACGGCAGCAGGCCCAAGCGCAGGGGACTGCAGGGCTTGGTCTCGGCGGCGGTGATTGGTCCTGGTGGAAGTAGAGGAGATGACCAGCTGGAAATTGCTCGGGGAAGAAGCTCGTGTGGAGCCAGGAGGAGGAGATACTAGCGCAGGGCTGGTGCGCGCAGCCGCCGGATGACGTCGTGTGCAAGGAGCTGTGGGGGTTGGACTGCAGCGCGGGGAAGAAGCAGAGAAAGAAAAGAGGGAGTTGCTGGTCTGGAGGCTGGAGCGCTGCAGCTATTGCTGATTTGCAATTGGAGTCTGGTGGTGAGACCTAGAAGTGAAGGCATCGCTCCTGCTTGTTGCTGTAGAAAATTTTGATTTAGTGGAGAGAGGTTTGAAGGGGAGGAACACCACGTCGATTCAGCTGCAGGAAGAAGGAATTTGAGGTGCTTGCTGAGTTGCTGTGTGTCCAGAGTTCTGGTGTGTGTGGCTACAGCAGATCCAAGGGGAGGCCTGCTTGTGTGTGTTTGCAGACTCAGGAAAAAGGGAAGGATTGAACGCTGCAGTTTTGTGGCAAGTATAAGATGTGATTTGGTGCAGCTAGCAAGCAGGGAATGAATCAAAGAAACAGAAAGTATTTTGAATGTGACCAACCTGGGCATATGAGAGCATTTAGTCCAAAGTTGATGAGAGGTGGTCGTGGACATGTATAAGGCTGGTATGCAATGGGAAAGAAAAATGCTTTTGCAGTCCAGATGACCATTGATGAATGGGAGAAATGGTGCAAATTTAGAGAAGTAAATACCTGTGATAATACCTCCCATACGGCGAATCATGAGAAAAATCATACTAGTTCAGAATGGCTAATTGACTCCGGTGCATCAAGACATATGGCGGGATCTCAGAAGAAGTTCTCAATGTATGTTCCGGATGTGAAGAGACAAAGTGTAAAATTGGCAGATGGCTCTACCCAACCTGTCATGGGGAGAGTAACAATTGTGTGTGGCTCAAATATGGCCATATCATCTGTTTTGCATGTTCCATCGTTCCCAATAAATTTATTGTCCACTAGTTGTATCATAAAAGAGCTCAATTGTGCAGCTATTTTTTACCCAACATGGTGCTTATTTCAGGAAATTGGGACTGGAAGAGAGCTTGGGAGGGGGAGCATGCGTGAAGGACTGTATTACTTAGACAATAACATATCCCCTGTGGTAGCAGCTGCACTTTCCTATTCTCCATTACAAGAATTTCTGCTACTCCATCGACGACTGGGACACATGCCTTTTAGTACATTGGGTAAACTTTATCCTAATCTCTTTAATAAGATTGATAAGGAAAAGCTTGTTTGTGATGCCTATGAGTATGGAAAACATATTAGAAGTTCCTACTTGTTATCTGATAATAGAAGTGCAGAACCATTTCAGACTATACACTCTGATGTGTGGGGTCCTAGTGGAGTTTCATCTATAAATGGGTATCGCTCTTTTGTTACCTTCATTGAATGTTGCACTAGAGTTACCTAGGTTTATGTGATGAGGAGTAAGGCTGATGTATTTGAGTGCTTCCGCGACTTCCATAATATGATCAAAACTCAATATAATCCGTGTATGAAGATATTTCGCGCAGACAATGGCACAGAGTACGTGAACAAAGAATTTGATGAGTACTTGTCCAATCTCGGTGTTATTCATCAAACCACTTGCCCAGGTGCATCTCAGCAGAATGGTTTAGCTAAGCGAAAGAACATGCATTTGTTAGAAGTCACTCGCTGTCTAATGCTAGCTATGAATGTTCCAAAATTCTTATGGAGTGACGCACTGATGGCAGCTTATTTAATAAACAGAATGCCATCAAGAGTGCTAGGATACAAGACACCAATAGAGTGTTTAACTGGGGAAACAACTTATGTGGTTCCTCCAAGAGTATTTGGGTGTGTGTGTTTCGTGAGAGACCACATACCATCTGTTGGGAAATTAGATCCTAGAGCTGTAAAATGTGTGTTTGTTGGATACTCTGGTAAACAAAAATGATACAAATGTTGGTGTCCATCGGAGAGAAGAATGTTTGTGACTATGGATGTCACCTTTAGGGAAAATGTACCCTTCTATGGAGAACCTACTGACTTAACTGATTTGTTTCCTGATGATAGCCAAGATGGAGATGAACATTGCAAGACAGGTGGAGATGATAGTAGAGAAGATAGTGATGCAATATCACATAAGATGATAGTTGGAGTCATACCAGAAGATGTACATGATGATGTGGGTGTGATGGATGTAGGGCAAGAACAGGCGCAGGGGGAGAAACATGATGAACCAAATGAAGCTGTGAGGTGGTCAAAACCAAATGAAGAACGAGATCACAAGTGTATACACGAAGGCATAAAGCTGGAGAGAAACAAGCTCAAGGAGAAGAACTCCTAACTTTTGGTCATGATTCTGAATCCCAAGTACATGTTGACTCGCATGATTCAATTTCACATGAAGGTATATCTCCCCCTCCATATGATGATTTGGATGTCCCTATTGCTCAGAGAAGGCAGCCTCGTAATACCGCGGGAAATTTGCCCTCAAGATTGTCCGAGTATGTTATATCCAATCATGTTTCATATTCATTGGTTGGTCCTAGGTATAAATCATTTACAGCTGCTCTAGACTTTATAGCCTCTATACCTCGTGACTGGCAAGAAGCTAAGAAAGATCACAGGTGCAGCAATGCTTGAAGAAATGGTAGCACTTGATAAAAATAATACATGGAACTGGCAGCACTCCCAAGGTATTTACTTATCACAGCGCAAGTATGTTCTTGATTTACTTGCTGAAACTGGGATGCTTGAGCGTAGACCAACTAGTACACCAATTGAACAAAACCATGGAATTAAAATAGACTTGGATGATCCTGTAGATAAGGGAAGATATCAAAGATTAGTTGGGCGCCTAATCTATTTATCACACACAAGACCGGATATAGCATATGCAGTGAGCATAGTAAGCAAATACATGCATGATCCTTGGTCATCTAAATGTTGTGAATAGAATTCTGCAGTATCTCAAAGGTTGTCCGGGAAAAGGCATCTTGTTCTCAAATCATGGACATTTGAAAGTAGAAGGATACACCGATGCTGATTGGGCAGGATGCGTGGACGATAGAAGATCCACATCAGGTTACTGCATGTTCATAGGTGGAAATCTGGTCAGCTGGAGGAGTAAAAAACAGAGTGTAGTGGCACGGTCTACGGCAGAAGCGGAGTTTAGGGCAATGGTGTCAGACTTGTGTGAGTTAATATGGCTGAGACTCTTACTAGCTGAACTTTGGTTATGTGATAATACACCTCTGCAACTATATTGTGATAATCAAGCCACTATCAACTTGATAAATAATCCCGTCCACCATGATAGGACAAAGCATGTTGGAATTGACAGACACTTCATCAAAGAAAAACTAGATGCGGGAACACTTCAAGTTGGGTTTGTCAAAGCAGTAGATCAACTTGTTGATGTACTAACTAAAGGTGTGATTGTCTTAGTATTTGAAAAGCTATGTAACAAGATGGGGCTCATAGATATATTTGCCCCATCTTGAGGGGGAGTGTTGGGAGTCCTGAGTTGTAGCGTGTTACTTGTAGAGGGGCAAAGTGTAAAGATGAGCATGTATATACGTTTGTTGAAACAATGAAAGAATGAAGATAGTTTTCCAGAAATAGAAACAATGAAAGAATCAAGAGAGTTTTCCAGAAATATCCCGATAACCAACAGCAGGTATGCTCAGGATTGCTGGACGGAGGTGCTGGCCAAAGCTGACATGCCAGCAATTCTTCTACCACAGTCAACCTCGGACAATATTTCCTCTTGCTGGACAATAGTGTCTGCTCTCGCACCTGCTATAATCATCAAAAGATGGCGATCGGTGGAATCTCTAGAAAGCTCGCAATGACATCTCAAGCTCGGACCTGGTTGACACTACCTTGCAAGACCTTGCCCATTGGCGAGCTGCTGGGGTAATTACGATGTGGCCGGCAGGAGCTTGAAACTTGTGTAGATATCTTTTTTTTCCTTCTCTTTTTAGTTTCATAACTTAGAAAATTTAATCTGTACAGATTTGTAATACCGTACTCACCGACACTTGTCCCGGCCCTCTATATCAAATGAATGCAGCGCCGGCTGCTTTTCCGTCAAAAATATATAGAGGTATTGATAAACTATGTATTGTAGTCCTAGTCCAATTCTATATTGTATCCGTGTTGTACCCTTTAGCCTAAATTACTCTGATATAAATACACGAGCCAGCCCCCACGAGAGGTGCGCTGTGCCTTACTCCTCCAATACATCAAACATTTTTTTTATGGTATCAAGTCAGATGGTTTCAAGTTTAAACCCTGGCTAACGTGATATTTAACATGAAAATAGTTACAGCATCCCATCTATCCCATGTCTAAGTTTTTCCCGTTTGTCCAGTTTAAATGTGAGGAAGAGTGTTAAAATATAAATTCCGACCCTTCCTATCAGTTTGCACATGTGAGATAATTGCCTAGTGCATCAATTTTATAGGTATATGTTTCGAAAGAGGACTTCTGAACTTATAATGGAATTATCTGTTTAAAACTCGCTCTGATAAATCATAACGTCGCCAGGTTCTTGGTCAAAATGTAAACAAAACTAAAGATTTTTATCTTCCGTGACCGTACGTGATCGAATTGCCAGGTAAGAAAGACATTATATCATAATAAACTTCAGACTTAATAAACCATGCATGATCACAGTACTCTGATGCTTCTCGTTATAATATTAAACTTTTACGAGGTGTGTACAAATCAGATCACCATAACTTAAAATCACTAATAACATTAGATAAAAACTGATACTATAAAAACGCTACGATAAGTCTAACAGAGAGAAGTGTTAGTTAGAAAGTTGAAGGCAACTTATATACCTGGGTGTCCTGGATGACCTCGTCTCTTTTTCACCGCAGGCATGGCTGTGTCGCCTCTGCTGGGTCCAGCCTCGAGCTTTGGTTGCTGCTGGAAGTTGCTCAGTAACTCTTCTTCCGATATGTGCGACATTGTTGGGGAGTTAAGTTGCTTCTTGCTAGTAGTTCCAGAGGGTGCCAGCATGCTGAAGGGGGGATGCTGGATTTTATGCGCTGCTACGGAGTGAAGGGAGTGCAACAAGACAGCAGGAAAACTCCCTTTCGAGTCAGCATCAAGGACTGCAGCGCTCGCTTGCGCTAATATTAGAATGAGAATCTGGTTTCCTCATCGGCACGGAATGTTCCCTCTATTGTTTATGAGATGAATTTGTCAGGTTCAGCTTAGATAGTTCAGGAAAAACTTCCTCATGGGAATTTGAAAGGTTCCTCCTAGCTTTGTCACGCTAAATTAGTTACTTTTAGATTTGGTATAGTAACATACAGATCGACTGTAGCTAATGTTGCTGATATATCTTGTTTTTTCCTACTGAGATCACTGACCTGTGCACCTTGTAATTGTCGACAGGTGAGGCCAACTGCATGTCATGTTTTACCCTGAGTGAGCCTGTCGACTTCAAAGACAATCTCCTTGATGGTTAACTCAAAATGTAGTTTTCTCGAGACCATGTCGCCATCAGACAGCAGACTGATAAATAAAATGGAGGGATCATTAATTTGTGTGTGGGTTGAAGAGCAGGCACTAGCCGGTAGAAATAACAAGGGATAGATCCGGGAGAAGAGACAAACGCTGGCCCCGCTCTTTCTAGCAGGCGACAGATTAACTTCTTTGTTGGTGCAGCCGTTAGGTTTTGTTCGTTGCTTTAACATTTGGAGGTTCCTGCTTTGTATCAGGTAGTTAATTTGAAAGGTTCCACGCGCGCGCGCCATTCATGTCATCCAACGCAGATGCTGTGCCAAGAAAGGGCTGCAGCCGCTCACAGGTTTGGCACCTAGCAATGAGAGAGCATTCCATCCAAAAAATAAAACTATATCTAACTGAAAAGGTTTCTGCTACGTTTGGTATCAAAGTATTTTTGAAATATATAGAGAATACTTTGGTTTCTAAAAATACCGAAGTGTTAAATACTTTAACGTGTTTATCTAATAAATAACATGGTTTACAAACTAAAGTATTGTCTAAAAGTGTAGTTTTTTAAAAGTATTCTATAAAGAGGTATGACCATGTTTTTCCAAAAACTGAGAAAGCGAGAACAACTGCAATATTTGTTTGCCTGGCGAAGTAATACTTTAGTTTAGCAATACTTCAGTTTTGAGAAAACTTTACTGCCAAACTAAGCCTTCAGGATTTATCGGAAGCGTTCCGGTGAGAAGGAGAAGTATATAGGAGTTAATTAATATGTTTTAGTATTTAATTAACTGAATTAAATATTAAAAGTTAATAAAAATGCCTAAAAAACTAAATGGGCGAAATTGGGCCCATGTGGGGAGGGAGCACCGAAACCCTAGGGAGGGGTGGGCCGGCCAAGACCATAAAGGGGGCCAGCGGCTCCCCGGCTAGGGCATGTGCCTTCCCCACTCCCCTATATAAGGAGGACCCCCTCGTCTCTCTTCTCCTACCAATTCATCCCCCGTTTCTCCTGTCCTTTGTGTGGCTCCCAAGTTTGGAGTTGTACTTGAGGGGTTGGGGGTTTTTTCACCTTCCGCACGTGGTCGATGCCCGATTTTCGTTCTGTATCCATCTTCTTCCGCTCCTCTGCTAGAACATAAATCGGGAGACGTCCTTTACACCATGGGTGTGTAACTCCTATGGATGTGATGCCCGTGTAGCACTTCTTCATTGAGCGGTACATCTTCTCAGCCTCGAGGTCGACGACCTAGGATTCTTCAACAATGTTGGTGCGGGAATCCCGCTTTTGGTCTTCAAGGGTATGAACAACCCGTTTCCCTCTGTTACCTTACATCTGCATATAATAGATCTTAGATATTTGTTGTTATGTTCGTAGGATTTTTTTTATTTTCTGCCTCGGAACCCGAACATGAAATATCTGTTGTGCAATAAGTGAAAGCATGCAAAACTAAAATGGTTTTTTTAGCTACTGGATGCCAAGTTTTAGAAACCAACCAGCTCTCAGGTTCTATCCCAGCCGAGATATGTCATGCCAACTCTCTGCGGTCACTCATATTGCACAGTAAGAATCTGACTTCGAGTATTATAGAGACATTCATTCATTGCTGATATACAATTAGGACATGTACAATATGGTGACGTCAGATTTCTCTTAGCGTTGATACATAAAATAATTACTAGATGGAGGAGAGAGAAAAAGAAAGAGAAGACTGCCTTCCCTTAGCTAATAGATGGTATCTTATAAAATAAGAGAAAACTAATTTCACCATTTTTACCATTTGTTTTCTCTTAAAAAATTAATTTTCTACTAAAATATAATTAATTCTCATTAATTGCTAGAGATGACAATAAGAGATAACACATTGTATAACTTATAATTTTGTCTTTTTTAAATGATATGGATTGCTGTTAATTCTTTTTATTAGAAATTTGAGAGAAAAATGTTGTAGCATGCAAAAAATATGTAAATTATGGATGTTAATCTGAAAATACCATGTGCACGTATAATTTTCCTTTTTAGCATGATAACTACTAGAATGGTGACATCCATTAATTTACCCCTTAGATGTAAAAATTGCAAAGAAAAATTTATATGGAAATTAACATGGTGAGTTTCTTCCATGAAGAAGCAGAGTGTAAAAAAATTATAAATGTAAATTTGAAAAACATTCTGTAGCATGCAAATTTTAAACATATGTAAATTACTGTATTGGATTTACATTCTACCCGGATTACATGTATGAATACTTAACACCTATCATGAATATTTACACAAGTTCCACTATAGTTAAAATTATATTCTAGCGGGTTCGTATAATTTACATCTTTTCATATAGCAAACCTAAGCTAGTCAGAAAAAGGGGCATGCAGCTAGCGATTCTAACTGCTCTTGGTTTTCTACGTGGGAGTTGGTCCGGATTACATATCTTAACGGTCCGGATCACATATCTTAGCGAGGGAGGGCCAAGGTATCGATCGGTCGTAGACTCTAAAGCCCTCTAAGATTCTTTTTGAAAGCTAAGACAAATGAGGAAGGTAACTAACATATTCCAATGTTAGGCACACCACCCACTCAGTTCGATCGATCATTCGACCACCTACCTATGCGCTAGTGTGTGTGTGAGGATGCAACCACGTTTCTATCTGGGATGCCTGCGGAGGGCTTCTGGTAGTGCTTAGTAAAAAATCCAAGGTAGGGAAGCATTTAACACTTGTTTCCTGCTTCTTTCCCTGTGTAGATGTAAATTTTGATGGATCTAGGAAACTTCATGGCAGACATGCCTATACTGATGTAGTCATGACATCATTTACATCTGGTGCGTTCGTGAGGAAGCCTTCCTCACACACACCATACTATTCCATTTGCGGAAAGCGTTTTCTACCCAAAAAAAAATGAAAGTGGAATTTCGTCTAAGCGACCTCTCCATGCGGCAGATCGAGGTCGACCTCAGAATAGCAGCAGATCAAGGTCGACCTCGAATTAGCACCTTCCTTAACTAAGAACAGCTTCCTTTTTTTTTTATTCTATAAAAACAACACGGCGCAGTACAATACATCAAGCTACTGACCAATTCTCCAAACTAGCTCACAGCACATGACACATCAACACATACATATAAGACCTCGCAAGAACACACGACTGCATTCTCCAAGATCTCGGGGCACACACATGTACGCGTACATATACGTACGTACGTTCGCCTTCTTTTCAAACTGGTGACGGATCTGGGGCTGGTCAGCTCAGGGGTGCACCTCCGCCTCAGGGCGGTACATGGGCTCCGGGATCTCGTCAAAGCGCTGGCAGCACCGGCAGCCGCCGTAGTACCCGCGTCCGCAGCAGCCCCACCGGCAGTACCCACCACCGCCGCGGCCAGGGTATCCGCCACCTCCACGGCCAGGGTACGGGTAGTACCCTCCTCCTCCACGCCCGGGATAACCGCCTCCGCCGCGGTACGGGTTCCCTCCGCCGCCACGGTAGTAGTCCTGCAAGTCGGCCGTGGGCTCCTCCTTCTTGGCCTCTGCATCAACACATAAGCATTTATGTGTTCAACATTAAGCATCAAAACAGTAGCAGCACCACCCGAACTGATTCTTTTCTAACGATCCGTATGAAGTTAGTGTGGTAACTCACGAGTTTTTTCTTCGGCCGAGGCGACCATCAGAGCAGCAGCAAGCAGCAGAGCAAAGACAAGCAGGAAACCCTTGTACGTCGCCATGGTCGACCCCTCTTCTCCTTACTTAAGAGTACTCGAGATTGTATATGAGCTTCTTTGATGAGAAGCTATGCATGGAGAGCAAAGCGTATTTATAGGCAGAGCGGGCCTATGGCAATTTGACGCGTCGTCGTCGCCGTGCATGTGGCTGGCCCCGAACTGTAGCTAGCGGTTGGCGGATGGACGGTACGCATTAACCTCTTCATGTATGCAAGTAGCAAGAGCTCTGCGTTATCTCTTATCTTCACTGCAACCGTAGACATTGTGAGAGTGGAGGGAACGTCGTCGAGTTTGACTAAGCCATGCGATCGATGCATGAATGCTTGTTCAACTCCGGTTCTACTAGTAGTAGAGGTCCGACACTGACACGGCAATGCATTCATTGTGGAGTATAACAGCTTAGGTCCAAATGCATCGAGTACCTTCTGGATATAATTGATAATCTGCTAGTACTCAGTCCCCGGCCCTTACACGCTGCTTCACGTGCTGCCCTTCTAAAATTAAGATGCAGTTCAAACGGCGTAACCTGAGAGAGAGGTTTCTCTAAGCACAATGATATCTACAAGACCAATTGCTCTGTTAGAGATTTTCAGTGCACCGAAAATGTAAAAATAGAATGTATTTTAGCATGAAAGTTATAATGTATATAAAGTTTAAGGTTAATATGTTGTGATATTCGAAAGAAACAAAAACCTAAGATTTACCAAAATTTTGTATTCACATGTATTTGCTACCAATTGTTATTTTTGTATATGTCACATGCTATTACTTTTCTCTCTGAATACTGTATTGTGAAATAATATAATCTTGTACTACACACATCTTTTTCGTAGTGATTTAGTATAAAACATTATATTATATTGTTTCTTTGAAATGAAGGTTGAAAACCCCGACCTCTGCATCAAAATGAAAATAAACCTAAATACAAATTACTCCGACGCATGTCGTACCTACAAACTTGATGAAGGGGTGGCCAAAATGTGCCATGAGTTTAAACCTCTACGAACATCATCTAAATCCAGAGGCACAACGATTGGCCAAAATGTGCCAAGTCGCGTAACTTGCGCATTAGAAGCAGTTGCTGGCTATGATTGATCTTTGGCACATGGATAACCACGTTAACCAATTCAGGCCAATCGTTGAAGCCGCCACGGCCCTGCGCTGCGCGTTAATCATCTCATGTCCAACACCGAGACCCCCAGTGCCAACCCCCGAACCCCGTGAACCCGCCATTGTGGACGTACATGGTGGATTCCATACTACTCCGCCTCTCCTGATGCCACCAGCAAGGACCTACTTCAAGACGATGTCTCCCGAAGGGAGATTGGGACCATAGCGCTGCCATCGTCCAATCTAGTAGACCTAGACCTAGTGTTTCCACTGAACCAGCCTGGGAGAGGAGATGACGATTGTAAAGATGATGCCTCCAAGAAAGTAGCGGTGTAAAGACAACGTCATCACGCATCATGACCGAAGTGGAAGCCTGATTACGAAACCACAACTCCCCAATCTCCTAGCTGACAAGATGAGGAGGACAACCAAGGTCGCCTCCACCACTCGCCTAACGCTCCACCAGACATATGATCAAAGCCCAAACACGGGTCAATGATCATTGATGACCACCGAAGTCTGCCGCCCAGGAACCCTGATGTCTCCACGAGAAATTGCCCTGGTGCCGTCGTAGGCCATGCGGGTTTTACCCACAGCGTCCGCCAGCGATGGTGTTGGGGAAGAGGACGAGGAAGGGGAAATATGATAGGTAAAATAAAGAAATGATTATGCCTATGCTAAGTTGTCTTATAGTTTCTTATGTTTAAGTCAGCAGTCAAATTTCATTTTATTGAAAAGTGGGCTTTGTACTAGAATTATGTTGCAATTTATCTTCTTATTGGACATAGAAGTTCATGTCGACTCAAATTTAGAGACAGTCCAAGACAGAAGTTAGGGAGAGAACTCATAACACAAGGGTCTTGAGGTATACTAGTGGTGGACTTCTGTTGAAGTGTTCAAGACATCAAAATTGTTGAAAAATATTCATGATAAAAGAGTAGGGGATGCTCTAAGAACACATATGTGCCGTCAATTTTTGTAACCTAGTTTTACATATGACTCAAGGGAACAATGAAGTCAAATTGGGCTGCAAATAGTGCCACTAGGATATTATTCGTCATTTATGTGTATTCCATATAATGGATAACATGATAGTTGAAAGAACATTTCTTAATCCCTAATGTTTTGTGTGTTAGTTAACAGTACCAATGATATACTAATCCTATTGCTAAGTATTTCAGTTTGGGTGAAACTCATATCACAAATCCTAAAGCCAAATTGTAGAGAAAAAGAGTTTCTGGAATTCTTCCCAGACTCGGATATTCCGGTTCCCAACTCGGATATTCCGAGTCACCCTCAGAAAATCGGCTAAGTCAAGTTCAGAAGTGGTTCTGATCTCAACCGGAAATTCAGCTCGGAAATTTCAAGGACTCGGATATTCCGAGTCACCCTCAGAAAATCGGCTAAGTCAAGTTCAGAATTGGTTCTGATCTCAACCGGAAATTCAGCTCGGATATTTCAAAGACCCGGATATTTCGGGTGACCGGAATTTCCAGGTGTTACTTAAACCGGAATTTCCGGGTGCCCGAGACAGCCAACGGCCAGATTTTGAGGGGGAGTATAAATACCCCCTCACTCACTCAAGAACAGGGAGCTCTCAGATTTTCTCTCTCCTATTATTCTTGAAAGCTCAAATCATCAAGATCTCCCAACCCCCCCACCCAAATTATTTGATCTTTGGAGGATTGGAGGAGAAGGCCCGGATCTACATCTTCACCGAAGGGATTTGCATTTCTCCCCCATTCACTTGGGGATTTCGTGGCTAGGGTTTCCGGTGGGAAAACCTAGTTCACCATTGTTGTACTCTTGGTGTTACCATGACCTTTTGTGGTCCTTGACCTTTTGTGGTCTTCTTGGGAGCCCCCAATTCAGTTGTGGGTGTGTGCCTCAAGCGTTTGTAAGGGATTCGATCTCCGCCCTAAAAGGGGATCAATAGTGGAAGGTGGACTTGAAACCTTTGTGGTTGAGTTCATCGGAGAAGAAGGTGAGCCTTTGTGGCGTTGCGGCTAACCTGTTGTGGTAGCGCACACCTCTCCAAACGAGACGTACACCCTTGGGTGGAACTCGGGATTACATCTTCGTCTCCGCGTGCTTCACTCGGTTCCCTTTATCTTTGCTCCCTTACTTGCTTGTCTTGTTAGCTTGTTTATCTTGTTATTGCTTAGATTATCATTTAGGTAAATTCACCGTAGTTGCATATCTAGAGAATTTACCTTTGTGTTGAGCCTAAATTTGAAAAGACCTAAAATTTGTAATAGCACCTATTCACCCCCCCCCCCCCCCTCCCTCTAGGTGCCAGATTCCCGTTCAATTGGTATCAGAGCCAGGTTCACTTTTAAGGGCTTAACCGCCTAAGTGCAACGATGACGGAATCCGATGCCGAGAGGGCCGCCCGTGAAAAATTAGAGGCGGAGAAGGAGGCGTTAGCCAAAGGGGCAACCATGGCCGATCTTATTGATATGAGATCGTCCTTGGAGGCCCATCTCCTCAAGATGAATGAGATGCTCATGGCACTCTTGAAGTCTAAGGAGCCCGAGGCTACTTCTCCCTCTCCTCCTCCTAAGGAACATGCGGGGAACTCTAAGGAGTCATCTTCGGATGGGTCCAAAGATGTTACCTCAAGTGTTCCCCTCGGGAAGGCGGAAAAGGATGAATCACCTAGCTCCTCTAACACCCTCAAAGGAGAGGAATTTCATAATGTCAACCATAATTACTCTCCTAACCCTCCTATCCCTCACCCTCATGTAAACTTTAGAAGTGATCCTCCTAAGCTTAAACCTACTCATTTCTCTCAATGGGAATTTCTAATGAAGTCTCATCTATGTAGTGCCTCCATTGAGCTTTGGCGCATCATTGAAGAAGGGTACAAGCCCCATGATCCAACCAACTTGACAAGAAGAGAGGTGGTTGATAGCCAACTCAACGCCACCGCTCTTCATCAACTCCAAATGGCCGTTGGAGAGAAGGACATGGCGCTCATTCAACAATTCTCCACCGCCAAGGAAGTTTGGAATGCTCTTTCCGACATCTTCGTCGGGAATGAGAGCATGAAGAAGAACCGGTATGATGCCTTATGCAATGAGGTGGAAGGGTTCTACAAGTTGGATGGAGAAAGCCACGAGGACATGTACCGGAGGTTGGTTTTGGTTGCCAACTCATTCAAGAACCTCGGGGCGGTGTACATTAATGATGCTTGGATCAAGAGGAAGTTTGTGACCGCTCTCTTGCCCTTTGAGGAAACGGATTTGAAGACACTCCAAGGGAGACATGACTTCGCAAAGATGACATCCAATGAAGTTATGCAAGAGATGACCGCATACAAGGTGGCCTCCAAGATTGCACAAGATGCAAGAGCTAGAGCCATAGGGATGCACAAGCATGCCTCAATTGCTTTGAAGGCCACCGTTGAAGAAGAGGATGAAGAGGAGTGTGATGATCAAGTCGAGCTATCTAGTGAAGCTCTCTCAAGCACTCTCACTCAACACATGGGTCTTGCGGCAAGAACCTTTTGGAAGAACCCCGGAAGGGCCAAAGCAAGGATTGACAAGACGTTTCCCCCCAACGGAGGAAAGCCATTCAACAAAGTGAGGCTTTGCTATAACTGCGATGACAAGAGACACTTTGTTGCCGATTGCCCATGGGAGAGAAGAGAGGATCATGGTGGGAGGCTCGTGGCCAAGACGAAGGGCAAGGGGCCCATGCCCATGAAGAAGCCTTTCTTCAAGAAGAACCAAAAGATTGTCTTGGTGACTCAAGAGCAATATCCCACCGATGATGAAGATAGTGACAAGGAGGATACTCCAACGCAAGTGGCCGCACTAGCCATTTCTTCCTCACCTTCGTCACTCTTCTCCTCACCAAACGAGAGCCCCATCGTCAAGAATGCAAGATGTCTTATGGCAAAGACATCCGAGGTAAAATTATCCCCCAACTCCATATCACATGACATTGATGATGCTATGAGCTTAGAAGTCAAGGAAGAAATCATTGCTTTTGATAAATTCATGACTAACTTGCAAGGAGAAGGAAAGAAACACTTTGGCTCAATCATGAGTCGTATAGGTGAGCTTGAGGATGAGCTTGAATTAAAAGGTGAGATTGAGAGAGAGGATGCACACGCTAAGGTGTCTCTCCAATCCTCTCTCGAAGATGAACAAGAAGCTCATGCTCTCCTTAAGGAGCAACTTGCTAAGATCACTAAGGATCGTGATCTCTACTTTGCTAAATGTAAAATTGTGCAAAATTAAAAGTCCGAGCTTGTAGTTGCTCATGCTAGACTTTGCGAAGACTTCGAGTCACTTGACAATGCTCACAAGGTGTTGACAAGTGATCACGAACGTATTCTCAAGTCTCGTGATCAACTCCAATCTCGGATATCTACTCTTGAGAAACCTAGCACCTCTACTCCTTTGAATGCTAATGCAAATGTTGTCAAGTATATTGCTAGGGTTGTGTTTGTTCCTTCCATGGCAACCAAGCCCAATACCTCTCTTGATAAAGGTAAGGGGACACTCACTACTCCTCTTCATGAGCGAGTGCCCCACAAGGGTAAGGAAGGTCTAGGCTCTGTTGCTAAGGAGAAGAAGAAGATCAAGAAGAAGACCAAGTCCGCACAAGCCAAGAAGGATGACATTGTGAGTGGAAATGCCACAAGGAGCACTCCCACTCGTAATAACTTTGCGGGCATATCTAATCCCAATTATGCTTTATATGTTGATTATTATGGGGATGTCTATGCTAGATACATTGGTCCTTTTGATGGTTACATTGAATATGCTATTTGGATTCCAAAGACCCTTGTTGCTAACCAAAAGGCACCCATTGCAAAATGGGTACCTAAACCAAAGAATTGATTGTGTGTAGGGCCTTGCTTCCGGAGGATCGAAATGGATAATTGATAGTGGGTGCACTAGTCATATGACCGGAAGCAAGGATATTGTAACGGAGTTGAAGCCCAATGATGATCAAATGACCGTTACATATGGTGATAATTCTAAGTCTAAGGTAATAGGGTTCGGCAAGGTGGTAGTGGCACCGGACATCACACTTGTGAATGTCTTGCTTGTCGAGTCCCTAGGTTTCAACTTGATCTCCGTCCATTCCTTAACTTGTTTGGGCTATACCGTTGTCTTCGAAAAGGAAATGGTCATTCTCTTGCGGAGCAAGTCTCTCAATGTGTCTTTCGTTGGGTACATTGAGAATGGGCTCTATGTGGTTGACTTCTCCGGAGTCACCACTTCCCATACAATGTGCCTATTCGCAAAGGCGGACTTGGGTTGGCTATGGCATCGCCGACTAGCCCATGTCAACATGAGGACTTTGCAAAGTCTCCACAAGGGTGGCCATATCCTAGGACTAAAAGACTATGTTTCTTTCTCGAAGGATCGAATGTGTAGGGCGTGTGTTGAAGGAAAAATGCATGACATGTACCATCCAAGCAATACCATCATTTCGTCAAAGAGGGTTTTGGAGCTTCTCCATGTTGACCTCTTTGGTCCCATTCCGGAAGCTAGTCTTGGTGGCAAGAAATATTGCTTGGTGATTGTTGATGACTATTCAAGATACACATGGGTTTTCTTCTTCAAGACGAAGATGGAGACTCAACAAACTATCATCGACTTCTCCAATGAAGCTCAACGTCAACACAATGTCGCTATCTTGGTGATAAGAAGTGACAATGGGTCCGAGTTCAAGAACTACACCTTAAACGAGTTCCTTAGTGAAGAAGGGATTCGTCATCAATATTCCGCTGCTTATACTCCCCAACAAAATGGTGTAGACGAAAGGAAGAACCGCACACTTATTGAGATGGCAAGGTCGATGATGGCCGAGTTCAAGTCCCCTCACAACTTTTGGGCCGAAGCCGTCAACACCGCTTGCCATTCATCCAACCGGCTCTTCTTTCGCAAAGGACTCATGAAGACACCTTATGAAGTGCTTACCGGGAACAAGCCCAATATCTCCTACTTCCGAGTATTTGGTTGTAAGTGGTTCTATCTCATCAAAGGTGTTCGTTTGGGCAAGTTTGATTCTAAGTCTCTTGAAGGGACATTTGTGGGCTACGGATCCGAATCCCACACTTATAGAGTTTATGATAAGGCCTCGCGCATAATCATAGAAACTTGTAGTGTGGTGTTCGAGGAGAATGACGGCTCCCTCGTGGAGCAAAGTGGTGTTTCTGTTGTAGGTGATGATGAACCTCAAGATTCTATCCGAAGAATGGGGTTGGGAGTCCACCGCCCCGTTGAACTCTATTATGAGGTTGATCAACAAGGATCAAGTTCTTCACAAGTGGTGACCACCCCAACACAAGAAACACCCATCGACAACACCGTGCCCAATACGCCTAGCCAAGAAGAAGCACAAGATTCTACAGCTGCTCCTGGAATTTCCGGAGGACCGGAAAATCCGGTTCAAACTGGAGTCGGAAATTCCGGTGGTTCGGAATTTCCGGTCCATGAACCCGGAATATCCGGTCCTGCTGACATTCCCGGTGGCAGTTCGCAAGGCCAAGATCAACCCTCTCCCTCACCAATGGACACCACTCCAATGGTTGATCAAGGCCATCAAATCTGTCAAGGCGGAGACATGAATGATCAAGATGATCAAGCGATTCCTCCCACCACTCGGAGGGAAATCGAGATCCGCCGCTTGAATAGGGTTGGCACCTCACAAGAATTGAGAGCTCTATCTCTTGACAAGGTGCTTGGTGATGTGAGAAGCAAGGTCTCTACCCGAAGACAACTTGCAAGGTTTAGTGAACATCAAGCTCACATCTCCATGGTGGAACCCAAGAAGGTCTTTGAAGCTCTTGAAGATAAAGATTGGCTTGATGCTATGCATGAAGAGCTCAACAACTTCGAGCGCAACAAGGTGTGGAAGTTGGTGGAAAGACCGAAAGATTGCCGCAATGTTATCGGCACCAAGTGGATTTTCAAGAACAAACAAGATGAACATGGCATGGTAGTGAGGAACAAGGCAAGATTGGTGGCTCAAGGTTACTCCCAAATTGAAGGCATTGACTTTGGAGAAACCTACGCGCCCGTGGCTCGACTTGAGTCAATCTGTATTCTTCTTGCCTATGCCTCTCATCATAACTTTAAGTTGCAACAAATGGATGTTAAATCCGCTTTTCTAAATGGTCCACTAAATGAACTTGTTTATGTTAAGCAACCACCGGGGTTCGAGAACCTCAAGTATCCGAACCATGTCTACAAGTTGGATAAGGCACTCTATGGCCTTAAACAAGCCCTACGAGCGTGGTACGAGCACCTTAGAGAACTACTTGTAGACCGTGGATTCCAAGTTGGGGAAATCGACCCCACACTTTTCACTAAGAAAGTTAATGGAGAGCTTTTCATTTGTCAATTATATGTGGATGACATTATATTTGGATCGACTAACAAAGCATTTAACGAAGAATTCTCTAAGCTTATGACTGACAGGTTTGAGATGTCTATGATGGGCGAGATGAAGTTCTTCCTCGGATTTGAGATCAAACAATTGAGGGAAGGAACGTTCATCAACCAAGCAAAGTACATTCAAGACATGCTCAAGAAGTACGAGTTGCTTGATCTCAAGGGTGCCTCTACCCCAATGCAAACCAAATGCCACCTTGAGCTCAACCCGAAGGGTAAGGATGTGGATCAAAAGGTATACCGCTCCATGATTGGATCTCTCCTCTACCTTTGTGCATCTAGACCGGATATAGTGCTAGCCGTAGGAGTGTGTGCAAGATATCAAGCGGCTCCTAAAGAAAGCCATGATGTGGCGGTCAAGAGAATCTTTAGATATTTGGCTTATACCCCAACCTATGGATTGTGGTACCCCAAGGATGCAAATTTCTCATTATATGGGTACACGGATTCCGATTGGGCGGGAGATCATGATGATAGGAAGTCAACCTCCGGCGCTTGTCAATTTATTGGGAGGTCCTTGGTAAGTTGGTCTTCTAAGAAGCAAAATTGTATATCTCTCTCCACTGCCGAAGCCGAGTATGTTGCCGCCGCAAGTTGTTGCACTCAGTTGCTATGGATGAGGCAAACTTTAAAGGAGTACGAAGTCGATTGCGACAAAGTGCCTCTTCTATGTGACAACGAAAGTGCCATCAAGATTGCCTACAACCTGGTGCAACATTCAAGAACCAAGCATATTGAGATCCGCCATCATTTCATAAGAGATCATGTGGCCCGAGGAGACATTGACTTATCATATGTGGGCACAAGGGATCAATTGGCGGATATCTTCACGAATCCCCTTGAGGAAGGAAGGTTTTGCTTTTTGAGGAATGAGCTAAATATCATTGATTCGAGGTCCTTAGATTGATCGCTTGCACACTCACCTAGGACGTAATTGCATCTTATCTTGTTTAGATGTAGGCATGGAAATAGGGGGAGTGCGGTCCTAATTCATTGGACCATCCCTCCCCCCATTATGCTGATAGCAAGTGTTCTTTTATCTCTATATTCATTCTTATGACTAATGAGCTAAAACGACGAGTATTGGTTATGTACCCAAGATACATCTTCGCGGTAACATGCCATACACTCCTACATGGTGGCCTCGGCCACCGACCTCTTCTCCTTGAAGAGTTGATTTTATTTGGAGCTTATTGTTGCTATTTGCCCTCCTTTTCATGCATGTGGGAAACCTACTCAACTTGGCGCTTTATGTTTCGATTTGGTAGTTGTGAGTTGAGTATGGTGTACCAATAACAGTTTGGAAATCTATCCCAAGCCTACTTACCCCTGAAAATATTTCTCTCTATTGCACACAAGTCATCCATTTGAAAACTGGGATTATGGTTCAGCAGGTCGGAATATCCGGTTCATTTATGAATCGGAATATCCGGCGACCCGGAATTTCCGGTGTAAGTTACACTCGGAATATCCGGTCGGGCGGTTTGTCCAAAAATATAACGGCAGGCTCGGGGTGAAGGGCTCATTAGTGCCCTTCTTCCACCCCCGACCTCCCTCTCCTCCAGCCGCCGCCCCTGCTGCTCTAAGGTCCCTCCGGAGCACTCCGACCGCCGGGGAACCTCTTTCTCGGCCGGATCTGCTCCTCCTCCGCCCCGGGAACTCACTCCTCCAAGCAATGGCCTCAGTGGATGAGGGTAACTTCACTTTTCTTCTTCCTCATGTGCTTGCACTTGGATCTTGATGTGGAGTTATTTGTATCAATGTTGCTTGGTAGAGATTGTTCCTAGCACTATTCCCTGCCATCTACATTCATTAGTTTTGCATTATGTTGGATCGATCTAGTTTTAGACCGAGTCAATCTCAGATCTGCACAATTTCTGTCTGACTCGAAATTTCCGACTCAGACTGACTCGGAATTTCCGGTACCCCGGAATTTCCGGTCATGTATGAACCGGAATTTCCGAGTCAAACACTGCAGTTTTAAGATTAACTCATGTTTAACTACATTTGATTCATCAAATGCCTACCTAATGTGTGTATAATCTCCTGACTTGTGTGCACTTACCTTATGCTACCTTCTATGCTCAAATTCACAGATTCTAGTGGGAGTCCGTCCGCGGGGGGCATCGAGGAACACAGCAAGAAAACCTGTCCTCAAGAACCCAGTCAACAAGGGAAAGGGTCCTGCAATTCAAAGGCCGAAGAAAGCTGTTGTCAGCAAGCCTTCATCCAAGAAGAGGAAGAATGCCCCTAGTCCCTAATGTCAGGACTACTCTAAGATGAACTCAGTGGATTATTCTCAGCTGAGACAGGGGGACTGGTACCTTAGCCCAAGAGACAACTCTCTCGCTGATCGCAGCTATTGGTGCCAAGCGCAAGAGCACATATTCGTGGATCTCTATCTCTCTCTATCGAAGCCCATTCGACCCATGCACCCGTTTGATTTTGCATCTCTGCAGAAGAAAGCCGCATTTGCTGAGGCTATCCACATTGTCAATACCATGGGCTTGGAGAGGCTGGTGCTCACCCGTTGTCCCTACAACGCCCAGCTTGTGATGCAGTTCTTCGCCACCCTAGTGATCAAGGGTGACTCGAAGAAGACTATGAAGTGGATGACTGGGGAATCATACTGTGAGTCCAACATTGAGTAGTTCGCCAAGGTACTGGGCTACAGGTTTGATGGTGACAATCCCCAAGGCTTTCGCATGCACACCCCCTACAAGCTCAACAAGAAGCAAACTGCGCACTTATATGGTGTGGGAGCCACCCCTGGAAATTCTCGTGACTTGCTTCCACTGTATGATGTTCTTGTGCGCATCCTGCGTGAGAACATTGCACCAAGTGGTGGCAACAACGACAACATGGTTACCCCTCTCTGCAACCTGCTCCTTCTCGCCAACCGCATTGTGGAGGACTCTAGTTCTGATGCTGACTGGAGTGTAGATGTAATGGATTACATCTACAATGAGATGTATGAAGCTATGACCACCAGGGTCTCTATTCCTTATGCTCCTTACATAATGAAGCTCCTCAAGTTCAAGTTCCCTGACTACAACTTCAGCAATGGTGATATGGAGCCACATGACTTCAAGAAGCTTTATGTGAAGAAGACTGTGGTCAAGCCCCCTCCTAGGCCTTCTACTACCTCAGCTCCAGGTGGATCTTTCATGGGTGATGCTAGGAGGGCTGCTGCTGCTCCTACTCATGTTCCTGCCACTCATGCACATGTCAAGAAGCTGAACTGGTTCCAGCGCAACATCCTTTGCATGAATGTGGACATCCGCAAATAGCAATACACTGCCTACAAGGATCGCCGTCAGCTGGAATACAAGCAAGACTTGATCCTTCACCATGCATCTGGCTCTCCTGCTCCTGCTGCTCTGTCTGATCCCCTGACCTTTGCTCAGTGGAACCAGGGTTCCTTGGCTCCGTGGACACTGATCGACCAGGACCTTGGCGGCAACTCTTACACCACTGGCTATGACTATGATGATGAGGAGGCAGATGATGATGAGGAAGCAGAGTCTGAAGAGTATGAAGAGGATGATGATGATGGTGATGATGATGATGAGGAGACCCCCTCGGACTGAAGACTTCCATGGGACGTAGCATCGCTCTTCTTCCTTTTTGGTGTTTCGATGCCAAAGGGGGAGAAGTTGCTCTACTAGGACTTCTTTGGGGATTTGCAAAGGGTCGGGCACAAGCTTATGCGTTTACCATTTATTTGCGCTTGTGTCCATTTATCGTGTTTTAAGTTATTTGTGAACTCCTTTTATTTCATTATGTGATGACTATGTATTGAGACAATGGTTTGATGCTATCATTATCTTATGGTTGAGACTTCGAATTGATTGTGTTGGTATTCACTTCATATTCTATATACACAAGGTATGAAAATTTATCTAGTCTCAATTGCTGCCATAATCTTACATTTTGTCTCTTTTCTCCTTTGTGATATCTTGTGTTTGTTGTTATAAAATTGCTCTTATCCTTTGTCATATTGTGTTGCTTACTTGCATTTATTTAGGGGGAGCCATTTTCTGTCAAAAACATGATATTGCTTTTTGTTTCTATGCAAATCTTGGTATTGTCATCTAACACCAAAAAGGGGGAGATTGAAAGAACATTTCTTAATCCCTAGTGTTTTGTGTGTTAGTTAACAATACAAATGATATACTAATCCTATTGCTAAGTATTTCAGTTTGGGTGAAACTCATATCACAAATCCTAAAGCCAAATTGTAGAGAAAAAGAGTTTCTGGAATTCTTCCCAGACTCGGATATTCCGGTCCCCAACTCGGATATTCCGAGTCACCCTCAGAAAATCGGCTAAGTCAAGTTCAGAAGTGGTTCTGATCTCAACCGGAAATTCAGCTCGGAAATTTCAAGGACTCGGATATTCCGAGTCACCCTCAGAAAATCGGCTAAGTCAAGTTCAGAATTCGTTCTGATCTCAACCGGAAATTCAGCTCGAATATTTTAAAGACCCGGATATTCCGGGTGACCGGATTTTCCGGGTGTTATTTAAACCGGAATTTCCGGGTGCCCGAGACAGCCAACGGCCAGATTTTGAGGGGGAGTATAAATACCCCCTCACTCACTGAAGAACAGGGAGCTCTCAGATTTTCTCTCTCCTACTATTCTTGAAAGCTTAAATCATCAAGATCTCCCAATCCCCCCACCCAAATTCTTTGATCTTTGGAGGATTGGAGGAGAAGGCCCGGATCTACATCTTCACCGAAGGGATTGCATTTCTCCCCCATTCACTTGGGGATTTCGTGGCTAGGGTTTCTGGTGGGAAAACCTAGTTCACCATTGTTGTACTCTTGGTGTTACCTTGACCTTTTGTGGTCTTCTTGGGAGCCCCCAATTCAGTTGTGGGTGTGTGCCTCAAGCGTTTGTAAGGGATTCGATCTCCGCCCTAAAAGGGGATCAATAGTGGAAGGTGGACTCGAAACCTTTGTGGTTGAGTTCATCGGAGAAGAAGGTGAGCCTTTGTGGCGTTGCGGCTAACCTGTTGTGGTAGCGCACACCTCTCCAAACGAGACGTACACCCTTGGGTGTAACTCGTGATTACATCTTCGTCTCCGCGTGCTTCACTCGGTTCCCTTTATCTTTGCTCCCTTACTTGCTTGTCTTGTTAGCTTATTTATCTTGTTATTGCTTAGATTATCATTTAGGTAAATTCACCGTAGTTGCATATCTAGAGAATTTACCTTTGTGTTGAGACTAAATTTGAAAAGAACTAAAATTTGTAATAGCACCTATTCACCCCCCCTCCCCCTTTAGGTGCCGGATTCCCGTTCAATAGTCCTTTATATTGATTATGATTTTCTGTCAGAGTTAATTTAGCTCTAGATTTTTTGTTTGACATAATAGGTTTGTATTACCTCTGTGCCGTGAAGAAAATTTAGATTTTTTTTTGCATAAGCATGTTTTTATTGACCTCGTGCACTGCCAGACCTCATGTGTTCTAGTGAGGGCATCCACTATGTAGTCCATAAGGTTGTCCATAAGCAAAAAGTATCTCTTATGGACAACTATATACATAGTGGCACCTATCCATAAGGTTGTCCACAAGCAAAAAGCTTATGGGTTGTTCACAAGCTTATAGACATCCATAAGGAATAAAATAATATTACTTTTACCCATAGAGTGTACACAACAATGAAATTTGGCAACTTAAAGATGAATTTGACAATATAGTATGCATACTTTTCCTGATTCGTGGGACCCAACTTAAGGTGAAGTTTGTCAACATACATAGTAGAGAAATCTATATGCCACAAGTATGTCTAGTGGGACCCATCTTAAGGTGAAGTTGTCCATATACATAGTTGATGCCCTGAATTATATATGCCAGCAGAGACCAATATGAGAAACAATGTTTGTATCTCTTTTAGGTGCTAGTACTTCGCGGATCCTGGAAATTTATTTGGTCGCACAAATATAAATCAGTTCACAGTAATCGGTTTCCACCGCATCTAAAACGTGATTACATCACATAGGTACACTATTTATATAGTGTTCGACATTAATTTCCTTCTAGAAAAAAGGTAAAAAGATCAGATATAGAGATGATTCTTGAATGTGTTTTTAGTAATCTTATCTTACATGTTGACCACATTCTTAACTAAAGTGCTTCATATATCATAAGATTTTAGCGTATGGAATTAAACTTTAACTTTGAACATCATCTTCAGTACTTCAGCAACGAAATGAGGCTAATTATGATAAATTTTTGTTCCAAACAAACTAGGCATTTGGTTTTTCTCGTGAGTTTGCATCAATTTGTCTAATATATATGGAGGACGTGTATATTTGCTCACATATATTTTGTATCTTAAAACTACCAATTCAACATTCTTATGTTTTAATAACATCAACCAAATCGTGGACAAGCGGTTGTGATTTGGACAATATGGACGTGGGTTGTCCAAATCGACTGTTGACCTCACTCATATCATTGAGCTAGGGCTTTCGAATGCTCGTCACACTTCTTCACAATCTCCGTACAGGTGTATCAAACATGGTGAACGTGACACGTCCGTCTTCAATACCTTAAAGTAACTGATTTTAATGTGATGAGCGATGGAAAATCCTGACGAGTCTTGATCCATTGCAGCAATTCCCATTAATTACGATCAATAATCCTCACCATTCAGTTGTACTAGGCAGCTGTATTGGTCTTGAGCACGGTCGATGATCTTTTGGATGATGTCTATTGTCTAGATGCTAACGGAAGGCAGGACGCGGATGGAAGCAACGCCAAACCAGTTGTAAGAATTACGGTTGGAGTTTTGGTGAAACCTCCTCGTGAAAATTTTCTTGGCCTACCTTTACCTTCAACGATGAGCTTGCACTTCCTGACACTTTTATTCCATAAAAAACAACACGGCGCAGTACACACATCAGTCTACTGACCAGCTTTCAAAACCAACACACACATGACACATCACCACATACATATATGTACGTAGTACATTCACCTTCTTTTTATTTATACGTACGTAGTACACATTCACCTTCTTTTCATTTATTTTGAGGAAACTGCTGGCGCATCCGGGGGCTGCTCGGCTCAAGGGTTCACCTCTGCCTCAGGGCGATACATGGGCTCCGGCATCTCGTCAAAACGCTGGCAGCACCGGCAGCCGCCATAGTACCCGCGGCCGCAGCAGCCCCAACGGCAGTAGCCGCCACCGCCGCGGCCTGGGTACCCGCCGCCTCCGCGGCCAGGATACGGGTAGTACCCTCCTCCTCCACGCCCGGGATATCCGCCTCCGCCGCGGTAAGGGTACCCTCCGCCGCCACGGTAGTAGTCCTGCAAGTCGGCCGTGGGCTCCTCCTTCTTAGCCTCTGCATCAACAAATTAGCATTCATGTGTTCAAAATTAAGCATCAAAATAGTAGCAGGAGCTGAGGAGCACCAGTACTAATTCTTTTCTAATCGATCAGTAAGAAGCTAGTGTTGTAGGTCACCAGTTTTTTCTTCGGCCGAGGCGACGATCAGAGCAGTAGCAAGCAGCAGAGCAAACACGAGAAGGAAGCCCTTGTACGTCGCCATGGTCGGTCGATCCCTCTTCTCTCCTCACTATGTATCTTAGTCGATCACTGTATTCTGAGATTGTGTATGAGCTAGCTTGATGTGAAGCTATGCATGCAGAGCAAGCGTATTTATAGGCAGAGAGGACCTATGGCAATGTAGATAGGAGTGGAAATGCTTCATAGGGAGCAAGTTGACGCGTCGACGTCGTGCATGTGGATGGCCCTGAACAGTAGCTAGCGGTTGGCGGATGGATGGCATGCATTAACCTCTTCATGCATATGCAAGTAGCAAGGGCTCAGCGTTATCTTATCTTCACTGCAAACCGTGGACATTGTGACTTGTGAGACAGTGAGAGTGGACGCATGGAACGTCAAGTTTGACTCGGCCATGCGATCGCGAAGCATCAAGTTATTCAACCCCATTGGATACCAGACACTGACACGGCTATTCAACGGCGAGTATAAATTTTTAGATCCAAATGCATCGAGTACCTTCCGGCTGATAGTATATATATACATATATGCTAGTACTCTGTCGCCATTACGGTGCTTCACGTGCTGCTAAAACATTGAAAAAATATCTGCATATATGTCGGGCGTACCAGAGGCTAGGGTGCCCTTTTTAAAAAAAAATGTTGGCGTACTAGTTGTCAGCTTAGTCTAAATTACCCGTCGGCATAGGCTACATCGACGGTAAAGTTGTGGGCATAGTTATTTTTAAAACATTATAATTTTAAAATTTTAATTCTTTTTTATTCCAAAAAAAATCACTTAATCACCCACTTATTACTGATTACACACTTAATCTTAGATCAAAGTACTTATCCGGATCAAACTTCCCATTCGGTTACCCCTATTCTCAAATTACTCCAGCGACCAAGCATGCTTTACTTTTCAGTTCTTTTCAAATTAGCTTTCAATTGGGAAATTAAAACTTATTGATATCATTATCTTATCGATCATATTAACTTTTGGGTTAATATGTTACACTTTTTAAATTACAAAAAATATTTGACTAAACAACAATGATTATATAATAATAATCTTTAAATAAATAAATTTTACTTTATTTTTTCCTTTTTCATTTAGTATGGAATAATTCTTATCTTTAAATCCGTAAATTGGAATTAAAAAATAAAATATCTAAGTCGATTAGAAAAATTAGAAGAATCCAAATGTAAAATCCAAATCATCTTTTACATCATAAAAACATGGGTAGTTCCTGATTTCTTGATTTCTACCGAGAAAATTAGAAGAATCCAAATAGGACATCCAAATCATCTTTTATATCATAGAAACATGGATAGTTCCCGATTTCTAACTAATTCTGCCTAGTTAGTTTATGTCGATTCTTTTAAACTATAAGTGTTTAATAGTTTGATATGTTTTAAGGTACATAAATAGTGGTTGTAGAGAAATATCGTTAGTTATAGAAAAAATGACCTCTTTCGATGAATAGTCATGGTGGCAAGTTTGACCATTCTTAAAAAAAGAATCAAATAATACGAAAAAACTCAAAAACATATTTCCTGTAGCATGAAATCCTTTTAATATATACTAGTTGTTATAAAAATAATAAATTTGAGTTTTTACAAATTGTTCAGAAATAATTAATAAAAAGGTAGATCATGTATAAACATGTATAAGTTTCAACCCAAATTACTAAGTTATGGCCATTTTCACGGCATAGTTAGTGATAACGCTCTCATATTCGACAAGAAGGTGTATCTTGGTATAGAAAACAATCATGCCAACGAGATTTTTTTAAATTAGTTTTATAAATATAATTTTCCATTTTTAAGTGCATTAAATTACTTTTTTGTGAACCAAGTACAAAAATATGGTACAAAATGGAACCCATCTAATTTTCACAAAGAGTAGTCCACATTTGATGGATAACCCCAAGTATTAGAATTTTTCTTGATTTTTTACCAAATTTCGTCTAGTTAAATGAATTTATGTCAATTGTTACCACATTTGAAAGTAATTTTGCATATTTAAATGAATTTACATGATGCGAAAGAATATATAGTTGTCATATTTGGATTCCTCTCATTTTCCTAATTGATTTAGATATTTATTTGTTAAATTTTGTTTTACGGATTTTAAGATATGAATTATTCCGAAAAATAGAAACAAACATAGCTAGGTTGTCGGTGTAATCCTGTATGCCTACGCCCGTCGGTGTAGCTCCTATACGTCAATGGCCAATCTGGGTCGACTTCTAGTTTCCTGGGCAGCAGAGTTCGGCCCCTACGCCGACGGCCCCGAGATAAAGCCGTCGACGTAGACGTAGTGATTATACTATGGAAGTTATATTCATCTGTAAGTCGCGCCGGTGTCGCTCGGCTGAGCAGCACGGGTAAAACCTTGGAAGCGACCGATGCATAGCCCTCCTCGTGGAGGGACGATGCATCCTACTGATTTTGGATTCTTGACTTACAAATAAGTTACCAAATAGGGTTTGGTTGTCCCGATTTGGGGAAATATTTTCTTTGTCAACAAAATACTTTTCTATTGTTGTTGGGGAAATATTGTTGTTTTTATAATAGTACGGATACAAAGTTGACACGAATATTAAAAAACTATGAGAATACAAGTGATCATACTGCTGCATATACCACCATCGCCGTGCAACTACCAAGTACCCACCTCCTTCGCAAGAACACCTGCGATGTGAAGTGAGTCTATCTCAGCTGGTTGGTTTCTTATGGCAGAACCAGCCCACCCAGGTTCAAATCCTAGACTTGACATGGGTCCTCGCATTTTCCTGGATTTTTCAGAATTTAACCGGCGCTATGCTTTCAGTGGTAGGTGACGTGCCCGTCAACAATGAGGAGCCTGTGGTGACTTCGTCAACTTCAAGATATGTTAAAACATAGCAGTTAAAACCGCCACACTCCAAGAGAAACCCATCCCCTCCGTGCTGCCATGCCAAGACATAACTTCACATTGAAATTGTTCCAACAGTTTGGACTGCACAAGCCTCTCGCCGACGCCAGTAACACCTCCGATGAGTAGGAGCATGGACTATAAAACCATTATTTCTACTAGCACCATCAGCATCAGCCCCACCATGGACAAACGAGAGTTGAATCTCCCCTACCCCTTGTGCCGCCAAGGGCCAAGGCGGCGATCGGAGGGGAAGGAGAATGGCAGATCACCAGTGAGAATGCTGGATATGGAACCGCCTCTGAGGATGCTAGATTAGGAACGGGAGGGCGGCGTAACCACGACAGGCTGTGTGCAAAGTTATCTTTGAAGAACTAAAGCAGGTATATAATCTCTTCATCGGATAATATTATTCAATTCTATGATTTTGGTCATATGCTCCATCACCGACAATAATATTCCGTTGAAGCATATATAGTTTGGCAGCATATCTGTTGGGAAATCATAACCCGGTAGGCCCACCGACATAGAAGACAATCCGGCCTGGCAGAAGGCTTGGGCTGGATCAAGCGTAAAGGAGTTGGGTCGGGTTCCACGTAAGCCGGTGCACGAAGTGTAACTTGGCGAGCAAGGAAGGATCCCGAAACTCGGAGTCCAGGCGCAAAACGGAGTACCGATAAGGAAGACGTAGATTTAGAGGATTTAGAGTAGAACTCGATTACGGGGTAACCAAGAGTCCCGCTTGTGCCTCCAGAGAGACCCGCCGGCTAAGCCTATATAAGGGTCTCCTAGTTTCTAGATCGATAAGCAATACAGAGAGACACACATTGTAACCTCGAGACCCGAAAACAGAGGCGCTGAGTTCTCGAGATCCCTGTTAACTCAAGAAGAGGGGTCGAACCTGGGTAAACTATGTTTTCCCCGCGCCTTGCTAGACAAGCTCCCGATATCAGAAGTCACCATGTCCCCATACTCAAATTTGCACCTGAAAACATCTGTTATGACAATCCCACGACAATATCCAAAAAGAATGGGAAAGCCGGAAAATCACAGGAGAAAACAAACAAACATCAAAGAAAAGTAAGAACCAACGAGTGAATCGTTAAGTCTGTCGTCGCTCATCGGATGGTATGCGTAGCTTCTCGAATTGCCACTGAAGGCTGTAAACTTCACCGTTGCTCATCTATACATAATCATCTTTTTTTATAAAATCCACTCTTGAAGCCCAAACCGTTGAAAATCAGAAAAACACACACGACACGCCCAGAACTCTTTCCGGTACACTACATGCATGCTCCTGTTGCCGTCTTTACATAAGAGTATCGATCATTCTCTTTGTCACCTTTCATTTTGTCCCCCCATTTTTTGCATCCCATTTTTTGCATCTTAAATAAAATACAGTACAGTGAGGAATTAAGTGCACCGATGGAGCAGAATTAGGCCATATTTCAGTGTCGTTTTATTCCGTAATTACAGTGTTACATCAGCCGTCGCTGGTCAATCCCAAGGACTAATCAGATAGGGCGGCGATGCATATCAGAACGAACACACAAACTTGCAAGGATACAGAGGGCCGGCCGGCTGTGTTCATCAGGATCACAAACTCACACGGATGCATGCACCTTCTTTTTTATTGACAAGAGAGCAGGCCACGTTACCACTTACCACAGTACAGCACGTAGAGTTCTACGCGTGTACTTGCATGTCATCAACCGCCAGGATCAGTTGCGGACTTCGGCCCGGTACATGAGCTCCGGGACCTCGTCGGCGCGCGCACAGCAGCGGCACCCATTGCGCCCGTAGCCGCAGCAGCCATAGTTACAGCCGCTACCGCCACTGCCGTAGCCCGGGTAACCTGCGCCGTGACCGGGGTACCCGCCGCCACTGCCTCCATGGCCTGGGTAATTGCCGCCTCCACCGTAGCCTGGGTAGCCGCTTCCTCCACCGTGGCCAGAGTACCCGCCGCCACCGCCTCCATTGCCTGGGTAGTCACCACCGCTGCCTCCACCGTAGCCTGGGTACCCACCGCCACCGCCACCTCCATCGTGTCCAGGGTACCCACTGCCGCCGCCTCCATAGCCCGGGTACCCAGCGTTGTCGCCTCCATGGTTGCCCGAGTACCCGCCACTGTAGCCTCCACCTGGGTAACCGCCCTCGTCTCCACCTTTACCCGGATAACCGCCCTCGCCTCCACCTTTACCCGGGTAACCTCCCTCGCCTCCACCTTTACCCGGGTAACCTCCCTCGCCTCCACCTTTATCCGGGTAACCTCCCTCATCACCACCTTTACCCGGATAACCTCCCTCGCCTCCACCTTTACCCGGATAACCTCCCTCGCCTCCACCTTTACCCGGATAACCTCCCTCGCCTCCACCTTTACCCGGGTAACTGCCCTCGCCTCCACCTTTACCCGGGTAACCGCCCTCATGATGCTCGTGGCCGTGGTGGTGCTCACCACCACCGCCGTAGAAGCCGTGTAGACCGGCCTTAGTCTCTTCCTTCTTGGCCACTGCAGAAAAAGAAACGTGCATGCAATGATTAATGATGCATACTCTCTGAGCAGCATGCAGCAGGAGTAGTTTCGTAGCCTAAGTAATTGCTGGTTAGCTCACGGGTTTCTTCAGCTGTGGCGACGAAGAAAGCTGCAGCAAGCAGGAGAGCAAACAGAATGAGACCCTTGGACGCCATGCTTGCCACTCTCATTTTTTGTTGTATAAGAAACTTGTGTGATATCGATGAGATAGATCGCATGCAGAACAAGCATATTTATAGGAGGCAGATCCGCAGAGGCCAGTCTATTGGAGGCTTGGAGCCTTGGGTAAGATATGAGAGGAGCTCAAAACAGCGATTGCACAACCAGTTGGACAATCCCAATCTATGAAAGACCGTCAATTCTGCATGCGACGATATATTAGTTCCTTCTGCATTACTTTTTTTTGTAAAGGATGGTAAAACTCCTTTTTGCATTACATCCTCTTGCTTTAAAAGATTATCAAAATAGCCACCAAAGAGGTTGTGGGATTCGGGCGGCGGGAAGGGAGGCTGTCGTGAGGGCCCAGATACGCTTGTGGGAGGGATTGGATCCGAGCTCTGGGCCAAGATCCAGCTATAGCGGTGAATGGAGGGGGCTGAGTGGGTGACTGAAGTCTTATCGATGTTTTTTACTTCTTTTGTTGATTTTTTTTGTTCATCTAAAATGCTAATTCCTTTTAAATTCAGGTTAACTCGGATCTTGACATGTTTACTAATTTTATTTTCTGGAAAATGGATCTGGTTCACGTTTTGAGTGTTGATGTGAGGCACTGGGTGTGGTAGTATCCAATGATAATTCCGACATGAACTTTGTATGTATATTGTTGATTTTAGGTGTGAAATTGTGAATTGTTAAAAACCTCTTTCTCGTTGCAATACTAAATAATAGGGTACACTATTTTATTTACGAATGACTTGTTGTTCTAGTAATATTAGTGTGCACTTTGGTATCTTACATTGTTGTGTTGAAAAATCCGAACTCCCCTTACCAAATAAAAAAAACTCCTCGCTCCACCACTACATATCAGGGTTTTGTCTACATAAATAACTATTCCATAAAATAATTATGCATATTTCCTCTTATGCATCGCTACTAAGTAGTTCCTTTTTTTCATGTTCTCCTCGTAGATAGAAACGATGTGACACTAATGTTTCATACCGATGTCTGACGTGTTATCTGCAATTCACGTTTCACAAAATTATTTCCACATGAAATGTTTGATCCGATTTTTTTTCCTTTTAAGAAATTGTGGAACAATATGATTTAGAGAAACCTTAACGTGTTGGAACGAATTATCAGCGCAGTTCGCAACGAATCAGTGCAAAACCTAAGCAAAGTTGAAAAAAATATGAATCCCATTAACTATACGAATTTCGCACGCAATTGCAATTTTGGTGCTTCTTTTTGGAATTTTCTCCACTTTCATATACGAGCTGCGAGAGAGTTCGAGGCTGCGCGATTCTATGGTGAACGTAGAGGCCCCGTGACCGGGACGAGAACGGCAGTGCTTGGATGACGGACGGCGTGCATTAACGTCTCCCAGCGATCGAGCATGGAAGTTGACAAAACTCCGCATCATGTGCAGGTGTACCAACGGCGCCAGTCTCTGACTTAAGTCGACTTTCTGGGTACCAGTGAGTAAACACGCCAAATTTTGATTTGGCGTCCATCAAGCAGCACCTCATCATCCGCTGGATGTTGGCTACGGGTCGGACGTATGCGTACCCAAATTCCAAATCGATCGAGCAAATTCCGGATAGCTTATTCTCATTCTTGGAAACCACTACCCGGCCGCTGGAGAACTGCTGAACGTGCGTAGTCAGTCTTAATTGGTGGGTCCTTGAACCAGCCACATATCATGACGTCTTTCTTCTCAAGGGTAGAAAGCCTACATATAACGTTCCTTCATTTTCTATGAACAAACTGGTACAATTTATGTGAATCCAATAGATTGAGAACCCGCAGTTCATACTACAACACACACCAACATACTTAGCGGTGTGGAGGCTGTCAGATCTATAAGGACGATTGATTGCCTCCTAACAGGGTCAATAATAAAGGGTAAAAATAAGAAGGCGAGCCAAAACAAGAAGAGTGACGGTATTGGAAAGGTGTCAACGGCTGCTTGATAGAAGATCTTTCGGCTCGTTCTATGACTTTGGTGTTGTTGAGGTGTTCCGTGGTTCCATGTTGTTGTTCACGGGTTGTGATTGTTATGTGTTGGGAGAGCTTGTCGAGCTGGTTATTCGATCGTGGAGTTTTCATTGTTCCTAAGTAGTTAGGGTGTTTGTATCGATTTTTGCCAGGTTTTTAATAATTAACAGGGTAATTCTCTCCTTCTTAATTAACTACAAAAGTGCCTGTGCGTTGCGACGGGGCGCTATAAGAAATCAGTACATACTCACAACCATGCAAAATAACAACCATGCAAAATAACGTGTATTTTATAAATAACTATTGATACTCACAGCCATGGAAAAATGTGTATTTTTATATATAAACTATTTAAATAGGGTTAGTTACCCCTTAAGAGATTCATGTGACATGAGGCATGGACGATTGTGTATAAGATCGTGCTAGAACTACTTTGGTAAGGAAAATTTTCTGGCTTAGATGTCCCCATGTAAGAAATTCATAAGCTGCCTGACACCGTCTTGAACTGCCATGCCGCTAATTCTGCAACTATCTGTGGTAAGAAAACAGTAGGAGGATTAAGCAGTAATTGAACCCCAAGAATTTTCAATCAACAATATATATGTGCAACATCATCCAGTGAACACCACTATAAATAGAACAAAGGTCACTGGTTTGCACGATCTCCCATTGGACAAGTGAGCCACTGAACTCGGCTAGAGCAAAATCTACAGTTTGCAGTAAAACAACGTTGGAAACAAGGAACTATCAAAAAAAATGTTGGTCAAAAAAATTACATACATGCACTGTAATGAGTATGCTAGATGGTCATAACGTTGGCCTATGGACATAAGCTAAAATATGCACAGGAACAACTCCGGTATGAATCCAAGGTGTTCTTATGAAGTTAAGATATTTAAGTTAGAGAGATTAAAACAAGTTGACCGTAGGTGTGGAAATAATATAAATAGGTTGTCTAAGGACACCAAGTGTCCCAGATCATGTAAATTAATTTACATGATAAGATATTTAATTTGGGACTTCCTATAAAAGAAAAGTCCATTTGGAAATTAATTATACAAAATATATAAGAAAAGAAATAGCATCCAGCCAAGATGGGCGGAATTCTGCCCGGGAACGGCGGCTAGCTACGCGCCGCGCCCATGAGCGGCCAGCAGCTGCGAGCCGCTAGCTTAGGCCGACCCATCTGGGGAGCGATACCAGGCCAGATGGGCTGGATCGGTACGTTACGACCGATCGATCAGTGCTCTTCTTCGTACAGGTATACTAGGAAATTGTCAATGCCGAAATACAAGGGAGGCTTGGGATTCAGAGATATAGAGGTTTTTAATCTCGCCATGCTTGCGCGCCAAGTCTGGAGAATTCTAACTGTTCCAGATTCCCTTAGTGCTCGCATTCTAAAGGCGTTGTATTTCCCTACATCGGATGTTCTTGCGGCACAGCTTGGCTCTAACCCTTCAGTGATATGGAGGTCCCTTTGCGAGGGTCGGGATGCACTGAAGCTGGGCCTGGTTAAGCGGATTGGAGATGGGGAATCTACAACAATATTCAATGACAACTGGATCCCGAGAGATTATCAGCTGCGACCCATTTGTAGTTTTTCGAGTAATCCACCTGTGTTTGTGTCTTCTCTGATTAATCCAGCAACAAGAACTTGGGACATCAACAAGCTCCAAGAGTATCTCCTCCCTATGGATGTCGAGGCAGTTATGCAAATTCCGATAAGTCATAGGAGACAAGCTGACTTCTGGGCATGGCATTATGGCAACCGGGGCTTGTTTTCTGTTCGTTCGGCTTACAGTGTGATCATGGAAGTGAAAAGGCGCCGTGTGAGTTACCTGGATGGTACTGCTGCACCGTCCAATGAGGAGCGCGAGGAACATGGATGGAAACGTCTATGGAAAGTGGACGTCCCGTCGAAGCTTCGAATTTTCGCCTGGCGCTTGGCACGCTCATCTCTACCAACCGGCGAAGTGAGGGAGCATCGGCATATGGCTACCTCGAATGTGTGCACGGTATGCAATCTCGCAGTGGATACCTGGAGGCATGCGCTTCTGGAATGTAATATGGCGCAAAGTGTGTGGGCTCTAAAGGATGATGATCTATTCCTTCCCCTTGTTGAGGACACTACTAGCGATCCAAAGCTGTGGTTGTTTTGGCTCAGCAATGCCTTAAGTCAATACAGTTTTGTCGAAGTGCTGATGACTTTGTGGTCAATCTGGTGGGCTCGGAGAAAACTAATCCATGAAGGAGAGCACCAATCCCCGCTCTCCACACACCTCTTCATTACCAGGTACTTAGCCGAGCTGTCCTTGGTTCACCAGGTGAATGGCACGAAGAACGCTGGGGCACCGAGGAGTACACTGCCTTGGTCTCCACCTCCGGAAGGAAATGTCAAAATCTACGTTGATGGTGCGGTGGCGAAGCAGCAGAGCCGGGGAGCTGTGGCAGCGATCTGTCGGAGTAGCGCGGGCGTTTTTCTGGGAGCTTCTGCTGTGATTTTTGAAGGCATCTCCAACCCGCAAACTCTGGAAGCCTTGGCGTGTGGGGAAGCTCTGAAGCTAGCTGAAGATCTTCATGTACAGAAACTGCACATCACTTCAGACTGCTTGAATGTGATCAAGGATATTAATGGTGAGCTGAACCGTGGAGAGCAATGCATGATTCTGAACGAGATTGCTGCTCTTAGGGAGAGGTTTTCGGTGGCTGTGTTCCGCCACGAGCTTCGCGAAGCTAATAATTAAGGAGGCGCATAATCTGGCTCGCCTGGCTACTACGCTTGACAGTGGTAGCCATATTTGGTTCAATACCCCTCCTGGTGGGCTTAATATTCCTTTAAACATAATGAGCTTTGAGGAATAAAGCTTCGGACGTTGTACTAAAAAAAAGGAAATTGTGAAATATTCTCAAAAAACAAAACTAGGAAATTGTGAAAAAGGCCTCCGGATCGAACGGACCGTGTGCCGTGGCTACAAGTGTCATTTTCTCCTTTCACGCTATGGGTGCTTAGATTGTGATAAGTGGCAGCTTGGAGACTTTGGCTTCTTCTCCGTGGGGAGTTATATGTAAATTTATTTTGAGATTTATTTTAAAGTGTAATATTTGAGAATCGTTTATCATTTTCATTTTTTAGCTTCTCGCGTCGAGACATTTAAAACTAGATCTCATGTTGATAGGTTTTGATAAAAATATATACTTACGAATGTATATAGTTCATATAACCTGACTGTAGTTATAGGTACATCTGATGTGTAATTGTAAGTACAACCTGGTATGTTAGTTGTATATATAAGTATAACCTGAATGTTGTTATACGTAAAATACAGTCTGTGTAGCAACCTGAGGGTAGTTATACATATAATCTCAGTGTGGTTATACGTATAACCTGATTCTATGTAATTGCACATACAACTCAGTATGTGTATATGTACTACCAACATCTATATATTTTATACTTACTGTTGTGTGTTTGTATAACTATAATTTATACTCCCAATTCTATAGATCTGCAGGTAGATCTACAGGCTGCTCCTACATTTTCCAGTTGTACGCTCCACGGGGGGCTTCGTACCCGCACGGATGGCCACGTGCCCGTGCAGCGGGCTGGTGCGCGGAAGTAAAACGGACCTTCACAGTACAGGACTAGCCGAGTAGGCCAGGTGGGCGTGATAAGTATAGTTGGTTAGGTCGGTGGGGATTATTTCCTCTCCAACAAGTTACACACCCCAACCTCCAAAGGGAAATAGACAATTGGATCACAAGTTTCCCTCAAATTAGAATATTGTTAATTACACGATGCTCTAATTAGATGATGTTCTAATTACACATTGTTCTAATCTCTCTAATTAGATCTCATTTGCTGAGAATTAGATCTCTCCAGTCTCACGGAAGGACGTCTCTCTACATCGGTGTCAGATAGCTCTAGCATGGTGAAACGCTGATGGACTGTTATGCTGTATGTGTGAACACTCGAAGAGGAATTATTACAAATGACCCGACAATCTCACCTCTGAGTGTGGACGTGAGATTCCTCATCAGGTTTCAGCAACATCTAATTCGACAAACACAAGATATTCCGCAACGGTATTTGTAATTATACTAGATATATGTATTACTGAGGGCTCATATCTTGCTAGATAGATCTTGGTTGTTACATTGTTCGTAAAAATTTAGATGCTATTACGTAACCATTTAGTAGTATCATAGCTGATTTATGCGGACATATGATTTGATCTAGAGCGCATATTGGTGCGGACATTGTATTAAGTTCATGCAACGTATTATATCTCTTCTAATACGTGGTTATTTTTATTGCTTCCCAATAAGATGCACATCATTTTCTCTTGCAGCAATACCGGGCAAAAAATGCGTTAAGTCCCCGGTAAATGCGTTTACCGGGCAAAAAATCTCGGAGCATTTGAATTTGGACCGATTTCATCCTTTAAAATCAATTTTTAAATTATTTTGATGTTTTAAGTTCAAATTTCAAATTTTGTTTGAAAATTTTGACAGGTAACCAGCCGGTATTTTCCGGTAACCACGATAACCAGAAATCCTAGCCCCCTCAGAGAATTTTTTGGGAACCGGTATCCAAAACCTTGTGCAGCATACGCAATCCGTGAACTTTTTAGAGCATCCATAACAAAACCCTTATAACGTGAAACCTCAAACACGTTTTAAGGTTTGCGTTTTTCATATTTTGACTAAAAAATACGCGCGGAAGATAGCAGAATCCTTAAACTCAAATTGTAAAACAGAATATTTCACATAATATTTCATCGTCTTCTTCCTCACTACGGGAACACAGCCCAGGCCGACGGCCATTTCAACGCCGACGGGGGCCGTCGGCGTCACAACGTGAAACCGACGAAACGAAAAAAACGTCGCCGTCGTTTTGCCATCAGCGTCCTAGTTGTAAGGCCGACGGCCACCGTCGGGCTCGCAGTACCGTCGGCGTTTATTAAGTGAGCCCGACGGCCACCGTCGGGCTTACAGTGCCGTCAGCGTCCATCTAATCACATTGTAAACCCGACGGTATTACCGTCGGGCTCACTATACAGTTTTTCAGTTTTTCTCAAAAAATTAGATTACATTTAAAAAAATATGAAAAAATACTAAAAAAAGGAAAACCTTTGACATGAAGTCTTTTGACGTGTACTAGTTTTTAGAAAAATGATAAACTTGAGTTTTGGCAACTTTTTAAAACAAAACTTTACAAAAAATATCAATCATATACAAATATGTAATAATTTTAACACATATGTGTGACCATTATCATGTCATAGTTTGTCATAAAGTGCTCATAATCAGCACATATGTGTGTCATGGTATGTAAAACAACGTCGCCGAAGCGATTTTCAATTTTTTTTTTAGAAATATCATTTTCCATTTTTTAAGTGTGAAAAATGACTTTTTTTATGAAGCAAGTACATAAAATATAGTCCAAAATGACACTCATTTAATTTTCACAAAGAGTAGAACATATTTTATGGTTAATAACTTAATATGAGGATTTTCCTTACTTTCTATCTAAATTCGTCTCTTTAATTTACTTTATGCTGATTTATGTTGGTTCTTGTTTGTTTTAAAAGACATCATTCATTATGAAAATGATGGCATGATGTCATATTTGGTTTCCTCTCATTTTTATGATCGACATAGACATTTTATTTATTAAATTCTGATATATCAATATGAAGATATGAATTATTTCTTATTAAATGGAAAAGACAAAACAAAAATAAGATAATAATAATTATTATTATTATTACTCAAGTATTATTGAACATATTTATTTTGTTCATTCAAATCTTATTTATGAAATTTTAAATATTAAAAGTATAATATCTCAGATGAGGGTTAATATGATTGTTATCGTACTAATAGCAACAAGGTATGACATCCCAACTGGAATCTCATTTGAATAGAACTCAATAGTTAAGCGTGCTTGGCCTGGAGCACTCTAAGGATGGGTGACCGTCTAGGAAGTTTGAGCTAAGATTATGATTAAGTGTGTGAGTGGATAGTTTAAGGTAAGATTATGATTAAGTGTGTGATATGAGATTAAATATATGACTAAATTGGAGTTAAAATAATAATAAAAAAGTTGGAAAAAATAATTTTGAAAAAAAAATTGGTAGAGCCATCTATGAGCCCGACGGCATTACTGTCGGCGTCCTAGTTGTAACGCCGGCGGTTATACCATCGGGCTCACTATGATCTCGATGGTATTTGTGACGCCAACGGCAACGGTGTGAGCCCGATGGATTACACGCCGACAGCCTTAACCCGACGGCCACCGTCGGGCTCGTGTACGCCGACGGTTTTTAACGTGATTCCGACGGCAAATGCTATCGGGCTGCCCTGTTAGTCCCGTAATGCCTTATCTTTCTCTGCTAGTGCGTGAAGTAGATAGCCCCCCGGAGAATCTCGGCCACGTAGGCGAGCGGAGACAGACGAGCTGCGGCGGCGAGCGGAGGTGGGCGAGCTGCGGCGGCAGCGCAGGCGGCGGAGCAGCGCTAGCCAGCGAGCAAAGCTAGCTGAGCAGAGCTAGCCAACGATCAGAGAGCAGCCAGCTAGCCAGCCAGGAAGCTAGCAAGCGCGCAGCTAGCGAGCTAGCTACCGAGCGAGCCACCGGCCGGCCCGGCGTGCTAACTACCGAGCTAGCTAGCGGCTACTGAGCGAGCGAGCTAGCTCTCGTATGGCGGCATGCTCCTGCGCTCGACTCCGGTTGATGCCGGTGAGTTCTGCTAGTTAACGGTTGATTCTGACTGATTCCAGTAAGGCTACGGCGGCAAAATCTCATCGACGGGTGTTAAATGTTCAGCCCGTGAACGCCTCTAGCTGTTTACTAAGGGCTTTCGGTTCAGATGCGAAATCCATATTTTCCCAGTTTCACGGGCTGATTTCTCGGTTGTTCTCAAACTTTTTACAGGACCGTGACGTTTGAGGGGCACTGTTATTTCTGTTTTTAAAATTTACGAACCGTATTTGACAGTTATTTTACAGTTTCGTACGGTTTAAGTGCTCTGTTAGAGAGACTCTTAGTTACCCCTGGTATGCTGATCGACGTCAACGTTGTGCTTCAGTAGCTTTGGATCTATACCTATAGTGGAAGACATTGGCGTATAATGGATAGGGCATGAGGGTTGGATACCTCGACGTGTCACGACAAATCTCTACTCTTATTGCCTGCCTCTTTCTGCCCTTAGGGTTCAGACTTCATCCCCATAAAAAGTTTCACAGTGCTACCATGAAGGCCATTGTAGGAGTTCAGCCGGAGGACGCCGAGACGGGAGGCACAGGAACAGCACCTGTGCCAAGCCCTTGTCGTGTGGTATATAAAATCAGAATGGATGAGAAGAGATGGAGAGAGGTCTACACTTCTTTTCTGAATTTCCGTGTCCCGCCGAACAAGAAATACCACAGAGTGGAAAAGGCCTGGGCCGGCCGGCCGAAAATGCATTCCCACATTTTGACATGTCATTGGCAACCAAAATTTTGACAACAAATTAAGAGTAAAACCCAAAACTGGAGGACTGCCAATATTTGTTTCTCAAGTACAAGCAAGCACTGGTTACTTTCGTCACATTAAGAATGGAAAAGAGATTTTACAGAATGAATACATACGTCATTGCCGTGCGCCGTCACACTAGATTACTTTTCTCTCAGACCCACCTCTTGCCTAGCAAAGCCTCGACATATTTAACTTATAGTTTGCTCTACAAAAATTACAGACAGACTAGACTAGGAGCTTCTCTGTCGAAGTTGAACACTCTAGCCAGAGCCTTCTCGTGCCAGCAATAATTATCGTTGCCAATTCACATCGCTGAACACGACTCCGGCGAAGCAACGTCCTGTACCACCAGTCCCTCACCGTGTCCTACCTAACAGGAGTTGTCGCCTCTCACTGCAAAGTCTGAACCAAAATTCTCTTGTGAAGGGACAGTAGTTAATCATGATTTATCAGTTGTCTCCTCTTCTTGATCACAGAAGGCACATTTTCGAGGCCCCTGTAATCCTCTTCAGCCAGACGGTCTGTAGTCCAACATCGACTTCGCATAATCAGCTAGCCGAAAATTTTCTCCTTGAGTGGTGCCAGATGCCCATATCCTTTTCCATTGGTTTATTTTGCGTAATAAAACCTGGGTGTAGCCGTGGAAAAATGCAGTGTAGAGTGTGGACTGAAGAAGCAGAGTGTTGACCATTTGCTGAAAATATCGCCTCCTCAGTTAGGCTGCCGATATTTTAGGAGAGCAAATTTGTGCACCAAATATAACATACAAACACTCTTAATATATTACTCTCAGTTTTTAAATGTATCATATTTTAGATATTACACATATTGTATAAATACATTAGTGGAGATTTGGTACTCCCGAGCTTTAGTGATCTCGTTTTTGAAAAAAAAAATATTTAAAAATTGCAAAAAAATCTTGCATGTTCTCAATGAAATAGTCTATAGGCTTGCAAAATGTTAATATAAAATAGTTAACGGTTTGAGCTACATAAAAAATGATAAATGTACATATCAGAATACAGTGAATAATATGTATTTTCAATTTTAGTCTTTTTTTCTAGCTCAAAACATATTGTATTTTGCATTAATATTGTGGAGTTATGTAGGATATATCATTAACAATATCCATGATGTTTTTTTATATTTTACATCCTTTAAGTATGGTTTTGGATTATTTTTTAACCGGCAAGATAACTGGAGATCAAGATCGAGATCTGAAGTCAAAATAACTTTTGGAACAAACACATATAAAAATATGGATAAAGCCAAAACATGTAAATTTAGGAATCTTATATTCCTTTCATCACGAAATGTAATTTTTTTATCATTTTTATATATACATGTATCTATACATATTTTAGTGCAAGGTTCACACGCACCTTACACTAGATATATGTATAGAAAATTCCAAGATAGAAACGGATGGAGTATTTATAAACGGAGGGACTACTCAATAACCTGCAGATGAGGTATAGAATGAAATAAGGGCATTCACAATGTGTAGAAAATCTCACCTTAGGTTATCTTACATCTTACGTGGTATTTACTAAAGTGAATCTTATGCATTATGGAAAAAAAAAGTATGAGAACACTTTATGAAGAAACCACACCTTATATATTACGGATGCCCTAGAATTGCATGCATGAGAAAGACGAGTTTACATAGTATATACACAATACCAGCCGAACAGAGTCCCGATCGAAACTGGACCGATAAGGATAGCCGTGTAACAGGTACTCAGTTGCAGTCAACTGGGTACCTTTTTATTGACCATATAACGACATATACGTCGCCCGTTGTACATCGGGTATTGGTACTCCGTACTCAGTTGCGGACCTCCGCCCGGTACATGGGCTCCGGGATCTCAGCGGGGCTCGCGCAGCAACGACAGCCATGGTTACCGTTACCGCAGCAGTGGTACGGGCAGCCGCTGCGGCCGCCGCCTCCGCCGTGGTAGCCGCCGCCACCGCCACCACCTCCACCGTGGTAGCCGCCGCCGCCTCCTCCGCCTTGGTAGCCGCCTCCGCCCTGGTAGCCACCGCCGCCGCCTTGGTAGCCTCCGCCGCCTCCGCCTTGGTAGCCTCCTCCGCCACCATGGTATCCGCCGCCGCCGTTGCGGTAGCCCTGCACACCGGCCTTGCTCTCTTCCTTCTTGGCCTCTGCATGAACAAAAAAGTATATATGCATGTAAATTACGATTGCACTATATTCCTATTCCCTAGTATGTATTCCATAACGAATCGGTTAAATAATGGTGCGCTAGCTCACGAGTTTCTTCAGCTGTGGCGAGGAGGAAAGCTGCAGCTAGCAGGAGAGCAAACGCAATGAGACCCTTGGCCGCCATGCTTGACCACCCTCTTCTTCAGTGTGCAATGCAAGGTTCGTAGTACTAGCAAGCTAGTCTGTGTGATGGATTGCCATGCAAACCAGAAGCTAATTTATAGGCGGGAGAGGGTGGGCTCTTCCATTGGAGGGAAGGATAAGATAGGAGGAGCTGTAGCCAAGTAGAGGCTGGCCTCTCCCTCGATGACTCCATCCATCGGCGTCGACTCTGTCGGCAATCGTCGCCCCTGTGGCCCTGATGTTGCGATCGGCCGGTAGGGAGATGGACGGCATTCCATTAACGTCTCCCACATGCATATACAGATGCTTTCACCATTATCTGCAGCTGTACAAATGAAGTAGCGCCAGCTGCTGTGCGCGCCTGTAGTCGACTACGTGCGCGTAGGGGATACCGTACACTCACGCGGCGGTGACCCGTCAGGAAAGACGACAAAGTTTTGACTCGGCATCCTTCATGCACGTACCAATCAGCTCTCGGATAGACGCGGCCGGGTGAGTGAACGAAGGTAGCTAGGTACATCCAAATTGATCGGACAAGATATGCATGTCGATCTGCCACTGAATTTAGATACTTTGAACCGTGGAGAATATGATGAACGTGTGTATGGTCTTTCTTTTGGATAAAAAGTAAGAGTAATAAACGGTTTTGCTAACTTAAATCGGCTCATAATAAAATAAATTTCAGTCACCACCTTTGCCGTTAGATTTGCATCGTGGTGTGTGTTTCCTAAGAGTTGCACATGAGTTACAACCGTGTGCAACTGCCAAAAAATTAGTATGCACGTAAATATCATCAACATATTTCGCATTGTGATTCGATCGTATTGGTCTGAGAGTTGCCTGTGCAACTAAGTGAGATTTAGATAATTCATAGTTGACCCCTAAATCTTTGGATCTCCGTTGCGATCCATGCTGGGACGAGAATTGCACATCGCAGTTGTTTGCAACTGACTAAGATTAAAAAACATAAGTCCGCTTAGCACTAGACAATCACATATCGGGTAACAGTGCTAGGCAAAGGTTTTAGAGAAGAAAAGAAGATTATACAAGGTAGAAGAAGACTTAGTAAAGGTTTCAGAAGTATAAAATGTCCACCTTTATGTAATTTTGTATTTATTTGGGGACATTCTCCATGTATCAAATCATGCGAAGAATATGAGATGGTCATTAAAGTGTTAATTTATATCTCTCATATTTCTATTCTAGTTTTCATGAATTAATTGGCCTTGTAATAATTATTGATAATATTTACTTATGAAAATATTGGAATGAAATATTCCACTTGTCTTATGAATTAGAATTCAAATTTCAAATACATGGATGAAATGAGTAAAATATCTTGCTAGCATTTATATATATATTAGTCAAGTACTTATGCTTGGATTTATGAAGGGTTTTTTCCCATATGTGACAATTAGCAAAGGTGATGTCGAAACTTATCGTGCTTTTTGTCGACAATCTTTTTATAGATCATTGACGGGGGTGAACACTCTGATCACTTTGTACACTATATTGAGAAGTTCGAAATTTCCCCAAATTTTATATGCATGCATATGCTGTTAATTAGATGCACACATATCTACGTTTATGTGTATCTTTGTTGGTTGCCGATGCCCCCTGAACCTCTGGATACCTAAAACTACAGAATCTGACAAAATCCTATTCATGAAGGCCAATGTCAAGATCATGTATATATGAATTCAGTAGTTTGTTTTTGAATGACTGTTTGCACTTGTTTGAGAAGAGTGGTGTTCTTCCAAATAAAATCGATTTGGTGTTGTAAATGTTCATTTTTTTCTATATACTTGCCGAAACAATATAAAGTTGGACTTTAACTAAAACTAATACGTACTACATTTGGCATAGAGAGACAACTAGATTTTTTGTCCATGCGATCCATCGACTTCGAATCACATCATATTACATGAGCCATAGTACTGATTAGTGATTACCACACATCGCATTGACGAAAAACACACATCACATTGATTAAAAAACACGCACCACAATAACAATTATTCCAACGAAACAAAGGATGAACACGTACACGTACGTAGGTACATACGATTCATCCGCGCAGAAAGTTCACTTGCACTCTATGGAGATTTATTTTATTCAGTGCTCTGGACAAAGCTTCCAGAGAGCATCGATCCTAGCTGGCTTGCAGCAAGCAGCCAGCAACCCAAGGAGATCCGGCTAGTTATGCACCTCCGGGCGGTCCATGGGTTCCGGAACATCGTTGGCGGCCCTGCAGCACCGCATGCAATCGCCGCGGTACCCACGACGGCAGCAGCCCCACCGGCCACAGGGCCCGTAGCCGCCACCGCCCCCGCGGCCCGGGTAGCCGCCGCCGCCTGGGTAACCGCCGCCGCCCCCACCGCGGCCTGGGTATCCGCCGCCGCCACGCCAGTCGTCCTGGACGCCGGCACTGTTGGTGCTCGCCTTCTCCTCTTTGTCATCTGCACGCAAATACACAGTTGATATCAAAGTTCTCGCACGTGCAATGTGAGCATGCAGCATGCTACGCTAAATTTACACTATGTATCAATTATGTATGCATGCAGCATGCCGACGGAATAATAGAGAAGTCAGTTGATGCAACTCACGAGTTTGCTCCGAGACTGCGGCGGCGATGAGGACGGCCGACGCGAGGAGGACAGCCAGCACGAAGAGAGCCTTGGTCGACGCCATTGCCGATCGATCGATCTAGAGCTAGCTGAGAGGATGCGTTGCTTGTGTGTTGAGAGAGTGAGCAGGGTGAGGTCTTATTTATAGCGCAGAGCGGGCGCAGGTGAGCATGGGAAGACGGAAGAGATGAGGAGTGGGCGAACGTGCATGCTTGCATGCAGTGATATAATTCACATGAAACGACGATCAGTACAGATCCATGCACGGGCGCTTACATGTTGGACTATGAATTGTTTGAACGGTTCGTTCAGATTCATATATATGCACATCTTTGATAGTTTGATTCTTTGTGTACATGCGCTTATTAGGTTCCCCCATGTTGATTCTATTCGCAATTTGGTATTGCTAATACCTCGACATACGTTTATTTTCCTTAAAATGTTGAATTTAACAACTTGTTTAAATTCCTTGTAGGACTGGGACACACACATGCACTCTCACAGCACCATATGCATGCACATATTCGCATGTCACTTGTCACCTATAAAGAACAACAGTCCGGAGACCATCGATTTGACGATTTGGTATTACATGCTAGAGCTTCACCAATGACCAATGTAGTGAGACTAGGGATATGTGGTTTCCTGATTGAGCTCGTTTCGCACCCATGTTTCATACTCCCTCCGTTCCTTGATCTAAGGTGCCTAAGGTTTTGAGAAAAAAATCCAAAATATAAGGTGTATTGCGATTTATAGTTAATTTTACTTATCAAAAAACTAGTCACTGTCTGGAACAGAGAGATTTGACATATTGTTTTCAATTTATGACTATTAGGATGTCCTCTCTCTCGAATTTTTTTCAAAACAAAGTGAGTCAATCGCATGTAAAATATTGGCGTCTTAATATCCGTGCCAAAACCTTAGACACCTTATATTATGAAACGGAGGGAGTATGACATAAATGAAATTATGCCTTTGAAAAGTGAAATTATATGGTTGGAGATAGAATTGGCATAACATATAATAGATATTTGCAGGAATTTCAAATGACATGACATGTCCAATTCCATGTCAGGCATATAGGTTGGGCATAAAATCACAAATGAATTCCATGATTCCGGCTCGAAATGATGGCTACCAAACGAACTCTAAGGGTAATCTTGTATTCTCAACCATTATATAATATGTTATTACAATCAATATATTTCATTATAATATCATATTCTATTATGGGATTTAGAGAATATAACTCTAGAAAAATTATGGAAACTATCGTTAACTAAAAATTCAAGCATGTTGTATTAGAGTACTTTAGATTTAAGCCGATTTGCCAACTTAAGTCGATTTCTCCTCCCTTCTTCCAGCAACCTACAAAACAAAGTATTTTGTCTTGTCCCCCCAACTCAGCCATGTGGTTGTCAAACACAAGGTTTTGTATTAGTAAACTATAACTAGGAAATAAAAGAAGAACAATAATAAAAGCAATCTGTAACTAGGCAAGGATAGTAAAAACAAAAAGTAAAGATGTTTTGGGGTTTTTGATTGTAAATGCAAGAAAGAAATATGTTTTGTATTCTAGTATTTAATGAAGGCTGAAAATTAAAAATGCAATAAAAGTGTTGAAAAGTTGTTTTTTATAATAAAAATTGACCGGGGTTCATGGTCAGGTTCACTTATCTACTCTCTCCTAAAAGTGTGTGGTGGATATAAAAATACTCAAAAGTGATATAATATTGATGCAACATAATTATGTGTAAGATAGCATTCAATAGAGTTCATATCTTCTCATGTATGAAAACCTGCATCTACGGTCTGGCGACAATAGTCAATAAGGCTTGTATACCGGAGTTTTTTAGGATTCGCTTTTAAACAACATCTTATGTGTTTTATTGATTGGTGGGGTCCGTCTTCCGTGACAGGGTTCTTTTTTCATTTCTTCTTCTTCATTTTTTTGTTGGTGTGCATTTTGTATGTCTCGGCTAACTCTCTACATAGATTAATACATGTTATTTTAATATTAATATATTAACTGGTGCCTTTGGGGGGCAGTGGAGATATTTTAAGAAAACATTATAGGCCAATCCACGTGCATACTCGTGTGGGTGGACCAACCGTATTAATTTGGCGTTATGTAACACCTTTCTTCCTATTTTCTTAGAGTAGTACATTTTTGCCCTTTCACTAGACAAAACGCAATCAGACGTGGATGGACCAACCATGTCTTAACCTCGCGTTATTGTAACTCCTCTCTGGATTACAGTAAAAAAAACTCCTCTATGGAGATTTCATATGCACAGACCAAGGAAGCACTAAATTTAACGAAATAATACTAATATAAAAGCGTGCTAAAACCGGCTCGGCGCTATTGCCGAAGCCAGAAAATATGAATACAGATATAAAGAATTTCCAGTGAACGGAGAATGAGAATTCAGTGGGCGGTAGTTCAGTGATTGCGGTCGCTTCGACTGATAGTGGTAGCTGCTTTCGTGCTTGAATGGCCACCAATCAATGGGAAGTGGAAAGATCATGTACTGCACAGCGTATCGTGTACATACGCGACCACATGGAGTATCACTGTAGCATTGGCCCCCGCAACCCATACGGGGCGTAGACCACTTCTCTTTGCCATCTCTGAAATTGAATGCTGGATCAGCAACTGGGAGAGCAGAAGCACTGAACATGGTCGTTCGCCCAGAACAAAACAAGACGTCCCTGTACTGTAAGACCAGACCCACACTTGCATGCATCTCTAGCGCCTAGCGGGTGCGTAAAGATAAGTATGTGCCAGCTACGAAAACTGGCAAACGTAACTTACCACTGCTCATTGTCAGAAAGCAACGCGACGCTTCGTGCTCGTGCCTTCCTGGTCGGCTACTGAAGTTGAAGCGCATTGGCTGGCCCGATCATCAGGTATGTTACACTTGTTACAGTAGTTGTTACTGCATCATCAAGGGAAACACACAGCACGTGTGCAGTGCAGGAAATTGCACGTAACACCATTCTTTGACGACAATGTGGCATAAAACACAGAAACAAACAGATTAGGTAAAAACCTTTGGCCAGCTGTAAAAGGATGATTGTTTTTGGGTTCTACTCCCTCCATTCTACAAATATAAGATGTTTAGTATATTCCAAATTCATATATACATATGTATCTAGACACGTTTTAGTGTATATGTTCATTGTTAAATCTGAATGTACACAAACATGTGTAACACTTAAAACATCTAAATCATCTTATATTATTTTAGTGTGCAACATTGTCACCAAGAAGTGGGTTATGTGCAATTTTCCAGTGCTGTAAGCGAATTACCAATCCGTTTAAGAAATGGCTAGAGAAGATGGCCAACCAATCCATCATGCAGAGGTCTCAGTCCGCATGTGCCGGAGCACAACTGCGATTTATATACAGGAGTAACAATTCAAGTGCTTTTCCGCACGAAAACAAGCAGAGCGTTTGATTTTCCAACAGCGGCCCAATGCTTAATCGCGGGGCTGCAATCTTGATATGTACTTGTCATACAACCTCGCAGCTCCCTCCAGATCGCCGAGATCAGCGTAGCAGTCGGCTATCGCACCGTAAGCCTCGGTGCAGCCAGAATCCTCGCCGGTTTCCTTGGACAGCTCCAGGACCTTGTAATACCAGCTCATTGCTTCTTTGTACTGCCCTAACCTTTGTAGTGATGCGCCTGAGAAAAACAAGCACGTCAAGCGAAGCAAGGAATCAAGAAAAATAAACAACTATCTATTAGAATAATTAGGGCAATGTTTTACTTCCAGATCCTTACTTGACAATTTTGTTTATTCAACCAGAATGTTAGCAAAATAAAACTCTGTGTGCACAACTACATAGTATAGTCAGCTAGGGAGAAGTAATAGAATTGCTCGCAGGACCAACTAAAAGGATATACAACCTACATGAAACAGCATCAAACATTACACTTATTGAATGGGACATTCTGCTCTCCCCTAGTTAGGCTCTGGGTTGAGTTGTACGGTGTGGGGTGGCCTCCAATAGGGTTGTAAATAACTCTCTTTCCATCAATGCAATGAAACGCAATGCTTTTTGCGTTTTCACAACAAAAAAATAGCTAACAGTGGTATATGAGGTATGACAACAGATTTTGGACGCGGATGCTAATACAGTATTGGTCCCCAATCATTTAGCGAATGTGTGGCCTAGCCAAATTATACTTAGAATGCTGGAGGTTCAGTATTTATTCATGTACGTTTCATCAGCGGAAAAAAGAACTAATATGATGCACTATTGTCACTATAACAAAGAAATTAACCTAATCCCCGTGCAGCTTTCTTCTCCTCAAAGCGATCCCCTATGCTTTCTGCAAGCTCCAGGGCTGTCCTGAACTCCGTTACTGCCTTATCAAGGTCTTGATTCCTCATGTAGTTCTTCCCGTTTTTCAAATTTACCACCAACTGCTGCTTCCTGGGATCAACAATAACCTCGGTTTCTGTTGCTCTCCCTACTGGTGCATAAGTAAGGCCAGGAGCAAACGATTCAATCTGTGCCTGTCTTCTAAGCGCGGTATTAATCTGCCGAAGTTGATTATTCAACCGTTTCAATTCCTCTTTTCTTTGCCGTGCTAATAAGCCTATAATGTAAGATGGCAGAGAAATAAAAATTAGCAGTGGGAAACATCTCTCTTCATCAACTACACACATAGATATAGTCATGCATGTGAGCATGGTTTGAGTGTCTTACCACCCACAGCAGCTCCTATTAGAGCTACAGCAATAAAAATAGGCATATCTGCAAAAGAATTAGCTGGTTGACAGGTCTCTGCTGATGCCTCAAGAGGCATGATTAGTATCGAAATGGTTGAAAGAACAGCAGTTCTCAGCAGGTTAGCATGCGCCATTTTCTGCAGGCATAGATTGTATAAGCACAAAAAAAGTACAGTCAACAGCAGCTCATAAGCATAGAATGTGCATTCTGAACAAGATTATGATTCACTCTCAACATGCTCCATCCAAGTTTTGTGTAAAATATGACTGCTTATGTTAGTTACTTCACTGTGCTCCTAGGCAAGTACATGGAACAAGACATCAGTCCCTCACTGTGAGAGATGCTTTGTTTTCTTTAGATGAAAGCCCTCTGCGCTAATCGTGTTGTTTCTACAAAGCAGTGCAGTACGCCCATCAGGAACAAAATTACCAATTCCTGGAATCGGAGTCTCTATACATACCACCTCCACAGCCATATGGCCATATTCACAGCCCATGCTAACGTATGCTCTATTTGGGTGTTCGGGTATCAGTTCACTCTGCAGTCTACGCCATGACAGGATAGTGTACAGTTTGGATGGACAGATCAATAAGGTTCTCTTCGCAGCAACCTAAATCTAAATCCTGAAGGATCTTACCTGGCAACCAGGAAGAATTCGACCAAGCGAGCGCATCAGCCGCCACGCCTCCCCATTCCTGGCATCCAGGTGCCCGAAATCGCCGCGGCCGCGTGCCCGGGGAAGGGGCGGGGAACATGCCCGTAGCAGAACCGTCGGCGCGTCTACTCCCACACGAACAGTCAACAAGAAGCCAGTATCAGAGTGGCATGTACAGAAGAACCGGGAGGAGCGTGAAGAGTACAAGAGGCTCACCATAGAAACGGCTGACGCGGCCAGGTAGAAGAACAGAGGGACCGAGAGGGCGCGGGGAGCGGCGCTGGGCCGCTGCCGCGCACCGGTAGGAGGCTTCTGCCTGCATAGCCGCCGCCGGCGTCTTGCGCGGGCTCACAGGGCGGGTGGGGAACTGGTGATGGGAGGTGGAAGAGTGGCAATGGTGGCGTCACGTGCTACGCGCCCGCCCGACTGGAATAGGGCCTATGGGCCTTAGCACATTGTTTCACTAGACGGCCCGGCCCATAGTGTTTTTACACTCCAAGAAAATCTGTGTTCGTGAAGGTTCTCATAAAAGAACTGTGTGTGTGAAAATTCTCAAAAGAAAAGAGTAAACTAGAATTTCACTTAAAACTCGGAAAATTAATGTTTGGAAATTTTGGATGACATATATGCCACAACAATGACAACTTTACTGTTGAATAAATAAATAAATAAATAAATAGGTCTCCGCATAAGAAAATAAGCTACTAATCAACCAAATTAATTATTTTTTGAGCTCAACCAAATTAGTTATGTAGGCGCAAGGTAAATAATTCTATAGTACAAACTAAAGTACTCCCCCCAAAGGTCTGTCCCGAGCCAAGTTGTGTTTGGCACGTTTGAAAGGGACCCGAGTTTGGATAACCTCTTGGGATGCCAAACATGAGACGAACATGCCCTTGGACAGGGTAGCCCGCCCGTCATACACATAGTATCGACGCGACATGATTAATTAGTCTGCGCAGAGGTAGTTCCGTCCGATTAATGATGAGGCAATGATACGGCGTCATGCCTTCATGCATGCCTCGCCATAACATCGCGGGTAGTCCCTAACAGGCACGGAAATGATGTGATCGACCACTGTCGTCGACGTGTTGATGTATGTATGACTCCCTTGGCTAATCTCATAGGTGGCTCGAGTGGTGATCCTCCGAAGAGGTTTTATCGCATTGAGGCAGGCAAGAAGGTTGATGTGGCAACATGGAGGATAAAACCAAGTAGAGAAAGGTTAGACCTCTCTATAAAAAAAAACTGGCACACCTCTAATATAAAAAACACAATACGTTTTCCAAACTAATATTGTTTTCGAAGAATTTTGACTTGCCATAATCATGAAAATAACCAAAACTCAACAAAAAGAAAAACCAAATAAGAACTAATAAAGATAATGTGCCAATTATGAAAAGGGTTGAGCTCTCCATAAATATGTGATCAAGTTACTTACTCGACAGGCCCTCTTTATAGTACGCCTATCGATTCTATAACCCGGTCTCCAAAAAAATACTAGTAGAAAACAAAAGCTATCAAGATCATATCTTTGCCTCGAGCATTCCATCTAAGCTAGATGATGGCGATCTTGATCTTTTAAAGTGGATCACCTTTGTTGATTACGCTTCACTTGGTGAAGACACACATATTGCTCCCACATACTCCATTATGGGAGAGCCTCTTTTAGACACATCTCCACATGACCATTTGCATGAAATGGGTGGCAATCTTTAATCATAAGATTTCTCCAAGATGCTTCTCTTAAACTTGCACTTCAACCTCGATGATGATCCCCACTTGACGTCTTCCTCCATGGGTTATATGAAATATTCATTTGATGCAATCCCATAGAAATTTACCTAACCCACATCTGGATACCACACACATATCATGGGTTACTTCATAAAGTTATATGGACAATTGCATACCATACCATTGGACCAATAATCCCACATGGTACATCAGTTAGCTTTGTGTGTTGATCAACTTGAATCTACTATTTTCACTTCGCCTTGATAAATTCATTCTCTCTTAAAAAAGATAATGTCTTGATTTTATTTTATTTAGGTTAGATGTCTTGAATTTTTCAAGAGATACTTGCAATATACTCAACCCTACACTTGGGCCATTCTTCATAAGCTTCTAGAGTCCAACACATCAACTCCAATATTTTCATATGACAAGATCTATAAGGATATATCTGTGGAAAATATAGAAACCCTAATCTTTGTTATTGTATTGCTATGTCCCTCATGGGGTATATATAGTGGTACAAACTTGGGGGGCAAGAAGTCTAAAACTTGGAATACAAGACGGACTCCTAATCTACCTAGTCGTACACGTATACATATTCTAACATTCCCCCTCAGTCGTAATGGGAGTGAAACGAACGTTTGCGACTGGATTTGAAATCCTACGCTTTCATCGTCTTCTCCTCTTCGTCATCATCAACTGCGTCTCTGATGGTCTCTCTTCTCTTCCCTCCCGTAGTCACAGCTGGAGTGTCGTGGACGCAAGTGACAACGCGGACGGTGTTGACTGGAGTTGTTGCCGATGTGTTGTTGTAGACGTTGTTCTTGATGTCGATGTCGAGATAGCCATTCATGATGTAGCCAAGGTCGAGGTTATCGTGGTTGATGTAGCCGATAGCGTCGTAGGCGCAAAAAAATTGCGCGATTTTGGTTGTAGTGTCTTGGTTTTGTGCGGCGGCGGCGGGTTTTTGTGTCAGGCGGGCGAGGCGATCGTGTGATCACCCTAGCAGAACGCCGACATGTTTATGTCATCATGCGGCGGCGGATCCGATAGGATCGGCGACGGCGGGTTTTTGTCATAGGAGGCGGCGGATCCGTCGGGATCGGCGGCGGCAGCAGGTTTTTGTCATAGGCGGCGGGAGACCATGTGGATGTAGACTTTGGCGATGATTTGTTGATGGCGATGAATAACTCGACGATGATCTTGATGTAGTCGTACAACTTGATGTAGATGTTGGGTTTGATGTAGTCCGGCTGGATGCAGTGTAGATCGTTGTAGATAGGCATGCCGGCGGGTGGAGCGTGGACGGCATCTTGACCTGCTCCTAGATGCATGCAATTTGCAACGAGTGCATGCTTCCGTGACTTGCATATCCGGCCTTACGTGGGATCCGCATGTGTGATCTTCGATGGCCAGTGCGTAGCGCCCGGCCGCGCATGTTCGCACCGTGGATACGCAGATTGGATCGAGGCTCCGCGTGCGGGAGCTCGTCTTCCCGGCGATTCGATCGGCGTTGCTTCTTACAACGAATTTTGCACAGGATTTGAGGGCGGTAGAGTATATAGGGATTTATTTGGTGGCTATGAATCTAAACTATGAACTTAAATTTCGAAATTTATCTAAGATCTAATCTAAGAACCGATCCGATCTTTGATCGAAATCGGGTGCCGCGCCCCCGAGGAGAAGAGATTGATCTCACAGGGGGCGGCGCGATGCGGAAGTGTTTAGAACCCTAAGATCGGCGTCGTGAGATTAACCGCTCTGATACCATGTGGAAAATATAGAAACCCTAATCTTTATTATTGTATTGCTATGTCCCTCATTGGGTATATATAGTGGTACAAACTTGGGGGGCAAGAAGTCTAAAACTTGGAATACAAGACGGACTCCTAATCTACCTAGTAGTACACGTATACATATTCTAACAATATCAACGAAAACATTAGTCCATAAGGATTTCACTAATTACCAAAACCACACATGAGGGCACATGCACTTTCAGCAATGCCGCGAGCAACTGGATGAAAGCGTTCAATGAGGAGGGTAGATGGCCAAGACGTGGCACCGCGAGATGTGGCGCGAGGAGGCAGTCAACGCGCCACCACACTTTTTGGTGGAGAACGCGGGGTTGTTCATTCGCCATCACATCCCGCGGGAGGACAACGTCACCCGACCAGAGGGGTGGGTGAGGAACGTCATCAACGTGACGGTGGCGCTGCGGCTCAGCAGGCAGGCCCGAGTCGACTATATTAGGTGAGTGTGGATGGAGATGTCTAAGGAGGAGCAAATCGACCCATGTACTCCATCTTGGCGCCAGATCATGGAGTCATGCAAGTTCCTTGATGATCTGGTGTTGGTAGAGGCATCTTCCTCGAGGCTGGCGGGTGTAGTGGTTGGCGTGAAGATGTAGGTTGTCGCTAGCGTCGGGATAGGCCTTTGAAAGGACCGAGTAGGTTGACTAGAGGGGGGTGAATAGGCAACTACAAATTTATTTTATTATAATTAAGGTACTGCTCAAGTATAAGTTCTCTAGATATGTAACTAGTTGAACAATCCTATATGATGAGCAAGATACACACTAGCAATATATGATAAACAAGAGATTAAGAAGTGAACAAGTAAAGGTAGGCAAAGAGATAACCACACGGTGACGCGAAGATGTATGTCGAAGCTCACTTCCCAATGGAAGCTACATCTCCGTTGGAGCGGTGTGGAGTCACAAGTGATCCCCAAGAAGCCCAATGGCCACCGTATTCCCCCTCGAGTTCCTCCTCCAATGAGGATGACCACGAGCCACTATATGATGTCTTGAGGTCGCAACAAATCTTTATAAGGATGAGACAGACTCCACAACCAAATTTGAGGCTCTCACCAAATCTTCACGAATCTCAAATCCGCGAAAAACAAAAGGCCAAGGCACGCATCCACAACTTAATTGGAGGCTATTGACTTGTCCCCGTAGCTCCCTAAGCCACGAAAACCACAACTTCCGTCTAGGGTTCCAATGAACCCAAGAGAAACAAGAACCGCAAGATTCGATAGGGGGATTAGAAATTCCTTCAGTGGAAGTGTAGATCTAGATCTTCTCGTGCACTCCTCAAAGTACCAAGGTGTTTGGAGCAAAGGAGTGGGAGATCTAGGAGTTTGAAGTTCAACGACAACACAATGTCCATATCTTGGTGATAAGAAGTGACAATGGTTCCGAGTTCAAGAACTACACCTTGAACGAGTTCCTTAGTGAAGAAGGGATTCGTCATCAATATTCCGCTGCTTATACTCCCCAACAAAATGGTGTAGCCGAAAGGAAGAACCACACACTTATTGAGATGGCAAGGTCGATGATGGCCGAGTTTAAGCCCCCTCACAACTTTTGGGCCGAAGCCGTCAACACCGCTTGCCATTCATCCAACCGGCTCTTCTTTCACAAAGGACTCATGAAGACACCTTATGAAGTGCTTACCGGAAACAAGCCCAATATCTCCTACTTCCGAGTATTTGGTTGTAAGTGTTTTTATCTCATCAAATGTGTTCGTTTGGGCAAGTTTGATTCTAAGTCTCTTGAAGGGACATTTTTGGGCTATGGCTCTGAATCCCCTTATAGAGTCTATGATAAGGCCTCGCGCATTATCATAGAAACTTGTAGTGTGGTGTTCGAGGAGAATGACGGCTCCCTTGTGGAGCAAAGTGGTGTTTTCGATGTAGGTGATGATCAACCTCAAGATGCTATCCGAAGAATGGGGTTAGGCGTTCACCGTCCCGTCGAACTCTACTATGAGGTTGCTCAACAATGTTCTACCTCACAAGAAACACTCGACAACAACGTCGTGCCCAACTTGTCTCAATGAGGAGAAGCTCAAGAAACTACATCTGCCCCTGAAATTTCTGGTACATCGGAACTTCCGGCCTTTGGCCCGGAACTTCCGATCGATGGACGGTAACTTCTGGTGTCTGGTCCGGAACTTCCGGTCCCATGTCCAGAACTTCCGGTCTCCGATCCGGAACTTCCGGTGCCAAGACCGGAACTTCCGGTCCCTCTTGCCGTAACTTCCGGTACCAAGGATTTTCCAAGGAGCAGTTCTCCCCAAGGCCAAGATCAAACTCCTCCCTCATCAGTTTCACCTTTCGTTGATCAAGGCCATCAAATCAGTCAAGGCGCAGACATGAATGATCAAGATGATCAAGCTATCCCTCCCACCACTAGGAGGGAAATCGAGATCCGCCGCTTGAATAGGGTTGGCACCTCACAAGAATTAAGAGCTTTATCTCTTGACAAGGTGCTTGGTGATGTGAGAAGCAAGGTCTCTACCCAAATACAACTCGCAAGCTTTAGTGAACATCAAGCTCACATCTCCATGGTGGAACCCAAGAAGGTCTTTGAAGCTCTTGAAGATAAAGATTGGCTTGATGCCATGCATGAAGAGCTCAACAACTTCGAGCGCAACAAGGTGTGGAAGTTGGTGGAAAGACCCAAAGATTGCCGTAATGTTATCGGCACCAAGTGGATCTTCAAGAACAAGCAAGATGAACATGGCATGCTGGTGAGAAACAAGGCAAAATTGGTGGCTCAAGGTTACTCCCAAATTGAAGGCATTGACTTTGGAGAAACCTACGCGCCCGTGGCTCGACTTGAGTCAATTCGTATTCTTCTTGCCTATGCTTCTCATCATAACTTTAAGTTGCAATAAATGGATGTTAAATCCGCTTTTCTGAATGGTCCACTAAATGAACTTGTTTATGTTAAGCAACCACCGGGGCTCGAGGACCTCAAGTATCTGAACCATGTCTACAAGTTGGATAAGGCACTCTATGGCCTTAAACAAGCCCCACGAGCGTGGTACGAGCACCTTAGAGAACTACTTGTAGACCGTGGCTTCCAAGTTGGGGAAATCGACCCCACCCTTTTCACTAAGAAAGTAAATGGAGAGCTTTTCATTTGTCAATTATATGTGGATGGCATTATATTTGGATCTGCTAACAAAGTATTTAACGAAGAATTCTCCAAGTTAATGACTGACAGGTTTGAGATGTCTATGATGGGTGAGATGAAGTTCTTCCTAGGATTTGAGATCAAACAATTGAAGGAAGGGACATTCATCAACCAAGCTAAGTACATTCAAGACATGCTCAAGAAGTACGGGTTGCTTTAGCTCTAGGGTGCCTGTACCCCAATGCAAACCAAATGCCACCTTGAGCTCAACCCTAAGGGTAAGGATGTGGATCAAAAGGTATACCGCTCCATGATTGGATCTCTCCTCTACCTTTGTGCATCTAGACCGGATATAGTGCTAGCCGTAGGAGTGTGTGCAAGATATCAGGCGGCTCCTAAAGAAAGCCATGATATGGCAGTCAAGAGGATCTTTAGATATTTGGCTTATACCCCAACCTTTGGATTGTGGTACCCCAAGGATGCAAATTTCTCATTATGTGGGTACACGGATTCCGATTGGGCGGGAGATCAAGATGATAGGAAGTCAACCTCCGGCACTTGTCAATTTATTGGGAGGTCCTTGGTAAGTTGGTCTTCTAAGAAGCAAAATTGTATATCTCTCTCCACCGCCGAAGCTGAGTATGTTGCCGCCGCAAGTTGTTGCACTCAGTTGCTATGGATGAGGCAAACTTTAAAGGAGTACGGAGTCGATTGTGACAAAGTGCCTCTTCTATGTGACAACGAAAGTGCCATCAAGATTGCTTACAACCCGGTGCAACATTCAAGAACCAAGCATATTGAGATCCGTCATCATTTCATAAGAGATCATGTGGCCCGAGGAGACATTGACTTATCATATGTGGGCACAAGGGATCAATTGGCGGATATCTTCACGAAGCCCCTTGAGGAAGGAAGGTTTTGCTTTTTGAGGAATGAGCTAAATATCATTGATTCGAGGTCCTTAGCTTGATCGCTTGCACACTCACCTAGGGCGTAATTGCATCTTATCTTGTTTAGCTGTAGGCATGGAAATAGGGGGAGTGTGGTCCTAATACATTGGACCATCCCTCCCCCCATTATGTCGATAACAAGTGTTCATTTATCTCTATATTCATTCTTATGACTATCTTGAGCTAAAACGACGAGTAGTGGTTTGTACCCAAGATATATCTTCGCGGTGACATGCCCGACACTCCAACATGGTGGCCTCGGCCACCAACCTCTTTCTATTTTTCTAGGACGAGTTGGTTTTAGTGACTTACGCTGATTTCTCATTTGCATCTTCTTGGTTCTATGGAAAACACACTCAAGTTGGTCTTCTTGACAACTTATTGCTTTTTGCAACTTGAGTGTGAAGTACCATCATCAGTTTGGATTTCTCACCTAAGCCATCCCCCTTGAACCCTGCTATTCCATCGCTCATGTCCATTTTTTTATTTTCCAGATAATTTGGTTTGGTTTTCCTTAAGTACGGAAATTCCGGGTCTCAGACCGGAACTTCTGGTGCTCAGGAAACTCCAGCACTTCATTCTGTGGCTAAGTCCAGTTTTCTCCACTCCCTGGAGAAACCGGAACTTTGCCCGGAATAAGTGCCGGAAGTTTCCGGTGCACCGGAACTTCCGGTCAGTAGGCCGGAACTTTCGGTGCCAGGAAATTTCCAGCCTTTCCTCCAGTGGCAAAGTCTGGAATTCTCCATCCCCTGGAGAAACCGGAACTTTGCCCGGAAGAAAGACCGGAAGTTTCCGAGGCACCGGAACTTTGCCCGGAAGAAAGACCGGAAGTTTCCGAGGCACCGGAACTTCCGGCCTCCAGGCCGAACTTCCGGTGCTAGGAAATTTCCAGCCTTTCTTCCAGTGGCTAAGTACGGAATTCTCCATCCCCTAGAGAAACCGGAACTTTGCCCGGAAGAAAGACCGGAAACTTCCGGCGCACCGGAACTTCCGGCTTAAGTGGCCTGGGTCTATAAATAGGGCTGCGCTGGGTGAACCGTTTCGTTTTGAACGGTTCTTCCACCCCGCACAGCCTAGATCCATTCTCTCTCCTCTCCCGAGCCCTAGAACTCCACCAAATCAATCCGAGGCCTTCCGACCTCGGATTTCTTCGGTTCAAAGCCGGATCTGCATCTCCTCGACGAGGGGATCCGTTCTCTCTGTTCGGTTTTCGCCATGGACTTCGATAATGTCTTCTATTTTCAAATCTAGGACGAATCTCCTTTCGTTTAACCTAGTGAATTTAGAACATATAATGTAGAACCCCTTGGTAGAAACCATCCCTTAGGCTTGCCCTACAATCTCTCAGTAGTAATCTGAATTTTTGTTAAAATTTCTAGAAGTTACATGGAATTTTCGGTTTTTGTCTGAAAAACCGGAACTTCCGGCCTACAGGCCGGAATTTCCGGTGCCTGGAAAAATTCCAGCAATTCCTCCTGCAACTAAGTCCAGTTTCTCCAGCCCCTGGAGAAACCGGAACTTTGCCCGGAAGAATTGCCGGAAGTTTCCGGGGCACCGGAACTTCCAGTCTTCTAGACCGGAACTTCCGGTCCCCCAGACCGGAACTTTCAGACTGAAACCGGAACTTCCGGTCCAAAATCAGAAATTTCAGGACTAATTCTTTTTGCTACTGAATCTTGTTTCCTTGGACATGAGTGCTTATCCCCGTGCTTTCCTCTATATCTATGATGTGTTCATGCAGGGGCAGGGAGTCAGGCTGGTAGTCGCCTTGGTCGCGCTAAGAAGCAGGTTGTGAAGAGAAGTGCAAGTCGTGGACCAGCTCAAGACGAAGAAGAAGAGGAGATCTTGTCTGAGGAAGAGCATCAGCCAGATCCAGCTTGGGTTCAGTCTTCTGCAGCTCGCTCCAACAAGAAAAACAAGGGGCCCGCTGTCTCAGTTCTGCGCATGTCTGCCTCGGATTTCTATCACTGGAGGTGCTCATTTGACTATGCCAATCCGAAGCAGCACCAGATTTTCCACAGCTTGGGCATGAAGCTCCTTCATGATGAGCTCTATTGCGGCTTCTCTGAGAAGAAGCGCGTGTGCCCGATGCAGAGCATTGACTTCGACTATCTTGAGAAAAAGAGAAGCTACTATGGGGGTGCTGTCACTATTGTGGATGCTCTTGGGCTTTGGCCCCTTACGACCCATCAATGCAACTACAGCATTCCCTTGATCCATCAGTTCTTCGCCACTGTGGTGTTTGATGACTCCCCCAACATTGGGATGACTTGGATGTCAGGAAGATTCAGACTTCAGGCTTCCATCAAGGATTTGGCTGCTCTTCTTGGTTACCCCTTCCAAGGGTTAGATGAGCCTGCTGGTATGAGGCTGCACAATGATGATGACCGCTACGACAAGAATGACATGGCCGAGTGTTATGAGACTAATGGCACCATTGGCGGCACTCATGGCTTGAAGCCCGTGTATGACATTGTCCTTCGGATGTTCCGCCACTCCATTGCTCCAAGTGTTGGGAACAATGATGCTATTCGTCGAGGACTTGTCCATCTCATGGCATTGGCAAGCCAAGCGTACCTCTCAGACTCAGTGCCAGAGCCCAATGCATTCTCCTTTGATGTCATGGACTTCATTTTCCGCGAGATGCACTATGCTATTTTCCACAGGAAGGTGCCTCCCTATGCACCTTACATCATGCTGCTCATTAAGGACAGGTTTCCTTTCACCCCTGAGGAGCGTATTGATGTGGACGCTGCCCTTGAGTGCACCATTCACAAGCCTGTTCGTCTCCACATGAAGAAATCCCACTTGGCTGCTCCATCTCGCCCCATGGGTACCTATGATGATGAGGAAGCCACCACTGGGCCCAACCGCGCTCCCTCTGATCCCACTGTCAAGAAGGCTGCCAAGAAGAAGCGTCTATGGTTTGTGAGGGCTCTTGAGAAGATCATGCACATGGGTTCTTGTCTGCACAGGGAGGACTATGCCATGTATGAGCAGAACCATGCCATCCTCACCAACCAGTCCGCTATGATGGCTCACCTGAAGATGCCCAACCCACCGGCTGCTCCTCCTCCACTCATTGCTTACGAGCACTGGAACGCCAGAGGGATTAGTTGGGACATTGATGTGCCAGAAGATGCCACAGATGACGAAGATGCCATGGATGAAGATGAGGAGGGCCTGCACCATGACGCTGACTGACTCTTGGGGCGTTAGCATCGATCTTCTCCCTTTTTGGTCTCGCAAGATGCCAAAGGGGGAGAAGTTTATCTATTAGGACTTCTCGGGGATTTGCAAGGGTGGAAGCACAAACCTTTATTTCTCTTTCGGTTTTAATTTGTGCTTCTTGAACTTTTAGTCGTTTGGTTTGGAACTCTATCTTTCAGCATGTGGTAAGACATGTGAAACATTGTGTTGTGATGTAATCAGTTTATTCGTGTCTTACCTTATTGTCTATTTCAGCAAGTTATGCTATCTATTCTTCCTTTGATGAACTTGCTAGGATTGTAAAAGATAGGGGGAGCTGTGATCCTAAATAGATGTGCACTTGTATTCAAACACAAGATTTAATAGTGCACATATTTAGGGGGAGCCCGTCTATGTTTTGCAAATCCTTTATCCCGTTTGTGTTGTCATCTCTAACCAAAAAGGGGGAGATTGAAAGAGCATTTTCTGTCTCCTGAGTTTTGGATAGGAATGACAACACGAAAAGGATGTTTAACGGTGTGCCCGAGTATTTCAGATACTACATAACCTTGAAGAACAAAAAGGATGAAGATCATCAGGGTTGAATGAGAGAACTGGCTGGCAGTTTTTCCTGTTTTGTCAGGTCGGAAGTTCCGGTGCTATGACCGGAAGTTCCGGCCGAAAGGCCGGAAGTTCCGGGCTTGCACCGGACATTTCCATCTGGCCAGAAAACAGCTAAGTCCTTTTAGGATTTAGCCCCTGGCAAAGGCGGAACTTTCTCCGGAAGTTTGGCCGGAACTTTCCGGGCGACCGGAAGTTCCGGCCCTCGACCGGAAGTTCCGTTCCAGAAAAACGAGAAAATCGGCTAAGTCAGGAATTGCTCGCGCTCGGGCAAAGCCGGAACTTTTGCCGGAAGTTTGGCCGGATCTTTCCGGGCGACCGGAAGTTCCGGTGCTCAACATGCTGGTTTTTCTCTAAGTCTGGAACTGCCTGCGCCCTGGCAAGGCCGGAAGTTCCTCCGGAACTTTGGCCGGAACTTTCCGGGGTGACCGGAAGTTCCGGCCTAAGTGACCGGAAGTTCCGGCCTGCGCAGTAAAAAACGGCTAGTTGGTGGAGGGGGGTATAAATACCCCTCCACCTACCTCCAGCCATTTCAGCTCTTACACTCTCTCTCATCATAAATTGCTGAAGCTCAAATCTTTAAGATCTCCCAACTCCTCCACCCAAATCCGTTGATCTTTGGAAGAGTGAAGGAGAAGGCCCCGATCTACTACTTCACCGAAGCGATTAGTAATCTTCCCCCATTCACTTGGGGATTTCGAGTCTAGGATTTCCTCAAGGAAAACCTAGGTCTCACCATTGTTGGTACTTGGTGTAAGCTTGACCTGTTGTGGTCTTGACCTTTTGTGGTCATCTTGGGAGCCCCCAATTAAGTTGTGGGTGTGTGCCTGAAGCGTTTGTAAGGGATTCGATCTCCGCCCTAAAAGGGGATCAATAGTGGAAGGTGAACTCGCAACCTTTGTGGTTGAGTTCATCGGAGAAGAAGATGAGTCTTTGTGGCGTTGCGGCTAACCTGTTGTGATAGCGCACACCTCTCCAACGAGACGTACACCCTTGGGTGGAACTCGGGATTACATCTTCGTCTCCGCGTGCTTCACTTGGTTCCCCTTATACTTTCTCCCTTACTCGCTTGTCCTGTTATCTTGTTTCTCTTAACTTGTCATTTAGGTAAATTCACCATAGCTGCATATTTAGAGAATTTACCTTTGTGTTGAGCCTAAAATTGAAAAGACCTAAAATTTGAACTAGCACCTATTCACACCCCCCCCCCTCTAGGTGCCGGATTCCCGTTCAAAGACCCCTTTATATAATCTCCACTAATAAGTGACCATTGTCACAATTTTCGTGTTAACCAGTACTACCGGCTCGGGCCGGTACTACCGACCCGCCAGAGGTACCGGCGAACGGACCAGCCTAACCAGAGAGCACAACACGATTTAATCCACCGAGCCGGTACTACCGTCCCGTCGGTAGTACCAGGGAACTACCGGCTAATGAACCAGACTATCCATAGAGCAACTCCAACTCGAGGAATAAATCGTCGAGCTGGTACTACCGGCAGAGATGATTTCAACAGAATGTGAACTGGGTTGGCTGGTGGGTGTATATGGTTTGTGAATGTGTAAGTAAGATCAAATCTCCACAAACCTTTTATGTGGATCCCCTCTTGATAGTATGGATAAATTTATCAAATAGAAAATAACCTAGAAGACTAAGTCTTCAGGCTTTGATGCTTCAAGAGGTGATAATCCAATATAATGTGCATTGTGTAAATTATACCTGCACCGTTTTAGCACACAATTAGTCCGCTCATTGTGTTATCAACAAACATCAAAATAGAGGCATGTCCTCTCAGCCTCCTTCCCTCGGCATAGGGTGTCGTCGGCGTTGGTTTAGGCCTTCTTCTCTTACGTAGGTTTAGGTTTTAATTGGAAGTTTGTTAAGTTTTGGAGCTGGGATAGGCCTCCTTCTCTCGGTTTTAAGTTGTAAGTTTCTTTAATTATTGTTAAAAATATTAAGTTATATTAGAAAACATTTAGGGTGTTGGTTTGGAGTGTGCCATTGTGGGCTGCACCATGTGTCGGACATGTGTCCAACACCCTCCAATTGGACCTCAACTGGGGGTGCCGGACACGAATTTTGGAGGGTGCTGATGGAGATGTTTTACGTGAGTATTGGAGGTACATATGAAAGTATAATTGCCGTATGTGATCTGGTATTGATAATAATGGCATATAAGTAGAGGTATGAAGGAATTATAGTGGCATATTTCCAAGTTGGGTTTTTTTAATGGCATGTTCCAATCGGTGAATAGCCCAATGACATAGATCCAGTTAACACTTGAAATATAGGCTCAAATTTTAATAAATTATACTAGATTTTATTGACGTGTTTAAACTACTGAACCCTTTCAAACTAGTTAAACTTTTAACTTTAGAAAATACTAGTTAATGTTAGCTTAGAGATTGGAATTTCACCTAAAACTTTCGACTTCAATTCCATAAGAATATCATAAAATGACTATGAACGTTCACTGTATAGCGTGGACATAATGCATAATCATGAGAGGAGGACATTTTGTTTACACAAGCATGGACATATAAGCATGGAAACCATTTGAAGACATTTGGACTTTTTGTTATTTCAAAAAAAAAATAGTATGACTCACATCAGCAAGTTAACTAAGGACATCAGATGATCAGATCATCAAGATATCACAGAGACCAGACAAATCGACAACCATTTACGATAAAGCAACTGAAGTTTGGGGTCAAACAAGAAATAAATACAACCTGTTACAATGTAATACTAATACTTTCAAAACCTCAAAAGAATCGTGTTACAACACCTTCAGTTATTACAAAGTTACATGGCTCACAAGTTATAAGCCTCTTCATCTACCCCTAACCCAGATATTACATAAAACTATCATCTGGAATCGCCTCCCCAAACAAAAATTTGAGGTGAGATAGGTATGATGAGGTAATTAGCTAAGTGAGGCCAACTTCTTCTCCAGACGCTTTGCTGAGCGAAGGGCCTCCAGGGCCTCTGCCTGCTTCCCTTCCCGTTTAAAGGTGAGGGCCTTCACTTTCTCAGCCTTGATCTGCTCCTCAAGCTGACTTTTCTCATTCTGAGGCTTGTTCGTAACTGCAACGGTCACCGTTGCTTCTGCTTTCGCCGAAGGATGCACACTCAGAGATTGCGTGGACAGGTCAGCTGCGCTCCAGCCGATGGACTTAAGGGCCGACATCATTTGAGGATCAATAAGATCCTCCACAAATGCATCGCTTGCTTCAGCCGACCTGCCTCCGGAGTTCAAACCTTGGCTATCTGCCTCTTCCAGTTGGCTTTCTAGTGCCTTGGCCAATTCGAATTCTGCGTCTGCTTCATCGGTCTTTCCTTCTCTCCTCAACTTGAGGGCATTGCGTTTGTGAGTGAGGGATTCACGTTGGATTCTGAGGCGGTCTCGGCTAGACATTGCTTTCTGAGGCTGAACTGACTTGTTCTCCTCCGCTGGAGGGGCATGGGCCAACGTGTTGGTGTTTGAAATGTGACTAGCAGGTTGCTGGATCGAATTGCTCTTTTGGACACCTGATGTAGCTGACTCATACGCACCAGCCGCACTGTCTTGTTGAGTGCCTTCAAGACGCTTCTCTAAGAGTTTTGCTAGCTTCAATTCTTCCCTAGCTTCTGCCAACTTACCTTCTCGCTTAAAAGCAACTGCTTTTCTCTTATGGATTAAGATATCATCTCTGAGTGTGTCTTCTCCATGTGCCTTTGGAGGCTGCTTATGATCAAGAACATCAGAAGGTGAATGTGATCCTTCTGCAGTTCCCGATGTATCAGCAATAGGTACCTTGGAGAAGTCTGGGTATGCTCCACCACCAGTTATGTTTGATGTGTGTGATGGTGTATACATGACTGTTTCAGTTTGTGGTTTGCTTCTGGAACCAGTATCCACTGATGCACCTAGTTCAGCGGCATGCACTGGCAATGAAACATCTTCCTTCAATGAACTTCTAAGTGAAGATGCAGTAGTATCAACATTTGGGGCATGTTGAATATCATATTTATTTTCCGTGGTCTTGTGTTCTCCAGGACCGGCAACTCTTTGGGAAGTAGTTGAGTTTGCCAATTCTTCTATCTCTGACAGTTGCTCCTCCAAGACCTTCGCCTTCTCCAGTTCCTCTTCAGCTTCCATGTTCTTCCCTTCCCGCCTAAAAGCAAGAGCTTTCCTTTTTATGGCAAGCAATTCCTTCTGGATCTGACCTTTATTCTTCTTTGGCTTCTGAGTAACTACAGGCGGAAGATTTGATGGTTTATCCGTTATTTTCACAGAATCAGTATCGTCATCTTCCCATCCCATATTTTTCAACACAGATAGCAATGCTGGATCCTCCATGTCATTGTCTGTCACCTCAGGTTCATAGCTTCCGTCAGCAAAATCCAGACTTGGGGGTTCAGCCTTATATGGGGCCGTTGAACTAAAGTTCATATTTTCCTCAGGTACAGGTCTTTTGGAAGAATTTTCAAGTTCTTCGAGTTGCTTCTCAAGAATAGCGCCTTTCTTCAGTTCTTCCTCAGCCTCATCGACCTTCCCACCCCTTCTCAAGGCTAGTGCCTTCTTTTTAAGAGCTAGCAGTTCCCTCTGAATTGCTAGCTTACTTTTTGGTGCTGATGCACGACGTGTATTAACCTCCGTGACAGTGATATCTTCAGTGTATGTAATTTTCTGTCCTGGAGAAAGGACCTTTGATTCTGGCTGTTCACTTTCCAGATCCTTCTCAAGTAACTTTGCCTTTTTAAGCAATGACATGGCCTCTGCAACATTACCAGCCTTCTTCTGAGCAACAGCCTCTCTTTTCAGAGCAATCACTTCTTTCTTTAGTGCTTCTTGATTCAAAGAAGAAACAGGTCCATGATTGTCCATTTGTTTGTCATCCTCTTCACTCCAGCCAAACGATCTTAGGGCAGCAGCCATATCTGGGTCATTGATGTCATCATCTGTAACATCGAAGTTACTATCAAAAGCAAAATCATCAGAGACACCGAGAATTTGTTCAAAACTAATAGCAGGTAGTCTAGAATTGTCAAATAGTATGTCATCCTGGTTATCATCATCCATGTTATGAATAATTGCAGCCAAATCATCATCAGACTCTTCCGCTTCACCAAGAATCTCCTGTTCTTCCAGTTGTCTTTCCAAAATTTTAGCCTTCTTTAGTTCTTCCTTTGCTTCGGCAAGTTTACCTTCTCTCTTCAGCACTAGGGCCTGTCTCTTCAGAGCATTAACCTGAGATTTGTCAATGCCACCAGTTTTCTTGCCCTGTGATGACTTTGGTGCTACTTCTCTAAGAATCTGTGACAGCTCTCCTTCGACAGTCATAGCAGTTGGCCTTGCTTCATCATGAAGATCTGCATCTGACCAGCCAAGATCTTTCAGCTCAGAGGCAAGATCATTATTTTCTTTTCTAACCCTTTTCCCAGGAGGATCCCTTTTTGTTACAGCGTCACTGGTATCATCTACCTTCTGGGTACTAGCAACAGCACTTACATTAGGAGATTTTGTAGCCATTCTTTTGCTCTTTCTCAGTTCTAACTCAAGTGCTGCCGCCTGCCTCTCAAGCTCTTTACCACGTTTGAATGCCCGCAGTGCTTCCTCAGGCCTTCCTTCTGACTTCAATGTTTTGTATCTTTTCTTCTCCTCCACTGCTTGTTGACGCAGTTCTTCCGGAGTAAAAATGGATGCTGTATTGTTGAGTTCATAATTTTGTGCTTCTGTTGAAAGGCTTCCATCTCCATCCCCCTCTAAACTGGCTTTTCTGGAACCAGAACTAGAGCTGGATGCGCTGGGAGTGCTTACGGTTCTCCCAGGAAGCTCGGAACCCCGAGACTCCCTGCGAGAAAACTGGCCGTGCACCCCATCACCTCCAAGAAGTTCATTAAGGATTTCATCCTCTGGTTTAGAAACTGTTTTTGTGTTAGCTGTGAAAAGAACATACAGCGAATTATTTACATGTTAAGTAGTTACAAAACAAAAAATCTACAATCATGTACTCTTAAAGTTGACAACTGCATACTGCTACAACTGGGAGTAAAACTTGACCGTGTTTACAGCTTGGTGGGCCAAAAGGTAGTTCGGCATTAACTCATTAAGTGTGCGCCGTCCATCATAGATCAGCTCTACGCATGCACAACCCATTTTTCTTAATTGCATATTTCTCCATTGGCATTTGCTCTCAGAGATCTTGATATTGTAAGTTTATATGTGAAACACACAAAATATGAATAAACAAAAGCAGCATAATGAAAATGTGAACAATGAAACAACCAAACCAGTAACAACTTCACAAAATCTATAGAGAATAGAACTTTTTGTAACAAAGACTAAATATATATAGCCTTAACTAGTAAGAAGTCACCACTTGAAATTACGAGCTGTAGCTAAGAGCCAAACAAGAACACAAACCATGGAATAATTTATGTTCCATGTGACTGGATAAATACTGTGGACGTATTTATTTGTTTAGCAGTAAGAAGAAGGCGCATTGTTAGGTTATTGAGTCAATTATATCCTGTATATTGGACCAGTGTGGATAGATATCTCATACTCCCTCTGTATCTTAATATAAGTTGTTTTGGTAGCTCAAATTTAGCTACCAAAACGTCTTATATTTTGTTAGAGAGGAAGTACAAAACTCTAAACAGGGGCAGGAATGTTGCAGAGCTCAGCCCAGCAGCTCGACTTTTCACAAGTGCCCACATGTGCTCTGATTCGAAATATTGCACAATCCAAAAGCAATTGGTTCCCATACTAATAGTCCTTTTTAATATAGCACGACTCGCCACTTTAAGTTGTATTAGCTATCAAGTATCAACCAAATCATATTTTTTTCAATGAGAGATAATATTGGCAGAAGTATGGAAACAAACTGACCTTTCAGAGCTCTATTTTTGTGTCCGTATCTCAACTCATAACGTGCCGCTTCTTCAAGATTTTTGCAAGGATCACATATTCGAACTGGTGAGTCACCCTGTCCACGTAAAACCATCCTCTGCTGGGTGCAGCTGCTGCAGAAGAGGCCTCCGCATCTTTGGCAATGATGCTACATGTTCGATGCACAAAAATTAACATAGCTCTTGCTCCAACCATCTCCAAAATATTACAAGAAAGTTTTTCTCCAATGGGATATTTAAAAACTATAAGAGCAAATCCAAGCATTTTATGTATTGAACAGAAAAAAGAGATAATTTTAGACCTAGTGAGTTCAAACTTCATGAGAGACCCGTACCAGCCATCTACACATATGACGACCAAACCGGAATTTGCTGTTGCTAAGGGATGAATGCAATTCCAGCAGGGATAAGTTTGTCCGTGATAAGACAGCTAACATCGCAACTAGTAACGGCCAACAGATGGTAGCACAAATAAATTAAACGATTGGTTTGATTCATATGCTTGCTCTTTCCTGCTGAGTTTTGCAGGTAGCTGAGAAAGCTTAGATCCCATTTGGCAGCAAGGAAAATATAAACCCACATTAATACATTACAGGAGTAATTTATAAGGCCCATAAAAACGGAAGTGCAAAGGGTTATTTGTATTAGGTTGAAAATCACAGTAGGATAGCAGGTATTCCAGATCGGAAGACAAGAACAGAATCCGGAAAAGGACCGTGCAGGAAAGACAGGGCAATACATGGAAGGAGGAGATGCATCCGAGCCTGCAAGTTAGTGAAGAATTGGTGAGAAACAGGGGTGGTTCTAGAAACCCTTCCACCGTGGGTCACCGGCATCCTCTCACGCGACGTGATAGACTCAATATCCCTCTTCCAAACAGGGCCTTAGTAAGATATGCATGAAAATTCTAAAACTCGGTAACAGGTACTCCTAGGTGACCCTATTTGTAGTAAATATACAGTAATCAGCCTTGTAACCAGCTTTTTGTTTAAAATTTTGGATTTCTGAATGCATCTGTATAACATAGAACAAACATCTAGTGCAATTCTTTGATTAGGCTTGAATACAGAGAAATTATCAACTTGCGGTGCTAGGGAAAATAAAAGCAATTTTCAGTCGATACATAAAGGCCCAACCCTAGTTTCGCCCTTTGTGCAGTCTTGTGGTGATGACCTCATCCTCCATGACATTGTTACAGAAATAAAAGGTGTGAAGCTTGCAGCATGTTGTGGTCTGTTGGGCCCTGATTCGAACTGAGTACTCATAGGCTGGGAGCCTGGGATCGTACGTCAAAAACTGCCTAACCACGTTGTAAGCCATGTTGAAAGCTCACACTTAAACCTTAAACTGATAATTCTCGTTTTGCATAGTACAGTGGCAAGCTGTTACGAGGACTACTCCATGATCCAGTAATGAGTATACTTGTTCTTAGAACATAGCAAGCCAAGCAACTTGAAAAAGTGATCCAATGTGAAGAGGATTTCCATGAAACGCAATTGAATTTGAGATGGACATGGCAGCCGATATGACAAAGAAAGATTGCAGAATCATCAATAAATTTTGAAACCCAACTATTGTACACTGCAACATAACGGGAGAGGAGTAGATTATGCTTCAGATCATCATTGTGAGGCAAAAAACGCAAGATTACCTTCCGAGTGAACATGGAGAACTGAGCAGAACAGCCCTGGCAGTTGGAGGCATCGAGCACCCAGGTTGCTCCTCGCATGGAGGGCTTCGGTGGCAACCCAATCTTTTCCAACATAGCTGCAAGTAAGTAGGAACCTCACGAGCCTACCTGCAAACAAAGAAATCTGCAGGTTAAATTTCATCACTACTTCACTAGACTACCGGCCTCATGCGAAGTTCATCAGAGTATATCTGTATGCGATTCTCGATAAAATCAACTTAAGCTACGATGGTACACGAACTACCACTACTAATCACCAGTAATTAGCAGGGGAGGACTTGTGATGGAATGGGGGCTCAGTTTGACCCCAAATTTTACGGGGAATAAGCTACGCCCTCGCCTGGGCACAAAATCCTATGGGGTCAAGTCCGATCGAACTTAGGGTCACTGGAACGGCAAAGGAACGATCCAAAGGAACAAAACGGACCTGAGATCCATCGAATCAAGCTAGGGTTCCTTCCTTACCTTACCAAGAGAAGAAGAGATCAGACACGCAGCCCAGCACCAGTACGGTCGGCATGTAGTTTTCGTGGCCGGCAGCACCACAGATCGTGAGGAAGAAGCAAGATAATAGCAAACTGTTAACAGGAGGGCACGAATTTGGGGAGAGATCGGAGAAGAGGAATAGCCGAGAGAAAGAACAGTGGGTCCGCAGTGGTGACGTCCCTTCGTAAAGTCATACTACCCCCATAACATCCTTCGTTCAAATGAGATTGGCTAGGATGTACTCCTCCGTTCCAAATTACTTGAGTTCCATTTGTTAAAAAAGAAATTTGAAAAGGAGGGACTATATATCCATTAAGGATGAAAGGGCATACCAAATTTCCAAAAAAAAAAGGATGAAAGGGCATACCCGTGTAGTTAATGAAGGAATTGAAGGCAGAAAACAAAAAAAATTCTAGCAACGATATCCTTAAAACATGTCAAGATCTATTATATGCAGATATAGTAGTACGAACGGAGATCGGAATACATACCCTTGTATATCGAAAGCGGGGATTACGTTCCCGCACAAACATTATCGATGAAGACCGACGAAGCCGACCTCAAGGTCGTGTAGAGGAAGAAGACCTCCGAGCACTGCTAGTGCAGCACCTCGCAGGGCGTTACACACGTACGGTGGAGACGACGGCCTCCGAAGCTCCAGTCCAGGACGAGCAGCGGAAGACTTGGACCGGAACACCAACAGCGCGGCAGCGGGCTATGGTGGAAGAGATCCCCCTCTCAACTCGGCGCAACTCCGACAAAGGGAATCACGAAATCGAGAGAGAATTGTGGAATTAATTGGTGAATTAAAAAGCCAAGGGTGCCCCTTCTTATATAGGTTCCCAGGGGGGAGTCAACTTGCGAGCCAGCCAATATGGTACTAACCCCAACATGCCTGGTGCGCCGGCCCCCTGGTGGGCCTCTTGGCCCACCTGGGTCGGCCACCCAAGCCCCCATCGAATTCACTAGGTAATTTTTCCCCTCTTGGACATTCTTTCGACCGGAAGGACCATTCAGCGAAATCAGACTAAATAAATTCGAAAATAAATATATAAAATCATATTTAGACATTAATTACACTAATTAATATCAAACATATTATATATAATTTATTATAGTTTCGAAAAATATTTCGTCGCTGCCTGATCTCCATCGGACCTCTCCCGGGACGTTCCCGGTGATCTCTTTCCTTTCCGGTTGTCTTGTCGAAACCCCTTAAGTGTGTTACCATAGCAGTTCGATATAATAACAGACATGATCGAGACTCCTCTCCGATCAATGACTAACTCGTAGGACTAGACCCCATTAATTAATCTCTGTGATATAACGAACGACTTTCATCTATCAAATCTGAACGTAAAGTCTTAAACCTTTTACAATGGCGATACTTAGCATGTCCGAGCGTCGTTCATAGATATCTCCATATCTAGTTGACCTCGTTACCGACAACGTTATCTTCTACTCGTATATGATTTCATGATGTCTCCGTGACCTACTCACATGGTTGCAAGTTCATCAGACATAATCTCACCGAGTGGGCACTAGAGTATCTATCCTGCTATGCGGACTGGCAAATCCCGCTCTTGACCCCTCGTCTCAACTACTCCCTTTCGATACCCAAAAGTATCACCGTTATTGTCATACTAATTAAGATACGACGTTCGGTGCAATCAAAGTATCTTCCAGGAATAACAATAAGAGTTGGTCTCACAGTCAAAGGCGTAATGACTACGTCCTACAAATATGGGTATGTCCATCACATCGTTCTACCAACGATATGACTTCCATTGCCGACCGACGCCATGCCCTATGATCGGGAACCTCGACCATCGATCGTGCAACGAAACTAGTCTTAGTAGAGCCTACTAGGGACCTGGTTGTTTACGCATCACACTCGTATTAATGTTTCCGCTTAATACGGTTATAGCATGACACAAAAACATATTATGGATAAACGAGATATGATAAAGAAATACACTTTATTAATTGCCTCCAGGGCATATCTCCTTCAGTCTTCCACTTGCACTAGAGTACAAATTAATCTAGATTACAACTTGGTAAAAGCTTAACACCCATAGCTAACTGGTGTTTTTCATGCTTGTCAAGCCGAAGAGGCTTTGTCAGGGGATATACCATATTCAGATCCGTATGCAACTTTGCAAATCTTCACATCGCCTCCTTGTACGTACTGTCGTATCACATTGAAGCGTCGGAGAATGTGTTTGACGGTGGAGTGAGGCCTTGGCTACTTGGCGTTAGCAATGGCACCCGTATTGTTGCAGAAGAGGATAACAGGGTCTTGCACGCTCGGGAACACTCAAAGTTCAATGATGAACTTCCTTAGCCACACAACTTCATTCGCGGCTTCGCAAGCAACAATGTACTCCGACTCCATTGTAGATTACGCGACGATGGGTTGCTTCCCACTTCTCCAGCACACGGCGCCTCCATTCACCTTGAACACATAACATGTATGTGAATTATAGTCATCGGGGTTGAGCAGAAACTTGCATCCACGTAACTTGTTACGCCAAGTTCTTCATCGCAGCCACCATAGATAAGGGACATTTCCTTTGTCTTATTGAGATACTTAAGAATGCTCTTGACAACAATCCAATGAGCCATTCTAGAGTTACTCTGGAAACGGCTTGTCAAACTTAGAGCTAATGCCACATCAGGTCTAGTACTTAACATTGCATACATAATCGATCCTATGGCTAAAGCATAAGGATGTTTAGTCATATCGGCCTTATCTTGTTCCGTTACCGTACTCTGTGACTTTCAAAATGTTTTATTCTTGATAACCGGCAGCGAACCCTTCTTTGCCTTCTCCATACCAAAACGCTTCAGTATTTTATCAAGATAAGTACTCTGACTCAACGCTAATAGACGTCTTGATCTATCACGATAGATTTTAATGCCTAAGCCGTATGTAGCGTCTCCTAAGTCCTTCATGGAAAATTTACTTTTTAAATAATCCTTCACGCTATTCAGAAGTTCCACATCATTCCCTATGAACAATATGTCATCTACATATAGTGCTAAGTTCCACATCATTCCCTATTCACTCATTTTCTTGTAAATGCAGGTCTCTTCCAAATTTTGGACAAATCCAAAACCTTTGATTATCTCATCAAAGCGAAGATTCCAGCTCCGAGATGCTTGCTTCAATCCATAGATGGAGCGCTGAAGCTTGCATACCTTGCCAGCATTTTCTGGATCGACAAAACCTTCCGGTTGTACCATGTACAACTCTTACTCAATGTTTCCATTTAGGAAGGATGTTTTGACATCCATTTGCCATATTTCATAATCGTAATATGCAGCAACTGCTAACAAAATCCGAATAGACTTCAGCATCGCTACCGGTGAAAAAGTTTCATCGTAGTCAATCCCATGAACTTGTCGGAAACCTTTTGCGACAAGCCGAGCTTTATAGACGGTCACATTACCATCAACATCAGTATTCTTCTTAAAGATTCATTTATTCTCGACGGCCTTGCGCCATTCGGGAATATCCATCAAAGTCCACACTTTGTTATTATACATGGATCCTATTTCGGATTTTATGGCCTCTAGCCATTTCTTGGACTCTAGACTCGACATTGCCTCCTTGTAGTTTGTAGTTTCGTCTTGTTCAATTAACATGACGGTGCAAACAATGTTGCCATACCATTCTGGTGCGATACGAGATCTACCATACCTACGAGGTAGAATACTATCCTCGACAGTTTCTCTCACTCCATCTGTGGAGGACGTTTCCGGAACAGCTTCCGTTAAGCCACTCGGAATTTCGAGTTCAGGATCAACGATCTTCTCGAGGTCTACCTTCCTCCCACTTACTCCTTTCGCGAGAAACTCCTTCTCTAGAAAGGTACCGGTCTTCGCGACAAACGTTTTGCCATCAGCTTGGTTGTAGAAGGTGTATCCAACGGTTTCTCGCGTTTATCCTACAAAGACGACTTTCTCCGACTTCAGTTCGAGTTTTTCGGGTTGTAGTTTCTTAACATACGTCTCACAACCCCAAACCTTCATAAACGATAACTTAGACTCTTGCCATACCATAATTCATACGGTATCGTTTCAACAGATTTGGACGGAGGCCTATTTAAAATGAATGCGGTTGTTTCTAACGCATAACCCCAGAAGGATACAGGAAAATCGGTAAGAGACATCATAGACCGGACACTATCCAATAGAGTACGATTACGTCGCTCGGACACGCCGTTACGTTGCGGTGTTCCGGCAGGCGTAAGTTGGGGTACGATGCCACAACTCTTCAGATGTGCGCCAAAAAACTCAAATACTCGCCACCACGATCGGATCGGAGGTGCTTGATTTTCTTGTTGAGCTGATTTTCAACTTCACTTTGAAATTCTTTAAACTTTTCAAAAGTTTCAGACTTGTGTTTCATCAAATAGATATAACCGTATCTACTCAAGTCATCAGTGAAGGTGACGAGTCCAAAAGTCCATCGGAGTAAAGTTTCTTCATGCGCTTTATACCAATATGACCGAGACGGCAATGCCACATATACATGGCGATATCATCACTACACTTAATCTGTTTGGCTTCTATGTTATGGATGTGAGTACTACGATCGAGATTCAACAAGAATAAACCATTACTCTTGGGAGCATCAACACAAAAGATATCATTCACTGAAATAGCACAATTGCTTGATACTGATTTAAATGAATAACCGTCTTGTAACAGGAAAGACCCACTTATAATGTTTATACTCAACGATGGTACAAAATAACACTTATTTAAAACCAAACTAATCCCGATGGTAGATGTAGAGGGAGCGTGCCGACAGCCACCACGTCTACTCTCGATCCGTTGCCGACGCGCATCATCACCTCATCCTTAGCCAGCTGCCTCTTATTCCGCAACTCCTACATATATGAGCAACAGAACCAGTATCAAATACCCAAGTGTTGCTACGGGCGGATGTAAGGTACACATCTATAACATGTATATCAAATATACCTTGCTCTTTGTCGACTATCTTGCCAGACTTCTTGTCCTCTAGGTACTTGGGACAGTTGCGCTTCCAGTGACCTTTTCCCTTGCAGTAGAAGCACTCCACGCCAGCTTTGGGACCAGATTTGGTAGTCTTGGGCTTGGCAACCAGTTTGTCCTCCCTCCTGGACTTCTAGCTCTTCTTTCCCTTGCCACCGGATTTTTTAAAATCGATGGTCTTGTTGACCATCAACGGCGTGTGCTCCTTCTTGATCTCCACCTCAGCAGTCTTGAGCATCACGAACACTTCACCCAGGGACTTAGCCATGCCCTGCATGTTATAGATCATGACGAAGCCTTTATAGCTAGGGGGCTACGATTGCAGCATCCTATCAATCGCCAGCTCATCGGGAATCTTGCATTCCAGAGCATTCAGGCGTTGAACGTAGCCAGACATCTTGACCACGTGCTCGCTTACACTTCTATGCTCCTCCATCTTGGCCGAGAAGAAAAGCTCAGAAGCTTCATATCTCTCCGCCTGAGCCTGCGGCGCAAAGACAGCCTTGAGATCAGAAATAATCTCAAAGGCACTCATCTTCTCAAAACGCTTCTGCAGGTCGGCTTCCATGGCGAAGAGCATGCCACTCTAGACAAAAGCGAAGTCCTCCGATTTGGTCTGGAAGACCTTCTTCTCATCCTCAGAGGCTTCATCTGAGGGAGGGTCACCTATGGCGGCCTCAATGACGTAGGCCACCCTATGGGGAGTGAGGAGGATCCTCAGGTTGCGGAACCAGGCCATGAAGTTTAACCCATTGGTCTTAAGCTTTTCTTTCTCAAGGAACATATCTAGTTTAAATGAGGGGCGAGACATCTAAAATGGAATTTGCAACAACATAAGACTTTGTTCATAATAATTTTGAGTTATAGTATTACAAAAAATAACTAACATAACTCCCACTCAAACGAACATCCCTCCTGGTCATTTAAGTGATTACACGACCCCCATCCATTGCACCACCCCTCATCGTCAGAGCCGGCAGAACAGCTTCAAGGGTAGACAATTGTCCATCACACTAATTTTGTGACTCATGCTCGACCTTTGGGCCTCCATGTTCCGAGGCCATATCTGCATATGGTAGGCTCGCCACTATAACCTCCACGTAACGCTTGTGCAACATGGATTACACCCACTGTATGCGAACGACGATATGTCTGACACCCGATCGTCACGGCCTGCCTCATAAAGTAGAACTTTCTTGGTGGTGCTCGTTGGAGCAAGAACACTAGTGGTATTTTTGAAGGGATCATCTTATATATAATTACCGCCGCGTAACTAATATATATTAATATATATAATCACACAATATAACATGCACACAAAACATCAAATGTAATGCAATGTGATATAGTCCATTGCGCCATGGTCTTCTTGGCGCCCGCAGTTCATAAACAATTTAATAAATCTACCTTGACCATATCACATAGCCCCTGTAAAATAAAATTAGACGCTTATACTTTATCTTTTGCATATTTTACGTGGCTGGGGTTTTCGTAAAAAGAACCACTTCTTACCTAAGAACTTATGACCACAACAACGATCCAATAATTGCATATTTAAGCATCCTTTCAGTCCCTCCATTGAAAATGCAAGACCAACTAAAGAGAGAGAAACAGGCACCCGCCAGCCACAGATACGGTACAAGCCGTATGTCAGTAGTGGAACCAGTCTCGCGTAAGCGTACGCGTAAAGTCGGTCTGGGCCGCTTCATCAACTCGATGCCGCTAGAATCACAAGTGCACGCTAGAGGGTAGAAAATAACAGGAACGGTGCCCCCGTGCAAAACACGGGTTCTAACAGCGTACAACTATATCTACGATAGATCGGCTCTGATACCACTAAAGTGGATCGTAGGCAGAAAACAAAAAATTTCCTAGCAACGATATCCTTAAAACATGCCAAGATCTATTATATGCAGATATAGTAGCACGAACGGAGATCGGAATACATACCCTTATAGGCCGAAAGCATGGATTACGTTCCCGCACGAACGTTGTCGATGAAGACCGACGAAGCCGACCTCAAGGTCGTGTATAGGAAGAAGACCTCCGAGCACCGCTAGCGCCGCACCTCGCAGGACGTTACACACGTACGGTGGAGACGACGGCCTCCGAAGCTCCAGTTCAGGACGAGCAGCGGAAGACTTGGACCGGAACACCAGCAGCGCGGCAGCGGGCTATGGTGGAAGAGATCTCCCTCTCAACTCGGCGCAACTCCGACAAAGGGAATCACGAAATCGAGAAAGAATTGGGGAATTAATTGGTAAATTAAAAGGCCAGGGATGCCCCTTCTTATATAGGCTCCCAAGGGGAGCCAACTTGCCAGCCAGGCAATGTGGCACTAACCCCCACATGCATGGTGCGGCATTGGCTGGTGCGCCGTCCCTTTGGTGGGCCTCTTGGCCCACCTGTGTCGGCCACCCAAGCCCCCACCGAATTCCCTATGGAATTTTCCCCCTCTTGGGCCTTTTTTCGACCAGAATGCCCATTTAGGGAAATCAGCCTAAATAAATTCGAAAATAAATATATAAAATCATATTTATACATTAATTAAACTAAATAATATCAAACATATTATATATAATTTATTCTAGCGCCGAAAATTATTTCGTCGCTGCCAGATCTCCATCGGACCTCTCCCGGGACGTTCCCGGTGATCTCTTTCCTTTCTGGTTGTCTTGTCGGAACCCCTTAAGTGTGTTACCCTAGCGGTTCGATATAATAACAGACATGATCGAGACTCCTCTTCGATCAATGACTAACTCGTAGGACTGGACCCCATGAATTAATCACTGTGATATAACGAATGACTTTCATCTATCAAATCTGAACGTAAAGTTTTAAACCTTTTGCCATGGCGATACTTAGCATGCCCGAGCGTCGTTCATAGATATCTCCATATCTAGCTGACCTCGTTACCGACAACGTTATCTTCTACTCGTCTATGATTTCATGTCTCCGTGACCTAGTCACATGCTTGCAAGCTCATCAGACATAATCTCACCGATTGGGCCGTACAGTATCTATCCTGCTATGCGGACTGACAAATCCCGCTCTTGACCCCTCGTCTCAACTACTCCCTTCTGATACCCAAAAGTATCATCGTTATTGTCATACTAATTTAGATACGACGTTTGGTGCAATCAAATTATCTTTCAGGAATAACAATAAGAGTTGGTCTCACGGTTAAAAGCGTAATGACTATGTCCTACAAATATGGGTATGTCGATCACATCGTTCTACCAACGATATGACTTCCATTGCCGACCGGCGCCATGCTCTATGATCGAGAAACCTCGATCATCGATCGCGCAACGAAACTAGTCTTACTAGAGGCTACTAGGGACCTGATTGTTTACGCATCACACTCGTATTAATCTTTCCGCTTAATACGGTTATAGCATGACACTAAAACATATTATGAACAAACGAGATATGATAAAGGAATACACTTTATTAATTCCCTCTAGGGCATATCTCCTTCAGTTAATGGGTACAAACTGTACAACCCACAGGTAGATGAAACTTTATCCATACCTATATATCTAGCGGGTACATGTACGGTAGATTAAATAGTACACATGCTATACGTAATTTTACATTCATTAGTAACACATTGATAAAAGAAAAAACATTTATCTCAACTCATTACATAATAATTATCTCAACTCAAACTAAATTCATTATAATTTTACCATAGGATCACAACCTCAGGAGAATGAATATTAGAGCTCCATGGGTAATATATATAAACGGGTAGAGTACAGGTATACCCATGGGTACGAGATTATACGCGTGCCCTCAACATGAATTAACAGGTAGGGTACGACTATTACCCATGAATGAAAAATTATACCCATACCCTAACTAAACAGTACCCGTGGATACCGAACCCATGGGTAAAATTGCCATCTTAATATCCGCATCAGTTTTTATTCCTGTCATGTTTAAGTCAGTCTAGCCATAAAAAATGGGTAATTATACCCATACCCTAACTAAATAGTACCCGTGGATATTGTACCCATGGGTAAAATTGCCATCTTAATATCCGCATCAATTTTTATTCCTGTCATGTTTAAGTCAGTCTAGCCATAAAAAAATGGGTTGAGTCATTTTATGTTGCTTGTTTGGTTATTTGCTAGCTACATTCGTTCAGCTAGGAGTACAAATACAATGTTCTTATGTTTAGACTTTTGCGTCTAATTGGTGATCTTGACAACCCCCTGAAGTTCAAGGTTTATCACCACATGTAATCAGTCCTCCACATTTGTCCGTAGCAATTTTACTTGCCCCAGTTTTGCTGCTTTGAGGTTAGAGTTGGAGAGTGGTCACTTTTATACTGGACATTCACAAGACGTTATGTGCCTCTTTAGAATCTCGAACCTTTTGCAGCATTGGTTCGGAGATTCTCCAAGCCGAAGAAGAGTTCCAGTTGGTGTAGATTCCTAGAGTCCTTCCTTTAAACACTAGATACCACTATAACAGAGAACATCAAGTTTAGAATTCGTAAAACTAGCAGCACACGATCACAAGGTGGAAAAGCAATATAAACAAAGCAGATCATCATATACTATGTGTTTGTTGTGTAGCTAGCACCATATCAAAAGAGGGTGTAATACTACCGCCCCAAGTTCATTGTGTGAGGGTTAGCACATGTACCAACTCAAGTAGCCAAAATATACATGTCATAATTTTTTGTTGTCCTAACTACCAAAATATATATCATATCATTATGATCATCATCATCAAGCATGCTTGCACCGCCGCCACCTCCAATAGACCAAGCACTACGTGTCATAAGGTCCAGAGCCATGTTAGACGTGGGTTATCGGCCATCAAAACAAAGCCTTGACCTTGTGTCTTGTCGTCCAGGAGGTGGCTAAGAGCAACCATATTGGCGGAGTCACTATATGTCCCCTTATCATCGTCATACTTTCGTAGAGGTCGGGGTACACATCCACATGCATGCTCTCCCTGACGGCTCGGTCATAAACACATCTATAAATTTTGATATTCCATGCTTGTTTTATATCATTACTACATGTTTATATTGCATTATAATATCATTTTGAGACATTTTTATAAACTAACCTATTAACAAGATGCCCAGTGCAAGTTCATATTTTTTTTCTAGAAAATCTTGTTAATAAAATATCTTCGGAAAATTCCGTGAAAAAAATATTTACTCAGGAACAAGGTCGTACACAAGAGGCCACAGAGGGGGGAGGTCCCCACCTCTAGCGCACCCACCTGGCCCAGGCGGGAGACCATGCTTCAGGGGGTGGGGGCCCCACTCGGGCCACCCTTTTTTATATTTATTTCCACCCAATGAAAAAACCTTAATATGGAGAAAATATTCCACAGAACTCACCCCAGGATGCCATCACCTCGAAACCTAGTTCGGGAGGGTTCTAGATCTCTTGTTCACACCCTGTCGGAGGGGAGATCATCACCGGAGCCTTCTTCATCATCATACCTTTCTCCGGAGTGATGTGCGAGTATTTAATCCTTGGATACGGGTCCATAGAAATACCTAGATGGTGTTCTATTTCATTGTGCCACCATGTTTAGATCTTGTGAGATGTCTAACATGATCAAGATCACTTTACTGTAATGCTACATGTTATGTTTGCAGGTATCTGATGATTTGTGAAGTTATGATCATATCTTTTATTGTTGTTTCATCATGCTATTGTTATATTTATGATCTTGCATGCTCTCCGATGCTTACGTTACTTTGGTCAAGCAATGATTTGTATCAAAACGGATGTTACATACATAGACTGATGATCTAAAAAAAACATGCATAGACTAATAAACACTCTCCGTGCCATGGTTTATCAGCCAAGGTCACAGCTCACGGCACGGGCATGCAAAACAACAGTGCATAATTTCAATTATTTTTCAACAGTATACAAAACCAAATCTTCCTAAAACCGGAACTCCCCTTCTTCGAGTTCTTCGACGCCGGGATCGGAGCTCGGCTGCTCCTCCTCGCCGTCGTCGTCTTTGGCCTTCAGGAAGAGCCCAAGCTGCTCCAATAGGCTAGGAGGAACACCAGGCCGTCTTCGTTGGCTCACGATGTGCTCGACACTACCGAGACCGAGGTCCACCATATCCGCGGGGTGTACCCTCTGGCTGATCATGACCGACCTCTCCGTCTCCACCAACTCCTGACGGGCTTTCTCCCTTGCCCGGAACCTCTCCTCTTGTCGCCGCTTTTGTTGGGCTTCGACGATCAGCACGCTCATCGATCGCGCCGGAGGTGAACACACGGGCTGGCCCGGGAGCATATCCGGTTCTGTATGCTGCACCACCTCCGATGGCAGGGAAGAAAAGCCATTCACCTTTGGAAGAATTGCTGAAGCTGGACAGCTAAGCTTCTCTGGTTCTGCAATCTGTGCCGCCTTCGGTGCCGGCTCTGATGGTGGTTCAGAACCACCGTTCACCTTTGGAAGAACTGCTGGAGCTGGACTGCTCACCTTCTCTGGTTCTGCAATCTTTACAATATCCGGTGCCGGCTCTGATGGTTGTGCAGAATCATCACCATTCACCATCGGAAGAACTGCCGGAGCTGGGCTGATGTCAATATCGGAATCGCTGTCGGGGACCGATTCAGTGTCGCTGGAAACACTGTCGGAGTCGCTGGCTGAGCCTGAAACAGAATCAGGATCGCTCACTGAGCTGATGCCTGGGCTGCGGCTGGTTGCACCAAGATTCTTGATCACCACTGGCGAGGCGTCGCCGCAGATGTCGACGTACTCGTCTTCTCCCTTTTCCGCGAGCGCCAAGTATTTCTGTGGCAGCGGAGACAACAGTTTGTCGACCAGTCCGGAAGCATCGAAGACGCCGCCATATTCGAGAATTTCGAGCTGGAGCGGCGCCGGCGCGATCTCCACGGGCGGAGATACGCCGCCGCAGATATCGACGCATTCGTCATTTTGGTGATCACCGTCATCCTCAACGAGCTTGCTGTGTGGCGCCGGCGACGGATCCCTCGTCTTGACGAGCTTGTCTAGGTGCATCTTCAGCTCGAACAAGGCTGCGTCTTCGATGGAGTAGACGTCCATCTTGAGCTCGCCGCGGCGGCCATGTCCCTGCCCCTGCTTCTGCAAGAGCTTGACGGCATGAGCGGATAGCTCCGCCGATAGCGCCGCCAGACGGAAGGCCAACTGTTCCATCTCGACCGGCGTCATCTTCGGCGCCTCTCTGGGCTCCGCAGGAGGAGACGCCTTGCTCCTCTTAGCGGCCGTGCCGTCGTCAGCCTCCGTCGACACCAAGAATCGCCCGCGCGGAGCAGGCTCCAGGCCCGGCGAGGAAAAAAGCGCCGCACCGCCCTTGACGGGAGGGACCAATAAGTCAGCCTTCGCGAGGAGACCACGGACGGCGACGAGCTCCGCGCGGAACCGCTCCCGGAGCAAACTCTGCTCTTTTCGGGGCATTTCGCTGACGGCGAAAACCTCCTTCTTCACGTCGAACGCACCGCGTGCCTCGCGAGCGCGCTTCCGCCTGGGCGTGGCCGAGGGCTCCACGGCACCGCCGACGCGGCAGCCACCGAACTCTCGGATCATCTCGCTGTACCTCGAGGCCGTCGGCGCGACCAACATGGCCGCCCCTTTCGGAGTAGGCGTCGACTGGACGGCGAGTGTTCGGGGGATGGAAGCGGAGGTGGAGAAATGGAGATGGAGGAGAGATTTGGTGCGCGTAGGCGGCTGCCTCTCTCTGGTTGTTGCTATTGCTACCTAATGAGCAGATACTATGTTACCACTCAAGAACTGGATCCAATGGTGAACATTTTACCCAGGATTGCTGGGAGCGCCGGCGGATTTCCACGCCATGGACTCCGGTTATCAGTCGGAAAGAACGAGCAGGCGCGTACACCACGTGCCCGCCAGCAACCGGCGAAAATCCAAATTTGTGAGCAATAAAAAGTTGCCTTTTGAAAGCGTTTCTGCTTCAGATTGTTTTTTTTCTTCTTCTATCTTATTGAAAACAACATGGATACAAGAATTCTGAACAACTTCCTTGGATAACCAGGAAGTAGAAAATGTGGCAATATTAAATCACATGGTTGAGATGTCCTTGCATACTACTCCCTCTGTTCTAAATCAATTGACTCAGATTTAATACTACTTGAACTAAATCTGAGTCAATTAATTCAGAATGGAGGGAGTAGATATTGGGAATGTAAGAACATGGGAAAAAGGCAGGACTTTGGCAGTAAAATTAGTGGGAGTTTCACTTTATGAGGAAACAAAATAAATAAAATTTCTCCAGAATAACTATAGAAGTAGTAAATTGCAAAGAGGCCCTAGCATTTGAGCCTTTAGTGTCAAGCTATTGCTGCGTCACCTAAGTTCTGGTGAAAACATAAACACAGCTCTTACTCTCTCGCATGCCTCACAGTTCGAAGAGTTGTCAGTTTCAAATATGAAGCTTTCATCCATCTTTCTGTTATTGTTTGCAATAGTTGTAAATTCGACTTATTTCGATCAGGTAGTTGTCAATTTCCATACAATAAAATTGTTTAGCACCCAAACACAACATATCCTTGATCCATTCAAATTTCAATTCGATGGGATTTAATTCTCAATATATTTATAGGTGAAAATTAATTTGTAAGAGTAACTCATATCTGATGAGTTGTATGTATGTGTTGGTCACATGGTCCGACACTGTGGATTTTGTACTAAAGAAAAAGCTAATGCCATACCCACACACCTCTCTTTGGCATGTAGTATGCCTTGTCATCAATCCTAACCTAGGGCAGAAGAATAGTATAGGGGCATGCACCAAGTGTCAGGTAACTAATGCAATTATATATTTTTGATCATATGAAATGTCAGATTAGTAATAATAAAATGTGAAGCAAAGCACATTTTGTTGGATAAGGACACTTTTTTAAGGACACCTTTTCCCATATTCACTTATCCCGTGTCGGCCATGATGTGTAATGTATTGTATTTGTCAATGAGGAAATCCGTTTTAAAAGTTTCTTCGGTATCAATCTCAATAGTGTACGTCATATTGAATAGTTACCAAAACTACATATTGTAACCAAAAATAGATGTAGTGCCACAAATCACACCTCCTCCATTCCACCTTTAATGTACTTATTTTTTAAGAATAACTCGGTACCGACTAATATGTAAGCATATGGTGCTGTAAGTCTCATACCAAAGAGAGGTGATATACCCCCCTCCCCCTCCCCATCTGATCCCTCTCTAATAGAATGTCTTGCCATTGAGTTTGCCTCAAAGTCGAAAGGTAAAATAGGGTATGTGTCGTATGCCAGCTAACATGCAGGAACGGAATCCAAATATTGTACATAGTTCTGGTTAAAACGGAAACAAATTTGGCACACACATATTTTGAAACATGGTGTAAACAAGGCTATAGTTGATAGACTTAAGTCTCCAATTTTTATTCCCCAGTATGTTATAATATGTGTCGTCACATATATATGCAACTCTTTTACATATTTGCCACAAAGGAAAAGTGATTCAGTGCCAACCTAACGACGTAGATCTTATGCCATATGAATTACACGCTGATATAGTATTTAATTATTTATCTATCAATATTTTCTATGTGTGTTATATATATATATATATATATATATATATATATATATAGAGAGAGAGAGAGAGAGAGAGAGAGAGAGAGAGATGCGCTTGTATTGGGGTCTGGCTGAAGTATGATGATAAAGGTTTTTTTTAGATATTGATGACAGAGGTCTTGATTGATCTTGTTGGAGCATTTACAATGGGATGTTACTTTATCCGCATATTGTGAACCGTGAACACCACTTTTCGTACATCATACATATGTTTTAAGTAAGAACTATTTATTATTTTTCTCAGTTGAGATCGAGCTTGAGAAAACTTCTTATTGTCCAGAGAATACATTATATATTTATACCTACCACATATTATCTTCCTGGAACCATCGGTTCATGCCTTCATGGTGTCAATTATGATCCTTGGAGCAATACGCAGATCCTACCATGTTCTGCCAGTTGATCCCTCTTGATTGAATTGATCTTGGAGCAATTAAGATGGCTCCAATATACTGCCGTCAAAAAAGAAGATGGCGCTTTTATAACTTATCAGGTGGAGTGATGCGCTCCCTCTTGCAAAAGCAAAGGAAATCTTGAACAATAAAATACCCAGAGCATGTCGAGGCAACCAGCTTATGTACTCCAACCTGCAGCCATTCATCATCACAAATCAAAACTTACCCGGAGCATACAAGTAAAAGGTTAAAACCAAAATACATACGTACACAAAATAATGATCATATATAGTTGCACAATATACATTGTACGGAGTAAGAAAATGCATTCACTTCAGAAAGAAAGAAGAAATTAATGACCTAGCAGTACCCCGTCGTTCACAGGTTTTCCTTCCCTAGAGTTGAGAAGCAGGTGGTTAATTCTACAATGAATTTTGGAGAGACATGATGCAGTGCTTCTTAGATAGCAGAAGCATGTGGGATATTTTCAAAACTTAAATTTTGTCATATCTATCTTTTTTAGCCTAAACCAATACAAATTTGGCACACTCATAGAGTTTGACAATATCTACATATGGGATTTTTGAATTAGTTAAACTGCAAAATTATAGTTTTGATGTTGTTGAAGGGCTCGATAGAGATCAGGCTCCATTAGCACATTCGAGAAAAGTATCCGCTTCACTGATGCGTGCAACCCGGTTGGAACATTTAGAAGTTTTCCAAATGGTTGAAATGTTTAGAAGTTTCTATTTTTTAAAAATGCTATGGTCTAGATAATATTGTTTGTATCTAAAATGTCTTGAAAATGCAATAAGCTTTAATATAATTGAACAATGAAAATTATAAATATTTTACTAATAATGATACTAAGCCAAATTCAAAACCAAAATTATCGCCAGGTACTACTCAGTGTAAAATTTTCCTATATTTTTCTCAACTTGTGTCATGAATTTGAATTTGGGTGTGATATGTTAGATACAACTACTCCCTCTGGTCCCAATTAAGTGTCGTGAGCAGTATTGTCAAATTGTTCATAGTCAGTTCTTTTCCTTCGACATTTAATACGGATCGAAGGTAGTATTATCGATGTATTTTTTTCTCAGACTTTCTATAAAAAATTTGTAAACGTGTCAACACTCAACAGGTACTGGTGCATGAAAAGTCCCAAACTCCCACTGCACCAGATATTAATGTGAGCTTCACAAAAAAAAAGATGAGCCAGGAAATATTACATTCTAACTGGGCTTTCTAGTTCACGCAGAACGATGCGAATCCTATAACTACAGCCCAGTCAAGCCCAAGTAGCAGTCTCTCCTCCAGATCGGGGGTTTTATGTCTCCTCCTCCTCTCTGAGAAAGGAAGCAGCTCGTGGCAGCTCCCTGCAAAAACCCTAGCTTTTCCTCCGCCTCCAAGGGCCTCCACGATGAAGCTCGTCAGGTAATCAGTGTTCCCTTGCTTTCCCGCTTTCCTCCCTTTCGGTTCCCATTCTACCGGTTATTACTGATGAGTCCGGTGCAAAATTTCCCCCAAATTGGTGCTGATTTGGGCGGGTTTGTGCTTGTGCAGGTTTTTGATGAAGCTGAACAACGAGACGGTGACCATCGAGCTCAAGAACGGCACCACAGTCCACGGCACCATCACCGGTATGACGCGCTGCGACCTTTACCGAGGGAGCTAGGGTTTTCTTCTTCTGGGGGGAGCCTTCTTAGGGTTTGCGAGCGTATACTTGATAAGGGATGATTTTTTGATAACGTAGTTTCGGTGGCTGGTTCTTTGTTCTAAGCATTTGGTGAGGGCACAAGTGCGGTGTCGCCTGCTCGTTATGGATTATGTAGAAACTAAGTTTACTTTTGTGTGTAGTTTCTGTGTTTGGAATGCGAATCTGTGGACATGCTAGGGAAGTTGTTGGTTTGTCTTCACCTCTTTTATCGAGTTGCTGCAGTGTCCAACTAGTGTGCATTTGAGCCTGACTTTTGGTCCAGCTCTGTAGATGATCTGGTTGTTTGTTTAAGCATTTGTTCAAGTTTGAATATCCCTGTAGTTTGTTTTGTCAAGTTATTAGCATTGGAAGGAAGATAATTCTGATGAGAAATGTTTGATTTATCTGCTTGAGTCAAATCATTGCATTATCCTGATTTCAGCATGTAATGTTGCTTATACCGTACTGTTAAAGATATTGGCCGATAAACCGGCTGAGTCCTTATCTTGGTTCAACAGATAGGTTCCCGATAAGAGATATCCCCAACATCTGTAGTAAACCAAACATAGGTTGGATAACTGTTAAGCGACGAGAAGATGTTGGTAGCCATATGATTAGTTTACTGGATGCAGTAATGCAATGACGAAGAAAGTATCAAATCATTTCTTGCTGAATTACTTCTTTACGGTATGCATAACTGGTTAAATGTATTAGGTTTTGAAGGAAAACTTTATGTGGGCAGTTTTATATACCTTGTTACTGTAATTACACATTCGTGCAATATAACTATATATGTAAGATATGAGCTAATATATCATGGTCAATAAACTCTTTATATACTATCTGTACTTTACTTGATGCTGAGGCATGTTTGCTTTTTGAAAAAACACATATGCTTGATTTTTCCCCTTTTTAGTCTTGTTTTTATTTGCAGTTTAAGTTGTATGCTAGTGAAGTTGAGACTGCTGCACCTCCGTAGGTTTGATAAATCACATATGTATATCTAACAGACATCTTCTTAGATTTGGTGATGGAGTGCATGTTAAGTCATTTTTAAGATAATTTGTGAAGAATCTGAAGATGTTAAGATAATGGACTAGAATAAAAAGGACAGACCCAGTGCATATAGGCTCCCACACAAGGTGGGGTCTGGGGAGGGATTATAGGAACCTAGTCTTACACCCCTGCAAAGTGCAGTGCAGGGAGGCTGGTTCGAACCCAGGACTTCTTGGCACAAGTGGAGAGGACCTCAGCACTGTACCAAGGCCTGCCCTCTAAGATAATTGACTAGAATAAATTTTCAAATGCAGTTTCTATACTAAGTATCCAACAGGCATCCATTGGCATAGTAATAAATAAGTTTCTATGTTTGTGAAGTTAACAGACTTCCGATTAGTGAAGTTATCTTGCTTTCCAGAATTATACTAAACTATCCAGTAATTAACATCTGCAGAATGAAACAATATTGTTGGTTATTGCTCATTAGAATGTTATCAAATGGTTATTCTAGACTATATCAACCTATCGGATCTCGCTTCATTAGTACCTTTGGTGGTCTTTTATCTGTGATTCTTCTACACAAAACAAACACTTCATTTTTTACTGGATGCAAGCCCCATGTCAGATATCATTATCAATTGTAAAATGCATTCCTTTCCAGGGAGTGGAGGAAATGTTGATTTAGGTTTTTGACCTTGTAAATCATTGAAAATGTGATGTGAGCATAAAGAAGACCTTCCTGACACTATTTTTTGTTGACACAGAAATCTAAAATGATGCGAGATATGTTTTTAGTAAATGTTTGCTGGTTCTGTATCCATATTCGTATGGTAGCATACAACTTACTTATCTTGCCAGACTTTTGATATCATTTTCTCTCATGTCATCATCTCGCATAACGAAAAATTGCAGAAGTACTGTGTTTCATTTCATTAAACAGAAAGTGTTAGAGGCAGTGTCTTTAGAGGACAGAATCCATAATTATCCTGAAAGTGTATCATTAGTACTGTATGTCGTGTGCTGAATTCATCCCTGTTCTGCAGGTGTTGACATCAGCATGAATACTCATCTGAAGACTGTGAAGCTCACACTGAAAGGGAAGAATCCTGTTACCATTGATCACCTTAGTGTGAGGGGAAACAACATTCGCTATTATATCCTTCCTGACAGCTTAAACCTGGAGACTTTGCTGGTTGAGGAAACGCCAAGGGTGAAGCCTAAGAAGCCTACTGCAGGTTTGATATTTGTGTCTTCCTTTTTTTTACTTATTATCACGCTGCTGTTCTCTGAATAATGATTCATCCAAATGCAGGGAAACCTATGGGGCGTGGGCGCGGCCGTGGTCGTGGGCGCGGTCGTGGCAGGGGGCGCTGAGCTTTGCTGTACCTTACTTGGAAATTTTGCACTGCTTGCTTGTGTGCAGTGTAATCTTCTTTCTTGTTGGTCGTATGGAGTAATATTCTTATTGGATCTAAGACGTTGCTACTAGCTGTTCTTCCTGTGGAATTATGTTGGTGTTTGACCTGTTGTTCAAAACTGTGCTAGCCTACATTTTGATAACCGTGGGTCATGATGCCTTTCTCCATGCACACTAACCCATTTCTGGGAAACCGTTGATGTATGAAGATGAATTCTCAGTTAAGTATCGTTCAACCATTTCGCAGTATTTGTTTTGTACCGAGTACTAAGGAAGTGAAAGAGGCATAATTTTAGTAAGCAAGAGTAGCATCAGTGCTAAACAACATGTTCCGGAGCATAATTGATCAAGTGAATATTCACACCGTTTCATTTAGACATATATACTTACCTTATGGAAAGATTGTACACTGGTAAAGTACCAGTGATGAACATTTGCTCGCTGATTACACCGTCCCACAGTAAAAAAAATGTATCAAGGATGTGAATGGTGCAAAAGGCTTCAGTAGTTTTTGATAATTGAACAATGTGCTCCTATACCTAATTTATTAATATGATAGCATCAGTGTCAAACCATGGGTCCAGAGTCTACAAAGCATTATTACATTGAACAAATGAATATTCACAACGTTTCATTGAGTCACAGACAAATATGTATACAAACTGCAGATGTCCATTTTACAGAAAGATTGCACAGTGTGGGCAAGTACCATGGTTGAAGGATCAATGAGAATCTGGGCAGCTATTTTCTTTCCCACTAGGCAGCATTAGAACACTGCAATGTTTTACACAATATTACTTCGTTGCAAACTGGCTTAGCTGCAGCAGCCACCTGCTTGGGAGGACGAGCCAGCACCACCTCCAGCTGCGTTGGGGACAGCGTAACCAACTTTGATTCCGTAGGACTGTAGCAATTAGGGGAAATAACATTATACATCGTCAACACATATGCGGGAGAGGAAGCAGTCATCTTTATGATCAGAGCAGTGCTAGCTTGGTAAATTAACGCTAACAAATGAAGAAACATCACAGAGCAATAAAGAAAAGCAGGACCCAAGAATGAGAATATAACTAGAAAACAATCTAATCATCTACGCACTCGTTCCCTGATGCTCAGATAATCAAATACCAAGAGAAACACGTGACCACTTCCAATTATTAATGGCATGTGATTTGAAATTTGTGGACCAGCCCAAGTACATTATAACCTGATAAGATAAATTCCAGACATTAACAAGATTTATATGGATCCATATTCCTACAAGTTTGAGATATCCTTAGGTCTTTTTGTTGCATTTTCTTGTTACAAGCTCTCCAATAAAAATGCTATCTTTTACATGTTATGCATGGCACTATAATCACTTGAGACCAGGCTGAGATATTAAAAGTCAATTATTTGATCTCCGGTTAGATAAGCTTGATAAACTGAAAAGACGAGCAATTCAAAACTGACCTCATTAGACACATCAAACACGCCATCTTGGATTTTCTTGTATATTGTTCCAGCCGTCTTAATGAATGCCTGCACCAGAAGGTTTTCAGTTTCTTTTTTGCAGAGAAACAAAGTGACAAAGATGCAGTATGAATGAACCATCACCTCCTCAACATTTTGTGCTGTTTTTGCAGATGCTTCCATAAAGACCAGACCATTCTCCTTGGCAAACTGTTCACCTTCCTCATAGCTAACAGCACGTCTATGAGACAGATCACATTTGTTTCCGATTAGCATCACTGTCATATTGGCATTTGCATGCTGCCTTGCATCTTCTAGCCAGCTTGCAAGATGATTAAAAGTTTCCCTCCTGAAGTTTGGTTAGTACGGTGGAAGGACCATTAGTATGAAGAATTTGAACACAGAAACAGTTGTATTCCCAAATCAATGCAGTACCTGGTGATATCATAAACCAAAAGGGCACCAGCAGCTCCCCTGTAGTATGATCTAGTTATAGATCGGAATGATTCTTGGCCAGCCTGTAATGTGAAGAGATCAAGAGATGATAGTAAGAGATGGATGCTCTTCGTGACATCAAACTCAGACACCCATGGTAAATTCTGGACTACAAAAAAGGCACTCCCAAGCGTAATCACGTGGCAAATAAGTTAAGCAGTCTTTCCCACCAAACGTTTTTATGTAAATAAGAAAAAGCAAAGTGGAACATGGTATGATAATGGAAGCAAACATAACTGTAAAAATGATGTCGAAACTCATAATGATAAGCGACCAAGGGGAAATGCAGTCAAACTATTATAATTTTAACCAAAAGTATCTTCGCGAATACTATTTAGATTGTCTCAAGAATGATCATATGAGGTTTATCTGGAAAACATTGTTCCATTACTATGATCTTATTAGGCTTTAGAGATATATTATTACAATAGAATTGGTGATCAATGTTGCACATTTCTATAGAGAGATCCATGTGGCACTTCTATCCATTTTAGAAACCGTGTCAACGTAGCAATGCCGAAATGGGAATTCCTTTTGTGACCAAGGGAGTAATCCATATGTATAGCAGAAAAAGTAACCTTGTAACAAAGATAACTCGTAGTCCCTCAGTTCCAAATTATAAGATGTTTTGGATATTTTAATACAGACTGAAATGAGTGAGGGGACACACTAAAATGGTGTCTATTATATGTGATTCAGAAAAAATAGGTAGATCATCATCATCTTATAATCCACTGTAGAACAGTACATGATAAGCAAAGAATGTATACTACACGTGTCTTAGGCTTGTGAATTCAAAGATTCCTATTTACAACTCGCAAGCAACAGAAGCGGCATAGAGAAGGAAACAGGTAGGGTTGTTAAACTAACTAACTAACTAACACGGAGAAAAGAAATGAAGATAAAACAGAGGACGTACCGTGTCCCAAATCTGGAGCTTGATGGGCTTGTTGTCGATGGTGATCATGCGGGCGCCGAACTCGACGCCGATGGTGAGGTCGTGCACCGGCTGGAACCTCTTGTCTGTGAACTGCAGCAGCAGGCACGACTTGCCCACGCCTGCAGAGAGCCAAGCAACCAATCAATCAATCACGACGCGCACCCAAGCAAGCAGATCCCTGAGAAACTAGCCTTAGCAGCCGGGACGGAGGATCCGATCCTGCCCTCGGGGCATGTGGGAATCGAAGAGAGGGGATCGAATGGACAGCGGATTGAGGAGCGCACCTGTGTCGCCGATGATGATGTACTTGAATAGGTAGGCGTACGACATCGTCGATCCCGGCGGCGAAGATTGGATCGGCGGAGCGGCAAATTGCGAAGGATTTTCTGGCGTTCGATTGGTTTAAGAGCCAGGGGGGGAGGGGAAGAAGAAGAAGAAGAAGGGGAATTTGCGCTGTGTCTGCGTGGAGCAACGAGACGTAACCGGAAGCACGCGACAGCTATTTGACGCTGGCGACGTGCACGGAGGCCGACCAAAACCGGAACCTCGCTGGATGCGCGTGCCACGCCACGGAGCCGTTGCTGTTGCTCGGGCCTTCGCGGCCAAGGAATCCGGCCGGATTTCCTATCGAATTCGATTTCAAAACTAGTTTACAAAACTCACGTCTAGTTTTATAAAGAAATTTGACGATTAAGAATATCCGATTCCGAACGAAATTAGTAACCGGATATGTTAGGTTAGTAATTCTCCAAAGTTAAATAGGATCGCCCAATGGTTTTAAACCGAATAATCTGATTTATATTGAAACGTCTAAGCTAATAGAGCATAATAAGTAGTCACTGAGTTGCCAAGTTCGCCTGTTAAACAATTACTCACTTACGCGATTATACATGACACATTTGTTTGGTCATGTAGAATTTTTTTTGGTTGTATAGTTATATCCATACCTATCTGATTAATTTTGTTCGTGACGGAATTCTGCCACGTTTTTTCGTTCGAAATCCACGATCTGATACATATGTCTCTGAATCCGCAACGGATCATTATTTTATCCGTTTTGAATCCAATGAAAAATACTGTGGAGGATATGTAAGGACAAAATCCTATTCGATCTGTTTACATCCTTCTTCGGTTTTTCTTTTATATGCTACTCAATTTGTGGGTAAATGACCAATTTCCCCTACAACCAAAGGTAGTATTGATGTTTTTTTTGTTTGGATTCTTTCAATGGTCACATGATCATCCTTTATAACACGAACCCCTACGGTGTCATGGGGAGTGGTCACATGATCATATTTTATGGGGACCGTTGTGTTTGGGAACCATATGACACACCCTTTAACTTAGTGCATCAGAAAACATAGATAAATCAAGAACAAAACACACCTGAACAATAATGAAAAGAGAAAGGAGATAGTCACCAAACAAGGACCAATGCAAACATGATGACTCCTATGGTCCACACATGATATTGCAGAATACAATACAAAAAAGAACAAACATCAACGACCCATAACAAAAATTACTGACCACATGAAGGAGATATGCCCTAGAGGCAAATAAATAAGTATTATTTATTGCATTATCTCATGAGTTTATAATAGGTTTGTGTATTATGCTGTGACTGTGTTAATCGGAATCATTAATACACGTGTGATACACAGACAACCAGGTCCCTAGCGAGCCTCTATCTGAGCTAGTCCATTGGGCAACAGTTGATCGAGATTCCCGATCAAGGACAATGACGTCGGTTGACAATGGGGTCATCTTGTTAGTAGAATAAGGTGGTGGACATACGCAAAGTATTGCAATAAGATCGTATTACGATGCTTGTCATTTGCAATAGATAAAAGTGTGATAGCTTATTCCTTAGACCGTGAGACCGCACTTATTGTTGCTTCGTAGGAGTGCTTTGAGAGCATCAAACGTTGTGTCTTATATAGCATGACAATAACGGTGTCCATCTTGGGTATTCCGAAAGAGCATCGAGACGTGAGGATCAAGAGCGGGATTTGTTCATTCTTGTAATGGAAAGATACTCTGGGCCCACTCGGTGATATTGCATCTATATAGCTGCGCAGCTTATGACTAGGTCATGGAGATGTAATATCGCAGACGAGTTAATAACCTTCGTCGGTAACGAGATACAGCAAAGGCATCGGTGTGTCTACGATCATATCTCGGACAAGGTAGTATCGCAGAAACAAAGGGAATGAATATCATACTTATGGTTCAACGACGATATTCGTGGAATGCACAGGGGTCGTCATATATTTCCAGGTATCCCTGACGATCATTGGTGAGCGGAGTGTCTCGACCATGTCTGGAGTGTTCCCGAACCGTAGCGTAACAAACTTAAGGTCTTAGCGATGCTAGAGATAGGTTCTGGAATTTATAGGTTTTTATTGGAGAGAAAGAAATGATCCGGAAAGAGTTCCGGTGGTCCGGAAGGAGTTCCGGTGAGCTATGGAAGGGTTCCGAGAATGTCCGAAAGTTGTTCGGGTGGTTCCGAAATAGTTTCGGAGTCATGGGATATTGAATTATATATAAATATATTAATTATGAATTAATGGGATTTTTATATTAATTTAATATTAATTAAATAAAGGAAAAATGGGGCTCCCACCTACATGGGCCCTAAGAGGGCCCAAGAAGGGGGAGCCGCACCCCACAAAGGGGGGTGGGCCCCAAGGGGGTTCGGCCGGCCCATGGTGGGGCGCACCAACCCCCCCAACCTTTAGTCCCACATGGGGGAGCCAAGGGGGTTGGCACACCCCCTTCCCCCTTTATATAGCAAGCCATATTAATTGATTTAATTCATAGGAAAATCCAATTAATTCCCGATTTCTCTCTCGATCTCGTGGTTCCCAAGTCGGAGCCGCGCCGAGCTGAGGAAGAGGGTCTCTCTCCACCTAAGCCATACCGCAGAGCGCCGTTGCTCTGCGGGATTCCAGATAAGATCTGCTCCTGCGATTTCAGCTGGATCTGAATGACCGGGAGTCGTCGCTAGGCTCCGTATGTTTGCGAGTGCTCGGAGGCTACTCTATTGAGGAGCTTGGGCGACGTCGTCTCGCCCCCTGCAGCCGCCGCGCCTCCCCCTTCTGCTGCCGGCGCGCCACCCCCCCTGGTGCTGGCGCTCTGCCTCCTTCCGCCCGACGCCCGTCGACGCAGATCATCGACGCAGATCATCGACGCAGATCATCGTCGACACCCCGGCGTCATCGACTTCGACATCGCGGCAAGATCTTCGCGACCTCGAGGTCGGCTACGTACGACTTCATCGTCAACGCTTGTGCGGGAGCGTAATCCCCGCTATCGGTCTACATGGAGGTAATGTAACCTGTTCCGCCACCGTTATCGCATGTACTAGATAGATAGATCCTGGCTAGTTAGGGTTTCGTACGCTAGAAAATTATTGTTTTCTGCCCCGTAACCCCTTCAGTGTTATCAGAGCCGATCTATGCGTAGTACTGCTGGTACGGTTAGAACTCATGTTGAATGAGGGCGTCTTTCTTATATTTGCTACCCTCTAGCGTGCACTTGCGATGCCTTCGGTATTGAGTTGATGAAGCGGCCCGGACCGACTTTACGCGTACGCTTACGCGAGAACTGGTTCCACTACTGACATACGGCTTGCACCGTATCTGTGGCTGGCGGGTGTCTGTTTCTCTCTCTCTAGTCGGCAAAGCATTTTCAATGGAGGGCCCGAAAGGGATGCTTAAACATGCAATTATACGATCGACGTTGTGGTACAAAGTTCGTAGGTAGGGAAGCGGTTCTCTTACGAATAAGCCTATTTGCCACGTAAAACTTGCAAAACTAAATAAAGCTAGAGGCGTCTAACTTTGTTTTGCAGAGGCGTTATTTCATGTGACATGGTTACGGTAAGTTTTTGATATTACTCGTACTGTCGGAGGCAATGGAGGGCTCTGTAGACTCGGAGCCATGCCAGGGCGCCGAGGGCCAGGCACATGGCGCCATGAAGGTCCAGGCGCATCGACCATGTCACATCGCACTTCATTGCATCATTATTGTGTGCTGTTGTGTGTGCATCCTATTGATTGCTTATATGCTAGATATACAACGGTAGCGTCATAAATAGGATGATCCCTAACAAAATACCAAAATTGTGTTCTCCCTCGTTGCGCACCACCAAGAAAGTTCTACGTTATGAGGCAGGCCGTGATGATCGGGTGTCACACATCTCGTCGTTCGCATACAGTAGGTGTAAGCCATGTTGCACGCGCAGGTCTTCGAGGTTTGATTGGCGAGCCTAGCATACTCAGAGGTATGGCCTCGGAACACGGGAAGATCGAAAGATCGAGCACGAGTCATAGAGTTATGATCGACATTTTATGTCCACCTTTGAAGCTGTGCTGCCGGCCGTGATGATCGGGGGTGGTGTAGTGGATGGGGGTCGTGTCATCGCCATTATTATTTTAGGGATAATAATCTTGGTGTGGTGTGTTTTTGATAATGAGATTATAGGACTAAAACTCACCTATATATTATAAACTTATCTTACCTCTTTTGCGATCACCTCTGGAGACTACGGAACTACGCTTCGGTTACTTCTTCAAGAGCTCGGATTCTACCTTGGAAGCCGACGGGTCCAACTTCGTCAGCTGGTACATTGGTTTTAGAAACATTCTCCAAACACAACAAACATCCTATATGTGCTAGAACATTAGTTAGGAGTTAGACCAGATGATTCTGATAGCAAGGAGCAAGATGATGAGTTCCGTAAGCATCATGACATGTTCATGGAAGTGACGATCGTCATGAGGGTATGCCTAGCACCTGAGTTGAAAGTTGTATTCAACACATGGAGCCATATGCCGTGATTGATACGATCAGAGTTCACTTCAAAGATGAATTTAGTCTTGAGCAGTTCAGACAGCTTAGAAAGTTCCGGACCATTCACATGGGGAGCATACCTGTCTGGAGACTCAGTTGAAGAAGTTGTGTGACATCTACTTCATGCTTACGAATATCTACGATTTCTAGATAGCGAACTCCAGTGCAATAGAGATTGCGCTTTACCTCCTAGCTGTGAATAGCATGTGCGTGAATATGCTATAGAGACACGGTGACCTTCTTCACGTTCGTGGACAAGTTCAAATCTCTAAAAGTTGATTCATCGAAGAAGAGTTCTTCGACGCTATGATGAAAAGTGTTTGATAATTGTTCTGTTTGTGAAACAGTCCCTGATTATCACAAGTATGTGGCGAAGGGTGACGTGACAGTGCACGAGTGATGGCATGTTCATGGCCAGTAGTGCTCACGCCCTCGAGGTATCATATTAGTTATCATCAATAGTTTTTGATAAGACATTTTTGTAATAGTGAGAATGTGATCTAGTTTGGTGTCTTGAATGTTACAAGACATAATTATTCATAAAGAACACATCAGTTGTTTTATGTTATGGAACAAAGCAGTTGTTTCATGTTATGAGTAATTTGCATCACATCTCAATTACATTATGTGTATGATATACATTTATAATAGCGGGAATGATAAAATTATGTGTCCAAAGAACAAACACCATCGAATTTAGTCATAAAGGCAGTGAAAGAAGTAATGGATAATTTTTGGTCCATTTAAGTATTTCGAGTGCCAAAATTGATTAAGTTTGAAATGCAGTATTGAAGTTGCAATACTAGAGGAAATTGATTGAGAGTCATTTTTAATGATTAATCAATGGTGTTTTGCTTGATCCGAATTCCTCTATGATTTTGGTAAATAGGAGTATTTGCCCGATAAATTATGGAGTCTCAAATTAATTTGATAATAGATCAAATGGGGTTTTTCAGAAGAAAGATTAGTGAATGTTGTATTCACAAAATTTGATCAAAGGACAATAATTTTTGAATTATGGTTTCAACACAAAAGACTTGTGGAAATTCGTTTCACGATATTATAATATCATATATGGTGATATGTGGGGAATTATAATCATGCTCTATTTTAAATAAAGTGTGGTCTTTCAGAATCTGTCTTAGAATCTCCTAATATGTTCGAAACATTATAGTCGATGTCCACTTTAGAAAATAGATATTTTTCTCAACGAGAATTCGTAGGATCGACAGTAGTGTCGACATGTATATGATTATGCCATAATTCGGAATATACATGAGTGGTTCTTTGTAGGTTGCTCGCATTGGATGAGAGTGTATTCCAAAACCAAATAGAAACAAAACTTAGTTTGTTGTCTATGTAATTCCGAGAAAAAGATGATTTTTCGAATTATGGTTTATGGATTGGAATTAGAAGTTTGGAATAAAGTGTCAGACCTATGTTGGAAAGTGTTCCAAAGAGTATATGTCCGCTAATGAAAATTTAGTGATTAAGAGTGAGGGAGACTAGAAAATTGTTTTCTGCTTGCAATCCTCTTCATAAAGATCATAATATTTTCATGAAAGAAACTTCTAAATAAAGTGTTGTTATATTTAATATTGCTGTCAGGTCACAACACTGTATTAAGTATTTCAGATCTTGTTGACAGATCAAGGTGCACTTTATGAATACAAAGAAAGTTGAGAAAATATCGGAATACGAACAAAGGCTTTTTGAGCCTGGAAATCCAAGTTACATTTGAAAGGATTAAGAGAGTAATTGTTGCTGCAATTCTTGTTAGAGGAATAAGATTGTTTAATCGTCATATAAGGTGTTATATGATAAATGTGACTATAAGAAAGACGCGGTAGCATGTCTTGTCAAGAAATGTGTCTTGGACAAGATCAAATTTGTTGACTACATTTATGTAGACATGCTTGAAGTCTGAGGGATTTGTATTAATGTAATACTGTAGTTTGTATTAAATTCGAATTGATAGCAGATCAATAATTTTGGTTTGACCAAAATGTCGATTTAAGTGGGAGTCATAGTTGGTTCACTCAGGTGAAATATGTGAAGAACATATTTTTGAGTGGGAGCTCAGGAACTCAAATAAGTGGATGACACGTTTTTGAGTGGGAGCTCGTGTTGTCAAATATGTGCAGACATATTTTGAGTGGGAGTCGAATTCGCCGTGTGTAGTTAACACATTGTGAAACTGTACCAGTAGAATAGGATGAAGTTGTGAAACTATTTGAAAGTTAGTGTCTATTTTGAAATAGAACGGAAATTTTAAATAGTTAGTCGAGTTGCTTTGGATTATATCTGAGGAGTCAGAATAGAATCAAAAGGATGGTCCTTTGGAATCCAATTGATCATTAAGAGTAATGATGCGTGAAAGTAATGGTTGTATGACATGTGGGTCTATTATGTAATATTAGACATCATACAGAAACCTTATTATCTGCTCGATGAAATATAACCGATGTTCTTGGAATAAGAGCAGTTATGAAAGTAAATTTGGAATTTACTGGAAGTAGAAGTGCGTTAGTTAAGGGATTGACATTTGAATGTCAAGTTTTCTACATTGGTGTGTAAGTATGTAGATATCGCGAGTTTGTAATTGTTACAAGGGGCTCTGCATGGCTGAGTGTGTTTTTCAGGGCAGTTATCTGGTTAGCATAATCAGAGTAAGCGCTGGGAAGCAGAAGTCTCACTTAGTTACGGTATTTGCATATATGTCGTTAGACAACATGGTAATATCAAGCGAGTTGATACCAGTGAATCGCAAAAGCGTTTACAATCATGGATTGTGCAGTAACACTTTTCCACAAGCAAGCATTATCAAATGATTCTTATTTGATAAGGGATTCTGATAAAGTAAAATGCAGCTAGTTTATTTGTACTCTAGTGCAAGTGGGAGACTGAAGGAGATATGCCCTAGAGGCAAATAAATAAGTATTATTTATTGCATTATCTCATGAGTTTATAATAGGTTTGTGTATTATGCTGTGACTGTGTTAATCGGAATCATTAATACACGTGTGATACACAGACAACCAGGTCCCTAGCGAGCCTCTATCTGAGCTAGTCCATTGGGCAACAGTTGATCGAGATTCCCGATCAAGGACAATGACGTCGGTTGACAATGGGGTCATCTTGTTAGTAGAATAAGGTGGTGGATATACGCAAAGTATTGCAATAAGATCGTATTACGATGCTTGTCATTTGCAATAGATAAAAGTGTGATAGCTTATTCCTTAGACCGTGAGACCGCACTTATTGTTGCTTCGTAGGAGTGCTTTGAGAGCATCAAACGTTGTGTCTTATATAGCATGACAATAACGGTGTCCATCTTGGGTATTCCGAAAGAGCATCGAGACGTGAGGATCAAGAGCGGGATTTGTTCATTCTTGTAATGGAAAGATACTCTGGGCCCACTCGGTGATATTGCATCTATATAGCTGCGCAGCTTATGACTAGGTCATGGAGATGTAATATCGCAGACGAGTTAATAACCTTCGTCGGTAACGAGATACAGCAAAGGCATCGGTGTGTCTACGATCATATCTCGGACAAGGTAGTATCGCAGAAACAAAGGGAATGAATATCATACTTATGGTTCAACGACGATATTCGTGGAATGCACAGGGGTCGTCATATATTTCCAGGTATCCCTGACGATCATTGGTGAGCGGAGTGTCTCGACCATGTCTGGAGTGTTCCCGAACCGTAGCGTAACAAACTTAAGGTCTTAGCGATGCTAGAGATAGGTTCTGGAATTTATAGGTTTTTATTGGAGAGAAAGAAATGATCCGGAAAGAGTTCCGGTGGTCCGGAAGGAGTTCCGGTGAGCTATGGAAGGGTTCCGAGAATGTCCGAAAGTTGTTCGGGTGGTTCCGAAATAGTTTCGGAGTCATGGGATATTGAATTATATATAAATATATTAATTATGAATTAATGGGATTTTTATATTAATTTAATATTAATTAAATAAAGGAAAAATGGGGCTCCCACCTACATGGGCCCTAAGAGGGCCCAAGAAGGGGGAGCCGCACCCCACAAAGGGGGGTGGGCCCCAAGGGGGTTCGGCCGGCCCATGGTGGGGCGCACCAACCCCCCCAACCTTTAGTCCCACATGGGGGAGCCAAGAGGGTTGGCACACCCCCTTCCCCCTTTATATAGCAAGCCATATTAATTGATTTAATTCATAGGAAAATCCAATTAATTCCCGATTTCTCTCTCGATCTCGTGGTTCCCAAGTCGGAGCCGCGCCGAGCTGAGGAAGAGGGTCTCTCTCCACCTAAGCCATACCGCAGAGCGCCGTTGCTCTGCGGGATTCCAGATAAGATCTGCTCCTGCGATTTCAGCTGGATCTGAATGACCGGGAGTCGTCGCTAGGCTCCGTATGTTTGCGAGTGCTCGGAGGCTACTCTATTGAGGAGCTTGGGCGACGTCGTCTCGCCCCCTGCAGCCGCCGCGCCTCCCCCTTCTGCTGTCGGCGCGCCACCCCCCCTGGTGCTGGCGCTCTGCCTCCTTCCGCCCGACGCCCGTCGACGCAGATCATCGACGCAGATCATCGTCGACACCCCGGCGTCATCGACTTCGACATCGCGGCAAGATCTTCACGACCTCGAGGTCGGCTACGTACGACTTCATCGTCAACGCTTGTGCGGGAGCGTAATCCCCGCTATCGGTCTACATGGAGGTAATGTAACCTGTTCCGCCACCGTTATCGCATGTACTAGATAGATATATCCTGGCTAGTTAGGGTTTCGTACGGTAGAAAATTATTGTTTTCTGCCCCGTAACCCCTTCACCACAATAGTAAAATTGTCAAAACAAATGCAAGAACATTGAAACCACCGGGGTGGATGACCAACAAAATGAGAAGAAACTATTATGTTGTTACTGGAACCAATTGTATCACATGATGACCAACATAACTACCCATCCCACTAGAAACAATACCATATAACAATAAAACAAGCAACCAAGAGCATCCAGTAATCCATAAAAAATAACATTAGTCGAAAGTATCATACCATTTTTTCCCTCAACACTTGCAAGCCATCACATTGTTCGCGCTTGAGCTAAAAATAAGGTGAGCCAGACAAAATGGGAACACCAAAATCTAGGTTGTGTGTTGCTTGTCAGCTAGTGCTAGTGCTACTGGACTGAGTTATGATGCACATGTATTTTATTCTCGGAAAATCCTAGTGGGTCACACCTAGTATGACTCTTACATAGCTTGGCCCATTGTCATTGCCAAGGGCTCCGATGACTCAAATAGCACAAGGACGCCAGGAGGCTTCCCAGTGGGCTGCATTCTGAACAGATAATTAGTAGTTTCACTAATAAATCTCAAACTTCATGATCAATCTTGATTTTTTACTAATACAAAAATAATTGCTCACTTGAGTCAAAATCGATGTTCTTGCATGTGAGAATAAATGTCTATGTTATTTGAAGTAGATGTTTGATCGTTTCACGGAAGAATTATTTGTAAAGTAATTAATTTCATAAATAAAACATTAATGTGTAACTATTCGTATTAGAATAAATTTTCAAACAACTTAAAAAGTTATGCATATGCATTAGAATATGTGTTAATGTAAGATAAACATGAAAATAAAACAAAGAAAAACAAAAATATGTGTGAAAGTAAAAATAAAGTAAAATGAAAGAACAAATAAATAAGGAGAACAAAAGGTAAAATAGTATAATAACCTTTCTGGGCTAGCCCACCACGCTGGATTAAGGATTGCAATTTTTAGCATCACACAAAAAGAGTAACGACACATCACAAACCTAACAGGCACAACACAACAAAGATAATTAAGGGAGCCTCTATGCATCGCTCCAAGAGAGGTGTATAGTTGGACGAGATAATGACAAAAGCCACCACATTTGAGCACAAGGCGTCAGGAAACCACTATCTTTGTTTTTTTACACATAACCATCAATTTTAGGGGCGCTGTTGTGACACAAGGCAGTGATTAATTGTGGTTAGTCGTTTAACCAATTTTCAGGCAACAATGACCCACTGTTAGCGCGGACGTGACAGCCAGGTCACGGACAGAGCACACACATATTTTTTATAGCAACAATAGCCCACTATCAGTACCCTAACAACCGTGGTAGTGTAACGAAATCTGGACCCTTACAAAAATATACTTTTCAAATATGTTTTTCTTTCAAAAATTGAAATTTCAGAGTTAAATATTATTCAAATTTGAATTTTTTAAAATCTAAAGAGTTTTCAGTCTTAACAATTTCCAAAGTAATGCTGAGAAAAGGAAAAAAAATGAAAAAGTAAACAAAAAACTTAAACATAAACAGGAGAAAACGAAAGTGAAACGAAAAAAAACAAACATGAAGATGACGGGCCAACCATGCGCAGCGATAAGTCGTGTAGCGCTAAATAACCTGCATGAGCAAACCTAGAATGCACCTAAGTTTTAGATGGGCAGCTCACTGTGAGCACGACAATCCACCCTAACCCCCAACCAACGATAATAAAATAAACAAAAATAACCATAAAATAAAAAAGCACAGAATAAACATTTGTAAATCTATTTTACAGAAATAACCATTTTAGGTAGCGCATAATAGCTAAGCATTATGCTATGCGGCACAACGCTTTATGCTAAGGCGCTACTTGCACCGCCAACATAACCATGATGGGACCGTCTCGTCCTGTAGCCGGATTGCGAGTGAGTAGCGCGCGCTGCAGTTAGGTGCTACCAAAATTGTTGTTTGGTGAAAAAGTTTGAACAAGCATTTATTTTTTGCGATTATTTTCACTTAATAATTATTTTTATCCATTTTTACCGGCGAGCACAAGGCGATTAAACTTGCCGCAATACCAGGCGGCACCTTGCGAGTAAACGAGAACAAACAACGGACCTGAATAACAACAGACCCAAATTTCAAAAAAACAACGGACCTGAATAAAAGCTCGACGAAAATACAAAAAGTATGGCCCATGCAGGTCTCGAACCTGCGACCTTCGCGTTATTAGCACGACGCTCTAACCAGCTGAGCTAATAGGCCAGATAACTTGAGTTATATATATGCCAGTTATAATTTAGCATAAGGAAATTAAATGGCAATCACGTAAGGGACAGAGTAATAACGCAAACAATCAGATTTCGGCTGGGAGAACATTGTCTCAGGTATTCTCGTCCATTTTTTAGAATTCAAAACTAAAACACAGAACATCTGCCAACATTGTGCGTGCTTTGCCGTGGATTTTCCGTCTTGCAAGATGGTAGCAGGAGTCAAAATCCCCTACAGTTTACTCCAATTCACCCCAATCCACTTGAACAAGCCCTCAGGGATAAAGGAACCTGAGAAGGTTCTAGAGAGGAATCCGAAGACGACCATCCAGCCCGCCGCGTGAAGCTGTATGCAGTCAGTCGTCGGCTCAGTTCAATTCCTCTGTGCCCCTAGCTTAGTTAATTTGTCTCCCCGATGTGGTTCTCGTGATCTGCAGAGTAGATACAATCAAACCAACCAGTTTCGCAGACGTTTACATCTGAATCATAAAGCATCCCAATCGCAATCATCATCGACTAAGTAGATGTGGAATCACATCGCAATCAGGATAAAAATAGTCTGGTCGCATTCGACCTCCTCCCTGTAAACAAAATGTGATCTGTCCGAACTGATACCTTTTCTTCAGATAGTTAGTGTTACTCGTGAACCAAATGTAGGAGTACCTAGTAATTCGATGGAGACGTTGTAGCCTTTTAATTAGGAAACGAAGCTTCTGAAAGCTACCAGCAGCATGCCTCAACTTGGTGAAGCAGAGAACTTGCTTGGTTCAAACGTACTCGCCACTGACTACAAGTGGAGGCTACGTACTCCGACGGTTAGCTAGTGCCTAGTGCCCAGTGCAGGGTGAAAGTGGAAGCTTCAGACGCGTTTTCCTACGCGTTCGAGGTAACGGGACAAAGCCAAGCCCTAAACAAGTGTTTGCTGTTGCCTTGCCGCGTCTTCATCATTGCCTTAAACCTCAAACAAAGCACAAGTGGTACATCGCCGGAGGCCGGAGCTCTTCTACCTATATATAGCAACGCAGCCTTGAAGGGAAGGGCACTCTGTTACTCTGCAGCTCTGCTTCCCATCCACTCAAACTGAAAGCTCCGCCCGCCCGCCCGCAGACACTACACAGTACCCGCCCGATCGAAGCAGCAATGACGCAGAAGATCGTGATCAAGGTGCAGATGTCGAGCGACAGGTGCCGGTCCAAGGCGATGGCGCTGGTGGCTGCGACGCCAGGGGTGGACTCGCTGGCGCTGGCCGGGGATGCCAGGGACCAGGTGGTGGTCGCCGGCGACGGCATCGACCCCGTCAAGCTCACCAGCGCGCTGCGCAGGAAGGTCGGGCCTGCACAGCTAGTGCAGGTTGGAGACGTCAAGAAAGAGGCGGAGGAGAAGAAGCCGGCGACGGCCTCGGCCGACGTGATGGAGTACCAGTCGCACCCGGCCGGGTACTACTACCCGGCGTACCACTACCAGTGGCAGCCGGAGCCGGTGGACGCCGTCTACGGGAGGCATTACTCTGTTGCTGCCGCCGGTGGGTACGTGTACCCGTGCTCGCGGCCGGAGCCGGACATCTGCTCCATAATGTAGACCACATACGCGCGCTGATAGGTTAGTACACTGATTACTCTTACTAGTTTTTCCAAGTCGTACAAGAGGATCACGCTCTCTAACGGCGCCTGCGAGTGAAGAACACGATCTGTTTGTGGGTATTTGAGGAACATAGTTTTAGGTGCATTATGATTCCCTGCTAGCCTCCTTTTCTTCTCAAACAATTTGTACTTTGTTATAGCTCAAACCATACAACATTTGAATTGAAACTTTGAAGTTTCAAAGTAGTTCGGGATTTTTCTGATATCAGATAAATATATTTAATGAATCTTTTGGTCTAAATTTTTGAAAATGACAAATTACACAAAAAATATTGAACTACTGTTTCTAATTCTAAGATTTCAGTGACCTGCCAAGTTTCAAATAAATACGTTGTACTCCCTTCGCTCCATATTACATAATAATATGTATTAGACTTTTTCCACATTCATATGTATAAACATGTATCGAGACACATTTTAGTAGATATGTACACTATTTTGTATCCGAATGTAGACAACATGGGTGATACCTAAAACAACTTATGGTGTAACGGAGGGAGTATTGTTCAATAGATAAAAAACAAAAACTCAAAAGTGTGTAGGGTGTAGGTGCCATGGTGCCCATTCACAACATTTTCTTTACATATATAAAGATCCTTCAGTTTAATGAAATCAACCCTGGCATCTCCGACCAGATTTGATAAATATACCCTCCTATATGTCCCCAGACATGTGGCCGAACAACCCTCGCATAGGATACCTAGACTTTCTCACCACGGCGGTCGGCAAGCTTGACCTCCATTTGTCGAAACAGGTTTGCGCCCCGCTATATAAATGTAGCAACCACATACAACAATGAGACCACTAATGGGTAAACAACACAAAAAAGTCCAAGAAAGAAAAACAAGAGAAAAAAAAGAAACTTAGGCCAACAACGGTAGATCAACTAAACGAGGATGACTCGCTGCGACCTCCAGAGATTTCCACCACACTCATAGCACTGCTAAGTGTCGCATACCAAGCAACACCTCCAAAAAGGAATGTGATGACGATAACACTGTTGCCCGACGCCCGTCAGAAAGAAATCGTGACTTCGTCAGAGCCGGATGAACTGACAAGGATTTCTCCCAACCCTATAACCACTATCCCGGACGATCCGGAACACTCCATCCAACTTTCGTCTATGACTCGGCCTTGAACCTGCCAGCGGAGGATTTATCGCCTTCTTTTTCGATGCCCCCATAGTCGAGCCGACAGATCTTACGGCCTTATCGTCACAATCCTATTCGTTCAAGATCACCAAATGTTCATGATGTCTTGGGAATCCCAATAGCTCACAAATGGGTAGTAGTAGCAGGCACTAGATAGTCTACCACCGAAGATGCATGACATGAGGACGTAAAACGCATCTAGGGGAAGTACAGGACGGATGTACCTAACACGCAGTTCTGAAAAGAAAAAATCTATACGACGCAGTAGGTGACTGCCGATCAAACGCGTATGCAACCGTGCTTCTTCCTGCGTCTCCCGTGTGACATAGATCTGTGTAGTCAGTCGTCTCTCTCAGGTCAATTCAAGGTCTACATATAATCGGAAATACTCTGCGAGATCCGGATCGGTTACAATTAATGTAAGCCTGCGTACGCGGTGCAGGTATGCATGCATGCTCTGCCCCTGGCTTTACGTTGTTTGAAGAAGCTAAACTATGGAGAATAACACTATCACTATGGATGCACATGCTGGTAGGCGATGATGGTTGGTACAAAACTGACTAAGCGTTTGTTTATTGGAACACAGTGCCGCATTATTGCTGAACGATTGAACACGGAACACCCCGCGTTTTTCAGTAGTCAGAAGTAATAAAGACGCCACAAAACCTGTCAATTTTGAGTTCGACAAGGATACTTTGTGTGTAAAAAACGGGTGTTTTGAACCATAAATTTTCAACCACGTCACCAGTTGTTAGCTAGCTCAGCCGCCAGTGTGTAGACGTCTAGTGCACGTAGGTAATTAGTACTCGCGACACAGTGTGTGTAGATGTCAATTCCCGTTTACCACAACTGACAGAGTCGTCCATTATCGAAGCTGAACGGTTCGCCTGGGAGTACGTGTGGTGTGTGTGCTCGATGAGCTTCTTAATAATGCAGCTCAGCAGCAGAGGGTCTTCATACACCGGCGACAGTTTTGTCGTGCCCCTACCACACGGTCCACGGCGTAGACCGCGTACGTCGTCCATCAAGGCATCAATTTGCCCAAACACTCGCCGTCGAGGTTAGTGTTAGTATGACTTAATTCAACTGCATGAGTGAATGTTTCTGCTCTCTGTTCCCTATACGTACGTTCTAGAATTTTCTAATTAAGATATTGCGCGAATCAACAAGAGTTCTATGCTTGGCTTAACGATCGAAGACTGCAAGTGGTGAGGAACGCGATTGCTTGGTCACTAAGTTGGGCACTCGCTGACTTGTCGCACTGACTATAGTGCATGTATTTACCCGTATATCACGAAGCCGTGAACACGGTTTTTCTAGCCAGTCGTCTCTTCAGCTGACTGACGGACCAGAGCCAAGTCATAGACCAATCTCCAATGTTTCCAAAGCAAAAACAAAAAAAATATCTTGATCTCATGCTTTTGAACCAACTACTACGGGAGACGCCTTTTAATCTCGCAATCAGGTGTGGCAGTTTCCAAGTATGCACATACTCAGACTCCGCTCTGACGCTATATATATCGACGGCCTGCAGGTTCTCAGAAACTTGCTTCTTCAAGCTTGCCATTCGAACTTCCTCTTCGTCTTTCTTGCCCCATCCAACCTTCCATTAGCCTCAAACTTAGAAACAGACCTCCTGTGCCAGAGAGTAACAATCCCGACAACCTCAGCCCTCGAGGAATCCCGTGAACAAACCAAACTAAGCCGCGATGAAGCAACAGATCGTGATCAAGGTGCAGATGGCGGGTGACAAGTGCCGGTCCAAGGCCATGGCGCTGGTGGCGGCTTCCGTAGGGGTGGACTCGGTTGCGCTGGCCGGAGACGGCAGGGATCAGGTGGTGCTGGTCGGCGACGGCATCGATTCCGTCAGGCTCATCACCGCGCTGCGCAAAAAGGTCGGCAGCGCGCAGCTGCTAACAGTAGGCGAAGCCAAGAAGCAGGAGGAGAAGAAGAAGCCCGCCGAAGCGGCGGTCGTCGAGTACACGCACCCGTATCACTACTACCAGTACCCTTCGTATGCGGCGCCGGTCTACGGTTATTACCAGCAGTACCATTCCCGGCCCAGCACCTGCTCCATAATGTAGATAAAGCTTAATTACTGCTTTTTTTGTATACGAATGCATGTTGCAAATTGCAATTGCAATTGCAACCGTGGATCTGTTGTTGTGTTTGGTGGTGTTGAAGCTTCGTGACTAATTAATTGATGTATTCATTTGCCGCGCAATTGAGTACTGCTGCTAGAACTGATCCACGCTCAACTGAGCCACAAGTGGACATCCTCGATCGACCAGCCACCAATGCATTCTTGGCACAGTTAATAACACATAGTCAATCACACTATGTGGGTTCGACTCATCCAAAAAAATGGCAGGTATTGGATTCGCTTATAATTATGTGTAGTGTGGATTGTGGAGTCGTTTTTGTTGGGGTCTACCTTTTATGCATATGTAAAGCAAAATCTTTTCCCTCTCTCCTCTATTGACTTGTGGGGCACTTCTTCTAATTTCAGACACAAGATGGATATGAGCCGAACCAACATGTTGGTTCGCTTCTTTTTTCTGCCACAATATGCTCTGCTATGTTATGAACCGAACCAACAAGAATCATGGTTCACTTTTTCCGTGCATGGTCTCACGGAATTGTACCACTTTTGTTTTGAATCTCATAAAACTATGAGTTTTATTCAGATATTCGCAAAATACCCAATTCTCGATCTGACCGTGATTTGACACCGACTCTCGCAATCCGGGTCTAAATGTCAGATTCGGTGTCAACCCACAACTAGATCAGGATTTGGTTTTTTTTTGTGTTTTTTAAAAAATATGATAGTTTTGTGAGACTCAAAACAAAAGTGGTATCATTTCGTGATTGGTTCTTCAAACGTGGTAATTTTGTGCTATTAACTTTTCTTGGTATCTTCCGGCCATTCTCCATCTAAGTAACACACAAACTCACAATTCTCTACTTCCTGCAACACGGTCTCAAATAGAGAATAGAATGATTGATTTATTTTTTCAAAACACTTACTTTATTTATTTGATTAAATCAATCACATGTGTACCTAACTGACTAAAGAAATTCCGTATCTTATTCTAAATATATCAATAACAGGCTACATTCACCAGTAAAAATTTCAAACATTATTCTAAATTAACCATAACAGGCTAGATAAAAGGCTACTTATTCTAAATATTATTCTAAATTATTACAATTATTCTAATTGAAACGTTATTACTTATTTTACGAGTAAACAATTCAAACACTAATCTAACTAAGCACAAGAATGATTCAAACATTACAATATACCTAGTCTAACTGGAATGAGCATATCACAATTCTCTAATTGTTTGAGTCGTAAGCTACAACTTAGGATTCAAAAGTTGAGCAAATCATAATTTGTTTAGAAGCTACGACTTTCATAATTTGTTTAGAAGCTACGACAAAGATCCGTTGTGCCAGCTAGGCAGGGCGGCGGTACAGTGATGGATCTGCGGCAGCGGAGAGGAGGGCGGCGTGCAGCAGCGAGAGGACTCAGTCGAGTTAGGGACAAAGTGAGGAACGCATCTGAACGGATATTTATCCTAACGGTTAGAGGCCGTCAACTGCATCCAACGACTTTGTCCGTGCCGTCTCTACGCGCCACTTCAGCAACTGGGGGAGTGGGTCCTCATGATAGAATCACAGTCAGTTTTTGTTTAGACACAGATTTCTGCGCAATGCAATAGACTCGACAAGTACGAGTGTCCATGTAAGGTGTTTTGGAAACATGAAATTGAAGCCTGGATGAGCTCCTTGAAATAATAAAAAGGTTCAGTTCAGCAGTGTAGAGGGGTCTTCGCACGTCGTCGTCCATGAAGGCGACCACCGGCGACAGTTTCATCGTCAGGGTCGTGCCCCTACCGCTGTGTTGACCAGTGACATCAGTTTAGCAAAAACATCACCGTCCCCAGGTTCAGGAGCGCGATTTGCCTTTGGTCACTAAGTTGAGCACTGACTTGTCGCACTGACTCTGGTCTCTGGTGCATTATTTATCTGTAGTGCGAACACGGGTTTCTGGCTGAGTCGTCTCTTCAGCTGACTCAAGGACGGGACGAGCCAGGTCATAAACAAATCTCCATGTTTCCGTCTCCCAACTACTACGTGAGATGCCTTTTGATCTCGCAATGTCCAAGTGTGCCAGTTTCCAAGTATGCACACACACTGCATACTCCGCTCTACCCTATATATATCGACGCCTGCAGCTGCTCTGCTCCCTCCACTCCAAACTTGCTTCTAGCTTCCTCTTCGTCTTTCTTGCCCCATCCGGTCGTAGAATTCAAGCCTTCCATTAGCCAGAAACTTGATTCCGACCTCCTGTGCCAGAGAGACCAACAAACCCCGATAGCATCAAGCCATCAACAAGGCATACCGTGAAGAAATCATCCCGGCCGTGATGAAGCAACAGATCGTGATCAAGGTGCAGATGGCGGGCGACAAGTGCCGGTCCAAGGCCATGGCGCTGGTGGCGGCGACCGTCGGGGTGGACTCGGTGGCGCTGGCCGGAGACGGCAGGGACCAGGTGGTGGTGGTCGGCGACGGCATCGATTCCGTCAGGCTCACCACCGCGCTGCGCAAGAAGATCGGCCACGCGCAGCTGCTGACAGTCGGCGAAGACAAGAAGCCGGAGGAGAAGAAGAAACCCGCCGCCGCTGCCTCTGTCGTCGAGTACACGTACCCGTACAACTACTACCAGTACCCTTCGCACGCGGCGCCGGTCTATGAGTTCCCTGCCGCTGCCTACGGTTACCAGCAGTACCACTCCCGGCCGAACACATGCTCCATAATGTAGATAAAGCTTACTGCATTTTGTGTATACGAAGGTTTGTAAATTGATTGCAAACGAGAATCCGTTGTTGTGTTTGTTGGTTTTTAAACTTTGTGATCAATGAAGTGATGGATTCATTTGCCGCGGAATTGAGCCGCTGCTAGAACTGAGATACCACTGGACATCCTCGTTTGACGAGCCACCAATGCATTCTTGGCATCTTCCGGCCATTCTCCATCTACCTAAGAGCAAGTTCAATAGTATAGCCAGCGGTTGGCTATAAGAAAGTGTCATATCATCTATAGACAACTATATAGCTAATATGTACAATAGTTAGATGTAAATATGTATCACTTTATTAAAATATGGCTCACCATTCATACTCACAAAGTACCTAGAAGCACGTGCTAGAGCTGGCTATTGCATAAGAGCCCACTCCCCTTCTCTCCCCTCTTCTCTCTCCTCCATGTCATCTAATAAATATTATTCTAGTCCTTATAGCCCGCTTACATAAACTTATTGTACTTGCTCTAATAAGACATAAACCCACAATTCTCTACTTCCTATACTATGACGACACTGTCTTAAATAGAGAACGGAATCATTGATTCTTATTTCGAAACACTTACTTTATTTAATTTGATTTAATCTATCACAAATGTACATAACTGAATAGAGAAATTTCGAATCTTATTCTAAATATACCAGTAACAGGCTAAATTGACCAGTACAAATTTCTAACATTATTCTACTTAAGCATAACAGGCTACATACTCTGATAACAGGCTACTTATTCTAAACATTATTCTAAATAATTATAATTATTATAATTGAACATTAATACTTATTAATTCTACGAGTAAACAATTCAAACATTAATCTAACTAAGCACAATTAGGATTCAAACACATTACAATATATCTAGTCTAACTAGAATGAGAAGACCACAATTCTCTAATTGTTTGAGTCATAAGCTGCAACTTAGGATTCAAAATCTATGAGCAAATTTATTTAAGGCGAGATCTGTATTTTTTTCGATAAAGGAATCTTTATTACGATTTTGTAAAACATTATACCCGGCATCTGCATAGTTAGGATGCACACAACTCAAATCAGTTCACAAGACTTCGAACAAAATAAAATAAAAAGGCGAATTATTTATTATAATGAGAAGTTGTAGAGACACCTAAGGTGATGGAGGAAAAATACAAAGATTATATATGTTAACATGGAAACAACTGTTGAGTATATAATAAATTTTCTGATTATATTAATCTAAATATTAACTAAAATCATGACCTAGATAGTGCTAATGGTATACTGAAACTTAACAATATCATCGTGTACTAGACATATCTACGCAAATCGCTAGTACAGTAAGCAAGTAATTAACTAGAAGAGGTATAAATATATTATACCCGCCGGTTGGCCAATTGGCCGAAGCGGAAGCAGATTCGTCGGCGATCCTCTTCTCTGCTGTAGTCTTCTCGATCTCGGCGTCGGAGCTCATGACGATGAAGGCGACACGGCAGACGTAGAGGAAGTAACCGACGTAGTGGATGAAGATTGGCGAGCAGTCGCGTAGGAGACGCTCCCCAATGCCCCTCTCCCGTACAGGAAACGGAGAGGCGGGGTTTCGGAGGCCTGCTCTCCCATCGACCGTGTACGCGGCGAACGGGATGAGATCAACGATGGCAGCAAAAGATTGGAGGAACGACGATGGCGGCTGTGGGCATATGAGTTCTTATGTCTATTCTGTGTATTGTGTGTAGACGGAGAGGAGCGACCTCTCGCTAACATGGGCACATACGCATGAGGCAAACGTCCAGCCAAAACGCCCGTAATGAATTGCCTGAAAACATACAAAACGTTTTAGCTAATCTCATTAACACAAAGCGTTTCTGTCGTTGACATTTTTTTCCTGCGTGACAAAAATAACACATCGGCTCGGCGAGATTCCCGCAACCCGCGACGCGGCGCGGCGAGGCGAGGCGAGGCGGGCGGCGGAGGAGGAGGAGCGCGCGTGTGGTACATAGTCATTCTCCTCATACCAACTCATACTAGTAGTAGAATGGCTCAGCATATAAGCTGATGCACATGTCACTCAACTAGCAGTATGAGACTAAAGTCCCACCACTTGCCATGACAACAACATGGGCTTTAGGGATTTTTCTAGAATTGCTAAATGGGCCAAAGGCCCACTCAATATTTGGGCAATATTTCAGCAATCCCCCACCAGATCCCAAAGTCCTGATCATTGTCATCCGTTCCAAACAATATTTTGATATACCAGTATTTTCAGTAGAGACATGTTCAGATTGAACTCTACCTAGAGCAATCAGCTACACTCCTTCACAACTGACAATGGGACTTGAATTGTCAGTTTGGCGTAAAGCAGTTTCACTAACTGTATTACCACTACTAAGTTGCCGAAGGCTGACCACTTGGGTGGAGCATATTAGTCACTTCTGACCTTTTCATGAACTTACTAGAGATCACCATAATCTCATAGACTGTGACCAGCAGTCAGATTCATGTAGGTGTGTTCCTCCAAAGATCGCTCTGTAGGATAGCGTCTTGCTTATGTAAAGCTTTGGAACACATTAAGACACACGTCAACATGTCATACAATTACCGAGAGTATTGCATCTCAAACAGAGTGGGTCAGTAGAGTTTACTCTCTTCAGTTAACCAATAGTTTGTTTTCCCAGGTCCTACTTCATGGGATCTCCGATACATAGGTTGGGTTACTTCCATGGCAACTCATGTGGGTTTCATACCCATCCAACGCGATGCATTTTCTATCACAACACGTGATAGCCTTTTAGTAAAGGGATCTGCCAGATTCTTAGCCGACTGGATATAATCCAACGCTATAACTCCGGAGTTTCTTAAATGTCTGACAAATTTTAATCTCATTCTTATTTGTTTGTTGGACTGCATGTTGTCCTTTGAACTCTTAATCCTAACAATCACTGTTTGGTTATCACAGTTCATTAGGATAGCCGGAACTGGTTTTTCAACCACTAGCAAGTCCATCAAAAGATCTCGAAGCCATCATGCTTCGACACCAGATGTGTCTAATGTTGTTAATTCTGCTTCCGTTGTCGATCTCGTCAGGATCGTTTGCTTGCAAGACTTACAGGAAACATCACCACCTCCAAGGGTAAACACATACCCTGTTGTGACTTTCATCACATCAGCATCAGAGATCCAATTCGCATCACAGTACCCTTGAAGCACTGACGGGATTCCGGAATAGTGAAGTCTGTAGTTCTCAATACCTTTCAAATAGCGCATAATTCTTTCGACAGCATGCCAATGAACATCACCCGGGTTGGAAACAAACCGGCTAAGTTTGCAAATAGCAAACATGATGTCAGGCCTTGTCGCGCTAGCTAGGTACATGAGAGAACCCATTACTTGAGAGTACCTCAGTTGATCCTTAGCTGTGCCATTGAATTTTCGAATTTGCACACTAGCATCATAAGGCGTTGGAGAAGTTTTGCAGTCTGAATATCCAAATCGACTCAAAATCTTCTCAACATAATGGGATTGCAAAAGTGTTATCTCACCCTCATTATCTCTCAGTAGCTTGATATTCAGAATAACATCAGTCACACCAAGGTGCTTCATCTCAAAGTTCTGAGATAGATAAGACTTGACCTCCTCAATGACTTTGAGTTTGGTCCCAAAAATCAGTATGTCATCAACATACAAGTACAATATAACTCCTTCGCCCCCACCATGGCGATAGTATACGTATTTCTCAGCCTCATTAACAACAAAACCACATAGGTTAAAGTTGTATTGAATTTCTCATGTCATTGCTTAGCGCTTGTTTCAGGCCATATAAAGATTTCAGTAACTTACATACATTTCCTTACTGACCATCTAGTACAAAGCCATCTGGCTGTTGCATATAGATTTCCTCGTCTAGCTCTCCATTTAGGAAAGTTGTCTTAACATCCATTTGATGGACGAGAATACCATGCGAGGCTGCCAATGAGAGTAAAACTCGTATGGTGGTCAGTCTGACCACATGTGAGTAAGTATTGAATAAATCTTCCTCTTCTTTCTGGGCATAGCCCTTGGTCACAAGCCTAGCCTTGTACTTTTCAATAGTACCATCAGGTCTAAGCTTCTTTTTGAACACTCACTTACATCCCAATAATTTACAACCATAAGGACGTTCAGTAATTTCCCACGTCCCGTTAGCCATGATGGAATCCATCTCGCTACGGACTGCTTCTTTCCAGTAGTTAGCATCCGAAGATGTATAAGCTTCTGAAATAGAAGCGGGAGTATCATCCACAAGGTACACAAGAAAATCATCGCCAAAGGACTTTGCTGTCCTCTATCGCTTTCCCCTACCAAAGGTTTCCTCATCATCCTTCTCAGGATTTTCATCATGGGTTTGTTCATAATATTCCATAGGAATGACAGGTTCATGAGTTTCCTCAGGTACTTGTCTAGAAGTGCTCTGCATATCTTTCATAGGAAAACATCCTCAAAGAAAGTAGCATCTTTAGACTCCATAATTGTACCGACCTTCACGTCAGGTACTTCAGATTTTACTACCAAAAATATATAGCCAACGCTATTCTTAGCGTAGACCAAATTAATACAGCCACGGTCTTGGGTCCAAGCTTACGCTTTTTGGGGATCGACACTTTGAATTCCGCCAAACAGCCCCAAGTACGTAAGTCTGAGAGTGTTGTCCTTCTCTTCTCCCATTGTTCATAGGGAGTGAGTTCATTATCTTTTGTTGGAACCTTATTCAGGACATGACATGACGTCAATAGCACCTCCCTCCACCATGACTTGGATAATCCCGATATATCTAACATGGCGTTAACCAAATCAGTTAGAGTACGTTTTTTCCATTCGGCAACCCTATTTGACTGGGGAGAATAGGGATGCGCCCTCTCATGAATAATGCCATGTTCAATACAGAAAGAGTCGAACTCATTAGAGAAGTACTCTCCACAACGATCAGACCAGATATGTTTAATTTTCTTTTCAAGTTGGTTCTCAACTTCTAACTTATAGATTTTAAAGTAGTGCAGAGCCTCATCTTTAGTGCTTAACAAATATACATAGCAAAATCTAGTGGAATCATCTATCAGTGTCATGAAGTATCTCTTTCCACCTTCAGAACACCATTCATCTCACAAAGATCAAAATGTATAAGTTCTAACGGTGCCAAGTGTCTTTCCTCCGCAGCTTTATGAGGCTTGCGAGGTTGCTTTACTTGAACACACGAAAAACATTTAGAACCTTTGGCTAAAGTGAAAGATGGGATTAAACTAAGTTTTGCTAGCCGCGTCATACAACCGAAACCAGTGTGACAAAGACGTGAATGCCAAACTTCTGTTTCATTAACATTCGAATGAATATTGTTCACGAATTTATTACAAAAATCAGCAAGAGAAAAGCGGAACATGCCTCCGCATTCATAACCTTTTCCAACAAACAATACATATTTTGTAACAACTACTTTATTAGCCAACTTAAACCCTTCTCTACATAGAAGGGAGCCACTAACGAGATTCTTCTTGACGGGGGGGGGGGGGGGGACATGTTGCACGTTCTTGAGCTGCACGATCTGTCCCAAGTAAACTTCAGATCGACCATGCCAACACCAAAAATAGAAGCACTCACTCCATTCCCCATCAATACGGATCCGTTCCCTGTGGGTTGATAAAAAGAGAACAATGAAATGTCAGCACACACATGAGTATTTGCACCTGTGTCAATACACCATTCGATAGGTTGACTAACTGAAAATACAATAAACAAATTACGGTACCCGGATGCATCATTCTCATTGTTGCTCACAATCATGTTGACAGACTTGGAGTCTTGTCCTGGTTTCCTGAACTTCTTGGGACACTTTGGAGCCCAATGTGACTCTGAAACACAGGTGTAGCATGCACCTTTCCTCTTATCCTTCTTGAAGGGTTGTTACCCTTCTTCTTGAAGTCAATATTCTGTTGGACAACAGTTTTCCCTTTGTGCTTGTGGGAGTTGAAATTCTTCTGTACCATATTGGCAGCAGAAGTACTTTCGCCTTTTCCATGCGAGTCCTTTGCCCTCGAATTCTGCTCAACACTCAGATGGCCAATGACATCCTCAACAGAGAATTCACGCCTCTGATGTTTCAGAGTAGTGGCAAAGCTCCTCCAGGCAGCTTAGCGATTATGCATCCCGCGACAAATTTGCCTGGTAGATCACATTTGAGGAGCTCAAGTTCATTTGCGATGCATTGTATCTCATGAGACTGCTGCAATATAGAACGGTTTTCAACCATTCTGTAATCATGGAATTGCTCGATAGTATACATCTCACTTCCAGCATCAGTTGCGCTGAATTTAGATTCGAGCGCCTCCCACAAGTCCTTGGTAACCCGCACATGTAAATATGCGTCAACCAACTTATCTCCGATCACGCTCAGAACGGCTCCAACAAAGACGACGGTGCCCTCCCTAAACGCCTTCTCCTGTTCAGGAGTAATCGTTTCAGTGGGAGTGACACCGGCGACGCAGAACACGTTCATCGCAGTGAGGCACAAAGTGGTTTTAGTCTGCCAACGCTTAAAATACGTCTCCATAAACGGGGTTGGTTTCAGTTCAGCAGCAAGACCATGGATCGAAAATTGCCTACACCGATTAGGTTTTTGGATTATTGAGTATATAAGAAATTTTCTGATTATATTAATCCAAATATTAACTAAAATCATGACCTAGATAGTGCTAATGGCATACTGAAACTTAACAGTATAATCGTGTACTAGACATATAGTAGATCTATCTACGCAAATCGCTAGTACAGTAAGCAAGTAATTAACTAGAAGAGGTATAAACATATTATACCCGGCGTTTGGCCAATTAGCCGAAGCGGAAGCAGCTTCGTCGGCGATCCTCTTCTCTGCTGCAGTCTTCTCGATCTCGGCGTCGGAGCTCATGATGACGATGAAGGCGATGCGACAGACGTAGAGGAAGTAGCCGACGTAGTGGATGAAGATTGACGAGCAGTCACGTAGGAGGCGCTCCCAAAAATCTAATCGCCCCTCTCCCATACAGGAAACGAAGAGGCGGGGTTTCGGATGCCTGCTCTCCCCTCGACCGTGTACGCGGCGAACGTGATGAGATCAACGATGGCAACAATAGATTGGAGGAACGACGGTGACGGCTGCGGGCATATGAGTTCTTCTGTCTATTCTGAGTATTGTGTGTAGACGGAAAGAACACATCGGCTCGGTGAGATTCCCGCAACCCGCGGCGTGGCGCGTCTTGACGTGTCGTGACGAGGCGAGACTAGACGGGCGGCGGAGGAGGAGGAGCGCGCGTGTGGTACACAGCCATTCTCCTCATACCTCATACTAACTCATACTAGTAGTATAATGTCTCAGTATATGAGCTGATTCACATCTCACTCAACTAACAGTATGAGAATAAAGTCTCACCACTTGCCATGACAACAACATTGAGTTTTAGGGATTTTTCTAAAATTGCTAATTGGGCAAAAGACCCACTCAATATTTGGGCAATATTTCAGTAACAACTCCCCTCTGCAACCTCCCGCCATGAATAGAGATCTGCATCCTAAACAAAAAGAAAACACATCACTCACTTTCGCTCAAAATTCTCAGGTTATAAAATGTAAGCCTACTTGGTGCATGCTCTCCCTTTACGTGGTTTGAAGAAATTAAAGAACGGAGAAGAGACGACTATGCATATGCACATGCGCCTGCTCCTCGATGCTGTACTTATATCGCAACTGGGTATTAGCTACGACCGTTGGAGCTTCCAGGAAGTGATATCCCCTCATAGAAAACTGACTAACATTCGCTGATGCAGCTTCCGGCCGGGCCGGGGACGGTGATGTCTTTATGTTTTGGGAAGATTGATGCGCGGTCACTGCCTCACTGGTCAGCATTCATAGTTAGGGGCACGCCGAAACTGTCGCGTTCATGGACGACGACGTGCCAAGGACCCCTGCTGCTGATCTGAACTAGCCTAGCTAACTCCACAAAAATGTACGGAGTACATCCGTCGAGCTCCCTGGCGACCCGTTCAGCTTGGAAAGTGGACTCTGTCAGCTCCAGTAAACAGAAATCATCAGCATCCACAAAACTGTCATGAGTGCACTGCACATCCATGTATCGACTTTGAGCGACTCATAATGTAATTATATTTGTATTCGACTTTAATAAATTAATAATGCCGTATGTATCAATCGATGCCGGGACTTCCTTTTTCTAAAAAAACACACACTAGTGGAAAAAGGGGCACTAGTCCCGGTTCCAGACAGTCTCTAGTCCCGGTGTAGCAACCGGCACTGTCAGGCCGGGACTAGAGCCTCCTGACCCTTTGGTCTCGGTTTAACACGAACCGGGACCGGAGCCCCCCCCCAATGAGCGCAGCGCACGTGGCCGCGGCAGGGCGTGCGGGGGCGAACCCTTTAGTCCGGTTCGTAACACGAACCGGGACTAGGGTTTTTATTTTTTTACATTTCAGGGTTTTGCTTTTTTTCATTTCAGGGTTTACTTTTTTTTTATTTCTACCGGTTTTCTGGGTAGGGGTTTCGGATGGTACCACGTCGATGCGTGACGGTAGGGGGTTTCGAATAGTACCACGTCGATACTATAGTCGATGTGTGATGGTAGGGGGTTTCGGATGGTACCATGTCGATGCGTCGGGGGTAGGGGTTTCGGATGCTACAGCTTCGATGGGCGAAAAACACGTATAAATTATTATACGAATCTAGATGAAGTTGCATCATGCATATATACAATTACATGAAAATCATGTGTTGATAACACATACACATTTAAGTACGCGTGGTACATGAATATCACGTTTCCCGGTTCCAGAGACTTAGAAATATTTTGTTACATGGAGATCACTATATATTACATGTCCGCACTAGTCAAAATAGTGGTACTCTCCGGTCTCCGGTATGACATCGGTGAGGTAAAATCCCGTCAACTCCTCTGCAATTGCCCTGAAGCGGGTCTTTATTGGTAACTCGTTGCGCTTTCTTGCCAACTGTAAAAAAATGATATCACAATGAATACATGAGATATGAAATGAATAAAACCCATCACGATTGATGATACAATAATGTTGTGACTAGAGCTTTACGTACTTCGATACTTCTTTTGCTCTTCAAACTCTCGTTGACCACAGTGTGCATGTACTTGCAAACGAAGAATCCACATAAATCAGTCCCGGTTGGCTGTTTAAGACAAGTCTATAGAAGAATAAAATTTAATCAAATAATAATAAAGTATGATAATGGTGCATGGGCCTAGTTATAGTACTACTTACATCGTTAGTACGCCAGCGCAGTTTCTCTGGCCATCCACTGTTCGGATGTTCCGCGAGGAACATTTTCCAAACGCTGCATGACAAGAAAATGAATGAATGAGTCATAAATTCCTTGATATTAGGAAATGAACGAAAGAAGCGATAAGAAAAGAAAATACCTTGCCACCAAATCAAAACAGGTCTTGTATTGTTTCGGGCATCTTCTTAACTAGTCAAGGACAACAATTTCTCCTTTCCGCAAGTCAATAACGATAAAAATGTAGTGGTAGCTGCGCACGTTTATAAATAGTCATGCATAACTAATCAATTAAACTTAACATCGGGTGAGAAAAATAGAATGTGTAATAAGCAGTAACACTCACTTGAAGTTGTAAGGCCATAATATATATTTTTTGTAAGCTTGTCGCTTGAAAAACATTAGCAAATTCCCCGGTGTATCCTTGTTAAGTATTGGATCAATTATGTTATCTTCATGCATTATAGAGGGGTCAATGAACCCAATGTGGTTGATTTTCTTATTCTTGCATTCGAGCATCTTCATTCTGCGTAATAAAGCACACAAAATATTATAGAGAGGATTATCACAGACAATGAACGAGTAGAGCTAATTAAAACATTAAATTACAGGAATAGATGACTTACAGACAATAGGAACTCATGATGCCTTTGTCGAGGGCCCGGAGATTGTATAACTGAAAGATTTCGGCGAAGTAAAGGACAACAGAGTATTCTTGGAAATAATGCTCTTCCTTAACTGCCATCATGAGAGCGACTTTATTCGTCTCCTTTACGGTATCCTTGTACCAGGCTTGAAATTGACGCATTCTTGTGGGTAAGTCGCCGTCAACAAAATTCTCCCCGTGAACATAAGTACGAACAACATCCGCGAAGGGGATATCATCTCCCGAATATACCAGCTCCCGCACATTGATGTTTTTGAGAACTCTGTCATCAAGCACCTTGAGCGGGGGGGCCGACTGTGCGTCTTGTTCTCCGAGTTGGGCAACTTGTTTCCCTTTTTTCGATCGATCATCCATCTCTTCGTCATATGACTTACCAATGTTGCGATCATAGTCTGTTGGCGGCGATGGTGGGGGTTTGTATAGGGCATCGATGCAACGGTCAATTTTTTCCTGAGGAATTCCGGCAGTAAATTTTGCAGGAGGCAATTGTTTCGCTAACGTTTTCTGTTTCACGCCAGCAAGCCAGGCATCCGTATGTTCTTTGCATGCGATATCGTTTTCCTCGACGGTTCTCTCCCAAGGTAACTTTGGAGTAGGCGGCGGTGTTTTCTGCTTTCTAGGTTTCACTGGCGCCTACTCGAGAGCGACTTAACATTCTGGCGGACTGGCACAGACTGCGATGGCCTCGTGCTAGGAACCCTCTCGGGGGGCGGTTGGCTTTGCTGTTGAGCTGGAGATGGACTCGGGCTGGGGTCCCTATCGGGGAGGTGTGGGCTTTGCTGATGGGGTGGAGATGGACTCCGTCTTTGATCCCTCTCGAGGAAGAGTGGACTTGGCTAGTGAGCTGGACTCGTAGAACGAGGAGTGGACTTTGCTTGTTCTGAAAGGACGATGTATTTCTTGGGCCATAGGGCGAAGGCATGCTTGACGTCTGCCAACGTTTTCTCCTCGTCACCTCCAGGTAACTCAAGTTCCAAGGATTCAAATCCCGGCATAATTTCGTCCACCCCGACACGAGCGTAGCCATCTGGAATTTGACCACAATGGTAGAGTTCTCCAGGTTGAATTACTAAATCTTGCCCCACCGCCACCTTCAAAGTTATGTTTCTCATTGCTATATGTAGCCCACAACCTGTAGGCTCTGTGATGTCATCCACTGGGTAGGCACCAACGTCGACCTGACGCGTGGAACCAACGCTGCTTCTACGCTGAGATGGGGCGGCATGTGCTTCATGGTCTAATTGGTGCCGCTCCTGAGGTTCCGTTCTTTGCTCCTTCAATGCTTTTATTTCCGCCCGTTGCTCCTTCATTTCACGTTCCAATTTTAATATCCGGTCGGCCTCCTTCTTCTTACCTCTGCTACGGCTTCTATAAGTGTGAGCGGATTCCGGCCACGCAGTCTTAAACGTAGCACCGCCAGGAAAGCCTCAAGCTCGTCCAACATGTTCAGGATTCCCCAGTGCACGTGTCAGCTCGTCATCCTCTCTATCGGGTTTGAACACACCATTGCGAACATCATTAATTGCTTCTTCAAGCTTCTTTTTTATACGATTAACGAGAACCTTCCATTTTCCCCTTCCAACAATCTCTCCGGTTTTAGGGTCCAACATTGCCCCATGCGCGAACAACCAGAATTTCGACCTCTCAGGCCAGTCAAGTGTCTGTGGACGGACCCCCGATTGAAGCAGTTTTTCTTCATAGGCTAACCACTTAGGAATGGCGCTCTTGTAGCCACCTGTCCCCAATGTATGGTGGTGTTCCTTCAGCCCAGCATTCAATTTATTTATCGTCGATCGGGCCACAACCATAGGTGATTCCCTATACGCCTTAAACGCCGCCCATTCAGATTCTAACTTCTTCCCTTGTGCTCCACTGAAATCTGGCACTTCTTTTGTTTCTACATATTGATTCCATAACTTTTTCTTCCAGTTCCGGAATTGTTCCGCCATCTTAATAAGAGTCCACTTCTTGAGGTTGTCCTTCTTCACTTTAGAGAGATCTGGCGGGAGGGTGAAATGTGACAACTGCGTGTTATAGACCAAATCCTTAAGAACTTGGTGGACATAACATGGGTCGTCCACATCTGCGACCGCCGGCTTATTCCATTCGCGTATGCTAATTGGGATCATGTCCCTAACAATAACTCCAGCTTGACTTATAAATTTGCTGCGGTTCTGTTTTGGTTCGAGCGGTTCGCCGGAATCAGCAATTTCCTCAATCGGTAACTTTGGATCCTCGCTCGTCATTCTTTTTGCCTTGCCTCGAGGAGCACCTGGTGGCTGTTATTTCGCAGATTTGCTTGATCCGGATGGCTAAAAGAAAAATGAGTCGTTAATAAATACAACACAAATCAATTAATGCATGTAGTTAACAACAACATATCGCTATATTTATTATAAACACATATACACCTCTCCGCCGGAGTTTGTTATCACCACATCAAAGTCTTGTGACTCGATTCCAAAGTCGTTCAAAAATTGTTCGAAATCATAATCATCTACATCTCCTCCAGCTCGGGCATCATTAAAAATAAGTTGTTCCATTTGGTCTTCCATCTCTTCGTCTCGTTGAAATTGTGCTTCTTCTATCTGCTCGTCTCGCAAGTGCTCCATAGCTCAAATGTACCTGCAATCAATAAAATTTGCAATCAAGTTTAGATTTATTCTAAAAAAGATACAAGTATGCAATCCTATAAATTACAAGAATATGAATATTGGGTTGAATGCTTGTTTAAAATATTCTATAAATTATAATGTGCCTGTTTACTACTCAAGCATGTCAAACTAATGCACCCAAGTGAAACTCTCATAAATAAAACTGGGAGGAAGCAGCTGATACAACTGGGAGGAAGCAACTGGAAGGATTCAATACATATAACCAAGATATTCTCTGTTAGCTTTTCATTAAAGATGGGTGCAGTTCATAACATGTAGTATGGGCTGAAAATTTACAGTGGATATTCTAATGCTAACAGAAATGCTAACATATGAAGATCACCCTCATGATTTTCTGCTCTGATGTTTTTCATTTACAATGGATAGTCTAATGCTAACAGGTGTATGAAACTGCTAACATATTTCATTTTCTCCAAGTGCACCTCCCTCTAAGTGGAACCAAATTGAATCCATAATTCTAATGAACTTGTAGTAATTTAGTTGCGAACACAAGGGGACAAGTAAGAACACACGAGTTAGGTGTCGCTGTAGTTTGTGATAAGCCATTCGCTATGAAATTATATATCAGCTCCAACATGTACATGAGTTGTACTTTCGCTTTGTTTGATAATTAAAGTAAACTCTGATGACAAAACATGCACTCGGGGCACCCGTATCCGTAACCTCGAAAACCCTCATAAAGCTACTCCCTCAACCTCAAGTACACATTACCACTTTGTATTTTGTGCCAAACTCTAATAGTTTGGCCAAAAAATTATATTTACAATATTCGTCCATATCCAAATAAAATAATCAACTCGGTTGCCTAAATGATAAAGGCAATGTTATACTTTTCAATAAAGAGCAACTGTCAAATCCAACTTACATAACAAACTTGTGGGGCATTTCATGTCTCCTGTTCATTAGATCCACATCTAAACAGAAATATTATATCTTTCAAATACTGTTAGGTAGAATCAATCCTATATGGACACAAGTTATAGACTGTTTTTTAGCACGAACACAAGTTATAGACTTATAGTGCCATATGAAGCTAATAGCATGTGCATCAGTCCAGCAATTTGCTTAATGACTTGTGCAAAATTCAACAGTTAGGCATGATTAATTGCAGCAAATGGATGTAAAATGCACTAACACTTTGATCAATTGGTCATCCGTACAAGATCTGAAATACTGATAACAATCTGAATAACTGTAGAACAACAAACTCCTACACCATATCGAGGAGGATGAGCATCTTACCGAGGAGGAGGAGAAGGTGGGGCAGCACGGGCCGGAGTCGAGTCGGAGTTGGGGCCGGGTAGCACGGGCTCGCGCGAGACGACGGCGTCGGGGACGGGCTCGCGCAGCAGAACGGCAGCCTCGGGCACGACAGCGGCGGCGGGGACAGCACGGAGGCGACTAGGGTTTCCGGGGAGCTAGCGGAGCGTGGCAGGGCTTCGCCGGAGCACGTATGGGAGCACGGAGGAGGGTAGCAACGGACGGAGCTGGGCTTCGTCGGAGCACGGAGGGGGCAGCAACGGACGGGCACGCGCAGCGGCGGGGACGGTCGGAGCAGGGCGTCGCCGGAGCAGCAGTCGCGCGTGGATTTGGGGGAGACTTGTGAATTTTTCGTCCTCGACCAGCCTAAACGCCGCGTTACAGGTCTTTAGTCCCGGTTCGTGCCTGGAACCGCGACTAAAGGGTCTTTAGTCGCGGTTCCAGCCACGAACTGCGACTAAAGACCTCACTGGGCCGCCAGTGGCACCTTTAGTCTCGGTTGGTGTTACCAACCGAGACAAATACCTTTTTTTCCTGTTTCTTTTTACTGATTTTGTTTTTGTTTTTTTTAAATTGTTTGAATTGTTTACTTATTTGTTTCTTTTTTTGGTTTACTTATTTTTTGAATTGTTTTGGTTTCTAATTTATTTTTCTGTTTTGTTTTATATTCTTTCATTTTAAGATGCCAAGGTGATGCACATATTTTTTACAAAAAATCATAAATATCATTTTATATTTTTTAGATTTTTTGTGAAGTAAGTACATAAAATATGATTCCAAATGGCACCCAACTATTTTTCAGTAAGAGTGGTGCACACATGATGGATGATCCCCAAATTTGAGTTTTTTCTTAGAATTATAGCTAATTTTCCCTAGTTAATTGAGTTTATGTTGATTTATCGAAAGTAATTCAAATTTGAACTACAACTATTTGATAGTTTGGTCTGACACTTTTGGAAAAATCATTTTATGGTACACAACTAGTGGTTATATCACAGAAACATTGATAGTTTTAGAAAATATCACCTCTTCCGATGATTAGTCGTAGTGACCGTTTTGATCGTTTTTAAGAAAACATATAATAAAGTGATAAATGCCTCAAAAAATCAAATCCTTTGGCATGGTCTCGTTATATGTGTACTAGTTGCTATGAAAAATGATAAACTTGATTTTTGCCTACATTTACAAAAAAAGTCTTCACAAAAAGGTCTATCATATATGAACATCTAGAAGTTTCAAGCCAAATGACCAAGTTATGGTCATTTCGACGACATAGTTTGTGATAAAGATCTCATACTCCACACATAGGTGCATATAGGTATATTAAACAACCTTGCCAAAGGGATTCTTCAAATTATTTTCATAAATATCATTTTCCTTTTTTAAGTGCAAAAAATGAGGTTTTTTGTGAAGTGAGTACAGAAAATATGATTCCAAATGGCACGCAACTATTTTTCACTAAGAGTGGTGCACATATGATGGATGATCCCCAAGTATGATTTTTTTCTTTGAATTCTAACTAATTTCCCCTAGTTAATTGAGTTTATGTTGATTTATCGAAAGTAATTCAAATTTGAACTACAACTATTTGATAGTTTGGTCTGAAACTTTTGGAAAAATCATTTTAAGGTACACAACTAGTGGTTATAACACAGAAATATTGATAGTTCTAGAAAATATCACCTCTTCCGATGATTAGTCGTAGCGACCGTTTTGATCGTTTTTAAGAAAAAATGTAATAAAGTGATAAACACCTTAAAAAATCAAATCCTTTGGCATGGGCTCCTTATATGTGTACTAGTTGCTAGGAAAAATGATAAACTTGATTTTTGCCTACATTTGCAAAAAAAGTCTTCACAAAAAGGTCTATCATGTATGAACATCTAGAAGTTTCAAGCCAAATGACCAAGTTATGGTCATTTCGACGACATAGTTTGTGATAAAGATCTCATACTCCACACATATGTGCATATTGGTATATTAAACAACCTTGCCAAAGAGATTCTTCAAATTATTTTCATAAATATCATTTTCCTTTTTTTAAGTGCAAAAATGAGGTTTTTTGTGAAGTGAGTACAGAAAATATGATTCCAAATGGCACCCAACTATTTTTCACTAAGCGTGGTGCACATATGATGGATGATCACCAAGTATGAGTTTTTTATTTGAATTCTAACTAATTTCCCCTAGTTAATTGAGTTTATATTTATCGAAATTAATTCAAATTTGAACTACAACTATTTGATAGTTTGGTCTGACACTTTTGGAAAAAACATTTTAAGGTACACAACTAGTGGTTATATCACAGAAACATTGATAGTTCTAGAAAATATCACCTCTTCCGATGATTAGTCGTAGCGACCGTTTTGATCGTTTTTAAGAAAAAATGTAATAAAGTGATAAACACCTCAAAAAATCAAATCCTTTGGCATGGGCTCCTTATATGTGTACTAGTTGCTAGAAAAAATGATAAACTTGATTTTTTCCTATATTTGCAAAAAAAGTCTTCACAAAAAGGTCTATCATGAATGAACATCTAGAAGTTTCAAGCCAAATGACCAAGTTATGATCATTTCGACGACATAGTTTGTGATAAAGATCTCATACTCCACACATAGGTGCATATTGGTATATTAAACAACCTTGCCAAAGAGATTCTTCAAATTATTTTCATAAATATCATTTTCCTTTTTTTAAGTGCAAAAAATGAGGTTTTTTGTGAAGTGAGTACAGAAAATATGATTCCAAATGGCACCCAACTATTTTTCACTAAGAGTGGTGCACATATGATGGATGATCCCCAAGTATGATTTTTTCTTTGAATTCTAACTAATTTCCCCTAGTTAATTGAGTTTATGTTGATTTATCGAAAGTAATTCAAATTTGAACTACAACTATTTGATAGTTTGGTCTGAAACTTTTGGAAAAATCATTTTAAGGTACACAACTAGTGGTTATAACACAGAAATATTGATAGTTCTAGAAAATATCACCTCTTCCGATGATTAGTCGTAGCGACCGTTTTGATCGTTTTTAAGAAAAATTGTAATAAAGTGATAAACACCTCAAAAAATCAAATCTTTTGGCATCGGCTCCTTATATGTGTACTAGTTGCTAGGATAAATGATAAACTTGATTTTTTCCTACATTTGCAAAAAAAGTCTTCAAAAAAGGTCTATCATGTATGAACATTTAGAAGTTTCAAGCCAAATGACCAAGTTATGGTCATTTCGACGACATAGTTTGTGATAAGGATCTCATACTCCACACATAGGTGCATATTCGTATATTAAACAACCTTGCCAAAGGGATTCTTCAAATTATTTTCATAAATATCATTTTCCTTTTTTTGAGTGCAAAAAATGAGGTTTTTTGTGAAGTGAGTACAAAAAATATGATTCCAAATGGCACCCAACTATTTTTCACTAACACACCTCAGATCCAACGTCTAAACAGCTCAGAATCTCTCAAAAGAAACACACCTCAGATCCAACGTCTCACAAGCGCTAGAAAGAAACACACGATCCATGTGCTTCTTTAGTCTCGGTTGGCACCAACCGAGACTAAAGAAGCACATGGATCGTGTGTTTCTTTCTAGCGCTTGTGAGACGTTGGATCTGAGGTGTGTTTCTTTTGAGAGATTCTGAGCTGTTGGATGGGCACTATCATGACCAGTTAGTGAGTCACATGACCCTATATATAGCCCCCTCTTGAACATGTTCGGCAGTCATTGTCTCCTCATTCTACTTCATCGACAGAATACAAAGCATTCGGATTCACTGCATACGCCCAACGGTGCATATCATATGCAGGCACTCACGAGCCACCGTTGGGATGTATGCAGGTGAAATCGTGTGTTTTGTTCCATGTATCTACAAAATACTCCAGTTCACTTTTTCTTCTGATACAAAACATTCGGATATTACACATCAACAATAATATCCCTCTCTAGTGTTTACTTGTTCTTCTGATTGCGTCGTAATCACGGACAATCTTCTTCATTTAACTTGATACTTGGATCAGTGTTGACTTTGAAGGGCGGAATGTCATGAAACTTATCGTAATCTTCTGACATGTCTGTCTTGTCCTCCACTCCCACAATGACTCTTTTCCCTGAAAGAACTATGTGGCGTTTTGGCTCATCGTATGATGTACTCGCTTGCTTATCTTTTCTTTTTTTCGGTAGGGTAGACATGTCTTTCACATAGAAAACCTGAGCAACTTCACTGGCTAGGACGAATGGTTCGTTCTCGTACGAAAGATTGTTGAGATCCACTGTAGTCATTCCGTATCGTGGGTCTACCTCTACCCCGCCTCGTAGGTTTAACCATTTGCACTTGAACAAAGGGACCTTAAAAGTAGGTCCATAGTCAAGTTCCCATATCTCCTCTATGTAACCATAATATGTGTCCTTTGTCCCGTTGCAGTTTGTTGCATCAAAGCGTACTCCACTGTTTTGGTTGGTGCTCTTTTTATCTTGTTTGGCTGTGTAAAATATATTTCCATTTATCTCGTACCCTTGAAAAGTCAATATAGTTGAAGCTGGTGATGTGACCAACAAGTATAGCTGTTCTTCAACATTGGTGTCATTAATGAGACGTCTTTTTAACCAACTGCTGAAAGTCTTCATGTGTTCTCCATCAATACAATCTTCGGATTTCTCCGGGTACTTGGAGCGTAAAACATTCTTGTGTTCCTCGACATACGGACCCACCAAACTGGAATTATGTAGAACGGTGTCGTGTGCTTGAGTGAAAGAATCTCCGTCTTGACATATTGTTGCTTTCTTTCCTAGGGTGCCTTTTCCATGCAGTCTCCCCTCATGACGTGATTCAGGAACACCGATCGGCTTCAGATCAGGAATAAAATCTACACAAAACTCAATGACCTCCTCTGTTCCATAACCCTTGACGATGCTTCCTTCTGGCCTAGCCCAGTTATGCACATATTTTTTTAAGACTCCTATGAACCTCTCAAAGGGGAACATGTTGTGTAAAAATACAGGACCGAGAACAGAAATCTCTTCGACTAGGTGGACTACAAGGTGCGTCATAATATTGAAGAAGGTTGGTGGGAACACCAACTCGAAGCTGACAAGACATTGGACCACATCCTTCTCTAATTTTTTTAGAGTTAGTGGATTGATGACCTTCTGAGAAATTGCATTGAGAAATGCACATAGCTTCACAATGGGTTCTCGAACATTTTCCGGTAGAAGCCCTCTCAATGCAACCGGAAGTAATTGTGTCATAATCACGTGACAGTCATGAGACTTTAGATTCTGAAATTTTTGCTCTGCCATGTTTATTATTCCTTTTATATTTGATGAGAAGCCAGATGGAACCTTCATACTGCGAAGGCACTCAAAAAATATTTTCTTCTCTTCTTTAGTAAGAGCGTAGCTTGCAGGACCTGGCTGATTCTCTGAATGAGCATCTCTTCGCTCATACGTTGATGGGTCTGCCTTCCTTTCGGTGTACCTTTTTTTGACTTCCCATCTTTTGACTTCCCATACACGTCCAAGAAGTTTAGCAAATTGTAACAAATGTTCTTTGTCACGTGCATCACGTCGATTGCAGAGTGAATCTCTAGCATTATCCAATATGGCAGCTCTCAAAATATAGATTTCTTCTTCCACATGGGTACGTGGTTGTTTGCGTCATTCGGAACAGTGAGACCGCCAGGACCCTTTCCAAAGATTACATTTAAATCCTTGACCATATCATGTATAGCAGAACTAGAAGGGCGGGTAGGCCTCGACCGATGATCTGCCTCACATTTGTAATGCTTGCCTTTCTTCCTTAACGGATGCTTGGGTACAAGAAACCGACGATGACCTAGGTACACATTCTTGTTACCTAAATGTATACTATCAGTCTCAGCTAAACAGTGCGTGCATGCATTGTATCCCTTGTTTGACTGTCCTGAAATGTTGCCTAGAGCAGGCCAATCATTGATGGTTACAAAAAGCAAAGCTCGTAGATCAAATTCCTCCATGAACGGGAATCCGGCACCTAGAGGGGGGGGGGGTGAATAGGTGCTATTACAAATTTTAGGTCTTTTTAATTTTAGGCTCAACACAAAAGTAAATTCTCTAGATATGCAACTACGGTGAATTTACCTAAATGAGAATCTAAGCAATAACAAGATAAGTAAGTAAGGGAGCAAAGGGTAAAGGGAACCAAGTGAAGCACGCGGAGACGAAGATGTATTCCCGAGTTCCACCCAAGGGTGTACGTCTCGTTTGGAGAGGTGTGCGCTACCACAACAGGTTAGCCGCAACGCCACAAAGGCTCACCTTCTTCTCCGATGAACTCAACCACAAAGGTTTCGAGTCCACCTTCCACTATTGATCTCCTTTTAGGGCGGAGATCGAATCCCTTACAAACGCTTGAGGCACACACCCACAACTGAATTGGGGGCTCCCAAGAAGACCACAAAAGGTCAAGGTAAAACCAAGAGTACAACAATGGTGAACTAAGTTTTCCCACCGGGAACCCTAGCCACGAAATACCCAAATGAATGGGGGAGAAATGCAAATCCCTTCGGTGAGGATGTAGATCCGGGCCTTCTCCTCCAATCCTCCAAAGATCTATGAATTTGGGTGGGGGGATTGGGAGATCTTGATGATTTGAGCTTTCAAGAATGGTAGGAGAGAGAAAATCTGAGAGCTCACTGTTCTTGAGTGAGTGAGGGGGTATTTATACTCCCCCTCAAAATCTGGCCGTTGGCTGTCTTGGTCATCCGGAAATTCCGGTTTAAGTTACACCGGATATTCCGGTCACCCGGAATATCCGGGCCTTTGAAAATATCCGAGCTGAATTTCCGGTTGAGATCAGAACCAATTCTGAACTTGACTTAGTCGATTTTCTGAGGTTGACTCGGAATATCCGGTTGGTGAACCGGAATATCCGGGTCCTGGAAATTTCCGATCTGATTTTCCGATTGAAGTCAGTACCACTTCTGAATCTTGACTTAGCCAATTTTCCTGAGGTTGACTCGGAATATCCGGTTGGTGAACCGGAATATCCGGGTCCTGGAAATTTCCGAGCTGATTTTCCGATTGAAGTCAGTACCACTTCTGAATCTTGACTTAGACAATTTTCCTGAGGTTGACTCGGAATATCCGGTTGGTGAACCGGAATATCCGGGTCCTGGAAATTTCCGAGTTGATTTTCCGATTGAAGTCAGTAGTACTTCTGAACTTGACTTAGCCAAATTTCTGGGGTCGACTCGGAATATCCGGTTGGGGAACCGGAATATCCGAGTCCCTGAAGAATTCCAGAAACTCTTTTTCTCTACAATTTGGCTTTATGATTTGTGATAAGAGTTTCATCCAAACTGAAATACTTAGCAATAGGATTAGTATCATTGGTATTGTTAACTAACACACAAAACACTAGGGATTAAGAAATGTTCTTTCACTCTAGTTTGTGCTCATCCCACACACGTACACCTTCCTCACACCACAACTGCAAAAGTTCTTCAACTAATGGCCTGAGGTACACATCAATGTCGTTGCCAGGTTGCTTCGGGCCTTGAATGAGCACGGGCATCATAATGTACTTCCGCTTCATGCACAGCCAAGGAGGAAGGTTATAGATACATAGAGTCACGGGCCAAGTGCTGTGACTGGAGCTCTGCTCTCCAAAAGGATTAAAGCCATCTGTACTTAGACCAAATCTTAAGTTCCTTGCGTCATCTGAAAATGTCGGGAACTCTCTGTCAATTTTTCTCCACTGGGACCCATCCGTGGGGTGTCTCAACATCAAGTCTTTTTTACGATCTTCTTTGTGCCAACGCAACAACTTGGCATGCTCTCTATTGCTGAACAAACGTTTCAACCGTGGTATTATAGGAGCATACCACATCACCTTTACAGGAATCCTCTTCCTGGGGCGCGGCTCGCCCTCAACATCACCAGGGTCATCTCGTCCGATCTTATACCGCAAAGCACCGCATACAGGACATGCATTCAATTTTTCGTGCTCACCGCGGTAGAGGATGCAGTTATTAATGCAAGCGTGTATCTTATGCACCTCTAATCCTAGAGGGCATACCACCTTCTTTGCTTCATACGTACTAGACGGCAATTCGTTATCCTTTGGAAGCATCTTCTTAACTATTTTTAACAAATTTTCAAATCCCTTGTCAGAAGTACCATTCTCTGCCTTCCATTGCAACAATTCAAGTGTTGTACCTAGCTTTTTCTGGTCATTTTGACAAGTTGGGTACAACAATTTGGCGTGATCAGCTAACATACGCTCCAACTTCAACCTTTCGTTTTCACTTCCACAGTCCATTTGTGCATCACGAATGGCCCGACGAAGATCATCGTCAGGCTCATCAATAATGGGATCTTCTTCAGTTTCGTCTTCTCCCATTGTAGTATCACTGAACCAAGGATACTTGTCATTATCCTCCCCTTTTTCATTTTCTTCCATGATAACCCCTGTTTCTCCGTGCTTGGTCCAACAATAATAACCAGGCATAAAACCATTATGCAAGAGGTGTGAGTGAATGACTTTTGAGGTAGAGTGATCACTCATATTCTTGCAGGCACTACATGGACAACGAATAAAACTGTTTTTCGGCTTGTTTGCCTCAGCCATATGGAGAAAATTATGCATTCCATCAATGAACTCAGGACAACATCGGTCACCGTACATCCATTGTCGGTTCATCTGTATTACATAAAAGTATATCGAACCCCATTATTACACTACTGTCATAAATAATATGTAAGAGCAAATTAATTAATATAATGTCATCCATTAAAATAAGAGTAGAGTATTGACAAGCGGTAATACATAGTTCTCATAAAACATACATTAACTGAAACAAATATAAAAATTATCTAAAGAATTTAAATCCAACAACAAATGCGATCAAAATCGCAACTAAGGTAAATACTGAACCCACAGCATAATGATACCAAGCCTCCCGATTAATGGCATATTTTCTAATCCTTTTTATCTTCAAGCGCATTGCATCCATCTTGATCTCGTTACCATCGACCACGTCGGGAAGTTTGAGCTCTAATTTCATCTTATCTTCTAAGCATTGAAGATAAAGATCTTCACTTCTTTTCAATTTTGCTTTCAAATCATTGTTTTCTTTATCCAAAAACTCGACAATAGGGTCAGGTTCAATTTCTGGTTCAACTACCTCCTAGATAAAAATAATTCTATGTCAAGTTGGTCGCCATAATTGCCAGAAACATATAATGAAATAAATAGTTTTGAAAATATACCACATCCGAATCATAGACCGGACGAGGACCGACGGGGACGGATATCAGAACCATGACACTATACATATAATACAAGTTAGAAAATTATACAAGTAGTAACTATGCATCTAAATCATAAAAGCTATGTTTTTAAAATAAAATAAAATAAAATATAGAGGCTCACCGAGGTGGTGACGGGACGGCGCGGGCGATCGACGTCGATAAGGCTCCTCACCACACTAAAACACATAAATCATTATTTTAGTTTGAGAACAAATTGCACATATACACAAATGAGATCATAACTTAGGCATTACATCGAACACCTTGCTTGCACAAAAAAATTGAAATGAGCAAAATGAGCTAAATAAGCAATGCCGGAAAGAGGATGAAGAGGCTAACCGTGGGGTGCCTTCAATCTTGCCAAATGGTGTAAAATATTATGGATTATCTAGTCTTGGGGAGAGGAAATGGAGAAGAAATGGAGAGGAAATGATTTTGAGCTCGGGCTCGGTGGGAAAAATGGAGTGAGCAGGGGTGAAAGAAGCTGATAAAGGTCAGAACCATCAGTCCCGGTTTGTGTTACGAACCGGGACTAAAGGGTTCTGACGCTGGGGCCCGCCTCTGCTGCCGCATGCGGTGAACCTTTAGTCCCGGTTCGTAACACGAACCGGGACTAAAGGTCCCTCACAAATCCGGCGGTGTGGCTCTCACCCCTTTAGTCTGGGTTCAAAAAATGAACCGATACTAAAGGGGTAAACCAAAGACTCGTTCTTTACTAGTGACGCTAACGGATGGGCTACTCGTGACATGTACTGATAGTGTTTCGGAGCATGCAATGCCAAGATCAGTAACGCAAAACAACAAGATATTTCAGCTAGGACCTGATTGACGGATTTATGGTTCGAAACACCCGTTTGACACACAAGGTGGGCAGATACATACAGTAGATACGATGTATTTCTACATACCGTTATCGTAGTGCTCGTAGCTCAAAATTTACTGGCTAGTGAGGTGCTTGTTGTCCCGGAACCAGACATCGAATGAGGAATAGTTTTATACTACAGTACTTGGCTTAACAATCGAAGACTCCAAGGCCAGCAACGCGATTGCTTGATCACTAAGTTGGGCACTCACTGACTTGTCGCACTCCAAGGACACGGTTTGTTGCTGACTGCTGAGTCATCGCTCAAGCTAAAGGACCAGAGCCAGGGTCGTCATAAACAAATTCCCATCTTTCCAAAGAAACAAAACAATCCCCTGCTCTTAATTAAGCCTCGCTCGTGTCCCAAGTACTCCCGGAAACACCTTTTCATCTCGCAATCAGGTGCGGCATACATACTGACTGACCACCTCCCTATATATATATCGATGCCAGGTTCTATGTTAACTCCACAGCAAACTTGCTTCTAGCCCATCCGTAGAGTTCAAGCCTTGCCTTCCATTCCTGTAAGGCTGTAACTTGATTCCACTCTCCGGAATCCTGATAAGCCTCCAGAAATTCCGTGAAGAAACCAAAGATGAAGCAAAAGATCGTTATCAAGGTGGAGATGACGTGCGACAAGTGCAGGTCCAAGGCGATGGCGCTGGTGGCGGCGACCGTAGGTGTGGACTCGGTGGCGCTGGCCGGGGACGGCAAGGACCAGGTGGTGGTGGTCGGCGACGGCATCGACTCCGTCAAGCTGACCACAGCGCTGCGCAAGAAGATCGGCCACGCGCAACTGGTACAGGTCGGCGAAGTCAAGAAGGATGAGGAGAAGAAGAAGCCGGCCGAAGCCGCCACCGCCTCCGTCGTGGAGTACACGTACCCGTGGAACTACTACCAGTACCCCGCCGGCGCCTATGGTTACCAACAGTACCAGTACTCATGGTAGACACAGCATACTGATTTTTGTAAGCAGCAGTGTACGAATAGTTTGCGATCTTGAGTATAGTATTGTTTTTGTTCTTCGATCGGTTTAGTAGGATCGGAGATGCCAAGCTTGGGGTCTGTGTTGTGCTAGCTGGTGTAGAAGCTTCATGATTAATCAATTGATGGATTCATTTTCGGCTCATTTCAGTAAATTCCTGGCAGAACCGGAGCAATCACCAATCAGTATCGATACCCGGGATCAAAGGATGCAGGGAAAGTATGACATGTACGAGAGGTAGGCAAGGCTACGAGTCGGGGTTTACGTGGAATCTAACGATGGAGGGGTGGAAATGGATGATTGTGAATCCTGTCATGCTGGGTCGCTCACGCAGTTTTCTCTCTTTCGAGGAGTTGATAGACGAGGAGAGCACCAAGGGTGGAAAAATATGCAAAAAAGTCCCTTATCTAATCAAATCCAAGAACCGGCAGCTGACCTCCTATTCAAATGCAATTTCACCACCTGAATTTGGTCGGCAATTTCTTTGTTTCCATGAAGCCAATTTTAAAGATTGATCGATAAACATAGTTTTGGAGAAGTGCCAGACTCGCGAAGCCTTGACTTCCTTGACCATGCCTGTCTCTTGAAAAATTTGGAAGGAGCGTAATAGTAGGGTTTTCCAACACCATGCCAGCACCTCCAATATTTTTTCCGAAAAGGATAGTCCCCGGCCTATGCATCAAGCGATGGACACAACTATATTCCTCATCGCGAAGATTAATGATGATGCCAAAATTTGTGGGGAGTGGCTAGGGCTAATATTTGAGTAATGTAATGTCGGGAGAGTACACCTTTTTTGATGTCCTAGGGTGTATCCTATTCACTTGTCTTTAAAACCTTCTTATTTAATGAATATGACAAATCTTTTGAGTCGTTTAAAATTTTATTATTTCAAATGAAACAGAACAACGTCCCATGTTCAGATGTTTCCCGAGCTTTACCATAGATAATAAGATGACATTAAGCTAGACCCGCTAGAGTTGTTTGGATTTTTCCGAGATAGGGTTACGACCATTTTTCACCTTCCTATGTAACGAAGTTTGGTCTCCATATTGAACCAAGAAAGAAGAGGTACAACAAAATTTTAGAACACCTCATGAAGATGTAGCACTTTCGATTGCCCCAAACATAGCTATGACTATCAAAGTGTATGTGTCGCTCCTAGAGTACCCTCCCACATAGCCCAAACTTTGCGTATTTAATGTTTTTAAGTCAAATTAGGGGTTTGTATTATTCTGTTTAATGTTTGGTTAGACAATAAGTTGGTCCTGTGAAGTTCAGGATGGATGTGCCCTAACACGAAACTCGGAAAATAAAAAAACTATACAACACACCAATCTACCGTTGTTAGCATTAGTTTCTCTTTTTAATCTTGTTTTTGTAACCTTCGTTGTGCTAAGGAGTGGTCTCTCGATTGTATGTGTGATTGCTATAATGTAGTGTGGCGTAAGCCTGTTTCGAGATTGCCACTACCGATCAAGAGCCTATACTTTCCTGTCGTCCCATGCCACCGCGTGACGTGTCTGGCATGGATTGGTAGCCAGTAATCTCCTCTCTCAGGTGAAGATCTTTAATTTAACGTGAGATACTCGGCGACCTAGATCAGCATCCTAATTTCTACTCCCTCTATATCTAAATATAAGACGTTTTACTAGCATACAGATTTAGCTATCAAAATATTTATATTTAGTTACGGAGGGGGTAAATGATAAGAAAACACATCACTCGCTTTCGCTGAGAATTCTAATCGTACGTGGTGGAGGTAAGTATGCATGCTGATCTCCCTTTATGTACATAGTTTGAAGAGATTAAAGAATGCATGCGTGTGCTTGCTTCTGGATGCTGCCTTGCATATGCATATACCCAACCGCGACGACCATTCAAGATGGCCATGGCACTTGAATATGAAACTGACTAACCGTATTTATATACTTCTTCCTCTACTCTTCAAGATACAAACACACATGCACTGCATCAGTTCGTAACAAATACAGCTCGGTGCGCCTTTCTTAGTGTTTGGTGGGAACATTCCGCGTTAACTGAATGATTGCAGGCCAGCACCCCAATTTGCTCCAATTTGAATACTCTACAGTGCGTACCCGTCGCAGCTAAAATATCTTTTTTGTTTCAAGAATAATTTCCTTTTGTTTAGCGTTTACTGATCTGGGCATTGCTCCGAATCACTATCTATCAGTACGCGGTACCACTCACCAGTCTGTAGCCCGGCCGTCATTGTGTGAACTGTGAAGTGTGGTGCAGTACTCTTGCGGTCTTGCCAGTAGTGGACTTGACAGAGAAGCCCCACTTTCCAAGCTGAACTGTTGGCCATGGAGTAATTCCGGTCAGCGGCAGGGGGTCTTCGCACGTCTTCGTCCATGAACGCGATAGTTTCGTCGTGCACCTACCTACGGTGCTGACCAGTGACCGTGCATCAATTTTCCCAAAACATGAAGAAATCACCGTCGCCGTCGAGCTGAGTACGACCACCTGCATCAGCGAATGTTTTTGCTCTACTCCCGCTATGGAATCAACAATAGTTTTATACGGAGTATACTTGGCTTAACAATGGAAGACTCCACGGACAGCACAGGAACGCGATTGATGCTTGGTCACTCAGTTGGGCACTCACTGACTTGTGGCACTCCAAGGACGCGGTGTTCGTTGCCCAGTCGTCTCTCTAGTTAACGGAAGGGAGTCAAGTCGTCATAAACAAATTCCCATCTTTCCCAACCACTAATGGAAACGCCTTTTGATCTCGCAATCAGTCAGGTGTGGCATGAAGCTTCATCGTATGCATAGTTGCACACACATACACACATACTGAGTGACCAGCTCCCTATATATATCTCAAACGCCAGGTTCTATGTTCACTCCACAGGAAAACTTGCTTCTAGCTTTTCTCACCCCATCGGCCCATCCGAAGACTTCCGTCCATTAGCCTGAAACTGTATTCCACCGGCCTCCTGTTACTGTCAGAGTCACCATAGCCTCTCAAACCTCAACAAGGCATTCCGTGAAGAAACCAAAGATGAAGCAAAAGATCGTGATCAAGGTGGGGGAGATGACGTCGGACAAGTGCCGCTCCAAGGCCATGGCGCTGGTGGCGGTGACCGTAGGCGTGGACTCGGTGGCGCTAGCAGGGGACGGCAAGGACCAGGTGGCGGTCGTCGGCAACGGCATCGACTCCGTCAGGCTCACCACCAAGCTGCGCAAGAAGGTCGGCCACGTGCAGCTGCTGCAGGTCGGCGAAGTCAAGAAGGAGGAGGAGAAGAAGCCAGCCGAAGCCGCCGCCGCCGCTGCTTCCGTCGTGGAGTACACGTACCCGTTGCACTACTACCAGTACCCCACCGGCGCCTATGGTTACCAGCAGTACCACTGTTGGTAGACACACACAGCAAACTGATTTTCGTATAGAGTTCTCGGGTATTCTTTTTTGTCCTTCAATCGCTGTTTAGCTTTAGTAGGATTGCAAATGCCAAGCGTGGACTCTGTGTTCTGCTGGTTGGTGTCGAAGCTTCGTGATTACTTGATAGATTATCCATTTTCGGCTCAGTTGAGTATAGCGCTAAATGATATTTCTTGACAGAACAATGAGCATGTTTGGATGTGCTCGCTAACCTAGTAACCCTAGTGGTCTAGTGAGGAAGGTTGGGCCTTAGAGCAAGTTCAGCAGTTCCCTCAAACCCTCCCCTAAGGGGAAAGCTTAAAAATAACCGCTCAGCAGTTCACTCAACGCTCCCCCGATTTATAGGCGCCCCGGTTCTGCTCGCTCGTCTCCCCTACAAGTAGGTGAGGTGGAAGACTCCCCTATCCCAATATTAATGAGTTTTTTGACACTGAAATATGTCGATATCCGTGAGTTTTTTGTTTATTTTTTAGATTTTGGTGATGGAGAAGTTTTTGACACTACAAATTAGCAGGTAGCCGTTGGATTTTACATTTTAGTTATACAGTATTTTTAAAATATTAAAAAAATAGATTAAAATTTTTAAATAGGGGAGATGTTTTAGGGAAACTGCTGGAGTTGAACATATTTTAGGGGAGATTATTTTAGGAGCAGTCCCCTACATGGACATATAGTGGAAACATTTTAGGAGAACTGCTGCACTTGCTCTTACATATCACCTTGAGGACCAAATGCTCCACCTTCTAAAGATTTTTTCGATAAAAAGAGTTTTATTACTTAATTCACCTTCTAAAAGATATTTGAGGAAAACTGGCGCTAGCGCAGTCGCCGTACATGACTGCTTAAGGCTCCGCTTGGTGCGTCGTATATTAGGCAAGACGATCGGGAGGAATTATGGACCACTGGACCTCCAACTAAAATAACGAAGCATTTCCAGAAAAACCCTACTTAGTAATCTGTACCGGCTAACCAATCAAGGCCTAAGGGTGACGTAAACACGCCGTACTTTCATACCTTTGCAGATAGTAGATGTCACCATTTAAAAAAAATACTCCGTCCGTTTTTTGATATAAAGTGTATATTTTTTTGAAAAAAAAAATCCATAGTATAAGTTCTATTTGTTATTTACGGATAATTTGACCCATAAAAAATGAGACCAAGTCTCAAAAAAGATACTTAACAATTCATTTTGTGGCTATTAAGAACTCATCTCTCGCCATTTTTTTGTAATAAAAAATATGTCCACTATGTACAAAATATCATTGTCTTAATATTCTGGTAGAAAATTATACATCCTACATTCAGTAACGAAGGGAGTAGTAAATGTTGTAAATGCAATATCTCCCGTTTAAACATGCATGCTGGACCGGTTTCTTGAAAAATAGCAATTAAACAACACATTTACTAGTTTTACATGGTTCTTTTCTGCTTCTGATTACCCCTGCCTCCTTCCCCTAGTGGAGAAAGTCTGGCCTCAAGACAGTGTGTCAGTGAGGTGCTCAAGGAAACTAAGACATCCACGGCTCGGGACCATATGGGCTGTCGGTTGCCTTGTTGGTGATGCAAAATAGGATCTAGATATCATAACGCCTCAAACGAAGGGGCGAAAAACTTGCGGAAACTGCCCCCGATGCAACAAGCTTCAATAGTCAGCGGCCCACATTCTCTTCAAATGTCATTTCATCACCCGGATTTGGTTGGCTATTCTTTCTTGGTGTGGTTTCCATGACAGAGTTTTTTTTTAATAATATGTTTTTTTATTACAAATTCGCCGGTTAGTACGCTAGCTAGTGGTTTTCGAAATTTAGAGCGTTGTCGCCCCAGAACGGGCCGAATGCTGTTTCAAAATTTAGAGCGTTGTCGCCCCAGAGCGGGCCGAAAGCTTCAGCTTTCGGCTTGGGCCAGGCCGAAAGCCCACTTTCGTTCTAGGAAGAGACGAAAGACTCATTCGGCACGGAAGAAGACGAGGGCTGCATGCAGCATGACGGGCCATGTCAGGTGAGCCTCTTTCGGCTCGGGCAGAACCAAAAGTTGCCTGCTTTCGGCCCAGGCAGAACCGAAAGTAGGCAACCCTACCCCTGCAACCTGTTACTCCCACGCCGCTGTTTCCCGGCCGTTTCTCCCGCCAGCCGTTCCCGCCTATTTCTCCCGCCACCGTTTCCCGCCTGTTTCTCCCGCCACCATTTCCCGCCTGTTTCTCCCGCCACCATTTCCCGCGACCGTTTTCACCTCAGTTGTCCTATAAAAACCACTCTAGGCTAAGCAGGGTACTCTCAAAGAGCGCCATCATGGTGTGTATTGTACCTTGTGAGAAGTGTGTGTCCGGCTTTCATATAGCCGCATCCGAGCATCTGGCTAAGATTATCACCTATTTGAAGGTAGATGGTAGGGAAGTTTCACTTGAAGAAATTATTGGTAGTGAGAGACATCTCGCTTTGCTTGGGGCGAGGCTATGCCGAGATAGGTTTCCGTATAGGACCACGGAACAAATCCGTGCTGAAATCTTGAGGCTTGCAGATAAGTTCGATAGGCATGTTACCAATGAGCCAATTCATCGAACTCAAGACACACGTGAGAGTTACGGTCATTCCTTTCTCTGGGTATACTCCAGCGATGATGACGACGATTTCATGCCGTCGTCAAAGGAAAGGGGGTTGAAGCACTGCGTAAGGGCAAGGAGAAGAAGGCAGAAACATCGAGCAAGGGTGCGGGAAAGAAGCCTGAATCATCGTCGAAGGGCAAGGGTGCTAAATCCGCGGATGGTGCAGGCTGCATTGATGGGAGATAGGTAGAATCTTAATTTGAGTTATGTTGTATCTTTCTTTGAGTATCGATTAATTAGTAGTTGTACCTTCATTTCCTATTGTTGTGTGGTGTGATCGGTATGTACTCGAGGTTTGTTGTATCTTATCTTACGTACCAATGTATACCGGTTACAGACATAACAAATATTGCTACATAGGTAGAAATAAGTCAGTACATAACGATACATAATGTGTACTACATAATGATACATAGGTAGAAATATGTCTAGTACACCATATAGATAGAAATAGATCGTACATAAAAGTATCGCTACTCGTCTGCCTAAGGACGGTTGCGATGTCTTCTCTGGCGAGGTCCGGAGGGTGACAAGCGTGTCAGAGCGCGGTGTTGTCGCATCCCACGGCCTTGAAGCGGCAACTCCTCGCCCTCCTGGTCAAACTGGGTTTCCTGTGTTTCGGGCGGTGGGGTATAGTACATCGGATGCTCCTGGTCAAACTGGGGAGAGTTGTACGCGGAACCACCTCCACCTGTAGATGATAGTTTGTTAGTATTTGATATTTATGAACGAGCATAATATGTTACAAAAATAAAACATACTTACCGAGCATTGGCTGACTCATAGGAGGGAAAGGCCCTCTCCAAGTCATATGTCCATAAGACGGCTGCCCAAAACCTTGATCACGTGGCATGCCCCACTGATGCATACCGGGCTGCTGCATCATCATACCAGGGGGCATGACCCACGAGGAAGTACCGGGCTGGGTAGGAATTGGCTGTGAAGGACCCGGCTCGAAATACTCTGGCTGGTGCGATGATGAACCGACCTCCAACGTAGGTCGTGTGCCCATATGCTGGTGGGCTGTAAAACGAGGTCTCGGGTCATGCCGATGTGTGTTCTGCTGGGTAGGTGATACATGTGTATCCGTAGTGTGTGTAGAGTGGCGTGCAGAACGCGGAGCTGGCTGGCGTGGAACAACATCGGTAGCCCCAGAACAGGTAAGCACACTGTACGCCCGACGAAGCATGTCCTCTAGTCGTCTGAACCATGGCACACACTCAGGTGGCGGCTTGTACGTACTCACATCATTCTGAATCTCAGCTATCAGTTCAGCCTGTGTAATAACGAAAAATATTAGATATTTATATTATGACATAGAATATTCAGTGGATGATCATATTTTCCGTATGTACCGCAGAGTACCGCGGCCCTCCGATGCCGTGTAGTGGGTACATGTCGGTGACAGTAGCTGGCTGCATCTGATCAGGCTGTGCCGACGGAAGTAACCTTGTGCGAGTGACTTGTCTGTATGCCTGTAGATATTGCTCAAAATCAGTACGCACAAAAACCTCATTTACCGGCCACATATTTTCAATCACGGTCGCAGTCGCCCATTCAGCCATGTACGGCTGCACCTTAGGCAGCCAAGTTACAAGTGGTATGTCTTCTTGGCGACTTAACCTGCAGTATAAATACGTGTCGATTAATTTAAAACTAGTAGATGTAGCGTGCAGTATAAATACATATAGATTAATTTAAGCAAGAAGAGTTACCTGTGCACGTGGAAAGGGAGGTGAGGTCGCCTCGGAGGCTCCGGCAGTTGGCGTGCTCCGAATTGTCTCATGATCCGGTGTTGTGACATCTCCTCTACCGATACGTCGTACACAATACGAGCTCGTGTGAACCAGTACCTTTGATCTCTCGTGCACAGTAGAGAAATCCCCCCGGAAATCTAGTCTGCCTTGCGACGAGGTTGTATGGTTCCCATATAACCTGTTGGTCCTGAAGCTCATCGAACCACTCAGTGAATGATCCATAACAGTTCCTCACTTGGTCACCCTTGAATCGTCGCTGTATGTAAATATAATAGACTAGTTAGTTCACCGAAAAATAACATAGTACATAACCGAATATAATAGACTGTTTACCTCTCGTTCTGCCCACGTGCTGCCGAACGTAGACGCATCGACCTCGGTATGATCCATGAGTCTGTAGTCCCAAGGAATGTGCGCGTCGACGCCAGGTCTGCCAACAGGGAACCTCTCCCAAGACCAAAGGTGCAGAAGAAGCGGGCATCCAAGTAGCAAAGAGGTTTCCTTACTCTTCACGCACGCGTTGCACATGGCTCTGTACGTAGCGGCTAAGACTGCAGACCCGAAACTACGGGGCGTGATGTCCTCCTCCATCTGCGCCTCCGCAATCTCTTGCGCCACAGGTATCCATCGCGCAGTAATTGTGTCCTGGTGAGTCTCAGTGAACATCACCTTGCCAAATAGCCACAACAGATAAGCCTCCAGACTTCTAGTAATCTGCGTCTGATTCAGAACCACCTCAGGGTATCCTAATTTATGAAGCTGCAATGAAAGGCAAATTAAGTTAGTACGGACACATTCAACAATAAGAAGTAAGCAATACAAATTTACTTAGTTAGGACATACAAAATTTAGTTTACCTTAAAATTGGTGAGCCACGCGAGTCTCACACCATGCGAACTGTACACCAACTCAGGATTATCTGGACGCACGCCGGCGAACCGTGCTTGCATGTTGTCACACCAACCGACTGGAGTCTCAGACGGCCCAATCACCTCGCCAGCTAACGGGAGTCCCAACAAATATGACACGTCCTGAAGAGTAGGTGCCATCTCCCCCCACGGGAAGTGGAACGTGTGGGTCTCGGGCCTCCATCGATCAACTAGGCAGCTCACAAGTGACTTGTCCACGCCGAACCGACTACTAGCACTCTGGTAGAGGTGTTGGGCCTCTTGGCCGACTTCCTCTGGCTGAATCTGAACCTCTATCTCATCACTCATCTCGACCAAACGAGCAAGTGGTAATAGACCTGACCAAGTCAACCTGCACAGACAAAGTTAAATCAGTGAGATAAATTAAACACATTTATGTAATACATAGTTAAACACAGTTGTAAAGTTTCATGTACCGATCAATCCAAGCGGGGTGCAGCGGCCAATTAGCTCCTGCAGTCCGCGTACGTAACCGGGGAGGCTGACTACCTGACTCCCAGATCCTAGCCCGATGCTTGGCATCAATCGTGTCATCAAGCAAGGCGCGTCGAGCCATCTGCATATTACAATAAATCATGGTATCTAGCGCAAATTACAAATAAAACAATTAGTCCACTCGACATATTACAAATAAAAAACATAGTCCACGCGACATATTATTCGTAATACAAATAAAAACATAGTCCACATAGATCCTAGCCCAATGCTAGCCACGTTGTGCTCGTCCTCTTCTGCCTCTGTTTCCTCGTCCGTGTGGAGGAACTGCTCTCCCTCGCTGGTTTGAAGGACCACCTCCGTGGTTGTATTCAGGACAATGCTTCTCTCTATGGCCATACATAGTGCAAAGCAAGCATTGGTAAGTGCTTCCACCTGCTTCAGCCTCATCCATATCATTCCGGATGCGTCGCGACTGTCGTCTTCGTCTGGTTGTCCTTTTGTCGGCTGGATGAGGAATGTATATTCGCGTTGCCGGATCAACCTTGTTGAAGTTATCGACAACTCTATATCCTGCCATCTCCCCGGTCCAGGTATGCAACACTGCCTCTTTCATGTAGTACGGTGAGATGAAGTAGTATGGTTCATACCCATCTGCCACATACTGCCAACACATGTGAGCATGGGAGATGAAGTAGGCTTGGCTTGTTGCATGTACAATAACAAGTTGGCGGTGCGTCATCAGTAATTGTAACCTCGTGGGTTCTCCTCTCATTAGCAGCACCAAATCTCGCAATCGGCAAGCGCACCTCATACCTTGCTTCTTCGTTACCAATTCTAATGACGCCATGCAAACGTGCCTTCATTTTCTTCTTCTCCATGTATAGTCTGATCTTCCTGCAATATGGTGTGTTGGGGTAATGTTCAATATGTTCCACGGCTTCTTGACGTCTGTCTCTGAAATATGTCATTCTTCCGTGCATAATCCCCTCGACTAATGCTGTGAGTGGCAAACCCCTGTTACCTCTGAGTACGAAGTTGTATACCTTAGCAAGTTTGGTTGTCATGATGTCATATCCTGCTCCATGTGTATCATGCAACAAAGACCATTTGACGGGAGGCTCTTTTTTCTATCAACTCTACAAAATTCCGTATTCGAGTTCCTTTCTTTCTCTTTGTTCCAGGTGGGTCAATTCCAGGTAAGTCACACAATCCAACAGGATCCCCTTCATCTGTCTGCGACGCAGAAGCCTGCGAAGCCTGAGCCGCTGCCACCTGAGCAGCGACAGTTGTTGCCTGTGCAGCTCTTCTTTCCTTCACTTTTTTGTTCGTGAATTCAGTTAGTCTTTCCCACATAAAATTATACTTTCTTCCCTGATTCATATTGCAGAGTCTTTTGAACAGATTCATCAGCCTCTTACTCTTAAAACATGAGTAAAAATTTGCAGCGAGATGACGCATACACCATTGGCTATGCAGGTCAGTCCAGGGATGAGTTTCGTCCTCACCAGGTTCCTGTAGTGCCTTGATTGCCTTCAATATGCCTGGATGTCTGTCATGAAGTATGCACACATTTGGCCGATCCTTCACGACTCCCTCTTTTAATTGCCTGAGAAAGTATAACCAGCTTTCATAATTCTCCCCCTCAACAAAGGCAAAGGCGATTGGAACGATCTGTTGGTTACCGTCGACACCAATCGCGGTTAATATCTGCCCCTTATACATGCCTGTCAGAAATGTGCCATCGATGCAGAGCACTAGGCGACAATGTCTGAATGACTCGATGCATACTGGGAACGAGAAGAACATCCTGCAAAATACAGTATAATTTGGCTCCTCCGGAATCTGAATTACTTGCAAAGATACATGGGTGCCGGGATTCCTCTCGCTCAATGTGGTAATTTGACGGACAACATTATCATATGCATCATAAAATGTCCCAAACCTCTCCTCCAGAGCCTTCTGTTTTGCTCTCCACGCCTTTCCATACTTAATGATTGTTTTCCATCTAGCCTTAACTGTCAACTGAATGCTCCTTGCCACCATGTCTTTTGTCTGCACTATCTCATCATACAAGAGGCGTGCAATGAGAGTTGAAGTCAGATTTGGATGGTCACTCATTGTACTCGATATTTCACAAGTGTGTGGCTCGAAGCCGGATACCACCCACATCCCGTCATACTTGGGTAAGTGACCATGCACCCTTTCTGGACAGTTAATATCAACACAACTCATAGTCAAATATTGACTGTTTGAGACTTCAGTGCGACAAACCCTTTGCGTGGACAAAGCCCACTTAATCACGGCTTCCCGAAGCTGCTGCTTTGTGCTGTATAGAGCACCGATTTGAATATTATTCATGTGATACTCCCATGACGAAGAGGGTTTGTCGTGCACGACTGTCATGTTTGACTTGTCCACATTCCAAGAGTCGGGAATAGGCACATCATCAACATCCTCCTCCTCATCCTCTTCATTATCAGAATCAAGATCCTCTGCAAGGCCATCCTCATCTTAATTCAACATCTCTTGTTGTAATGTTCCTGAATGCTCATCCCCATCTGCCTCCCCTACTTCCGTTGATCCGGCCGACTGACTACTAAGTGTTGGTTCATAATTTTCAGAAATATCTGCCACAGAACCAAACAAATCAACATTTTCTGATCCAGTATGCTCACTACTCTGTCCATGCTCCGGACCCTCGCCACCGTGTTCCATATTGTTCTGCTTCAGATAAAACATCAGCAAGATTGATGGTTGTGTACCTCGACGTTGGCATGATGCCAGCCAAGATGTCCACTGACTTGTCCGATCCAGCGGTAAAAACTCCCGAAAAATATTTGTACGGGATTTGCTCCATATTGACTGAATCTTAACTGTCCAGCTATTAGGATCAAACCCGAAATTTATTGTGAAATACTGCTGAATGACAGCTATTCTCAAATTCATTGGGTCCGTAAGCTGAATCGACATATTACCAAATTCACTCAAATCAACACCTGACTCATTTACACCGACATTACCGGCGCCATAGTGCACGACAATATCAACCACTTCCATGACCTAAACAAATTTATTTATGACCGGACATTATTACGAGCACTTAATAATATTACTATATCTAGCTAACCAAATATAATATTACTACCACCGGTAAAATGTCTAGACTATCACTAATATTAACGTATCCATCTAATAAATTATTTAGACAATATACTAATAGAATATAACGAAAAATATCTACACTATTTACGCTAGCTCACAAACTATTATTACACTAAACATAAATCATCTAGTGACTAATTAGGGTTTACCCTTGACGCGTGTGGATCCCGTCGGCACAGCTCTCCGGATTCAATCTACCGCCTCCAATCTCCACCACAGCACCACCTTCTCAAACATCAGTGCACAACACCACTATCCTCCACCATTCTTGACCACCATTGCTCCCAATCCTCCACCTCCACCCCTCAAAACGAGTCCAAAAAAACCTAACCCATCAACAGATGTTGGATGCCCCAGCACTCCTCTCTTCTTTTTTAGCTATCTAATCACTTGCAGCAATTTATTTTTGACTTGAATCAGCTGCTCATTTGGTGGAGATGAAGAACAGAGGAAGAACACGAACAGGAGAGGAAGGAAGGGGAAAGTGAGCACGTCGCCCGGGGAGGAGCGGGCGGAGATTCTTATCTGCGTGCTTTTGTTCCGCTCGAGGCCGAAAGGGCTCTTTCGCTCCGGCCGAGGCCGAAAGTAGACTTTCGCTCTGCTCGGGGCCGAAAGAGGCGGGACCTCGCCTGCCACCTGCGATGCGCATGCATCTCTCGTCAGCTAGCACGCCGACAAAGGCCTTTCGGCTCGGAGGATATCGAAAGCCAGCTTTCGGCCCGCTCTGGGGCGACAGCGCGCTAAATTTCGAAAACCACTGGCTAGCGTACGAACTGGCGAATTTGTAATAAAAAACATATTATTAAAAAAAACTTGCGGAAACTGCCCCCGATGCAACAAACTTCAATAGTCTGCGGCCCACATTCTCTTCAAATGTCATTTCATCACCCGGATTTGGTTGGCTATTCTTTCTTGGTGTGGCTTCCATGACATCTCTCCCTCACTTTGGGTCAAAGAAGGTAATATCAAAGATTGGTTCTACAATTAGTTTTGGAAAAGGGCACTACTGGAAAAAGGACTTTACGTCCAGACTATCAGTCCCGGCCAGGTTTGCGGCCGGTACTAGTGTGACATCAGTACCGGTCCGAATAGCGAAAGGCGAGGAGGGCAGCAGTACCGGTTCGTAGTGACCTTTAGTACCGGTTGGAGACACCAATCGGTACTAAAGGTTTTGGAAATCAGTTGCTGTAGGACAAGCACCTTTAGTACCGGCTGGTGTCTCCAACCGGTACTGAATTGGTCACTGTACTTAGAGCTTCTTCCACCCCCGAGTCACACACTCCATTTTTCAGCTCGAGTACACACTCCATTTTTTCTCTCTTACCTCTCCCAAGAGCTCTAGTTCACCACATTTTTCTCCAACATTTGTCTAGATTGGTGGCACATCTATCTACACAAGGGTTAGCACCTTCACCTACTCCTCCGGCGTTTCAAGTTCACCTCATTTGCTTGCTAGTTTAGCTCATTTGTTTTTTGTAGTGCTAGCAAGGTGTTTGATGAAATGCTTAACTTAGTCATTTCATTTGTTTTATATGCATTCGGAGCTTAAATTAAAATATGATTTGTGGTTTTTTTAGTGTTGTTTCGTCCACTTTCTCACCGTCGTCGATCTCCCGCGTCGTCCCATCACCGACACCACCTCGGTGAGCCTCTTGTTTTTTTATTTTGTTTTAAAAATTCTTAGTTATAGAATTATTACATGTATAATTTCTTATTTGTTTTTTTTTGTTATATATAGTATCATGGTTTTGACATCTGTCCACACCGGCTCTCGCCCGTTCTATTATTCGGATGTGGAGGTAGTTGAGCCAGAAATTCCAACCGACCCTATTGTCGAGTTTTTTGTAAAAGAAAACAATGATTTGAAAGAAAAATTGAAAATAAGTGAAGATCTTCGTCTCGAAGAGAAGATGAAATGGGAGTTTAAGATCGCCGACGTCGTCGATGATAACAAGATCAAGATGGAGGCAATGCGCTTCGATCACGAGATCAAGATCAAGATGAATGCAATGCGCTTGAAGATTAAAAAGTTTAGAAAATATGTCATTAGTCAAGAGGCTTGGTATCATTATGTTGTTGGTTCAATAGTTACCTTAGTTGCGATTTTGATCGCATTTGTTGTTGGATTTAAGTTCTTAAACTAGTTGTATGTTAGTTTCAATTAATGAATGTTTATGAGAACTAAGTATTAGATTTCTTTAAATATGGTGAACTTGTATTAATGCATTGGTCAATTATCTCTCTGTTAATGATATATATAGCTATTGTGTATTTGTTTTAGATATATTTACATAATGTAGATGAATCGAGAATGGATGTACATTGACCGACGCTCTCTGGAGTTCATGGTCGGCGTGCAGGATTTTATCCGTGTTGCTGAGGCAAATAAGCGGGATAACTTTATGTACTGTCCATGTTCTGCTTGTAAGAATATCAAGGGTTACTCCAAATCAAAAACCATTCACATCCACCTGTTTGAGTCCGGTTTCATGTCCGGCTATAATTGTTGGACCAAATACGGAGAAACATGAGTCATAATGAAAGACAATGAAGAAGAAGAGAAACCTATCCCGAGTTTCCTGAATACGACGGTACTACAATGGGGGGACCTGGGGTAGACGCGCCTGACGAAGAGGCGCCAGATAAGCCCGCTGATGATCTTGCTCGGGCCATTGCTGATGCACAGAGAAACAACATAAATCAGAGGGAGTGGTTGAAGTTGGAGCGCATGTTAGAGGATCACAAAGGAAAATTGTACCAAGGTGTCGAAGATGACCAGAAATAGTTGGGTACCACGCTGGATTTGTTGCAATGGAAGGCTGAGAATGGTGTATCGGACAAGGGGTTTGAAAAGTTGCTGAAAAAAATAAAGAAGATGCTTCCAAAGGATGACGAATTGCCCGATAGTACATACGAGGCAAAGAAAATCGTCTGCCCTCTAGGATTAGAGGTGCAGAAGATACATGCATGCATTAATCACTGCATACTCTACCGCGGTGAGCGGTACGAGAATCTGAATGCATGCCCGGTTTGCGGTGCAGTGCGGTATAAGATTAGGCGAGATGACCCCGGTGAAATTGAGGGCGAGCGCCCCAGAAAGAGGGTTCCTGCCAAGGTGATGTGGCATGCTCCTATAATACCACGGTTGAAACGTTTGTTCAGCAACATAGAGCATGCCAAGATGTTGCGATGGCACAAAGAGGACTGTAAGAAGGACGCGATGTTCAGACACCCCGCTGATGGGTCACAGTGGAGAAAAATCGAGAGAGAGTTCCCGGACTTTGCAGATGACGCAAGGAACTTAAGGTTTGGTCTAAGTACGGATGACTTCAATCCTTTTGGGGAGCAGAGCAGCAGTCATAGCTCATGGCATGTGACTCTATGTATTTACAACCTTCTTCCTTGGTTGTGTATGAAACAAAAGTTCATTATGATGCCAGTGCTCATCCAAGGTCCGAAGCAACCTGGCAGCGAGCTTGATGTGTATCTCAGGCCATTCGTTGATGAACTTTTAGAGTTGTGGCCGGAAGAAGGTGTACGTGTGTGGGATGAGCACAAACAGGAGGATTTTGACCTTCGAGGGTTGCTTTTCGTAACGATCAATGATTGGCCTGCTCTTAGTAACATCTCAGGACAGACAACTAAGGGATACCATGCATGCACACACTGTTTGGATGATACTGAATGTATATAATTGGATAAATGTAAGAAGTGTGTATACCTGGGGCATCGTCGATTTCTTCCGGTCAGGCATAACGTACGGAAGAAATGCAAGCATTTCAAAGGTGAGACAGATCACCGTAGGAGGCCTATGGAACACACCGGTGATCAAATATTTGATATGGTCAAGAATTTAAAAGTAATATTTGGAAAGGGTCCTGGAGGACTACAGGTTCCAAATGACGCTAACGGACACGCACCCATGTGGAAAAAGAAATCTATATTTTGGGAGCTACCATATTGGAAAGTCCTGGAGGTCCGATCTGCAATCGACGTGATGCATGTGACAAAGAATATTTGCGTGAGAACCAGAAACGTTTGAAAGAACGAGACGACCTGCTTCCAGAACACTATGAAGGTCCTGCCAGCTATGCTCTAACCAAACAGGAGAAATCGATATTTTTTGAATGTCTGAGCAGTATCAAGGTCCCGTCTGTCTTCTCGTCGATTATAAAGGGAATAATAAATGTGTAAAAGCAAACATTTCAAAACCTAAAGTCCCATGACTGCCACGTGATTATGACGCAATTGATTCCGATTGCATTGAGGGGACTTTTGCCGGAAAATGTTCGAGTACCCATTGTGAAGCTTTGTGCATTTCTCAATGCAATATCTCAGAAGGTAATCGATCCAACGATCCTACCAAGGTTGCAGACTGATGTGGTCCAGTGTCTTGTCAGTTTTGAGTTGGTGTTCCCGCCGTCCTTCTTCGATGTTATGACGCATGTGTTGGTTCACCTAGTCGAAGAGATTCAAATTCTCGGTCCCGTATTTCTACACAATATGTTCCCATTTGAGACGTTCATGAGAGTCTTAAAGAAATATGTTCATAACTGTGCTAGGCCTGAAGGAAGCATCTCCAAGGGCTATGGAACCGAGGAGGTCATTGAGTTTTGTGTTGACTTTATTCCTGACATTAATCCAATTGGTGTTCCTCAGTCGCGACACGAGGGGAGACTGAGTGGCAAAGGCACTTTAGGGGAAAAATATTAGTATGTAGGGACGAACCTTCTTTAAGTGAAGCACACTACACAGTTTTACAAAATTCCTCGTTGGCAGCTCCGTATATCAAGGAACACATGAATATTTTACGATATCGGAACCAAGTGGAGGATGAGTTCTGGATTAAAGATCAACACAAGGAAACATTCAGCGGTTGGTTGCAAACACATCTCATGGAGAACACCAAAGTTGATGTTGAGTTGTACTTGTTGGCCAGGACACCATCTTCAACTATAGTCACTTTCGAAGGGTTCGAGATAAATGAGAATACATTTTACACGATCGCTCAAGATAAAAAGAGCACCAACCAAAATAGTGGTGTCCGCTTTGATGCAATAAACAACAATGGGCAAAAGGACATATTTTATGATTACATAGAGCAGATATGGGAACTTGAGTATGGACCTGATTTGAAGGTCCCTTTGTTTCGGTGCAAATGGGTGAAGCTGAATGCAGGCGGGGTCAAGGTAGACCCGATGTACGAAATGACGACGGTGGATCTGAACAATATTGATTACAAAGATGAACCGTTCGTCCTAGCAAATGATGTAGCTCAAGTTTTCTACGTGAAAGACATGTCTACCAAACCCAAAAAGAGAAAAAAACATGGAAGCGAATACATCAGACGAGCCAAAATGCCACATAGTTCTTTCAGGAAAAAGAAACATCGTGGGGGTGGAGGACAAGACAGACATGTCAGAAGATTATGATAAGTTTGTTGAAATTCCGCCCTTCAAAGTTAACACTGACCCAAGCATCACGTTAAATAATGAGGATTCCCCGTGGTTCCGACCCAATGTTAAGCAATCGAAGAAAAAGAGGAATAATATATATAACATATGAATATTGGTGATGTGTAATATTGTATTAAACATAACACTACTTTGCTGATGTTAAATATTGGTGATGTGTAATATGTGTACTAGTTTCCATGAAAATGAAATGGGTACCATTTTGCATCATATTTTTGTTACTTTTTCATAAAAAATGTCATTTTTTGCACTCATAAAATGGAAAATGATATTTATAAAAAATATTTAATTGGCCAAAACGGTCGTTATGAAATTATTAGAAACTAAGTTTAATTGGTTTGAACAATTAATTCTATACATATGAAAAAACAGAAAAGAGAAAAGAGAAAAGAAAAGAAAAGACCTTCAGTATTGGTTGCATCCACCAACCGGTACTGCAGGTTTTTGTTTTTCGCCAGTTATTAGTTTGGCGATTCGTCAAATCTTTAGTACCGGTTGCATACACCAACCGGTACCGAAGATGCTTTAGTACCGGTCGAGGGCACGGACCGGTACTAAAGGTGGGTGCTTATATGCCTCCTTGCCCAGATTGGCAGTTCACTCTCACAGACACCATCGACAGAGAGGTTGTGCTGCTCCCCGCTGCCGTGTCGCCCCGCAACGCCGCTGTCGATTCCAACTGCGCCGCCATCGTGAGAGGTGACGTCGTGCCGCTCTTCGACTGCGTGCGCCTTCCCGACGTGCCGTTCTCCGACTCCATGCGCGCCTTCCCGACGGGCCGCGGCTGTTTTTTTCGACTTGATCCCTACGCCGCTCCCCGACGCCATCACCGGAGACGACGTGCTGTGTTGCTCCCCGACGTCGTCCTCGTCTCCTCCAACTCTATCGAGGGTGAGATCCCCTTCACTCTTCCCTCCTCTCCGGCGCCACCGTAGCTAGGGTTAGAAAAACCGCCGCCGGAGCATCGCCGAACGCAGCCGTTGCGCCCTCCTCCGGTGACCAGTCTAGGGCGGTGCCACCGTCCATTACGGTTGGGGGCGGGTCACCGGCTCCGATTTGGTGTGCAATCGAGGAAAACAAGCAGGCAGGGGAGGAGAGCGCCATTGCTGACATCAGTGTTTTTTTTCCAGAAAATGCCATTGTTTTAGTAGTATTTAGGAGTATTTAGTGTGTGCATTTAGAGGTTTAAATAGAATTTAGCTACTGTTAGGAAAATTTAGTTATATTTGCTAGTTAGACTTGCTAGGAAGTTGTAGTTAGACTTTATATATATTGTTATTTATATGAAATGATATTGTTATTTTTTATTGAATATATGGAAATGCAATGTTTTATGTACATGTTTTGTATATATGCTACGATTTTTGTATATATGTTAAATTTGAGAATGTTAAGTTTGTACCGTGCACATGTTTTGTATATATGGCACTAAATTGTTGTATCTTTTTTTGTATTAGCTAAGCTATGGACGGCAGAGTTGGTAAAGAGGAATTGTTCATCTTTATCAGACAAAGTGATCATGAAGATGATGGCTCGCAATATCTTAACATGTCCGGCGCTGGAATGGATGAGGATAGAATGGAGGAGGATGACGACATTTTTAACATAGAAGATATTCCCTTCGGACCGAACATTTTTAACGCCGATGAGATTGTATCGACGACTACCGTCGAGGTATACATAGCCTCTGGTGATAAATGATTTGAGATATGTATACGTATACAGAGATTAACAAAATATTTCTTCTTTTAGCCCTCCGGATCGGGACCGAGCCATTTTGGTAAATCAGCTGGTAAAATAAACGAGGCCCGGCCAAAAAGTTGAAAGATGAAAGGTTTGATATCGAAGAAATCTGCCCTGAAACGGGTGCACCGATTGCCCCCGAGCAGCACGCACGTAAATATGTCAGTCAGTGCGGAGTTATTGTTCAGGACACCATCCCGATCACCATCCGAGAATGGCACAAGCTGAAGTCTGGAGGATCAGTTAGTTTTGTTGACAATCGTGTCAAGAAGGAACTTCTGAAGTCGCTATATGCGCATTTCCACCTACCGGTAGGCCTCTCAAATGCCAAGAAAAAGAAAGTCTTCATATGGACTCTTCAGAAAATGGCCGAACAATTCATGAACACAAGAAAAGGTTATACCGAGATTATATCAAGGTGGGCAAAACTCCAGATTTTACTGACCGGCAGTACGTGAACATAAAAGAACAGTGGGAAGATTTGAAGGCCTATAGGGAATCAGAAGCTCCTCTAGAAAAATCGAGGAAAAATAAGTTAAACACGGACAAAAAGATATATCACCAACGTTTGGGGCCCGGTGGTTACAGGACAGCCGTTCCTTTGTGGGAAGCAAGAGACGCCAAGTTAATGGAAAACATGGTCACTCCATCTACATCGAGACATCCCACAAGGGTCAGAAATTGAGTGTACGCCTTAGGGCTGGAGCCCAACCCAGAAACAGGGAGTCTTGTCTTGAGGCCAAAAGTTAAACGAGGCCGCACAGAAGAAATTGATAATGAAGCAGCAACCAAAGCAGCCGAAGAAAGAGAAGCAGCCAAAGCAGCCAACGAAAGAGAAACAATTTTCAACGTTGTCAAAGACCTTGATGAAGCGGTAGCTTCCGTTCAAGAGGGAAGCTTCAATCCCGATAGAGAGCACGACGAGTTGACACTCGTCCTCGGGAATGACAAAAACACCGGACGAGTACGAGGCGTGGGTGTCGTCCCTTGGAAGGTTGGGTTCGACAAGTACAAGAACTGTTACATGAGCCGCGATAGGAAGAAGAAACAGGAGGCCGACAAGTATGTCAGATTGGAAAACATGATAGTAGAGCTGCAGCAGAAGAATGCACAGAGGGACGAAAGGTCATCTTAGCCGCCGGAGGACCAACTGGATATGGCATCTCAGCGGAGAAGCAACGTGGCTTCCACGCCGTATATTCAGGCCGATGACACAATGTACCCCGTGGATCAGATTAAGGTTCAGACGATGTGTGAGCTCCACACCAAAATGAAGAACCTATCCATGAAGGTGGCCGCCGGCACTGCTTTGGAGAATACACCCGGAGTAACCTTCCATGACCGTCCGATTCTAGCTGGCTACGCTCGAGTCAGTGTGGATGAAATTGTTAAGGGATATGAGGAACTAGAGCTTGACATTGCTGCAACAGAAGGGGAGATGAAACTGGGAGAAGTGTTTCGTGGAATCATTTTATGGAGAAAGGAACTCATCGTTTTTTCCAGAATCGACGCGTAGGCCACCAACCCCCCGAGTAGCAATCAACCTACAAGTCCACACTTTGATAATATGGAGAGGGAACCCAGCGCGACTCCATCTCCCCGGTGCACGAGTCCAACCCACCGGGAGTCCACCCCGGAGCGTGCAAAGAGTCCGCCTCAGCATGAGTCCACGTCAGGGCGTGCTAAGAGTCCCCCTATGCATGAGTCCACGCCGGAGCGTGCGAAGAGTCCGCCCACCAGCAGTAGGTCCTTCTCAATGAGGTAGAGGATGCTTGCCGGTGCGCCGAGTGGTGCTCCAAAGGACAACTTCAAGTACATGCCTTCGTTGAAGCCTCCTCTGGTGTTAACTTGGGAACGCACAGTTGAGGAAAATGCTCCAGCGTTAAAAGCTGAGATGGACGCACGGGCCGCTGCAAGCGCTGCAAAGAAAGCCCCCCCCCCCCCCCCGCCAAAGCAGGTACTAAACCCTAAGGGTGTTAAACACATTCTAGACATGGTGTATGATCCTAACCTTAGAACTTTGGATGATAACTATGCACGCTCTATCTCGAAGAGTTATAACCAAGAAGAGGAGAATAAAGAAGCGGCAAGCTGCAAAGAGAAACAAGGGGAAGCAGGTTTCCCAGCTCGGAGAACAGAAAGCACAGTCCCTCGCCCCGCTGAAGGTACAGACAGACAAGGGTTCCAACATTGACAAAAATATTGGTGCTGTCGGGGACTACTTGGACGATGATGCATTTGACGCAGTGTTCCCCGAGACGCATGAGATAGCACGACAATTTGTCTAAGGGGAAGATCTTGTCCCTCCTGATGAGATAGTGCGTCTAGCTTATCAAATGCGGAAATTGCATGTCTGGTACAAGAAAAGCACCAAAAATGGCCTATTAGTGTTTTACGTGACATACCGGGCCGACCAATTCTTCATCAACAACGAGATATGTGTCGAATTTGAAGAATTATGGCAGTTATACAACCGGCGTGCTCTCAACACAACTATCATGAGTTGCTATGTTCTGTAAGTGATTGTTTGTAAGTCTCTAGCTAGCTGAGCTTGTGGATATTATCCTCACTATATTCTTTTGTATGTTACTATATATGCAGGTTGATGATTGTGGAGTGCAAAAGGACAAGAGTCTGGGATGTTGGGTTCATTGACCCATTCATAGTTAACTGCAAAAACTTAGTGTGGAAGCCCTAGGACTGCGAGGAGGCATTGTTGACCGGGCTATTGAAGCAAACTCAGGCGGCAGATATACTTCTTCCTTACAACTTCGGGTGAGTGTGACGGTCTTGAACACATTTCTATATTGCTAACTAATAGATGCTAAGTTTAATTCATGAGTTCTATGCATGCCCCACGATATAAATGTGTGCAGCTACCATTGGATTCTGCTGGACATTCTCATTGACAAGGGAATAGTTGAAGTCTTTGATTCATTATGCAAACCAGAATCAAACTACCAGGACTTGATTGACATGATTCAGAGGTAAATTCAACCATTAATCCATTTCATAATATCAAGTAATCAATAACTCGTTATTCATTTGCTTTTGTGAGTAGGATTTGGAAAATATTCATCAAGAGAGAGCCTGGTGAATGGAAACCAAAGCTGACGTTTAAACATATTGATGTAAGTGTACTACTATTGACCATAGTCTCTTTAATTCATCATCATTTTAGATTATTGTTTACTTAATTTATATTGTTGTAAAGACCTTGCAGCAACCCCCGGAAAATGAATTATGTGGATTCTACGTCTGCGAATTCATGAGGAAATTGAACGTTGAGCAGGCATCGCGTGAGAAAAGAATAGATGTGAGTGTGACCGTCTTGCACTATATTTCAATCTTATTATGATTTGATATATATATATATATATATATATATATATATATATATATATATATATATATATATATATATATATATAGGGTAGCGCTATTTGACTTCCTGTGAGTAGAATAGTTATTCTACACCCACCCCATATCTTTTAAACCGTAAAGAATTTTTACATCATGTAAATTTTGCCGTACTTCGTAAGTTCATAGTAACGTAAGAAAATATTAACATGACGTAAAAATTTATTTATGTGGCATATAAAAAATATTACGTAAAATACATATTTTTACCTATTTTTACACTGTTATGACTTATATATTGCATTTCTTTTTTAGATTGTTTAGTTATGGGGCAAAATAAATGTAATTATTTGAATCATAAACATATTTTTTATAAAAAATAATGTAGAAACTCTCGGGTACAAAAGAACTTATCCTACACCTGGGTGCAGAATAGGGTTTATATATATATATATATATATATATATATATATATATATATATATATATATATATACACACACACAACACCTAATATATTCACATTGATCTCCTTTAAGCTTAACGACATGCGCGCTGCCATCCTACCACATCAGTGCGTAGAAGCAATTCAAATGGAGTTGGCGGGATTTATTCTTAAGTAGGTCATGTCGCCAAAGGGAGAATACCATAATTCAAAATATAGCTATCCCACATGAAAGGAACTCCCAACGTAATGAGGAGGATGTATGTAATTAATGCGATGTCGATATACCGGATTGTATATATATATATACGTATGTAATAGCGTAGTATGAATATGTGTTATATGTAAATTGTATTATATATATCTCAATTTGTTTCGTATGTAGTAGCGTAGAATATATATACGAAAAGTATAATATGTATGCATCAAATGTGTACCGTATATATGTAAGACAGTAGATGGAAAAGAAAACATAAAATCAAATTGCAGTACCCTAGAAATTGCAGTAAGAAAAGAAAACAGAAAAGAAAATGGAAAAAACAAAAAACAAAAAAACAAAACTTTAGTACCGGTCAATAACACCGACCGGTACTAAAGGTTTCCCCACGAAACCGCATTCCACGCCCCACGTGGAGTCCCTTTATTACCGGTCCCAACACGCCCGGTACTGATGCTTTGGGGCAACAGTCCCCCTTGGGCAGTACCGGTTGCACATCCGGTACTGATGCCACTCCCCGACCGGTACTGCTGAGCCGTTTTTCACTAGTGGGGCCAAGCTCGCAACGCCTTGAATACCAGCTTGACCATGTTTGTCTCTTGGAAAATTTGGAAGGAGCGGAATGGAGCGGTCTTTTGCCACCATGTCGGCATCTCCAATATAATCATCGTGAAAATTAAAGATGAAGCCAAAATGTGAGGTGCCTAGGCTAAATATTTCAGTAATGTAATATCATGAGAGAATAATTTTATTGAAGTCCTAGGGCGTTTCCTAGGAATTTGTCCTTAAGACTCTATAAACCTTATTCTTATTTAATGAAAATGACAAATAAAATATTTCCTCGGTATTCCAAATGGAGCACAATAAAGCCCACATCCGCATGGTTTCCCGATTTGCACAGAAATTGATGGGATGTCATTAAGTCGGATCTGCTAGAGTTGTTGGGATTTTCTACGAATCAGGTTTTCGCCCCGCTTTATAAATAAAGCCACACGGCTGAACGATACAAAGTGATGAGGGGACCTCTTACAAAGCAGATCAAAAATAAAGAAAAAAAGCACAAGGAAAACCAAACATGCCACCGACGACAACATAGCGTGCAAATGGGACTCCACGACGACGCCCCCAAGAGAGTAATGTCGTAGCGCGCCACCATCATCGCGACCAAGAAGATCAAGGGTTTTCACCCGGAGTCCTAACAGTCCTAAGGTACCACAACAGCGCCCCCAAGAGGGATACGGTACCCGCAGGTATCGCCACCATTGGCGCCGAAGCGCAGAACTTTCGCTCGGACCCTAGCACCGTGTCTGAAAATCGTCGTGTCTGGCCACCAGAACATGATCTGGGAGCAAACGAAGCCGAAGCGCCGCACACACCAGGAACCCCCGCCGCCTACTCCTTGCCGTCCAAACGGCCAAAGAGCCGACCACCACCACCGCCACGTCGCCTGCCGCAGTTGTTGGGATTTTGACGAGGGCAGGGTTACGATTGTTCTTTAGCTTCCTATGTGTTGAAGTTTGGTCCTTTTTGCGTTGACGTTCCTCATGTTGAACCCACAAAGCATGAGGTCAAACCAAATTTCAGAACACCTCCGAAGAAATAGCAGTTCCAGTCACTCCAACACATAGACCTATACTATCAAATTAAAGTGGATGTGTCGCCCTTGGGGCACCCCGCTCATAGCAAGGACTTTGCGTATTCTGTATTTTTAAGTCAGATTACAGTTTGATTTTTTGGTTTAATGTTTGGTTCAACTAGATGTTTATCCTAGGTTTGTTTGGGGTATGTCCCAGTCACACATATAAGGGGTTTGGTAGTCGACCTGTCTTAGACTTTATTTTGAGATGAATAGAGTTTATAGAAAAGGTTTTGACAGGGACACCATGTCTTGGTTGTTTGCTTCTTCTTGTTGATATGGCTATTTGCTCCTAGGTGTGGGGGCTGAATCCATCTATCCCCAACCCTTGAGCTAGGGTTTATACGATCTGCTGTCTTGCTAGATCGGATTGGTTATTGTTGTTGCTATCGATGCCCGTGAAAGATTGTGTTAAATCCTACGATCATCTACTTTATCTATATCATCGTGGTAGACTGGTAGGTATCATATTTGTCGGTTCATCGCGGCGAAATCTGATATCAATTTGAAGTCAAAATCATTTATTTAATTTTAGATACTCGGCCAGATCTGCATCCTAAACAATAAGAAAATACATCACTCGTTTTCGCTGAGAATTCTACTGGTACGTGGTGCAGGTAAGCATGATTTCACTTTATCTGGTTTGAAGAAATTAAAGAATGGAGAATAAACTATATTGGATGCACGTGCGTGTGCTACTGGATGCTGCCTTGCCTTGCATATGCATATCAAACCTCTACTGATAAATTGAAGTACTTATATCGCAACTGGGTATTAGCCTATTAGCTACGACTGTTCAAGGAAGCGATGTCACCTACTAGAAAACTGACTGACCGTATAGTACAGCTGGGTGCGCTTTCCTTTTCGTCAGCCGGAACATTCCGCGTTAACTGAACCCAATTGGAATACTCTGCACACTGCACACACTGCATATATATTTTCTTTTTGAAAAGGAAAGCCCAGCCTCTGACAGAGTGCATAGATAAAGTTTGCGTTAGTAAATATAGACACCACAAGCTTTGAGCTTGGACAAAGGGATCTAGAAGTGTATCAGCTGCGTACCTTGTGCGTCAAACGGGTGTTTTGAACCATAAACCGTCAACCACGTCAAAGCTGAAATATCTTGTTGGCTTTGCGTTACTGATCTTGACATATTGCTCCGAATTACTATCGGTAAAGCAGCCGTCAGTGTGTGCTGTGCAGTACTGATGAGGAGAGTATGTGTATGAACGGTTTGCCAGGGGTCTTGGCACGTCGTCGTCCATGAACGCGACAGTTTCGCCGTGCCCCTACCTACGGTGCTGACCGGTGACCGCGCGCGTCGCCATCCAGCTGCATGAGCGAATGTTTCTGCTCTGCTCATCAGAGTATCAGACGTTGTTGTCCCGGAACCATATTTGCAATCAAGAATAGTTTTCTACAGACTACAGTACTTGTTTGGCTTAACAATTGAAGAACCCAACCCAAGGACAGGAACGCGATTGCTTGATCACTAAGTTGGCCACTGACTGACTAGTGGCGGTCCAAGGACGCGGTTCGTTGCCGAGTCGTCTCTCTATCAAACGGACCAGAGCCAGGTCGTCATAAACAAATCCCCATCTTTCCAAACAACCGAAAAATCTAAGCCTCGATCGCGTCCCAACTACTGCCGGAAACACCTTTTGATCCCACAATCAGGTACGTGTGTTTCGGGGTATGCACACACATACACACAGTCACACACACCCCTAACTGATTGATCAGGTACTTACTATATATATGGACGCCAGCTTCTGCTACCCCCACCACAAGAAACTTGCTTCTAGCCTCTCTTCTCCCCCATCCCAAGAGTTCAAGCCTTCCATTTCTGAAACTTGATTCCACAGTGCTCCAGTTTCAAAGTCCCAAATCGATCCCGATAGCCTCAAGGCATTCTGTGAAGAAACCAAAGCAAGCCTCGCGCGCGATGAAGCAAAAGATCGTGATCAAGGTGGAGATGACTTGCGACAAGTGCCGGTCCAAGGCCATGGCGCTGGTGGCGGCGACCGTAGGCGTGGACTCGGTGGCGCTGGCCGGGGACGGCAAGGACCAGGTGGTGGTGGTCGGCGACGGCATCGACTCCGTCAGGCTCACCACCGCGCTGCGCAAGAAGGTCGGCCACGCGCAGCTGCTGACAGTAGGCGAAGTCAAGAAGGAGGAGGAGAAGAAGAAGCCGGCGGAAACCGCCGCCGCCGCCTCCGTCGTCGAGTACACATACCCGTGGAACTACTACCAGTACCCTTCGCACGCGGCACCGGTGTACGAGTACCCCGCCTGCGCCTATGGTTACCAGCAGTACCACCGCTGGTAGACACAGCATACTGATTTTCGTATAGAGTTTTTGGGTATTCGTTTTGTTCTTCGATCGCGGTTTAGCTTTTAGTATGATTGCAAATGCCAAGCGTGCAGTCTGTGTTGTGCTCGTTGGTGTCGAAGCTTCGTGATTAATTAATTGATGGATCCATTTTCGGCTCAGTTGAGTATAGTTCGACATGTAATTTGCTGCCAGAATAATCAGCATGAACGTCCTGATAGGGAAATTAATATAATTGAGAAATGGACGAGAGGCGACGAGCCGGATTTTGCAAGCCAAAGTCACATGGCCAGCTACATGCATGGAATTTGACGATGGCGAGGGTGGAAATGGATGACTGTGAATCTTCTCATGGCGGGTCGCTCACGGAGAACTAATGTGATTGCTCCCGCAGGTTACCAGGTGTCTTAGTTCCTCTGGTTCTTTCTTCCGTGAAAGTTCAATAACACAAAGGTTAGAATATAGCTAATGATTTTCTTTGTAATTGAGGACTTCAGTTATTACAGAAGTCTCTGACATGTATGTCACGAATCACAGTTAGAATTTGGGGGAGAAACGGTCGATTAAAAAAATGCGATCTAATAGTAAAACATATAAAAAATATGAAAAAGAAGAGAACAAATATATCCCACTGTTCTACATATGTTTCAAATTTTATAATGAAATGATATTTATGGACGGGCCTCACATTTCAGTTGGGTGAGCAAACTTGTACTAGGCTTTGATATAAATCATTGTCTGTAGTATTTGTGGGCCTCTTGACCCATCAATAGATCAAAATAATGAATAAGAAAACATAGAACTAAACGGCCTTTCCATTTTCCACAACAACATGTGAGAGGTTTTATATGGGGGTGGAGGGAGACGATGATAATCGTCCAATTATAGTGTATAACGATCGTGTATAATAAAATGCATATTATCATAACTATGGCTTATATTAACATAAATTATTTTAACCTTGCCAATATTAGAATCAGGGCGGCCCAGTACGATGGCATGGGAACCGCCTAAATAAGGGTTCACGGTAGATATACAGTATGTAAATAATATTATAGTGTAAAGGAAAATAAACGGTCCAACAAGCAGCCACACCCATCAGCCCAGCGAGCAGACACGCGATGGCTTTTTTGCCATGATGGAGACGCTGTCAAGAGATGACTTCGCTAGGCTGGCGATCACGCTGTGGGCGATCTGGTTTGCCTGAAGAAAGATGATCTTTGAGGGTGAGTTTCAGAGCCCCTTGTCGACGCATCTTTTTGTCGAGAGTTACCTTCAGGACCTGTCCATACCCAGCCCACCAAGCACAAGTGCTGGTACAGCTCCTCGGAGGGTACACCCGAAGTGGATTCCACCAATGCAGGGGTGTGCAAAACTGAACTCTGATGCGGTCACTCCAAAACAAGGCTCGGGTGGAGCGGTGGCTGTGGTGTGCAGAGATTAGACGGGTCGTGCGCTTCGGCGCTTACCATCGAGGGAGTCACTGATCCAACTGTACTGGAGGCAATGGCCTGCAGGGAAGCTTTGGCGCTGGCACACGACTTGCATCTCCAGCGCGTTACAGTGGCGACTGATTGTCTCTCGGTGATCAACGCCATGACGCAACCTTTTGTGGGAAATTATATCATGATTTTGGATGAGATTAAGGCCACCGGTAGTACCTTTGCTGAGGACACGTTTAGACATGAGAATAGAGCTTCTAATTCCGAAGCTCATAGACTAGCTCGTTTTGCTGTTTCTAATAGTTTGGGACGACAGGTTTGGCTCCTCCAGCCTCCTGATGGTCTGTGTATCCAGTTATCTATCATTGATTAATAAAGTGTGAGGTTCTCAAAAAAAACTTTTCTTTTCCTCAAACTTCTCAATCGATTCCGGAGAACACGAAGCGTCAACCCCCAACCATATTACCAGAAAAGGACATTTTTTTATGAAATTATTAGTGGCAATGATGAAAATGACCAGAATTAATAAACGCAAGAAAGTGAGGTGGAATCATTTAGAGTTAAATACTTTATGGTGATTATTGATGTAGCATTTTTTTCCCTAAAAGGATTGACGTAGCAATTGCTTCCCTGACTACTAAATTTGAGTAAATGAAGACATTTGGGAGCATATTTAGTTTCTTGTTCAACTCGAAAGAATTGAAGTCCTTGGTGACGATGATATAAGAAGAGGTTGCACTAATTTTGTCAACTAGTTCAGTCATGGTAAGTCAGCAGATGTTGATTTACTTGATTTTTTTCTGAACTGAAAGTATTACAGCTTTTTTAGATAAAGAGATATTAATATCGCGGAGATAACAGTTACAACCGGCCTCTGCAACAACATAATACCAAATGGCATTACAGATGCACACAGCCAAAAGAAAAAAAGCTAAAAGGAAAATTCCGCCACAGAGTTTCAGTCCTTGCAGCAGCAACACAACCACCACCAAGACAACACCTGATGTCCAACTTTTTCAAAGCAACGCCTTCAAGAAGGAAACAGTGCATAAGCGTCGTCGTCGCCTGATCAAAGATTTTGGGTTTTCACCCTGGAGATAGTCCCCGCTCTCAAAACAATGTCTTCAACAAGAACATTGTCAGGCACAACCAATTAAGCTCAGACCATGGATTTTCACCCTGAAAGATAAGACTTTGAACTTCACATGTGTTGTTGCCCCACTTACATATTGCTAATACGATTCCTGAAGCTCGAAGTCAGTTCCTCATCGCTGCAAAGACTCCAGTCACCATTACTAGTCCTCTAATCTCGATTACCATGCCATTCTCCACATCTGACTTTATCATGGATTTGCCCATGATAGCAACAGTAATAGAACTTCGCGACGCTCCCTCCGACGCGACCGAATACCACCCGATCCAGCAGTCTTTAGACATAAACGTCTATACGCCGTCGCTGGTGGAGCCTTCCGGAACCCAAACATGGTGCCGATAACTCGGATGTGAAAGCACCACATACATGTGCTATCTCTTGCGAGCCATTGTTGAGGACGTTCATGGCATCCAACGATCTGCACCCACAAACGCGATCCGATCACCACATATGTCGCGTAGACCAGACTGCATCCGCGAGCAGTAGCTGCTTCGTCGCAGCCTCCAAATCTCGACGGGCCTCTGATCTTGATCGGAGCTGTAGGAGCCTAGGAGGCCAGCAAGCCATCAACATACTCCATGCGGGTCTCCGATCTGAATACATCCATACCAACGCATCTGAGCATTAATTATACGCGCGATTGGTCTCTGCCTTCAGATCAGATCGTTGATGGCTTTCTTCAGGGAGCACCATGCAGTTCGCGGGCGATGTGCGTACACGCATGGACCAAGCACGCCGGCCGGCCGGAATCGCAGTACGGATCAGATCGGAGATTTTGTACCATGTAGAACTAACAGGCTTATTCAAAGGGAAACAAGCAGGGGGCGCCCCGCCACCGCCGTCCGCCGTTGGACGACCTCCTCCGACGGCGGCGGGGGGAGGAAGGGTGGGGAGGGGTGGCCGGCGGCCGGGGCGGTAGGGTTCCCTCGGGTCGCCCGAAGCCGAGCAACGCGAGGGGAGTCCAAAAAAGTATTGCAGCTGGCATTGTCAAACACATTCATGTCAGCGGATCGAGTTTGTGGGAATCGCAGATTGTTATCTAAATGTCTCAGTTGCTTATAGTATCTTTTTGACTATATTCATGGCTGTTGCATCAGCTGAAATGAAGTTTCTCAAAAATGAAGCTTCTGGAAAATATGTTCAGTTACTTTCTTTGCTTCCGTTTTAAATTGGAGAAATGTAGCTAAACTGAAACCAAAGGGAACTATTATCTATAGATTAGTATAGTGTATACCTTAGAAAAAATAACCCGGTGGTATGTCGACGATACGGATGCGCGGCAAACGGCAACGCCGACCAGCAGAGGCCGCCGCCAGTCCCGTATACGCGCTAGGCAGCTGCAAAGACATGCCGCAAATCAAGTTTGTAGAATTTGTAGCCTGAATCTTGCGAGTAGGAGGAGCCGGCGCGGCGGCAGGCGATCCGAGCAAATATTGCAGCAAAATTGATCCAAGCAGGCGGCCAGGATGCAAAGTTGCAAACAGGTTTCTCCGATCAATTGCCTAATGCGTATTTAAGGGCAGCCCCTGAATCCCTAATGGGCCATTTTTTGGCTACTGGGCTTCTGTGCACGCAAGTTTACTTCAATTACACTGTTAAAGAAGATAAGACGTTCGCTTTATGAAACTTCTTTTTATTTTTACCGGCCTTGGCCGTCATGTTTGCTCCTTCTATATCAATATAAAGATATAGATTTTGTCTCGTTTAATTTTTTTTAAAGGATAAAGCATTTTCGCTATAAGTTATTTAATGTATTTATCCTTATTGGCATCCCTAATAATTAATGGTAATTAATTACTACCTCGTTCCACAATATAAGATGTTGTAGGTGTTACACATGTTGTCTAGATTTATAAAATGTGTTTAGGTACAAGGTTGGACATGTGCATATGGAAAAAGATACTAACATCTTATTGTTTATTCATATTGAATCTACAAAATGAGTCTCCTGTATGAAGACATGAGAAGTTTTGAAGCCCCTCTAGAGATAGCTCGTTAACTTTAATCCCTATAGCAACATAGTAAGTGTGTACATTGTAATAATTCAGTAGTAAGCCGGTGTCTTCCCCTATTCTTGGCTCCCTCAATTTTGTTAATATTTCATCCATAGTTATAGAGTTGGTATGTCATTTTCTACGCAAATTGACATCCGGGACTCTCATCCATCATATCTCCAATTTAGCGAGCACTGTAATCAAAGACATTTGCCCCATGGAATTAACAGTACGTGCTTCACGGAAGCACTTTCAGGGCTTAATAAATGGAAAAGAACTTATCAAGGCTTGAGCTGCACATAATCGATGGTCCCTTAGTTTGGTTTGACTATAACGACAACTGATAACCACTTCCAATCTTCCCGTGGAATTTGTGTAAGTTGGTCATTTGGTATCACCTGCACTGTCGAGTACTAACAGGTGACTTTCTGACCAAAAAGAAAGTACAGACATGGATGTCGGTTACTCAAAATTCAAAACACTCGCCACCGCCTATCGCAGTAAATCCTTACGTTTAACGTGCGGGGTTTATCTGTCGACCAGGCCAAGTAGTCTTTCTTCCTCGCGGTAGTCAACTGCTGATCTGGTCAGTAGCAATATACAAATAGCTGCGCCGTGTATGCTGATCATTGGATGCTTTGCAACTAATCTACGGGCAAACTACTAGGATGCACTAAGATAGTACGGCACGCGTAATTGCCATGAAAATCAACTGGCTGGAATCTTTTGCTAGAACGGCAGTACTGTTGCAGCTTGCAATATATAAAGCGACGAAGAAACACGCACTGCTCAACCATAAACCATTCGCTCTTGGCTTGATTGCTTAATTAGCCCGTACTCAGCCGAGGATCGAGCGTGACAACAACAAGAACATGAGGGTACGTGGTTTCTTTTCTTCTTCTATTACTTGATGATTCTCGTACGAAGTGTTCTTGGTGGAAATGTTTGGCCGATGACCCGTACGAAGCATCCGGTATCCAGTATCCAGTATCCACGGCAGTTTGATCAATTTGCAGTTGTCTGGTGGTGATGTTGCAGACAGAGGTGCTGATCAGGATGCAAGCGAGCTCCGAGAAGGGCAACTCCAAGTCCAAGGCCATGAAGGTCGCCGCCGCAATCGATGGTATATGCAGCTCCATGATCTCTGTTTCTGACCGAGACTCTGAAATTGCAGAATTGCTCAATGCGTTTGTGATTGTGATGAATTCGATCAGGAGTGGACTCGGTGACGCTGTCGGGGGAGGGCTGCAGCCTGCTGCGGGTGGTCGGTGAAGGCGTCGACTCGAGCGACCTCATCACCAAGCTGCGCCGGAAGGTGGGCCACGCCGATATCGTAGAGCTGCGGACCCTGCAGCCGGGGCGCAGCTACGCGAGCGCCAATGCCTCCGGCGGTGGACGCGGCTACCACTCGGCGCATGCCGTCTACGGTCAGTACAGTGGTTACCCTGCGGCCAGCTACTCGCCCGCGGCGGCTGATAAGAACTACCGCTACCAGCAACCGTCGTACGAATACCCGCCGGCGCCATACCCCGCCACCGTCGTGCTCCAAGAGTACCCGGCCGGGGACCCAGCTAGCTGCTCCGTCATGTAGCGGCGCCGGAGTAGCCGGGGAATAGTTCTTAGTTTGCTGATCCGTCATCGTCATGCGACGTGGAAGCTTCGGCTTCAGATTGCTCATATAAGTGGCGTGCTAGCTAGATTGTCTTTGTCACCCTTCTGTGTGTTGTATTGTTTGTTGATCGATAGGGGGCTTACTTTTATCGGCCCTCTTCGATTTGTGGTGCGTGGATTGTAATAGCGAGGCGTGGAATGTGAAATGGTGTGTTGTGCCTACATTCATGTAACACGGTAGTGTTTCTTGGCTGTTCACTGGTTTTGGCCTTATTGATGTGTTTGGGATTTTGATATGATTTTGTAACAGTTAATCAGGATTTTTAGCTTGTTGGTGTTTGAGCTTTTGCATTTGAAAATTTGTATAAACTATTCAAGGTTCACGGCTTGTTAGGATTTGCTAAAAAAATAATAAATCATTTTTCTTAACAACTTTAAAAAATAATACGCATTTTGCGAAAGTTACAAAAATAATACACTCGGTATTACTGAAGCCGACATGTACTTGTCAGCCACAACCATGGCGTGGCTGATAAGTACCTGTCGGCTTTGCCGTGGCTGAGAATGTATTATTTTTATACTTTTTCAACATACGTATTATTTCTAAAATTTGTCAAAAAAAATTATTACTAAAAAATTAGCTTAGGATTTGAGGTGTGCGTTGTAACCTGCAAATCTCTATACAGTTGCTTAGGGTTCTTGAAGATTTGTTTTCAATACTTACAAAGCGGTATGCTAGTACCTGTTGGACTCTAATCTGTTTCTCGATTGGATGCACTTTAAATAGCTTTGCTCTTCTGCTCGGGCTAATTTTGTTCCTTGTACTTAGTGCTAATTGCTTTGAGGCATGCCTTTTTCAAAGTATCAACCTCGTAGTAATAAAATCAAGAGAAAACAGATAGATGAGTAGGTAGAATCCCGAAGAGGATCAGTTTTTACAAGTCTATTTGTTTTACGGACTACAATGATGGTCCTCTTAGAGCATCTCTAGCAGAGCACTCAAACCCTTATAACTCCGGTGGACCGAGCCTTTTTTTGGCCCATAGCAGAGCCCGTGAACGCGAACCGGCCCTCAAACGCGATAAGGGCGCCCGTCGAGGCGGCGCGTCCATCCGTATTTATGCGGGCTCGGGCACATTTCTAGGGCAAAAACCTCATCCGCTTGCGCCGCCGATGAGAAATCCACCCGACAACGCGCTCTTCTCCGACGAGCAATCCGCCGCTGCCGGAGACTTCACCCGCCGCCCGATGGCCCCAAGCGCGAGCGTGCGACCCCGCCGCACCGTGCAGACCCTTTCGACGGGGATTTGTCCGACGAGCGCCGCGCGAAAGCGGTGGAGAGCGACGGCCCTCGGAAGCGGTTCGCGCGGCAGTACATCAACATCGGCTTGCGCGTCCCGCCAGCCTTCTTCTGACGCGAGGCGGAGGAGATCAACGCCCTCCGCGTCGCGCGCGAGGTCCGCGGCTGTCAGACGGGGAAGGCAGCTCAAGGGGCGCAAGCGGCTCGAGCAGCTCCACCGCGCTAGCGCGCTGCCTCCGGCGGAGGAGTACGACCCCGTCGCGTTCGAGTCCTCCATAGTGCCAGAGGACTTCGTCGTTGAGGAGGCACTTGACCCCATCATGGCTCAAGTGTTTCTCCGGTCAGCGCGAGAGGCGGAGGAGAAGGCTGTGCAGGCTGCCCGCGAGGAGGAGATCGACGCGATCCTCCTCCGCCAGGATTTCAAAGCAGATGCCGCCGCCTCCAAGAAGCAGGCGTACTTGGCGGCCTACGCGGAGGAGGTCGTCGACCTTGTCTCCGACGAGGAGTGAAGCCAACGCCGCCGCCTCGGCATCGTCGCCGCCGCGCCTGGGCTCCGGTGAGCCAAATTTTGGTACTGCAGACAGCTTCGGCTACGATTTAGAACTAATATATAGGTACTGAATCCGTGTATGAACTAGTATCGAACGCATCGGTGAAGAACAATGTTTTGTTGCCACCAAATCTATGTAAATATGAAGTTCGTTTTAAGGGTACTGCTATGTACGGAGAGCTGCTCAGCGTATTTTTGTCCAAAAACGTGAACTGTAAACTAGTTTTAAGGTTCCAGTTTTAGGGCGCTGCTAGAGATGCTCTTATCAAACAGATATTTTGTCAAATTTTAGTTTTCCGTTCAAATCATGATGTATTTCGGTCAGTCTCACAAAATAAATGTTTTGTTGTGGAAGTTTTGTAGCTCATGGATTATTGATCTAAGCTACGTATTGAATTGCTAGTGAAGAATACATCTAAATTTTGCTTCTTAATAAGAATCCCTTTTGTCATCTTGTCCCAGGGCCACAAAAGTGTGTGGACAGGCCCTGGTTTTTCCGTTTAGATTCATTAATATGCAACAAAGATAATGCATCATTCGATACAGTGGTCATTTGCATAAAGAAAAATAGGTAAATGGTATGGGATGTTCCTTCTTAATGACTCTGTACACCTTCCTTCAAAAGCAATACGATTACTCCCTCCATCACAGTTTAAAGGACGTATCTCCAGAATTGTTGGGCCCAAGGTTACATACCATTGGCAGGAATTAAACCGTTGCTGGAGATCAAGTTACGCCTAATTATTTCCTAAAACAACGCTTAGTAACCACCGCGTCCAGTAACATCGCATAACCACCGCATGCACTCACATGTTCACACTGCATGCACACTAATGTTCACATTGCATGAGGGAGCTCATGCCTTGATGAAGAGTAACGGAAGCAGGCCACTTGCGCCCAAGTTAATTGGACAGTTAATGAGAGGCGCCTAATTATGGTGTGATTATAAAAAAAGCTGATTTTGAATCTACGCCCAACAAACAAAAATGGAGGAAGTAGTATTTTTGTAGTTAGAAGTACCTGTATAAGCAATAAAAACTTTTCCCCGTAAAGAGAAACCCGTGAACACCTAGAATGAACACATGCATACTCACTAGGGTAATCTCTCCGACGTTGGTGAAAAATTCCATCAGTTTTCAGGATAAAAAATGGAACAATCATTGTATTCTCTTCGATGTTTACTTGGCATTCTAGTTTTGTCTTAAATCAAACATTCTAAAGTTTGATTTTTTACGAAGCATAGTATAAAGTAAATATTTACATATACACACATACATACGTCCTACCCTTATAAGCACCTTCAAAAGACTGAACCAACGGCAGATCAGATATTGAGATTGACAGCGTCATCACGGGCGCCTCAGTATCAAGGGGACATCTCCTCCCCCTAAAGAATGTTCCGGCTAAATAAAAAACACCTACTTCAAACCTCAGGTTTGAACAATGGTGAGTTAGGGTACAACCACACTCCTAACCATAATACCACAGACATGTTCTCTACATTCTAGAGTTTAACTAAACTTATAGAAAAACAGTATGAAAAAATATAATACCAAATGGATATAATATGTAGACATATTCATTGTGCACTGAACGATATTAACTTTGGTATTGCAGATGTTGGTATTTTTTGTATAAACATGGCCAATTGTTTTTCCTCAATCCGGTTGGCGCCACGTACGATTTTCAAGGGGCTTGAATTCAAAGAGAAAAAAAACACTAACAAGACAACCGGACGCAAGTGTGTTTGCCACGTCGATCACTTATCACTAACTTAACTTATGACTAAACGTGAAGCACCATTGTTCCCATAAGCTTAGGTCATTGCAATTGCCGATCATCATGTCTTGTATTGTTTATCATCCCACGAGGACGTGACCGGTCAAGTCGTGAAGATGTCAAGTTTTTTTTGTTTTGAGAATACGTGAAGATGTCAAGTGGTAGCATGCTAGCAACACAATCCAAGGCCGGCCGCCCGTTTCCTTTCCTTCTAAGCGTACTCTTGAGCGGCCGCGGCCCATCTCCGAATTAGGCATTGCCTGGAACTTCCATTCGTACTTTCCCGTACAAAACTTCATTTTTTTAATAAAAGGAATTTATTGATATCAAAGTATCAAATACACCCAACCCAGCCTCTGCAACAACGAATTGCCCAATGACTTTACGGATGCACACAAAAAAAAAGAAATAAGAATAAAAAAAAGACAAGTCCCGCGTGCTTGTAGAACCAGCACTAACACCACCGAAACAGCCCCAGAAGTTCAGAAGTACTCGCTCACAAAACAATGCCTTCATCAAAGTCATTGTCAGGCACAACCAATTAAGGCTAGAACTTAGATTTTCACCCTGCAAGGCAAGACTTTGAACTTCTCCTGTGATGTTGCCCCCACTTACGATGCTGCTGCTCCAAGTCACAAATCACCAAGCCAACTCCTCATCGCCGGCAAGAATCAAAACACCGTTGCGAGATCTCAGATCTTGGCTTCCATAACATTCTTCGCCAACACCACAGACGAGAACAAGCTCCATGATATTAACAGCCGACAGAGTTTCGAAGCGCCCCAAATGGCCAGCGAAAAACATGGGTGCGCACGGTTTCACCCGGTTGAACGGATAGACGTCGCCTAGAGGAGGGGGGGTGAGTAGGCGATTTAAAACTTTTTCCGAGGAGCCGGAATATCCGGTCCAAAAATGACCTGGAAATTCCGGTATGGCGGAATAAAATTAGAGTTTTACTTTAACAAGCATACAACCTAGATATAAATACTAGGCTCACCTATGTGCACCAACAAGTTATGCTAAGCAATACAAGTAACAAGGTGATAGCAAGATATATGACTTCAAGTACGAAGGCTATCACAATGTAAAGTGTATAAGTAAAGAGCTCGGATATAGAAATAACCGAGGCACGCGGAGATGAGGATGTATTCCCGAGTTCCACCCAAAGGGTGTACGTCTCGTTTGGAGAGGTGTGCGCAACCACAACAGGTTAGCCCAACGCCACAAAGGCTCACCTTCTTCTCCTGATGAACTCAACCACAAAAGGTTGCGAGTTCACCTTCCACTATTGATCTCCTTTGGGGCGGAGATCGAATCCCGTACAACTCTTGAGTCACACACCCACAACTTAATTGGTGGCTCCTAAGTCTTGAGGCACACACCCACAACTTAATTGGAGGCTCTCAAGTGACCACAAAAGGTCTTGACCATAAAAGGTCTTGGCCACAAAAGGCGTTTAGGGTCCAAAGACCCAAGAGTAACAAGCTCACAAGTATCACCACCACGAATCCTCGTGGAGGGCTCAAACCGATGCAAATGCAATGGCAAGAGCACACGAAGTGCTCAAGTCCTTCACTCTCAAATTTCAACACAACAACAAATGTTTATGGGGAAATAAGAGAGGAAGAACAAAGGAAACCACAAAGGAGTCAAATCCTTCACTCCCAAATCCCACCAAAAGCAACAAATGCTTATGGGGGGAGAGGAGAGGAAGAACAAAGGAGACGAACCACAAAGTAACTCCAAGAACTAGATCCACTAGGTTCCCCTCACTTAGAGGAGAGATGGATTGGTAGGATTATAGATCTAGATCTCCTCTCAATTTTTCCTAAAGAATATGGAAGAATTAATGGAGGGATTGAGAGGAATCAAACTTTCCAAGGTCAACAATGGAGTAGGAGAGAGGGAAAATTCGTGCTCCCTTGGATAGGCCAAGGAAGAAGAAGAAGGGGGGTGGGGGGGGGGGGGGGGGGTTATACCCCCCAGAAATTCTAACCGTTGGACCGAGAGAAAACCGGAAATTCCGGTCGGAAATTTAGACCAAAATTTTTCTCCAGTCAGAAATTTCGGTACTGACTTGAACTGGAAATTGTGATCGAAAATTTCATTTTTTCGAAATTTCCGAGTCCCCGAAAACTGACAGAAACAACGAAAGGAAAACTGCAGTAACTTTTTCATCCGGACTCCGTTTTCGATGATTTTCGGCTCGTTTTAATCGTTATAACGAGCTCTATAAGAATGTGCATAGAAACATCATAGTACATCATGTGAGGATAAAACCAAATGGGGAAAGTTTTAACTTTCCTAAAACCTTTACACCGGTAAAACATCCAATATAAAAAACGTAACAAGATATTCATACAAAATCCGTTTTTGATGAATTAGAGCTTAGTATGGAGATAAACCAAGCTCTAAATCCTCACATGGATTAAAGCCAACAAGTTTTTCAAAGTAAGACCGTTTTCGATGAACAAGAGCTTGACATGTAGATGAATCAATCTCTAGTTCCTCACCACCATAAATGCCAAATAAGAACCAAGAAATATGATATGCCAAGTATGCAAAGGTTTGAGCTCTCCACAACGATGCGATCAAGTTACTAACTTGAGAGCCCCTCTTGATAGTACGCCTATCTATCCTATAGCCCTATCAAGATCATACCTTTGCCTTGAGCATTCCACTTGAGTTAGATGATGACTATCTTGATCTCTTCTAGTGGATCATCTTTCTTGATTGCACGTCCAAGCACATGCTTGATGAAAACTTCTCCAAATACTCCCCCATGCTCACAATGGGAGAGTCTCGCTTAGCTCCATCTTCATGTATCCATTGCAAGCACCAAGCATAGGATCTCTTCAAGAAGCTTCTCTTGGTCTTGCACATCTCACCTTGATAATGATCACCACATGACGTCATCCTCCATGAGCTATATGAAATCTTCATTTGATGCAAGCCCATGGGAAGATACCTAACCTCATATAAAGATACCACACACACATATATCATGGGTTAGTTCACAAAGCTATGCGGACAAGTGTTTACCATCCCAAGAGATACATGACCGCTCTTGGTACATCTTTTAGCTTTGTGTGTTGATCAACATCTTGATCAACCTTGTAGCTTCCAACATTTTTCCACTAATATGATGTCTTGAATCCTTCAAGACATACTTGAAATAAGATTCACTCAACACATGAACTCCACAATTCCATGGACAAGTTCTGCAAGGATATATCAATGTAAACATTAGTCCATAGAGATTGTCATATAATTACCAAAACCACACATGAGGGAAGATGCTCTTTCAATCTCCCCCATTTTGGTAATTGATGACAATCTCTTTTGAGAGGGTTTATCATATGGAATTTAACGAACAAGAATGGTTGCACTAACATCAATTAATACAAAGGTATGTGATGTTAGTCCATCCACATATATAGAGCAAACTCCCTCATAATTTATGCACGTGTGTATGAGCATGAATTCATTGCATATATTGTCAACCATTGCCAATGGTGGAGTTTCCACTATATATAAAACCAAGCAACGAATGCAAAGGCTAGGAAGGCAAATACTTAAAAAGATACCAAGTACAAAGCCAATTCCATACAACTCTCCAAAACTTCTCCCCCGTTGGCAACGATTGCCGAAATGGGCGAAAGGCTTTGGAAAGGTAACATAATAAGATCTCCTTCATGATTTATGCATTTCTCATGATATGAGTGAAATCAAATGCATTTATCCAATGACGAATAGATGGAGGGGATCAAACTATATTGAGGATCGAAAAATTGCACAAGAAATATATCAATTGAAATCCACTGGAAGGATACCAATTGCAAAGGGGGAAAGCATTCACAAAGAAGCAAGCAATCAAGGGATCCAAAACCAATTGATCACAAGAAGATATTATGATAAGATCAACCAAGTGTTCTAGAAATTAAGAGGGAACTCCCCAAGGTACATGCACAATAAAAATATTTGCATTTCAATATGGTGTGCATAACATGGAATCCTCACTCCCTCCTAGATTCTTTCGAACACAAAAAGGTGCAAGATTGTATAGTTCGGAAAATAAGGATACCTTGCAACAAAAAAATATTGAGCAATAAAGGAGAGAAGTGGAAAATAAAGACTTACTCAACCGGGAAAGGATGGGTGTGACATGGAAATACAATTTAGGAAACTAAACAAGGATGAGCCTAAACATCACCATAGTCTTTCAAATTATGAGGCACATAGTGCATATCATGTATTTCGCAAACAAGCACACCCAAGAGGATAAATTAAATAGGATCACAAGCTTATTAAGAGGCAATGTGAAACCAATAGAAAAACAAAGCTTGTGCCTTTAGAGATCACCAAAGAATCAAGAAAGTAATGAAAGGTGATCACTAAAGATTTTGAATACCAATAAAATATGTAACTACCTTCATGTGTATAAGTTTCTAAGTGGTCACTAAGTCCACAAAGAAACATGCACACACAATATAGGTACAAGGTAAAGCACATGGTATCCAAGAAGAAGTCATAAATACACCGATAAGATTTTTGCTTAAACGCAAAGCACATAGCTCAAATTATTCTTAGAGGGTATAGATGAACTTCCAACACCAAGTTCTCAAAGCATCACAAGTACCCACATAGGATAAGTGATAGTTGGGATACTTCGAGACACAAAACAAATATCACATAAGGCAAATGATTTATGAGAATTCATAAATATTGCACATGAGAGACTTTGAAATGAATTTGCTAGATTAACATATTGAGGATCGGTGAATCATAAATATGATTAAATAAATCCCCTTGACGTGTAATCATCCCGGCTTACTCAGATTAGCAATGAAGATATTTGAAAGAAGTTTTGCAAAAACCATATCAAATGCTACTTAGAGAAACTCATGACAAAGAACAACCTACACAAGGTTGAGAGCTAGAAGTAAATGCATGAGTTAGATACTTGTTACCGAGATAGCATTGACGGTGTAGAAGATGAGAGTTCACAATCATCCAAGCTTGGCTCCAAGAAGCACATGGTGAAGACATCTTCTTTAAATAGAGGCAAGCTTCCAATGCATCTCTCATGTACCTAAAACAAATCAAGTACACTATGGCACCCAAACTAATTGGGTCCAAAGTAGTTAGACCAACTACAATACGTAGGTCAAACTCCACATAAATATGTGCATATTGATGTGAAATAGAATTTCATGCACACCTTAGCCATTTAGGATTTGATGAAGTTTATCCTATATATTGGATCAACGAAAGTAAGCATGCCCTAAGATATACAAATAGTAAATATGCATGCACAAAACTTTCAAGAACCAAACGAGATATAATTTGGACAACACACCAAATAAATCAAGAAGCTACACAAAAGTGTGGCAAGAGAAAGATATGTCCATATTATATCAAAGACTCAAATCAACACATGACTGGAGAAACCAATTTGAAAAGATATCAAATGAAAACAAGGTCAAGGCTAAACCAATGAGCATAAGAAATAAATCAAACAAGCATGCTCGAAGGTTTATCTCATCCAAAAGGTAGTTTAGGAACCATGGTATGAGATAGCCAACTCCACAATGAAGAGTAAGGTTTCAACAAATAAACCAATCCCTTTACACTTTTCATGATGGCACAAAGTACCAAAGACGAAAAATGTTTGTCTTTCAAAGGGATATGTCATCGGGATCAAATACCAATTGAAGAGAACTAATGTTCAATAACATATAGGATTGCTCCCCCAAGATTTGTGCATTCTTTATGATCTTGTATATGAACACAAAATGCACACAAATGAGATCATCACTCTCCATATACATTGTTAAAACATTATTCATGTTCAAGAAGAGCAATAAGATACCAAACCAATTTTAAAGAATAGTGTTCTAAAGAGTATAGAGTAGCTTCCCCATGATTAGTGCATTTTAAAGATCTTGTATGTAAGTACAAAATGCACACAAGTGGGATCATTACCCTCCATATATCTTTTTGAACACAAAGTTTAAGGAAATCAATAAGACCCAATAACAATTAAAAGGATGATGTTCTACTCAATGTAGGATAGCTCCCCCAAGAATAGTGCGTTACTTAGAATTAAGTCTTCGAATGTAAATGCACAACAATGGGATCCTTGCTTTTCCTAGCTCAAGAAAGTTCAACACAAATTATGAGTAGAGCAACAAAAAGATCCAAATGAAGCAAGGATGACAAAAGGATGGTTAAACCAAAACAAACTTGGCGATAGAAAAATACAAATTAAGCACAATAGCCAATGTGAATATGATCAATAAATTTACCACAAATATAATTATCACTTGTCAAAGACAATGATTGTATGGAGATAGCTCTCGGTGATAGATGGAAAATATTTTCAAGATCATATTCACAAAACATAAGCATGTGGCAAAAGATAAGAATTGAAAAACATGCTTATATAGAGTTTCTTGATGACTTCTCATATTCAATGATCATACTAAGTATCAAGAAACTCTCTCACAAACAAGATACCAAAAGATGGGTGAACAAAATGCATTTAAGCAAATATGGAACTTGTTTGAGTACCATGTCACCTAGGAACAAGATAATCAACAATATCAACTATAGGTGACACTATCTCACATGTTCAATTTTTCTAGGCTTGTAATATGCACATAGCTTATTACTCCCCCATAATGTGATAATCCATTCTTTTTAACAAGAGGCAAAAGAAATCCAAGAGATAATTAATGGACATTAGAATTTAAATTTCTCATGAGTAAGACATACCACAAAGAGAGTAGATAACATTGATATATCACCACTAAGTGGTAGTCCTCATGAATACATATTTTAGGATAGTGTGTTACCAAAAAGCACAACACTCCCCCAAAATGGGATAGTCCATTAATATCCTTATAAGAGCCAATTAAGATGAAAACAAATAGGCAAGAGGCTCAAAACACACATGGTGTGCAAACCAACATACACAAGCTTGATTACTCAACATAAGTAAGTAGAGTGCACAACACATATAAACACTTGTAAGGTACAAAACCAAACACATGCAAGGGTGCAAGTAACTTCCAATGCATACATATGATTTAAATACAAGTTACCGCAAGGAGGAGCATTGGATATATGCTAAGACAATATAATCCACTTGACTTGACTTGAGATAATATGGATGATGAAGATCCCTTAATTCTTCATGATGTAGTCAAGTCTCCAATGTCCTCCGCTTACACCTACTGATCAAGTTTTAGCTTGTTGGTCCCCAACCAAGTTGGGTCCTAAGAGGTAAGTCACAATAGGCTTGGCAACCCAAATGGTTCTTTTCTTGACACCACTTTGAGTACCAATAACTTTGGCAAACACATTGCCAACCTTATCCTTCCTAAGAGAATGAACATTATAAATAATAGTGGGGTTGGATAAGTTACCATGAGTGCATGAAGAAGCAAAGTGATCCTTCCCACGACATTTGTAGCAAAGGCGGTTTTTACCTTTCTTCTTGGGAAGGGAAGGTTCGTCCACTTGGGAAGCTTGAGTTTGGACTTGAGATTGCTTCCCTTGTTGCTTCTCACTAAGAGGCTTCTTATTCAAAGGGCAAGATATAACATGGAGCCCTTCAACCTTGCACTTGAAGCACACAATCTTGGCCGAATCAATAACTTGTTCTTGGCCCTTCTTCTTGATGAACTTGTGCTTCTTCTTGACATTGGACTTGTTCTTGTTATTGGAGTTGAATCCAAGTCCACTCTTGTCATGAGAAAGTTGTTGCACTCTCAACATGTTGTCGAGGGTGGACTTCCCTTCATGACCCTTCTTCAAGTCTCTCTTCAAAGAAGTGACTTGTGCCTTGAGCTCTTTGAGTTCCTCTACATGGTTAGTTTCAACACAAATATAAGAGAAAGTAGATGCTACATTGTTAGAGCAACAAGGGAAGGAATGTAATTCATCACAAGATTTAGCAATGGTATGTGATGTAGAATTACTAGTACTAGCACATTGCAATAATGCATTAGTAGTAGAAGTTGTGCTAGTGTCCATAAGAGGCTCACAAGATTTTACCTTCGTAGTGACCGCCTCATGAGCTAACTTTAGCCTAGCATGGGATGCTAGAAGATCCTCATTAGATCTTGAAAGCTTTTCATGATTTTCTTCCAATATCCCATACTTGCTAGTTAGCAAATCAAGTTGAGCCCTTAGCTCAACATTCTACTTCAAAATAGATGCTTCACACAAAGTGGAGTTAGTAGCACAAGCATCATTAACATTAGAAATGGAAAGAGACAACATGACAAGCTCATTATTTAACTTAGTATTTTGTTTACTAAGCACATTACATTTAGCAATAGCAAGGTCATGTTCTTTAGTGAATTTAGCAATTACTTCATTGTTTAACTCCTCACTAGATTCCAATCTCTCCTCGAGAGCAACCCGAGTTTCTTGCTCTTCCTCAAGAGCATTCTCAAGATTGTGGACTTCACCCGCGGAATCATGAGCAAGACCCCACCCTTCATGACAACGGGTCTCCATAGCCTCAAAAGTCTCCTTGAGCTCAACAAGGGTAGTCATGATTTCTAAGAAGCTCTCATGAGCTATTTTATTATTTAAGAGAGCATGAGAGACAATATCAAACTTCTCCTTAATTAGATCATCATCATCATCATCATCATCATCATCATCATCATCATCATCATGAGATATATTGGAGTGCACGGTAGGAGATACCTTATACTCCTTAGCCATTAGGCAAATGTGAGTAGTGGATGAATACGATGAGGAGAAACTTGAAGCACCATTGAGGTCCAAGTCTTGTTCCAACAATTGTTGAGATTCCTCTACATTGTTATCCAAACAAGTACTAGAGGAAGTAGAAACATTTTGATCATGGCAACAAGATAAGGAAAGCATATCTTCATGAGATTTAGTTAAGGAACTACTACATGATATGCAAGGACTATCTACACTAGCATTTAAGACATTTGAAGTGCTAGAGGTGTTTAAGTCCAAAGATAGAGCATTGCAATAAGATGGGTGAGAAGTATAGTCAATAGTGGATTCACCATCAAGATTGCAATTTCTATCACCACTCACCATATCATTACCTTGTGGCAAACCACATGTCGGTGAAGTGGAGGAAATCGTGAGCTCATCACGACCGGATGTGGAAGGAGGACAATCATCCTTGGAAATGTTGGACACCTCATATATATCTTGAACTTTTGTCCATAATTCATGAGCGCTCCGAAAAGGCATGATTTACGCAAGGACTACATCGCTCAAAGCACATATAAGACCATTAGATGCTAGAGTATCGAGATAAGAGTTTTTCTCATCCTCTAAAGATAATTCTAGTGAATCCTTTGGAGGAGAAAAACCCATATCTACAATACTCTCTAAATTTGAACCCATGTCTCTAAAAAGATTAAGCATGCGAATTTTCCAAACATCATAATTTGTGCCATCAAATCTATAAGTGGGATTGTGCACTAGATCTCTAAATGACATCTTTATCTCTAGGCGGTTAGTCCTAATAATGAGATAACTTGGCTCTGATACCAATTGAACGGATAGACGTCGCCTAGAGGGGGGGGGAATAGGTGATTTAAAACTTCTTCCGAGGAGCCGGAATATCCGGTCCAAGAATGACCCGAAAATTCCGGTATGCTTGATAAAGGCGGAATAAAACTAGAGGTTTACTTTAACAAGCATACAACCTAGATATAAATACTAGACTCACCTATGTGCACCAACAACTTATGATAAGCAATACAAGTAACAAGGTGATAGCAAGATATATGACTTCAAGCACGAAGGCTATCACAATGAAAAGTGCATAAGTAAAGAGCTCGGGTATAGAAATAACCGAGGCACGGGGAGACGAGGATGTATTCCCGAGTTCCACCCAAAGGGTTTACGTCTCGTTTGGAGAGGTGTGCGCAACCATAACAGGTTAGCCGCAACTCCACAAAGGCTCACCTTCTTCTCCTGATGAACTCAACCACAAAAGGTTGCGAGTTCACCTTCCACTATAGATCTCCTTTGGGGCGGAGATCGAATCCCGTACAACTCTTGAGGCACACACCCACAACTTAATTGGGGGCTCGCAAGTCTTGAGTCACACACCCACAACTTAATTGGGGGATCTCAAGTCACCACAAAAGGTCTTGACCACAAAAGGTCTTGACCACAAAAGGCGTCTAGGGTCCAAAGACCCAAGAGTAACAAGCTCACAAGTATCACCACCACGAATCCTCGTGGAGGGCTCAAACCGATGCAAATGCAATGGCAAGAGCACACGAAGTGCTCAATTCCTTCACTCTCAAATTCCAACACAACAACAAATGTTTATGGGGGAATAAGAGAGGAAGAACAAAGGAAACCACAAAGAAGTCAAATCCTTTACTCCCAAATCCCACCAAAAGCAACAAATGCTTATGGGGGGAGAGGAGAGGAAGAACAAAGGAGAAGAACCATAAAGGAACTCCAAGAACTAGATCCACTAGGTTCCCCTCACTTAGAGGAGAGATGGATTGGTAGGATTATAGATCTAGAACTCCTCTCAACTTTCCCTAAAGAATATGGAACAATCAATGGAGTGATTGAGAGGAATCAAGCTTTCCAAGGTCAACAATGGAGTAGGAGAGAGGGGAAATTCGTGCTCCCTTGGATGGGCCAAGGAAGAAGAAGAGGGGGAGTTTTTATACCCCCCCCCCCCCCCCCAGAAATTCTAACCGTTGGACCCAGAGAAAACCATAAATTCCGGTCAGAAATTTAGACCGGAAATTTGCTCCAGTCAGAAATTTTGGTACTGACTTGAACCGGAAATTGTGATCGGAAATTTCACTTTTTCGGAATTTCCGAGTCCCCGAAAACTGACAGAAACAGCGAAACAAAAACTGCAGTAACTTTTTCATCCGGACTCCGTTTTCGATGATTTTCGGCTCGTTGTAATCGTTACAACGAGCTCTATAAGAATATGCATAGAAACATCATTGTCCATCATGTGAGGATAAAACCAAACGGGGAAAGGTTTAACTTTCCTAAAACATTTAAACCGGTAAAACCTCCAATATCAAAAACGTAACAAGATATTCATACAAAATCCGTTTTTGATGAATTAGAGCTTAGTATGGAGATAAACCAAGCTATAAATCCTCACATGGATGAAAGCCAACAAGTTTTCCAAAGTAAGACCGTTTTCGATGAACAAGAGCTTGACATGGAGATGAATCAATCTCTAGTTCCTCACCACCATAAATGCCAAATAAGAACCAAGAAATATGATATGCCAAGTATGCAAAGGTTTGAGCTCTCCACAACGATGCGATCAAGTTACTAACTTGAGAGCCCCTCTTGATAGTACGTCTATCTATCCTATAGCCCTATCAAGATCATACCTTTGCCTTGAGCATTCCACTTGAGTTAGATGATGACTATCTTGATCTCTTCTAGGGGATCATCTTTCTTAATTGCGCGTCCAAGCAGATGCTTGATGAAGACTTCTCCAAATACTCCCCCATGCACATAATGGGAGAGTCTCGCTTACCTCCATCTTCATGTATCCATTGCAAGCACCAATCGTAGGATCTCTTCAAGAAGCTTCTCTTGGTCTTGCACGTCTCACCTTGATAACGATCACCACATGACGTCATCCTCCATGAGCTATATGAAATCTTCATTTGATGCAAGCCCATGGGAAGATATCTAGCCTCTTATAAAGATACCACACACACATATATCATGGGTTAGTTCAGAAAGCTATGCGGACAAGTGTTTACCATCCCAAGAGATACATGATCGCTCTTGTTACATCTTGTAGCTTTGTGTGTTGATCAACATCTTGATCAACCTTGTATCCTCCAACATTTTTCCACTAATATGATGTCTTGAATCCTTCAAGACATACTTGAAATAAGATTCACTCAACACATAAGCTTCAAGAGTCAAACACATGAACTCCACAATTCCATGGACAAGATCTGCAAGGATATCTCAATGCAAACATTAGTCCATAGAGATTGTCATATAATTACCAAAACCACACATGAGGGAAAATGCTCTTTCACCGGTCCAGCAATCTCTAGGCATCGCCCAATGGAGCGCCGGTGAACCATCCGGAACACGTCTCTTCTGCTAGATCGAAGACGCCAGACAACGGTAGATCCTCCTATCGACGCCGGCAAGGAGCCCTAGGACCACCGTCAAGCTGAACTCACGGAGGAGAACCTCCTCAAGCTCGCTCGGGGAGCAGCCAATGACGCCGCCACGATTCCGGCCGCGGCGCCACAAGAACGGTGGATCTAGGCGGAAACCTAGATCCGCGGCAAGCCACCATCGCCTGTCACCCTAGAGCGCAGGCTAGAGCCGCCGACGCCGCCTAGCCGAGGATCTCCGCCCCGACTACCGCCCGTAGCCCCAGCCACATCAGAGAGAACACCTATCAACCGCCGCCCCCACCACTCATGGCACCAGTGGGCGCCGCCACCGCGGACAGAGCCGACGGCAGCAGCGGAGAGGAGGAGAGACGGGGGGGGGGGGGGGGATCGCTGGAGATCTACGGGGAACCCCGGCGGCACGCTGGGGAGCGTCGCGGGAGAGATAGTAGGAACCCGTGGTGGTTATATCCCCTTACAAAACTTCATATGCTTCGTCCCTACACCCCAACACTAATGCAGCCTTTTATTTTGAAATTCGCTAATGCAGGTTGCTGGTTGCAGCAAGTCTACACAAGGAGCTTCTTCCTCGTGTACTTGGGCCTAGCCTGGGCTTCTTTTCCTTTAACTTGATTGGATTTTATTATTTATATTAGCTACTACTCACTCTCTTTTTTAACATAAGATGTTTTAGCTATTGTATATGTTGTTTAGATACACACAAAAATAAGTGAGTATGTACATTAAAATAAGTCTAGATATAAGTTTGGACATGTGAATGTAAAAAAGGCTAAAACGTCTTATATTAAAAAACTGGAGGTAGTATCAACGAATTAAGAGGTGATCAGTCAATTGTGAATGAGACTCCAGATTCAAAACTTTGGTTACTGTCCCCGTGTTCCACGCTTAACCAAAAAGTTCTTGTGAACATCTGGTTACCTCCTGAGCGGTGTGATTGAAAATTTGATGTAGCTTCATCCTATTTTTGAACAAAGTATTACCTTCAATGCATGATAAATATCATAGTTCTTAATAAACAAAATATCTTAAAATTGTGACACTTAATTTTAATTTTAATTTTGAGCGGAGGGATTAGCATTTCGAGTCGGGTCTGATGCCCTTGACCGGCCGTGCGGCCGCAGAGGGACTAAACTCTGGATGACTTAATTGTTCCGTTAGGGCGACCTAACGCGCCCTCACGTAGGTCACCCTCGTCCGCGCGCGTGCTTCTGCTGTTGGGCCGCTCAGGGCCACGCGTATAGGCTGGTTTTTTAACTACGCGGAGGAGTAAGTCGGCTGCTAGTTTTGTTGCCCCGATAACGTGTTTTGACTTTGTTTTTATATGTGAGACATCCTAAGTGTTTTGCTAAGTTATATACGGCACGCTTGTTTTTTTTGTTGCAATATGTGGTGATCTTTGTTACAAATATTTTCTAGCAAAAAATTTGTTTTGCTTACGAATATTTAGTTTCTATAAATTTTTTTTTGTAATAGTCTGTAACTTTTGCTAAAATAGCTGGTGGTTTTTGTTGTAAATTAATCTTTAATAATAGTTGCCAAAAAAAATTAATTGCTACAAAGAAATGAGTTTTTGTTGCAATATGTTGTGATTTTTGTTGATTTGTTGATTATTTTTTGCTGTAATCATAGGTGACTTTTGTTGCGAAACAATTTGCACTAAAAATGTTGTTATTTATCATTTTTCGTAGCATTATTTTTCTTTGAAAAGTTACGATGATTTGTTGCGATAATATTTTTTTTGTACACAAGGTGAGACATGTTTGTTGCAATACGTGTGATTTTTGTTGCGATGCGAGGGTAAATCATCAAGATGGCATTTTATCTGTAAATATCGGGAAGATGAGGGGTAACAAGATACACCGCTTTGTTTTTAAGTGGGGCTTAGGTGGAGTGCGGGTTGATGTTTCAATTTATCATGGGCTAAAATGCAAAAATGGGTGCAACTAATTATGTGCGTAGGATGATAATCTGACGGTGTGGAAGGGGAACTAAAAAGGGGCTCTGTAGGGTGACCTACGCCTAGCGTGACCCTAATTGTTTTTGTATGACCGTATATTGGGCAGCCCAGCAGGTCCTTAACACTCGGAGAGAAGAATTGGCCGAAGGTTGTAGTTGGAAAGTGAAGTGAGTTGAAAATTGTTCGAGCGCCAAGAGTCGTCCCTCGGCCTGCGAATTAGTTGTCGTGTACCTCAGAGCTAAGAAGTCTCCACGCACCCCACGCACAACAGGTCGGCTTAGATTTCGTTCCCTATTACTTTTTTTTCCTTTTTCTATTTGATTTTCTTTTTTCTTTTTCGTTTTTTCTATTTTTTTCTTTTAGTTTCTTTTTCTTTTTTCCATTTTTCTTTCTGTTTTTTATGGACATATTTTAAAATTTTCAAAATAAAAAATGATCAAACATAATTTGGTTTAAAACAAAAAATGTTTAGTTTTTGAAAATATTTAAATTTACTAAATTCTTTATATTTTGAAATCTGTTAAAATTTTAAAAATGTTCAAACAAAAATTTGTTAAAAACAAAAAAATTACAGTTTTTTGAAAAATTCAAATTCGAAAATTATTTAAGTTTAAAATATGTACATTTTTTCAAAATATTCATAACTAAAATATATTTGAAATTTTAAAAACGTTCTTAACGGGCCGGCCCATTAGCGCAGGGAAGGAGGGACTGGGTGCGCGGAGCTTCGCTCTGTCCGCTCACCGCGGCAACTAGGAGCACCCCTCGGCCTATGGATCGATTAAGAGGTCGACGCGAGATCAAAACCGAAGTTTGGTGCCGCGGTACCACGATACTGAAGGGGTTACGGTGCAGAAAACAATAATTTTCTAGCGTATGAAACCCTAACTTAGCCAGGATCTATCTATCTAGTACATGTGATAACGGTGGCGGAACGGGTTACATTACCTCCATGTAGACCGATAGCAGGGATTACGCTCCCGCACAAGCGTTGACGATGAAGTCGTGTGTAGCGGACCTCGAGGTCGCGGATGAAAGAGCATTTTCCCTCGTGTGTGGTTTTGGTAATTGAATGACAATCTCTATGGACTAATGTTTGCTTTGAGATATCATTATAGATCATGTCCATGGAGTTGTGGAGTTCATGTGTTGGACTCTTGAAGCTTATGCGTTGAGTGGAGCATATTGCAAGTATGTCTTGAAGGATTCAAGACATCATATTAGTGAAGAAATGTTGGAAGATACAAGGTTGATCAAGATGTTGATCAACACACAAAGCTACAAGATGTACCAAGAGCGATCATGTATCTCTTGGGATGGTAAACACTTGTCCGCATAGCTTTGAGAACTAACCCATGATATATGTGTGTGTGGTATCATTATATGAGGTTAGGTATCTTTCCATGGGCTTGCATCAAATGAAGATCTCATATAGCTCATGGAGGATGACGTCATGTGGTGATCGTCATCAAGGTGAGATGTGCAAGACCAAGACCAAGAGAAGCTTCTTGAAGAGATCCTATGCTTGGTGCTTGCAATGGATACATGAAGATGGAGCTAAGCGAGACTCTCCCATTGTGAGCATAGGGGAGTATTTGGAGAAGTCTTCATCAAGTATGTGCTTGGACGCGCAATCAAGAAAGATGAACCACTTGAAGAGATCAAGATATTCATCATCCAACTCAAGTGGAATGCTCAAGGCAAAGGTATGATCTTGATAGGGCTATAGGATAGATAGGCGTACTATCAAGAGGGGTCTCAAGTTGGTAACTTGATCGCATCGTTGTGGAGAGCTCAACCTTTGCATATTTGGCATATCATATTTCTTGGTTCTTATTTGCCTTTTATGTTGGTGAGGAGTTAGAGCTTGGTTTATCTCCATGTCAAGCTCTTGTTCATCGAAATCGGTTTTACTTTGGACAACTTGTTACGTTTTCGGTGGCGGAAATATTGCCGGTTCTACCGTGAGGAAAGTCCCACACCTTGCCATGTGTGGTGATTTTACTCTATTTATGGGATGCAATATTTCCAAAAGTTATAGCAGTTTTCGTTTCGGTGTTTTGCTGATTCGGATTATTGGGGCCGGATATTCCGCTCTACCGGAATTTCCGGTTCCCCAGCTCATCCAAGAAAACGACTAAGGAAAGGAGAAAAAGGGTTCTGACTCCAGTCGGAAATTGTGCTCGGAAATTTTCGTATACCGGAATTTCCGAGTGCCCCTAGAAAAGTCCTCCAGAAATGGCTAAGGAAAAGTTTGGTTTTGCTTCTGACTCCAGCCGGAATTTCAGCTCGGAAATTTCATGGTATACCGGAATTTCAGCTCGGAAATTTCATGGAACTCCAGCCGAGTGCCCCTAGAAGAGTCTCACTTATACCGGAATTTCCGAGTGTCGAAACAGCCAACGGCTATATTTCCTGGAGGGTATAAATAGCCATCCCCTTCTTCTTCCCCAGCCAATCCTAGGGAGCACGAATTTCCCCTCTCTCCTACTCCATTGTTGACCTTGGAAAGCTTGATTCCTCTCAATCCCTCCATTGATTCTTCCATATTCTTTAGGGAAAGTTGAGAGGAGATCTAGATCTACAATCCTACCAATCCATCTCTTCTCTAAGTGAGGGGAACTTAGTGGATCTAGTTCTTGGAGTTCCTTTGTGGTTCTTCTTCTTTGTTCTTCCTCTCTTCTCCCCCCATAAGCATTAGTTGCTTTTGGTGGGTTTTGTGAGTGAAGGATTTGACTCCTTTGTGGTTTCCTTTGTTCTTCCTCTCTTATTCCCCCATAAACATTTGTTGTTGTGTTGGAATTTGAGAGTGAAGGATTTGAGCACTTCGTGTGCTCTTGCCATTGCATTTGCATCGGTTTGAGCCCTCCACGAGGATTCGTGGTGGTGATACTTGTGAGCTTGTTACTCTTGGACCCTAGACGCCTTTTGTGGCCGGCCTTTTGTGGCCAAGACCTTTTGTGGTCAAGACCTTTTGTGTCACTTGAGAGCCCCCAATTAAGTTGTGGGTGTGTGCCTCAAGAGTTGTACGGGATTCGATCTCCGCCCCAAAGGAGATCAATAGTGGAAGGTGAACTCGCAACCTTTTGTGGTTGAGTTCATCAGGAGAAGAAGGTGAGCCTTTGTAGCGTTGCGGCTAACCTGTTGTGGTTACGCACACCTCTCCAAACGAGACGTACACCCTTTGGGTGGAACTCGGGAATACATCCTCGTCTCCGCGTACCTCGGTTATTTCTATACCCGAGCTCTTTACTTATGCACTTTACATTGTGATAGCCTTCGTGCTTGAAGTCATATATCTTGCTATCACCTTGTTACTTGTATTGCTTAGCATAATTTGTTGGTGCACATAGGTGAGCCATGTATTTATATCTAGGTTGTATGCTTGTTAAAGTAAACCTCTAGTTTTATTCCACCTTTATCAAGCATACCGGAATTTCCGGATCATGCTTGGACCGGATATTCCGGCTCCTTGGAAAAACTTTTAAATCGCCTATTCACCCCCCCCCCCTCTAGGCGACGTCTATCCGTTCAGCGGAGAACTTGCCGCAATGATGAAGACGATGACGCCGGGGTGTTGACGATGACCTGCGTCGACGGGCGTCGGGCGGAAGTGGCGGGGCACCGGCACCAGGGGGTGCGCCGGCGGCAGAGGGGGTGGCGCGGCGGCTGCAGGGACGAGACGACGTCGCCCAGGCTCCTCAAAAGAGTTACCTCCGAGCACTCGCAAACATACGGAGCTTAGCGACAACCCCCGGTCATTCAGATCCAGCTGAAATCGCAGGGGTAGATCTTATCTGGAATCCCGCAGGGCAACGGCGCCCGGCGGTATAGCTTAGGTGGAGAGAGGAGGCAAAACGCGCGGAGAAGCAACTCGGCCGGCCTGTTATACAATTAATTGTATTTTCCAATGAATTAATCCAATTAATATGCCTTGCTATATAAAGGGGGGAGGGGGCGTGCAAACTCCCTAGCTCCCCCATGTGGGACTAAAGGAGGAGAGGGGAGGGGGGGCGGGGTTCGACCGAACACCCCATGAGCTGGCCCCCCTCCTAGTCCAACTCGGACTAGGGGGCCCAACCCCACCTTTCCTTGGTGGTGCGGCTCCCCCTCTTGGGCCCTCTTAGGGCCCATGTAGGTGGGAGCCCCCTTTTCTCCTTTATTTAATTAATATTAAATTAATATAAAATATAATTAATTCATAATTAATATATTTAAATACTATTTAATATCCCGTGACTCCGAAACATTTTCCGAACCACCCGAACAACTTTTGGACATCCCTGGAACCATTCCAGACCTTCCCGGAACTCCTTCCGGACCACCGGAACTCTTTCCGGATCATTTCTCTCTCTCCAACAAAATCCTATATTATTCCAGAACCTATCTCCTGGCATCGCTAAGACCTTAAGTTTGTTATGCTACGGTTCGAGAACACTCCAGACATGGTCGAGACACTCCGCTCACCAATGACCGTCAGGGATACCAGGATGTATATGACGGCCCCCTGTGCATTCTACGAATATCGTCGTTGAACCATAAATATGATATTCATTCCCTTAGATTCTGCGATACTACCTTGTCCGAGATATGATCGTAGACACACCGATGTCTTTGTTGTATCTCGTTACCGACAAAGGTTATTAACTCGTCTGTGATATTACATCTCCATGACCTAGTCATAAGCTGCGCAGCTATATATATGTAATCTCACCGAGTGGGCCCAGAGTATCTTTCCATTACAAGAATGAACAAATCCCGCTCTTGATTCTTACGTCTCGATGCTCTTTCGGAATACTCAAGATGGACACCGTTATTGTCATGCTATATAAGACACAACGTTTGATGCTCTCAAAGCACCCCTACGAAGCATCAATAAGTACGGTCTCACGGTCTAAGGAATAAGCTATCATATTCTTATCTATTGCAAATGACAAACATCATAATACGATCTTATTGCAATACTTTGCGTATGTCCATTATCTTATTCAACTAACAAGATGACCCCACTGTCAACCGACGTCATTGTCCTTGATCGGGAATCTCGATCAACTGTTGCGCAATGGACTAGCTCACATAGAGGCTTGCTAGGGACCTGGTTGTCTATGTATCACACGTGCATTAATAATTCCGATTAATACAGTTATAACACAATACACGAACCTATTATAAACTTATGAGATAATGCAATAAATACTACTTATTTATTTGCCTCTAGGTCATATCTCCTTCAGTCTCCCACTTGCACTAGAGTACAAATAAATTAGCTGCATTTTACTTTATCAAAATCCCTTATCAAATAAGAATCATTTGATGATGCTTGCTTGTGGAAGAGTGTTACTCTGACAATCTGCACAATCCATGATTGTACATACTTTTGCGATTCATTGATATCAACTTGCTTGATATCACCATGTTATCCAATAACATACATGCAAATACCGCAACTAAGTGAGACTTCTGTTTCCCAACGCTTACTCTGATTATACCAACCAGATAACTGTCTAGAAAAACACACTCAGTCACTATGAGCCCCTTGTAACGATTACAAACTCGCGATATCTACATACTTTCACATCAATGCAGAAAACTTGACATTCTAATGTCAATCCATCAACTAACGCACTTCTACTTCCAGTAAATTCTAAATCTACTTTTATAATTGTTCTTCTTGTAAGAACATCGGTTATATTTCATCGAGCAGATAATATGGTTTCTGTATGATGTCTAATATTACATAATAGACCAACATGTCATACAACCATTACTACCTTGTATCATTACTCTCAATGATCAATTGGATTTCAAAGGACCATCCTTTTGACTCTATTCTGACTCGTCAGATATAATCCAAAACAACTCGACTAACTATTTAAAATTCCCGTCTATTCCAAATAGACACTAACTTTCAAATAGTTTCACAACTTCATCCTTCTTATCTATTCTACTGGTACAATTTCACAATGTGTTAATTACACAAGATGAATTCGGCTCCCACTCAAAACATGATTCCACATATTTGATAACACGAGCTCCCACTCAAAAATATGTTCTTCACATATTTCACCTGAGTGAACTAACTATGACTCCCACTTAAATCGACATTTTGGTCAAACCAAAATCATTGATCTATTATCAATTCGAATTTAATACAAACTACAGTATTACATTAATACAAATCCTTCAGACTTCAAGCATGTCTACATAAATGTAGTCAACAAATTTGATCTTGTCCAAGACACATTTCTTGACAAGACATGCTTCCACGTCTTTCTTATAGTCACATTTCTCATATAACACTTTATATGACGATTAAACAATCTTATTCCTCTAATAAGAATTGTAGCAACAATTACTCTTTTAATCCTTTCAAATGTAACTTGGATTTCCAGGCTGAAAAAACCTTTGTTCATATTCTGATATTTTCTCAACTTTCTTTGTATTCATAAAGTGCACCTTGATCTGTCAACAAGATCTGAAACATTTAATATTGTGCTGTGACCTGACATCAATATTAAATATTACAACACTTTATTTAGAAGCTTCTTTCATGAAAACATTATGATCTTTATGAAGATGATTGCAAGCAGAAAACAATTTTCTAGTCTCCCTCACCCTTAATCACCAAATTTTCATTTGTAGACATATACTCTTTGGAACACCTACCAACATAGGTCTGACACCTTATTTCAAGCTTCTAATTCCAATCCATAAACCATAATTTGAAAAATCATCTTTTCCTCGGAATTATATAGACAACAAACTAAGTTTTGTTTTTACTTGGTTTTGGAATACACTCCCAGTCAATACGAGCAATCTACAAAGAACTATTCATGTATATTCCGAATTATCGTATAATCATATACATGTCGACACTACTGTCGATCTTACAAATTCTCGTTGAGAAAAATATCTACTTTCTAAAGTGGACATCGACTATAATGTTTCGAACATACTAGGAGTTTCTAAGACTGATTCTGATAGACCACACTTTATCTAAAATAGAGTATGATTATAATACCCCATATATCACCATATATGACATTATAATATCGTGAAACATATTTTCCACAAGTCTTTTACGTTGAAACCATAATTCAAAAATATTGTCCTTTGATCGAATCTTGTGAATATAATATTCACCATTCTTTCTTCTGAAAAACCCCGTTTGATCTCTCATCAAATTAATTTCAGATTTATGATTTGCCAGACAAATACTCCTATTTACCAAAATCATAGAAGAATTCGGATCAAGCAAAAAACACCATTAATTAATCATTAAAAATGACTCTCAATTAATTTCCTCTTCTATTGCAACTTCAATACTTGATTTCAAACTTAATCAACTCGGCACTCGAAATACTTAAATGGACCAAAATTATCCATTACTTCTTTCATTGCCTTTATGAATAAATTTGATGGTGTTTGTTCTAGTAATAGAACTCTTATTCACAGGACACGCTATTTTATCATTTCTACAATTATGAACACTTATCATACAATCGATGTAATTAAGATGTGGAATCTTTATTCATAATATAAAACAACTGGCTTGTTCCATAACATAAAACAACTGAACTTGTCTTATTACATGAATAACTTTGTCTTGCAACAATCAAGACACACATCCGCTCACTATTACAAAAGATCTTATCAAAAACTATTAATGATAACTATGATAACTTGAGGACATGAACACCAAATGGCCATCAATTCCTTGATCACCATCTTCAGCGCCAGGTCACATCATACTGCGCCGCATATATGTGATAATTCGGACCTGTTTCACAAACAGAACAAGTATCAAATACTTCATCATATATCAAGAGGCGAATTCATAATTATGTATATATCAAATATATACATGTAGCTTCGAAGATCTCTCCTTCGATGGAATCAACTTTCTGAGATTTGAATTCAGACACGAACTTGTAGAAGTTCATGTCGTCGGCCTTCAAAATGTACATGCGCACATGCTTCTCATAGCTAGGAGGTAGAGATATCAGGACAGTCCGAATGGCACAAGAATCTGCCATCCAGTAATTGAAGACCATCGTCAGCTGGAAGTAGATGTCATACAATCTCTTCAAATGTTTCTCCAGACAGGTATGCTCCTCCATATGAATGGTCTGGAACATTCTAAGCTGTCTGAATTGCTCACATTTTAATTCATCCCCGAAGTGTGTTTTTATCGCATCAATCATGACGCTTGGCTCCTTGCGTCTAAATAACTCTTTCAACTCAGGTGCCAGGCATACGGTCATGGTGATCTCCACTTCGATGAATATGTCTCGACGCCTACGGAAATCATCTTCCTCCTCCTCGCTAGCAGAATCCCCTGGTATTTCTCCTAACGGTTCATCGAGAACATACAGAATGTTGTTGTGTTCGAGGATGTTTCTAAAACCCTTGTACCATCTGATGAAGTTGGACCCATCAGCTTCTAAGGTAGCATCCGGGCTCTTGAGGAAGTAACCGAAGTATAGTTGCGTAGTCTACAGATGTGATCGCAAAAGAGGTAAGATAAAGTTTATAATATATAGGTGAGTTTTAGTTTTATAATCACATTATATAAAACACACCACACCAAGATTATTATACCTAAAAATAATAATGGCGATTACACGACCCTCATCCACCACACCACCTCCGATCATCACGCCCGGCAGCATAGCTTCAAAGGTGGACATAAAATGTCGATCACAACAACTCTGTGACTCGTGCTCGATCTTTCGATCTTCCCGTGTTCCGAGGCCATACTTCTGAATATGCTAGGCTCGCCAATCAAACCTCGAAGACCCTGCGCGTGCAACATGGCTTACACCCACTGTATGCGAACGACGAGATGTGTGACACCCGATCATCACGGCCTGCCTCATAACGTATAACTTTCTTGGTGGTGCGCAACGAGGGAGAACACAATTTTGGTATTTGTTAGGGATCATCCTATTCAAGATGCTACCGTTGTATATCTAGCATATAAGCAATCAATATGATGCACACACAACAGCACACAATAATGATGCAATGAAGTACGATGTGACATGGTCGATGCGCCTGGACCTTCATGGCGCCATGTGCCTGGCCCCGGCGCCCCGACATGGCTCCGAGTCTACGGAGCCCTCCATTGCCTCCGACAGTACGAGTAATATCAAAACTTACCGTAACCATGTCACATAAAATAACGCCTCTGCAAAACAAAGTTAGACGCCTCTAGCTTTATTTAGTTTTGCAAGTTTTACGTGGCATATAGTCTTATTTGTAAGAGAATCGCTTCCCTACCTACGAAGTTTGTACCACAACGTCGATCGTATAATTGCATGTTTAAGCATCCCTTTCGGGCCATCCATTGAAAATGCTTTGCCGACTAGAGAGAGAGAGAAACAGACACCCGCCAGCCACAGATACGGTGCAAGCCGTATGTCAGTAGTGGAACCAGTCTCGCGTAAGCGTACGCGTAAAGTCGGTCCGGGCCGCTTCATCAACTCAATACCGAAGGCATCGCAAGTGCACGCTAGAGGGTAGCAAATATAAGAAAGACGTCCTCATTCAACATGAGTTCTAACCGTACCAGCAGTACTACGCATAGATCGGCTCTGATACCACTGAAGGGGTTACGGTGCAGAAAACAATAATTTTCTAGCGTATGAAACCCTAACTTAGCCAGGATCTATCTATCTAGTACATGTGATAACGGTGGCAGAACGGGTTACATTACCTCCATGTAGACCGATAGCGGGGATTACGCTCCCGCACAAGCGTTGACGATGAAGTCGTGCGTAGCCGACCTCGAGGTCACGGAGAACATGCCGCAATGATGAAGACGATGACGCCGGGGTGTTAACGATGACCTGCGTCGACGGGCGTCGGGCGTCCGGCGGAAGATGGCGGGGCGTCGGCCCCAGGGGGTGCGCCGGCGGCAGAGGGGGGGTGGCGCGGCGGCTACAGGGACGAGACGACGTCGCCCTGGCTCCTCAAAAGAGTTACCTCCGAGCACTCGTAAACATACGGAGCTTAGCGACAACCCCCGGTCATTCAGATCCAGCTGAAATCGCAGGGGTAGATCTTATCTGGAATCCCGCAGGGCAACGGCGCCCGGCGGTATAGCTTAGGTGGAGAGAGGAGCCAAAACGGACGGAGAAGCAACTCGGCCGGCCTGCTATACAATTAATTGTATTTTTCAATGAATTAATCCAATTAATATGCCTTGCTATATAAAGGGGGGAGGGGGCGTGCAAACTCCCTAGCTCCCCATGTGGGACTAAAGTAGGAGAGGGGAGGGGGGGTTCGGCCGAACCCCCCATGGGCTGGCCCCCCTCCTAGTCCAACTCGGACTAGGGGGCCCAACCCCACCTTTCCTTGGTGGTGCGGCTCCCCCCTCTTGGGCCCTCTTAGGGCCCATGTAGGTGGGAGCCCCCTTTTCTCCTTTATTTAATTAATATTAAATATAATTAATTCATAATTAATATATTTAAATACTATTTAATATCCCGTGACTCCGAAACATTTTCTGAACCACCCGAACAACTTTCGGACATCCCTGGAACCATTCCAGACCTTCCCGGAACCCCTTCCGGACCACCGGAACTCTTTCCGGATCATTTCTCTCTCTCCAACAACATCCTATATTATTCCAGAACCTATCTCCTGGCGTCGGTAAGACCTTAAGTTTGTTACGCTAGTGTTCGAGAACACTCCAGACATGGTCGAGACACTCCGCTCACCAATGACCGTCAGGGATACCTGGATGTATATGACGGCCCCCTGTGCATTCTACGAATATCGTCGTTGAACCATAAATATGATATTCATTCCCTTTGTTTCTGCGATACTACCTTGTTCGATATATGATCGTAGACACACCGATGTTTTTGTTGTATCTCGTTACCGACAAAGGTTATTAACTGATATTACATCTCCATGACCTAGTCATAAGCTGCGCAGCTATATAGATGTAATCTCACCGAGTGGGCCCAGAGTATCTTTCCATTACAAGAATGAACAAATCCCGCTCTTGATCCTTACGCCTCGATGCTCTTTCGGAATACCCAAGATGGACACTGTTATTGTCATGCTATATAAGACACAACGTTTGATGCTCTCAAAGCACCCCTACGAAGCATCAATAAGTACGGTCTCACGGTCTAAGGAATAAGCTATCATATTCTTATCTATTGCAAATGAAAAACATCGTAATACGATCTTATTGCAATACTTTGCGTATGTCCATCATCTTATTCAACTAACAAGATGACCCCACTATCAACCGACGTCATTGCCCTTGATCGGGAATCTCGATCAACTGTTGCCCAATGGACTAGCTCACATAGAGGCTTGCTAGGGACCTGGTTGTCTATGTATCACACGTGCATTAATAATTCCGATTAATACAGTTATAGCACAATACACAAACCTATTATAAACTTATGAGATAATGTAATAAATACTACTTATTTATTTGTCTCTAGGGCATATCTCCTTCAGATACTGTAGTTCTAGATGCTGGATGGATGCACATCTTTATCTATGTTTTAACCGTATATTTGTCATTATAAATTTATAACAATAATATATCCCTTTGTACGTGCCACTAACCACCAATGTGCAAATTATCTTGCAAATTTTCCTTTGATATTACTTATCGCAGTTTAGATAGATATTTTAGTAAAAATCCTTGTGATGTTGCCAAAAATCGAGAACATCCATAATCAAGAGAGAGAAGATATAACGAGTTGTGGTACGATCGTAATGACTGTGATCGGATCGGCATCTTCAAACTGAGCAACTTCTATGAAGAGCCCAACAAGAATTTTCCATCCGAACGGCCGTAAAACCGTATCGGACTTGAGGCGAAACAGTGAGGGAAAACCCCCACTGCTATAAGAAGTATAGAAGATCAGCTCAAGAAACCTCTTGCTTTCGCCCACTTACCCCGGCTCCTCTTGTCATCCACCAATCCAAGCTATCATCCAATACTATCTCCACGAAGTGCCACCCGCATCAGATCCTACTCTCACCGGCCAACCGCCTCACCCTGACCCACAGGCCGCAACCATGGGCTGATCCACAAGAGAGGGTGACGAGGTTGTAACTCGACAAGTCCCAGGGTTGTGCACCCCGGGTTGATTGATGGGGAGATAGGAGAGTGCAAGGTGATCACGACGGCTGACAAGCGAGGTTTACCCAGGTTCAGGCTCCCGGAGGATAACACCCTACTCCTGCTTGTCTGGTTATTGATGCGAGTAGCGATTACAATGGCGAGATTGCGATCTCGCTAGGGTTTGTGGTAGTTCTGAGCGTGTCCTCTAGGACGGGCAACCCTCCTGGCTTTATAGGCAGCCAGGTCTCGGGTGGTTGGTACAGATACGGTAGGTTACAAGCCCTAACCGAGTTGGACTAGGATATGAGATACCCCGAGTGGGCCTTCTGCGGGCCTTTCCATCCTTGGCGCGGCCCAGGTAGCCTCATCGTGGGCAACCCGCAAGGCAGCCCCATGTTAGTAGCCCCCGAGTGCTTGATCGAATCTTCAGAGTCGGACAAAGGACTCCTTCCTCCTGGACGCGCCGTTGGATTGCCTGATCTTGAGCTCAGACTCGAATTGCTTCAGTCGAACCGGCCACTCCCGATGGGAGTAATTTGTGCAGTCGAATTACTTTGACTTCATCTTCTTGTGAAGCTTGCTTCTTGGGTGGATTCGGCTGCTTGAGCTTACTGCGTTGCCACCCGAATGGTCCCTTCGGGTGCTCGGATCAGTGCTTGATCTTACCTTGCTGATTTCAGCTGCGAAGCTTACTACTCGAATAAATATTTCGAGTTTCTTTGGTTGATTTCAGAGCCGTTGGCTTGGTGACGTCATTGATGACGGTTTACTGCACGCCTCTGCGCCCGATGGGACGTGACGTGGTGGGCCCCGCTGTCAGAGCTGACCACGTCCACACTTGTCACGTCTCCGAAGTGGGCGCGAAATTTACGCGGCACGATGACGACGCCTCGGTTCCCGTGCGTAGTGGAGGAAGTTGGCGGCGACGGTTGGTTTCTCCGCGCGACACGTGGACGGCTGGATGCTCTTGCTCGGAGCCCTTGCGCGATGGACGGTTGAGATGCCGATCCTCGAGGAATAAGTACTGCGCCCTAGCGTTTGGGATGTCATCTTCTCCAATCCATTCTTTCCTTTTCCTCTCCTCTTGCGCTCTGCCATTGCCACCGCCGTCCCGAGCTCGAAGCAATCTGTCCACGCACCCTGTGACCAAGGCGATGGGTAAGCCGAAGGGCACTGCTGGCTCCTCCGCCGCCGCCGCCGACGACGCCGGGGTGATGAAGAAGCCCGAGGGCGACTGGCAGAGGTCGTCGACGAAGAGGCCCGATGTCGAGCTGCTCCGCGCGCAAGGCCTGCTGCCGCCTGCGGACGAAGTCCAGGTACGAGTCCCTGGCAAAGAAGTGTTTCCCACTCCCCGCGATGGGGAGCGCGTTTGCTTCGCGGACTTCATTCCGCGTGGCTTCGGGTTCCCCATGCACGATTTTGTGCGCGGGCTCCTGTACGCCTATGGGGTTCAGATCCATGATCTGACCCCCAATGGCGTCTTGAGCATCGCGGGCTTTATCGTGCTATGCGAGTGCTTCTTAGGTGTCGCGCCCCACTGGGCACTGTGGAAGTCGCTCTTCCTCGTTCGCAAGAACGTGGGGAAGAGTGGGCTGACCTTCCCAGTGGGCGGCTTCGGAATCCAGGTGCGCGGTGATATCGCGTACTTCCAGATGAAGAAGTCCGACTCCGTCCAAGGGTGGCGCCGGAGATGGTTCTACGTCCAGTCGAACGGAGACGGACTGGACGCATTCGACGGCAGGCGCGGACTGCGGAAGACCGGCGCCTGGGCGCACCCGCTGTCTGCCGTGGAGAAGGAGGCCGTGCGGCCCCTGTTGACCCTGCTGCACGAGCTGACCCAGACCCTTGGGCGTGATGCGGGTGGCGTCTTTCTGATGGCCACCTTCTTTCGCCTTCGGGTGCAGCCACTCAGCGCCCGGCCCCACCCGATGTGGGCCGCCGAGGGCGTTAGCGCCAAGCCGCTGGATGACGAGGAGGTGGAAGCCAACGTCAGGTCCATCACCAACCTTCGAGCCGCGGACGCCTGCAACGTCAAGTGCCCCATTGCTCCTTACGGGGCCGCGAAACCCGTTCCTGAGGTGAGTCTGATCTTGCTCTCTTTTTGTACTTGTTCGACTGGAGTCTACTTTGCATTTTGATTCGACTTGCGTCTACTTTGCTTTAGGGTCGGGCTTTGTTCATCAGCCATCCTCCTCTCCCTGAGAACAGACCTGACGATGAATCGAAGTTCGTCGAGGATGAGGATGAGGACGAAGAGATCCCCTCCGCACACTCTCCCTGCGATGAGGTGGAGGAGGAAGACGAAGTGGAGGAACCCGCGAAGAAAAAGCGGAAGCTTCCGAGCCGCGGCGAGTCTGCCACTGCGTCGTCGCCTTCCAGGGGTGTGGATGTTGCTGAGGAGGAGACCGTGGCGACGTCCCCGGGTGCGCAATCTTCGGGTGGCTGGGAGGAACCTCTCAACGTTCCTCCAGTTAGCTCTGCAGCGCCACGGTCCTTCGCGCGGATGCCTTCTCCTTCTCTGTCGAGCTTCGACGACGCCAGCTCCCCCAGGTTAGTTTCTTTGCAACATGTTCTTCGAGTAGTACTTTGCAGGTTCGCCGTTTAGTTGACTTGTGTTCTTGATTTTGCTGCAGCCACCGCTCTGGCAACGTCAGCTCCCCCCTTCGGGACACAGAGCTTACTTTTGGTCCTTCGACTGGGCTGGAGACGCCTGTGGTGGTGGAGAAGGTGCATGTTGAGGCCGCCGGCCTGGCCTCGTCTAGCCGGGCTCCTCCTTCGGCTGCCGAGGACCTTGAGCTCCTGGACCACGTAAGTCTGCTCGTGTTTTCCTTGTATTTCTGATTTCTCATCGGGTGCGCGATCAGCGCTCCCGATGGGAGTAGCCCCCGAAGGTGTGGGTGACTAGTATAGTCGCCCGCAACTTTATTGACACCTTGCTCTTTTTATTTTCAGCCATACTATCGCCAGCAGCTCGACGCAGCCGCGGCTTATGTTCGCCTGGAGAAGGAGAGGGACCAACTGCGTTCCTCGCTGGACCAGGCTACTGGCCGGGTGGATGAGCTTGAGAAGGCTCTTCGTGAGTCTCGAGAGCGGGAGTTGGCGCGGGTCGCCCAGGAGAAAACTCAAATCGGTCGTCTCCTTTCACTCGCCGTTGTTCTTGGGGGTGAGTATCGGCTTGATGCTTACTGAGTCTTCGTTCCTTTTCTTGTCCTGACTTTGAATTTCGGCGCAGAGACTTGCGGTGGAGCTCCTCCAGAAGACGCGTCGAGTGACACGGTCGACTTGGCGACCGCTGTTGGCTTCTTCGACCGGGTTTGCGCATATGCCTCGGATGCTCTGAAGAAGTCTTCCGCCGCGTTGGAGAAGTCGACCGGAGCTCTGGCCGTGGTGCATCAGAGTATTTTCCCGGGCAACCAGCCGCCAGCGACCGTGGACGCTCTGGCTGCACCGTTTGGGGACGCGACCACCATCGCCGACTTCACGCGGTCGCAGACGGTACGCGGCTCCGAGCTCACCTTCCAGCTCCTTTTAGGCCACCAAGTTCCAGGTGACTTCGAGAAGATCGTCAGCGGTTTTCCTCGTAAACCTGATGGTCGGACCGCGTCGCTGAGTGGCGTGAAGGAGCGCGCCTCGCAGCTGGCTGCGCAGCTTGTGGCACTCTTCGAGAGGGCCCTTGCTAAGGCGACTGAAGCGGCTGCTCGGAAGGGCCGTTCCCGGTCGCAGTCCGCGGCCTTAGAGTAGGCGTAGTTGTAGGGATGCGGCAGTCGCTGCGACCTGTATTTTGAACTTCATGTTTGTAATGAATATTGCCCTGTCGGGTCTTTTGCTCTTCAGTATTGAATCTGCTGACTTTTCTGTCTTCTAAGTTGAACTGTGTTTGGCAGTCGCATTTCTGTATTGACTCTGAGTATTCCTGACAGAGTGCCATGCGCGATGATGCTCCACCTTCTCCCTTGGCCGAGCCGAGTGGCGCGGCTTCCTCTTCGAGTGCTCGCCGTCGTCGGGCGGCGCCGGCTCCTCCGCGCAGTGCTAATGACCAGCGGGTAGTCACCTACTTGAGGAACAAGGTGGTGGAGCTTGAGGCGACCCTGAAGAATACGGAGCGGCTGTTGCAGCGCTCCCAGTCGCATCCCACGGCGGAGTTCTCACGTCGTGAAGATTTTTTGCTTGGAGAGATGGACTTGATCAGTCGGCAGTTGCAGGGTATGTATCATGTTAGCGGCTGCCGTCGCTGTTGTTTGTCCTTCTCGTTCTGACTTGCAGTTCGTGTGCGCAGATGTTAATCCTGATTGGGAGGCCGAGCGGGCTCGCGTTGAAGAGCGAGTCACTCGAGAGGCGTCCGGCGACTCCTATGAGGCTCGCCAGTTCTGGGTGAACAAGTCGAGGGGGCGCGTCCTTGCCACGATGCTTGATCGTACGTGGCGCGCTGCCTTTCTTCTGGAGAGCTGCCGGAAGACACTTTGGCACGTCAACCGCGTGTACTTCCCGCATAATGCGCAGCCGAACGGGTTGCCTGCCTTGCTGGAGAGGTTCCGTGATGGCGAAGGGCTGAAGGAAGTTGTCGACGCTCAGCTTGTGGCTGGTGCAAACGCGGCGCTGGCGTACGTTCGGATGCACCGGCCACATCTTCCGCTTGAGCGGGTGCTTGAAGGCCTGCCAGGTGACGACGACTTCGACGAGACCTTGCCGGCTGCGCGCCGGATTATCCGGCAAGTTCAGGACTTGAGCGAGCGGCTTGTAGGTCCTCTCGACGCGCCAAAGGCTGAACCTGCAGTTTAGAGTAGCTGTCGTCTGATGCACAGGGTTAGCTGTAGAGGGCAAATTTGCTTGTGTAAATACACTGTAATAGATTATAGTACTGTTTCGAGTAATGAGAATTGATATGTTACTCGAAAGTGAGGGTGCCTGATTCGACCTGTGTGGCGCAGCTGCCCAGTATGCCAAGCAGCGGCCTAGTTTTTTCAAGTGTTACCTGTATGTCGCGGTCTCTGATTTTACCAGGTGGCGACTTAGGATCTTGACTAACTCCTGTCTGGCGCAGCCCTCGAGTAAGTTGAGTGACGACCTAGGATTACAAGTGTTACCTGTTTGGCGCAGCCCCCGAGTATGTCGGGTGGTGACCTAGGATTTGGAACTTGACCTGTGCAGCGCAGCCCCCGAGTAGGTTCGAGTGGCGGCCGAGGGTTTTTCTGAGTCCTGTTTGGCGTAGCCCCCGAGTAGGTCGAGTGGTAGCCTAGGGTTGCAAGTGTGACCTGTGTGGCGCAGCCCCCGTGTGTGGCAGGCGGCGCCCTAGGATTTTGGACTTGACCTGTATGGCGCAGCCCCCGAGTCTGTCGAGTGGTGGCCTAGGATTTTTCTGAGGCCTGTTTGGCGTAGCCCCCGAGTAAGTCGAGTGGTAGCCTAGGGTTGCAAGTGTGACCTGTGTGGCGCAGCCCCCCGTGAGTCGCGGGTGGCGCCTTAGGATTTTGGACTTGACCTGTATGGCGCAGCCCCCGAGTCGGTCGAGTGGCGGCCTAGGATTTTTGATTCTATGCTTGTTTGGCGCAGCCCCCGAGTAAGTTTGGTGGCGGCCTAAGCTTTTATCTCAACCTGTGTGGTGCAGCCCCCGAGTGGTTCGGGTGGCGACCTAGGATTTTGACTGTGCTTGTATGGCGCAGCCCCCGAGTGGTTCGGGTGGCGGCCTAAGCTGTTATTTCAACCTGTGTGGCGCAGCCCCCGAGTGGTTCGAGTGGCGGCCTAGGATTTTTGAGCTTCCTGAGCGACGGGAAAAGGGGACAGATTTTCTTCAAATCACTTTATTGATTCTTGCGAACAGGCCGCCTCATTAAAAACCTTCCAGTCCCCTCAGGTACCCTGGTAAGGAAAAGAGTGCGTCTGAAACCTGCCGCGCTGATTTTCCTGTACAATGGTTATTTGCGCTAGGCGTAGAATCGGCGTAGTTGTGCTACGTTCCATGGATTGCTGCAGTCCGCTCCCGTCTTCGAGTCCTTTAGGCGGTATGCTCCATTGCCTATTGCTTCTGTTACGATGTACGGGCCCTCCCATGGGGAAGCGAGCTTGTGCACCTTCTTTTGCTTGAGTCGAAGAACCAGGTCGCCTGCCACGAACGCTCTTGGTCGCAGCCTCCGAGTGTGATAATTGCGCAGGTCCTGCTGATACACGGCTGATCGTGCCAGGGCGATGTCGCGCGCTTCGTCCAGGGTGTCTCTGCTGTCTTCGAGTGCTTCCTCTGCTTCTGACTCGTCGTAGGCGACTACTCTTGGTGCGTCAAACTTGATGTCGCAGGGGAGGACCGCTTCTGCGCCATACACCATGAAGAATGGCGTGTACTGGGTAGATCTATTCGGCGTTGTTCGCAGACTCCAGAGGACTGATGGCAGTTCTTCCACCCATGCGCCCGCTGCGCGTTTAAGGGGCACGCGCAGTCGCTTCTTGATGCCGTTGCAGACTAATCCATTGGCTTTCTCTACTTGTCCGTTGGACTACGGGTGTGAGACCGACGCGTAGTTGAGCTTGATCCCCTGCTCTGAGCAGAAGTCTTTGAATTCCTCGGCTGTGAAGTTCGAGCCGTTGTCGGTGATGATCCCATTAGGTACTCCAAACCTGAAGATGATTGACCTGATGAAGTTGACCGCTGTGGACGCAGTCGAACTTGTGATGGGCACGGCTTCGATCCACTTTGTGAATTTATCGACTGCGACCAGGAGGTGAGTATGACCTCCGGGTGAGGATTTCTTCAGCGGGCCCACCATGTCCAGGCCCCATTGGGCAAAGGGCCAGGCTAGTGGTATTGTTTTGAGCTCTGATGCTGGGGCGTGCGGCTTGTTGGCAAATTCCTGGCACCCTGTGCATTTCTTCACCAGCTCCTCGGCATCCTGCATGGCTGTAAGCCAATAGAACCCAGCTCGTAGTGCCTTGGCCACCAGTGCCCGGCTGCTTGCGTGATGCCCGCAGGTACCCGCATGGATGTCGAGTAAGATGGCTTGGCCGTCGACTGGATCTATGCACCTTTGCAGGATTCCTGATATGCTTCTTTTGTAGAGTTCTCCGTTGATGACGGTGAAACTTTTGGAGTGTATGATGATGCGCTTTGCTTCGACTGGGTCAGTTGGCAGCTTCTGATGCAGTATATATGCCAGGTATGGTCCTGTCCATGTGGCTTCGACTAGCATGACTTCCATGGGGACCTTATCTTGGCTTGGCGGGTTGGCATCGCCTTTTGCGGTTGCAGTGCTTGCTGTACCCTGAGTCTTGATGGATCTCTGTGTGATGCACTCGAGGAAGACGCCGGGTGGGACTGGCACCCTGTCTGAGCCCATGTTAGCTAGGGCGTCGGCTTCCTCGTTGCTTTCACGGCCGATGTGGCGTAGCTCGCAGCCGTCGAAGTTTCCTTCCATCTGGTTGTAGAGGTCTCTGTAGGCGATCATGTTGTCAGCGATGGCGTCGCAGGACTTCATGGTTTGCTGCACCACCAAGTAGGAGTCGCCGTAGATCATGAGGTGCGTGGCACCGCAGTTCTTGGCCATCCTCATGCCATGGATCAGGGCCTCATACTCGGCTTCGTTGTTGGACGGCATCGGAAAGTCCATCTGTAGGACGTACTTGAGCTTGTCGCCTTTGGGGGAGATGAGCACGACTCCTGCCCCGGCTGACTTGAATTTCTTGGAGCCATCAAAGTACATTGTCCATGCGTTGGACAGGTCGGGGACGTTCGGTAGCTGGGCTTCTATCCACTCCGTGGTGAATTCTGGAAGAACCTGGGCCTTGATGGACTTCGGGTGAGCATACTTCAGCCCCCATGGTCCTAGCTCGACAACCCACTTGGCGACTCGTCCTGTCGCGCGCTGATTTGTGAGGATGTCTGCTAGTCCAGAGGAGCTTACCACCGTGATCGGGTGCTCGGAGAAGTAGTGGACGATTTTTCTGGAGGTCATGAAGACTCCGTATGCCAGCTTCTGGTAATGCGGGTAATTCTGCTTGGACAAGGTGAGTACCTCGCTAAGGTAGTAGACGGGCCTCTGCACCGGGTGGCTGTGTCCTTCTTCTTCGCGTTCGACTACGAGCACCGTGCTCACCACCCTGTTTGTTGCTGAGACGTACAGGTAGAGCGGCTCGTTTCCTAGTGGTGCCACGAGGACCGGGGAGGTTGTCAATGTCTTCTTGAGATGGTCGAACGCGTCCTGCGCCTCTTGCGTCCACTCGAACTTGTCTGACTTCTTCATCAGTTGGTAGAAGGGTAAGGCCTTCTCTCCCAACTTACTAATGAACCGACTGAGAGCTGCGACTCGGCCAGCTAATCGTTGCACCTCCCTGAGCTTCGTTGGTGCTGGCATTGTGAGTATGTTCTGCACCTTCTCGGGATTTGCTTCGATTCCTCTTGCGGATACAAGGTACCCTAGTAGCTCTCCGGCTGGCACGCCGAACACGCACTTCTCTGGATTGAGTTTGATCTGGTACGCGTCAAGTGCGGCGAAGACCTTGCGTAGGTCGTCGACTAGGGTATCCTCCTTCCGGGTAGTGACGACGATATCGTCGACGTAGACTTGGACGATCTGCCCGAGTAGCCCCTTGAGGCACGCTTGCATTGTCCGCTGGTATGTGGCACCTGCGTTCTTTAACCCGAACGGCATCGTCTGGTAGCAGAAAACGCCGTCGGGTGTGATGAAAGCTGTCTTCTCTTCGTCCTCGACCTTCAGCCTGATCTGCTGGTAACCTGAGTAGGCGTCCAGGAAAGATAGGCGTTCGCAACCTGCGGTCGAGTCGATGATCTGGTCTATCCGCGGGAGCGGGAAGTGGTCTTTGGGGCAGCATTTGTTGATTGCGGTGAAGTCCACGCACATGCGTAGTTTCTTCGTCTTCTTTTTCTCAACTAGAACAGGGTTAGCGACCCAGTCCGAGTCCTTGATCTCTCGGATGAACTTGGCGTGCAATAATCTGTCGACTTCCATGGTGATAGCGTCTCGTTTGGGCCCTGAGAAGCGTCGCATGGATTGCTTGACAGGTCTTGCGTCCTTGTGTACTTTCAGAGAGTGCTCGGCGAGTTCCCTGGGTATCCCCGGCATGTCAGAAGGTTGCCATGCGAAGATTTTCCAGTTCTCACGTAGGAACTCGACGAGCGCGCTTTCCTATGCGGGTGTCAGGCTTGATGAGACCTTGACTGTCTTTCCACTGTCGGTCGGATGGACTTGGTGGGTGACAGTGTCGTCATTCGTGTTGAACGCTGCGTCCTTGGCGGGCTTCTTGCGAGCCGGGAAGATGGTCTTGTCATTGTCGGCTGATATGGCCTTGAAGTGCTCTTCGACGCCGAAGAACTCGGAGATCTTGGCGAACTCGCGGTCGCAACTGTTGGAGAGGCCGAAGTCGCCGCGGACGGTGATCACTCCTTTTGGCCCGGGTAACTTTATCATCAGGTAGGCGTAGTGGGGTACTGCCATGAACCTGGCGAAGCTTGGGTTCCGAGGATGGCGTGGTATTGTGACTTCCAGTCGACGACCTCGAAGTCTATCGACTCCTTCCTGAAGTGCTCGGGTGTTCCGAGGATGACGTCGAGTGTGATTGTTCCCATGGGTGTGATTGGCTGCCCTGGTACTATGCCGTGGAAGGTGGTCTCCGACTCCGGCAATTTCTCTGTCGATCTGTTCATTCGTCTGAGGGTGTCGGCGAATATGATGTTGATGCCGCTACCTCCGTCCAGGAATACCTTTTTCAGGCTGTAGTCGCCGACCAGGGCCTCAATCACGAGTGCGGCGTGTCCGGGTCGGACTACCTCTGCTGGGTGATCTGCCCTGGAGAATGTGATTGGTGTCTCCGACCCGCGCAGGTAGTCCGGTACCGCGCGCGAGCTGTTGATGGCCTGGAGTACTTGGCGCGTGATGATCTTCTGCCTCCTGTTCGACGGGGGTCCCTTCTGGATCATGTTCAGCTGTCCTCGTGCGGCTGGGTACGCGTCGGCTGCTGCCGACGGACCTTGCTGCTGCTGCTGCGGCTGGGGGAATGCTCCTGCCGCTTGCACTTGGTTATTATTTGCGGGTGCTGCCTGGATGGCCAGCTGCGGTGCTGCTTGAATGGCCTGCACCGGGGCGATGATTTGCTGCATGGCATGGTAGATCTTTCTTGCTTTGCGGCAATCTTTCAACAGGTGGTTTGAACCCCACTTTCCTGTTGCCGGGTTGCGGAACGAGTGATGTTTACAGGGTTGCATCAGTTCCTCTGCCGGGGTTAACGGGCGCTTCCACTCGCGTTTCTGACTTCCGTCGCTGTGGTCGATGCTGCTGCTGCCACGGTTGTACTGACTCGAGCTGGGCTGTCGACTTTGCTCGTGCTGTCGACTGTCCTCACGCTTGACCTCGCGGGGGGTTTCGTAACCCGCCGCTACTAACTCGATTGAGTCGTGCGTGTAACGTGCCTTCCTCTTCTGACGTGACTCGCGCCAGTTGCTTGTTTCGCCTTCCTTTTTGGGAGAAGTTTCGCGGACGTAGTCCTCTCCTTCAGCCCATTGGTTGGCTGTCTTCATTAACTCTATTGTGGTCTTCGGCTGGAGCCTACCAAATTCCTCCCGGAGGTCGCGGCGAGCAACGCCATGCATGAAGGCGTCCATCACCCTGTCCTCTGATACGGGTTCCATGGTGTTGCGAAGGAGTGTCCACCTCTGGATGTAAGATCGGAGCGACTCGTCCTTCCCTTGCTTGCAGGCCTGCAACTCGATGTAGGTCGTTGGTCTGGCGAATGTTCCTGAGAAACTTTTGATGAAGTTGTCCTGGAACTCCTCCCACGTTCGGAAAGAATCTTTAGGTTGGCTTGTGAGCCACCCGCGTGCAGAGTCTGTCAGCATGAGCTGGATGTACTGCATTGCCGTGGTCGATGTTCCGCCTTGGCAGGTGCAAGCAATAAGGTAGTCCTCAAGCCATAGCTTCGGGTCTTGCTTCCCGTCGTACTTTGGTGTGCCAGCCGTCAATTTGAAGCCTTTAGGCAAACGGGTATCGCGGATGTTGAAACTAAAGCATGCCGCTCCACATGGTTCGAAGTCGCGGTCGGTATGGTCGTCCGCCTGCGCCGCGTTAGCCGAACGCTCCTTGCGGTTGCGGTCTACCGTCTTCTGTGTCAGGACGTCTCGAAGGTCCTTGACTGGCTGTCGCTGCGCCGCCGGGATGCCCGACGTCGTTGGTTCATGAGCTTGATTACCTGGCCCTTTGGCCGCTAGAGCTTCTTCGATTGCCCTTATGGAGGCAATTTGTTGCTTGTGGAGGAGGGATCGCGCGTCACCCTCCGGTGGCTGCGTGAGCCGAAGGTACGTCTCGACTGCTATCAAGGCAGCGTTCGTTGTTTTCGGGACGGGTATCCCGTTTTCATCTTCGGTGACGAAGGAAGAGTCGAGGTTGCGGGTAAGCCTTGTTCGGTCAGCTTCTGCCATGTGGGGGACACGGGCCCTGGTTCGCCGTGCTCCCTGGTTTACCTCCGTGGAGGATGTAAAGGATAGGGCGGCCCGCCTGGCGCTTGATGCGTCCGCGTCCCTTTTGCGCCTGAGAAGTTCGGCCTTTTCGGCGCGAATCCGTTCGCCTTCCTTGCGTAGCAAGTACTGGACCGCCAGGTGGTCCTCCCGAGGTGCGTTGGGTGAGGGGAACGTGCCCTCGTCCACATGCTTCATGGCTTGGATCGCCATGTCCCGCGTGATGACCAATTTAGTCTGATCTGGCATGTCCACCTCTAGCGGATATACGGGTTCGTCTCCGTCGTCATGCGGTGCTGTGCCGGCCATGAAGACTTGCCTGGGGTAGACTTGTGTTGGAGAGTTGGTGATGCCGCTGCTGCTTCTGTCACCCTCTTCTTGCTCAGGGTCGAAAATTGCTGCAACGTGGCGCGCGGCGCACTTACTGTCGCGTCTCTTCAAGATTGTCCATGTGCCCGCACTCGACGGGGCGAGTGCGAGTGGCTTGGGGTAGACCTGGGACTTCCACGAAGATGAGGGCGCGCGCGGCGTTGATGTCGGACGCGGGCCCCCGATCGCGCGTGCGGGCGCGGCGGTGGAGGTGGGTCTTGACTTGATTGACCGCGCGACCGAGGTTGGGGTGGTAGGCTCGATTCGCGTGGTCGTTGCCGAGATTGTCGGTGTAGATGTCCTCTTCGCGGGTGCATCTGGCGCAAACCCTGCGGGTGCGGCAGATGCGACCTTCGCGGGTTCGGTGGGCGCGATCTCCGCGGGTGCGGCAGATGCGATCTTCGCGGGTGCAGCTGGCGCAAACCCTCCGGGTGCGGCAGATGCGATCTTCGCGGGTTCAGCGGTCGCGATCTCCGCGGGTGCGGCAGATGCGATCTTGGCGGGTCCAGCGGTCGCGATCTCCGCGGGTGCGGAAGATGCGATCTTGGCGGGTCCAGCGGTCGCGATCTCCGCGGGTGCGGAAGATGCGATCTTGGCGGGTCCAGCGGTCGCGATCTCCGCGGGTGCGGAAGATGCGATCTTGGCGGGTCCAGCGGGCGCGATGGTCGGCGATTTTGGTGACGCCGTCGCGCGTAGCGCGGTAGTCGTAGACCTGAGTATGCCACGACTATCGATGCAACAGAATATGGAGCCGAAGGTGATGTGTATACCTTTGTCCAGATCGGCGTACATCGATTGGTGGGCTGGCGAGTGGATGATGTACTCGAAGGAGCCGAATCGGATCGACTCCCTGATGGCGGATGCGCCGATCTTCATTGCAGATGGAGCCGGTGCGACCATGATCCTAGCACTTGTTGAACTTCCCACAGACGGCGCCAATTGACGAGGTTGTAACTCGACAAGTCCCAGGGTTGTGCACCCCGGGTTGATTGATGGGGAGATAGGAGAGTGCAAGGTGATCACGACGGCTGACAAGCGAGGTTTACCCAGGTTCAGGCTCCCGGAGGATAACACCCTACTCCTGCTTGTCTGGTTATTGATGCGAGTAGCGATTACAATGGCGAGATTGCGATCTCGCTAGGGTTTGTGGTAGTTCTGAGCGTGTCCTCTAGGACGGGCAACCCTCCTGGCTTTATAGGCAGCCAGGTCTCGGGTGGTTGGTACAGATACGGTAGGTTACAAGCCCTAACCGAGTTGGACTAGGATATGAGATACCCCGAGTGGGCCTTCTGCGGGCCTTTCCATCCTTGGCGCGGCCCAGGTAGCCTCATCGTGGGCAACCCGTAAGGCAGCCCCACGTCAGAGGGATACCACCTCCAACCTCCATCGATCTGCATGGAGAGAAGTGTTCACGGCCGGCCACACCGTGACGCCTGGTCACGCCATGGCCAGGTCGTCAACACCGACACTACCATGGTGCCAGGCAACCTTCGTAGCCAGGACGAACCACCCGCCGCCTATAGCCAATGACTCGGATGTCACAAGTCGTAATTATAGAGGCAGCAACATCAGACAGAGCGACCCCCAACCACCATTGTATGTGTTCAGATTGTCGACGGAGATCCGCAACACCGCGCTACCGAAACACCGATGCCAACCCACCGCTGCCTAATGAAGGGTGCCTCCACCCGGGGAAAAGGGCCCTGCCGCCACCATCTGCTGCGTGGGCTTTGCTGAGCAGCCTTCTCCGGCGGTGGTAATGAATGAGATGGGATGGTGGCTAGGGTTAGGAGGAGATGGTGCAAATGACGAACCTGTGCTATAAAATACAGAAGTCAATAGTGCTTTTTCTTGTTATACAAGGGTGGTTGGGGCCCCAATTGTGTAAAATCCTCTTTCTAAATAAGTACAATGTTCGAGATAACTATGACAGCCGAACCAAGTCTTTTGGTCAAAGTCGTCCATAAATATCTGAACTTCTGGGGCCTTTTTTGTCTTTTTGCGACGACTTAGGCTATCGGTGATGCTTGCTTTGCTACCGAATGGAACATATGCCAATTAACCATGGTTATGTGAAGTACGTAACTGAAAATATGGACAGTATCAGCACTTTTATTTCACATATGACATGTCTGTGGACTAATTATATATTGGTCATAGGCGAGCGCCTAGCCTAGCTTATATATAAGTATGCACGGTGACTATGAGTAGCACATGAACTCGGTTCTTTCAGTACTGTACTTCGGAAGCAGCAAAGCAGAGATATTAATTTCTTCCCTGCATAGCTTCTGTGCAGCAGCAAAGCAGAAACCATGAGGGTAAACAATTGTCTTTCATTTGTGTGTGTTTCTTCTTCCACTCTTATTTGAGATTCATTTGTTTGTCTTCTCTATGAGCACATCCATTTAAACTTCTTTTTTGGCCTATTTGCCTCAACTTAGAAACTGTTTTTACTTACATGTGTACACAAATTTCAGAAGGAGATCATCATCCGGATGTATGTGAGCTCAGAGAAATACCAAGCCAAAGCCATGAAAGTAGCAGCTACTGCCAGCGGTACGTATACACGATTATAATAGGGTCGTTCATCCAGTTTCGTAAATCTGTGATTGTTAATGATCAACGTTCGAAGCTTTCTTTCTTTTCTGCGAAAGTTTTTCGTTAATTAACTGAAGCTAGCGTCCCGTCGGCGTGATGATTAATTTTGTTTGGTGCCTATGCAGGGGTGGAGTCGGTGACGCTGGCTGGCGGCGACAAGAGCCTGCTGCTAGTGATCGGCGACGACGTGGACTCGAACAAGCTGACCAAGAAGCTCAAGAAGAAGGTGGGCTCGGCGGAGATCGTGGAGCTCAGGACCCTCGACTCCTTCGACACGTCGTCGATCTCGCACCACGCGGCGACCAAGGGGGCCGTGGTGGCGCGGTCGCCGTACAACGGCTCGCAGCAGTACTACCAGGCGGCGGCGGGGCGGACGCCGTACAACGGCTCGCAGCAGCACTACCAGCACCAGTACGGGGCGGTGCCAATGAGCCCGTACGCCTACAACCACCACCCGTCGCCGATGATGGACGTGCATGGTGGCTACGGCTACGGCTACGGCAGCAGCTACGCGCGCGCGGTGGCGCACAGCCACCCGGGCAACTATTCGCCGCTGGTCGAGAGGCATGACTACTACCCCATGGAAAAAAAATCTTCCCGTCTAACTGGAGCTGGAGCCGGTGAGGGTGCCGGTGCCGGCGCCGGCGTCAACACCTTCAGGTCGGTGCCACGCCGTGACAGCGACTCCGGCGGCGGCTGCTGCATACAGTAGTATAGTACTAGGAACCGGCGAGCCGCCACGCCAGCGCTGCTGTACTGTGCCTGTACATCATCCATCTCCGCCTACAGCTAAGATTGGTCTTCTCATGGAAGTGCTCTTCGTATGGGTTTAGTGAGGCCGTATGCATGCATCGATCGATGCAAGGCCGGGGCGTCTTTCCCTTTTCGCAAAAAATGGTTCTTGTTTAGTTCTTCTCCTTTTAATCAGTTTGGAAGGTTGTGGGTTGTTACTGAACTTGCAAAATGTAAATTAAGCTGGTACGCTGTTGGATGGATTTAAAGTGGCATCAGATGTTTATGTAATCTGTCGATCGTGATCAGAGCTTCTTTCTATCTGAACTTCGTTGGCTGCCCTGCATGCTCCTGCAATGAGGGCGTCGCTAGATGTACATCGATCATCTGCCCGCAGCTACCTTGACCTTCTCGTAAAAAAACTGTTCTTGTTTGATTTTCGGAAGTTCTTCTTAGATGTATGTTAGCAGACCGGCAAATATTTTAAGTTTCGGTAGGATAGGTTCAATTGTTGTTCTTATGTGTGTTTCCCGGTTTGGCTTCATTAATTTAAAGTTGGGCTCCTCTCGAATCTACCGTCTAAAAATCCAAGTGGCAGCAGATGTTTCGTTATTTTATTGATGCTGCAGCTATCGACTTGAGTTTTCTATCATGATCAGACTTGTTTCATCTTAACTTTGCTAGCTACTGCTGATGACGTGCTGCTTGATGACGAAGAATCTGTCCAGTTTTGTGAATGCATGTACCCACGTGGATACAAGTAGATACACGTATGTGATGTTGCCATATAGTATAGTTTGCCGAAATCAAGTGGGGATATCGTTGTCCTGTCAGTATCTGCACGTATTAGGGGGGAAATTACCGGAGAATCATAACAAGTCACTACTGACTAATCGACCGTAGTTATTTTCTGACTAGTTCAGAGCTGACGCCAGACGCGCTTATGGACTTCAAATCGTTAGCAACTCAGCACTAGCTACCATTTTGAGTCCGGTGTTTTCTACAAGGGATTAGTTGGAGTTATTCAGTAGTACTAGCACTCACGAGATACAAAATGATAGATGGAACGACTAGCCTAGATAAAGAACACTAGTAGTGAGATATAAAATGGTAGATGGAACTATCCTAGATAAGCTATACCCATCGACGTGGATCATCCTAGCTAGAACCAACAGCAAACCAACTCCTTCTGACCTTAAATAAAGCTCTGTTTAAAATTGTCTTAGTTAAAACCAGCACGATCTTTACAAGTTTATCGCGGGGCCAACTATGTGGCATTGTTTGTTAGTGGCACTCAAGTCAAGTAAACTTCTTCTTCCATCTAGCTACTAATCTTGAAGTCGGCATCAGAGTAACCAAAATTTCCGACTGTGAGATGGACCACTGAGAAATTAAGGTGTTCGAAGGCGAATCAGAGGGTTGCGCGTCATCCATGCTCTTGTCACTTGCGTGATACTGAATTCCCACATGTTTGATCGGATCCCCAAATTGACGTATTCTCTCTCGATTAACCATGGCAAAGTCGTTGTTATAGGTTCAGCATAGGTAGAATCTACAGACTGCATGAGCATATGATTCATTGGATTCCCTTTCTATTAGATTTTGTCCGATCCCGAATGAGGTCTCCAAAAGAATACCGAAGAAATTCTGATACTTAGGAAAAAAAATCCTATCTGCGCCGTTTGATTCGTGGAGTTGAATTGTTAGGAACTTTTTCCATAGGATTCCGTTGCATATTATGTTCTGAAGAAAAAATTTCATTCACTCAAACATCGTGTTACCATTTCTTCCGTGTTTTCCTATGTTTTCAACACTACTTGGCGAAGATTCATGTAAGCTCTAAATCCTGTACCATTCAACTAGTCATGACATTCTAATCATGTGTTTTTCCTATTCATGTATTCTTGAGAAGGACGAGGATACTTGGTAGTTGCAACATTGACGATATGCAGTAGTATAATCGCTTGTATTATCCTAATTTTATGGTATTTGTTCGTCTTAACTCTGTATTCATGCTACTATCAATACAAGTATATGCCCTACAACAGTTTACAAAATATATCAAAGATGCCCTCTAAGTTGGCAGGGAGAGGAAAAGATGAAAAGGGGAGCAACTAGGCTTGCCACGTAATCAAGGTTATTAGTCCCATGTGAATCAACTAATTGTCATTTTGGAAAAGACTTCTAACTGGTTTTTTTTAACAACAAAAAACCACTGCCATTATATTCATCAGCGAATTACAGCGCAGCGATTACACTCATCCTTAGACAAAGACTTGCCTAGCTGGGTACAATAAAAAGCTGAGAGAACAAGAAGGCAAAGCTGAAGAATACAATCGGAGCCTATCAGGGGGTTCAGGGAGAAACCGGACACGCAAAACCTGCAATCATATTCTTCCGGGGCCTCATGCAATCTATCCAACCGTAGAGCCAGCGGCTCAACCAGCAATCGCGTTGGAAGATGCCTGCGAGGTGAAGGATTGAGCTGTAGATCTTGAATATCCATCACCGAGTTCAAATCAGCAGGATCTTAACCGCTAAATCTGAGAAACCGCAACAGAGACGTTCTCACCCGTCTCCGGCATGTCCCGAGCAGCGAGAAAGCTTCACCAACATTCCCACCAGCAGAAACTGGAAGTAGTACAACACAACCAGAGCATTCACCATACAGCTCGAAGGATGAACCGGTGCCAAATGACCGAAAGCAATGACAGTAGAAGGCCACTGTCACAAAGGATTCTTGTGCATGCACCAACTTGTGAACAGAGCCTCCACCAATCCCCAAAGCAGCCGAGACGCCCTGCTCGATCCCCTTGCCGCCATGGCCGGCCAGAACAAGGAGGGGCTTGACATACCTGAGAGACGATAGAAGCTCGACACCAGCAACATAGAACTGCTGAATTAGATGAACACCGGGTTTGCGAAGAGTCCACCATTGACAAGGTTATATCAAACAGGTACCCCCTCATGTGGGTACCTGGTGCACGTAATGACTAAAACCCAATTGTCAATAGGCTGAGGAAGCCCAACAAGCGAAGCCCAAGCTGAAGACTTCTACCATAGATAGCATAGTCGGTAGTACTTTCCATAAGTGTAGTCCTAGTCGGTTACGACCCGAGACTTGTACCCCTATATAAAGGACAGGAGGGAGACCGACCAAAGACACGCCCAACCAGAATCATCAAACCCTAGCAAGATCGACATCTTGCTAGACCCCTGTACTCGCCGCATATACACAATCAATAACAGACAGACATGAGTAAGGGTTTTACCTCACTCGAGGGCCCCTAACCTGGGTAATTCCCGCTTGTTAGCCGACGAATCTACCAACACCACGCATTCTCTACCTCATAACTCTTACCCTAGGCTAGTAACCATGGGTATTGATGGGGACATCACTCGTCAATTGGCGCCGTCTGTGGGAACATGTGGTGTTGGATCTACGGATTTTTTTGGTCCAAATTTCAAACGACGATCCGCCGACTTCTTCAAAGGGATGCACATCAGCAACAGCAGATCGCATCCAGATCACAGGCGACCACTCGCCAAAAGCAGCATCACCAGCAAGGATCATGCCATACTCACCCGAAGCTCAGGAGATCTACTCCAATCTCGATTCAGGTTGATCTAACTATTGGGGAACATAACTTCTTTGTTGATCAGCTTGGTGTGCAGGATTTAGTTGAACAGATCGCAACTAAGCCACTCCAGGAGAGATCGGCTGAGATCATATCTACAGCAGTTAAGAAGGACACCCCGTCACAGATCGATCTGATCCCGCCACCACAATCCCCCACGGATTCAATGACATCCGCAGAATTTAACAAATTCATGGGGGATGAGTTCCCTGAAGAGGAAGGACTGTCGACTACCTCAGTCGATGATATGATCATATCCACGGCTTCGGCTGGAAGCACTGGAGCGCCAACATCACAGATCGATCTGATCTCGTCCATAGCAGGGTCCATGTCCACAAAGGAATTCAACGAATTCATAATGCAAAACGAGATGGAAGAAGAAGTGCAGTCGACCCTCCATATCAACCCAACCGAAGACCATATGCAAATCGACGCTCCACAAGAAAGATTTCACCTCCCCGAGTATGATGAGCATGCAGAAGACAACATACGTCTCGCCGACTTCACCGGCGCAGAGATCCAATCTCCATAGCATGCTGCCACCGACTACGATGAACATATGCAGCAAACAGAAGATGGCGAAAACAGCAAAAGCGTAAAGCGGGAGAGCGATATCGAAGCAGCATATGAAGAGCAGTCAAACTACATATATCCCTACCACATACCCCGGCAGGTTTACGTGGCAACATCCGCGGAAACATCAGAAAACGCAGCCAATCGACAACCAGTCGAGCACCCACGGACGGTCACTTTACCAGACCGTACCACCACTCTGGATATCACGGCAGAGATGGCTGCAAAGGTGACAAAGGTCATTGAAGAGGGTATAATGGTGCCAGCAGACGCAACGCTAGATTGTAACATCCCAGAATGTTAATATAAGTATTAATGCAAAAATGTGGGCCAACAAAAACTTTTCTTATAAAAAGGTGTGTATGTTTAATTCTTGAGTGTTGCTTGTTGCATTATTTGCAAGATTGTTAAATTCTAGCTCTAATTAAAAAAATTGAAGAAAGGAAAATAAATAAAACAAACCACAAAAACAAAACACCATGTGACAAATGTCACATTATATTTTCCAAATTAAGAAGCATAATTTATTTATACACCAAAACCAATGGAGAAATATTATAAACACTCCTATTTGATTTTTACAAACTATTCTCTTTCAAAAATTCAGATTCAAAACTTCAAATTCAAATTAGAAATTCATGATTGAAATATTTCAAAATATTTCAAAGAGACTTTGTAACACTTACCAATAATACAGATAGCCTAGATCCTAGGTTTGGACTCAAAAGAATAAGGAGAAATAGAAGAATTAAAATAGCAAATTGTCACTGTTTTGGTTCAGGAAATTCATCAAACACCCTGTGATCATCCACCCTGTTCTTCCCCAATCCGAGCAACTCGTGGATCAATCCGAGAAATGTGAGGTTTAATTGTCGATTTGAGGCCAGCCCTGCACTCCTCTCTTCTCTGCGACCTCACTGCACGCCGGGGGAGGCAAAATGGTGGCCGGAGTCGCCGTATGGACGCCGGCGACAGCCACGGCCGCGCGCACGTCGCAGTGTCGCGCCGGGCGTCCGAGGTGGCAACGCCGCGCTCTCCCGTGCCAGGCCCCCCCTTCCCTTCCTCGCCTCTCTGCTCCCTCGCGAGCCCGCACAGCACACCAGCACCGGCCCGTGCGCGCCGCGCCCGAGCCAGGACGTGCACGCCGTGCGCCGCCCGAGCTCGCCCACGGCAGGGCCATGCGCCCGAGCGCGTCCGAGCGCGCCATGCCGCCCCGCCTTGCCCATTTGGTCCCCCAGACCGCCCGCAGCGTAGCCGCACCCCCCACCGGCCTACGGCGAGCACGCACGACCGCGGGTGCCCTCTGCACCGTGCCCACCGTGCGCCGCCCGGCCGCTATAAAAGCCGCCCGTGCCCTGCTCTTCTCCACACCGCCTCTGCCTCTCCCCCTCACACCATTTCCCTCTCCCTTGTGCACCGCGAGGAGGCCAGGACCGAGGCCGCGAAGCCTCGGGTCGCCGTCATCTCCCTCGAGCTCGCCGTGCCCGAGGTAGACGACGACCACGGCACGGCCGTGCTGCCCCTCCCCTTCCCTTCTCTCTGCCTCCCTTCCCTTCCTCTTGCACGCCTCTCTCACCCGCACCTGTTTTCCCCCTGATCCGTGCTCAGGTGCGCCGTCGATCGCTCGCCGGAGTTGCCGCGGAGCCGCGGGAAAAAGGAGGAGGACGCCGCCGTCGCTCGGAGCCTCGCCAGCACGCACCACTCACCCCAGGAGCTTCCCCTCCTCGCCGCCGTCGTCCTGCACCATCCGCGCTTCCTCCCGAGCCCCCTAGGTGAGCCTCCGTCCATCCTCGCCGTCGCCGGAGTCGCGGCGCCGCCCGATTTAGGTCGCCGGCGACGCGAGCGTCGTGGACCGTTAGATCTAGATCGTGTGGTAACTTACCGATTCGCTTTAAATTAATAAAACCCTGACACGCGGGTCCCACGCGTCAGGTTTAAACAGACCGCGCGCGCGCTCGCTGAGTCGCTGACTGGTGGGTCCCCTCTGTCAGGATTTTAATCATTATCCACTCTGAATTTTAATTCGAATTTAAATTTCATTTAAAAACCAGTACTAAACCCAATTTTAGAAATTCCATAACTTTAGATTTACAACTCCAAATTTAGCAAATCCAACTGTTCTGGAAAGCCTATGAAATTATCTATCCAACCAAACTAGTTTCACTCCATTTGGATGTATAATAAAAATACAATATTCAAATTACAGTGGCATGTTTAAATTCTAAACTTGTTTGTTTCTGATACTCTGATAATCCAAATTAGTTGAAACTAATTTTCATAGATCACATTTAACCATGGTTAGTCACCCCTAAAATGGTTTAATTTTTAGATGGATATAATTTAAATAATATCCAAAACCTTATTAATTGGTTTCTGGATTCAAAACAATGTGTAGGGAGTTTGGTAACTCCAAATGACCCAAACCTAATTGTGTCATCTCCTACACATCATTAGCTTTCTGTAGAATTTTAGTTTGTATTTTTGTGACAAACAGAACTCAAGTTATGCAATTAAACATGTGCAACAAGTTTCTGCCATAATTAAAATACAATGGAATAATGTTTAATTCAATTAAATGGAAACCACATGATATTGTTTGGTATGTGAAATGGTGAATTAGAACCTCTAAGAGTGTATTGCTATGATGATTGATTGAATAGGCTAGTGATTGTTTGTATTTGATTGATTGTGTATTAGACGAGAACGTTGCCGGATATATCGAGGAGGAAGGATTTGCAGAACCTGAAGACCAAGACCAAGATCACTTTGCCGAGCAAGGCAAGCTACTCTCTGAGCTTGCAACTAACTTATACATCTAGATTTACAAATCATTTTTAAAGGCAAAGGTTTACAAAAAAACCCCTTTTCAAAAGTATATAGAGATTATTTTGCCACCCTATGTAGAAGTAGATACTAAAACTATAGGATGGAAAAACAAGGTTATTTATTCAAAACTCCTTTGAAAACTGGTGTGGATATATAGCACCAAGATGTGGTGTTGGAATAAGGAAATGGAGAAAGATGGTTTTGGAAAAGCACATTGTGTCCTAGTACTCAGTCAAGCAACCGATACTCTGTGCGACCACATTTACCCACATATGGGAAAGGGCTTAGTCAGATAGTTTGCTCTTATTAGTGTGGGACACTGCATCAACAGAGATGACTCTGTTATGCATGAGGGAGTGGTTTGGTGACCTAACCCTGACCTGGGTCCTCGCTCAAAAATCTATGAGTAGATAAGGAGGAGGATAGAAGGATGTCCGTATACACCGCCAGATAAAACCTATGAGTCCTCACACTTAGGGTTTCCGACGGGAAACTAGACTAGGTGTGGATGGAATGGTTCATAGGGGCAGGTTCCTATACTAGCATGAGCAAAGGAAAGACTAGGGTCGGTGACTCAACTTCGCATACCGCTGGTATGGCGAGACGTGGCTGACACGATGAGTTATCGGATGAGTGTGGGAAAAGCGTGCTACCTCTGCAGAGGGTAATTAAACTATTCGAATAGCCGAGTCCTCGGATATGGACAGTTGAAGACCCTACTTAGACCATGTGCAAGTTTTTTGGAAAAGAGTTGAGTTTGAAAAGAAAAAGGAAATGGAGAGTGTTCCATACACCTATACCAACGGATCGGTATGAGGCAGTTGGAAAGATATTACCATAATGGGTTATGGTTGGAAAAGGAGGAGTTTTGGAATAACATTAATAAAATTGAGATATCTAGTAGTCATAATTTCCTTATCTTCTTCAACAAAGATACAGAGATGTTTTAAATAAATAAAACTGAGAAACTAAAAATGGAACTAGAGCACTCATGTTGGAGTAGCTTGCGAGTACATTCAAATGTACTCATACTAGTTTGCTTCTGGCTATTGTCGTAGCCAGACATGGAGGAGGAGTACTACGCCCAGGAAGAGTATGGCGACATCTATGCCAACTAAGGATCTTCTCAAAGTCGACTGCCTGTCGGGTCTGCGTTAGCCGTTGGATGGCTACTACGTTTAAGTTCCGCTGCTTATGTTGATTGTTTTGGTTTGGCCCTTGAAGGCACCTATGTAAGACTTGGTCTAGATGACCATTTTATGTAAGACTTAACTTCGGTATTGTAATGGATGTAAACTTTGGTATTCAATTCGGATTATGTGCAACGACAGACTGATCACGGGATCGTTGTGTTAAGCATAATCGGGTATTTCGGACAGCTAGTCCGGGGTCCCCACAGAATTGGTATCAGAGCCATCTCGACTTTAGGAGCCTTAGATTAGCATGGTCGCTAGGTAGTGATTGCAAAAGTGGAGTTTTAAAGAAAAACAAAGTAAGAAATTTGTTTGAAAATGCTTATCTCTTACCCTCTCATTTGTGCAAAATTCTCTTCTTACCAACTACTAAGTTTTCTCTTATACTCATAAAAACTTGCCACACTTCATTTTAAATCAACTTAAAATTCTGCTCACATATTGTCCTTTCCATTAAAAATTTGATATACTTGCCATCTCACTAACTTAAAATTTTGACTAAAAATTATAGATGGCGATCCATTTCACCGAGTTCGTTCAGCTGGAGAAGGACGGCAAGTTGATGTTCGAGAAGGACTTGTTCGAGTTGACCAAGCTGCTAGGTCGTCCCACTCCTGAGTTCAGGGGAGCCCAGGTGGACGCTCCCGGTAACGGGAACCTGTCCTGGTTGATCGAGGGGTCTGTTCGTGGGAACATCAAGTCCCCCGGATCCAGAGCACTCTCTTTCACCCTCATGGACGTCCACTGGGACGATGGACTATGTCGTTCCATGCAGAGGATGCTATCCCGGCTTTGTGAGGAGCACAAAGCGGAGCTGGTAAACTCTCGTTTCCAGTTCTACGGGAGACGCACCATCGATGGACACCCAATTCGGTCTCCTCTGCACCCGACATTCGGAGAGTATATCCTAGACATGGAGATTATGCTCTTTCGCACCCAGGAGGATCTGAGGTGCGCTAGGCTTCGGTCTCACTTTGAGCGTCTCTCACTCAAGGAGAGTCGCGAGAGTGAGGCACAGCTGAAGACTGAGAAGACCGCTCTTCTCAAGAAGGGAACCCAGATGAAGAAGACCATAGCGAAGCTCCGCAAGAAGGTTGCAGAGCAGGATGAGCTGATAGAGGACTTGGAGCTCCGTACTGACGAGATGGAGGAGGAGGGCGAGGATCTCCGCAAGGAGAACGACGCTTTCCTCAGTGACGATGACGACTATCTGGAAGAGATGAACGATGAGGATGAGGATGATGAGGAGGAGGATCCAGAGGAGCCACCCTACCAGTCCGATGCTGACATGGCAGAGCCTGAGGTTCCACCTCAGTAGGCGAGTTACTTGAGTTCTACCGCAGGATTAGGTCGACCCCCTATCGCTAGTAGAGTCAAAGTTGTGGTTCTTTTGGAACTTGCTATATGTACATTAGTTAGGGAGAATGTTGTAAGTTAGAATTGGATGAACTCTTGATGTAATGGTTGTGATATGAAAGTGTGTGCTAGTCTTGTTGACATATGTTAAAGGTTTTCTCCTATAATCCTTAGTAAATCTACCTCTACGTAACAACCCATCTTCCCTTGGTCGAACCCCTTTTTGCTTGCCCTTATTCCCGGTGTACTTCAGGATGGTGGAAACCCGTCGCACCAACATGGATGGAGGAGCACCACCACCCCCACCGGACCCAACCACCGCCCAACTTCTGGCGCTCATCATGGAGGAACGCCAAGCTGCCCGGACTGAGCGTCAAGCTCATATTGCTGCCCTGCAACAGATAGCTGCCGCTCACAACAACAACAACCACCACAACAATGGCAATGGCAATGGCAATGGCAATGGTGAAGGAAATCAGCGGTCCACTTTGAGCAATTTCCAGAGGACCAACCCACCCACCTTTTCCAAGGGACTTCACCCACTTGAGGCCGATGACTGGCTTCGCACCATTAACAACAACCTGGTAGTTGCAGCCGTGGGAGAACCTGAGAAGGTGCTGTATGCGACCCACTATCTGGCAGGACCAGCACGGTCTTGGTGGGAAGCTACCAAGGCTCTCCAGCAAGCTGGTTATGCTATCAGCTGGGATGATTTCCAGGAGAAGTTCCGCAAGAAGCACATTCCCCGCGGACTCATTGAGCGGAAAAAGGATGAATTCCGCAGGTTGCGGCAGGGAAGTAAGGATGTGGTCGGATACCTCGATGAGTTCACTGACTTGTCTCGGTATGCTCCTGATGACGTCGACACCGAGGGGAGGAAGATGGAGCGTTTCATGAACGGACTTCATGACGAACTGCAATGCGCCTTGGTTATCCATGACTTTGCTGATTTGGAATCACTTGTGGACAAGGCCATCCAGTTGGAGACCAAGCGCAAGTCCATGTTTGAAGGTCGCAAGAGGAGAATGATTGCCCAGGAAGGTTCGAGCAGTCAGAAACCTCGCACCCACCCACCAAACCCCAAGCCAGCATATAGACCACCACCAACTTCGCACCCCAGTTACCCTAAGCCCCCATACACCCCAAACAAGTTCAGCCGTCCCAATGACAACACCCGTCCCGGAGGGAACTCTAGCAACCCCAACATCAATGCCAATGTCGTCTGTTTCAATTGTGGCACCAAGGGCCACTACTCCAAGGCATGCCCCAATCCTAAGAAGAATGGTCCGCGCCCCGATGCACAGGCGCCGAACAACGGCCAAGGCCGCAATGGAAATGGCAAGAACCCCGCACCCCGCGGAAATGTGGCTGTTGCCAAGGGACGCCTGCACCACATCAATGCTGAAGAGGCCATGGATGCACCAGATGTTGTGATGGGTACGTTCCTTGTCAACTCAGTACCTGCAACTGTTCTGTTTGATTCTGGTGCTACTCATTCTTTTGTTACCCAAGAATTTGTTGCTAAGGGAGGTTTAGTCGGAAACCTCTTACCCAAACCCATGGTCATCCAAATCCCAGAATCCACCATAGATACCAAGTCATTTTGCCCGGACGTTTCCCTTGAGATCAAAGGGGAAAAGTTCCTAGTCGACTTAATCATCCTAGGAACCCAAGGAATAGATGTCATACTGGGTATGAATTGGTTAGCCAAGTACCATGGTCGTATTGACTGTGCCAGAAGAGCTGTAGCCCTCACCACCGACAAAGGAGTAGACGTGGAGTATGTGTCAGAAACCAGTCGACCCCAACCAGGATGCCATGAGAGCATAGCTCGACCAGCCCTAGATGAGATCCGTGTTGTTCACCTATTCAAAGATGTCTTTCCTGAAGAATTGCCTGGTATGCCACCGGATCGGGATATTGAGTTCATCATTGAACTTATCCCCGGGACAGCCCCCATATCCCAAAGACCTTATCGGATGAATCCAGAAGAACTGGTTGAGTTGAAGAAGCAGTTAGCAGATATGCTCAGCAAAGGGCTTATTCGCCCAAGTGCTTCACCCTGGGGATCACCCATTATCTTTGTGGATAAGAGAGATGGGACCACACGCCTGTGTGTGGACTATCGCAGGTTGAATGATGTGACCATCAAAAACAAGTACCCTCTCCCAAAGATCGAGGATCTGTTCGATCAAATGAACGGAGCCCGAGTCTTTTCCAAGATCGATCTTCGGTCAGGGTATCATCAGTTAAGGATCCGAGAGACAGACATTCCCAAGACTGCCTTCACAACCCGTTACGGTTTATTTGAGTACACCGTAATGTCCTTTGGTCTGACCAATGCCCCAGCCTATTTTATGAACCTCATGAACAAGATCTTCATGGAGTATCTTGACAAGTTTGTGGTAGTTTTCTTTGATGACATCCTTATTTACTCCAAAACTGAAGAAGAGCATGCTGAACACCTGAGTCTAGTTTTAGCAACCCTCCGAGAGCATCAGTTGTATGCCAAGTTAAGCAAGTGTGAGTTTTGGCTTAGTGAAGTCTCATTTCTCGGACATGTTGTGTCTGCGGGAGGAATTTCTGTTGACCCAGAGAAGATCCAAGCCATTGTGGACTGGAAAGCCCCAACTAGTGTGACGGAAATCCGAAGTTTTCTCGGACTAGCGGGATACTACCGCAAGTTCGTTGAGGGATTCTCCAGTATAGCCAAACCCCTTACCCAACTGCTGAAAAAGGACAAGAAATTTGAATGGACTCAGAAGTGTGAAGAGAGTTTCCAGAAATTAAAGAAGAGATTGACCTCAACACCTGTCCTGGTTATGCCAGATGTCACCAAGAGTTTCGACGTGTATTGCGATGCATCACGTCTAGGACTGGGTTGTGTTCTGATGCAAGAAGGCAAGGTGGTGTCGTATCTGTCTCGGCAGTTGCGACCACATGAAGAGAACTACCCAACCCATGACCTGGAGTTAGCCGCTGTTGTTCTCGCTTTGAAGACGTGGCGCTCCTATCTGGCGGGACATCGCTGCGAGATTTATACAGATCATAAGAGCTTGAAGTATATCTTCACGCAAAGGGAGTTAAATTTGCGACAGAGAAGGTGGATGGAATTAATCAAGGACTATGATATCGGCATCAATTATCACCCTGGAAAGGCTAATGTAGTTGCCGATGCCCTTAGTCGCAAACCCTGCACCCTGAATGCCATGATCCAAGCAGAGCAGCCAGCCCTGTTTAAGGAGTTCAAAGATTTTGGACTAGAGCTTGTTAGCCACGGCTATCTCGCCCATTTAGAGTTAGCTCCAACTCTGATAGATCAAATCAAGGAGGCCCAGAAAGGTCATGAGAGCATAGAAGGAATCAAGAAGAAGATTTCTCTCGGTAAAGCGCCTGGTTTTACCGAGGATGCAGAAGGAGTGTTGAGATTCAATGGTCGTATCTGTGTCCCCAATACCTCGGAACTCAAGGAATTAATCCTAAAAGAAGCCCACGAGACCCCTTACTCAATCCACCCCGGCGGAACCAAGATGTACCAAGACCTTCGTGAAAGATTTTGGTGGCATGGAATGAAGCGAGAAATCGGTGCTTTCGTAGCCAAGTGTGATATTTGTCAGCGAGTCAAGGCTGAACATCAGCGACCCGCTGGATTGCTACAACCCCTAAAGATTCCCGAGTGGAAGTGGGATGAGATAGGAATGGATTTTATCACCGGACTTCCAAGGTCCAACCGAGGCCATGACTCAATATGGGTCGTCGTTGACAGGCTGACCAAAGTGGCCCATTTTATTCCCGTCCACACCACCTATAGGGGAAACCAGTTAGCAGACCTGTATATTTCCAGAATAGTAAGCCTGCATGGTGTGCCTAAGAGGATTGTATCAGATAGAGGCACACAATTCACCTCAAGGTTCTGGAAAGCCCTGCATGAAGCCCTCGGAACCAAGTTGGCGTTTAGCACAGCATATCACCCCCAGACCGATGGCCAAACTGAACGAGTGAACCAGATATTAGAGGACATGCTTCGCGCATGCGTCCTAGCCTATGGATCCAAATGGGAAGATTGTCTTCCATTTGCAGAATTCTCCTACAATAACAGTTACCAGTCTAGTCTGCAAATGGCCCCTTTTGAAGCCCTTTACGGCAAGAAGTGTCGTACACCCCTGAATTGGTCCGACACCGGAGAAGGCAAACTGTTTGGACCAGATACCCTCCGTGAGGCTGAAGAGCAAGTACAGCTTATCCGTGAGCGACTCAAGACCGCCCAATCCCGTCAGAAGAGTTACGCTGATCACAAGCGTCGTGATGTCACCTTCAATATCGGAGATTATGTCTATCTCCGAGTGACACCCCTTAAAGGAATGCAGCGTTTCCATGTCAAAGGAAAATTAGCGCCAAGATATATTGGACCTTTCAAGATCCTTGCCCGTCGAGGAGAAGTGTCTTATCAACTGGAGTTGCCCCAAGAGTTAGAAGGTTACCATGATGTTTTCCACATTTCCTTGCTCCGGAAGTGTCTTGAAGTTCCTGACCAGCCTGATGTTTTCAAAAACATCGATCACCAGTCCGTCGACCTGAATCAAGATCTGACGTATCGTGAGACGCCCCTCAAGATTCTCGACGAAGATGTTCGTCTCACCCGCAGGCGAGCAATCAAGTTCTACAAAGTCCAGTGGACTAACCACTCTGAAGATGAAGCAACTTGGGAACGTGAAGACTATCTTAGGAGCGAGTTTCCCAACCTCTTTAGTACCCAGACCTAGCAAATCTCGGGACGAGATTTATTTTAAGGGGGGAAGTCTGTAACATCCCAGAATGTTAATATAAGTATTAATGCAAAAATGTGGGCCAACAAAAACTTTTCTTATAAAAAGGTGTGTATGTTTAATTCTTGAGTGTTGCTTGTTGCATTATTTGCAAGATTGTTAAATTCTAGCTCTAATTAAAAAAATTGAAGAAAGGAAAATAAATAAAACAAACCACAAAAACAAAACACCATGTGACAAATGTCACATTATATTTTCCAAATTAAGAAGCATAATTTATTTATACACCAAAACCAATGGAGAAATATTATAAACACTCCTAGTTGATTTTTACAAACTATTCTCTTTCAAAAATTCAGATTCAAAACTTCAAATTCAAATTAGAAATTCATGATTGAAATATTTCAAAATATTTCAAAGAGACTTTGTAACACTTACCAATAATACAGATAGCCTAGATCCTAGGTTTGGACTCAAAAGAATAAGGAGAAATAGGAGAATTAAAATAGCAAATTGTCACTGTTTTGGTTCAGGAAATTCATCAAACACCCTGTGATCATCCACCCTGTTCTTCCCCAATCCGAGCAAATCGTGGATCAATCCGAGAAATGTGAGGTTTAATTGTCGATTTGAGGCCAGCCCTGCACTCCTCTCTTCTCTGCGACCTCACTGCACGCCGGGGGAGGCAAAATGGTGGCCGGAGTCGCCGTATGGACGCCGGCGACAGCCACGGCCGCGCGCACGTCGCAGTGTCGCGCCGGGCGTCCGAGGTGGCAACGCCGCGCTCTCCCGTGCCAGGCCCCCCTTCCCTTCCTCGCCTCTCTGCTCCCTCGCGAGCCCGCACAGCACACCAGCACCGGCCCGTGCGCGCCGCGCCCGAGCCAGGACGTGCACGCCGTGCGCCGCCCGAGCTCGCCCACGGCAGGGCCATGCGCCCGAGCGCGTCCGAGCGCGCCACGCCGCCCCGCCTTGCCCATTTGGTCCCCCAGACCGCCCGCAGCGTAGCCGCACCCCCCACCGGCCTACGGCGAGCACGCACGACCGCGGGTGCCCTCTGCACCGCGCCCACCGTGCGCCGCCCGGCCGCTATAAAAGCCGCCCGTGCCCTGCTCTTCTCCACACCGCCTCTGCCTCTCCCCCTCACACCATTTCCCTCTCCCTTGTGCACCGCGAGGAGGCCAGGACCGAGGCCGCGAAGCCTCGGGTCGCCGTCATCTCCCTCGAGCTCGCCGTGCCCGAGGTAGACGACGACCACGGCACGGCCGTGCTGCCCCTCCCCTTCCCTTCTATCTGCCTCCCTTCCCTTCCCCTTGCACGCCTCTCTCACCCGCACCTGTTTTCCCCCTGATCCGTGCTCAGGTGCGCCGTCGATCGCTCGCCGGAGTTGCCGCGGAGCCGCGGGAAAAAGGAGGAGGACGCCGCCGTCGCTCGGAGCCTCGCCAGCACGCACCACTCACCCCAGGAGCTTCCCCTCCTCGCCGCCGTCGTCCTGCACCATCCGCGCTTCCTCCCGAGCCCCCTAGGTGAGCCTCCGTCCATCCTCGCCGTCGCCGGAGTCGCGGCGCCGCCCGATTTAGGTCGCCGGCGACGCGAGCGTCGTGGACCGTTAGATCTAGATCGTGTGGTAACTTACCGATTCGCTTTAAATTAATAAAACCCTGACACGCGGGTCCCACGCGTCAGGTTTAAACAGACCGCGCGCGCGCTCGCTGAGTCGCTGACTGGTGGGTCCCCTCTGTCAGGATTTTAATCATTATCCACTCTGAATTTTAATTCGAATTTAAATTTCATTTAAAAACCAGTACTAAACCCAATTTTAGAAATTCCATAACTTTAGATTTACAACTCCAAATTTAGCAAATCCAACTGTTCTGGAAAGCCTATGAAATTATCTATCCAACCAAACTATTTTCACTCCATTTGGATGTATAATAAAAATACAATATTCAAATTACAGTGGCATGTTTAAATTCTAAACTTGTTTGTTTCTGATACTCTGATAATCCAAATTAGTTGAAACTAATTTTCATAGATCACATTTAACCATGGTTAGTCACCCCTAAAATGGTTTAATTTTTAGATGGATATAATTTAAATAATATCCAAAACCTTATTAATTGGTTTCTGGATTCAAAACAATGTGTAGGGAGTTTGGTAACTCCAAATGACCCAAACCTAATTGTGTCATCTCCTACACATCATTAGCTTTCTGTAGAATTTTAGTTTGTATTTTTGTGACAAACAGAACTCAAGTTATGCAATTAAACATGTGCAACAAGTTTCTGCCATAATTAAAATACAATGGAATAATGTTTAATTCAATTAAATGGAAACCACATGATATTGTTTGGTATGTGAAATGGTGAATTAGAACCTCTAAGAGTGTATTGCTATGATGATTGATTGAATAGGCTAGTGATTGTTTGTATTTGATTGATTGTGTATTAGACGAGAACGTTGCCGGATATATCGAGGAGGAAGGATTTGCAGAACCTGAAGACCAAGACCAAGATCACTTTGCCGAGCAAGGCAAGCTACTCTCTGAGCTTGCAACTAACTTATACATCTAGATTTACAAATCATTTTTAAAGGCAAAGGTTTACAAAAAAACCCCTTTTCAAAAGTATATAGAGATTATTTTGCCACCCTATGTAGAAGTAGATACTAAAACTATAGGATGGAAAAACAAGGTTATTTATTCAAAACTCCTTTGAAAACTGGTGTGGATATATAGCACCAAGATGTGGTGTTGGAATAAGGAAATGGAGAAAGATGGTTTTGGAAAAGCACATTGTGTCCTAGTACTCAGTCAAGCAACCGATACTCTGTGCGACCACATTTACCCACATATGGGAAAGGGCTTAGTCAGATAGTTTGCTCTTATTAGTGTGGGACACTGCATCAACAGAGATGACTCTGTTATGCATGAGGGAGTGGTTTGGTGACCTAACCCTGACCTGGGTCCTCGCTCAAAAATCTATGAGTAGATAAGGAGGAGGATAGAAGGATGTCCGTATACACCGCCAGATAAAACCTATGAGTCCTCACACTTAGGGTTTCCGACGGGAAACTAGACTAGGTGTGGATGGAATGGTTCATAGGGGCAGGTTCCTATACTAGCATGAGCAAAGGAAAGACTAGGGTCGGTGACTCAACTTCGCATACCGCTGGTATGGCGAGACGTGGCTGACACGATGAGTTATCGGATGAGTGTGGGAAAAGCGTGCTACCTCTGCAGAGGGTAATTAAACTATTCGAATAGCCGAGTCCTCGGATATGGACAGTTGAAGACCCTACTTAGACCATGTGCAAGTTTTTTGGAAAAGAGTTGAGTTTGAAAAGAAAAAGGAAATGGAGAGTGTTCCATACACCTATACCAACGGATCGGTATGAGGCAGTTGGAAAGATATTACCATAATGGGTTATGGTTGGAAAAGGAGGAGTTTTGGAATAACATTAATAAAATTGAGATATCTAGTAGTCATAATTTCCTTATCTTCTTCAACAAAGATACAGAGATGTTTTAAATAAATAAAACTGAGAAACTAAAAATGGAACTAGAGCACTCATGTTGGAGTAGCTTGCGAGTACATTCAAATGTACTCATACTAGTTTGCTTCTGGCTATTGTCGTAGCCAGACATGGAGGAGGAGTACTACGCCCAGGAAGAGTATGGCGACATCTATGCCAACTAAGGATCTTCTCAAAGTCGACTGCCTGTCGGGTCTGCGTTAGCCGTTGGATGGCTACTACGTTTAAGTTCCGCTGCTTATGTTGATTGTTTTGGTTTGGCCCTTGAAGGCACCTATGTAAGACTTGGTCTAGATGACCATTTTATGTAAGACTTAACTTCGGTATTGTAATGGATGTAAACTTTGGTATTCAATTCGGATTATGTGCAACGACAGACTGATCACGGGATCGTTGTGTTAAGCATAATCGGGTATTTCGGACAGCTAGTCCGGGGTCCCCACATAGATGAGCTGGCAACATACGACTACTTCAACTGGCAGGAATCGCAGCGCTTGAAGCAATACAGAGCAACACTCGAAGAGCGAGGAAGACAAGCAAGCATATTAAGCGCACACAGACGACAACTATCCATGAGTTCTACAAGGGCAACCGAGGCACGACGCAGATCCAGATTCGACAGAATCACTGAACACGAAAGGGCAGACTGAAGGAGATGTGCCCTAGATACAAATAAATAAGTAGTATTTATTGCATTATCTCATAAGTTTATAATAGGTTTGTGTATTATGCTATAACTATATTAATTGGAATTATTAATACACGTGTGATACATAGATAACCAGGTCCCTAGTAAGCCTCTATATGAGCTAGTCCATTGGGCAGCAGTTGATCGAGATTCCCGATCAAGGACAGTGACGTCGGTTGACAATGGGGTCATCTTGTTAGTTGAATAAGATGATGGACATACGCAAAGTATTGCAATAAGATCGTATTACGATGTTTGTCATTTGCAATAGATAAGAATATGATAGCTTATTCCTGAGACCGTGAGACCGTACTTATTGATGCTTCGTAGGGGTGCTTTGAGAGCATCAAACGTTGTGTCTTATATATCATGACAATAACGGTGTCCATCTTGGGTATTACGAAAGAGCATCGAGACGTAAGGATCAAGAGCGGGATTTGTTCATTCTTGTAATGAAAAGATACTCTGGGCCCACTCGGTGAGATTACATCTATATAGCTGCGCAGCTTATGACTAGGTCATGGAGATGTAATATCACAGACGAGTTAATAACCTTTGTCGGTAACGAGATATAACAAAGACATCGGTATGTCTACGATCATATCTCGGACAAGGTAGTATCGCAGAAACAAAGGGAATGAATATCATATTTATGGTTCAACGACGATATTCGTGGAATGCACAGGGGCCGTCATATACATCCAGGTATCCCTGACGGTCATTGGTGAGCGGAGTGTCTCGACCATGCCTGGAGTGTTCTCGAACCGTAGCGTAACAAACTTAAGGTCTTAACGACACCAGGAGATAGGTTTTGGAATAATATAGGATTTTGTTGGAGAGAGAGAAATGATCCGGAAAGAGTTCCGGTGGTCCGGAAGGAGTTCCGGAGGGTTTGGAATGGTTCCAGGGATGTCCGAAAGTTGTTCGGGTGGTTCGGAAAATGTTTCGGAGTCACGGGATATTAAATAGTATTTAAATATATTAATTATGAATTAATTATATTTATATTAATTTAATATTAATTAAATAAAGGAAAAAGGGGGGCTCCCACCTACATGGGCCCTAAGAGAGCCCAAGAGGGGGAAGCCGCACCCCCCATGAGGTGAAGGGGCTTGGGCCCCTAGTAGGGGGTTTGGCCGAACCCCCCTCCCCCTCGTATTCCTTTAGTCCCACATGGGGGAGGCAAGGTGTTTGCACACCCCCTCCCCCCTTTATATAGCAAGGCATATTAATTGGATTAATTACAGAAAAATACATTAATTGTATTGCAGGCCGGCCGAGTTGCTTCTCCACCCGTTTTGCCCCCTCTCTCCATCTAAGCTATACCGCCGGGCGTCGTTACCCTGCGGGATTCCAGATAAGATCTACCCCTGCGATTTCAGCTGGATCTGAATGACCAGGGGTTATCGTTAAGCTCCGTATGTTAGCGAGTGCTCGGAGGCAACTCTTTTGAGGAGCCTGGGCGACGTTGTCTCGCCCCCTGCAGCCGCCGCGCCGCCTCCCCCTGCCTCCAGCGCACCCCCCCTATCGTCGGCGCCTCGCCATCTTCCGCCGGACGCCCGTCAACGAAGGTCATCGTCGACACGCCGGTGACATCGTCTACGTCATCGCGGCAAGTTCTCCGCGACCTCGAGGTCGGCTACGCAGGACTTCATCGTCAACGCTTGTGCGGGAGCGTAATCTCCGCTATCGGTCTACATGGAGGTAATGTAACCCGTTCCGCCACCGTTATCACATGTACTAGATAGATAGATCCTACCTAGTTAGGGTTTCATACGCTAGAAAAATTATTGTTTTCTGCGCCGTAACCCCTTCAGTGGTATCAGAGCCGATCTATGTGTAGTACTGCTGGTACGGTTAGAACTCATGTTGAATAAGGACGTCTTTTCTTATATTTGCTACCCTCTTGCGTGCACTTGCAATGCCTTCGGTATTGAGTTGATGAAGCGGCCCGGACCGACTTTACGCGTACGCTTACGCGAGACTGGTTCCACTACTGACATACGGCTTGCACCGTATCTGTGGCTGGCGGGTGTCTGTTTCTCTCTCTCTAGTCGGCAAAGCATTTTCAATGGAGGGCCCGAAAGGGATGCTTAAACATGCAATTATACGATCGACGTTGTGGTACAAATTTCGTAGGTAGGGAAGCGATTCTCTTACAAATAAGCCTATATGCCACATAAAACTTGCAAAACTAAATAAACCTAGAGGCGTCTAACTTTGTTTGCAGAGGCGTTATTTTATGTGACATGGTTACGGTAAGTTTGATATTACTCGTACTGTCGGAGGCAATGGAGGGCTCCGTAGACTCGGAGCCATGCCGGAGCGCCGGGGGCCAGGCACATGGCGCCATGAAGGTCCAGGCGCATCGACCATGTCACATCACACTTCATTGCATCATTATTGTGTGCTGTTGTGTGTGCATCCTATTGATTGCTTATATGCTAGATATACAACGGTAGCATCATGAATAGGATGATCCCTAACAAATACCAAAATTGTGTTCTCCCTCGTTGCGCACCACCAAGAAAGTTCTATGTTATGAGGCAGGCCGTGATGATCGGGTGTCAGACATCTCGTCGTTTGCATACAGTGGGTGTAAGCCATGTTGCACGCGCAGGGTTTTCGAGGTTTGATTGGCGAGCCTAGCATATGCAGATATGGCCTCGGAACACGGGAAGATCGAAAGATCGAGCACGAGTCACAGAGTTGTTGTGATCGACATTTTATGTCCACCTTTGAAGCTATGCTGCCGGCCGTGATGATCGGGGGTGGTGTGGTGGATGAGGGTCGTGTAATCGCCATTATTATTTTTAGGGATAATAATCTTGGTGTGGTGTGTTTTATATAATGTGATTATAAAACTAAAACTCACCTATGTATTATAAACTTTATCTTACCTCTTTTGCGATCACATCTGTAGACTACGCAACTATACTTCGGTTACTTCATCAAGAGCCCGGATGCTACCTTAGAAGCCGATGGGTCCAACTTCATCAGATGGTACAAGGGTTTTAGAAACATCCTCGAACACAACAACATTCTGTATGTTCTCGATGAACCGTTAGGAGAAAGACCAGGGTATTCTGCTAGCGAGGAGGAGGAAGATGATTTCCGTAGGCGTCGAGACATATTCATCGAAGTGGAGATCACCATGACCGTATGCCTGGCACCTGAGTTGAAAGAGTTATTTCGACGCAAGGAGCCAAGCGTCATGATTGATGCGATAAAAACACACTTCGGGGATGAATTAAAACGTGAGCAATTCAGACAGCTTAGAATGTTCCAGACCATTCATATGGAGGAGCATACCTGTCTGGAGAAACATTTGAAGAGATTGTATGACATCTACTTCCAGCTGACGATGGTCTTCGATTACTGGATGGCAGATTCTTGTGCCATTCGGACTGTCCTGATATCTCTACCTCCTAGCTATGAGAAGCATGTGCGCACGTACATTTTGAAGGCCGACGACATGAACTTCTACAAGTTCGTGTCTGAATTCAAATCTCAGAAAGTTGATTCCATCGAAGGAGAGATCTTCGATGCTACAGGTATATATTTGATATATACATAATTATGAATTCGCCTCTTGATATATGATGAAGTATTTGATATATGTTATGTCTGTGAAACAAGTCCGGATTATCACATATATGCGGCGCAGTATGATGTAACCTGGCGCTGAAGATGGTGATCAAGGAATTGATGGCCATTTGGTGTTCACGTCCTCAAGTTATCATAGTTATCATTAATAGTTTTTGATAAGATCTTTTGTAATAGTGAGACAGTGTGTTCAGTGTCTTGATTGTTGCAAGACATAGTTATTCATGTAATAAGACAAGTTCAGTTGGTTTATGTTATGGAACAAGCCAGTTGTTTTATATTATGAATAAAGGTTTCACATCTCAATTACATCAATTGTATGATAACGTTCATAATTGTAGAAATGATGAAATAGTATGTCCAATGAATAAAAGTTCTATTACTAGAACGAACACCATCGGATTTAGTCATAAAGGGAATGAAAGAAGTAATGGATATTTTGGTCCATTTAAGTATTTCGAGTGCCGAATTGATTAAGTTTGAAATGTAGTATTGAAGTGTCAGTACGAGAGGAAATTAATTAAGAGTCATTTCAAATGACTATTAAATTAATTAATGGTGTTTTTTGCTTGATCAAAATTCTTCTATGATTGTTGGTGAATAAGAGTATTTGCCTGATAAATCATAAGTCTGAAATTAATTTGGTAAGAGATCAAATGGGGTTTTTCAGAAGAAAGATTAGTGAATATTGTATTCACAAGATTCGATCAAAGGACAATATTTTTATTAAGGTTTCAACGCAAAAGACTTGTGGAAATTCGTTTCACAATATTATAATGTCATATATGGTGATATGTGAGGTATTATAATCATGCTCTATTTTAAATAAAGTATGGTCTGTCAGAATCTGTCTTATAATCTCTTAATATGTTCGAAACATTATAGTCGATCTCCACTTTAGAAAATAGATATTTCTCTCAATGAAAAATCGTGTGATTGACAATAGTGTCACCATGTATATGGTTATACGATAATTCGGAATATACATGAATAGTTCTTTGTAGATTACTCGCATTGGATGGGAGTATATTCCAAAACCAAATAGAAACAAAACTTGTTTTGTTGTCTATGTAATTCCGAGGAAAATATGATTTTTCGAATTATGGTTTATGGATTGGAATTAGAAGCTTGAAATAAGGCGTCAGACCTATATTCATAAAAGTAGAATATTGGAAGGTGTTCCAAAGAGTATATATCTACAAATGAAAATTTGGTGATTAAGAGTGAGGGAGACTAGAAAATTGTTTTCTGCTTGCAATCCTCTTCGCAAAGATCATAATATGTTCATGAAAGAAGCTTCTGGATAAAGTGTTGTTATATTTAATATTGCTGTCAGGTCACAGCATGATATTAAGTGTTTCAGATCTTGTTGACAGATCAAGGTACACTTTATGAATATAAAGAAAGTTGAGAAAATATCAGAATACGAACAAAGGTTTTTTCAGCCTGGAAATCCAAGTTACATTTGAAAGGATTAAAATAGTAATTGTTGCTACAGTTCTTATTCGAGGAATAAGATTGTTTAATCATCATATAAAGTGTTATATGAGAAATGTGACTATAAGAAAGACGTGGAAGAATGTCTTGTCAAGAAATGTGTCTTGGACAAGATCAAGTTTGTTGACTATATTTATGTAGACATGCTTGAAGTCTGAAGGATCTGTATTAATGTAATATTGTAGTTTGTATTAAATTCAAATTGATAATAGATCAATGATTTTGGTTTGACCAAAATGTCGATTTAAGTGGGAGTCAAAGTTAGTTCACTCAGGTGAAATGTGTGAAGAACATATTTTTGAGTGGGAGCTTAGGAACTCAAATATGTGGATGACATGTTTTTGAGTGGGAGCTCGTGTTCTCAAATATGTGGAGACATAATTTGAGTGGGAGCCGAATTCATCTTGTGTAGATGACACATTGTGAAATTGTACCAGTAGAATAGATGAGAAGGATGAAGTTGTGAAACTATTTGAAAGTTAGTGTCTATTTGGAATAGATCGGGAATTTTAAATAGTTAGTCGAGTTGTTTTGGATTATATCTGAGGAGTCAGAATAGAATAAAAGAGGATGGTTCTTGGAAATCCAATTGATCATTAAGAATAATGATGCAAGATAGTTGTATGACATGTTGGTCTATTATGTAATATTAGACGTCATACAGAAACCATATTATCTGCTCGATAAAATATAACCGATGTTCTTACGAAAAGAACATTTGTAAAAGTAAATTTAGAATTTACTGGAAGTAGAAGTGCATTAGTTGTTAGATTGACATTGGTCTATCCAAGTTTTCTACATAGGTGTGAAAGTATGTAGATATCGCGAGTTTGTAATTGTTACAAGGGGCTCTATATGACTGAGTGTGTTTTCAAGGCAGTTATCTGGTTAGCATAATCAGAGTAAGCGTTGGAAAACAGAAGTCTCACTTAGTTATGGTATATGCATATGTGTTATTGGATAACATGGTGATATCAAGCAAGTTAATATCAATGAATCGCAAAAGAACGCACAATTATGTATTGTACAGATTGTCAGAGTAACACTCTTCCACAAGCAAGCATTATCAAATGACGCTTATTTGATAAGAGATTTTGATGAAGTAAAATGCAGCTAGTTTATTTATACTCTAGTGCAAGTGGGAGACTGAACGAGATATGCCCTAGAGGCAAATAAATAAGTAGTATTTATTGCATTATCTCATAAGTTTATAATAGGTTTGTGTATTATGTTATAACTGTATTAATCGGAATTATTAATACACGTGCGATACATATACAACCAGGTCCCAAGTAAGCCTCTATATGAGCTAGTCCATTGGGCAACAGTTGATCGAGATTCCCGATCAAGGACAATGACATCGGTTAACAATGGGGTCATCTTGTTAGTTGCATAAGATGATGGACATACGCAAAGTATTGCAATAAGATCGTATTACGATGTTTGTCATTTGCAATAGATAAGAACATGATAGCTTATTCCTTACATCGTGAGACCGTACTTATTGATGCTTCGTAGGGGTGCTTTCAGAGCATCAAACGTCGTGTCTTATATAGCATGACAATAACGGTGTCCATCTTGGGTATTCCGAAAGAGCATCGAGACGTAAGGATCAAGAGCGGGATTTGTTCATTCTTGTAATGAAAAGATACTCTGGGCCCACTCGGTGAGATTACATCTATATAGCTGCGCAGCTTATGACTAGGTCATGGAGATGTAATATCACAGACGAGTTAATAACCTTTGTCGGTAACGAGATACAACAAAGACATCGGTATGTCTACGATCATATCTCGGACAAGGTAGTATCGCAGAAACAAAGGGAATGAATATCATATTTATGGTTCAACGACGATATTCGTGGAATGCACAGGGGCCGTCATATACATCCAGGTATCCCTGACGGTCATTGGTGAGCGGAGTGTCTCGACCATGCCTGGAGTGTTCTCGAACCGTAGCGTAACAAACTTAAGATCTACGACACCAGGAGATAGGTTTTGGAATAATATAGGATTTTGTTGGAGAGAGAGAAATGATCCGGAAAGAGTTCCGGTGGTCCGGAAGGAGTTCCGGGAGGGTTTGGAATGGTTCCAGGGATGTCCGAAAGTTGTTCGGGTGGTTCGGAAAATGTTTCGGAGTCACGGGATATTAAATAGTATTTAAATATATTAATTATGAATTAATTATATTTTATATTAATTTAATATTAATTAAATAAAGGAAAAAGGGGGGCTCCCACCTACATGGGCCCTAAGAGGGCCCAAGAGGGGGAAGCCGCACCCCCCCTGAGAGGAAGGGGCTTGGGCCCCTAGTCCAACTCGGACTAGGGAGTTCGGCCGAACCCCCCTCCCCCTCGTATTCCTTTAGTCCCACATGGGGGAGGCAAGGTGTTTGCACACCCCCTCCCCCTTTATATAGCAAGGCATATTAATTGGATTAATTACAGAAAAATACAATTAATTGTATTGCAGGCCGGCCGAGTTGCTTCTCCGCCCGTTTTGCCCCCTCTCTCCACCTAAGCAATACCGCCGGGCGTCGTTGCCCTGCGGGATTCCAGATAAGATCTACCCCTGCGATTTCAGCTGGATCTGAATGACCGGGGGTTGTCGTTAAGCTCCGTATGTTTGCGAGTGCTCGTAGGCAACTCTTTTGAGGAGCCTGGGCGACGTCGTCTCGCCCCCTGCAGCCGCCGCGCCGCCTCCCCCTGCTGCCGGCGCACCCCTCTATCGCCGGCGCCTCGCCATCTTCCGCCGGACGCCCGTCGACGAAGGTCATCGTCGACACCGCGGCGTCATCGTCTACGTCATCGCGGCAAGTTCTCCGCGACCTTGAGGTCGTCTACGCACGACTTCATCGTCAACGCTTGTGCTAGATAGATAGGAGCATACCTTCAAGCCACCGCTATCGGTCTACATGGAGGTAATCTAACCCGTTCCGCCACCGTTATCACATGTACTAGATAGATAGATCCTAGCTAGTTAGGGTTTCATACGCTAGGAAAATTATTGTTTTCTGCGCCGTAACCCCTTCACAGACGTCACTCGAAACCTGAACAACTCGTTGCTAACCGTCGACTCTAATGACATAATCCAACCCAACAGCTGAAGGAGCCCTCATATCCATAGGAGCATACCTTCAAGCAGGAAAACCACCTGCAGGTGACCCTGCTAAAGCAAGATACCTACAGCAAATGAAGGCCCTGGAAATCGCAGGAAAAGAACTAGTCGACGGAGGAAGGAGAAGACGTAGCAGCAGCCGCTCGAGAGGACGTTCCAGTCGCAGTCCTCAGCGAAGCAGCGACAGAAAAAGCTCAAGCCGTCGCAGATCAAGAAGCTGCTCAAGAAGCAGGTCAAGGAGATCAGGCAGTCGCGAATCACCCGACAATCGCAATGCAGGACCATGCGGAGCACAATGCTTCACCCGGCGGATCCAAGAAACAAAGCTGCCAAAAAAGTTTGGTCTACCAACCATGCCAAAATTCAACTCAAAACAGGAACCCTCAGGATGGCTGGAAGATTACAAACTGGCAGTCGTATGCCAACGAGGAACAACAACGACGGCACTACAATACATACATTTGATGCTTGAAGGCACAACCCGCGATTGGCTCAAGTCTTTACCCGAAGGAACCTACGATTCTTGGGACCACTTCAAAGAAGACTTCATAAAATATTTCGACCCTCTCTGCGAAAGGTCGAAAACATTTGAGGAATTAAGAGCATGCCGACAAAAGACAGACGAGAAGCTTAGGTCTTACATCAGAAGGTGGGCCTCCATCAGGAACTCCGTGGGTGCAATATCAGAAGACAGAGCAATGGACGCTTTCACGAATGGAGTCTACAGAAAAGATTTCAGGGAAGCACTCGGACGGCAAAAGCCAAAAAAATATGGCAGAACTCATGAAACTAGCGACCGAGTTGGCATATGGCGAAGATGCAGTCCAGAGCAAAACCCCACACTCACCACAGCGACATCGCGACAGACGGGACAGTCGCGACCACCAGGAAGCCGAGATCGACGGGATAGAGACGACAAACGAAGAAGGCGCGACTACGATCACCGCGGCAAGGACAAGGTCAAATTTGTAGCAGCTGGATTCTCGCAGGACGAGCGGACTCAATATGATAGAATGCAAGATGACCGGCGAAGTATTCGGCGAGACGATCGTCGGGACACACAAAGTGGTAACTATAGACGAGATAGGCCAGTCGTCAGACGCGACGACCGAGGTCGAGACCAGCGCGGAAGCTATAGAAGACAAGACTGGTAGAAGCGCTCAGAGTCAAGAACCGAGAAATCATTTCAAGAAAAGATGGAGGATGAGTGCAGACTCCATATGTTCAAAGACCCGGCGACTGGATAGTTAACATCGCACCACACAATGGGAAGCTGTCGCGAATTTGGGCAAATGGCAATGGATTACATAAATCAGATGAAGAGAGAACAACGACAAGCTATCCCAACGGCATACATAGCACCTCCATAAATAGTGGCAGCATTACCGCCACCACCACAATACGATGCGAATAACTAGATGGCAGGCGCCATACATCACATACCGCACAATATGGACACTCAATATCCACAGCCAAAAGGGCAGATGTACATGATCCAGAAGGGATGCACCTCCAACAGAAGGCAAAAGCGCCACACCAGATACGTTGATATGGCAGTATTAGCTCCACCCCCAGTAACAAAAATTTTGCAAGGGTCAGACATACAATCGCTATTGATCAGGAGGATCACCCGCCAGCCATCTATCGAACGGGAAACGCTGCTCTAGTACTCGAAGGACAGATCGGAGGATACACTATGACCAAAATATTCATGGACGAAGGCAGTGGCGTCAACATAATATTCACAGACACGCTCCAGAGAATGAACAGGTCAGTCGAGAATCTCTCAAAATCTACAAATACCTTCCACGGTATTATACCAGGCAAAGCCGTGCGTCCAGAAGGGAAAATCCAACTCGACGTCACATTCGGGGATGCAACCCACTTCAGAAGCGAACTCATCGACTTCGACGCTGTCGACTAGAAATCACAATACTACGCCATAATGGGGCGACCGGTATTCGCAAGGTTCATGGCAGTATCGCATTATGCATACCTCAAGCTCAAAATGCCAGGTCCAAAAGTAGTCATCACAGTCAACATAAAATTCCAAAAGTCAGACGACAGCGACAGAGACTTTTGCAGGATCTCGGAGGCATACGGAGCCGAGGAAACCTCGGACAAGGCGCGAGTCGAGAGGGAAGTGGCAACGGAGCCAGAGCACAAAAGACGAGCAACCGTAACCTCAGCACATGAGGTAAACGCCATATGGACAGTTGAACCCACAAAAGAAGAAACCATACAAGCCAAACGATGGACAATACACTTCGACGGGTCCAAAAACTGTAGAGGCACATGCGTAGGTATGATACTCATAAACCCCAACAGGGAGCAAGTACGATATGTGTTGCAGATAAACTTCATGTAGCCATCAAAGGTCGAAGTCGACTACGAAAGCCTGTTCCAAGGCATGCGACTGGCAAGAGCGTCAGGAGCACAAAACATCATCATCCGAGGGAGCTCCTGCATAATCACGCAAAACACGGCAAGTGCAAGCAGAATGAACATAAACAAGTTGGCTAGATATCAGGATTACTTCGATATGTGGCAAAGAAGATTTCACAGCTGTGAGCTACAACATATAGCGCTAACGCGCAACAAACAAGACAACAGGCTAGCAAACATTGGAGCAGCAAAAGCGCAGGTACCGCCAGGTGTTTTCTTTAGGCACATAAACCACAGGTCAATCAGAAGATGGCACCCACAGGCCACTCGAGAAGTAAAAATCTTCGGGCAAAAACCAGACCAAGAGGATCCTCCAAGCAAAACAAACCAAGCCATGACCAATCAAGTGAGGTCAGGCACAAGCAGGTTGGAAAACCCAAACCACATCACTACTATCTTCAGCCAAGGAGTGTCAAACTGTGTCATCATAAGTGACAGTCGCAAAATGAAAGAGCAAGACGCAAAGAGGGTGATGCCACTCGAAGCTTTTACTGCTATGCGCATCACACTACCAGGGAAAAACGCGTTCCACGGGGAACCCCTGATATTTCGACTGCAAAAGCCAAAGAGGTCGTACGAAAGAAAGTAGAAGCCAAAGATGCTACAACACCAAGAGGAAGCATACAGCTCGAAGAGTAAGGCCGATTAGGGTCATCATCACTTAGCAAAAACATCTTGTCGATGTAGCAAAAAGCTCATGTATCAAAAGGCCAGCAGGTTCCAGACGCGCTCTTTTCCTTACCAGGGTACCTAAGGGGACTCGAAGGTTTTTAATGAGGCGGCTTGCTGGTCAACATTTATAAAGAAAAGAGATTATCCATACCTTCCCTGCATAATTTTTCGTCACAACGAAAGGGCAGCCACTCGATATGCTTGGGGGCTGCACATATAGCGAAAAACAACCACTCGATATACTCGGGGGCTGCACATATATCAAAAATCAAAAAGCAGTCACTCGATATGCTCGGGAGTTGCGCATACATCAAAAAGCAAAAAGCAGCCACTCGATATGATCGGGGGCTGCACATATATCAAAAATCAAAAAGCAGCTACTCGATGTGCTCGGGGGCTGCGCATACATCAAAAAGCAGCCACTCGATATGTTCGGGGGCTACGTGTACGTCAATAAGCACAAAACAACCACTCGGTACACTCAGGAGCTGTGTGTGTATCAAGAAACAAAAACACAAACAAACTCAATAAACTTGAGAGCATCCAATACAGACGGACAAGGGATTCCTATCATATGCAGGCATAACAACAAAACCCCACTCGCTATACTTGGGGGCTAGATCTCTGTGTTACATTTATAGTGCAAAGCCTACAAATACAGAAGCTAAGCATCTTCATCCTTCAACGGCAGGTTGGAGTCGATCAGTTGCTTCCGTGCTCGGCTTATCAACCTCTCAGCAGGGGCAAGAGTACGCTCCATATCTCTGCAAGACAGTCGAATCTCCGATGGGGATGAAGAAGAAGAAGGATGCGAAGAGTCTTGACGCTTCATGCATGCGTACGTAGCATTGGCTCCAAGCACAACCCGTTGGGTCACAGCCTCTCGAATAGGCTCATGAGCATGAAACAGGTCGACTAAGGCGTGGATTCCTCGAGGCTGGGGACCTTCAGGAAACAAATAATGGTTCGCCCGCGCAAGTGCCGCCCGACAGCGCTCCAGCAGAATAGCACCACGCCACACTCGATCCTTCAGAGTGGCAAGGATGTTGGCATGGTACGTATCAAGCCAAAACTGTTGAGGGCCGGTGACAACCATCTGAGTAGCAGTTGCCAGACGTTCGGCCACACGAGCGGCCTCAGCATGAGAGTCATCTACAAAAACTACAGATAGAGCAAAGTGATAAGGCATCCGATGCAATTCACACACGCACAAGAAGCAAAGTCCACACACCAAATACCTTCAAGTTGCCTGTTCGAATCTTCCATCTCATAGAGAACATATTTTTCCCTCTGAGTGGAAAGAGAAGGCCTTCCTCGAAGAATGTCCATGTCAGTTTGGGCCGTTTTAAGCTGCTGCTCCAGTTGAACAACTTTCTTCTAGGCATAATCAAGCACGCGAGCTTCGTTCGTCAGCTGCGCAGTTGAGCGCCACTCCCCTCCCACTCGAACCGGAGTGGTCGAGACGTTTGACTGAGACATAATCATAAGCATTTCAGGCAAGATACAAGCCGAAGCAAAAGGAGACACAAGGCATACGGCAAGGATCAATAAAAGCTATATTTTGCCAAATATCAACTTAGGTGGCACAATATACATCACAAGTTATAGCACAAGACAAAAAAGACTAAAGCTAAGGCTGCCTAGGACTAGGCACCAGACTCAGACCCAGTCTTGCAGGCAACATCAACGGCTGCCGAGCGGCGCTCCATAGTCGCAATGCTAAACTTAGCAAGGCTAGAGGCGCAGGCGCTATATTTCCCCAGACTCGAAGGCCTTCCATCTGACTTCTTTTGAAAGTCAGACAAGATGGACTCATAGTCAGCGTCCGCGCCACGACTAAGAAGAAGCTTGAGGGTGGAGTCTGAGCCACGTACCATCAGCTCCTGAGTGTAAGACTTTAAAGTCTTCGACTTGGGGCCCAGTCGCGCAGCAAATCCCGCATTGGTCGACGGGACCTCGGCTGTCGGCAACACTTCCTTAAAAACAGCACCGAGAGTCTGGACGGACGTCTCCAGAGACTTCTTGGCGTGCTTTATGGTCACCCCAACCTGGTCGATGGCTTGGTCGAGTTACAAGACATCACTCGCCGCACCACCGGAGTTAGAAGAAGGACCTGCATAACAAAAGAAGAAGATGCATGTCAAAAAAGCTGAAAAGGGCAAACAACAAATCCACACACGGAACTCATGCTTCCTCACCTGCAAGAGAGTGAGCATAGCCAAGCAGTCGCTTAACCTGCTCCCCCTCAGAAGCACGAAGAGCATCTAGCTCTTCCTTGGCGGTCGATTGCTGGGAGAGGGTTTTCTCTACATCAGCCAGACGGGATTCCGAAATTTCTTTCTCCATTGAAACAGAAGAGAGAAAGAAATCCAGTCACATAAAGGGAGAAAGGCAGCATGTGCAAAGCAAAGGTAGGAACTTACGACTGAGCTGGTCCAGCTGAGAGCGAAGAGCAACTCGTTCATCCTCCGAATACGCAAAGGCCTCGCCAAAGGAAGCAAGGCCACTTGCGGTTGGCTACAAGCATAACACACACATCACACACACATGTCAAAGAAAAGAACACCATACCGACATAAAAAAAGTTTTACATGATTCAACCAGGAGGGCATGGAAGGATTCGAAGGCGCAGCAGTCAAAGCAACCGCAATAGGCGCCGCGACCCTCGACGCAGGAACAGAAGGTGGCGAATGAGTGACTACTGCCTCCGCAACTGGAGAGGAAGTGGCAGTCGTGGCACGGGCAGCCAAAGGACTAGCGGCCCGGTCATCCCTAGAAGATAAAAGACGCAAAGAAAGGACATTCAGAAATGAAAGTGTAGCAAACAATCAAAAGAAGGTGCACACATTCACATGATAAAAAAATTACCTTCGCTCATCTTCGTCGGAAGTGAGATCGAAGTCGAACCGAGGCCCGCCAAAGCCAGATTGGCAGGTAGAAGGCGGAGGCGAGCGCTGGGCCAAGGGCAGCACATCCCGCGCATGCGAAGAAGAACCGGAGTCTGCTGCCTCCTCACCTTGACCCGAATGCCCCAGACGGGGACGCTTAGGGGTGGGCTCAATGGCCGCCTCGGCGTCAAGCTGCCCTACACCTTTTCCATCGACTTCGGATTTCTCTGAAGAAGAGGATTCGGCCTCAGGCAGGGAGTCTGTCGACTTCTCTCGCTCCTTCAGCACAGCCGTCTCCTCGACAGGCCCAGCTTCGGGAAGGGGAGTGAGTGAATACTTTGTCGAATCCCCCTACACGAGGCAAAGCAAAAGAAAAAGCAAGATTAAATGAGAAGACAATAACACAATCCAGTCGGCAACAAGGGTGCAAGTAACATACTTTTGGAAGGGGATTCTCCAAGCTGAAGGGAGCTATCGTGAAAGCATAGTTGATGGTGTCCTCAGCTTTGTAGCTGGTCACCGACTTCACGAGTGCATCGAGTTCATTCGCCGACAGCTCCACGTCACTGATCCTGGTGGCGTCGAGTACCCCCTCATACGCCCACATCGGGTGCGCGCGCTGCTGAAGGGGACATACCCGACTCTTCAGGAAAGTGTAGATCAAATGAACACCAGAGACACCGATGTTCAACAATCCGACGACTTTCTCCAACAGCAGGGCAGCCTCTCGGCGGGGGTAAGAGAGTGCTCCCAGGCCTTCGTCTTCTCAGCAACGCTAGTCGAGAAGGCGGGGTGGACGTCTTGGCCCACAAGGACGTAGAACCACTTGGTTCTCCACCCCTGAGTAGACTCGACTGCCTTCAAAGTGAAGTACTTGCAGCCGGCCTTGACCTGGAAGCCAACGCCTCCGACGGGGTTGATAGGGCTGTTGCGGGTCATGGGGCGCACTAGGAAGATCGACTTCCATAGTGCCCAGCTAGGGGATATCCCCAAAAAGTATTCGCACATTACCATAAAACAAGCAATGGTGACCAGATCATGGATCTGTATCCCGTAAGCAAACAGGAGACCGCACACAAAATCATGCAGTGGGAAGCCGAAACCGCGGGGAAGATACTCGGCAAAACATACCCGCTCTCCAAGAAGGGGCGCGGGGAAGTTATCCTTGCCAGGAGCCCGAACGGTGAGCTCCTCGGATGTAGGGATAAGTCCCTCCTTGCAAAGGGCCACCAGCCGCTTCTCCGTCACAATTGAAGAGGTCCAGCCGCCTGACGCCTTCTTAAGAGCGGCAGGGACGGCGGTGGTAGTCGCCTCTTTCCTCTTCTTGCCGGTGGCAGCAGCAGCGGCGGAGGACACCGAGCTCTTCTTAGGAGCCATGACGGGCAGTAGGAATGCAGGCGCAAAGAAGGAGGAGCGGGCGCGAAAAAGGAAGGAAGCACGAAAGCAGAGCGGCGGCGGGCGCGAGAAGGAAGATGAAGCAGAAGAGAACAGGAGGCAAATGGCAGGGTAAAATAAATCATAACGGAGAAACCCGTACTTATGGTAAAAACCAGAGGTTCATCGTGGCCGTCCAAGCAAAAATACGGTGACACGTGGCACAATCAGAGGGCAATCGTCACATGCCATGCCGCCCACTACGAGCGCAAAACGAGGAGATCATCATCATGTCTGCGAAAATTTCGCCACGTCAGGTCAAATCGGAACTGAATCGGCGTCCACAACGGTCAAAGAGAGGGACCCACTTTGTCATGTCCTATCAGAGTGCTATTCGCACGCCAAGGATGTCACGCATGACATCATTCCAGACGAACAAAAAAGGCGTTTCCAGACGAACAAAAAAGGCGTCATACCAAGACTGACAAAAAGGAAAAGCTCCCTACAACTCGAAAGCAAAACTGCAAAAACAAAAGTAAAAAATGGTCGAGTGGGAAACTCCCATCAGGAGAAGGCAAAAAGCATTCGACTGAAAAAACGCAAAGTGAGATTATCTTCTCTTGCAAACAATAAAGCACAATCTCGGGGGCTACTCCCATCGGAAGCACTGTCGTGCACCCGATAAAATCAAAAGCATTTAAAACATAAGAATTCCCGAGTGAGAATCAGTCGATAGAATTCCTCTGATGATGTATACGAAAGATACAAAGGTAAGACCACTCGATCAGTCGAGTGGGACGAGGATCACTCCAGCAGTGTTTTAAATCCTAATAATTTCTGTATCATAAGATACGATGAAAATTCTGGCGGACGCGCTGGGTAGCAAACTGAAACTACAGAACAATATCAGTAAGACCATCGACTGGCCTGAGGTGTGTTTGTCTAGTAGGTTCCAGGTTCGAGCCCAAGGACACGAAGCCTGACTGAAGGCTAGTAAGGTTTTGCCCAAGTGCAGTTAACTGGTTTCGACTTATCGAATAAACCCAGACCTACTCAGTCGCAATCCTTTGTCAAAATTCATAAGTCAGAAAGACAAAAAATATCATATCAAAAGCATAAAACATGAGACGTGCACTATGTAGTGAGTCCATACCTTATTCTCTGAATTAGTCAAGCCCTCGGGGGCTAATGACAAGGTTATATCAAACGGGTACCCCCTCATGTGGGTACCTGGTGCACGTAATGACTAAATCCCAATTGTCAATAGGCTGAGGAAGCCCAACAAGCGAAGCCCAACAAGCAAAGCCAAAGCTGAAGACTTCTACCATAGATAGCATAGTCGGTAGTACTTTCCATAAGTGTAGTCCTAGTCGGTTACGACCCGAGACCTGTACCCCTATATAAAGGACAGGAGGGAGACCGACCAAAGACACGCCCAACAAAAATCATCAAACCTTAGCAAGATCGACATCTTGCTAGACCCATGTACTCGCCGCATATACACAATCAATAACAGACAGACAGGAGTAAGAGTTTTACCTCACTCGAGGGCCTCGAACCTGGGTAATTCCCGCTTGTCAGCCGACGAATCTACCAACACCACTCGTTCTCTACCTCATAACTCTTACCCTAGGCTAGTAACAATGGGTATTGATGGGGACATCCCTCGTCAGCCATGAATCCCAGTAGACCCAGCTTCTTCTAGCTCCAGCCACGATGCTGGCTTCCGCCTGGAGAAAGGGATCTGGTGGAACTCCAAGTCTAGGACCAAATCCAGATAACCCCCAACGTCTTGAACGCCCAAGACGTGCAGGACGACCAAGGGCCGGCTGAAGCTCCACTTCTTCTTCCTCCCCTCACCACCATGGCCGACCGGGAGAAGATGAGCGGTCTGGAGTCCAAGAACCTGAGCGCCAGAGCGCTTATTGAAGGATGCGATCGCGGAATCACCTCTGCCATCAATCCCCCACCATGGAGGCTTTACAGAGCTCAACACCACGCCCAGATCGATACCGCGCTCATGTGCCGAAGCCAAACCTCACAAGCATGCCTTATTGATGAAGATCTCCGGCGACTTCCCTTCCGCGAGTAGCATGGCAAGGAAAACCACCAGCACACACGGGATCCGGCCGGCGGGAAGCTGTGCTCTACTCCAAAACGCCATAAAGGACTCAAACCCTTGGAACACCCTAACCATAATATTTACAGCACGGCACGAGCGGCCCCTCCCCTCCTCACCCGCAGCGGCCGAGCCGCCGGAGGAGAAAAGGAGGAGGGGTGCCGGCCGGCGGCAGGGAACACGGGAGGAGGAGAGCAGAGGAAGGAGGAAGGGGAAAATAAAACTTTTTTTCTTCTAACTGGTTAGGTACTACACCAACTCGTAGCTACGAGATCTTCTGAATACCTAGCTGCCGCCACCAGCTTCTCCTCCGCCTTAACTTGGTAGCCCTTCTTTCGGTCGGCCTTGTTCATCAATGGAGATGATATCGTCTACAATAAGCAATCTCCAGACCTTCATTCGATGACAAGATCTCAGTATTTATAGTAACGGTGGTTTTGGAACATTAAATTTGTTTAGGTGTGGTCCTTCAGATTGCTTTACCAGATAGATATTGATTTTTTTCTCATATGTTACCATGAGGATGATTGTCTTCCCAAGATCTCTGTCCTGAGTGCTACGTTCATGAAAAATGGTGATTTGTACTCCTCACACCTAGCGACGGTTGTTCGGTTGCTTGTCTTTAAAATAGCGGTGTGGCATCCTTATCGATATTAGTTAATCACCAGTAAAATACCCGTGCGTTGCAATGGGCCGTTGTATCATTAAAATATTTTAGGTATTGTGTAGTCCTTAGATTTTATTATAGCATTAGAAATACGTTTAATTTTGTTCTATTTTTGTACCATTAGAAATATCTTAAGGTTGACAAACATAGTAAGAAAAAATACAAGCATGGTCTTCGGTCTGTGTTTTACTTTCAGTGCAGTGGTTTCGTGTGGCCTTTCATCTCCGACAGAGATCGGACCGGGGATGTCATTGTCGTTCCGTTCGCAATGCAACAACCTGTCCTTGCATGCGCCGGCCGGCGATTTGTACGTGAAGCAAGTTTTAATCGGTGCACCTAAGAATGGCCAAGTGGCCGAGGAACACAACCTGGTAAGATCTGCACCTGTCGAAGGTGGGACACATCGACGACCCTCACCCCGATAGTCGGAGATCCAGCGGAGTAATCTTTTGAGCACCACCTATCTCGTTTTCTTACCAGCTTGTCGTCTATTTCGTGTAGCATCTGATGAACCTGATCTAAACCAGCTGGCACATGATCTAGCCAAAGCTTTCTACATGACGATATCGATCTCCTTATCGAAGCGTCAAACGCCCGCAGGCTAAGATGTGGCGGCTGGAGGCGTCGGTGACTAGTGCGTGCATGGCTGGAGCCCATCCATGAGTGTGAACAACTTTGACATGAAGCGGCGCTCCACCTCGTTGTGTGATCTTCTCCATGTTGGGTGTGCTGGCGTCGACCTCATCCTCCGAAGTTGTCTCCCACATTTGCTAACACTTTGCACATGTTGTCGTCACCCTTGCTTGCCATGGGGAGATGATCTTCCGCGCGAGCGCGAGCGAATCCGTCATCTACGCTACAATATTGGAGAGGTGGCGGTCTCGTGGAGATGTGCACTGAGTTGACTCAGTCTACGTGTCCCGAACGGATGGCGGTCGACTCCATGAAGGATTTATACACGGCTGGATGCTGGAAATCCTTAGAAAAAGGGTTCCCTTTGCAAAGGTCTACATGCGTGCGCTCCGGTGCTGACAAGTGTCGCAATTTCGTTTGTTTCTGCTCCCACCTTTTCTCCACGCGGTGACAAGTGGCAGCTCCCTGGTGGTGGGCAGAGGGTTGTACATGCATTTATTTTGAGATTCTTTTTTAAAAACGAAATATCTTGAGAACCGTTTATCCGATTTACGAACCGTTTTCACTTTTGAACTCCTCGCGTCGAGATATTCAAAACTAGATCCCATATTCATAGGTATTGACAAACTTTTTTTTTTACTTTGGATTGTGTATGTTTTGTACAACCTAAGTGTAATTGTACGTACAACCTGAATTTTATAGTTGTACGTACAACCTGATAGGTGTAGTTATACGTACAACCTAAATTTAGTTGTACGTACAACCTGATCTGTGGTGCTGTACAACCCGGTCTGTGTTGCTGTACAACCCGGTCTGTGTGGTGCTGTACAATCCGGTTTGTGTTGCTGTACAACCCGGTCCGCGTTGATGTACAAACTGATATGTATTGCTGTACAATCCGGTCTGCGTTGCTATACTACCCGGTCTATGTTGCTGTACAACCCTGTTTGTGTTGCTGTACAACCCGCTATTTGTGTTGCTGTATAACCCGGTTTTATGTTTCTGTACATACGCACGGGGCTTTGAAAAGTTTTGACCATTTTTTGAGATGCTTCATACGTGGAGCTAATTTAGATGCTTTGTACAACATGATTTAGATCCTTCGTACGTGGGGAGAACGATCCAGGCTGCTTGTACGTGAGGGGTCGCCAATGTACGCGCGCGGCGCGAGGGCGTGTTGCTAGCTTTTCCTGGCGAGGTGCTTGCTGCGGGACACGTGATGAGAGTAGCTCGCGCTGGACGGATTGGCCTTCCCGAAGGGAAGCCTTTAGCTAGTGGTACCATGCTTCATGTTTTTTTGTTGACCGATCCGAATTAGTCTGGCCCATGCGAACATATGTCATGTTGGGCCTGTAAAAAAATCAAAATCCGTACACCGCTGCACGCATGTGATGCGAACGTAAAACAGAGCCAGCTTCTTAAGTACCACCTTGCCTAGCTCGTTCGTGTTGCATAGAGGGAAAAAATAAACTAAACTTTGATCGTGCGACGACGGACAAGATTTTACACACCAATCCCCAACCATCAGAACCTCAAACCGTATTAGATATTGGTTAATAATTTTTTTTAAAGATGGGTGCGGTGCACGTAGACTTAGCATTACGGTTAAAATTAAAATCATGAGAGAACTGCTTCCTATCTTTGTCGTTCTTCTATGGCTGTTTTTTTAAAGTAGAAAATTGCGTCATGAAAATAAACAGAGGTTGAACAATTTATATAGTTGCTCTTTTCTCTTAGATTTAATTTTATAATCGCTGTTGGCAGCTTATATATCTCTACTGTGTTATTCACTACGGTCATATATCATTTTCAAAATAAACTAATTGCCATTCTAGCTAAAATTGTTTACCGATAAATAAAATATGATAACGTTGTCTTGACATGTACGTGGGCCTTTGCAGTTTGGGGCCTCGAGCGATTCTGCGATACGTATCGCTCAGGCGGTACGGAGCAGGACATCTTCTATGAACGGCCTGTGAAACGAGGAAGGCCCAGTCCGCCACTCGGATCTTGCCTGTATAGCTTCGCTTCTTCCTTGACTCAATTCCACGAGTTTGCTCTGAGAAATCTTCTTCTCTCCTCCACCATTCCGTTGGATCACCTGATTCCGTCGGCCATGCGGCTAGCCCCCAGGATCGTCATCCTCGTCCGCGACGCGGAGGGCTACGGCGCCGCCCTCGCCGACGCGCTCCAGCCGCCGCCGGGGCTCACGAGGTCCCGTTGCTCCCCAAAACCCTAGCCCAAACCGTCCATAACCGCGCACCTTCCGTCAGCTGACGCTTCATCGGTGGATGCCCTTGCAGGGTTTCCTCGCCCTTCGACCTTCCCCTCGCCAAGTACGGCCTCAGCGACGAGAAGGCCTCCGGCGAGCTCGTAAGCTTCTCCGACTCCAGTGGCTCTCCTCAGGTAAGCTGGGTTTCTCGCCAATCCGGTAGATCCAATTCGTTTGCTACAAATCACCATGTAGAATATGAAACAAAGGGGATGGTTACGTTTTGAATTAAAAATTGCTGGGAGACGAGTCATTCCCCTCTAAACTATTTACAGTTAGGTATGTCAGTTGGACTGAAAGATGTATCCGGTAAATTCGGAAACTGTGTTAATTGTCTACCGCGAGCTGTTGAACTGTTGAGCTATATGTGTAGCTTAGTTGTAGGTTCATAAACTTAGGACGTAGTGCAGCCTTTAAGTGTTTGATTGACAGGCCTATCAGCTAAACTGCTGAGTACAATTTGGAGACAGAGAAAACTTAGTTCCTGAGTAAGAAAAATTATGGTTTATGAGCAAAAGATTGCAGCCAAGTGTTTTGAGTGGAGCATCATCACTATTTTGGTCCAGCATGCGCCTTGATTGCTGTCACCATGCATTTCATCCAGATATATATTAGTATGTCTCTCCCTGACGATCTCCTTATTTCAATGAGTTCACGACACATTAGGCCAATGTATAATTTAGCACAGAGCTGTGTTTTCATGGATGTAATGTTCTAAAATAGCTTATCGCGTTTGACTATAAAAAATGAGAGAAGTGCTCCTGTGCTTTCCAGGAAGTTTTTCTGCACGAATTTTAAAGTGCACCGACGGCTGTGATTTCAGGAGTACTTCTCCAAAAATATTTGTGCTAATAATGGAACAAATTGAGTTAATCTATTGCCAACGGAAAATTGCTTTTCGACCTAACCTTTGATGAACAGTTGCTACTAAATAACTGAATATAGTTTTGGCTTATTTTTGGTGACATGGGTCATAGTTCCTTGGTGCAGTAGTCATAACTACAAAAGAATTTACAACTGCACTTCTTATTGACGCCACATCCAAGATATATTCAAGCCTGTTATTTTTTTTGGCAGGTGTCTTTTTTTGTTCTGCCAGACTATAAGCCACCTGTTGCTGCATGTGCTATGAATGAGATTTTTGCATTGATTTCTTCTGAAGCTCCCTCTGTCGAGCCAGTTCTAATTGTCCCATTCATCACAAGATCAGCGAGCTACTACCATGGCATGGGTGGTGCAACAAAGACTGGACAATTAATCACACTTCATGCTGCTGAAATAGGGGCATCAACTGAGTTTACTCGCTCGTTGGTTGACGGAACTGCTAAACCTTCTCCATCTTTACTAATACGTAGTGAACCAATATTATGCTTGCTTGAAATGGTGCGTGTGTTAAAGTTACCCACGTTACTTCTTGTCACATCAGGTGGAGAGCATCATAGCAGAAACTCCTCAGATTCTGACCTTGAGGTACAGTTTTCATTTCGTTTTACCCCTTTAGTTTTTTCATTATGTTCTACTTAAGTTTCTCAAAAGTAATGGTACATGAAAAAGAATAATGTAAACGGGAAATAGTTATAGTAGTAATATTTTGTGACAAACTCGAAACTTTCTTACAAGCAATTTTGAAAAGCTTAAAATGTGGCCTTGTAGGCTTGTAGCTTGAAGGTATAATAAATGTTGAAACCAACTGAACTGTATAGAAGGTGTATACTGAGAATCTGAGGGTATGAAAATTCCTGGTATTGTGTTCTTTTCATTGTTAGGTGTTCCATCTGTGTTCTCTCTTCTCTCTGTTCTCCCTCTAGCAAATGAAGAAAACAGGACTAGCACTATAGAGGACCACACCATTTTCAGGCAACAAATGCCTTGCTTTTCTATTACCTTTTGTACCAACAAATGCTACACTACATAGGCCACAAATGCCTACAAGCTTGGCAATCTATGCCTAAACTTCGCCACAACAACAAATGCTGGCAAACCTTAGCAACATATGCTTGCCCTCAGCTTATGCTAGGACCTTACACATATGCATGACACACATCTTTGCTTCAACCTGACAGACAGGATTTCTATTACATCTTTGCTTGCAATCTTGCTTCTCTACATATAGGACGCCTCTCCTTATATAGAAGGTTCAAGGTCGTTGCTACTGCAGTCAAGAGCCTTTTACTACTTTCTACTGCTACTATATCTTGCAGCCTAAGAATTACCAGATAGTAGAGTAGTCTAGAACATACTAGCACCTACCGACTTAGCTCCTAAGCATGGTTTTTGAGTCGCCGACTAATCGCCGAGTCATTTTTCAAAAACGGCGGCGACTATGCAGCGACTTGCCGCGACTATACAGCGACTTTGCTCGACTAATCACCAAGTCGCAGGGTCAGCGACTCGCTTGCGAACTCGCGACTCAATTATCATGCTCCTAAGCAAGGGTTACTCTCACACAATCTATGTGTGTGTTCACTATAACCTGAACGCAACCTATGTGTGCAGTTTACACCATGACAAGATTAATGTTATATACAAAAAAAAATGTAGTTTACTATTGAAGAACACATGAATTTGGGCAAGTATATCTAGTATGTTACTGTGTTACATCAGTTTGTATGTGCTACCCTAGACGTGCTTTTATACAAGTTGTGCATCAACAATGTCTTTACAGTTGTAGTGTATGCTTGCTTACCTCACCTCTGCCTAATTACTTCCAGGTGCTGCAATGCGTGGGAGATCACTTAGCCAGGCACTTAACCTTGGAGTTCTCCAAAGAAACTGTCATTGAGATGGGAGTTGAGAAATCACGAAGAATTCAAGAACCATGGCGGGAACTGTATATGTGACGATCCTACAACCGTACCGGCTCCCCCCTGGCCTTATCGTAGGCCTCTTCACATGTTAGATTGGGATATATTTGTGTGCGGTGCTGTGGATCTGGAATTATGAATGATATGGCTTGTCCAAGAATTTGTAGTATCCAATATGAGCCACGGTTTATTTCCCCTTCACCTTCAACTAGATAATCTCCATCAGATGATCAGAAGGATCTGGTGTGCTAAGAACTGTGACGTCACGTATGCTTGTGCTTTGGAGTGGAGATTCTTGGCTCCTGAGCGCTAGTGCTCTCTATATTTACTTCAACATTTTAAAAATCATTTATACATGTTTTTAAAAATCTGAAAAAAAATCCTACATGCAAAATTGCATTTTGAAAATTTATATCTAGATTCACATAAAAATGAAAAATATGTGCATGTGAGTATACACTTTTAAATTTTAGCCCATAATATAAAGATTTTTACATTGTGATTTGCATGTTTGTAGGCTGCATCATTTTCATGATTTTTTAAAATATTTAAATCTAGCGCGTGATTTGATCAAATTAAAAAAAAAAATTGGCTTCATCTCTAGGACGCCTCAAAGTTAGATTGTCCAAGCATAACTGCTTCTGCAAAATGTTGGCTACAACCTGTATGCTCACGTTTATAGACCATGATCACGAAAAACCACTGTATATGTCGCATTTTGCTTCCGTACCAACGAGCACGAGCAAATTTGCTACGGGCTAGCTATAGGTAGATAATTCTTTTTGCGAACACGCAAAGCGTCTTAGATAGAAGGGAAAAAAACAGGGCTACAGCGATTCCGGCATCCGAGAGATGCGGTAACAGGGGTAACAGGGCCTCGGCACCTGCTGCTGGGGCGAGCAGCTGTGCAAATGAGGGGAAAAAACAGCGCCCACCGAAAAAAAATTACAGGCTAACTCCAAATGACACCCAACCCTACAGCTCCCGACAGTTTCCAGAGATCGATCTCACCGGCGAGTCTGCGGCAAACTTCGGGGACAGTCTCCGAGACTCGCTGAAAAACTCGGGCATTCCGCTCCTTCCATAGGATCCAAACCGTGAGGAGGACGAGTGAGTCGAAACCCTTTCGCTGCTGCTTCGGCACACGGCGGCGTTGTTCAGGCCACCATGCGATGAGGGTGTTCGTGGCTGTCGGCATGACAGTGAGCAGATTGCAGCGTTGGAGTATGTTGTGCCAAACCTCACGGGCAAAGACGCAACCAACTGCTAGGTGATCGGCTGTCTCGGACTCTTGGTCGCAGAGGGGGCAGGTGATGTGCGAGTTCATGCCATGTCGCCGCATCCGATCCGCTGTCCAGATACGGCGCTGAAGAGCGAGCCAGATGTGTATCTTGCATTTACCAGGTGCCCATGTTTTCCATATGATCTTGCCGCATGGAAAGAGCACGAGACCAGCATGGAACGCTTTGTAGGCAGACCTAGCTGTGTAATCCGAAGACGCTGTCCACTTCCAGATTAGACGATCCAGCGTTTCCGGGGCTAGCTGCACGTTTTGTATCCTGTCCACAAGGTCAAGAAACTACACCAGAACATACACGGTCAGAGGCCCCGTGATGTCATGGATCCATCGCCGGTGCATGACAGCTTCCTCCACCGTGCGCACTTGCCTAAGTCCCTCGTCGACAGCAACGACAAGTGCAGGCGCTAAGGTCCTGATGGATTGGCCATCCAACCATGCATCATCTCAGAAAAGTGTTGTCCTACCGTCGCCAACGGAGAAAGTGACATCGAACATAGCCTTTACCTCAGGCTCGAAATTCATCTTGAGGCCGGTCCAGCACCCCTGCCGTTTCTTCTTTAACCACAGCCAGCGCATGCGTAGCGCGAAACCAAACAGCTTCAAGTTCATGATGCCAAGGCCGCCGAATTCCACCGATCGACACACATTTTCCCAGGCAACAAGGCAATGACCACCCTTCACTGCTTCGGATCCTTTCCAGAAAAAGGCCGATGCTCTTGTCCAGGAAATTGAGGAGCCAAGCAGGCAGGTCCAAGGCGACGGAGTGGTATATCGGGATCGAAGTCAGGATGGATTTGATCAGAACGAGCCGGCCCGTAGAGGTGTAGAAATTTGTCATCAAAGGGGACAGGCGACGGCAGATGGTGTCCATGATGGGTTGCAGACTCGATTTGGACAACCTTTTATAGGACAACGGCAGTCCCAGGTAAGTGCACGGGAAGGGCTTGACAACGCAAGGGAAGTGCAGGGCAGCGACGACAAGGTGTTCAGCTGAGCATCGAATTGGCGAGATAGAGCACTTTCCCATGTTCGTCTGGAGTCCAGAGGCACCGCCAAAAATGTCCAGGGCCTGGCGCACCGTGCCTAGGTCGCGCGCCGTCGGGGATACGAAGATCACAACGTCGTCCACGTAGATCGATGTGCGAAAACGCACACCGCGACAGGGAAGAGTAGACAACATCTCCAACTCTTCGGCACGACGAAGAATCGCGTTGATCACCTCCATAACGAGGAGAAAAAGCGTGGGCGACAATGGGTCGCCTTGCCGAAGCCCGCGCCGGTGATGAATCGTCCAACCCGGCACGCCATTGAGAACGATGCTCGAAGAGGAAGATGACAGCATGATGCAGACCCACTCGATGAAGAGACGGCCAAAGCCGAGGTGCTTGAGGACGCGTACGAGGAAAGGCCATGAGACTGAATCAAAGGCCTTTGTGATGTCGACCTTAAGCAGCACATGCGGCTGCCTACTCAAGTGTAGCGCCCTCGTGGTAAGCTGGACCATCTTGAAATTGTCATGGATGGACCGTCCGCGCATAAAGGCTGATTGGTTCATGGCGATCATCTCCGGCAGCCGTGGCGCGAGTCTACGAGCGAGGACCTTGGAGAACAGCTTGCCGAAACTGTGCGTGAGACTGATGGGCCTGAAATCCTTCACATCAGTTGCGCCGCCCATCTTAGGCAGCAACACGACCAAGGCATTATTCAGCTTGCCCATGCCACCAGAGCGAAGGGAGTGCAGGTGCTGCATAGCGTGGAAGACGTCCTCTTTGATGATTGGCCATGCGGCTTGATAAAATATGTCGGAGAAACCGTCAGGCCCAGGCGCTTTGTCCGGCGGCAGCTCCTTGACCGCATCCCAGATTTCCCCCATGGTGAAAGGGGCCTCAAGATCATGCAGGTCAAGGGTGGGCAGCCCAAGGGAGTGCAGGTCGATGTCGTGCGCGCGAGTGAACTCCGAACCGATGAGATTGTCGTAGAACTGGAACAACATATCTTCTTTCGCTGCATGCTCCACAACCGTGTCGCCATTGTGGGACAGCGCCACAATGTGATTCCCCCTCTTCCTCTGGCGGGCTCGCATAAGGAAATAGTTGGTGTTGGCGTTGCCTTCAGCAAGCCAAAGAACACGCGAGCGATGGCGCGCAATAGTACGCTGCAATGACGCAAGCCCAAGCACCTTCAACTTAAGTTCGCTGCGGAAGGCATGCTCAAGATCCGACAGCCTGCGGGACTCCTGGGCGACGTCGAACTGTAAGATTAGCTCCTTAGCTAACAGGAGCTGACGCTTGACGTTGCCAATGCGCTTGTCGCTCCAGGATTGCAGAGCGCGAGCGGTGCGGCTCAGCAGAGCCTGTAGCGTCTTCAGAGACGACTTGTAGGAAGCCATCAAACTTGGGTCAGATGGGCTCAAAGTGGAAGCGATAGGCCCGTGGCGTCTGCAAGTCCGTGTGCAGGATGATGGGGCAATGATCCGAGGCCGCCGAGGATGCAGCCCGCAGCAAGCAGTTTGGGAAACACTCCTCCCAGTCCAGCGAGTAGAACCAGCGATCGAGGCGCACCAGCGTGGGATCTCGGCGCTCGTTGCTCCAAGTATAGCGACGTCCATGTAGATTCAATTCTGACAGCTCAAGATCATCTAGAAATCTGTGGAAACGCGCCATCCATCTTCTGTCCAAGTTTGCATTGTTTTTGTCTTCTGCACGATAGATGAGATTGAAGTCTCCGGTTAGTGCCCATGGCCCAGGGTGGGAGGTGCGGAACGTCTTGATCTCCTGGAAGAACAGTAGCCGTTCATCACAGGAGAAAGGACCGTACACTGTCGTAAGCCACCAAGGGGGTGAGGAATCACAGCGTTGCCTCAATCGAACTGAGAGAGCAAACGTGTGGAAAGCCACCCCGGACACATCCCAGACCGTAGTTTTCCATGCAATGAGAATGCCGCCACGGGTGCCATTGGCGGGGACACAGAAGTACTCGAAACCCGGTCCTAGAATTCTCAAGATGAGGCGATCGTCTACCACAGCCAGTTTCGTCTCCTGTACACAGATGAGGGACAGATGCTCGTCACGAACGACATCGCGTAACAGATCACAGCGGGCCGGTGAATTGAGGCCCCGGAAGTTCCAGGAGCCGATGTTCTCGTTTGGTGTAGCCATGGGGAGAACCTTAGCAGCAGCGTCAGCACGAGCGGAGTGCCTAGTAGGCGGCCTCCAGCAGCGCCCCCCGCATCGAGAAATCGACGTCACGCGGCTCATCCTTGGCGAACAGCTCACGTAGAGCTTGGAGCCGATATTCCAGGATTTCATCCGCAAAGAAAGCACGGTAGCGCTGGAGAGTAGCATCGTCGATCTCCTCGGGACGCTCGGCCAGTCCCAGCTTGCAGATCACGGTCTTTTGAGCCCAGGAACGAGTGCCCGGGATCTCCTTGCCACATGACTTGGCGATGCGGTCGCTGCGCCGGGGTACGAGAGGCAGTCCTGCTTGCTTGGACGGCGCAGCGAGCAGCGGGGTGCTCAGGGCGCGCAGGCAAACCAAGTTGAAGTCCTCCGCTGATAGCGCACGATGTGGGGCAGGGGTAATTGGCACTTCGAACCAGTCCGCAGCGGAGGCGTCCAAGGCTACGCCAGTCGTGTCTGGCTCCAGCCAGGTGGGCCCAGCTCTAGCAGAGCTGCAGCGGGACCCAACCGAAGGCGAGGATAGCTCGGTGTCGCGTGAACACAGAAGCGTGTTGTCCATGGCAGGATTTGCGGGGCCCTGCGGACAGGACGTAGCAGCCATATGCGGCTCAAGTTGATTCTCAGGAACAACGGTAGACGAGGTGGCAGGGTGATCCCGAGGGGGCAGCTGCTCAGGCACGACACGATCTGCATCGGGGGGCGTTGTGGAGCTGTCCAAAGCTGCAGTGCAAGCGGCAGCGCGATCGGCTTTCTCAGGCGCCTCCACAGGGCAAACAGCTTTGAGAGCATGTCCCGACGAACCGTGTGCAGAGTCCTGCAGTCCCGTAGAAGCCGACGAACCAGCGACAGACTGTGCAGGCCCTACCGAGGAGGACGGCAAAGCAGCGTTGTCGGCCACCTCAAACGGCACGGAAGGCGCATGCACGCTAGGGTTTGGCGAGACACGTGGCACCCACCTAGTGGCCGGGGCCACGGGAGTGGTGATGTGCCTGTCTGTCTTGCGGCGGCGCCACCGGCGGCGGGCAGCATGCGGCGCGGCGGCAAGAGCGGCCATGGGGACGCCGTTGTCGCCCGGGCTCTGGCCACCACCATTCCTGCGTCGGCGTTGCCTGCGCCTGCGATTGCCGTGGCGAGAACCACGGCGGCCACCAGCCTCCGCGTTGGGGTCGGCCTCCACCCCCGAGTCACCACCGTGGCCGGAGTCGTCGTTGCCAGCACCAGGGGAGCGAGGTCGATCAACACCACGCTGTCGTGGTATCGGCATAATTGATAGGAGACGGGGGTCCTCTAGCCTACGTATGGATTGTGGGGAAGAAGGTTGGTGTCGTCAAGGACGGGATTGAACACGGCGAGTTTACCCAGCTTCGGATCCCACAGCGGTGGTGAGATCCTACGTGCTGCTATAATTCACTATGAGGCAATAGCCGTGAGCAGGTTACAATGGGTATGATGCCTATTGAAGCGTCTGCCCTAAATGCTCCCTGGTGGCCGGCTTATATAGGCGGACAGACCCCAGGGTACAAGGTAAGTACTTGTCCGGCAAGTAAACAGAGTCCTAGACCTAACTGGCTTAGTTGCCGCCTTCCGTCTTGGGCTTGGTGGCTTGATGGGCTTTGGCCTTCCGCCTTCCTTGGACCGTCCGCCTACTTCCTTGTACGTCAGCTATCTGGGCCGCCCGGCAGGCTTCGGCCTTACCACCCTTGGGCCACCCTGGACTAGCCGGATTGATCCATGTTGGTTATACCCCTAGTTGATATATCCCAAACATTAGCCCCCAGAAAGGTTGAAGTTCTCCAGGCGCCGGCTTCTTCTTGATTCTTCATCTGCCAAAGTTGGCAGCTGCAGGACTTGAACCATTCTGAAAATCAACGAGGCATGCGTGTCTTGATATTGACATGCGGCCGCCTTTATCCATCATGGGAAAAGACGGTTGCTCGGCAATCTCGCCGAGCATCCTTCTTGGCGGTCTCCACCTAGCCAGCTCACGACAGTTTGAAAACAGTCTAGGCGGGAATCTCGCCATGATCACAAATTGCGGGAAAAGAGGAGGCGTGGAGATCGTGCAATCGTGGGCTGCAACGGATGCTGGACACGTGTCCGACTAAAAACGCCGTTGCACAGGGAGCAACGCCTGGCCCTATAAATAGGTAGCCAAACGGTCCATTTTCACCACCCAGCCTTTGCTCTCCGTGCACTCTTGCCTCTTCAACTTCTCCGCTTCTTGCTCCGAGCGAGCTCCGGCGAACTCCTCTCCTCCGACGACCTCTCCTTGCAGCGATGTCCACCGGCCCGACTCTTTCGACGGCGTCGAGCGGTCCGGCGACCGAGACCGCGCCCACGACGGCGATGGGCGGCGCGATAACCCGTCCCGTGGCGGCGGCGACGGGCAATGTCGCCACCGTCGCCCCTCGGACTTCCACCGCGCGCGCGCCAGCGGCGGGTCCTTCGGCTCCTCCACCAACCACCGCGGCGATGACAATGGCGGGCGCCCCAGTCGACGAGGAAGAGGAAGCGGCGGACCTCGGGCCCCGCTACTGGCTACCTTCCATAGTCGACGAAGACGCCCTCCAAGATTTGGAGGCTGTCGGCTACCTCCCCACTCGGGAGGATTGCCGGTGGAGAGCCGCCTTCGGAGACGTCATCCCGGCCCCGAAAGCCGGGGAGCGGGTAATCCTCACCTCCCATCTAGTTAGGGGAATGGCGCTTCCGCCTTCCGCCTTTTTTAGCGAGGTTCTAGATCACTATGGGCTCCAGCCCCACAACATAGCACCCAATAGCATATTAGTCCTAGCCGGCTTCACAGCTCTGTTCGAAGGCTACCTAGGTATTAGGCCTAGTTTAGACTTCTTCAGATATTGCTTTCGTTGCCGGCGACAGACGGTGCCGGACGGTGGGCTGGCAACCTGCGGCAGTGTCACCTTCAATTGCCGCCAGGGCCGCCAATGGTATCCTAAGATACCATACCTTGAGTCCGTCAAGGGCTGGACCTCCACGTTCTTCTACTGCCAAGATATGGCAGCCCCGGGCCGCCAAGTCGGCATCCCGGCATTCGTCAACGCGCCACCCATGCCTCGGCCATGCTGGGACGAGGCGGTGCCCAAGTTGACGGAGGAACTCCGCCTTATTCAGAGGCGGGTTGAATTCCTCACGCGGACGATGGCTCCCCCTCTGCTGGATGGGGTCGACACCGTCATCTGCTGGCTCGGCCGGCAGATCCTCCCCCTGCGGTACAGCCCGCACAAGATGTGTCAGTATTCGCCTACTGACACGGCCTCTCTTCGCGTGAGCGAAGAGATGTTGCCGGTTGCCGACATGGCGTTCCGGCTCCGCAGCCTTGTCAAGGCGGGGCTGGTGAAGGCGGTGGAGGGCGTGCCCATGCACACCCACGACAACCCTCCCCTCGAGGTAAATATCTTCTTCCTTGCCCCTTGTTTGACAGCTTCGCCGGCTAAAACTGAGCTCCATTAAACTTGTCTTCTTTTCCAGATCTCCGCCTTGGGGGAGGATGACCTGGCTCCCGACTTCTACGAGTCGGAAACCGGGAAGACGAAGAAGAGGCGGCCGGCGCCGCTTCCTCCACGGTGAATGCCGAGAGGAAGAAACGGATCACATCGGCTACCGAGCCGGCTCTCGCCAACCTTGGCGAGAACGCGGGGATTAATATCCCCCGAAGGTACTCAATTTTGCCTTTGATAGACGACAAACCTTTTTAATACTGGCACCCAATTGACTGTGCTTGCTTTTTATTGACAAGGAAAGGGTCGCAACCTCCCGGTTGACGACCAGGCTTCTTGGCAAAGGTAAGCGGCCACAAGGCAGCTCGCCGGCTATCGTGCCGCCAACTCCTCAGCTCCACGCCGGCAGCTTTATGGGCGACGCTCGTCGTCAGCCCCCAGCTCCGGCTTCAGTCGCTCCGCCAAGGGCCCCTTCCGCCGACCGCGCGCCCAAAACTCCCCTACTGCTGGCTGAGGCTATGGCTGATGATGCCGCTCAATCGCGCGCCGCCAATGAAGGGTTGCTGGAGTCGACTGTCGGCGGGTCTCGGAGGGCAGCCCCGACTGCAGGAGGCGGCAAGGTCAGGGACCCTTGGTCCACCTTTAATGAGGCCAAGGAGTCAACTTTGGCTTTTGCCAACTTCGCCTCGCAGGCCTTTGCCGACTTGGAGGGCGACCTATCTGTAAGTTCTTACCACTCCGGCATATACATAGTCTTTCCCCCGAGCACTTAGATGGCAAGTAAAAAAAAAGAATTATTGACTGCCGGCTTAGTGGTTACTCGACAATATGTTTTATGCCTTTGTTTGTCCTGCAGGGCCTTGTGTCCGCCAACGTCGAGCTCCTCTCCTCCCGGGTCGAGATAAACCAGCGGTGCCGCGACCTGAAGAAGGACTGCGAGGCCAAGGACCTGCGGATTGCCGAGCTGGAGGCGGCCCGCAAAAAAGATGAAGGTAGGATTAATCCTCCTCGCCTTCAACTATACTTTCGACTTATGTTGTCGTCAATCATTTAGTTAGCGAATCCATATTTGTAGAACTGCTAGACCACGCCCAGGATATTCTGAAGGCGTCCACTGATATGCAAGCTCTTATGAATGAAGCTTCTGACTTGGCGGCCGCCAACTTGGAGTTGAAGGAGGCTCATCAGAAGGAGATGGAGGCCCAGCAACTCAAGTTTGCGAAGGAATCTAGCCAGCTCACTGGTGAGCTGGAAAGCCTGCGCAACAAGTTGGCAGAGGCGGAGAAGACGGCTGCCGAGGAAATCTCCAAGCAGACTTCTCGCGCCCAAACCGCTGAGGCTACGCTGGCGACTCACATGATTGAGCTGTCCGCTTTCCATAACTCGGTCCTTGGTAATTTCTTACTCCTTATTTGATTTTGTCATTTTGCTTTAGCCTGAGCCAAACTAATGGCTTCATTTTTGATGCAGTTCCCGCCGGTTTAGGCGATGACAAGGTTGTCAGCCCCCGCCTGGATCGCCTTGCGCGTCTAGGCGAGCTGATCACCGAGACTTTGGCGGCGTCCAAGTGGTTTGCCGCCAAGTTCTTCACCTCCTCCGGCAGCCAGGAACCGACCGAGTTCAGCGACGTGCCCGCTATCTTGGAGCAGGCGACCAAACTGCACAAGAGCTCGCTGAAGTCGGCGGCGCGGGGTGGTGCCAAGACCGCGCTTGGGTTATTCATGGCGCACTACCCCGAGGCGGAGATAGAATCCGTCACCGAAGGCATGCCGTCAACGTATGAAGACGGCATCGAGGTTGAGCCGGCCGCTGTTCTGGACAGCGTTGCCGGCTACGCCACGCGTGTTGCCGACATGGTCGACACTTCAATCTTCTACCGGCGCCATCCCGTGCCTGGCGGAGAGGGAGCTGAAGCTGCCGGCGCGGCCGAGGCGGAGGGGAGTGATAGTTCCGGGGCTGAGGTTGTCAGCCCCCGAGCCTGATGTAGACGCTCCCCCGAGCCATATCTTTTCTGTCCTTGCCTCCTATTAGCCTTACTTGTCGGCTCCTGAAACAATGCAACATTGACTTGTAATATTTGTATATACTTTTGCTGCTGCTTTGTTAAGCGGAAACTAGCTGACAAGTTTTATTTTGTCTTTATTTATATGGCCCGCCTTAATTTTACCCTGACTTATATGTTTGACTTTTTGTATGTTGACGAAACCTCAGCCGGTAACTTTAGCTGAAACAACCAGGGTTAAACCATGCGTTTAGAATCAGAGACCAAAGCCAACATGTTGGTGTCAAAGACATACTACTAGGCGAACCGCATATAAGTAATCAGAGGTAAAGGAATTAGGCGGCGCAAAAAAGTTTATTTTTGCTTTGGGTTGGCTCGAAAGCTGCAAGTATCTACCAGTTTGAACCTTTGCACGGAGCTAGAAAATAGGTAACTTAGATACATAGGGGAAATATGATTGCAAGAAAAGACAAAAGATGGCATGCTTCTCAACACAGATGAGGAACCATAGACTTTTATTTCATAATCATATTTAACTCATTACAATTATAAATTGCTAAGTGTAGAAAGGACGTAGCTGCTCAATATTCCAAGGCCGTCTTGTTTGCTCGAACGGATCGTCAATGCCTTTTTTGCGCTTGGTTCCCCTTTTTCCTGCCGCCTTCTTGCACATTTTCTTTTCGTCTTCGTCGCGGATGTCGGCCAGGTAGTAGGAACCATTGAGCAGCGCCTTTGTGACTATAAACGGTCCTTCCCATGGCGGGGATAACTTGTGCAAGCCTTTTCTGTCTTGAATTAGGCGGAGAACCAGGTCACCTGTTCTGAAGCTTCGCTTCCGCACTCTCCGGCTATGATAGCGGCGAAGTTGTTGCTGGTACAAGGCGGAGCGATGGAGAGCGACGTCTCTTTCTTCGTCTAGCAGGTCTAGGCTATCCTGTCTTGCACCTTCTACGTCTTGCTCGATGTAGGCTTGAACTCTTGGGGAATCGTACTTCATGTCGGTAGGTAGCACTGCCTCAGCGCCATATACTAAGAAGAAAGGAGTGTAGCCGGTAGACCTGTTTGGCGTTGTGCGCAAACTCCATAGTACCGACTGTAACTCGTCTGCCCAAGCGCCGACTGCCCTGTGTAATGGAGCTTCGAGACGAGGCTTAAGTCCTGATAAGACTAGGCCGTTTGTACGCTCTACTTGTCCATTGGATTGAGTGTGTGACACGGATGCCAAATCAAGCTGGATACCCAGATCGCTGCAGTATTCTTCTATGTCGCCTTGAGACAGATTGCTGCCATTATCGGTGATAATGCTGTGTGGAACTCCAAACCGAGAGATAATTCCCCAGAGAAAATTGGTGGTTGTTCGTGCGTCAAGTTTGCTGATCGGTTTAGCCTCGACCCATTTGGTGAACTTGTCGACAGCGACCAATAGGTGGGTGTACCCACCACGCGCCTTTTTGAAGGGACCCACCATGTCTAAGCCCCAGACCGCGAACGGCCAGGTGATTGGGATCGTCCTTAGCTCCTGTGCCGGCAAGTGAGGTTGACGAGCGTACAACTGGCAACCTTTGCATGTCTTTACGATGTTCTTGGCGTCTTCTTTGGCGGTGAGCCAGTAGAAACCTTGGCGGAAAGCTTTGGATACAATGGACCTGGCGGAAGCATGATGCCCGCATGTGCCAATATGTATGTCCTTCAGAATTTCCCGGCCTTCTTCTGGCTGTATGCACCGCTGATAGATGCCGCATGTGCTTCGCTTGTATAGCTCGCCTTTTTATATCGTGAATGCCTTGGCTCGCCTTATGATCTGCCTCTTTAGCACCTCATCGTCCTCCGACAACTTTTTGTCGATTAGAAAATCGAGATATGGGACTGTCCAATCCGGCTGTGTCAAGTAGACATCGAGACTTGCCGCTTCTACCGGTTCTTCTGCGTCGGGGTCCATCAAATCGGCGCCTTTAATGGATGGCTTGTGCAAATGCTCCAGGAAGATATCTTTTGGTACCTTTTTGCGTTCCGATCCTAGTCTTGCAAGTGTGTCCGCCGCCTCGTTCTCAGCTCTTGGAACATGCCGGTCTTCGTAGCCTACGAAGTTTTTTGCGAATTCGTCAACTTTGGCTCTGTAAGCCGCCATTGTTGCGCTTTTTGCATCCCATGTTCCTCTTACTTGCTGCGCGACCAAATCTGAGTCGCCATAACAGAGGATTCTTTTGACGCCTAGGTCGTTTGCAACGTGTAGCCCATGAAGCAAGGCTTCGTACTCGGCAACATTGTTGGTTGCTGTGAAGTGGATTTGTAACACGTAGCTAAGCTTGTCACCTTTAGGCGTGCGTAGGACGACTCCAGCCCCCGAGCCTTTGAGCATCTTTGATCCGTCAAAGTGCATGACCCAATATTCTGATTCGGGGAGTGTCGTTTCCTCCATGGCCTCTGTCCAGTCGGCGACAAAGTCTGCAAGTGCTTGAGACTTAATGGTGGTCCGTGGTTTATAGACTATATCAAATGCAGCAAGTTCGATGCCCCATTTGGCAACTCGACCTGTTGCTTCTGCATTGTTGATTATGTCTCCCAACGGTGCCTTGCTGACTACTGTCACTGTGTGTTCCTGGAAGTAATGCCTAAGCTTTATGGCGGCGAAGAATACACCATAAGCCAGCTTTTGGTAATGCGGATACCTCTGCTTGGAGGCGGAGAACACTTCACTGATGAAGTAGACCGGTCGCTACTCACACGCCGCGGCTTCGCTCTCCTTTCTTTTCACAGCCAAGACAACGCTGACAACAGCTCCTGTTGCCGCGATGTACAGCAACATTGGCTCATGTGATCGAGGTGCTGCCAATATTGGAGCGGATGTGAGGTCCTCCTTAAGTTGCTGCAAGGCGGCATCTGCCTCTGCTGTCCACTCGAAGTTGTCGGATTTCTTCAATAGTCGGTAGAGAGGCATTGCCTTTTCCCCTAGGCGGCTTATGAAACGACTGACGGCTGCTGCCGATCCGGCTAGGCGATGCACGTCCTTCAGACAAGTAGGTCTGGATATGTTTTGGATGGCCTTGATCTTCTCCGGGTTAACCTCGATCCCTCGTTCTGAGACGATAAACCCGAGCAATTTGCCGGCTGGGACGCCGAAAACGCACTTGGCGGGATTGAGTTTCATCTGATACCTCCGGAGATTCTGAAAAGTTTCTTCCAAGTCCTCTAGGAGATCTGCCTTCTTTTTTGACATTACCGCGATGTCGTCTACATAGACGTGAACATTGCGGCCGATCTGTTCGTGCAGGCAATTTTGCATACAGGGCTGGTATGTTGCCCCTGCATTCTTCAGGCCGAAAGGCATTGTGATGTAGCAGAAAGTCTCGTATGGAGTCGTGAAAGATGTTTTCAGCTGATATGACTCTCTCATCTTGATTTGGTGGTATCCTGAGTAGGCGTCCAGAAAACAAAGCAGCTCGGAGCCTGCTGTGGAGTCTACGACTTGGTCAATTCTAGGCAGCGCAAAGGGATCGTTTGGGCAGCACTTGTTAACACCGGTATAGTCAATACACATCCTCAGCTCTTTATTCTTCTTTGGAACAAGTACATGATTTGCCACCCAATCGGTGTGTACAACTTCTTTTATGAAATTGGCGGCCTTCAGCCTATTTATCTCCTTTCCTATAGCCTTGCGTCTCTCATCTCCAAAGCGTCTTGTTGCTTGCTTCACCGGCTTGGATCCTTTTATGACGTTGAGCGAGTGCTCGGCAAGTTCCCTCGGTACACCAGGCATGTCGGAAGGCGACCATGCAAAGATGTCACGATTCTCACGGAGGAACTCGACGAGCGCGCCTTCCTATTTGCTATCAAGGTTGGAGCCGATGACAACTTGCTTAGACTTGTCACCTAGGATGAGGTCCGCCTTTTTGGTGTCTTCTGAAGCTTCGAAGGTCTTCTTGACATCCATCTTTGGCTTTGGCATGGAGTTGTCTGAATCCGCCCCGAGCAGAGCGAGTTCTTCCTTGTGGATGACGGCTTCTGCGAAGGCGGCCATGCCACGCTCGCACTCCTTGGCTTTCTTGAAGTTGCCGGAAATCGTGATGGTTCCGTTTTCCCCCGGCATTTTAAGCTTGCTGTATATGTAGCACGGCCTTGCCATGAACTTGGCGAAAGCCGGTCGTCCGAAGATTGCATGATAGGCGCTTTTGAAGGGGACAACTTCGAACTGAAGGAACTCTGAGCGGTAGTTCTCTTTTGGTCCGAAATTTACCTTCAGCCTGATGCTCCCCATTGACTTTGCTTGCCTGCCGGGCACTATGCCATGAAAGGTGAGGTTGCTGTGGTCCAGCTGATCCTCTGATAGGTTCATGCGGCTTAGTGTGTCATAGTACAGGTTGTTGAGGCTGCTGCCGCCATCCATAAGTACCTTTGTAAGTCTGAAGTTGTCGAGAATGGGATCGACGACAAGGGCGTACTTGCCTGGTGTGAGGAACGTGATCAGGGTGGTCGGACCGGTCCCAAGTGATCGTTGCCTCAGACCAGTTCAAGTACTGAGGGACGTCCGGCATTGTCGCGTTGAGTTCGCGCATTTCCGCCTTATCCGCCTTAGCCGAAGGCGTGCCGACAAAGCACACAAGAGATTCTTTGACCTTCGGATACGGCTTCTTTTTCTTGGCGGCTGCGTCATCTTCGCTTGAGATAGACATGTCGTCGTCATCCTCATCCTCCTTGTTGTCTTTCTTGTCGTTCTTTTTTGACTTCTTTGACTTCCAGCCGACTGTGGGATCCTTTTTGAAGTCGTCCATGAAACGTCACTCGCCAAGCATATGGTTGACCTTGCCCAATGAGGCATGGATGGGACATGGCAAAAGCTTTGCCTGTTCATAAGTGATTCGCGCCGCCTTAGGCCCTGAGCCGGCTTCGCGACTATCTTTCTTATTCTTCCACTTCTTTTTGCCGGCGTTTCCTTGGAATGCTGCGGCTACCTCATTGGAAGGCCCGGCTTTGTCATCCGCCGCCTGCTTGCGCTTGTTGTTCCGCTTTGGTATGATGTTGACTTCTGGGTCATCGTCCCGGGCGTCGTCATCCGCCGCCGCGTACTGGGCGGCTAGGTTGAGCATCTCACCAAGGTCCGTGATTTTCTCGCGGACGAGCCTATGACGGAGCAAGGACTTCTTCTGTAGGCCCGTGTAGAAGGCGTGGATAGCCTGTGCGTCCGAAACACCATGACAATTGGCTTTTCGGATATCCAACGTCTGACAAAATCTGTCATGGTTTCGTCCGGCTTTTGGATACAGCGTTGCAAATCCGTGTAGGTATTTGGACGCTTGTATGTTCCTTGGAAGTGCTGGGAGAAAACCTTTTCCATGTCGTACCAGCTATGGATGGACTTTTCAGGAAGGTTGTCGATCCAAGCTCTTGCCGTGCCTTCCAACATGAGAGGTAGGTAGCGGACGGCAATATGGCTGCTCCCGCCGGCAATTTCTATGGCCATGGCATAATCGGATAGCCATGAGTCCGGCTTAACGAGGCCGTTGTACCTAGAACAGTTTTTTGACACTGATGTCATGTCCTTAGGGAACGGCTCTCTGCGGATGGCGTCACCGAAGCACTTTGGTCCAGAGTATAGCAGCTCCTTTCCTCTTGCTATGTCTTGTAGGCGGTGTCGTGCGTCTTTTGGATCGAGCTGCCGTGCGCCTCTGTTTACGTCCGGCTCGTCCTGCGCTGCCCGGCTTATGCTGCGCCTGGGCCCTTCTACCTCCTCTCTCTTCTTGCTGCCAGTGCTACGCTGCGGAGATCGACTGCGGCCTCTCCTGGGAGGGTCATTGCCGACATCTTTTCTAGGCGGCGGCCTGTTGTTCCGGCTACCGCCATTGTCGCGTCTTGGCTGGGATGGAGGTGGCAGGTCTCCTCTGCTTCCTGTCCTTGAATTCTCGTCCCGCCTTGGCTTTGGCGGTGGCGTCTTCTTTGGAGGTGGCGTTGCCTTCCTTTTGTCGCCATGGCTACTGGAGCCAGACGGGCCATCGGGGTCGGCGCCGGGTGCAGCTTTGCACTTTCCCGACTTAGACTCTAGGTCTCCCCCACGGGCATCCGCCATATGGCCGTAGGAATCAGCGCGAGCTTGTTGTTCTAGGGCCTTGCTTACGAAGTGTCTTGCATTAGCCAGCTTCTCTTCCGCCGTGTAAGTGTTGTCGTCCAGGGTATCTAGCGCGGCGGCCGCGTTGAGGACAGGGGTGCAGAAGACAACATCTCCCCTTCTGTACATGCGCTGTGGTGCCGTGCGCCAGTCGAACCCTAGATCTTGAGCCGCTGTTGTTGCTTGCGCAGGCGACTCTTTTCCACGGCGGTTTTTTGATGACCTTTTCTCCTCAAAGAGTTGCCGGCTTGTTTTGGCCGACATCTTCTCCTGTTCTTTCTCGGTCTTCTTCGCAAGGCTCTCAACGTGCTCCTCTCTTTTTCGCAGGAAGTCAGAGTGCTTAAGCATGTTAAGCCTAAGCTCTTCCACTGCGTCGAGTGGGGTGTCTTTATTCACCGGAGTATTCATGATCTCGTCTACTTCTTTGATGACGGAGAGCAAATCCGTGGGTTTGCTGCTGCCGCCTTTCTCGAGGCCAGTTTTCTTCTTTGCGCGCACCTTGTCGGAACTTTCAATGAGTTGGCCGGCAGTGGTGTCGCCGGCATCTTCCGCCGGCTTGTTTTGCGCCTCCGAAGTAACTGGGGTTGTCTCGTGACCGACAACAACCATCATAGCCAGCTTGTCAGGCATGTCAGTATCCGCTGTGCCCTCTGAGGGAGCCGGATTACCACTGGAAAAGCGGGTTTTGATCTTCTCTTCGAAGAGACTAGCATCATCATCGGAGTCAGAGTCTATGTTGACTTGAACGGTAGATCTGGATCCGGCATCTGACATCGCATCTTCCTGTAGAGCAGGGAGGATTGACTCAGGATCGTTGTTTTCCGGCTGGGAGTCTGATCCCAGTTCGACAACTCCGACGAAGTGGAAATCAGATTCGGCCGACTCCTGGGAGAAGGCGGATTCAGATCCATCTTGCCGGTCGACTGTTTGGTCGAAGGGTTGGTGGGTGGGGTTGTAGAAACGCGGTAGGCCGTACGCCTCTGGCGTGTACCCGATGAAGACGTCGATCCCTCCGATCGGTACGATTGCGCATCCGGTAAGGTAGTCGTCCGCCGGGAGCCAGGACTCATCCGAGTTGACGTAGCTATGGCCGTCATACCTTGTGACGCGACCGACGGCGATCTGCTTGCCCACGCCGCCAAGTGTTCCCGCCTGGAACGTGACGCCAGGAACCTTATGCCCCACGGTGGGCGCCAACTGTCGTGGTATCGGCATAATTGATAGGAGACGGGGGTCCTCTAGCCTACGTATGGATTGTGGGGAAGAAGGTTGGTGTCGTCAAGGACGGGATTGAACACGGCGAGTTTACCCAGCTTCGGATCCCACAACGGTGGTGAGATCCTACGTGCTGCTATAATTCACTATGAGGCAATAGCCGTGAACAGGTTACAATGAGTATGATGCCTATTGAAGCGTCTGCCCTAAAGGCTCCCTGGTGGCCGGCTTATATAGGCGGCCAGACCCCAGGGTACAAGGTAAGTACTTGTCCGGCAAGTAAACAGAGTCCTAGACCTAACCGGCTTAGTTGCCGCCTTCCGTCTTGGGCTTGGTGGCTTGATGGGCTTTGGCCTTCCGCCTTCCTTGGACCGTTCGCCTACTTCCTTGTACGTCAGCTATCTGGGCCGCCCGGCAGGGTTCGGCCTTACCACCCTTGGGCCACCCTGGACTAGCCGGATTGATCCATGTTGGTTATACCCTTAGTTGATATATCCCCAACACACGCAGCTTGATGCGCACGTCGTAGTGGAGGAACTGCCTAGCCTCTGCAACAGCAGCAGCAGCGGGGCGGGACGGCCCGGCTTCCGGGATGGCGAGGATCCGCGCCTCCGGGATGAGGCCCGGGTTAGCAGACCAGGCCGAGAGACGAAGCGGCAAAGATCATGGCGCAGGATGGTGTCGTCGTCGATGGAGTCGATGCAGCAAGAGGTGGACAACAGGGACGCGGCTGTGGAGCGGAGCCACGCGTCAGCCGGGATGCCTTCGATGTCTAGGTTCACCTTGTACCGCATAACGGCGCCGGTGGCCTGTGCTTGTGGCGTCCAGGGTTTGAGGCGCAACTCGAAGGTCATCGAGGGAATCACCGGATGGGACAGAGCGAGGTCTCTATCCTCCATCCGATCGAACAACACCATGCAGTCGTCCGGCCACCGGCGAACAACACCGACGAACCACCAGATAGATAATTCTGATGAAAGCAACCATTGAAGTAGATTTTGTCAAGCTTAATGTGGATGTTGGCTTTGAGCTTTGAGCTTAATGTGGATGAAAGCAACCATTGAAGTAGATTTTGTCAAGCAATTATCCGCGATGACAGGGGTTTGTTTTTAGCGGGAAGTTGTTGTGTCCTACCGTTTGTCTCTGATGTAATGACAGCCGAGGCACTATCTCTCCAGGATGGGTTGATACTAGCAGGTGAGATTGTAAAGTGAATTCCGACAGCATGGAGGTGATCGAGGTGATGAGGAATGGCGGGAATTCTCTTGGTCAGGTAGCGGCAATTTTTGTAGCCGTTGGCCGGTCGCCGATCCCAAGCAGAACAAACAACAGTCGACTGTCCACTCGTTGTCTGTAGCTACCTGCAGCTCCAGGTCCCATTTCCGGAGGCAGGTGGGTAAAATGCCCACGGTCTCGGTCCCCTCCGACGTTAATGGAGGGTCAAGTGAATCCGTTCCTGTTATTATATCTCATGGAGATGGAGCTGAACAGATATCTCGATCTATCCGTGTCGCGATTTGTATCAGCCAGCCAACTTAACTGTGTTCCTGTTATACTATGATGATGATCAGACAGAGTGCTAACACCTGAAACTTGAGATTGACAATGTACTGTGCCCGGGAAACACTCTGCATCTTGAATGGATTTTCCCTTGGTAATCAGAAAAAACATGCTAAGTACTACTGTAGAAGAACTCCTTTCTCTAATCCGCAATCCAAAGCACTCTTCAGTCTTCACCCACCTCTCCATTTCCACAAAGGAAAAGGTTCGCGTCAAAAGAACCAAAAGAGAAGCACTGGGTTAAAAGCAAAAGAGATGAATTCATCCATTCAAAGATGAAAAATGTGAACGAGATGCCACTCTGTAGAATGCCACACTTAAAGCAGCACGTTGGAATTTGCTAATCCCATATCTGCATATATGTATATCGTTCGTTTAATGACCAGCTAATCCCAACGGAAATGACACTATTACTCGGTCTTGTGGCATCCCTGACCGGACCCATGTGGTGAACCCCTCCGACCTCTGGGTGGGCGTTCGGGATTTCCCGAAATTTCGGGACGGGAAATTCGGAAAATAAGAAGTTCGGGAATCACAAATTGACTCCCGATTTTACATGAGAAAATTTGATTCCCGCCAATTCGGGATTCGGGATCGGGATCGGGAAATCCTGAATTTCCCGAAGTTTAGATTTTAATGAACATGTGATTAGACTTCTTGACCGAATAGGGATGTGTGTGCCCGAGAGAATAGGGTTGTTGCTGGCTTGTTGGGCCACTAGAGGGAAAAAATCTGGTCTAGTCATAAATTTACCAAACATCCCATACATGTGCTTCGTCTAGGATGAAAAAGACTAGCGTTTCACCTATGCCTTTGGGATTTTTTTATCTTTTCGGGATAAACGGGATATTCGGGATTCAACACTACATTCTCAAATTTCCCGAAAAAAATTCGAGAATTCAAAACAGCTTCCCGAGAATACGTTCGGAATTGTCGGGTTCGGGAAATTCGGGATCGGAAACGGGAAATTCGGGATTTGGGATTCGGGATGGGGAAATATGCCCAGCCTGATCCGACCTCACCTCGGGCAGTTCGACCGCACCCAAACGACCAAGCCATCTCGGCCGGCAGCTACGGCGACTCTCGCCGGCCGGCCCGCCACCCTCCGTCGCCCCTCCCTGCCCTCTCGGCCGCCTGCCCCCCTCGCCTCGCTCCGGTCTGCCTGCCCTAACTCCTGCCGCCGCAGCTCGTAGAGGTGAGTTTCTCCGATTGTCCGCCTATATATACATTAGTTTCTGTTTCTCCACCGCCGATTCATACTTTGCCCGCCGCCGGGACCTCGCCCTCTTCCTACCGCACGCCGATGTGCAGCCCTCTACTCTACCTCCGCGCGCTGGGGTTACGGGGCTAAGCGGGCGAGGCGAGAGGGCATGGCAGATGACGGGGGGCGTGGCCGCCGGCTTGTGACCTGAGCTTGCCCTTTCTGTGCGGTCGAGCTTGAGTTATTCATTTCTCGAGTCATGTGTAGTGTAACTTTGATGAAATGCCACATAGTAGTATCGAAATATGCAGATATGACTTCCTCAAAAAAATAAAAAATGCAGATATGACATTGTAGCAAAGTACAATGCGTCATTTTTATCAGTTGCAATGTAGTATAGTGTTCTCGTATTAGCAAGTGGTATTTTGCATCAATTTCCCTTCAGAAGAAGGGAGATAAATCCTAGAGGGACCGGTCCATTACTCGAAGTCAGAATCTTCTTCCTAGCCACGCTCTCGTGAAACCCTGTCCCCTGGCTCGCCTTACAGCACCATCCAGCACACGCATGCCTTCTCCTGCCGTGGTAGGGCTGATAATACTTAGAGATGAGGAACTCAAAACATGTTCACATACCTTGCTCAGTGACTGTACATACATAATCTTGACACATTTACTTTTGTACTCTATGTTTTTCTATGTGAATGCTTTATATTGTACTGAACCGGAATTATCTCTCCTATCCTGCATTACTATGTGCTTATTATGATTCCTGAAGTGAGGGACCCAAAATAAAACATTTAGGTGATTGCTTTGTATATTTTAGTGATCACCTGTCGCGGTTATGGATGTTGAGCAGACCCTAAACGGGATCCCGCGTTCAGTGGAAAGCTATATCAAGGAATAGAATACTGTAATACCATATGTTTATGACCTCTTTCATGTATGTATATGTGAACAAACTAATCCCTTTGCTTCATTCAAGTTCCAAAATGTCTGACATTTACTACTGTTTGACCTCCAATGCAAGACTTAGACTGAAATTTCCAACCGTAATATGCCATAAAAAATAAATAAGTGCATGATATGCAACACAAATTTAAGGACATAAAATTCAGTCATCAATCTATGTACAATCAATGACCAAAGTTTCAAAAAGTTTACTGTATGCATCCCATGGTGACATACACTTCAGATCAGAGGTTGTACTACAGTTTTAGCTTTCATTCTTTGTCCTACCATTCAGCATTGTATCTGCTTATTCGTATTGGCCATATGGTCTACTTCTCTTCTTCCAAAAGGTTTTCTTGTTAAAAGAACTATCTTGGACCCATATGCCACATTAATGTTTTGGTGGGTAGGAATTTTCTCTTATTTGTATGGGTGATAGGAGCCATGGTGCTGACAATAGTCATACATGTAGGTCAAGTTGCTACATTCGTTCACTTGGCTGCAGAAACTGGTTATCCTTAAGAGTTAGGATGAAGTCTAAGAGGGGCATACAGAAGGCAGGAAGGGTAGATCATCTCCAAGGAGGAGGACCAAACTGGGTGCTTGTTGCCGGAGGAGTTTTGCTAAGCACTCTTTCCGTCAAACTTGGATGCAAATTAAAGCAAATCTTTGAAACGAAGCAGCACAATAGCTCTTCCAGAGGTCTAATGCTCCTCTTTGCAGTTGTGACCTTTATTCCCTTATCACACTCTTTATATACTTTCTGCTTACTGTGCAAACCTGCAGTCGAAAGAAGGCCTGGAGGATGTGAAACGCACTCAAACCTCTGCCGGTTCCATGGCCAAACTAGCTGCTACTATTGTATTTCAGGTGCGCTACTTTGTAACATATTATTTTATGTTCCCTATTTCGCATAAATAAACGTACGGAAATTTCGACACACTAGTTTGGTACATACATAAGACAATAGGAGAGCTACATTGTTAGTTTCTAAACCCAAAGCCTCATGCAGCGGGAGGTTAGCGTTAGAAACATTCGTGGGCAGCTATTTCTGTACGACACTTAAACTGGATCGGAGGTAGTAGCATTTCTCATGGAAACCATATAATTTTTAGACAGCTACCTGTCAATTACAAAAAACTCTGAGAGCAGCAACAGGTCGAAAGTCGAAACTGCAAGTGCATGATGCCAACTCTTATAAATCATTATATTAATGGTTCGTCTTCAACATTTCCAAATCAGGCCACAGTTTCTCTAGAACTTCTAAAATGGAGGGATGAAAATTGTAGGGGACTTTAATTATTTTTAGAGAGAACAAAAAAGAAAGACCCTGATCGTTTAGGAATAGTTATCCTATCTTCTTCTTATATACAAAAAAGAAAGACCCTGATCATCAACTACTTTCTTTTCATTAGATCCTTATTTCATCTTCATTTCTATGACGTGAATGTAATGAAGAATGATAATTGGTTAATAAACAACATAAGTGTTGTATTCAACCATCTTGATTATCATCATTGACATTTCCCCTTTCTTCTTTGCCACATACCTTCAATATATGACATTCATGTTAGCAGCCAAACTTGCCTTAATCAGATCATTTAATGGGAAGTCAATAACTGTAACTGGTTGTTCAAATTTAACGTTCATACCAGACAATGCAGCCATTAGTTGAACAGTAGAATGTTTAAGTATGAGTACATTAGGTGCCATATGTATAGGCCTTTTGGGTTTGCAAAGATATATGCCATGTTCACCCTACACCTTTACAAGTCGTTAGATAATACTGAGTGTGCTAGAACTCTAACTTAGTTGGTAATGTTATGCATAATTGGAACAAACAACTTCCTAAAACAAAGAGAGGTTCCTACAAACTTATGGCGTTTAAATTAGTCAAGAGTGAGCAGCTTAGCTTCTGATGTGCAGTGTACAGATAATCTACATATTAAGAAATGATAGGAGTAGTTCCTCGGCCAGAGGCCAGTTTGCTACTTAACAAAATTATTCTGCTGTAACCACTACCAAGCCAAATAGGTTTTTCTTGGCTAGTAAAACCTACAAATCTAAGGATATTTTATTTACTTTGAGAAGTGCAACTTAGAGCAGGTTACAAACTCTCTGGTGGCGTACAGCTCACTGGATTAAAATTCAAAAACAAAAACTCACTAGATTAGTGCTGCTTTAATGACCACTTGGTGGAATCTTGTCCACAAGTTATTGTAAACCTGCACTGTCCTTTGTCTGTCTTTACTGCTTAGTACATTTGTCTTGCAAATGGCACACATCTAGTTATTGGATAGTAGCATTGCTAGCTTTGCATTATTTATACGAGTATTATTATAGAGTATTTATCACTGTCATAGGCTCAACATCCCCCATTGGCTCTTAAGCACTGGGATCTACAAAAATAGCTAGGAAGATTACATTGCTGCATTTATATCATATTGGCAATTTGACAGGAGCTCAGTATTTGCAGACACAGTGATGTCATCTTATTTCTTGGCTGTTTCTTCAACTGTGCTGACTGAATCAAAGTACCTAGGTTACATTGTGTTATTGCAGTGTCGCACCTTAATTTGGCATTTTCAACCAACCCTTTGTGGCCGTGCAATAGCTTTTTGAAAGCGTGAAATATTAAATGCTGATTGTTGTGTGCAGGGCATTCAGATGGTGTAGTGGAAGTCAAGCAATCACCTGCAAGTCCTTTATCTAAATCAGTTGAACCCTCGCTTCCACTTGTGAAGATACCAGGGCAAGAATCGAGCAAAGACAACAGTGGAGTCATGTGGATATCATCACCTGACCGCCTTGAAGATCCTCGTAAACCATTTCAGTACTCAAACAGTTCTGGCTCTCCACGTGTTTCAGAGTCGGGATCTGATATTTATAGCAAGAGAGAGGTGATACAAAAGCTGAGGCAGCACCTCAAGAGACGTGATGAGATGATCATGGAAATGCAAGCTCAGATTGCAGATCTTAAGAACTCTCTTGCCATCCAGGAGACACAGTCCTCCAACATGCAGTCCCAGCTGGACAATGCTAACCGAGATATGTTTGAATCTGAGCGAGAGATACAACATCTGAGGAAGATCATCGCAGACCATTGTGTTGCTGAAGCACTGTCGCACGATAAGCCATTGCATAGTGGACACTGGCAGTCAGATGCCACCAATGGCCATGCTAATGGCTATGCCGACAGCAGCGTCGACGACCCTGAGCTGCATTTTGTTAGTACGGAGAAGAAGAAAGGAGAGTTGGAGAGGGTAGAGATGCTCAAGAGGGAGGTCGGTGAGTTGAAGGAAGTTATCGGAGGGAAGGACTTCCTGCTACACAGCTACAAAGAGCAGAAGGTCGAGCTCTCCTCTCAGATTAGGGAATTGCAGGAAAAGCTCTCCTCACACGTGCCGAACATCTTGTAGGATCTACTCTGATAGATGTTTGGTGCCGAAAGAAGCAGAAGCTGTAGCCATGATCCCATTCACCGCTGGTTTGCAGGAGAACATGTTGACGCACTCAATGAAATGAAGCGCAATCCTTCTGCGTTTTCTCGAAAATAACATCCTAGGATATTTGCAGTATGTTAGGTTAATTGGTTTCTTTCATTTTTTTTTGCCATATTGTTTGGTTGATTTGCTTCTGTTGTCTTCAGTTTTTGCTCTCTATGGCTTTTACTGGAGTATTTCCAAGGGTTTCTTTCCTCAGATGCTGAGCCTTGGGTAGCATAATTGGTATCAAAGTTAATGCTCTGGAAGTACGGTGCTGTACAGGTTTTTCGGTTTGCAGGTACGTCTATCTGTGTGATGTATCCTTTCCTTTCAGTGTGTGTGGACGATGACATTTCTATATGTGCCATTACTTCATTACTTGTGTATAATTTGTGTATGGTGCTATGGTTTGGTATTGGTACCCACTGTATTTACAGAGTCCTCTTCTTTCCTTGCACTGGCAGGGTGGTAGCCAGAATAGAGTTTCTGAATGAGCTAACTTTTCTCAAGCTAGCAGCTACCAGATGATTAGGCCATGTAAGGAATAGTCGCATCTCTTGTTCTAGGTGATCCAAATTAGCCGGATCATACCCATGTGCAACATACATGCACCCCTACTCTAGTTTGGTCAAATGGTTCTCTCACATGGCGCGAGCATGATCTGTTTTGTCCCATGTGAAGGCAAATGGTTAGTTGGTCGGTTGCAAAATTCCGGAGCTTCATTTGTCAGCGCATTTCTTATTCCAGGAAATCCGCTTGTACGCAACGTCTGTTACTCCCATTCTATTCTTCAATACATTTGGTTCCATTTCTTGAAAAAATACGTTTGGTTTAGGATATTCATAAGTTCTTCTTTACACATTTTTCTTTACACATCTTTACATATTCATAAGATTTTTTAACATAATGACAGTGTATATTTTTGTATGAAAAATCTGCCTGTACAGTATTTGTATGAAATATCTACGTCTTTGTTTGACATAAGAAAGGACAATTTTTTTAAGGTTAACTAATGTATTTTGAAAAAGAAAAAACATTACTAACGCGGTATGTTGGTTTTTTTTCTTTTGCGGTGGTCGTATGTTTCTAGGTTCGTTAATGGATATGGTTGACGTGGTGTCACTGATTGAGTTGGTAATGTGTGTTTCAAATGTTGTACTTGGTTAAAAAAATGTTGTCCCAAATCTAGTGAGCTCAATCAGCTTCTCGCGCTAGCATAACGCAGTAGCTCACATCATATGGCCTGGCTGGTGGAGTCATTACATCTCGCTGTATGGACTTCATATCTTGTCAGTGCAACCTAAACTGAAGTGTATATGCGATGTATGCTACGAAAGAAAAAGGAAAGAAAAATGGGATTGATGCTGTCCTGGCAGAATGGAGAAGCTTCTATGCAGTGCAAGCGTGGTCCTGTATATTAAGTGCCTGGACCGAAGATACTGCTGCTCTCCCTTTTGCTATCCGATTATTGATTTGACTTAGTTGGATTCAGTTCGTTAGTTGAGAAGTCTATTCCTGGTATCAAGTGTTGTTCAGCGGCGCGGATGAATGGGTGAAGCCCAACGGTATTTGGAGGCAAGGCAAAACCATAAAATATGCTCCTATGATTCCAATGGACACACACTATATGTGGAGTTCCACAAATGTGAAAAAAGGAACTTTAAAATCATGATAAATACTTGAATAGTGCCCATTGTCAATTCTATGGTACTACAACTTTTGGTTAAATTTTCACATAATTTTCTACCGGCCCAAATCTCACATTAGGACTCACTTCGATAACTCCCTGAAGCCAAGTCTCATTGTGACTTAACCTCAATCTACCACCAAGTCTCATTGTGACTTAACCTCAATCCACCATCAGATCAACATTCAACGTACCAAATTGACCAGATTCCAAACTAAAAACTCCAAACTGTTCAGAAAAAGTTCTAATAAATTGTAAACGTTTCATTTTGTATTAAGTGAAAGATTTAGTCGATTTGGATGAATGGTTTGTGATTTTCCCAATTCGTTCAAATGGATTGTAAAATTTTCACCCAATATAAAACATTTATTATTTATTGGTTTTCAATTTCTCTGAACAGTTTGATTATTTTTGTATGAAATCTGGATTGATCATGTACGCTAGATGTTGATTTGATGGTAGGTATTGAGGGAAAGTCACAGTGAGACTTGGCTTCATGAAGTCACGAAGGCAGAGTCCCTCACATTATGCCCTACAAGCTATAAGCATGATTATTGTGAGATAAAAAAATGTACAATTCACCTAGCTAGAACCATTGGTACATGTTATGTTTGTCAGATTGTAATAACAGTTTGAAATTATTTTTGAATGGAACGCAACAAATGAACCCTTTGTTTAGCAAGAGCTTTAATTTTGGGCACCATGAACCCCTATTTACCAAGAGCTTTAATTTTTCATCTTCTCAGTACTACATGTTTTTGTTATAGGTGGTAGGTCATTAATATGTGTACTTTTGTTGCACTTACATGCATTGCACCTCTCAAGCAAAGCATGTAGTACGTACATGTACTGCTGTATGTTACCTTCCACGCAAACATCTCCTCAAGTGAGATACGTACCCTTCTTGCTACAGTATGTGACCAACTTATCTTTCAACTCCACTAAGCACATCAATTCACAATGCAAGTGCATCTCACAAAACACAAATTACTGTGCACATTAGAGTTCGCCGTTAACTTTAGGCGAATAAAAGTTATTTTCTGTACAGGTCCGGTCATAGCAAAATTATGAACCATGAGTAGCTAGCATATCTTTCTTTTATTTTACTATGCATTTTTCTCTTCTGGAAAAGCTTCATTGGCTGTTCGTTCTGGTGCAATAAATCCTTGGTCTGTAGAGGTGGTTTGGAATTTAGAGAACTTCAATGCGCATAGCTGTCCTCTGCTGCGGTTTTGGTATCGCTATTTAATTTCTTCTCATTTGACTTCACAGTGTAAATTTTCACTTATACCCCCACGAAATAAACTATTACAATTAAGCATTGTGTGGTGTCCGCTTAAGTGGAATAATTTGCAAGAACACAACTTTTTTCTTTTTTTAAGTCGGATCATTAATAATGTTATATCTTAAGGAGCTTTTTTTACCTAATGGGTTTGAAAACCATAGTGAGGTCCACACATATGAGTGTATCTTCTTTCACTGGTCTGTGTACCTTTGAGCCAACACCCAGGTATATTGCATAGTAAGTTCTTTGATTGCTTCTAAACGCTACGAGACAAAACATGGTATCAAAAAACTTTGATGTAGAATCTGGATGTTTTACGTTTTTAGAGTCCATCATCAAGAGTTGCTTTGTTGTCTCATCCTCGTCTCTCCAAGACGTGTACAATAACCCCACGTGACTAGGAGAGATGTAAATTTACATCTCGGCCATGCTCCAACAATTTAGCCATAATCAGAGCAGAATGATTTATTTTTTTGTAAATATAGTGATATTTTTAATATCATTCAGGAGAAAATGCCATGCTTGCCCTCTAATAGAGAATTATCAGGTTCGGCCCCTCGTAATGTCTAATCTTGTCTCCGCCCTATTGAAAGAGTAACAACGTCTAAGAAAATTGTAAGCTAGCAAAGAGCAGCCTATTTCCAATGAAAAGACGCAAACACGCACACTTTGTGGCGAGGCTCGTCAGAGATAACAATACAATTGTCGGAGAAGGTTTTCTCTTTGTTTCTCGAACACGCATCTGATGGCATGTCATTTGTACTAGAAGGAAGCACCGAGGTGACGTGAGAATAACCCAACAAAGAACAAAAAGACAAAGCAAAAAATAAAAAGAGGAAAACAAAGTGAAAACAAAAACAAATGCTACCAAACCAAGTGTATTTTATCATCTATTTTAGAAAAAAATCTTGCCAACGTTAGGCCTTTTTAACTAATTATTAGTCAAAAGTCAAAAGCTGAAAACTCACTGCTCATCCTTCTCTTGCAGAACTGGCCAGTAGGCAATGCGAAACTTGTGTGGTTCTATAACACAACAATAAACACGATGTCAAAGGTTAGACCATGCGCCCATATTGCCGCCAGAGTACTGTACCAGAAAACAAAAGTATACATTTTTTTTGTAGCAGGTCCCAAAGTTTCCTTTTCTTATTTGTTCAAGAAAAAAAATCAAGTCAGCACCCTCTCTCTGTTGAAGCTCACAAGATTGCCGTGGCACATCACCAAAATGAGAAATTTTGACATCTTTTACCCAGCAACTTGTTCTTTATTAAGCAACCACATTGACTTGTTTCCTTAACATAAAGGGGCTGATCTGTAAATTACCCCACAAATCGAGAGAGGGAGAGAGAGAACCGAAGACAGCATCGAAATTGAATGCAGAGCCTCTGCTTCTGAGACCTCTTATTTAAGAGTCCATCCTCCCTTTTGGATATTTTTCCTTCCAATTCTAAAATTCTCTTGTTCGTTGGGCTGCCTGCCTCGCGATCCATCCTCGCAGGGCAATCTCTCGAGCGGCGCTCTTCCTTTCGGTTTTGAAAAAAGGGCAAAAATTACAAGAGAATTCCGGAGTTAAACCCGGCCAAAGGTGAGTTCTCTTCGATTCCCCTCTCATCTCTTGGCTCTTTCTTCCTTCTTGGTTCGCGAGATTGTTGCGCTCGGTTTCCTATGTGCGTGCGAGTTCTTGGTGTTATATAGAAGATTTTCGCTTCCTCTTCATCCTCACCATGCCCCGTTTCTTTCTTTCTTTCTTCTGTCGACCTGACGACCTTAACTTCAGAATGAAAATATATCTCATCTCAGCTAGGACAGGGAAGTAGGGAGAAGCAGAACTATTAGAGTTTCTTATGTGATAGAATGGCACAGATTGCAGATATTTTGCTGCAAGTTTGCTGCTATGTGGTTAATTTTCTTGCTGTTGTGTTCTTCCCTGCCTGCCTGCTTGTGCCTGTACTGTAGTTACTGATGTGGGGGCACACTTGCCTATCGACAGGACAACACATCTGCTGCATGCAGTTAAGTCCATTAAACACACAGCTTCCTCCCTTCTGCTAGTTTGTTCTTGAACTCGTTAGGGTGGAATTGGCGGGTGCCTCTCGAATCCTCGGTACACAACCTGTTTTTACCTTTTGCTCGCGTATTCTGTTCATAACGTTTGAGATTACCTTTTTGAGAGAGTGTGTTCTTGCCGTTCTTCACGAGCTTGGGACAACAACTGCCCATTGATCTGGTACATGAGTATTTCTCCTCTCTTCTTCTCACGCTGACCATATGACAACAGGTTCAGTTCTTTCAGGTTTTTAGGTTGCTGTACCAGATTGTACGGTTCTAGTACCGTGTCTCGGTGGGTAGCATAGCGTGGAGGCCATCTCCTGTATTTGGTGGGTGCTGGCTGAGATTGGGTCCGAGTTTTGATGCTTGTTGTGTACGCTTCTTCAGTTTGTTCGCCTGTGTTTTCTGTTGGTTTTTGCGGTTTGTACTGGCTCATGCAAATAATGTGTGGCCGGTATGGTACCTGGGCAGTTTGTATGACTTTGTTGTGTTAAGAACAAGTAGTTTAGACAAGGTGCAGCATGCCCTTTTGGGAGAAAACAATGGCAGAAATAAACCATGCTGATGTTAACTTCTATAGGTCTGATCCTTCTTTGCAGGAGAGATCCACAACTCAGCACTCCGTGAATCAGCGCCTCCGTTATCGATGGATCGGCAGAAATAAGCTGCCGATCATGAAGCTAGGTAACTGCTGTTTAATTGCAACATTTGGGCTTCGGTGAAATATAGGATGCAATTTACCAAGTATATTTTCTATGTTAGTGATGGCGAGAATGCTCTTTCTTCTTTTTTAGGACGGGTGTAGTCAAATCAATGCCACGCATAGCTAGACGCATAGAGTAGTCAACTGCCATTTGGAAGCTCAGATGGATGCCTGCTTAATGTTCAGAGTACGTATATAGCCAGCAAGTTGGTTAGACGCAAACAAATGTCGATGATTCACTACCTAAAACCTGGTTTTTTAAACTCTGGTAGATTTAAAATATTTTCCCTCTGACAGTGAGCATGAGAAATATTTGAGATGTGCATATCTATCAGGAATAAATAAAATATAATGTTCCTTCAGCACCTTGTGGGGACTGAAGGTCATATTTCCCCCATAGTAGTCTGAAAAGTTGCAATGTGTCTTCGGGTTTCAACCCGTCTCCGTTTCAGGCTTAAAGCTCTACCTGTAGAAATTGACCTTGCCTCCAATTAATCTATCACCGATGTGTCTTGATCATGCTAATCGACCACCGGCCACTTTGTCCAAACTGTAGAAATAGTAAGTGACTATCAGGGTCGTCACTCGTCATGCATTACTGTAGAAATAGTAAGTGACTATCAGGGTCGTCACTCATCATGCATTTAGGACAATGGTAGTTCGGAGTTACAACAACAAAATTCAATGCTTATACTTGATTAAAGGGACGTAGCAACCCAAATGAAAAGGAAGCAGAACTGCAGAACATCACAATCAGGATCCATTGACACTTTATTGTTAGGGATGGCCCAAAAGATCTTTTTCTCATGGAATCTGCATTAGTTGATTCTGTATTATTATACATCTCATGATAGCTTGCTGTTGAAAGAGACATCATGATAGTGCTGCAATATATACTACATAACATTTTCCGACAACATATTAATTTGTTTCCTTGTGATAATCTTGATGACGTCGGACTGATGCTAGATGACGTCAACTACGTGATAGTAATTTTCTTTGCAAGTAAACAACATGATAGTAACATTCCTTATGAACTAGTTTGTAGGACTGAACTGTTGACAACGAAAATGGTGGAGGACACAAATCCAGCACAAGATATGGCAGACATAGCTGGGCATGTAGTGCATGAGGACGCTTCTTATGACAAGGATGTGGTGGAAATAAAATTGCCAGACAGTGTAGTTTCTTCTGACTATGGTGGTAATTTTGTCAAGGATGTCTGCATTGATGACGGACAGCCTCCTCCCCGGAAGTTTTCAGAAGAGAAAATAGTCGATGAAAAATCGTCTCCAAAACTTGATTATCAAATGATAGACGCAAATATTGCTCCAAGATACGAGGAAAAAGATTGGCCGACAAAATCTGTCCACGAACTGAAACCAGAAATAAACAATGAGAAACAGCATCCTTCTCGCAAAGAGCATGATCCTGAAGGCAGGAGCAGGGGCACTATTGGGGATATCAGTGAGAAGAAAGTAAGTTTGGAAGAATTACTTAGGCTCGAAAGCGCAGAAGAGGCCCAGCATAAAGGAGTAGTGAGCTCTGAAACCAGTCAAAACCATATGACATCTCTCCATGGAGAAGCAGTTGAACAGGTACACCACTGGGATAGTGTTGCAGCTCACGAATAATTACATTCTCTTATCTCGTCATCTTTATCACCATGTCATAGGTGCATTATCAATATATTTTCAGCACTCAAAATTCAGAGTAGTTTTTGTTTCAGTATTTCTGATGTGTAGTTTTTGTTTCTGTTTCATTGGCACTGGTCGCAGAGAGAGTCGTTTAGATGTTTCTGTTTAGGTGACTTCTCCCTTTGTTTTTCTGTACTTTGGCCTTCTCTTCGGCCCCTCATTTTAACATATAACATGCAGCTCTCCTGCATGCTTCCAAAAGAAAAACCCAGTGGTGTTCTTAATGAAAAAAAATCAGTTCTAAAAAGATCCTTCCCGAAACTTTATGGTACGAATCATTAGATTGATTTAGAACTGATAAACAAGGTTTTGCTATTATTTTCAGGTTCCCATAAATGCAATTGCATCCAAAGCCAGTGAACTTGCTGATAATAGTTTATCAAGTACGTACAGCACCAATGAATGCATAGTAACAACGTCCGGAGAATGTGATGCAGCGGCACCACCTGAATGCTCTATATCGGCAATCACAAATGGTGCTTCCGAACCTATCTGCACTATCGAGAAGACTGATGATGTCAGTGCTGAAGAATTTGATAAAGCCGAAAAGGCTGAACCCGGTGTCGATGCTCCCGGTTCGAGTAGTTCAGACATCGGATCATCTGAGAAAAACAATGTTCAGAATGAGAGTACTGCGAGTGAAGCAAAAACCAACAAGGTAGATGAAATTGCAGTAGCTACAACTTCATCAGCTGACAATGTAGAGCCCAGTGGTGTGAATGGGGAGAACGATGAAAAACACGGGACTGATGATATCACTGATGCGCATGATTCCACCCAGAGAGATGAAGGAAACTCCGGGGACACAGTGAACGGTGGCGCGGTTAGTATGGAGGCACAAAAAGGTAATATGGATGAACAGATCACGCCTGACAGTGCAAAACCAACATATAGAATTGGAAATGGCTATCCTCCGTTAGAGCCGGCCTTGTTCGGGCCTAGTATTATGTCAGCTCCAGTGTCAAACTCTGGGCATCTTGCTTATTCTGGAAGCATCTCCATCCGGTCAGATAGTAGCACGACCAGCACCCGGTCGTTTGCATTTCCAGTGTAAGTTTCCATGCCTATCACAACAACTTCTTGCATGAACATTTCCCTCAAACCTTTGCCATGTTTCCCTTTGTGAACCAGATTGCAGAGGGACTGGACAAGCAGCCCGGTGAGGATGGCAAAAGGAGAGCGGAGGCGCGCCAGGGGACACCACGGATGGAGGAAGAGGCTTGTTTGCTGTAAATTCTGAGCACATTTTTTCCTGAAGAGATGTGTCATCCTGCACGCTCTTTCCTTCAATCGGTTCTGTTGATGGTTTGTTGGATTTGTCAGTGGCTTGCAGTAGTAATTTGTATTATGAGTGTGAGGAGAGAAGATGAAGAGGGTATGTATGTATAGCCGTAGCATAGCAATATCGTGTTTGGCACCAGGTGCTGCAGCAATTTAGTCGTATCGTTCTAGTCTGGTATCTCTACTATATTATATATATATATATATATATATATATATATCTACTATATAATATGGCTTAAGGTGTCCGGTACGTCGCGGTCATTTTACAATTTAGCCCCTCTGAAATTACAAAATCAACCTGCAGTCCTTTGTAGCGAATCCTTCGAAGTCGTCTTCCGGCCACCCGTCTGATGAATCCTTCGACGTCGCCGGTGGCCGCTCGGAACTATCCACCCCCGCCAGCCACCGGCCCAGCCTACCTGGAGGTCTCCTCCACCGTACCCTTCCAGCAGGACAACCTCCCGACACCGGCTTCCTTGGGCAAGCTGAGCTCCCTTCCTCTTATCCTCTGTTTCCCCGGTCCACTCCCTTCGATGGAAGCTCGTCGTCGATCTGTCGCCGCTGCACTTCCCGTCTAGGCCCCCACCGTTGCCGCTACCTCGTGTAGACTTGTCGGCCGGTTTCGATTGGAGTAATCAGGGCAGCCTCTGCTCAAGTCCCTTCGTCGATCCATCTTCAATCCCCCTCGCCGGCGTCGCCGCTACCCGCCGCCGCGCAGGAGCACACCGAGGCAGCCTCCGCACAGGGGTTGGTCAACGCCCAGATCGTTCCTGACTCCCCGTATCACAACTCAGAGACGACGGGAGCTGTTTTGTACTCCCGATCTGACGAGTTAGGCTTCGATCTGTTGGTTTATGTTATGGCGCTGTCCTGCCGGTGCTGCAGGGCAGCCATGGCTGCTCTGGGCTTCCTCCCACCGGTAAACGAGCTTTCCTGCATACTCGACATGGTCCTGTGCATTGTCGATCACGCGCGTGTTGATGTTGTCGCAAACGCAATGCACTTCGAGCCCTCTCGCCCTTGGTGCTGGGTGTAGCCGTGCAGGATTGCAGGCTCGGGCTCGCTTCTTTCTGGGTGCTGGTTGTTGTGCTGCGTCAGCAGCTACTAGCTAGCATCCCCAGCTGACATGCCAATGCCAGGGCGCGTCAATTACACACAATTGCTGGACATGCGATTCCCTACTGAATTTCTTTTACTGTTATTTGTTAGATCGGAAGTAATCATTGTTCAATTACTTTTATGTGTCAAGTGTTAGATCGGGGAGTAGTCAATTGCTTAACTAAGTGTGGCGCCTGATGCAACAAGAAGATACAGTTCTTTGCCACTTTGTACTTTCTTTGGTGAAAACTATTGAACTCGAGTCTCCAATTCCTCATGTTGCCATTAGATGTGCTATTCAATATTCAGATTGTTACTTGACAATGTGTCAGATTTTGTTCTTGACATGACTGCATGCGTGAATCTAGCCAGTATAAAAAAAAATTCAGCGAAAGGGTATAGTTACATGAATAATAAGTTTTCACTTTTCATAAGCTAACATTTACTAATAAATAAGACGTAGCAAGGCATGAGTATATGTCGTTTGCTCTCATAGTTGGCTGAAAATAAGTTAATGCTTGGCGTTATGCTAGCATTGTCGATTTATAATGTTCTACAGTCTGGTGTAGCAATGTGATATTTTCCTCTTCTGTTCTGTTATGGTTAAACTTTGAATATATTTATTGAATTGGATTGCTTATGTTTCATAATGCTCATCTCAGTAAGATCTGTTTGGATTGATCAACTTTGGTCGCCAAAAAATGAGAGTAGAGCAGGGATTTCTAAGCAAGAATAGTAACTCTCATGAGTTTATTCCATAGACTCGGGTTAGGTGATATGTGCATAACTGTATTTTGCACAGAATGCTAAAGATGTAGCGTATGATGGCCTAAATTTGGGAAAAAGGATAAGAACCCATTATAAATTTGTTGATTTGCTTACACGTATTCAGTCAATTTTGTTTGCCTGTAGCAACGCACGGGTATTTTGCTAGTTCTTATAATATTGCTTAATGTGAGGATGGTACGTCATTTTTTTGGACCGTTTTACCCTCCCACCAAGTCTCATATTACTACAATTGCCACCGACGAGTGAAAATACCGATTCGTTTTACACAGACAACGGGCCACCGTCACTTCTACGGAGAAATCCCCTCCCCTGCGTCCTTCTCCCGGAGCGCATCACGCACGGCGAGGGCGTCGTTGACCGGCGAGCGCGCCGTCGGCCGGCGAGCACGGCGCGGATCCGGCGGGACGCACGTCGCAGACGTCTCCTGGAGCACAGCATGGCGCGGCTCCGGCGGGAGCGCGCGCGAGCAGAGGGAGCGCGCGCGAGCAGACATGGCGAGGGCGTCGTCGACCGGGGAGGGCGTCGCGGCACCTCCGTCTCCTCCGGTCTCCACCGCCGCACGCCGCCTCCGCCCCATTCCCCACCATCCTCTCCGCCGCCACCAACATGCCCACGCCGCCTCCGCCCCATTCCCCACCATCCTCTCCGCCGCCACCAACATGCCCACGCCGCCTCCGCCCCATTCCCCACCATCCTCTCCGCCGCCACCAACGTGCAGCGGGCCTCTGAACGGATAGACGTCGCCTAGAGGGGGGGGGGGGGGGTGAATAGGCGATTTAAAACTTTTTCGAGGAGCCGGAATATCCGGTCCAAGAGTGACCGGAAATTCCGAGTAGCCGGAATATCCGGTACACAAATGACCCGGAAATTCTGGTATGCTTGATAAAGGCGGAATAAAACTAGAGGTTTACTTTAACAAGCATACAAGCTAGATATATAAACTAGGCTCACCTATGTGCACCAACAACTTAAGCTAAGCAATACTAGTAACAAGATGATAACAAGATATATGACTTCAAGCACGAAGGCTATCACAATGTAAAGTGCATAAGTAAAGAGCTCGGGTATAGAAATAACCGAGGCACGCGGAGACGAGGATGTATTCCCGAGTTCCACCCAAAGGTGTACGTCTCGTTTGGAGAGGTGTGCGCAACCACAACAGGTTAGCCGCAACGCCACAAAGGCTCACCTTCTTCTCCTGATGAACTCAACCACAAAAGGTTCGAGTTCACCTTCCACTATTGATCTCCTTTGGGGCGGAGATCGAATCCCGTACAACTCTTGAGGCACACACCCACAACTTAATTGGGGGCTCCCAAGTCTTGAGGCACACACCCACAACTTAATTGGGGGCTCTCAAGTGACCACAAAAGGTCTTGACCACAAAAGGTCTTGACCACAAAAGGCCGGCCACAAAAGGCGTCTAGGGTCCAAAGACCCAAGAGTAACAAGCTCACAAGTAATACCACCACGAATCCTCGTGGAGGGCTCAAACCGATGCAAAAGCAATGGCAAGAGCACACGAAGTGCTCAAGTCCTTCACTCTCAAATTCCAACACAACAACAAATGTTTATGGGGGAATAAGAGAGGAAGAACAAAGGAAACCACAAAGGAGTCAAATCCTTCACTCCCAAATCCCACCAAAAGCAACTAATGCTTATGGGGGGAGAAGAGAGGAAGAACAAAGAAGAAGAACCACAAAGGAACTCCAAGAACTAGACCCACTAAGTTCCCCTCACTTAGCGGAGAGATGGATTGGTAGGATTGTAGATCTAGATCTCCTCTCAACTTTCCCTAAAGAATATGGAAGATTCAATGGAGGGATTGAGAGGGAAGTGAGCTTTCCAAGGTCAACAATGGAGTTGGAGAGAGGGGAAAGTCGTGCTGCCTTGGATTCCTGAGGAGGAAGAAGGGGAGGGGTATTTATACCCCTCCAGGAAATATAGCCGTTGGCTGTTTCGACACTCGGAAATTCCGGTATAAGTTAGACTCGGAAATTCCGGTCACCCAGAAATTCCGGTCTAAGAGAGCTCGGAAATTCCGGCTGGAGTCAGAAGCAAAACCAAACTTTTCCTTAGCCATTTCTGGAGGACTTTTCTGGGGGCACTCGGAAATTCCGGTATATGGAAATTTCCGACTGGAGTCAGAACCCTTTTTCTCCTTTCCTTAGCCGTTTTCTTGGATGAGCTGGGGAACCGGAAATTCCGGTAGGGCGGAATATCCGGCCCCAATAATCCGAACCAGCAGAACACCGAAACGAAAACTGCTATAACTTTTGCAAATGAACTCCAAATGAGGTGAGACCAATTTTGTTGGAAAGATAGCGACGATGACTACCCAACAAGGTGTGGGACTTTCCTCAAGGTAGAACCGGCAATATTTCCGCCACCGAAAACGCAACAAGTTGTCCAAGTAAAACCGATTTCGATGAACAAGAGCTTGACATGGAGATGAACCAAGCTCTAATTCCTCACCAACATAAAAGCCAAATAAGAACCAAGAAACATGATATGCCAAGTATGCAAAGGTTTGAGCTCTCCACAAGAATGCGATCAAGTTACTAACTTGAGAGCCCCTCTTGATAGTACGCCTATCTATCCTATAGCCCTATCAAGATCATACCTTTGCCTTGAGCATTCCACTTGAGTTGGATGATGACTATCTTGATCTCTTCTAGTGGGTCATCTTCCTTGATTGCGCGTCCAATCACTTGCTTGATGAAGACTTCTCCAAATACTCCCCCATGCTCACAATGGGAGAGTCTCGCTAAGCTTCGTCTTCATGTATCCATTGCAAGCACCAAGCATAGGATCTTTTCGAGAAAGCTTCTCTTGGTCTTGCACAATTCAACTTTTCTTCACTAAGATGATGTCTTGAATCTTCAAGACATACTTGCAATAAGCTTCACTCAACACATGAGCTTCAAGAGTTCAACACATGAACTCCACAATTCCATGGACATGATCTATAATGATATCTCAATGTAAACATTAGTCCATAGAGATTGTCATTCAATTACCAAAACCACACATGAGGGAAAATGCTCTTTCAGCCTCCCGGCCGCGGCCTCACCTCCACCGCCGCAGGCCCACCTACTCCCGAAGCCCGCTCGGCCATGAATTCTGTCCCGACACCAACTCTGCTCCGACACCAACTCTGCTCCGACATGAACACCGCCCCGACACTAAATCCTACCCGGACTGTACTCGACCACGGCCATGGGGTTCTTGCATAAGAAGGACGCCAGTGCCTCGATCGTAGCCACAGCAATCACGCCTGAATTTCTCTCCAAGATCGATACCTCGATCTAAACCGTCCATGACCGAATTTGACACGCCGCCATCTCTCCAACCTAAGGTACGGGTGTACTAACAGACTTATTTCTCTCCCACTTAATTGAGATTGTACTGGAACGATGTGTGTTTCTTGAGTCTATCCTGGTTGTCTAAAACCTAGAAGGAAGCAGTTTTCTGTTCACTAAATCCTCAAGCAAGGATGTTTATCTGTGCAAACATCACATGGAAATGATTTTTTTTTCCATGACGCTCCAAACATCAGATGTTTTTTTATCGATAATACACAGTTCATCTATAGTTTTTTTCTGATTCAGGAGAGGAGCAAAACTATATTGTGAAATACAGTTCAACAAAAATAGACAGATATTTTAGTAAGAACACAACTATTCATGATTAGTTCCTGTCCAACTTCATTATTGCATTTGCATAAACGATTATGGTATACAACATACATTTGTGCACTTCGTCACTAAATAAGTAACCCTACACGAAATGCACCATCCAAAGTGTATACTGTAATAGAGAACAGATTTGTACTCCATAAACTCTGAACCAGTGTTAAGGGTGTCCCAGTGATTTGCAAGAGCATTTATAATTTTTGGTTACGCTAGCAGCAGGGATAAAATCCTACAGTAACACAGCCTTTTGTTGCTTAACAAAGAACCACAAAGAATAAATTTAACTTTTCTTCAGAACTGTTACCGCTATTTGCTTGGATGAAGGTACACTCCTGCCTTAGTTAGTATAGTTACTATCACTATCCAACCTCTTAACCTATGGCAAGATAATTTTATTTGACTCCTTTTGCTCACTTTGATGTTTGTATTTTACCCTGATTTGCTCAATATATCTTGAACATGTTAATCAACCTCTAACTTTTTCCCTAAAGAACTCCATGTTAAATCACCCATATTTTCCTAGGTTAAATGAGGTTGGAGTAAATTTCTTGTTTTAGTTAGCTGGATTTACTTTGTATCGTTAGGAGAACGACTTTTCATCTTTTCCTAACAGTTGGCAGCTTCTCACTGTGAGGTTCAAATGAGGTTGGAGTAAATTTCTTGTTTTAGTTAGCTGGCCTTTCTTTGAATCTTTAGGAGAACGACTGGTCGTCTTTCCCTAACAGTTTGCAGCTTCTCACTGTGAGCTTCCACGTGTTGCTTTGTACATTAAATAGGTTATATCACATAGCTCATTTACCCAACCTTTCATTACTCCGTGTGAAGCACGTTATTCCCTGTAAATTAGAACTACTCTGTAGATCTTTTACTCAACAAGATGATTAAAGTTTCCCCTCTTATATACATATTTTTTTTTATCTTTTGTCTTATATATAGGTGGCACTCAAACATTTGAACATTGAGATGTGAATATAGTCCACTAAAAATCATAATGATCTTAATGTTGTCAAATATAAGATTTAAAATCATCCAAAGTATTTGTCACTGAACATCGTTTCAGCAACACAAAGAAGCAGGGTTTACAACAATCACATGATTTTGAGCTCCTGGTCTGAAGTTGTAGGTCCCCTGTGCATTAAATTTCTAATGTTTAGAAGTATATGGACCATCAGTTAGAAGCTAAATAGAGCTCCTGGTCTGAAGTTGTACGTCCCATGTGCATTAAATTATGAATTCTAATGCTTAGAAGTATATGGACCATCAGTTAGAAGCTAAATAGAGTATAGAGTATATGTGTATCTGTTTAGATTATATGAGCATCAATTAGAATCTAAATAAAGTATAGAGTATATGTCTATATGTTTAGATTATATGCCGCTGCAAGACTATTGAGCTGATTCCACCTTACTTATGACGCCATGTCATAATCTTTCGGTAAATGCCATGTTGTGTGGGAAATCGCTAGATGATCAAGTAAGCAAACCTTACTAAGAAGCTTATTATTGCAGGAAATGGAACATAACAGTGACACAGCCACCATTGAGGAATTTGACATCCGGCCATTGAAAAAAGCAAAATACCATGAATCAAGTGCTTTGGATGGTTCATTGCCTCCACCTACCATCCCGAAAGCATCCATGGTTTTTGAAAGTTCTGAATCAAATGGTTCAGAATCAAGTGATACGCTGCCATTGCCTAAATCACCAACCATGTCTAGGTTATCTCCATTTTCTGAATTGTTCAATGAAGAAGATGATAAGCAAACGTTTCTAGCGGAAGATGATAAGCAACCAGTATGTATGGTATCTGGATTGGTGAATGAAGAAAAAAAAATTCAACAGATGATGATAACAAACCAGAGGAAAAACCTATAATAAATAATGTAACACATGATTTGCTCCCACAAGGTAAAAATGTCATTTTTTATTACTATGCTTTTCATTATAACTAAATAAATTGTAATATAATGCATATGATTGTTTTATTTTTTATTTTTTAACAGATTATACATTGACCAACGAAGATGAATGTGCTCAATGTGTTATACTATACTCTAAGGAAGAAGAAATATTGGTGCAAATAGATGACATATCTGTACAACAAAGATCTTTGGCGTGCCTGCTAGATAAAGGGAAATGGCTAGATGATCAAGTAAGTAAACCTTTACTAACAATGAAATATTTTCTTATTAATAGTATGATTATTGATAAACATTATTAATGTTTGTCTTTCTATTAAAGGTAATCAGCGCATATATATGTTGTATGAAGGAGCAACTACATGTGCAAAATCAAAATGATGCTAAAGTATATTTTGAAAACCCTCTTGTTACAAGGCTCTTAAAACGAGATGGTGAAATTGGAATAGATGGACCTACCGGTATGACAAATGTTGTGAAGAAATATCTAAACCATGACATGGTAACATTGACATCCTTTATTTAATAAATTTTAATTTGGTCTTTTACATGTCTCCAAGTAACCCATTCTCTTGATTATAGATTCATCTTCCAATAAATATCAAGGATTCACATTGGTTTCTAGCTTGCCTCAATGTTGAAAAGCATGATATACAAGTAATCGACTCATTGTGTTGGGAGTCAAATCGGGCTGACCTCACTCTTACGGTTAGTTACTCACTTATAATAATTTTCGTGAAATGTCATAAATTTATCTATCGTTGACCTGTTTTTCAGCTGCAAGGAATACAATATCATTTGGACATTATTAAAAACCAAGAAAATTTGAGTAATCAAAATTGGCAAAGTTTTGATGAATGGACTATTACAGAACAACTACAAGAGCCAATTCAGGAAGACAGGTATACATAGAAATAAAATTTTATAATCATCACCATATAAGAAACACTGTGATGCTGTACTAAGTTGTACATAAATTATGCAGTTCATCGTGTGGTCTATTTATGCTTAAATTTATGGATTATTGGACCGGACATACACTATCCCGTCCAATTACACAGGTAAATAACTCTTCTGTTTGTCAAACATATATAGTTGTGTCCATTTTTTTCCTACATATATACATATATGCATATGCTAATACGTATGTATGACGAGCATGAAATTATTACTTCCTTTAGACTGAAGTTAGCTTCCATACTATTGTGTTGGAAAACAAATACGGCGCCACCGACTGTTGAGTTAGACAAAATAGATGACACTCAAGTAGATCCAAATGATTTTATAATGTCAGACAGTCCAATCGAATCAGAAGAATGCAACTCCTTATCTGTTGAAAGCAAATACCAGTCATTGTTATCTGTTCTTTCTAACTTGAGCCTACATGATTTAGTTGGTGGACTTTGCAACTACATCAAATCAATCATATCTACAGAAGCTTTAGAGTAAGCCATTTATTTTTAAGTACATTTTAGCTTATTTTGGTAATCAATCTTATTTCCTTTGATAACGATTTACAGAAAAGTCTGGGTACAAAGCTCCCAACCATATCCCATAAGCTTAACTCTCAAAAACCTACAAGAAGTGTTGATGGACGAGTTGCCCATGAACCGTGATTGTTTCAATCTAATCGTACGGAATATTATGTATGACGACATCCAAACGGTTAAAAAAAGAAGAGGATCGATATCAAAGCATTATCTTGACATGCAATTCTGGGTACATTCATCCATTCACTACCTATTTTTATGTGTACAAATGCATACTAATTGTTAGCAATGACTTTTCTGACCACTTACATCTTTTATAATATCCTAGACAATTACTGATTTTGGACGACATCCAAACTTCCGAAAAAAGATAGATATAGACCAACTACAAAATTCACTTCGTAGCTGGCCTGGTATCAAATACAATGTTTCATCTTGCAAAACGGTAAGACAACTCCCCTATACATGTGAACAATTTTTTTTTGGATGTATCTAACATCTAGCCTATTTCAGATTCATATTCCAATACAAACCAATCGTGAATTTATTTTGTTCATACTGGACAAAGATACCAGAACGGTATACATCTTGGACCCTACTCCTATTGATCCAATCTACAAACGCAACCCACTAGCAAAATATGTTCACCGACTTCTATGGATTTCTGAATACCTACCAAAAGCCATGTTGAAGGCATGCCCTGAGTCTACATGGAATGAGAACATTTTTCTATGGTCTCAACAAATAGTACATGATATTCCCGTCGACAACAGGTAATATTTTTTTACGAGAGAAAAAAATACTATATACTAAGTATTTGATGTGCTGAATGTACTCCATATATAATTTTGACATTGACTAATCTATATCTTACATAGGGAAGTGTCTGGTTATCTTGTCCCACTATTCATGTCAACATGGGAAGAAGAGCAGGTCCATTTGCCATTTTTAAAGGTAAAAATATATTTAACTTACAGATGTGGTGCTTGTCTTAGTAGCTTAAAAAATATATATAAATAAAACAAAATTTAATATTTTCACACATGTGAAGCTAATCTTATTCCTTTACAATATACAGGATGGATACGAAGTTAGAAAAAATATTTTGGGATAACTACTAGCATTCAAGGAAAATGAATGTGAAGACAACATGCCTGGCGGTGTCATCGATTTCATCAGTTGTATCAGGAAAATCCAAACAAACATGAACGTGAAGCCCCAAGGATCTAAAGGAAACTAATACCAATAAAGATGTGTCAAAAACTCAATCTCAAGTTGCTGCTCCTCAACTCTCCATGATGCACTACAAAAGTTTAGTTAGTGAAGAATTGTTGTGCGTGTATTCCGTTGGTGATGGTGTAGAGTTGTAAAGAAACATGTGCCTTTCTGAATTGGCTATTTTGTATCCGATGTATTATTTTACTTTGGATTCCGGGAACAGAGAAAAAAAATGAAATTATCACTTGACATTTATGTTGCTTAAAAATATAGATGATTTGATAATTCACATTTTATTGCCGTAGTAGCTGCAAGTTAAATAGTTTATATTTCCACTTTAGTTATTGGAGGATATATTGTATGTTATTACTTAAGTGAGAGGATGTATTATCTGAATTTGATGTCAGAGTTTCCAGTTACTGAAAGGAAATATTTTCTTGGTTTTCTTTCTGTACATTTGTTGGAGGGTGAACTATGGGTTTGTTACTTGCTTATTGTTAACCGGAGAGAATGTTTGGCTGGAGTAATTAGCACATCATTTTCTGAAAAATGTACGTTTTGCATGTTATTCCAATTCTATTTTGTACTGTCATTTTGTGTTGTCATGCTCTCTGATTGTCACTTTGTTTTTCTTCTCCTTCTTTCATATTTTCCCTACATGTTTGCCCCTATGAATTCTTTCATGCAACCGGAGAGGTATTCGTAAAGATTTAAGATAGTCTCCCCATCATTTATCTCCTAGGAATAGCTGGGGGCCTGACTTATCTTGTTCTGGTTTTCTTTTTTGCTAGGCAATATCTGAAGGGTATCACAATCTAGGCATTAGTTTTGGTTCTTTTTTGACTTACCTGAAGGGTATACCAGTATCACAAGCTAGGCATGCTATTCCAAGTGAAATGCATCAAGAAGAATAGTTGACACATCAGATGCAATGCATCAATGGTGAAATCCACCGGGTAGCAGCAACCTGGACCATACTTACATTTGTAGGATTCATGGGAGAGAAAAGAATGTCAACCCCTAAGTAACAGCTAGAGATCTCTTACTGCTATGAAATACATCAACCAAAACAGCTTGCACTTGCAGCTATACAAGCTATCAGATCAACAGAAGAACCACCAATCACATATATGACACAACTCAGAGAGATATGGCAATGCGGTATCAAGGAAGTGCAGTAATAATCCAAGAAAATCTGATCATTGAAGCAGCGTAGCATCACATCAAAGTTACAATTCTGCAAGTGCGTCTGCTACAGAACATTATTCAGGCAAGAGAGTTTGATGTGTGTTCCCAAACATCCCTGTGAGATCGAATAATATAGTTACTTGGAGCGGATGAATCAAGTCTGCGCCTTGTCGGCCTCGCCGCCGGCGTGCTCTGCTTTCGGCTGGGCCTGCGCCGGGGTGAGCGCCTTCTTGATGGAGACAGCATGGATCTCGGCCATGTGCGGCGCCAGCGCGGTGTTGACCAGCTGGTGCCGCTCCAGCAGCCGCTTGCCCTTGAACTTGTCCGACACCACCTCGATCTCATAGCTCGCGCCACACCTTCACACCAATCAATCAAACCACATCAAAGACTATCAATCGAAGAAGTTCAGGGAGGAAAGGAGGAAAAATTTGGGCTGCTTACCCTTGGATTATTCTTCACTATTTCAGTATGATAAAAAGGCGATAAGCATTCGTAACAGTAATAATTATGTTCTTACTGAACATGATTATGGTGAAGATAATTAAAAAATGAAGTAACTTAGAGATTGAACAACAAAGATTTCATTCATACTATAGCAAGCTATAGATTACCTTTTCATTCTCAAAGCCTGATTCTGCAACCCAGAGATCACCCTTCTCATCTTTCAGGCAGACAACAGTATGCCAAGCAAATGCACCAGTTACCCATTTCTCTAATGTCTCAAACCCACCCCATCATCCTCGAATCTTTGACAAAGCCCCACAATACCACCAGCCTACATACCACCAGCTTCCTAGCCCCACAATAGATCACATTACCTACCACCAGGCTACTACGACCAGCAAAGTACACACATTCACATAGCTGACACACATTTTGGCATGAAGCTGCACATCAGTTGTTCATTTCCTGCTACGATTTCAGCTGACGTTGCAGCCAGAGACCGGGAGGTGGCTCTAATCAGAAAATTCCTTGGCGCCAAACCGCCATCTCGATGAAGCTGCAAAGATCGCGCCACTGCAATCCATGGACTGTCTTCGTGCTCCGGACACAGAATCCTCCACTGAGACAAAAGAGCAGCATATTAACTTAGAAATGAAGTACAAGTTTATGGCTGAAGACAGCCCAGCATTGACCTTAGCGCGTGCCTGCTTGAGCACTTGTCGCACAAAGTTATTAAAACTTGTAGGAGTCTCTTTCCATCCTTGAGCCCAACTCAGCACAGCACCAAAGCTAACATCACATACGGAGCTGCAAAAATGGAAGAAAGATATGAGTACTTGAACCAATTACCAGGAAAACGACAGTTTCCTGAATATCATGGCACTTGAACCAATTACAATCACAATGGCAGTTTTGTTTCATCAAGTAATTGCAAAAGAAGGGTCCTGGTAGAAATTGGACAGAGTCTAAATTTCAATAGAATTTGTGGAATTCAACACTCTGTGTTCTAAGTTATTCTTGCAGGGTCATTGTCATGTCCCATAATCTCAGATTGAGATTTAAAAACCTAATGCAGGGACTAAGTCTTATCCCGCCAACTCAAAATTTATTCAATAATTCGAATGTAAGAACTTACTTTTTGCATATCTTGAGACTGTTAAGAGTATCATCACTTGATTAATCTAGAAACATAGAAATTTGCTAACAAGTAAAAAGATGATGGTACCTTGTCATGTGGTAGGATGATAAATCTAGGAGTACATTTTCCATATAAAGAACCTAAATAACATATTTTGTTAGTTGTGAAAAAAAAAGTTTTTTGCTCAGGTCTTTCTTATATGAAATTTATATTGAGACTGGTAGTAATACTTGGTCGTATGACTTAACATGAGAACAGGGTAGTACATGAAAGAACTAACATTAATAAGCATGTGTGTATGATTCTACATTCACCTGGTTGGTTTCAGGTTTTGACAAATTAATTCCGTTGATATGCAAAGGAAAACTACCACAGGAGCAATCCAAAACTACTGTGATATTGTCAACTTGGCGAGCTATTCCACACTGCCCAAATCCTGAATCTGCTAAAGATAATATCACGTTGCTTGATTGTGCCGATGATGCCGCAGCTCGACCAAATGTAGGATTTGAACAGCAGTTTATCCGACAGCATGCAAGCGAGAGCTGGGTTCAGCGTTGTCAAGCTCAACATAGATATGCCGTGTTTGGAACCAGAGTACTGACTTGCAGCACTCTAGACCATATAAGCCCTTGGTAAGCTATGTTTAGTTCTTCAACATCTATGATGTGAACAAACTCTGCCCTCTTTTCAGCCACATGCTCCCAGTTGATACTGTTGTCTTAGCGGATACCCCATCACCCGAACACCACGCTCAGGGCAGACACTGAGAGAGAGAGAGAGAGAGAGAGAGAGAGAGAGAGATCTGTGAGGCGGCGCGCGTTAGCTTTCGGATTCGGTGGCGGGAGCGGGGAACCGGTTACCGTCGGATTCGTTGGCGGGCAGCCGCGGCGGAGAAGGTGGTGGAGGAGGCGGGACGAGCTGGGTCATCCTACCTCGGGGAGGGGAAAGCGGGTGGAGGAGGAGGCGCGCGGGGCTGAGACGAGGTCGTGGGTGACCTACCTACCTCGGGGAGGGGAAAGCGGGTGAGGAACTCCGGCTCCGGCCGCCGGCGGCGCTGGTCTGAGTTTTTTCAGGCGGTGCAGCGGGAGATGAGGGCGAGCCCGAGGTCGCTGCGGCTAGCAGGGAGGACACGGCGGTGGAGTCGGGACTCGGGAGCGAGACTGCTTAGGACGATACCTACTTTTATTTGATATCGAATCGAAAAGGGAACCGAATCCAAGTCCAACTCCTGCATTGCTACCGTGTATATATATGCATACAAGGGCGGCCTCAATCTCAACCAGCTCCAATCGTTACAAGTGAACAAACACACACAACAATCACGTTCAATACAAAAAAAGGAGTGAGTCCAAGACCACTAGCGGCGATGGAAAAGCAAAGTCCACATGTTGTGAACACGACACAAGATAAAAATCAAGCAAGACGTGAGCGCGACAGAACTCGACGGAATAGTTTGACGGCCGAAAAAAGAGAGGAGATTAATGCACGTCGAAAAGCAGCTCGGCAAAAGAAAACACAAGATGAAAGAAACATGGGACGAGGGAAAAATATATCCCAAGAAGAAAGATAGAAAAAAATGCATGGCAACGCACATCTAGAGAAAACAAGTCTGCACAGGAGAAGGCAAAACTATTAGCTCGACGCAAGGCAAACGTTGCAAATAAGAGAAATACCGTGTGCTCTGAATCCATTGCGATGCCGTGCCCAAATGCAACAAATTTGACAAAGATATCTTCAATGAGCACGCCGGAATATACGATCGGCACCGAAGGTAACACACTGGCTATTTAAACCCTTTATTCATTCCATCATCGTACTTATTAGATCGATGATGTGGTAGGCGACATGGAGTCCTTCCTCAGCGGTATCATGGACGAGAATACCATACACAACGACCTCATGGACGAGGAGTGCTACACCTATGATGGAAATGAAGGTACGTAGGCCAGATTTTCTATCTTGCCATAGACCCTATCTGTTACAAATCAACATGAACATATCGATGTGACATCCACTTCATCTAGGTTTCAAGACTGATGCTCAGTACCTCGCTACAGTGATAGACTCATCAGACGAGGATGCCATCGATCCTTTCGACTTCGTGTAATCGAACCTCCCAGATAGCACACACATACTAGAGCAAGTCCCTGACTGCAAGCACTGCCATGCCAAGAGGTTTCAGCATGAGACCCCTGCTTTCTGCTGTCGAAACGGACAGATCGAACTGGCTGAACCAGAGCCAATCCCGGAGCTGACGAGGCTATGGTCTAGCGCGGATGCGGACAGTCGACATTTTCGAGAGAGCATACGATTCTTCAACGGCCATTTCTCCTTCACAACCCTTGGCGTCAGCCTCGACAACGACTGCACGAACATGAGATCGGGGGTGTACACATTCCGAGCGCAAGGCTCCATGTACCACAACGTGCATTCGTTCGGGCCAGGCTCTCGCCCGGAACATCTACAACTCTACTTCTACGACGATGATCCCAGCCCGATCCACCGCAAGGAAGCCTCCAAGCAACTAGACCAGGAGGTCGTACGTAAGGTTGTGGACATACTGAGAGGAAACCCCTACTCCGAGCAGTTTAGGAGTTTGGGCGCCCATAAGGATAACCTCGAGGACTACCGTATAGAGCTGAACACCGACAAAAAGCTAGACCAACGGAGATAGAACACACCGGTATCATCTGAGGTGGCTGCGATCTGGGTCGAAGGCAGCGACCTCGCAAATAGGTTCAAACGCAACATTATCCTCTACGGCAACGACAATCAAAGGCACAATATACATGCCACACAAGGATGCTATGACCCGCTCTCATACCCCCTATTCTTCCCAAAGGGCGAGCTCGGTTGGCATCCGAATATACCTAAGCGTAATAAGTCCTGGGACCTTGCGCAGCTACAAAGAGCAAACCGTGAAGAAGATCCAGGTTTGGCTATCTCGAATATTTATGCAAGTTTCTCTATCCTTCACATATGTTGCATAACCTTCTTTTTTCCTGTCACAGATGGGGGTGGACGTATGTGTGTCTCCGTCAGGGACTACTACTGTTACCGACTACAGACGCGTCCTGCTATATTCAACCCCATACTGCATGGAGGGCGTCTGTTCCAGCAATGGGCGGTGGACATGTACATAAAGATCGAGGGGTGTAGGTTGAACTGGATCAGGAAGAACCAACCGCGGATACGTGCTGATCTATATAAAGGCATTGTCGATAGCATCACGGCCGGAGAGACTCAAGCAAGCGCTGTTGGCACAAGGATTGTGCTCCCTTGGAAATTCCAGGGGTGTTTTCGTGACATGAAGCGGAGGCATATGGACGCCATGACATTGGTACAGACATACGGAAAGCCTGACATCTTCCTGACGATGACGTGCAACCCAAACTGGCCGGAGATACAGGATGCCCTGCTTCCAGGCCAAACCCCACAGGACCGACCAGATATTGTGGCTCGAGTGTTTAGAGCCAAGCTGGAGACGATGAAATATATGCTAACCAAGAAGAACATCCTGGGCGTTGTGAAGGCGTGGGTCTACGTGGTCGAGTTCCAGAAGAGGGGCCTCCCACATGCCCATTTCCTATTGATCATGGATTCAAATTATAAGCTCGTTGTGCCAGAGCAGTATGACCGCCTAATATCAGCGGAGCTCCCAGACAAGGATAAATACCCGGAGCTACACGCCATGGTCGTGAAACATATGATGCACGGACCATGTGGTGCCCTAAAGCCAAACAACGTGTGTATGAAAGATGGATCGTGCAAGTGCAGGTATCCACGAACGTTCAATGAGACCACCATACAGGGGAAGGACTCATACCCCATTTATCGGAGACGGAAGGACGGCCGTTCGGCGACGGTCCGTGGTTCAACACTCGACAATAGATGGGTTGTGCCTTATAACCCTAACCTCCTGCGGATGTTCAACTGCCACATAAACGTGGAGGTGTGCTCCAGCATAAAGGCAGTCAAGTACCTATATAAGTACATATACAAAGGACACGATCAGACTTCATACAACATCGACACACCCGACGATAAAGGTAACATAGACGAGATCAAGAGATACATTGACGCAAGATGGATCACACCACCCGAAGCTATGTGGAGGATATTTGGCTTCAATCTCTCTGAGATCCACCCGTCCGTACTGCAGATGCCGCTTCATCTACCAGACATGCAAAGAGTAATGTTCAAAGAAGGAGACAACCTAAACGACGTTGCTGCCAGGGAGAACGCATCCATGCTGACAGAGTATTTTGTGGCTAACCAGAACCATGAGTGGGCTCGAGATATTCTCTACAGGGATTTTCCAGGACGGTTCACATGGCAACAAGAAAAGTACTGGAAGAAAAGGAAAAGGGATCACCAAGTAGGCCGTATCGTGACAGCCAATCCTGCAGAGGGGGAGCGTTACTTTCTTAGAGTGCTTCTGAACCACGTACCAGGCTCGACGTCCTTCGAAGACCTGAAAACAGTTGATGGTGTGCTATGTGGTACATTTCGTGAGGCCGCGGAGAGGAAGGGTCTAATCGAGGCCGATAACATGCTCGATGAGTGTCTTACTGAGTCGGAGCAGTTCGCCATGCCGGCCTCACTAAGGAGGCTATTCGCAACGATCTTAGTATTCTGTGAGCCTGGCGATGTACGCGGTCTTTGGGATCGACACCTTGATGCGATGTCAGACGACTACCGGCGACAACACACATGTCCAAAAGCGGTAGAGCAAATGGTGTTGCATGATATAAGGGGAATGCTACAATCCATGGGAAAAGACATAAAGTCGTTCCCTCTTCCGGACATTGACGAGACATATGACAACACCGGGGGAGAGTCCAGAGAGGTAATCGAGGAAACAAACATCATGGTTGATGAGGAAGACGCTTCTCTGGCTGCCTTCCTAAACAACGAGCAGAGGCTTGCTTACGACGAGATACTAAAGGCAGTCGATGGCGAGGAAGGGGGCGTATTCTTCGTCGATGGTCCGGGAGGCACAGGGAAGACATACCTTTATAGGGCGTTGCTCGCTACTGTTTGTGGACAGGGAAATATCGCGCTGGCCACAGCAACTTCAGGTGTCGCCGCTTCAATAATGCCCGGAGGAAGGACAGCACACTCGAGGTTCAAGATCCCACTAAACCTTGAAGAAGGGGCATCATGCAGCTTCACTAAGCAGAGTGGGACAGCCAAGCTCCTGAGGATGGCTAAACTAATACTATGGGATGAGGCCACCATGACAAAACGACATGCAGTTGAAGCATTGGACATAAGCATGAGAGACATCATGGACCTCCAGGACCGACCATTTGGGGGTAAGACTGTCGTGTTCGGTGGGGACTTCAGGCAGGTTCTTCCGGTAGTGAGAAAAGGGTCATGGGGTCAGATCATCGACGCGAGCCTACGGAGTTCAAACCTATGGAAGGGCATGCGCCAGCTAAGGCTCGTAAAGAACATGAGGGCGCAAAACGACCAGTGGTTCGCGGATTACTTGCTAAGGATAGGTAACGGCACAGAGGAGACTGACGTGGAAGGAAACATAAAGCTTCCAGAAGATATATGTGTTCCGTCTATGGGCGACAAGTCTGACATAGAGAAGCTGATCGACCATGTGTATCCTGACCTGGATCAAAACACGAACAATACGGATTACATGACTTCGCGAGCAATCCTCTCCACAAAGAATGACAACGTCGATGGAATAAACATGCGCATGATTGAGCGTTTTCAGGGAGAGGAGATGATATACCATAGCTTCGATACTGCGGAGGACGATCCGCATGGCTTCTATGCTCAAGAGTTTCTTAACTCGCTAACTCCTCCTGGGATGCCCCCGCACGCGCTTAAACTGAAGATAAACTGCCCCATTATACTGCTAAGGAACATTGACCCAGCTAATGGGTTGTGCAGCGACACGAGGCTGGTGATACGTGGGTTCCAGAGGAACGCGATAGATGCGGAGATCATGGTGGGACAACACGCTGGAGAGAGGGTGTTTCTACCTCGGATACCTCTATGTCCATCTGATAGTGACATGTTCCCGTTCAGATTCAAGAGGAAGCAGTTTCCCATCAGGCTTAGCTTTGCCATGACGATCAACAAGGCGCAAGGGCAGACCATCCCGATTGTAGGCGTGTACGTGCCGGAGCCGGTATTCTCTCATGGACAGTTATACGTGGCGTTGTCCAGAGCCACCGCGAAAAGAAACATCAAGATCCTCGCCATCAAGGTCGAAGAAAGGGATGAAAGCAAGAATTCAAAGAAGAGGAAAAGAAATGAGTCAATAGTAACAACCACAAAGAACATAGTCTATAAGGATGTCCTTACTATTTGAAATAGCTAGACTAGACATGATCAGATTAATTCACGATTAATATGTTTTACAAAACTGGTTAGCCACTCAATACATTTTAAATAATTTTTCAGTAATATTAGGACTGTGCTGACAATGCTTTTTTTGCCCGTTGCAACACACGGGTGTGAAATGAACCATTTTAAAATAATATTTAGATTACTCACATATCACTCTTCTTCTTTGTGTTACAACGAATATTGTATATAAGTATGTTCAAAAGTAATTCTTTGTGTTCAAATGATTTTTTATAGCCCGTTGCAACGCACGGGCATTTTACTAGTTGAGCTTCATATACGTTCGTATTTTTTCTCGGCGCATGAAAAAATAGCGGGTTACAAAATATAGCGTGGCCCTTTTCAAAATGCTACAAACGCTATAGCGTGTTATAGCGTGCTATTTTTAAAATAGCGTTTGACAATTTTTTTGTAATATATAGCTTGAATAAGTGAATATTAATGATTTCTTCAACATAAATAATTAGTAATACTCATAACCAGTCCACTTAACCAGATCCACGGCACAAACATAAAATAGGAGATACAAATCCATGAACAAAATAACAAGATCAAAAACCGAACCATCAGATTACAGTGTACAACATTAACTAGAATTATTGGGCTCATATTTTTCTTCACTAGACGAACAATCAGATTGCACAACATCATTATTACCGAAGACATGAAGCATCTTCTTCATAGGAACTCTATTTTCTTGTGATGTTGATCCTTCAACTTGTATATCATCAGGTTCATATGACCTTGGGAGATTGAGAGCTCTTCCTAGGAACTCTCTTTCCCTTGTGATGTTCTTCCAAGGAGCTTGGGAGCTGGAATTTTATAGTTTTGTTATGTGTTTGGACCGATGGGAGTTGGGCTTTTGTTTAGGCCAATGGCTCTGACCCAGTTTTCCAGTTGTTTTGTAGCGCGCTATATGCTATATTATTTAGCGTGGTATAGCGCGATATAGCGTGTATATAGCGCGCGCCGTAGCGAGCATTTTGGGTTAAATATAGCGTAGCCTACTCAGAAACGCTATAACGCGCTATAAGCGTCGATATAGCGCACTATTTTTTCATTGGATTTCAGAGAGATGTGTTGCGAACAACAAGTACTTTTTAAACAGTGTTTCAACCGTGTTACTACTCTGACCGATTGCAACTGGGCCGGCCGGCTGAGGCGTGGAGTCTGCCTCCATGTGTGCCTTTGATGTATACAGCAGAAGTCAAGCCAGGCGTCAGCTGCAATCGCCTCGTGTCTCGGTGGCCTCGGGGCATCTCCAGCCGTTTCCCAAGCCGCCTATCCGGTCGAAACTTTGGGCCCAGGATGGCACAAGACATACGTCCTGGCCCCTGGGGGCACCGATTCTCAGCCGATGAGTCGTCTTCTACCCGACAATTTTGACCAAAATTAGCATAAATAATTACATATTCATTGATGTTTTCACATATTTCAACCTTAAAACAATACATAGGTAGTTTCATATATAAAACCATACAAGAGAACCATATAAATAGTTAACTATGTTTTGAGTTTTGACACACTATTACAATATATCTGACTAATAGTTGTCTTTGAGAGTCCATAAATGGGCCACCATATCATTCTGAAGTTGGTTGTGCACATGTGCGTCCCGAATCTCCTGGCGCATAGCGAGAAAGTCTGCCCATATTGCTGGTATCTGGTGATCAACATCTACAAGCGGAGCCTGTCTATAAAATGGTTCAATGTCGAGCACCTTCTCACTCCGCTCGCTCGCAATGATCATGTTGTGTAACATAAGTAGATAACACAATGATTTATCACCTCCCACATGTGAGCGTTGAACCAAGTCAGATTGGGGTACCAGACAACACCAAATCGAGATTAAAGCGCACCAAATACCCACTCGACATCCTTTCTGTAAGCCTATTGACACTTGAAAACCCAAGCTTTAGCACTTTTAGACACATGATTTGAGATAGTCTTCACAAATGTTGACCATCTTGGATAGATGCCATCAGCCAAGCAGTAGCCCTTTGTGTAATGGTTTCCATTAACCTCGTCATCCCGTTGGGGGAGTGTAACGCCTCGAAAATTCCCCAATTAGTTTGTTTGTTTTTCTTTTTGCATCATCATGTCATCATGGCATCATTTCATTCGTCACCTCATTTAATTAAATTATTGCATTTAAATTTAAATCACACACTTTTAAATTCAAATGCAAATCAAATAAATTAAAATGTGATGTTACAAATGTTTACAAATATTCAAACTAGTGTATTAAATTGTGTATTTTAAAAACTATAAATATTTGCCAAAAGTCTATATATATATTTTTTCTTCTATTTTGTTTTAAAACACAAAAAAAAAAAGAATAAACACAAAAGAAATAAAAGCAGAAGGAAAAAACCCTAAAAGGGCCAAAGCCCACTTCTGGCCCAACTCTCCTCAGAGCCCAGCCCATCTATCCCATATTTTGGGAGATGGTGTAGAAAGTAGGCAGGTTGGTTTTGCTTGCCAGAGAGTGCCCTGACCCTATTTTGGGTTGTGCTTTATGTGCAGTTAACAGGTTTGAAGTCTGACGACGTTAGCTTGGGAATCCCTCCGGCTTGGCTGGGCAGGGATATGGCGCCATTGCTTATCTTCAACACTCTTTGTCCAATTTGTATTTTATCTATAGTCGGATACTATTTGGCTTCCGCTGTCATTTGAATCTTTGTATTGTATCATTTGTATCTTGACTCGTTCGAGTCGTTGTTGTTGTTGTTGTGGATGTATCGGAAATGTTGTAATGTTATCACAATTCCACCCACATAATGCGCATGTTTCAGCGTGCACATTATGTGTGGTGGGCGATCTAAAATCGTTATTATGCGGATTCCGGCGGGATCGCTTAAATCTACATAGTACCGATTTTGGGGCGTCACAGGGAGCGTGCCCTTCAAGGAGCTTGGCAAAGAAGGGAGGGGGCACTTCAGAATGTTCCGTTGTTGTGAGATCCTGGCATGTCAAAAAACGAGTGCCAAATCCATACACCATGTGTAGCAAATGCCTCAAGTATCATAATGCAAACTTCTTTATGACCTTTATACATCCCCTATCACTTGAAAGGGATGTTCTTCCATGACTAATGCGTGCAGTTAATGCTTCCAAGCATCCGAGTAAATCCTCTTGCTCCATTGGTGGCTAGGATCAGGGTAGTGTCTTCAATAGTTGGTGTTCGCAGGTACTTCCCTACAAAAACCTCCACCACTACCCTGTTTCAAAGTTTCAATGGTTGTGTACTCGAGCATGCGTAGATAATCATCTTGGGCTTCATCGGGAGCGGTAGCATCATATTCAAGCATCCTCATCGCCACTGTGCACTTCTGAAAAGAGGTGAATCCAATCGTGTTGGTGCAGTCCTTCTTGCACTTGAAGTAGGAGTCAAACTTCCGAATGGCATGAACAATGTCGAGGAAGAGTGTCTGTTTCATCCTGAAACGAGGCCGAAACGTCTCCTCGCCTTGGATTGGATCGTGGGCGAAGTAGTCAGCGTAGAGAATACAGTAGGCCTCCATCATATGCCTCAGCCTTGCCTTCTGGCAAACTAGCTTGGACCCACCTCATTGCGCCTGCGCCTGTTGGACCACGAGGTTGGCAAGAGCGGCGAGAATCATCAAATGTTCTTCGTCCTTGACATCGTCGGCAGCTTCATCTTCAAGCAGACCGGCGAGCATCTCTTCGTCGTCGGAGTCCATGACTGAGTAGGCAAAATGTTGAGCACCTTGCAAGCGAGGTGCAGCGGCGGAACCTCCCGGCCGTACCTCGGCGGTGGAGCAAGCGTGTGGCGACCGGTGGCGAACTATGGCGGTGTTGTGGCCTGCCTACAGGCTTGCTTAAGGTGGAGGGAGGGTGGGTGCGGCTGGCGGCGACATATCCGCGAGAAGAGGTGGCGCGGGACGGCAGGGATGGAGTGTGGAAAATGTGCTCACTACCCCGACATGTCTTACCCACACCCGCTTTTCTTTCCGCAGGAGCCCCCAATCGCCCCCAACGGGGTGGGTTCAGCCTGGTGCGTCGGACGGAAAAATGGTCCAATCAGACGCCTTTTGAGGTCTTGGGTAGAATTTGGCGGATTTCGACGATCCGGAGACCAAAAAAATGGTCTGTGGTGTTTAGGGGCACGGTTGGAGATGCTCACGTTCTGGTTGCCCAAATTCACCCCCTACTCCGGAGCAACAAATGCCCGGATCTACTCTTAAGGGTCTGTTTGTTTGGGCTGTATCTTTTGAGAAGCAACTGTAGCTATTTGGCTGTGAGAAGCAGTTGTTGGAAGCAGAGATTTGATGTTTGGTAAGCAGCAGCTGTTGCTGATGGTTTTATAGATGAAAAGTTTGGAAAGCCCCTAAGTGTTGAAAATGTTATCTAAGTGTTGATTTGAGGTGAAATAGTTGTTTTAGTCTAATTTTATTCATAATTATAATATTTAATATCTAAATCATCTGAATTTTTATCTCATAATTAAAACACGTGTTATATCCAAAAGACGCCTCTCGCGCTCCAGGACTATCATCATGTCTCGAAGCTCCTCCGGGGTGGGTGTTTCGGGGATGAACTCGTCGATGACGATGCTCATAAGTGCTGATCTGGAATGACTTTTTTGTTTCTAACCCATTTAATTCATAATTACCATGTAAAGTAATTATTCTAAAATATAATTAAATTAAATAACGGGTACCAATATTGTAATGTGTTTTGATTAAATATTGGTAAACTAGCTGAATGCATTTTTTTACTCAACAATTGTTTTGACATAAATTCAACAAGCATATGATCCAATCTAGTGCTAGCTCTGCCTAGCATACACACAAATTCAACTCACATCATCTAGCTAGCTTGCCAAAGCAATCATACAATCGAGTGCATGAACGGAACGCATCATCTAGCCAGGGCCGGTCCTGAGATTTCGCAGGCCCGGGGCGAGGCTAGAATTTTGGGCCCCTTAATATAGGTAGAAAGATATATGTTAGTAGAATAAAAATCAAATGAGAGAAATGTGACACATATTTTTACGTGAAAACCCTTATGAGGAAAAAACACGGACGTCCAAAGGCGTAATTTCATTATGAGAAGTATTACAGTTTCGTCATGCCTAAAATTTTCTCCTGACATTTCTAGATGCACAATCAATAAATATGGAATCAATGTCAATATCATCCAATAGCTTTTTCTGGATGCATAGAGACTTCTTTACAAACAACAAATAATTAGCAACCTAAATTGAGCAATAAATAAAATTACGAACATAGCGGTGTGGAAGATTAATACTCGCCGCCGCCGGCGCATCGACTTGAGCGATGGAGATCTAAATTGATAAATGAAATAACGAACATAGCGTGTGGAAGATCAATACTTGCCGGCGGCGGCGCATCGACTTGAGCGATGGAGAGCTGGAGGCGACGCGAACGTGATCCGTCGATGCAAGGTCAGGCGACGCGAGCAGGAAATCCAATCAAGACGGGATCAGTTGCCGTTCACAATTCCCAATTGCTAGTTAGCAGGCCCATAGCCAAAGCATCCGCCCGACCTTTTTAAATTAATTGTATTTTTCGTTTTCATTTATAGACAGAATAACCCTACATACATATACCTACAGGGACAGGGCCCCTAAAATTTCTGGACCCGGGGCGGCCGCCCCTCTCGCCCCCTCCCCTTAGGACCGGCCCTGCATCTAGCTAGAGCTTGAACTAGCCACAGTCAGTGTAGTGCTACCATTCGTGGCTGGCCACGGCAAGCCGGGCGTCCAGTAGATGGGCCAGCGGCAGCGAGGCAGTGCGCGAGATAGTTTAGGAGAGCAGATCCACGGCGGCACAAGCAGGAGGCGATCCTGGCTGGAGCTGCGGACTTGCGGTCGTCAGGGCAGAGGAAACAGGGGCAGGCGGCCGCGGAATTGCTTGGTGAAGCAGGACGGCAGATCAGCTAGCTTCTCCCATGTATCGGAGCAGCTAGCTCAACTCTCACCGTCTCCTTCCCTCATCCTCCAGCCACGGGCCTCCTCCATACTGCTCCACTCCCACGGAAATGAGCCGACCCTCCCATCCCAGCTCGAAGAGCTCCTGTGGTCGGTGGCCGACGGGGACGCGTGGTGCAGGAGGCCGGGAATGGAGAGAGGGAGGAAGGCGCGCGAGGAAAGGCGGCATCGGAGGCGGCGGCGGTAGAGAACGGCGGTGGCGGCCGCAGTGGCTAACCCTATCCAGCCATGGCTAGGGGACGGTGAGAAAGGGGATAATGGGTGCGGGGGTGTCGGGCAGTATAGTTCTGTACAGACGGATTGGAGTTATATCGGGTGGCAGTTTTCGTGTTAATACTGCAAACTAGCTCCGGGGTAGCTTTTCAACTCCGCGCGCACGTAGTTCATTTCTCCACCCGCTTCTGCCATTGTTTAGGCTGCCGCTTCTACGAATTAAAAGCTGCAGCCCGCAGGGATAAGGACATCTACAGTTGTTGCGCCCCCAAGTAATAAAACGCTGGATTTTTGTCCTCGGGACGATGACTATATTTTGACATTTTGGCATACGAATTCACACGTTTATTCATATAAATTCACACATAAATAAATAGTTCTACAATGTATAAAAAAATTAAATAAATAGTACTAATTATCGGGGGCATTGCCATTGCCCTTGAGAACCCATAAGTGCTGCACCAGATCAACTTGTAGAGCTTGATGTGTTGCAACGTCTCGAATCTCCTGACGCGTGACGAGGAAGTCTGTCCATGATGCCGACACCTAGTGATCAACATCTGCAAGAGGACACTGACGGTAGTATGGTATCCTTGCCTCACTGTCAGGCACTGGGTCATCCCGCTCACTCTCAGTGATTATGTTGTGCAAGATCACACAACACTGCATCACCTCCCACATACTGGACTTCGACCAAGTCATAGCTGGGTACCGAACAACGGCAAATCGAGACCGCAACGCACCAAATGCTTGCTCGACATCCTTACTGCAAGCCTCCTGGCACGTCGAAAACCAAGTTTTCGCGCCTCCTGCCACAGGTTTGGAGATGGTCTTCACAAATGTTGCCCACCTGGGGTAGATGCCATCTGCAAGATAGTACCCCTTTGTGTACTGGTGTCCGTTGATCTCATAGTTCACTGGGGGAGCATGGCCTTCGACAAGCTCGGCAAAGACATCCGAGCACTGCAACATTGATGTCGTTGTGAGTTCTAGGCATACCAAACAATGAATGCCAGATCCATAGATCATATGAAGCCACGACCTCGAGAATCACCGAGCACTCTCGTTCCTTGTCCTTGTACATCCCCTGCCAGTCAAATGGACAGTTCTTCCATGCCCAATGCATGCAGTCGATACTACCAAGCATCCCAGGAAATTCTCTTGCTGCATTCTCTGCAAGAAGTCGAGCAGTGTCTTGCGCATTGGGTGATCGCAAGTACCTTGGGTCAAAGACTGCAAGCACTGCCCGGCAGAATCTGTTCAAGCACTCAATGACCGTGGACTCGCTCATGCGCATATAGTCATCATGTGCATCTACAGGAGCACCGTATGCAAGCAACCTCATGGCCATCGTGCACTTCTGAATAGAGGTAAACCCTACCGTGCCAGTGCAGTCCTTTTTCAATTTGAAGTAGGTGTCGAACTCGTGGATTTCTTGCATGATCTGGAGGAAGAGCTTGCGGTTCATCCTAAAACGGCGTCGGAACACCTTCGCGTCCTGGGTGGGATCATCGGCGAAGTAGTCGGAGTAGAGGATCTAGTACCCCTCGTACCACTGCCTCGGCTTGCTCTTGCAGCGACCCATTGTCGATCCAACACGCCGTGGCCTGCCTTGATTCTCGGCGAGCAAGCCGGCGAGGAAGGCCAAGATCAAACAGGTGTTCTTCGTCGTCGATGGCCGCCTGATCTTCCTCGTCGAACAGATCGGCGAGTATCTCCTCGCCAGATTCCATTGCTATGCCGGCTTTTCGCCGAACACCTTGCACGTGGGGTGGTCGCCCTTCCGCACCGAAGAACGCCCAGAGGCGTTTTCGCGGCGGAGGAGTGGGCGGCGCCGACGAGGCGGGGCGTGGCGGGGCTAGGCGGGGATCGTACTGGTGTGGTGGTGGCGGCGTGGCGGTGCAGGCATGGTGTGTGTGTGTGTGTGTGGGGGGGGGGGGGGGGCGTTCCCCGGCGGCACGGGAAGGGAGGGAAATGCGAGGCAGGTGGGTGGGGAAAAGGCGCTGTCTCGCCGACAGTGCTGACCCACGCGTACTTTTCCTTCCGCCGACGCCCCAGGCCGAACCCAGCGGGCGCTATTTTCCGCCAAAACGACGCTAACTGGACTTCTGGGGGTCGGCTGGTAAAAAAACGACGCTACTTGCCTCCACCGACGCTAAAAAAACCTACTGGGGGTGCTGGGCCCTAAGACGGCCGGCATGGGATGACTACTTCGCTGGCCAATGCTGCACTTTCAAGGCCTGCTCCATTTTCATATCCAACTCTCCAACCCTGACATCGGCATCGTCTGATTCAGTGAAGAGGAAGGGTAAGAAAACTGCCATTTTATCATTTGTCACGTCCTGTGTCGCTAACACACTAACATGTGATGGTCACAGAAATTCAAAAAAACATGTGATGGTCACAGGGTAATAATTAAATTTCAGAAAAAAGTGTGGCAAATGATCAAATATTCCGAGAGGCCAAAAGATCTCAACCGTCAAAGGGTTATTCCAACCACATAGAAATCTCTCCGCTAATTACTGTCTCCCTGCCGTAATCTCTCCCCATCCTCCCTGGCTTTCCCTCTGCGCGCGCGCGCGGGACGCTGTGCCCCGCAGGAGATTCACCAGCCGCCAACGCCGACGGGTCACGCGGGCAACGCACCAGCCGCTACCCCCAGGTCGCTGCCGTCGACTCCTGCATCGACTCCCTCCATCCGCCAACATCGTCCCTGATCTACCAGCAGGCTACCAAGCCGCACAGCCGACAGCCGTCCTCACAATTGCAGTGTTCCTGCTCCCTCAGATGGAATTGACGAGTAAGTTTACCTCAAAAAATTGACGAGTAAGTATTCGGATAGAATCCAGTTAGATTTTTATCTCCCAATGGGGCATCGAAGTTAGCTGTGTCCTGAAAAATCTTTCCCAGATGGTATCTCGATTTGCTGTTTCGGACATGTCCTCACATAAAAGTGTGCTCGATAAAATGAATGTACGTGCAAGAGTTGAAATGAATGCATCCTGCTTGACTCTCAATCAAGAATTATCACTGGATTCCCATAGCTCCCAATGTTTTTTTATTTCTGTATATACTTGAAGATCATAATATACAGAGTGAAATTTTGAGTTGCCGCAAAATGCATTCTTTTCATCCAGGTGAGTATTTTTTTTGTCTGTATCATGCGACAGGGTCTATGTATCATCTATTTTGGATGGGGATCAACAGCTAATAACATGACTTTAACATAAGTCGAGATTGAGCTTAGATGGTTTTAAGTAAGCGTCTGCAAATCTTTGACTTGTGTAGTTTATTACTTCCATCAGCACTTGTTAGTCTACATTGTTATATTAACTATTCATAAGTACATCTTCAAATTCTGCAACACTCTGCACACTTATCATTTCTTGGTATGCCTTATTTTAGTTTGGAGAGTCCTAAACTTTGATGAATAAATTTCTTCTTTTCTGTAAATGACATAGTGGACAAACATTTTTTATCATAAGGATTTTTTTGTATTAGACAAATATCAATTTTTCAGGTGGTAAACTCTATTTGTGAGATGTACTGAAGGTAAGTTAGGAAAGAGAATTTTCTTTCAGATTTAGCCATATCATGGTTAAATAAATTGGCATAGGAAATTAATAATGTCCGTAAGGGGCTAAGGGCTATATTTTATACACCTTCAACAGTCTAACATGACCTGGTCATGAACTCCCACTCCCTCAGATAAAAGCAATGCGTCCTCCGACAATATTAGTTCTGTTTCAGGCATAATAATAATAATAATAATAATATTAGGGAATCAGCTTGAAATGAACCTCAAGTATGACAAAATAATCAATAAGGATTGCTGGGTTTACGCTACACAACACTCCACACAGTGCATTTTCAACTTTATAGAAATCCGACCTTTTCAATTTGGCTATAAACCAAGTGTCACTTTATTATATTGTATAAGGTATAATAAAGGAAGGGGGAGGCAAGAAAAATAATCTTTAGTTATCTGTTCTTCTCAACTGGTTCATTTACCAGTTAACCGCCAGTCTGTCATTCCTTTGAAGCACATCTATTGGTTCATTAATATGGTATTGTAACTTGTATCATTCGTGAGTTACACAAATATGGTATTGTAACTTGTATCATTAATGGTCATCTTTGTGCTTTTGAAAGCAACCAGAAGAAGATACAAACATGTTCACACAATTCAGTAGTGTTCAAGTAATGATAAATAGTATAAATGTTTTTTTTTGGGTGTTGTCTCGGGCTGGTGTGAAGTTGGCAATGTCCTATCTTGTAGATTTGAAGAATTTAAGTGTGTAAGTTTTCTGTGGTGCCTTATTATGGTGGTACGATGATTTATTTTTTAATGAGTAGGACAATTCGGTAATTTGTTTGATAATTCATGGACATAGTTATAACTGGTGTGCTGACTGCTGACTGAAGTAAATTCTTCTTGGCTGTCTACAAGCATTGATCCTTCGCTACTGAAGCAGGTGGATGAGATTCTGACATTGGTTGCTACATGTGTGATGCATGATGAATGAAGCCATGAATGCTTATGTGATCAAAGCCGTTAACGCGAAGGAGAATTTCAACGTAAATACGAACTTGAAGCCCTTCAACAGCCCCATGTAAACTCTCTAAGCATTTCCCCTGCCTTCTGCAACAAAATTCAGATAGCTCCAGCAAAATTGAATGTGCCTTCTGTTTGATAATACTTCCTGCTCCAAGGTGTTCAGAACTCTATGAACTCAGTCACACATGTTTTGTAAAAAGGTAATTAAGTTCAAAACATTCCGAATTTACTCTTAAACAATTGTATTAAAGTATGTATGTTAAAACATGACTAATATTTACCTTATTTGTTTTATCTTATAGGCAATGAAAATTATATATCTCACTAAACCAAGTTTGTACATATATCAATGCTGCAAAAAATGCCCGTACTTTTGGGTGGTATGGCTGTTGAATTATGAGACGGGAACTTGAATTTGGTTATCCAGAATATGTGTATGATTCTTTATTGATAACAAGGTAAATTCAATATACTCTCATTCTTTTACAAAAATCCATAAGTTTTTCCTTTTGTGTTAATATGCTGCGCAGTAGCTCACGAATGGAGGCCAGTAATGTTTTTACGGGTGTAGTGTTGTTTTCTTTGGTGCGCATTCGATATGCACATATATCTATATAGAGTCTGATATACTCTGATTCTTACTCTACCCCGTATGGAAATTTTTGTTATACTATGTAATATATGAAACAAAAAATAGTGCACTATGTAATATATTGGAGGGAGTATACGATTGTGCTTTAAAATGTGTAAATGTACTTCTTTTGAGGTGTTTACAAGTATTGCATGTTTAGAAGCTAATACTACCTCCCTTCTGATGACAAGCTATGCTGATCGTAGTTATGTTTGTTCACTTTAACAAAATTAGTGGTATATGGGAAAAGTTATATTTCTGTATGTAGCAAAAGGTTCACTCAAATGCTTGGAGATCAATTTATTTGGCAAGAATCCAATACCTAGAGTGAGCAGGGTAAATGTGCATATCCCTAATTTCTTCATTTTGGCTACTACGGAGAACAGACATAGCTTGACATACATACCTATATTATCAGCCTACCGCAGTCAGGGGCATGCCCTCTGTTATGTGCACATGATATCAAACTATGTAAACTATATGTTGTAGGGTTCTCGCTGAACTTATTGTCAACCCTACATATGTGCATCAGGAAATAAATAGTTTTCTAAAATATGACTACTCACGATCTTGTTTCTATTCCATGTGATGCTGGATTGTATTCTAAAATTCATTTTAAGATTAGTTTGATTGTAATGTTTTGAAGCATCGGAATTTAAGTTATATCTGTAAATTTTCTGATCAAGTATGGAATTGCAAACATATCAATCCTTAGACAGAAAAGTTACAGACTAGGGAGTAATATATTTTTAGTTCATTTGAAAATCACCCTTTCTAGATGAAAACACTTTGCAACTAAATTATTATCCAACTCACTGATTATTTTGCACATCACTATTTTCAAAGAGATTGGTGAAGTTAGGGGATTAGAGTCCCAAGAATAGAAGAATTTGAACCAAAAGCTTCGTTTCATGCTGGCAATGCCGAACCTTAACTGGTTGACAGGCCAAGGTCAGCTATAATTACAAGAAGAGTAACCGTTACTGCCTGGTAACTATCCCTGGGATAGACGGCTACCAAGTCAGCCAATAGGCCAGATAACTATCTGGAACGACGTAGGTTAGTTTACTCCCGTGTTTAAGTTAAATCAGAGCATGCCATAGTACAAATGGACGAAATTAACACAATAAAAGATTTTTGATACTTTGGGTCCTACAATTGAATTTGCTTTTGCTGCTTGACAGGCCAAGCTCAGCTATACTTAGAAGTTAGAAAAACAGTAATATATAGTGTACATAATTATTCGTGTCTGTACGTGGCCTCTAATTGATATCCTCCATGTGTTTGGTCTCAGCTTAGCAAATGGGCAGGGGCTCACCGTTCCATTCCTTGAGGCATTCGAGCAACGGGTCAATGTGCTTGCCTTGGTTGATGGCCACAAGCACCTTGTTCAGCTCCTCCCCCGGTGACCGTGTCTTCTCACCGGTAAGAAACACGGTTCCAAGCTCTTGGCGCACAAACCGGTACAGAGGGTATGAGCGGCACTCGGTGATTCTGTTGGGTGTGGTAGGCGTTCCACTTTCTACCGCGGCACGTGCGGCCTCGACCGCCATGGGGAGAGCCGCGCGTAACTCTTCCTCAAACTTGGCGACCTTGGCGAAGACGGAGGTCTCCATGTTGTGCTCAGCGGCACCGTTGGCCAGTGCGCGCTCCACGAGCACACCACGAAGCTTCTTCATCAATGGATAGTTCTGGCTGCACGGGTCGTCAGCGTAGGCGAAAACCGCTTCACGGTCAATCTCCTGGAGCATGTCCTTCTCGCAGAAGCGAGCGACGTGAAGACCACCGGTGGAGTTGGTGCTCAATGTCTTCTTGGCCACTGTCATGACACAAGTCTTGACGGCGCTCCTGATGTTCTCCTCAATGTGGCGTAGGTCGATAGCCTGGCAAAGGGCCACCAAGAACGTTGAGGTCATGAGCTTCAGGATTTCAATGGCCTCCTCGGTCTTCCTCGAGGAGATGAGACCCAACGAGTTGACGTCTTGATTGTGTTGCTCAGCGCTCTGGACATGGTTAGTCACAGGGTTGCCCAAGAACTGCAGCTCACTGCAGTATGAGGCCATGGCGATCTCGGCACCCTTGAAGCCATAGTCCAAGCTCGGGTTGCGGCTCCCAGTCAGGTTGGATGGAAGACCGTTGTTGTATAAGTCATTCACAAGTTCTGAGAACTGTGCAAACATGAGCTTCCCGATGGCGGCAAGGGCAAGGCGGGTATTGTCCATGGACACGCCAATGGGCGTACCTTGGAAGTTTCCACCATGAATGGCCTTACCACGGGAGACATCAATGAGTGGGTTGTCATTGACGGAGTTGATCTCACGCTCAATCGACTTGGTGGCAGCACGAATGACCTCAATCTGGGGACCAAGCCACTGTGGTGATGTGCGGAGTGCGTACCGGTCCTGTTTCGGCTTCATCAACGGGTCGAGGTCGCCGAGCTTCTTTGCAAGCTTCATGTAGGAGCTTCCTTCCAAGATGTGCTCCATGATAGCGGCGGCCTCTATTTGTCCAGGATGGTGCTTGAGCTTGTGCGTGAGGTGGTCGGTGTACTCCGGCTTGCCGTTCATGACCTCACAGAACACCGCGGAGATGACCTCGGCCATAACCGCGAGAATGTTCGCGTCAAAGAGCACAGTCGATGCAAGACCGGAGCCCACGGCAGTGCCATTCACCATGGCAAGACCTTCCTTGGGCTGCAACTCAAAGAATCCACCATGGATACCAGCTATCTTGAACGCCTCGGCCGCATTCACCTTGGTGCCATCTGGTGCGACCGCCACAGAGTTCTCGCGGCCGGTGACGAGACCGGCAATATAGGAGAGCGGGACCAAGTCGCCGGAGGCGGTAATGGTGCCTCGGAGGGGCAAACACGGCGTGACGTTGGCATTGAGCAGCTTGGCGACCGCCTCGAGAATCTCGAACCGGATTCCAGAGTATCCCTGGAGGAGTGTGTTGATGCGGACGAGCATGGCAGCACGCGTCGCTCCAGCGGACAGAACATGGCCGTCGGAGCCGGTGCCGAACGCACCTGCGTTGAGGAAACGGATGAGCTCCCTTTGGAGAGCACCGCCCTCCTTGGTCCTCCGATGGGACGTGGCGCCGAAGCCGGTGGTGACACCGTAGCTGTCGACGCCGTTGGCCATGCTGTCCATGACCCAGTCGCTGCTAGCCTTGACGCGTTCACGAGCAGACTCGTCGAGCTGCACCTTGGCCTCGCCGGCCGCGGCCACCGCCGCGACCTTGGCGATGCTGAGGCTGGCGCCCTCGATCGTGACGACTGGCTGCCGGTACTCCGCCACCATTTTCTTCACCTCCTCCAAGTGGCTCCCCGTCAGCGCCTCCGCGGCCTTCCCCCAGTTAAGCGGGTCAGCGTGCTGGATCGCGGCCGTGCATAGAGACCCGACCTGCTGGCCATTCTCGCACTCCATTGCAGCCGGCCGGAGAGAATGAATACTCTGAACACTTAATGAGCTGAAGAAGATTTGAGAAGTGGAGATGGATGAGAGCTAGTGTTGTTCCTCGTTTGACAGTGTAGTGGCTGGAGTGGAATGGACTCGTTTGAGGGTGTAGTGGCTGCTAATTCTTGGAGTGAAATGGAAGGGGGCGGAAGGCTTAAATAGGCAAGGGGAATCGAGTCATAGACCGAGCGTGCATGAATGCTGGTCAAACGCAAGACCAACGATGGTTTCCACGTTCCCCTCGTTCCAGTGGTATATATCTTTAGTCCAAAACTCGAAAATACTGCACTTTCATTGCTTTCTGCGGTTGCCTGGTTGGTGCACCCGTCCCGCCCCATGGGGTTGGTGAGGACGCCGTCGCCATGGATCACATTATTCGACTGACCGTGCTCGTTCCTACTCTGAGTGGCTGCCTTTTTCTTTGCAACTCCATTTTGGAAGCGTTGAGAGAACACGATCTGATGGAGACATGTAGCATATCTGAAGATTTTAATATGTGATTAGCTTGGTAAGGTGGAATTCGCCCCAATGTTTTACGTTCAGTGCACCCTACCAGTACCATTTCCGCTGGCTCCACCACACAAGTCATGCCCTGACTTCAAATTTTAAGAAGCAGTCGTTGCACCCTTTTAACAACTGACTGATAATATCATACAGTGTATTGACCATTACACTGATTCAGAATGTTTTCTCCTCGGAACATCGCTTTAATCAATACGCATGACTGCATGAGAAATATCTAGTGCTACCATATATACAATACGATGTTACCATGCCCCCAAATGGGATTGCACAACCAAAAGATTGTGGACATTTTTCAAAAGTACACTAAACGGTGGATTGACACAAGATAAATAATCACCATCACATAAATTATCATCTCCAAATTTGGTTCACACAGCGGAAAAAAGACGATTCATCTATGAATTGTGACAATTGTAATAGAAATGCTATGCACAAAAGAATTTTAAATTGGTACTATTCACAGGTAGACTTCCATTTTTGTTTCTCAATCAAATTCAAAAATGAAAGTAAGCGTGATGGTAAATGTATTTTTTCTCAAACCAAAGAAACATTTTGAAGCTTTTTATAGAAATGTTTTGGTTGTGATATACCATGACAAAATTGCATAATATCGAATATCAACATATAGCATCACGTGTTTAGAGGACCCAAATAAGAAACATGGCACGTTGAGAACTTTTCACTTGCCTCGTGTGAAAACATGATGGATCATGGTCCCGTCTTGGTCTCCTTTTTCTCTGTTCGACCTACTACACGGTTTCGGTTCCACCAAATAGGTGCTGACCATGTCCTGCGCGGTATTATAGTGTTGGCTTCTCCTTGTTGCACCCAGTCAATCATATAGAAAGCTCCTTAACCTTATATTAATAACTCGCTTTTGGAAATTCGATCTAGCGAAGACACTATTGGAATGGACCTCATTGCCGAGTGCCAAATAGCTTATTTCCATCAGCACTTTTTAGGCTACATTTTTACGTTAACTTTTCATAAGTACATCCACAAATTATGCAATACTCTGCGGTCTCATCATTTTTTCGTATGCCATATTTTTTAGTTTGCAGAGTCCTAAAGTTTGACGAATAAATTTCTTTTTTCTGTAAATGACTTTAATATTATTTATCATAGCATGCTATTTGTATTTCAGAAATACAGATTTTCAGGTGATAAACTCTATTTGTGTGATGTATTGAAGGTAAGTTGAGCAAGAGAGTTTTGTTCAGCTTTCAGCCATAGCATGGTTAAATAATTTGGCAGAGGAAATTAATAATGTCCGTAAGGGGCTAAGAGCTATATTTTTATATGCATTCAACAGTTTAACATGACTTGGTCATGAACTCCCACTCCCTCAGATAACAGCAATCCGTCCTCCGATAATATTAGTTCTGTTTCAAGCATCATAATAATATTAGGGAGTCAGTTTGAACTGAACCTCATGTTTGACAAAATAATCAATCAGGTTTCCTGGGTTTACAGAGTGCATGTTCAACTTTTTAGAAATCCTAAACCTTTTCAATTTGTCTATCGAAGTGTCACTTTATTATATTGTATAATAAAGGAAGGGGGAGGCAAGAAAAATAATATTCAGTTATCTGTTCTACTCAAATGATATATTTACCAGTTAACCGCGAGTCTGTCATTCCTTTAAAGCACATCTATGATTCATCTCCATTTGGTATTGTAACTTATATCACTTATGGTCATCTCTTCTGACAGCAACTAGAAGAAGATACAAACAAGTTCTCACAATTCAGCAGTGTGTAAGTAAGGATAAATAGTATAAATGTTTTTTTTTGGTGTAGGCTGGTGTAAAGTTTGATGTCCTATGTTGCAGATTCCAAGAATTTCAGTGTGTAACTTTTTCTGTGGTGCCTTTTATTATTATTTGGTACGATGATCTAATTTTTTAATAGGACGATCCAGTAATTTGTTTAATAATTCGTGTACATAGTGGTAATTGTTGTGCTGACGGAAGTAAAAAAATCTTGGCTGCCTACAAGCATTGATCCTTCGGTGTGCAGGTGGGTGCGATTCTGAGATTGATTGCTAGTACATGTGTGGTGCATGATGAATGCAGCCATGAATGCTATGTGATCAAAGCATTCAGGCGAAGGGGAATTTCACGAAAATACAAACTTGCAACCCTTCAACATCCCCGTGAAAACTCTCTAAGCATTTCCCCTGCCTCCGCAACAAAATTCAGCTAGCTCCAGTAAACTTGAATGTGCCTTCTATTTGATAATATTCCTGCTCCAAGGTGTTCAGAACTCTATGAACTCAGTCACACATGTTTTGGAAAGAGGTAATTGATTTTAACACATTCAGAATTTAAACTAAACAATTATAATTAATTATATATGTTAAATATATGACTAATATTTGCCTTTTTCGTTTCTATCTCATAGGTAATGAAACTTACATCTCTCACTAAACCATGCTAGTACATATATCTATGCTGCAAAATGCACGTACTTTTGAATGGTATGGCTCCTGAATTATGAGACGGGAACATAAATTTGGTTATCCGTAATATGAGTATGGTTCTTTATAGAGAACAAGGTAAATTCAATATACTCTTATTATTTAGAAAATCATCAATTTTCCCTTTTATGTTTTCATGCTGTGCAGTAAATGGAGGCCAATAATGTTTACGGGTATAGTGTTGTTGTCTATTGGTATGCATTCGACATGCATGGTCTGATATACTCTGATTCTTACTTTAGCCTGCATAGAATTTTTGCTACACAATGTAATATATGAAAGAGAGAGTTGACACGCAAGCGTGGCGGTGCTCTTCTGAAAGTTGACACGCAAGCGAGATGCGCGTCCAAAGAGCTGCATGATTTCTTTCACATCAAGTGTATCATTTGGCGCTGAGTGGCAGAAGAGGATTACATCGTCGGCATATAGTGAGATGACGGGGGATGTCTCTGCGCGGGTGTAGCTGCTGAAGGATGTTGAGCTCTATCGCGCGGTGAAATAGACGTCTCAGTGTGTCCACGGCGAGCACGAACAGCTGCGGCGACAGGGGATCACCCTGGCGGAGGCCGCGGCGGTGCCAAATAGGCGGACCTGGCACGCCATTCAGGAGGATCCTTGTGTTCGCCGATGAGTGTAGCACGGCAAGCCATCCAAGGAATCGGTCACTGAACCCATATCTTCGTAGCACCTCATATAGGAACGACCAAGAGACTGAGTCGAAGGCTTTTGCCAGGTCCAACTTTAGCAGCACGCGCGGTGCACCCAGCTGGTGAAGTAGTCGCGCAGATTGTCGCACAAGCACAAAGTTGCCGTGCAAACTACTACCAGGGATGAAAGCATTCTGGATGGGACTGACGAGGTCGTTGAGGCGTTGAAAGAGCATTTTCGGTCTCCTAAATTTTTCAGGTGGTAAACTCTATTTGTGAGATGTACTGAAGGTAAGTTAGGAAAGAGAATTTTCTTTCAGATTTAGCCATATCATGGTTAAATAAATTGGCATAGGAAATTAATAATGTCCGTAAGGGGCTAAGGGCTATATTTTATACACCTTCAACAGTCTAACATGACCTGGTCATGAACTCCCACTCCCTCAGATAAAAGCAATGCGTCCTCCGACAATATTAGTTCTGTTTCAGGCATAATAATAATAATAATAATAATATTAGGGAATCAGCTTGAAATGAACCTCAAGTATGACAAAATAATCAATAAGGATTGCTGGGTTTACGCTACACAACACTCCACACAGTGCATTTTCAACTTTATAGAAATCCGACCTTTTCAATTTGGCTATAAACCAAGTGTCACTTTATTATATTGTATAAGGTATAATAAAGGAAGGGGGAGGCAAGAAAAATAATCTTTAGTTATCTGTTCTTCTCAACTGGTTCATTTACCAGTTAACCGCCAGTCTGTCATTCCTTTGAAGCACATCTATTGGTTCATTAATATGGTATTGTAACTTGTATCATTCGTGAGTTACACAAATATGGTATTGTAACTTGTATCATTAATGGTCATCTTTGTGCTTTTGAAAGCAACCAGAAGAAGATACAAACATGTTCACACAATTCAGTAGTGTTCAAGTAATGATAAATAGTATAAATGTTTTTTTTTGGGTGTTGTCTCGGGCTGGTGTGAAGTTGGCAATGTCCTATCTTGTAGATTTGAAGAATTTAAGTGTGTAAGTTTTCTGTGGTGCCTTATTATGGTGGTACGATGATTTATTTTTTAATGAGTAGGACAATTCGGTAATTTGTTTGATAATTCATGGACATAGTTATAACTGGTGTGCTGACTGCTGACTGAAGTAAATTCTTCTTGGCTGTCTACAAGCATTGATCCTTCGCTACTGAAGCAGGTGGATGAGATTCTGACATTGGTTGCTACATGTGTGATGCATGATGAATGAAGCCATGAATGCTTATGTGATCAAAGCCGTTAACGCGAAGGAGAATTTCAACGTAAATACGAACTTGAAGCCCTTCAACAGCCCCATGTAAACTCTCTAAGCATTTCCCCTGCCTTCTGCAACAAAATTCAGATAGCTCCAGCAAAATTGAATGTGCCTTCTGTTTGATAATACTTCCTGCTCCAAGGTGTTCAGAACTCTATGAACTCAGTCACACATGTTTTGTAAAAAGGTAATTAAGTTCAAAACATTCCGAATTTACTCTTAAACAATTGTATTAAAGTATGTATGTTAAAACATGACTAATATTTACCTTATTTGTTTTATCTTATAGGCAATGAAAATTATATATCTCACTAAACCAAGTTTGTACATATATCAATGCTGCAAAAAATGCCCGTACTTTTGGGTGGTATGGCTGTTGAATTATGAGACGGGAACTTGAATTTGGTTATCCAGAATATGTGTATGATTCTTTATTGATAACAAGGTAAATTCAATATACTCTCATTCTTTTACAAAAATCCATAAGTTTTTCCTTTTGTGTTAATATGCTGCGCAGTAGCTCACGAATGGAGGCCAGTAATGTTTTTACGGGTGTAGTGTTGTTTTCTTTGGTGCGCATTCGATATGCACATATATCTATATAGAGTCTGATATACTCTGATTCTTACTCTACCCCGTATGGAAATTTTTGTTATACTATGTAATATATGAAACAAAAAATAGTGCACTATGTAATATATTGGAGGGAGTATACGATTGTGCTTTAAAATGTGTAAATGTACTTCTTTTGAGGTGTTTACAAGTATTGCATGTTTAGAAGCTAATACTACCTCCCTTCTGATGACAAGCTATGCTGATCGTAGTTATGTTTGTTCACTTTAACAAAATTAGTGGTATATGGGAAAAGTTATATTTCTGTATGTAGCAAAAGGTTCACTCAAATGCTTGGAGATCAATTTATTTGGCAAGAATCCAATACCTAGAGTGAGCAGGGTAAATGTGCATATCCCTAATTTCTTCATTTTGGCTACTACGGAGAACAGACATAGCTTGACATACATACCTATATTATCAGCCTACCGCAGTCAGGGGCATGCCCTCTGTTATGTGCACATGATATCAAACTATGTAAACTATATGTTGTAGGGTTCTCGCTGAACTTATTGTCAACCCTACATATGTGCATCAGGAAATAAATAGTTTTCTAAAATATGACTACTCACGATCTTGTTTCTATTCCATGTGATGCTGGATTGTATTCTAAAATTCATTTTAAGATTAGTTTGATTGTAATGTTTTGAAGCATCGGAATTTAAGTTATATCTGTAAATTTTCTGATCAAGTATGGAATTGCAAACATATCAATCCTTAGACAGAAAAGTTACAGACTAGGGAGTAATATATTTTTAGTTCATTTGAAAATCACCCTTTCTAGATGAAAACACTTTGCAACTAAATTATTATCCAACTCACTGATTATTTTGCACATCACTATTTTCAAAGAGATTGGTGAAGTTAGGGGATTAGAGTCCCAAGAATAGAAGAATTTGAACCAAAAGCTTCGTTTCATGCTGGCAATGCCGAACCTTAACTGGTTGACAGGCCAAGGTCAGCTATAATTACAAGAAGAGTAACCGTTACTGCCTGGTAACTATCCCTGGGATAGACGGCTACCAAGTCAGCCAATAGGCCAGATAACTATCTGGAACGACGTAGGTTAGTTTACTCCCGTGTTTAAGTTAAATCAGAGCATGCCATAGTACAAATGGACGAAATTAACACAATAAAAGATTTTTGATACTTTGGGTCCTACAATTGAATTTGCTTTTGCTGCTTGACAGGCCAAGCTCAGCTATACTTAGAAGTTAGAAAAACAGTAATATATAGTGTACATAATTATTCGTGTCTGTACGTGGCCTCTAATTGATATCCTCCATGTGTTTGGTCTCAGCTTAGCAAATGGGCAGGGGCTCACCGTTCCATTCCTTGAGGCATTCGAGCAACGGGTCAATGTGCTTGCCTTGGTTGATGGCCACAAGCACCTTGTTCAGCTCCTCCCCCGGTGACCGTGTCTTCTCACCGGTAAGAAACACGGTTCCAAGCTCTTGGCGCACAAACCGGTACAGAGGGTATGAGCGGCACTCGGTGATTCTGTTGGGTGTGGTAGGCGTTCCACTTTCTACCGCGGCACGTGCGGCCTCGACCGCCATGGGGAGAGCCGCGCGTAACTCTTCCTCAAACTTGGCGACCTTGGCGAAGACGGAGGTCTCCATGTTGTGCTCAGCGGCACCGTTGGCCAGTGCGCGCTCCACGAGCACACCACGAAGCTTCTTCATCAATGGATAGTTCTGGCTGCACGGGTCGTCAGCGTAGGCGAAAACCGCTTCACGGTCAATCTCCTGGAGCATGTCCTTCTCGCAGAAGCGAGCGACGTGAAGACCACCGGTGGAGTTGGTGCTCAATGTCTTCTTGGCCACTGTCATGACACAAGTCTTGACGGCGCTCCTGATGTTCTCCTCAATGTGGCGTAGGTCGATAGCCTGGCAAAGGGCCACCAAGAACGTTGAGGTCATGAGCTTCAGGATTTCAATGGCCTCCTCGGTCTTCCTCGAGGAGATGAGACCCAACGAGTTGACGTCTTGATTGTGTTGCTCAGCGCTCTGGACATGGTTAGTCACAGGGTTGCCCAAGAACTGCAGCTCACTGCAGTATGAGGCCATGGCGATCTCGGCACCCTTGAAGCCATAGTCCAAGCTCGGGTTGCGGCTCCCAGTCAGGTTGGATGGAAGACCGTTGTTGTATAAGTCATTCACAAGTTCTGAGAACTGTGCAAACATGAGCTTCCCGATGGCGGCAAGGGCAAGGCGGGTATTGTCCATGGACACGCCAATGGGCGTACCTTGGAAGTTTCCACCATGAATGGCCTTACCACGGGAGACATCAATGAGTGGGTTGTCATTGACGGAGTTGATCTCACGCTCAATCGACTTGGTGGCAGCACGAATGACCTCAATCTGGGGACCAAGCCACTGTGGTGATGTGCGGAGTGCGTACCGGTCCTGTTTCGGCTTCATCAACGGGTCGAGGTCGCCGAGCTTCTTTGCAAGCTTCATGTAGGAGCTTCCTTCCAAGATGTGCTCCATGATAGCGGCGGCCTCTATTTGTCCAGGATGGTGCTTGAGCTTGTGCGTGAGGTGGTCGGTGTACTCCGGCTTGCCGTTCATGACCTCACAGAACACCGCGGAGATGACCTCGGCCATAACCGCGAGAATGTTCGCGTCAAAGAGCACAGTCGATGCAAGACCGGAGCCCACGGCAGTGCCATTCACCATGGCAAGACCTTCCTTGGGCTGCAACTCAAAGAATCCACCATGGATACCAGCTATCTTGAACGCCTCGGCCGCATTCACCTTGGTGCCATCTGGTGCGACCGCCACAGAGTTCTCGCGGCCGGTGACGAGACCGGCAATATAGGAGAGCGGGACCAAGTCGCCGGAGGCGGTAATGGTGCCTCGGAGGGGCAAACACGGCGTGACGTTGGCATTGAGCAGCTTGGCGACCGCCTCGAGAATCTCGAACCGGATTCCAGAGTATCCCTGGAGGAGTGTGTTGATGCGGACGAGCATGGCAGCACGCGTCGCTCCAGCGGACAGAACATGGCCGTCGGAGCCGGTGCCGAACGCACCTGCGTTGAGGAAACGGATGAGCTCCCTTTGGAGAGCACCGCCCTCCTTGGTCCTCCGATGGGACGTGGCGCCGAAGCCGGTGGTGACACCGTAGCTGTCGACGCCGTTGGCCATGCTGTCCATGACCCAGTCGCTGCTAGCCTTGACGCGTTCACGAGCAGACTCGTCGAGCTGCACCTTGGCCTCGCCGGCCGCGGCCACCGCCGCGACCTTGGCGATGCTGAGGCTGGCGCCCTCGATCGTGACGACTGGCTGCCGGTACTCCGCCACCATTTTCTTCACCTCCTCCAAGTGGCTCCCCGTCAGCGCCTCCGCGGCCTTCCCCCAGTTAAGCGGGTCAGCGTGCTGGATCGCGGCCGTGCATAGAGACCCGACCTGCTGGCCATTCTCGCACTCCATTGCAGCCGGCCGGAGAGAATGAATACTCTGAACACTTAATGAGCTGAAGAAGATTTGAGAAGTGGAGATGGATGAGAGCTAGTGTTGTTCCTCGTTTGACAGTGTAGTGGCTGGAGTGGAATGGACTCGTTTGAGGGTGTAGTGGCTGCTAATTCTTGGAGTGAAATGGAAGGGGGCGGAAGGCTTAAATAGGCAAGGGGAATCGAGTCATAGACCGAGCGTGCATGAATGCTGGTCAAACGCAAGACCAACGATGGTTTCCACGTTCCCCTCGTTCCAGTGGTATATATCTTTAGTCCAAAACTCGAAAATACTGCACTTTCATTGCTTTCTGCGGTTGCCTGGTTGGTGCACCCGTCCCGCCCCATGGGGTTGGTGAGGACGCCGTCGCCATGGATCACATTATTCGACTGACCGTGCTCGTTCCTACTCTGAGTGGCTGCCTTTTTCTTTGCAACTCCATTTTGGAAGCGTTGAGAGAACACGATCTGATGGAGACATGTAGCATATCTGAAGATTTTAATATGTGATTAGCTTGGTAAGGTGGAATTCGCCCCAATGTTTTACGTTCAGTGCACCCTACCAGTACCATTTCCGCTGGCTCCACCACACAAGTCATGCCCTGACTTCAAATTTTAAGAAGCAGTCGTTGCACCCTTTTAACAACTGACTGATAATATCATACAGTGTATTGACCATTACACTGATTCAGAATGTTTTCTCCTCGGAACATCGCTTTAATCAATACGCATGACTGCATGAGAAATATCTAGTGCTACCATATATACAATACGATGTTACCATGCCCCCAAATGGGATTGCACAACCAAAAGATTGTGGACATTTTTCAAAAGTACACTAAACGGTGGATTGACACAAGATAAATAATCACCATCACATAAATTATCATCTCCAAATTTGGTTCACACAGCGGAAAAAAGACGATTCATCTATGAATTGTGACAATTGTAATAGAAATGCTATGCACAAAAGAATTTTAAATTGGTACTATTCACAGGTAGACTTCCATTTTTGTTTCTCAATCAAATTCAAAAATGAAAGTAAGCGTGATGGTAAATGTATTTTTTCTCAAACCAAAGAAACATTTTGAAGCTTTTTATAGAAATGTTTTGGTTGTGATATACCATGACAAAATTGCATAATATCGAATATCAACATATAGCATCACGTGTTTAGAGGACCCAAATAAGAAACATGGCACGTTGAGAACTTTTCACTTGCCTCGTGTGAAAACATGATGGATCATGGTCCCGTCTTGGTCTCCTTTTTCTCTGTTCGACCTACTACACGGTTTCGGTTCCACCAAATAGGTGCTGACCATGTCCTGCGCGGTATTATAGTGTTGGCTTCTCCTTGTTGCACCCAGTCAATCATATAGAAAGCTCCTTAACCTTATATTAATAACTCGCTTTTGGAAATTCGATCTAGCGAAGACACTATTGGAATGGACCTCATTGCCGAGTGCCAAATAGCTTATTTCCATCAGCACTTTTTAGGCTACATTTTTACGTTAACTTTTCATAAGTACATCCACAAATTATGCAATACTCTGCGGTCTCATCATTTTTTCGTATGCCATATTTTTTAGTTTGCAGAGTCCTAAAGTTTGACGAATAAATTTCTTTTTTCTGTAAATGACTTTAATATTATTTATCATAGCATGCTATTAGTATTTCAGAAATACAGATTTTCAGGTGATAAACTCTATTTGTGTGATGTATTGAAGGTAAGTTGAGCAAGAGAGTTTTGTTCAGCTTTCAGCCATAGCATGGTTAAATAATTTGGCAGAGGAAATTAATAATGTCCGTAAGGGGCTAAGAGCTATATTTTTATATGCATTCAACAGTTTAACATGACTTGGTCATGAACTCCCACTCCCTCAGATAACAGCAATCCGTCCTCCGATAATATTAGTTCTGTTTCAAGCATCATAATAATATTAGGGAGTCAGTTTGAACTGAACCTCATGTTTGACAAAATAATCAATCAGGTTTCCTGGGTTTACAGAGTGCATGTTCAACTTTTTAGAAATCCTAAACCTTTTCAATTTGTCTATCGAAGTGTCACTTTATTATATTGTATAATAAAGGAAGGGGGAGGCAAGAAAAATAATATTCAGTTATCTGTTCTACTCAAATGATATATTTACCAGTTAACCGCGAGTCTGTCATTCCTTTAAAGCACATCTATGATTCATCTCCATTTGGTATTGTAACTTATATCACTTATGGTCATCTCTTCTGACAGCAACTAGAAGAAGATACAAACAAGTTCTCACAATTCAGCAGTGTGTAAGTAAGGATAAATAGTATAAATGTTTTTTTTTGGTGTAGGCTGGTGTAAAGTTTGATGTCCTATGTTGCAGATTCCAAGAATTTCAGTGTGTAACTTTTTCTGTGGTGCCTTTTATTATTATTTGGTACGATGATCTAATTTTTTAATAGGACGATCCAGTAATTTGTTTAATAATTCGTGTACATAGTGGTAATTGTTGTGCTGACGGAAGTAAAAAAATCTTGGCTGCCTACAAGCATTGATCCTTCGGTGTGCAGGTGGGTGCGATTCTGAGATTGATTGCTAGTACATGTGTGGTGCATGATGAATGCAGCCATGAATGCTATGTGATCAAAGCATTCAGGCGAAGGGGAATTTCACGAAAATACAAACTTGCAACCCTTCAACATCCCCGTGAAAACTCTCTAAGCATTTCCCCTGCCTCCGCAACAAAATTCAGCTAGCTCCAGTAAACTTGAATGTGCCTTCTATTTGATAATATTCCTGCTCCAAGGTGTTCAGAACTCTATGAACTCAGTCACACATGTTTTGGAAAGAGGTAATTGATTTTAACACATTCAGAATTTAAACTAAACAATTATAATTAATTATATATGTTAAATATATGACTAATATTTGCCTTTTTCGTTTCTATCTCATAGGTAATGAAACTTACATCTCTCACTAAACCATGCTAGTACATATATCTATGCTGCAAAATGCACGTACTTTTGAATGGTATGGCTCCTGAATTATGAGACGGGAACATAAATTTGGTTATCCGTAATATGAGTATGGTTCTTTATAGAGAACAAGGTAAATTCAATATACTCTTATTATTTAGAAAATCATCAATTTTCCCTTTTATGTTTTCATGCTGTGCAGTAAATGGAGGCCAATAATGTTTACGGGTATAGTGTTGTTGTCTATTGGTATGCATTCGACATGCATGGTCTGATATACTCTGATTCTTACTTTAGCCTGCATAGAATTTTTGCTACACAATGTAATATATGAAAGAGAGAGTTGACACGCAAGCGTGGCGGTGCTCTTCTGAAAGTTGACACGCAAGCGAGATGCGCGTCCAAAGAGCTGCATGATTTCTTTCACATCAAGTGTATCATTTGGCGCTGAGTGGCAGAAGAGGATTACATCGTCGGCATATAGTGAGATGACGGGGGATGTCTCTGCGCGGGTGTAGCTGCTGAAGGATGTTGAGCTCTATCGCGCGGTGAAATAGACGTCTCAGTGTGTCCACGGCGAGCACGAACAGCTGCGGCGACAGGGGATCACCCTGGCGGAGGCCGCGGCGGTGCCAAATAGGCGGACCTGGCACGCCATTCAGGAGGATCCTTGTGTTCGCCGATGAGTGTAGCACGGCAAGCCATCCAAGGAATCGGTCACTGAACCCATATCTTCGTAGCACCTCATATAGGAACGACCAAGAGACTGAGTCGAAGGCTTTTGCCAGGTCCAACTTTAGCAGCACGCGCGGTGCACCCAGCTGGTGAAGTAGTCGCGCAGATTGTCGCACAAGCACAAAGTTGCCGTGCAAACTACTACCAGGGATGAAAGCATTCTGGATGGGACTGACGAGGTCGTTGAGGCGTTGAAAGAGCATTTTCGGTCTCCTAAGTTTTAGATAGTAATGACAACACGAAAAGGATGTTTAATGGTGTGCCTAAGTATTTCAGATACTACATCGTCTTGAAGAATAAAAAGGATGAAGATCAACTGGATTAAACAGAGAGTTGGCTGACGGTTTTTCCTATCCTGTAAGGCCGGAAGTTCTGGTGTTGTGACCGGAAGTTCCGGGCCTGCACCGGACATTTCTGGTTGGTCAGAAAACGGCTAAGTCCTTTAGGATTTCAGCCCTGGCAAAGTTCTGGCCTACCACCGGAAGTTCCGACCCAGACAAACGTGAAAATCGGTTAAGTCAGAACTTGCCTGCGCACGGGCAAAGCCGGAACTTTGTCCGGAGATTTGGCGGGATCTTTCCGGGCAACCGGAAGTTCCGGCCTATCCACCGGACGTTCCGGTGCTGAATAGCAGAGAAATCTGCTAAGTCAGGAATTGCTCGCGCCTGGGCAAAGCCGGAAGTTTGGCCGGATCTTTCCGGACGACCGGAAGTTCCGGTGTTGAACACGCCAGAATTTTCTCTAAGTCTGGAATGTCTGCGCACTGGCCAAGCCGGAACTTCTACCGGAACTTTGGCCGGAACTTTCTGGGTGACCGGAAGTTCCGGCTTAAGTGACCGGAAGTTCCGGCCTGCGCGAAGTGAAACACGGCAAGTTTGTGGAGGGGCTATAAAATAGCCCTCCACCTACCTCCAGCCATTTTAGCTCTTACACTCTCTCTCTTCATAAATGTGCTGAAGCTCAAATCTTCAAGATCTCCCAACTACTCCACCAAACTCGTTGATCTTTGGAGGAGCGAAGGAGAAGGCCCCGATCTACTACTTCACCGAAGCGATTTGTATTATTCCCCTATTCACTTGGGGATTTTGAGTCTAAGATTTCCTCTAGGAAAACCTAGATCTCACCATTGTTGGTACTTGGTGTAAGCTTGACCATTTATGGTCTTGACCTCTTGTCGTCATCTTGAGAGCCCCCAATTCAGTTGTGGATGCGTGCCTCAAACGTTTGTAAGGGATTCGATCTCCGCCCGAAAAGGGGATCAATAGTGGAAGGTGAACTCGCAACCTTTGTGGTTGAGTTCATCGGAGAAGAAGGTGAGTCTATGTGGGGTTGTGACCAACCTGTTGTGGTGGCACACACCTCTCCAAACGAGACGTACACCCTTGTGGTGGAACTCGGGATTAACTCTTCGTCTCCGCGTGCTTCGACTTGGTTCCCCAATTCCTTCACACCTTACTCGCTTGTTTCGCTCCTATCTATCTTGTGTATTGCTTTGCTAGTCATATAGGTAAATTCACCTTAGTCGCATATCTAGAGAATTTACCTTTGAGCTAAGCCTAAATTAGAAAAGAACTAAAATTTATAGTAGCACCTATTCACCCCCCCTCTAGGTGCCGGATTCCCGTTCAATTGTTATCAGAGCCAAGTTCACTTTTAAGGGCTTAACCGCCTAAGTGCAACGATGACGGAATCCGATGCCGAGAGGGTGCACGTGAGAAATTAGAGGCGGAGAAGGAGGCGTTAGCCAAAGGGGCAACCATGGCCGATCTTTTAGATATGAGATCGTCCTTGGAGGCCCAACTCCTCAAGATGAATGAGATGCTCATGGCAGTCGTGAAGTCTAAGGAGCCCGAGGCTACTTCTCCCTCTCCTCCTTCTAAGAAGCACGGTGAGAACTCTAAGGATTCATCTTCGGATGAGTCCAAAGATGTTTCTCCAAATGCTTCCCCCGGGAAGGCGGAAAAGAATGAATCACCTAGCTCCTCTAAGATTCCCCAAGGAGAGGAATGTCATCAAGTTAACCATAATTACTCTCCTAATCCTCCTATCCCTCACCCTCATGTAAACTTTAGGAGTGACCCTACTAAGCTCAAGCCTACTCATTTTTCTCAATGACAAATTCAAATGAAGTCTCATTTATGTAGTGCCTCCATTGAGCTATGGCGCATCATTGAAGAAGGATTCAAGGCCCACGATCCAACCAACTTGACAAGGAGAGAAGTGGTTAATAGTCAACTCAACGCCACCTATCTTCATCAACTTTAGCTGGCCGTTGGAGAGAAGGACATGCCTCTCATTCAACAATTCTCCACCGCCAAAGAAGTATGGAATGCTCTTTCCGACATCTTTGTCGGTAATGAGAGCATGAAGAAGAACCGGTATGATGCCTTGTGCAATGAGGTGGAAGTGTTCTACAGGTTGGATGGAGAAGGCCATGAAGACATGTACCAGACGTCGTTGTTGATTGCTAAAACTTTCAAGAACCTCGGTGCGGTCAACATTAATGACGCGTGGATCAAGAGAAAGTTCGTGACCGCACTCTTGCCCTTTGAGGAAACGGACTTGAAGACACTCCAAGGGAGACATGACTTCGCAAAGATGGCATCCAATGAAGTCATGCAAGAGACGACCGCCTACAAGGTTGACTCCAAGATTGCTCAAGACGCAAGGGCAAGAGCCATTGGGATGCACAAGCATGCCTCAATTGCTTTGAAGGCCACCGTTGAAGAAGAGGATGAAGATGCGTATGATGATCAAGTCGAGCTATCTAGTGAGACGCTCGCAAGTACTCTCACCCAACACATGGGTCTTGCGGCAAGAACCTTTTGGAAGAAACCCGAAAGGGCCAAAGCTAGGATTGACAAGAAGTTCCCCTCCAATGGAGGAAAGCCAAGCAACAAGGTGAGGCTTTGCTATAATTGTGATGGCAAAAGCCACTTTGTTGCAGATTGCCCATGGGAAAGAAGAGAGGACCATGGTGGGAGGCTCGTGGCCAAGTCGAAGGGCAAGGGGCCTATGCCCATGAAGAAGCCCTTCTTCAAGAAGAACCAAAAGATTGTCTTGGTGACCCAAGAGAAATATCCCACCGATAATGAAGATAGTGAAAAGGAGGACACCCCAACGCAAGTGGCCGCAATAGTCATTTCTTCTACACCTGTGTCACTCTTCTCCTCACCAAATGAGAGCCCCATCATCAAGAATGCAAGATGTCTTATGGCAAAGACATCCGAGGTAAAATTCCCCACCTCCATGAAGGGAATATGCCCTAGAGGCACTTAATAAACATAGTTTATTGGCAATATCCCAATCGTTCATTATATGTTTTATACCATGCTATAACTGTATTAAGCGGAAACATTAATACAGGTGTGGTAGATAAACAACCAGGTCCCTAGTAGCCTCTACTAAGACTAGTTTCGTTGCGCGATTGATGATCGAGGTTTTCCGATCATAGGGCATGGTGCCGGTCGGCAATGGAAGTCATATCGTTAGGTGTAACGATCTGATGGACATACCCAGTATTTATAGGACATAGTCATTACCGGAAGGGGGTAGTTGAGACGAGGGTTCAACAGCGGGATTTCTCAGTCCACATAGCCGGATAGATACTCTAGGTCCCACTCGGTGAGATTATGTCAAATGAGTTTACAAACATGTGACTAGGTCACTAGCTGACATAATATCATAGATGAGTAGAAGATAGCAATGTCGGTAACGAGATCATGCTAGGTATGGAGATATCTGAGAATGATGCTCGGACGCGCTAAGTATCGATATGACAAAGGGTTTAAGACTAGACGTCCTGGTTTTATAGATGAAAGTCATTCGTTATATCACAGGGATTAATTCATGGGGTCCATGCCTACGAGTTAGTCATTGATCGGAGAGGAGTCTCGATCATGTCTGTTATTATATCGAACCGCTAGGGTAACAAACTTAAGGGGTTTCGACAAGACAACCGGAAAGGAAAGAGATCACCGGGAACGTCCCGGGAATGGTCCGATGGAGATCGGGCAGCGACGAAATAGTTTTTGGAGCTAGAATAAATTATATATAATATGTTTAATATTAATTAGTGTAATTAATGTTTAAATATGATTATATATATTTATTTTCGAATTTATTTAGACTGATTTCCCTAAATGGGCCTTCTGGTCGAAAGAAGGCCCATAGGGGGAAAGCCCTCAAGGGGAAATTCGGTGGGGGGCTTGGCCGACCTAGGTGGGCCAAATGGGCCCACCTAGGGCCGGCGCACCCTCCCGAGCCGCACCAAGGCTGTGGGATAGTCCGACATTGCCTGGCTAGGGAGGTTGGCTCCCCCCGGGAGCCTATATAAGAAGGGGCACCACTGGCCTTGTAATTCACCAGTTAATTCCCCAATTATCTCTCGATCTCGTGATTCCCTTTGTCGGAGTTGCGCCGAGTTGAGAGGGGGATCTCTTCCACCATAGCCCGCTGCCGCGCTGCTGGTGTTCCGGTCCAAGTCTTCCGCTGCTCGTCCTGGACTGGAGCTTCGGAGGCCGTCGTCTCCACCGTATGTGTGTAACGCCCTGCGAGGTGCTGCGCTAGCGGTGCTCGGCGGCCTACTGCCTCCACCCGACCTCGAGGTCATCTTCGTCGTCTTCGTCGCGCTGAGTTCTTCGCGACCTTGAGGTCGGCTACGTCGTCTTCGTCGTCAACGCTTGTGCGGGAGCGTAATCCCCGCTATTCGGTCTACAAGGGTATGTATTCCGATCTCCGCCGTACTTCTATATCTAAATAGTGTAGATCTTGGCTAGTTTAAGGATATCGTTGCTAGGAAATTTTTTGTTTTCTGCACACGATCCCCTTCAGTGGTATCAGAGCCGATCTATCGTAGATATAGCTGTACGCTGTTTGAACCCGTGTTCTACACGGGGGCACCGTTCATGTTATTTGCTACCCTCTAGCATGCACTTGTGATTCCACCGGCATCGAGTTGATGAAGCGACCCAGACCGACTTTACGCGTACGCTTACGCGAGACTGGTTCAACTACTGACATACGGCTTGTACCGTATCTGTGGCTGGCGGTTGTCTGTCTCTCTCTTTAGTTGGTCTTACATTTTCAATGGAGGGCCCGAAGGGATGCTTAAATATGCAATTATTGGATCGTTGTTGTGGTCATAAGGTTCGTAAGTATGAAGCGGTTCTATTTACGACATCCCCAAGCCACGTAAAATATGCAAAAGATAAAGTAGAAGCGTCTAACTTTATTTTGCAGGGGCTATGTGATATGGTCAAGGTAGGTTTATTAAATTGTTTATGAACTGCTGGCGCCAAGAAGACCATGGCGCAATGGACTATATCACATTGCATTACATTTGATGTTTTGTGTGTATCTTATATTGTGTGATTATATATATTAGTATATATTAGTTACGCGGCGGTAATTATATAAGATGATCCCTTAAAATAATACCACTAGTGTTCTTCCTCCAACGAGCACCACCAAGAAAGTTCTACATTATGAGGCAAGCCGTGACGATCGGCTGTCAGACATATCGTCGTTCGCATATGGTGGGTGTAAGCCATGTTGCACAAGCGTCAGCGTGGATGTTATAGTGGCGAGCCTAGCATATGCAGATATGGCCTCGGAACACGGAGGCCAAAAGGTCGAGCATGAATCACAGAGTTGTTGTTATTGACTTTTGTCTACTCTTGAAGTTGTGCCACCGGCTCTGATGATGAGGGGTGGTGCAATGGATGGGGGTCGTGTAATCGTTTAAACGACCAGGAGGGATGTTCGTTTGAGTGGGAGTTCGGATAGTTATTTTCTAAAATACTAGAACTCAGAATATAATGAACAAAGTCTGTTTTGCAAACCTTTGTAGATATTAACCATTGTGATAGCATCTTTTCAAAATAGGCGCATTCCTGCGATTGAGAAACTTAAAAGGTTGGGTCCAAACTTCATAGTTTTATACTTTAGCTTGAGGATACTCCTTGTTTAAACCGTTAGCTCTTTGTGATACAATACCCGCTAGGAGATAAACCCGAGATTCCGCTAACAAAAGATAATTTGGATTATCAGATTTTGTGCGGATGATATCATCATAATCTAGTGTATGCTATGATCTATGCCATAGAGAACCAACGGTGGGTACGAGTTGTTAGATCGCGAACATATGAGATGGTCGCTGAACTCGGGGTACCCCTAAAGTTGGGTTGATAAAGTTTCTCAGTACGTTGACTGATTGTCTTCTCAACCAAGGTGGAAGAGAATACACACATTGAATGAGCACGTGACAGTCATACTTGATGCCATATGTTCATACTTGATGAACATTGAGACGCCTCGCTCAGCTCGATCACTGGATGACAGACGTCGTTGCCAAGTGCAAATCCTCTGTCATAGACTATATCATGCAAGTGGAATCGTTCACCTTAATAGTTCTTGATTACGTTGGAAGTATCAAGAAGATGAAACATATCGCCGAAAGTCATCGATGATGATGGTGTATATATGATATACATGTTATGAATGTTTTAGCTAAGCAAGTACTCGCAGTAGTGACTAAGTTTTGAAGTAGTCATGTTTTATGAACACCAGGTTTACTGCTTGAGTAGCTTGAAACGATGAGGCGACATTGCGTGTTGATAATGGCAGACAAAATTACTGTGATGACCATAGACACCCTCCCTCTAGATCTACCATTTGGATAAATTCTTTATGATCGCCTGTTACTATGATCGTTATAAGTGTGTCTCCTCTAGCGAGACACTTGTTCATATATGTTAGTGACAAATTCGTTGTCCTATATTTATGAAGTAATGATCATATACCGATTTGAATTTAGATGGTAGAAGCTCCCACATTCATAATATTAATGCCAAAGGATACAAACTTAATAAAGACACCACATATGTGTGGCACTACCGTTTAATTCATGTCAAAGTTATAGTCAATGCATTAGCTCCATACCGGATGGATCTACAAGTCCTTAGATTTGATCTTTTGACACTTGCAAAATAACTATGACACCGTTTTCGGAAAACAGACATATAACTTATTGATAGTCATGCATATAGATGTATGTGGTTCAATGAAGTAATTGACGGGTAGTGGAGACCTTTATTTCGTGAACTTCACTGAACGTTTTGAGTATAACTTGTTGAGAATCGGGCATATGGGTGTATGTGAATCAATGAAGTACTTTAACGTGTAGTGGAAGTATTTATTTCATGGACTTCATGAATATTCGAGTAAATATATGGATATCCACTCAGGAATGTTGGTCTGGAAATTTTGATTCGATCAAACAAGTTCAGAATGAAGTAGGAAATAAACTTAACAAGAAAATCAAATTCCCGCGATACAGATCGAGGAAATAAAGATTTGATTTATAATGTTGGCACATCATTGGAAGACTTGTGAGAAGAGTTCCACAAATTACGTCGCATGGAACAGCATAGTGTTATGGTATGTTTGGACGTCGTAATTGCACCCTATCGGATAGTGTGTGGTAAATAAATCTCTTACCGAATTATTGTGATCATTAGAGTCGTATGGTAGAAACGTAACACTCTCGTTAGATCATAGGAAAACCATTTAAATCCATGGAGACAATACCATTTGAGTGATGGCATGACTTTTAGCCTAGATTATCGTTTCAGCAATTTAGTGTTTCGATGTGATCAAACCTAAAATTGATTAATCTTTGTAGTGTACCGTACCTAAAGAGTTAGTTGGGTACATGTCTCACGACATAGGCAAAATTTTTGCCGGGATATACCTTGCGAAAGAAATAGTTTCTTGTCCAAGGCTATAAGTGAGAAAGAAAGTAGACCAAGACGAAGTTGGTGAACTTCCTCTCCAGACATCAGAGTGGCGCAACCGAAAGTGTTTTCGGTGTCATGCTCCACAGCTTGAAAAAGCTGATGATTCAAGATCATGATGTTCTGAGCTCATACTAAGAGTGTAGGCATACGAGGTTGTGTTCCACACTGTGTGTTATGTCAATCTTGTTATGAAGGTCATATTAATGGAATATGTTAGACCTACGAACTACGAAGAAGAGATGGTGGACCTAAGTCCGAGAAATGGCTATGAGTCATTTATGATCCGAAATAAAATCCATATACGAATACCAGGTAATGACTTGGGAGATCTTCTTGATGGCATCTAGGATGTTAATAGAATGTGGAATTTTATGAGAGAATAGACATTGAGAAGGATCGATTTGCCGTGAAACAGTTCCGACAAATTTAAAAGTTGACCACATGAGAATTTGTCTCAAGTGGCGAAGCCTAAATCTATTCTGGGTCATTTAGCAATCACTATAATTTCGAGTGAGAAATTGATAGATGGATAAGGAAACCATGTTTCTTAATAGTGTCATTAAGAAAGAGTTGGTGATCCTGAGGATGCTAAACATGTATGCGAACTTCAGTTGTCCATTCATGGGCTGAAGCAAGCATATCGGAGCTGGAATCTTCACTTTGATAATGTGATTAAAGGATTTTGGAGTTGCCCAAAATAGTTGAAGAAACCTACATTTGCAAAGAAGTGAGTGGGAGCAAAGTAGCTTTACTTGATCTTATATGCGGAAGGCATATTTGAGTGGGAGCTAAGTAGCTTTTCCTTGATCTTATATGCGGAAGGCATATTTGAGTGGGAGCTAGGTGTCATTCGTGATTTTGTATGAAACGACATATTGAATGACGCAGATCCTCTAGTAGAGTGTAAAGGATTATTTAAGTGATTAAATTTTCTATGAAATGAAGTTAGGAGTATTAGGCATTCGATTTATAATTGTATAGATCGTAAGGGGCTTAATAACATTATGTCAGAATATTTCCTAAGTTAAGATTCTGAAGTGTTTCAGAATAGAACAAGCGAAGAAATAGGTTCTTTCTTGTATGACTAGGTAAAATATTAAGTTTATCTTGACACTTTCAGTGATAGCAAATGATGTTCGACAGTCTCTATGTATCAGACATAGATGCTATCAGACTGAAAGCTCGACTTAGTGTGACCCAAGTTCTTGGTTGAAGAACAGATTCTAGAGTGATCCTTATGTGGATCAATGAACAAACGTTAAGTATATCATTCAGTGTCTGTGAGAACTGAAGATATGTTTTCTAGTAAAGGGTAAGAGTGAAAGACAACTTGCCGTAAAGCGGTTACGATGATGCAAGTTATGACACTGACCCATACGACTAGAAATCTCATATAGGAGATGTCCTTTATTTTGAAGAAAAACATGATTAGCTTGCGAAGTCGCATATGAATGCACTGTCGCATAATCTACATAGGTATAGAAATATATGGCAACTTCAGGAGTAGCAAGTGTGATTGGACTGAGCAGTTTTCTGAGCGTATGTGGTCTCCTTAATAGATCTCTTAGACTTTTAAGGCCCATGCTCCGCGAATGTTCGAGTCTCACTCCATCCACTAGGATATATTTCACCGTCATCGTAAGATACGGGATAATGTCAAACTAGGTGACATAGAAGTGTTGCAAAGCACACATAGGTCTCAATGTGTGAGATCTATTGACTGTATTCCTCTTCCATGAGGCGAGCATGCACCAAGATACTATGGGTGTTGAGCTTTTACCAAGTTGTAAACTAGATTAAGTGTTACTCTAGTGCAAGTGGGAGACTGAAGGGAATATGCCCTAGAGGCACTTAATAAACATAGTTTATTAGCAATATCCCAATCGTTCATTATATGTTTTATACCATGCTATAACTGTATTAAGCGGAAACATTAATACAGGTGTGGTAGATAAACAACCAGGTCCCTTGTAGCCTCTACTAAGACTAGTTTTGTTGCGCGATTGATGATCGAGGTTTTCTGATCATAGGGCATGGTGCAGGCCGATAATGGAAGTCATATCGGTAGGTGTAACGATGTGATGGACATACCCAGTATTTATAGGACATAGTCATTACGCCTTAAGACCGTGAGACAAACTCTTATTGTTATTCCTGGAAGATACTTTGATTGCACCAAACGTCATATCTTATTTAGTGTGACAATAACGGTGATACTTTTGGGTATCGGAAGGGGATAGTTGAGACGAGGGGTCAACAACGGGATTTGTCAGTCCGCATAGCCGGATAGATACTCTAGGGCCCACTCGGTGAGATTATGTCAAATGAGTTTGCAAACATGTGACTAGGTCACCAGCTGACATAATATCATAGACGAGTAGAAGATAGCGATGTCGGTAACGAGATCATGCTAGGTATGGAGATATCTGAGAATGATACTCGGACGCGCTAAGTATCGACATGACAAAGGGTTTAAGACTAGACGTCCAGGTTTGATAGATGAAAGTCATTCGTTATATCACAGGGATTAATTCATGGGGTCCAGGCCTACGAGTTAGTCATTGATTGGAGAGGAGTCTCGATCATGTTTGTTATTATATCGAACCGCTAGGGTAACACACTTAAGGGGTTTCGACAAGACAACCGGAAAGGAAAGAGATCACCGGGAACGTCCCGGGAATGGTCCGATGGAGATCGGGCAGCGACAAAATAGTTTTCGGAGCTAGAATAAATTATATATAATATATTTGATATTAATTAGTGTAATTAATATTTAAATATGATTATATATATTTATTTTCGACTTTATTTAGACTGATTTCCCTAAATGGGCCTACTGGTCGAAAGAAGGCCCATAGGGGGGAAAACCCTCAAGGGGAAATTCGGTGGGGGGCTTGGCCGGCCTAGGTGGGCCAAATGGGCCCACCTAGGGCCGGCGCACCCCCCTAGCCGCACCAAGGCTGTGGGATAGTCCCACATTGCCTGGCTAGGGAGGTTGGCTCCCCCCGGGAGCCTATATAAGAAGGGGCACCCCTGGCCTATTAATTCACCAATTAATTCCCCAATTCTCTCTCGATCTCGTGATTCCCTTTGTCGGAGTTGCGCCGAGTTGAGAGGGGGATCTTTTCCACCATAGCCCGCTGTCGCGTTGCTGGTGTTCCGGTCCAAGTCTTCCGCTGCTTGTCCTGGACTGGAGCTTCGGAGGCTGTCGTCTCCACGTATGTGTGTAACGCCCTGCGAGGTGCTGCGCTAGCGGTGCTCGGAGGCGTACTTCCTCCGCCCGACCTTGAGGTCATCTTCGTCGTCTTCGTCGCGCCGAGTTCTTCGCGACCTAGAGGTCGGCTACGTCGTCTTCATCGTCAACGCTTGTGCGGGAGCGTAATCCCCGCTATTCGGTCTACAAGGGTATGTATTCCGATCTCCGCCGTACTTCTATATCTGCATAGTGTAGATCTTGGCTATCGTTGCTAGGAAATTTTTGTTTTCTGCACACGATCCCCTTCACTCCATATCCCATGATATTGATGATGATATGAGAATTGAAGTCAAGAAAGAGATTATTGCCTTTGATAAATTCATGACTAACTTGCAAGGGGAAGGCAAGAAACACTTTGGCTCGATTATGAGTCGTATATGTGAGCTTGAGGATGAGCTTGAGTTAAAAGGTGAGATTGAGAGAGAGGATGCTCACACTAATGTGTCTCTCCAATCCTCCCTTGAAGATGAACACGAAGCTCATGCTCTCCTCCAGGAGCAACTTGCTAAGATCACTAAGGATCGTGATCTTTACTTTGCTAAATGTAAAATTGTGCAAAATGAAAAGTCCGAGCTTGTGGTTGCTCATGCTAGACTTTGTGAAGACTTCGTGTCACTTGAAAATACTCACAAGGTATTGACAAGTGATCACGAACGTCTCCTCAAGTCTCGTGATCGACTCCAAACTCGGATATCTACTCTTAAGAAACCTAGCACTTCTACTTCTTTGAATGCTAATGCAAATGTTGTCAAGGATAATGCTAGGGTGTTGTTTGTTCCACCCATGACAACTACGTCCAAGACTTCTCTTGATAAAGGTAAGGGGACACTCACTACTCCTCTCCATGAGCGAGTACCCCACAAGGGTAAAGAAGGTCTAGGCTATGTTGCTAAGGATAAGAAGAAGACCAAGAATAAGGCCAAGCCCGCACAAGCCAAGAAAGATGACATTGCGAGTGGAAATGCCACAAGGGGCACTCCCACTCGTGATGACTTTGCGGGCATATCTAACCCCAATTATGCTTTATATGTTGATTATTATGGAGATGTCTATGCTAGATACATTGGTCCATTTGATGACTATATTGAATATGCTATTTGGGTCCCAAAGACCCTTGTTGCTAACCAAAAGGCACCCATTGCAAAATGGGTACCTAAGTCAAAGAATTGATTGTGTGTAGGGCCTTGCATCCGGAGGATCGAAATGGATAATTGATAGCGGGTGCACTAGTTGACCGAAAGCAAGGAGATTGTAACGGAGTTGAGGCCTAATGATGATCAAATGACCGTTACATATGGTGAGAATTCAAAGTCTAAGGTAATAGGGCTCGGCAAGGTGGTAGTGGCACCGGACATCACACTTGTGAATGTCTTGCTTGTCGAGTCCCTAGGTTTCAACTTGATCTCGGTTTATTCGTTGACTTGTTTGGGCTATACCGTTATCTTCGAAAAGTAAATGGTTATCCTTATGCGGAGCAAGTCTCTCAAAGTGTCTTTCGTTGGGTACGTTGAGAATGGACTCTATGTGGTTGACTTGTCCGGAGTCACCACGTCCCATGCAATGTGCTTATTCGCTAAGACGGACTTGGGTTGGCTATGGCATCGCCGACTAGCCCATGTCAACATGAGGACTTTGCAAAGTCTTCAAAAGGGTGGCCATATCCTAGGACTAAAAGACCATGTTTCTTTATCGAATGATCGAATGTGTAGGGCTTGTGTTGAAGGAAAAATGCATGACATTCACCATCGAAGCAAGACCATCATTTCATCAACAAGGGTTTTGGAGCTTCTCCATGTTGACTTCTTTGGTCCTATTCCGGAAGCTAGTCTTGGTGGCAAGAAGTATTGTTTGGTGATTGTTGATGATTATTCAAGATACACATGAGTTTTCTTCTTCAAGTCGAAGACGGAGACTCAACAAACAATCATTGACTTCTCCAATGAGGCTCAACGTCAACACAATGTCCCAATCTTGGTGCTAAGAAGCGACAACGGTTCCGAGTTCAAGAACTACACCTTGAACGAGTTCCTTAGTGTGCATCCTTGGTTGGTGCAGAGGCCGGGAAGTGAAATTCTCCCCCAATTTTAATGATGGTTGAAGAAAAAATGGCTCCTCCCACCTCTCCCTCCTCTCCCACCTCCGGCGCCCACCCACCCACCACCTTCCTTGCCGGTGACCATGCCTCCCGCTGATCGAACCCATGGAAGCCCTCCTCCACTGGGATTTCTCCCCAGGCAACGCGTTCGCAACTCAGGTGCGTCGACGGTTTGGCTCTCAAGTTCACTTCTCGCCTTCCCCCTCGGCAAAAGAATTCTTCCTGGTTGCCTCCTTCTCCTATGCCTCCTTCCCCCTCTCTGAGGAATCGGTTGCTCTGGCCCTCCAGTGCTGTCTTGGAGGTTCCCCTTCGGGGTTTCGTGTGTCTTTGCTGAGTGATCGACGTTTTCGGTTTTCTCTGGCCTCTAGCATTGTGGGACATTTTGTTTATCATCTTCGCGAGCGCATCTGGCCTGACTTTATTTGTCACTTCTCGCTCTTTCGTGGTGATACTTCTCGTATGGTTAACACTGCAGCCGATGCTTGGCTAGCAGCTAATGATCCTTTGGTTTCCAGTCCTGTGAAGAATGTTGCTATTCGTTCAAATCTGGATTTTCTTAAACCTGCCTCGTCTGCCGGAAAGACCCCCTTTTCGGTCTCCCCTCCCTTGGAGAGTGCTACCAAGTTCAAGGTTCAGGCTTCTAGTTCGTCGACACAGCAGGATCTCAAGATCAAATTTGGTACGTTCTCCCCTGCTAAGGTCCGATCATTGGATCCTCAGTGCAGTTCATCAAAGACCGTGGTTAGCTTCGGGTCATTAGAATTTGAAATTCCGGAGGTTTGGGAGCCCCCTAATTCAGCCTACAAATTTGCCGGATCCCATTATTGGAAGGAAAGTCTGAATTATGAGGTTTCTCCTGATCACGATTGGCTGAATCATATGTTGGATTTACGTGGGGCGGGATATTCGGAAGCTGAAATTTCTGCTGCTATTAATTGCTTTGGTCTTCCTGGCACTGATATGGCACGTCTATTGTTGGGTTATTGCCCTAATTGCAACATTAAACGGGTGCCCACTGATTGTGGATGTTCGGTCGCCCAGCCCCTGCCTTCTCCGACTCCGTCTCGGACTGATATTGATCCACTGCAATATTGTTTTAATTGCCTGGGCCTAGGACATTTTCAGACTGGCTGCACCAAAGAGGTCATCTGCTTAAGCTGCTATGGCCCGGGCCACAGGGCCAGATCCTGCCCAATTAATCCCCTTTGTGCCTTCTGTCATCAACTGGGCCACAGCCTCAATGCATGCCAAAAAATCAGATGTCGGTCTTGTAAACTGCTGGGACATTCCACGGAAGCTTGTAAAGAAAAAAAATCTTGGCGTATTAAATTAGTCAATCCGGAAATTGATCCCTTGCCGCTAGGCACTTCGTCTCCTGGTTGCCTTCCTTTGGAGAATAGCTCTCTTGTCTCCAGTGTTCCACCGTGTTCAGAACCCTCTTATGGGACGACTGAGCAAGGGCCAGTCGACCCACTCCAGCGCAGCATTCTGGTGTTAAGCGACCCCCCTCTTTCTCTCGAGGAGTGCGCGACTGTGGATAGAGTTGAAGTTCCGGGCAGCGGTTCTGACGGTGGTGTTGAGCATGTGTCTGCTCATCCTAGCTTTGCTGTGGACGCAATGGATGCATGGAATGTCCACCTCTCTGTTGTGGAATCGGCTGCTGATAACCTTCTGGATGGTACCTATCAGGATGGACTGTTATTCGTCCATGTAGGCGGACAAGATCATTCTATTCTTGTGCCGGCCTTCCCGTGTTTCTTGTCGTTCTGGGGATGGATGATGAAACAGGTTTACACTCGCAACATATTGTTTGAAGATCAGATTAGCTATGCGCCTATGGCTACCCCTCAGATTCTGGAGTTGATTCATTCAGTTTGTTCTGCTCTGTTGCTCCGAAACATGGTTTGGCCTGCCCGATCTTCGGCTTTCAAGCGTCCTTGGACTGTGGCTTTTGGGCAGAGCTCAGCTTTATACCCATCTCTATCTATTGCCGTGCAGAGCACTATTATTCTAAACCATGAGCTTGTGTCTGCTCATCCTAGCTTTGCTGTGGACACTGAGTACTCGGTGATCTTTTCTGAACTGCCTCCGATGCTAGAGCCCATGGAGGATGTTGATGAGTATGAATATGAGTCTGAAACCTTGCTCCCGTTGTCGGATGAGCTACAGTCCCTTGGCTTTCTCCCTGAGCAATCAGTTGCTCGCTCCAGTGCCCCCTGCTCAACCATTCAACCTCAGCCAGCTGCTTCCAGAGTGACTACTCGTGCTCGTGCACGTAAGCTTACTACCCCTCCGGTCACATCGGTGGTGCGTCGTTCACCGAGACTAGCTAATAATGGCTTTATGCATAACACTGTAATAGACACCACCCCACGCCGTAAGCCGTCGACGGTGAAACGTGCTACCCTTCCTCGTGTGCTTCAGATTGAAGAAATGCAGCGCATGGGTGTGGAGGAATGTCACATTGATCCACTGGAGTTATCTGAGGCGCGTCTGCGCCAGGCTAGGGATGACACCGCTTGATCTAGCTAGTCTATGTACCATGTGTCTGATTGTTCTTAGTGTCTCGTTTATGCCATTCTCGGTTGTGCCAGTCGAAATTATTTGCGGTGGTATTTTGGACATCATGTGCTTTGCTGGTGGTGGACTGAGTCGCAACATTTGGGGTGGTTCTTCCCAATGGTTCTCGGGTGTAAACTTGAAGCCTTTTAATCATTTCCTATGGATCTTTTAAATCGCCTCTGGCGCATTCTTTGTTGGAATATCCGTGGTCTTAATACATCTGAAAAGTGGCCTTTAATCTATAACAAGATCGATGAGAGTCTTGCTTCCATTGTTTGTTTCCAAGAAACAAAAAAGGGGGATTTCACCCTGGCTTCTATCGGTAAGTTTGCTCCGAAGCGGCTGGATAAATTCGCATTTGTACCTTCAGATGGTGCCTCGGGCGGGCTGTTAGTGTTGTGGGCCGGCAATGCTTTCTCGGGAACAGTGATTCAACATGAAAGCTTTGGTATTATACTCAAATTTGATTCAACTATATCTGGTGACTCTTTCTTTCTTGTAAATGTGTATGGTCCGTGTGATGGTATTGCGCGAGAAAATTTTGTTGCCTGGCTTTTTAGCTTACCGGTTGAGGACGATGAGCTCTGGATTTTTATGGGGGATTTCAATTTCTATCGTTATGCTGATAGCAGAAATAGGCCGGGTGCAAATCTCACGGACATTGCAACTTTTAATGAGGTGATCAGTTATCTTGGCCTAATTGAACTGCCGATCAAAGGGCGCTCGTATACGTGGAGCAATATGCAACAAGACCCTCTTCTAGAACAGTTAGACTGGTTCTTTACCTCCTCCCGATGGACGCTCAACTTCCCCAATACTCTTGTTCATCCGTTGGCTCGGCCGACCTCGGATCATGTTCCGTGTGTTGTGGCAATTAGCACAAATATTCCCAAAGCCCAAGTATTCCGTTTTGAGAACCACTGGACAAAAATGCCTGGCTTCCTGGAGGTTGTTAAGCGCATTTGGGAGATTCATTGTCCCGGAGATGGTGCTAAATGCATATCTGCTAAACTGAAATTGCTTCGCAAGGGTCTGAGGAAATGGAGCACCAGCATCTCGGTCTTGAATACTCTTGTGAATAACTGCAACAAAATTATTCTGCTCCTGGATGATACGGAGGAGGCAAGGCCCCTGGAGATCACAGAATGGAATTTCAGATCAATTATCAAACAAAGGCTGAGTCATTTGCTGGAATGCAAGCTTGATTACTGGCGGAAGCGCTGCACCGCACGTTGGGCAAAGTTTGGCAGTGAAAATACTTCCTTTTTTCACTCCATGGCTACTATTCGCTATAGAAAGAACACCATCTCTTCACTGTCTAGGGAGGATGGTTCTCTTGCATCTGAACATCACGAGAAGGCTGGCATTTTGCGGACTGCTTTCAATGATAGACTTGGTGTGGCGGTTCCCATTGATAGCACCTTTAATTTTGCTGAGTTTATTAATCCTGTGGAAGGCTTGGAGTGTCTCTCTATGCCCTTTTCTCACTTGGAAATTGATAAGGCCGTCGCTGAGATGCCTTCGGATAAGGCTCCCGGCCCAGATGGTTTCAGTGGTATGTTTGTTAAGGTGTGCTGGCCCATTATTAAGTTTGATTTCTATCGGCTGCTTCAAGAATTTTGGGATAAATCGCTTAACCTCCAAAGTATAAACGATGCGTTCATTACTCTGATCCCAAAGATTAATGATCCATTGAGTCCTAATGACTACCGTCCCATCTCTCTATTGAACACTTGCTTTAAACTGATCACTAAGCTTATGGCAAATCGCCTCCAACAGAAGATTCTTGGTCTTGTTCATGTGAATCAGTACGGCTTCCTCAAGTCTAGGAATATTCAAGACTGCATTGCTTGGGCTTATGAGTATATCCATCAGTGTGCTAGCTCTGGTTCCGAGGTGGTCATTGTGAAGCTTGATTTCGCCAAGGCATTTGACACCATCAGCCACCAAGCATTGCTCAACATCCTCCGTTGTAAAGGATATGATGACAGATGGCTTTTCTGGATTAATTCTATCTTCTCGACTGGGTGTTCATCTGTCCTCCTCAATGGTGTGCCTGGCCGTAAATTCCCCTGTCGTCGCGGGGTGAGACAAGGAGACCCTCTTTCTCCTATTCTGTTCGTTGAAGGTGCAGATTTATTACAATCGATGGTTAATAAATTTGCGGCTCAAGGTGTGTTCACTGCTCCAATCCCCCTGCCGCAGACAGACTTCCCCATTGTTCAATACGCAGACGATACGTTGATTATCATGCAGGCTTGTCCAGCGCAGTTAACTGCTTTGAAGAACACTTTGCATCTGTTTGAGTCGGCTACTGGCCTGAAGGTTAATTATAACAAAACTTGCATGATGCCGATCAATGTGTCACCCGCTAGATTGGAGCACCTGGCAGCTATCTTTGGATGCTCGTTGGGGGTAATGCCCTTTCCCTATCTGGGCTTACCGTTGGGCACGACCAAGCCTTCAGTAAATGATCTCACCCCAATCACGGATCAATTGGAACGTAGGCTTAATGCTAGTGCTAGATTTCTTGACTATGGAGGAAGGGTCAATTTGGTTAACTCTGTTCTCTCATCTCTGCCCGCGCACTATCTTTCATCTCTAAAAATTCATAAGACTGTCATCAAGTTATTCGATCGAGGACGGCGTCATTGTCTCTGGGCGAAAGAGGAAGACTCTGGTTCTACTCATTCCCTTGCTGCTTGGTCTCTTGTCTGTAGACCCAAAAACCATGGAGGACTCGGTATCAAGAATCTGGAAATTCAGAATATTGCGCTCCTGCTCAAGCATTTGCATAAGTTTTTTTGTAAAGCAGACATTCCCTGGGTCAAATTGGTTTGGTCGCTGTATGGTGACACACCTCCCCAAGCTCAATCTCCTAGAGGATCCTTCTGGTGGAGAGATGTCTTCAGCCTGATTAATGTTTATCGGAGCATCACCTCCTCTACGGTGGGCAACGGCAAGAGCATTCTGGCCTGGAAGGATTTTTGGCATGATGGAAACCTTCTTTGTGACTCTTTTCCGCATCTGTACTCTTATGTTCTGAACGAAGACATCTCGGTGGCTGCCCTCAAGTCTTCTTATATTTCTCAGCTCTATGCCTTACCTCTGTCAGTCCAAGCCTCAGCCGAGCGAGAGGATCTCCGACAAATCCTCCACAATGTCGCAAATGACCCCCAGTCCATGGATGTTAGGAAATTTACATGGGGATCCTCTGCCTACACGCCGGCAAGTTACTACAAGTTCATCTTTTCTCTCGCACCTTCGGACCCCGCTCTGAATGCCATTTGGAAATCAAAATGTTTGCCGAAACTTAGAGTTTTCCTGTGGCTACTCATGATGGATCGCCTAAACACCAAAGATTTGATGCTGCGTAAACATTGGCACATTGAGGAGGGCAACAACTGCATTCTTTGTAATGATGAGACCATTGAGACCAGGGATCACCTCTTTTTCAGCTGCTCTTTTGCTAACACTTGCTGGGACTTTGTGGATATCTCTTGGAACTGCGAGCTCCCCATCTCACAAAGATTTTTGCTAGCTAAACAGAATTTCCAGGGGCCTAATTTCTTGGAAATCTGTGCTTGTGTCGCATGGAACATATGGAAATTGCGCAATGATTTTATCTTCAACAATCTGGCTCCATCTTTTGATGGTTGGAGAGTACGCTGCCAGAGGGATCTTCTTGTGCACCAGCATAGGGTTAGGTGCTCCCAAGTGACGGTTTTTCTCGCTTGGATTAGATCATCATTTGCTTAATAATGTTGTACCCTCTATTTTTTTGACCCCCCTTGATTCTCACGTTGTAACTTTCATTGCTGTTAAGCCACCATTTTGGTGCCTTGCCAGCTTCATATAATGGAAAATTAACCGTAGGGGATTCCCCTACGGTAAAGGGTGTCAAAAAAAAAAAAAAAAAAAAAAGAAGGGATTCGTCATCAATATTCCGCTGTCTATACTCCCCAACAAAATGGTGTACCAAAAGGAAGAACCACACACTTATTGAGATGGCAAGATCTATGATGGCCGAGTCCAAGTCCCCAAACAACTTTTTGGCCGAAGCCGTCAACACCGCTTGCCATTCATCTTACCGGCTCTTATTTCGCAAAGGACTCTTGAAGACACTTTATGAAGTGCTTACCGGGAATAAGGCCAACATTTCTTACTTCCGACTTTTTGGTTGTAAGTGTTTTTATCTCATCAAAGGTGTTCGTTTAGGCAAGTTTGATTCTAAGTCTCTTGAAGGGACGTTTGTTGGTTACGGTACCGAATCTCACACCTATAGAGTCTATGATAAGGCCTCGCCATTATCATAGAAACTTGTAGTGTGGTGTTTGATGAGAATGGTGGCTCCCTCGTGGAGCAAAGTGATGTTTACAATGTAGTTGAGGATCAACCTCAAGATGCTATCCGAATGATGGGGTTGGGCGTCCACCTCCCCATCGAACTCTATTATGAGGTTGCTCAACAAGGTTCAAGCTCTACGCAAGTGGTGGCCACTACCTCACAAGAAACCCCCGACAACAACACTGTGCCCAACACGCCTCAACAAGAAGGAGCTCAAGAACCTCCGGCTACCCCTGAAGTTTCCGGTGGACCGGAACTTCCTGTCTTCGGTCCGGAACTTCCGGTGTCCGCGCCGGAACTTCCGGCCCCCATGACCGGAACTTCCGGTGCCACGGATATTCCGGGTGGCAGTCCTCCCCAAGGCCAAGATCAACCTCCTCCTTCATCGCTCACACCTTTCTTGATCAAGGCCATCAAGACATTCAAGGCGGAGGCATGAATGATCAAGATGATTAAGCGATTCCTCCCACCACAAGGAGGGAAATCGAGATCCGCCGTTTGAATAGGGTTGGCACCTAACAAGAATTGAGGGCTCTATCTCTTGACAAGGTGCTTGGTGATGTGAGAAGCAAGGTATCCACCCGAAGACAACTTGCAATCTTTAGTGAACATCAAGCTCACATCTCCATGGTGAAACCCAAGAAAGTCTTTGAAGCTCTTGAAGATAAAGATTGGCTCGACGCCATGCATGAAGAACTCAACAACTTCGAGCGCAACAAAGTGTGGAAGTTAGTTGAAAGACCCCAAGATTGCCGCAATGTTATCAGCACTAAGTGGATATTCAAGAACAAGCAAGATGAGCATGGCATGGTGGTGAGGAACAAGGCAAGATTGGTGGCTCAAGGGTTCTCCCAAATTGAAGTCATTGACTTTGGAGAAACCTACGCGCCCGTTGCTCGTCTTGAGTCTATTCTTATTCTCCTTGTCTATGCCTCTCACCATAACTTTAAATTGCAACAAATGGATGTCAAATCCGCTTTTCTTAATGGTCCACTAAGTGAACTTGTTTACGTTAAGCAACCACCGGGGTTCGAGGACCTCAAATATCCGAACCATGTCTACAAGTTGGATAAGGCGCTCTATGGCCTTAAACAAGCCCCATGTGCGTGGTATGAGCACCTTAAAGAACTACTTGTAGACCGTGGGTTCCTAGTTGGGGAAATCGACCCCACCCTTTTTACTAAGAAAGTAAATGGAGAGCTTTTCATTTGTCAATTATATGTGGATGATATTATATTTGGGTCTACTAACAAAGCATTTAACAATGAGTTCTCTAAGTTATGACTGATAGGTTTGAGATGTCCATGATGGGTGAGATGAAGTTCTTCCTCGGTTTTGAGATCAAGCAATTAAAGGAAGGAACCTTCATCAACCAAGCAAAATACATTTAAGACATGCTCAAGAAGTATGGGTTGCTTGAGCTCAAGGGTGCCTCTACCCCAATGCAAACCAAATGCCACCTTGAGCTCAACCCCAAAGGTAAGGATGTGGATCAAAAGGTATATCGATCCACGATTGGATCCCTTCTCTACCTCTGTGCATCTAGACCGGATATAGTGCTAGACATAGGAGTGTGTGCAAGATATCAAGCGGCTCCTAAAGAAAGCCATGATATGGCTGTCAAGAGAATCTTTAGATATTTGGCTTATACCCCAACCTATGAATTGTGGTACCCCAAGGATGCACATTTATCATTATGTGGGTTCACGGATTCCGATTGGGCAGGAGATCAAGATGACAGGAAGTCTACCTCCGGTGCTTGTCAATTTATTGGGAGGTCATTGGTAAGTTGGTCTTCAAAGAATCATAATTGCATTTCTATCTCCACAGCCGAAGCAGAGTATGTTGCCGCCGCAAGTTGCTACACACAATTGCTATGGATGAGGCAGACCTTAAATGAGTACGGTCTCGATTGCGACAAAGTGCCTCTTCTATGTGACAATGAAAGTGCCATCAAAATTGCATACAACCCGGTGCAATATTCAGGGACGAAGCATATTGAGATCCGCCACCATTTCATAAGGGATCATGTGGCCCGAGGAGATATTGAATTATCATATGTGGGCACAAGAGATCAATTGGCTGATATCTTCACGAAGCCTGTCGTGGTGATGTCACGGCAGATGCCATAAGATGGCTAATGTGTGGGGCCGATGGACGCTGGTGGATCCGGGGAGGGCTAGCGAGCTAGAGAGCTCACACGATAGGAGATGCCGGAACACACGAAATCACCGAAGAACACTCAAAGATCTAACAAACCCAAACAAATGCTCGAAGGCAAAGTCACACACACGATGTACCCAGGTTCGGGGCCCTCGTGAGGAGGTAACACCCCTACTCCTGCCCTTCTTCTCAATATAAGTGTGGCACAAGATCTACAACATGCTCCTTGAGCTCTTTTGGTGATGAACTAGATGAACTAGAGAGGAGGAGGAAGTAAATGCACTAGGAGTAAATGAGACTATAGTTTTGGCCCTCAAGTTGGTCATGCTCCACAGGGAGAGTTATGGCGCCTTATATAGAGTTCCGGCCGGGAGGGCTGGAAACCCTAATCCGGCATGGTCCCACCTGACAGGGCTAACAGTTATGTCGACACCGGCTAGTGCGACCTAGCCGCCGTGCTATCCGGTATAGCCCTGCCGTCATCATTCCGGCAAGGACTACAGGCGCCGTCCTGGATCATCATTGTCTCCCTGTCAGAGACAAGACATGTCTTCGCCCATGCCTAGTAGCCTTTTCCGGATTGCCGGGCTAGGCATGTCCGATCTTGTCGTAGCGTCATCGTACCGGCTGACACGCTCCCGTGCCAGACGAGAGGTGACCATGCTTCCGTGTCAGCAGGAATGGGACTTCCCCCCGTGTCAGGCGGAAAGCCTGCACCAGACCTCTGACTTCCCGACATGCCCCCATGTCGGTCTCCTCCTTGTTCAGTTCGGCATGCCCTTCCTGCACACCAAATATAGCTTGCCAGGACCGAGATAGGTAAGTCGGTTAGTATCTACCCGGGAAGACCATCCGGATCATCCGGGTTCTTCTCTACCCGGGATCTTACCGGGGGACTACGACATACCGAGACGTCCGACATCCTTCCCGGTTACGTCCGAGTTCCACCCCTGCTCAGGACTACCACTTAGGATGAGTACTTATAGGCCTAGCCTCCCGAAGATGTCTTAGGCTGTTACCAAATACATCTTCGAGAAGCTAGTTCTTAGAGGAACCATCCGCTGGTGCTTATGCTGTCGTGAACGCTTGGGGGGCTATTTATAGTTTCCAGGGATGACCCTTGCGCCCCCCGACACTAGTCCCCGAAGCTGGTGCTGTGCAGCGACTTAAGACGATGTGCGGGATCAGCTTGAAGAAGAGAACTGATTAAAAAGCCAAAACCAACTCTCGCCCTTGAGATCGGAATGTTTTATACCGATATCCTTTTTCCGGGATCCGTTCATCCGAGAAGATCTATCCGGGGAAGGAGACTATCCCGACTCCTACCCGGATCTTGGTATAACAACCCGCACCTCGCTTCTCGTGCTGGACAAAAGTTCCTCTGCCAGGGGGTCCCACCCGGGGTCTTGTCCAGACAAAGAAACACTCAAGTACTCCTTGACTTAATGCAGTGCTGCTCGGGTTTGCGAGCCGGGATCCGTAGTCGATCCGAAGCCCAACCGTTGGGTCCCTGTGGCCTGCGGTGTGGCAATGAGGATTGCTCCGTGTGCGGACACGTGTTGGACTCGGCACAGCCCGATCCCACTCACGATTTGAGAGATCGTGGGCGGGAAAGTCTGGAACCGTTCCGGATCTCCCCATAAATAGGGGATCGGAACGGTCCCTTCTTCTTCTTCCCCAATCTTCCCTCTTTCCCCGCAACTGTCCCGAGCGCTCCGCCGCCGTCGCGCCCGAAGCCTGAGCACCGCTGCCGCAGCCCGCCGCCGGAGCTCTCCGCCTCCACCATTGGTCCGCGACAATCTCGCGCCTCGGTGCCATCTTCTCCTTCAATCATGGTGACGCTTCGCGTTTTGTTCGTAAGTTCTTCCGAACCTCCATGAATCATCCACTGATTTGGCTCGATGGACTTTTACCTTAACGCAGTGAGTAGGATTTGTTGCGGCTGCGCGTCGCAGATGGCGATGTTTGCTCTGCTCTCGCCTTCATCCCTACTGCCCAAACTTTGAACGTTGAACCCGTATTTTTGCCTCGATTAAATCCCATTTGCTCTGCTGCGGTAGATTTGTTCGCTAGGAATCCGGTTGGCGGTAGCAGTTTGTAACCCGGGGTCTTCCGTTACCGACATACTAACCCGACTAACTGGTACTTCGCCTGCAGAGTAGCTCTGATATGTCTTCCGGGCCTTCCGAGACGGGTGACGAGAGTATCAGAGGATGCTGGGACGGCTCCAAGACCCACCAGGGGGATCTTGATTGGCTATACCGGACACACCGCATCCCGCCGCAGGTCGAAAGCCGACTTCCGATGGGTGAGGTTGAGCCGGAACCCCAACCCGGTGAGCGCTTAGTGTTCCTCACGCACTTCGAGCGTGGGTTCGGGCTCCCGGCTAGCCCATTCTTTCGCGACTTCCTCGACACATACGACCTTCTACCGCACCATCTCCCAGCCAATGCCATTATGATGCTCTCTTGCTTCGCTATGTACGCAGAAGGGTATCTTGGCGTTTGGCCGTTCGTGGAACTTTGGGCGAATTACTTCCTCCTCCGCCGGCAAGTCATCCCCAACCTCGACAAGAAGGTCAAAGACCTCGTCGAATGCGGGGCAGCAACCATCATTCCCCGTAGCGAGTCCGGATTCCCCAAGGTTCAGGGACTGGAATCCTGCCGGAAGTGGCAACGGAGCTTCTTCTATGTGCGGAACCGGGAGGCCTCGGGAGACTCTCCGAGTTCCTCCTGTCCGGATTTCATTAATCTGCCCGAGTTCTTCATGGGTCCTCCCCGCGAGTTCGAGCTTTGGAACAAGCTCCCAGACTCCGAGGAGGTCGAAAGCATGAACGACGTCTTAGGCGTCCTCGTGAGCGATTTGACGTCCGATGAGCTCCTGCGCTGCTTCATCATCCGCCGAGTTTGCCCTCTCCAATCCCGAGTACACAAGATATGCTACATGAGTGGGTTATACGATCCCACCCGGACCAGTATCTTTCCACTGGACAAGGCCGCGGTTTGGCGCCGCGTTTGAACGAAGATGCCAGAGGATTGGAAGTGGGGACTATGCGCCGTTACCCGCAAGAAACCACTGGAGGAGGTGCTTGTGCTTGCTTTTCGCCGACTTCCGTATTTAACCGAGTTCGCAGGAAACCGATATAGCCGTTATGTATTGATTTCCTCTTCTTGCTGCAGCTGTTCGAGCGACAGATGGAAGAAGACGCGATGCACGCCAAGGGCAACTTCGCGGATGACTTCCCGGTGCCGAGGCAGATGCCGGACGAGGATCCTGATGGCGAGGATCACCTCTTGATTCCTCTAGCCCGCGCTGCCGCTCCGGGTAAGCCTTCAGCTCAAGAGGCTATCCAAGTTGATACTGACGAAGATGATGACGATGAATGTCAAATACTTGATATAATTGATGCCCGTCCTCTCCGATACGCCCTGCCAGTGGTTCCGGGGCCTGCAGCCGCGACGAAGCGCGCCGAGACCCGCAAACGTGCGGGATCCGAGACCGCCCATGCCGGTGGTTTGGGTGCCGCCACCAAGAAGAGCCAGATCACCAAGCAGCCGGACGACAAGGCTCCCCGGCGGAGGAGAGGTCCTCCCACCGTGTCCTCCGGGTATGACCTTCTCACCTCGAGTTGTTTTATCTTGGTTTCTCCCAAGGTCCTTTCTGACATGTCTATTACAGAGCGGCTCTCGACGTTCCGCTGTCCGCGGGTTCCCGTCCTCCGGGGTCCCGATCTCCTAGTCCATCCCGGGCTGCCCCTTCTCCACCTCGGCGTCAATTGCAGGACGCCGATCATCCTGAATCCGGTCCTGTGCTGACCGAAGTCGCGACTCCTCGCGCCTCTACCGGTGTTGGGACTTCGGGTGTCCATCCCGCGGCGACCGAGGTCCCGGCACAGCCCACTGCGGCGACCGAGGTCCCGGCACAGCCCACTGCGGCGACCGAGGACGTCGTCCTTCCGGATTCCTCGCGCCGGGTGTCTCCTCAACTCGATGCAGATATGCCGAGTCCTCCGCGGCAGGTTGTGCCGCGTGCCTCTACCCGGCTAGCTCCACGCAAAACCCCGCCGCCGAAGCAGCCCACACCTCCTTCACGGCAACCTGATCTTCCTGCCGGGAAATCGCGCAGCCAGGCCTCCAGGCAGAAGATTGCCCCTGCTAAGCCCAGCGCTCCTCCGAAGTCCTCAACCCAGGACTTGGCCCTAAGCAAGGGTTCTTCTGCCTTGGGTAAGTTTTCCGGGTTACCGCCACCTCCTGCCAAGATCCCCACTGCTGCCTTGCAGGCCCTGCGAGCGTCCGTAAGCTCCTTTGTGTCCCTAGGATCCCGGGAGGTCGCTACGGCGAGCGCGGCCGCCGCGACCGGCTTGCGCGTTGTCGAGGAGTACAAACAGGCTTGGATTGCTGCCGATGCCTCCGAGATCGTGGGGGATTTGCACGCTGTCGGCCCGAGTCGCAGCGCTCAAGCCCTGCACCTTCTTCAGGTGGTTGTGCTGGATGTTACTCGGGTTGTTGATGTAAGTTTCTTTCTTCTATCCCCACTAGTCCCCGAGATTAGTGCTTAGTGCTCTAGACTCCATCGAGTAGCAGATCACTAGACTCTAATCTGAAAAAAATTCACTTCCCAGTGCCCGAGATCCTTTCCACCGAGTTGGTTCATAACTGTAGATCTAGAATGAATGCCTTGCTATCTTCCCTACTGACGCTCCCGAGACTGATATCGGATAGGCACTAATTACAGGACTGCAGCAAAAAACGCAGCAGTGTCTTCCACCGGCTTCTTGCTGACTTCGGTCAGTCCAAGAGGTCAGAGGGGCGACTTCGGGAGGAGCGGGACGCTGTGCGAAGGATCTCGGTGGATCAAAAATCTGCCTTATCTGACGGTCAATCCAAGATCGCGCGGCTAAACGCCGAGCTGGTGAAGGTCAAGTCCACTGCTGCACACTTAAAGACGCGTTTTGTGGACGCTACTAAGAAGCAGAAAGAAACCTTGGAGCAATCCGAGGCGCGCGCGCACCTTGCCGAGACCGAGTTGGCCCTTCTCCGGTCGAAGCAATATGCTTGGTTGACCGAGCTCACCGGTCTAAACCTGGATATGAACAGTAAGTGTACCGAGTTCTCTTTTTGTCGTCTTCCTTTTTTTGCCGATATCGCCTCATGGCTTGTCCGTGTGACAGTTCTCCTTTCTAAAGGGCACTTCGAGCATTCCCGAGAAGCTGCCAACCTTGCGATCGCTGCCGCCCGGGAGAAGCGAGCCGGAAAGGGTCCTGTCTCGAACTCATGGGACATCGATGACCATCTGTAACATCCCAACATTTTATAATATTCAAAAATCACTAAAATTTAAAACTTTTCTTTTTATTAAAATAAAATATTAAATGCATAAGGAAACCAACTATGAAAGACTTCAAACTTGAGTTTAATATTTCAAATGTCACAGTTTAAACATTTTATTATCCACGGTATTTCAAAAACCTTAAAATGTAATTTGACAAATATTTTACAAACTACAATCCATTTTATTTTAAGTAAATAGTTTACTTATAAGAAATTGATTTCAACCACTTAGTCATATCTATTCATAAATTCACAAATTATTTTAAAATGGTGTTAGTTGCCAAATGGTTTTCATTCTCTCAACTAAGTTCAAAACATGGTGTTAAAATTTCAATTCTGTAATCTTTAACTATAAACTTTATAGATTTTAAATTAATGAATTAGCCAAATAAACATTTCATTTGCTTAAATGAATTTCATCTATTTTCAAAGCATGAAATGATTAATATATTCTAAATAAGAAAAGAATTAAAACAAAAATCTTTTCCGAAGTTGTTATGAAGTTTTCAAATGAATTATCATAATATAAAATATAATGATGCACGAATTATTTCCAATTAAAGATGAATACCTTATATTTCACATTTCCTAAACATTATTTATATTTAGTTCTTTAATATTATGCCAAAATAAAGAAGAATGATTTCAGCAAAACAAGTTTAAATAACTTAAATCCAAACATAATTGAATATGGGTATTTCATATAAATTATTTAGCCAAAATTAAAATTAATTAAACCCTAGTTTTAAATTAAACATAAAAGTGTCAATTTTACATTTAATCAATATTTCGAAATTATTATTTTTTAAAAGTGTTCAAAACACTCCCACAATTGGTTTAACAGAAAGATAATAATTTTACAAATTTTTAGAATTTTGTTTGACCTCATTTGGACATTCAAATCAAAAGTTATGAATTAAATAAAAGAAATCAGAAAATGAAAAAGAAAATTCCGGATGACGTCATCGCTGACGTCACCTCGTCTTCAACCTCCGCACGCCAATCTCGCCCGAAAATCCGCCGGCGATTTCTCCTCCAAATCGCGGCGTTCGTTGCGGGATTTGCTTCCCTCACCGCCCCCATATAAAGCCCAACACCCCCGCCACCTTTCCCCTCTCTCCTCTTTCCGTTTGACGCCTCCAGGCCGGAGAAATCAACCGCCGGAGCTCCTCACACCCGCCGGCGAGTTTTCGTCAAATCCGGTGAGCTCCGACCTCCTCGCGCCCTCTCTTGAGTCCCATCTCCTCTGCTGCTTCCGTCCGCAATTCTCTGATTTTTTTTCGTAACTTGTTTGACGCTAGATCGTTGAGCCCGTGCTCGAACCGAGGTCGCCAGAGTACCCGTGGCTCCGCCCGCGTGTCCACGCTGCTCCAGGACAAACGGGAATACGCCGCCACCTCCATCCTCTTCACCGCGACGCACTACGTCCGAAGCTGTCATCCGTGAGCTCGGGGGAGAACGGCAGCGACCGGAGCGTCCACGCCGGAGCGAGCGCCGCCGTCTGCCCCAAGTCCGGCGAGTTCCCCGCCGCCACTTTCTGGTCAACAACTGTGAGCCCTTCGATCTCGATCTGACGGCGTAGATTAGAAGCGTTAACTCGAATCGGTACGGTTAGATTTGGATCGTAGATCTAGATCTGGACGGCCCAGATTCAATCACTTAATCCCAGTCAGCGCCCGCGTGGCAGCCACGTCAGCGCCACGTCATGCCTCGTCAGCATCCGCGTCAGCGCCAGCGTGTAATTCCTTTTCTATTTTAAATTTAATTGGAAGTTTTGCAGAATAGTCCCTGTAACTAAAACATCTATAACTTTTTAACCACAACTCCAAATTTAATAATTTTTATATATTTGGAAAGCTCTTAACATGTAGATTATTTTAGATCGGCCAAAATTCAAATTTGACTTAGTATAAAATATTCAAATTTCAAATGATGAATTTGAGTATATTTGTAATAACTTTAAATCTATAAATCCAAAAATTGCAAATAAAATTGTTTTAGAAAGTTTAGAATATTTGTAAATTAATGCCACTGCTATAAAATATTTTTGAGTAATTTTTGAATGAATTCATAGTTATATATTTAATTTGAATGGTTTGACTATTTTCAACATAACTATTAATAAAAATATTATTTTTGATTAAAGTAAATTCCTATAAATCTAATTAAATGCCCCCTGTCTATTTATACTAATCATAAAATTTTGTTATAGAAATTTAATCATAGAAAACTTTAATCTTATATTCCTTTTATTATATTTTCCAAAAATAGAAATTAATTAAATTGCATTTATAAATTCATGTATATTTATAAAGAAATCACAAAAGTTATTTTTGATGTTTCTTGTGATTTAAAATTTCATTTCATGCATAGCATATTTTATTTTGTAGATATAATTATCATAGGAAAACCCCTCTTCATTAGTTTTCTCTAAGTTAGAAATAATTTCAACTTAACATTTTTGTGAAGTGCTACACTTAGACACTTAGTAAATTTTCAACATGGAGCTGGAAGACCAATGAAGGACTTAGCCAAACAAGACTCCAGAAGAATCTCCAAGGAGTGGAAGCACTTAGAAGAAAGATCAAGAAGAAGTTTATGAAGACCAACCAGAAATATTTTCTAAGTCTTTCTGCCCCTTCTTCTGTTAGACTTCATGATGACAAAGTAAATCCAAGACCAGCCTCAAGGATACAAGAACCACCAAGTCTGAAGGTTTATCAAGTCTATCAAAACTTCAATCAAGACATCATCAAGGGGAATATTACAAGTCTGGAGATGAAGCCTGGAGGACAACTACATCTTTCTTTCTATCTTTTCCCTCTTTCCTAATCTTGTCTTTCACATTTGACTTAAACAATTTTGATCATGATATTATCATCTTGAAGTTGTTGGATCCTAGCGGCATAGTGAGATGAAGCGGCCTGGAAACAAACCTTACATGTCCACATGAGACATGTTCCACAATTTAAGTGGCTGGCCGGGTGTCTGTCTCTCTCACTTTAGTGAATATCCAATTTACAAAGAGTTGATAATAATTGTTGATCACCTCGAAGAATAGAGCTAGTATTTTCTCTAAGTATTTTGCACATCAAGACTAAGCCATTAGAGTGCTTATTCAAGATGATATAAAACAAAATATTTTATTCAACTTATGACCTTAGCCCTTAGTCCTTTTGGACCACCCTATTTGCCTTGCATTAACTTAAAAGATTTTCATGGCATGAAAAAGCATTTCTAGCCCATAGGAATATTTTGCACATCATGCATAAACATATTTTCCTTAGCAAGTTTTATAAAACTTATTTATTCATCTAGTATGTGTTTGCATGCATTGTGAAGTTGTGCTTGCTGTTCATTGTTGTATTGTTGCTTGTCTATACTGTTAGATTGAACGGAGAGTCCCGAGTATCGTTGAAAAGAGTTGTGAACAACGAAAATATTCAAAGGCAAGTGGAACACCTCATAAACTTCCTATTATTTATATATGCATTACTTAGTGTATTTTTATATGCATGTGTAGGATAGTATTGCTATGCTAAACCTGAATACCTTATTCCTGTGTCTAGGTTCCTATGCAATACTTAGTAGTATTATTGATGCTATGCAAGTGCTGTTTTGTGAAAATCTAAATTCTACTAAGTTAAGAATGAAACACCTGGGTGGTAAGTGGTTGTATGGTGGCGAAGTTGAGTGGCTACTCAGGCCCATGTCTATGGTTCCTGGAGTACGTGCACTTGTGAATGGCCACCCAGGAACAGAGGAATCTGAAGAACTCCGAGTGACGATTGCTTCCAGTGCAGCCATTGCCATATGGGCTCTGGCTTGATCAATTATGTTGCGTGGACTCTCTCCGGCTTGACAAGCAGATGTAGGGGGATGTTAGGTGGAACGGGTCAAGCCAGAGTGGGAGGGAAAATGCTTCTGAAAGATCTCGTCTCATTCTTCTCCTTTCCTTATCACAAATGGTGTGTAAAGGATAAATTGGGTTGAATGGGTACAATGGTGAACGTGCACAACCTCTGCAGAGTGTAAAACTAAGTACTTAGCTGTGTCCCCGGTACGGACAATTTGAGCAGCTGATCACGGACGTCAACGGAGGATTCCACCATTCCAACTTCAGAAATAAAACTTGATGGGTGAACAAGGGAAGATGAGATTTATGGTTTTCATGCCATACTTGTCGTGATTTGAAGAAAGTGTTTTCCAAAAAGATAGGACAAATTGGCTTTATGCAAAATAGCCTTGAACTCCACCAGCCAAATATGCATATAGGCTTTAGAGTTATTCCATTAAGTGTCCACCATAGTGTCACTTGCCAGACTCCATTTTTAATGGAATCTGACCCACGTTGTTGCAATATTTTTCTTATTGCAGATTTGATCAGATGACGAGTGAGGTTTCGTTTAAAGGTTTCGAGTCTACAACCAACATGTTTTCGCCTGTGGCAGCATGAAAGTTATAGAGACTCACTGCTATTGTATTTCCGTTGTGTACATTTCAATGCTAGCTTTATGCTATGCAACTTGTATCGAATATTTTGTAATTCTGGATCATCGATGTAATAAAATTGACGCTTTGTTGTGATATTACATCGTAAACTGTGTGTGCAAATGAATCGATCCAGGGATTTGCACTATACACAGGTATCTGCCTTATTTAAAGTGCAGGTACGCTACACCATCTCATCGCCCAGAAGGTCCGAATGGTACCTCTCCGGTCGATCGGCACCGAGCTCCTCAGCGTGGCCGTTCACGCGCATAGTGCCATGTGGCCTGGCGTTTTCGGTAATCTCTTGGTCGCCGAACTGGCCACCGCGCTCCAGGATGCCGATAACCGGCTTCATGCCTGGAAACGGTCCGGTGCTCGCGCCGGTGCCGACCAAGCATTGAAGCATGTGCTGAGCTGGTACGAGGGGCTCGATCTCGAAGTGATCAAGAGCCTCCGCGTCGTGTCGGAGTGGTACACGGACCCGGCCAAGATTCAGCTACGCCAAGAGACTGCTCATCGTCTTGCCGGTTGGGCGGATCCCGACTCCTTCATCATGAGCCTTATCGCCTCTGACTTCGAGTCAGACTACGAAGATGACGGTGAGACGGGGGATACCGGTGACGGGGACGCCGAGATTCCGGAGGGTGATGACGCCGAGACAGGCACAGCCACCGACACCATGGTTTCCCGGGATGCCGCTGTTCCTTCACCACCCGAGATTCCTCAAGCCGAGACGAACACGGCCGCTCCGAACACCACCGCCAGTGCAGAGGAGATCATCGTTGTTCCCCCTGCTACCGATCAATCCGAGAAGCCCGCTTCTCCTACCGCTCCTTGATTGCTCTTCCCAACTATGCTGCTCGGTCTGAAAATACTTAATTGTAGAAACATTAAATCCCCGGGATGCCGGGTTCAGCTGTAATATACTTTTAATTCACACTCTATTCCTTCCTACGCAATACAAGTTATGCCGGTTTATTTTGCTACAAGTCCCCGAGTTCATTTTCATGCTCGCCGTAGCTAGGCAATTTCTGCTCTTGTCTACCATTTCGGTGTTCGACAGTCGAGTCACGAAATTCCATTTACGGTATACACTACTTATGAATATCTGAGTTCCAATTGTTAAATTCCCGACATAATAAAATAAACAACCGGATAAGTAAGACGCATATGCCGGAAGAATTCCTATTTCCAGTCCCCGAGTTCGTTTTCGTGTTTCCCATATTTGATGCTCTTTGCTCTTGACTACCATTTCGGCGTTCGTCAGTCGAGTCACAAGATTATTTCACGTGACATACATTACTCGGACTTAGGAACCGAGTTCAGAATTTGCCAGGCATATACTAAACAAACATAAGTACAAGGCAGTCCCTGAGTTCCTCCCTGGGTTCCCGACATGCACAGAATAGATGAATAGCAAAAATCAAAGCATAACAAAGATAGGCAGTCCCCGGGTTCCTCCCGAGGATGCCGACATGCAATTTAGGATAAATAACACATTTTGGCCAGGCAGTCCCCGAGTAACACCTCGGGGTGCCGAAATTTCATTGATAAAAACCGAGATACATACATTGCGCCCCTTAAGTGTAAAAGGGACGGAGCAAGGCTACATTCCATGGCCGCTTGGTCTCCTCACCAGCTTTGTCCATTACACCTTTCCTAGCTTCCTATGCATCTACAAGGTAATAAGAATCATTGTGCAATGCCTTGCTTACAACAAAAGGCCCCTCCCACGGAGGTGAGAGTTTATGCATCCCGGCTGTGCGTTAGATGAGTCTTAGCACGAGATCCCCTTCTTGGAATACCCTGGGATGCACCTTCCGGCTATGATAGCGACGGAGGTTCTGCTGATAAATTGCAGACCGAGACAATGCCAATTCCCTTGCTTCCTCGAGCAAGTCAACATCATCCTCCCGGGATTCCTCTGCCTCGGTCTCGGTGAACATTGTAACCCTTGGTGCATCATACTGTATGTCGGTTGGGCGCACCGTTTCGGCACCATACACCATGAAGAATGGCGTCACTAGAGCAAAACAGGCCACTGGTCCCGGGCCGGGAGGGCTTTTTGTCCCGGTCACGCGCCCGGGACAGCGTGTTCGGGACAAATAGCCTCCCCTATTTGTCCCGGGCACGCCACGGCCCGGGACCAGTAGGGGGGTCACGTGGCCAAACCAGACAGCCTCTGGCTCCCACTCATTTGTCCCGGTTCGTAATACGAACCGGGACAGTATATATGATTTTTTGTTTTCTTTTTTTGTTTCTTTTGTTTTGTTTCCTGTTTTCTATTTTTGTTTCTGTTTTCTATTTATGTTACTGATTCTTTTGTGTTTGTGTTTTTTCATTTATGTTTCATTTCAAACAAGATCTAGTTGCATATTATACGTTACTATGTAATATATATCATGAATATACGATTTTTTCCTCGGGATATAGTCATGAATACTACTAGTACACGAGTTCTCCCAAATAAATATTTACAACCGGAAGATCATGTCTAAATATTTACAAACAGAGATCATTACATGACAGAGAAGCATTAGACCCTATTTTTTCCTCGGGATGGTCTTTTTTGGCGGCCGGATTATACTGCATTCTGCGCCTGGCTTTATGACATAGTCAAGCATAAAGCCCGCAATTTCCTCCGCGATTGGTAGTAGGCGGTCTTTTGCATCAAGCCTGTTCCGGATCGTCTCAAACTAAAAAGGAGAGATCAACACCAATATATCAACCATTATGAAAATAATTCAATTTGAAAAGTGAACAAGTTTGAATGAATTGTTAACGTACCCTATTCCAGTCTACACCCTCATTGAAGTGAATTCGGATGAACTCGCAGACATAGAATCCACACAAATTGGTGCCTTGTTGCTGCTTCGCGCACTTTATGATAGAATAAGATAAGAAATCAATAAAAAATAATCAAAAATATTGAAAAAATGGTATTGTGAGACTGAAATTAAGAATAGGCGTATGTGGAACCTAGCTAGTACGTCTTACCTCTCGCCATTTAAAAGTGAGGTTCTTAGCTATACCGACATCCTTGTGGAAACCGGTGAACTTGTCCCAAACCCTGAAGTTTACGGTATGAAAAATTAGTAAAGAAGTTAACTAATTACTATATATTATTAGAAAAGACGAGGTCGATTGTGATAATGAACGAAATTACCTCTGGAGCATCTGTTTCGTGTCGTCGAACTTTTCTTCAGGTTTCGATAATGGGTCCAAGACATCAACGATTGCCTTTTCAACATCAATCTCAAATAATACCCAGTGAAATCTGCCATATGTTTATATTTGTTAATAACTAAATCATCAATTACATATACTTAATTAACATCGAGTATGTATAAGAAAGTAAACAACTCACTCGAAGTTGAACGGGAAAATTATGGTGCTTTTGTAATGTTGCGCCATCAAATAAGTAAGCAAAAGCTCCTCCGTTTGATCTGGGTAATGTAACAAACCATGATGATGAACTCGATTAGGGTCAATGAATCCAATCTTGTGATTGAGTCCCGGCTTTCGAGATTGTATAATTTTCAGCCTGCATAATAGAGTACAAAAGTAATATAGTGATAAGGATAATTACAAGCAATGGGTGTCGCCTGTAGCGCTCAGCGGGTTTTATGCCCCATCTGTCCCGGTTTGCAGTACGACCGGGACAAATGGGGTTTTGGAGTTTGGTCCTTTAGCCTGTTTTCTACTAGTGCGTATACCCGATAGATCTATTCGGTGTGGTCCGGCGACCCCACAACACTGCCGATATCTCCTCTATCCAACATCCCGGAGTTCTCAACAGTGGCTCGATCAGGCGGGCTTTGATGCCGGCCAAGACCAAGCCATTTGCTCTCTCGACTTGCCCGTTTGCTTCCGGGTGGGCTACTGATGCCACATCCAACCAGATTCTTTTCTCCGTAAAAAACCGAGCAAATTCCCCCACAACAAAGTTGGTACCATTATATGTGATGATGTTGTGCGGGTATCCGTATCTCAAGATGATGTCCTTCAAGAATTGGACCGAGGCGTGTCCGTCACATTTCCAGATTGGTTTGACCTCTATCCATTTGGTAAACTTGTCCACCATGACTAGCATGTGTGTCATATTACCCCTTGCCGGCTTGAATTGTCTGACCATGTCCAAGCACCATACAACAAATGACCAAGTGATAGGGATGGTTTTCAGTGCTGATGCCGGCATATGTATTATGTGGGCAAACCTCTGGCACCCTCCACATTTTCGGACAATGTCCTCTGCTTGCTGCAAGGCGGTGAGCCAATAGAACCCATGCCGGAATACCTTCGCCACCAGCGCCCGAGATGATGCATGATGTCCACATTCTCCCTGGTGTATTTCCAACAACATTTCTTGGCCCTCCTCAGGCTCCACACATCTCTGGAGCACTTCGGTGACACTTCTCTTGTACAGCTCTTGATTGATGATGGTGTATGCCTTGGATCTTCGCAGTATCTGCCGGGCTTCCACCTCGTTCTCCGGGAGGGTTCCATCCGATATGTATGCCATGATGGGTTGTGCCCATCCCGGGACAGGTCGAACTGGGAACACGGGAGTATCTATGTCCATTGGCTCTGCTGACATCACCTCCATAGACATGCCGTTTGCCACTTCCGAGCTCTGTGGTGCAGTCCCCGGGTTCAATGTGGTACTCCCGACTTCCACCTCCATAGGTATGGCCTCCGAACTAGGTTCCTTGGGGATGAAGATAGATTCTGACTCAGGTGAGGGCTGGATAGACGGCTTCCTCAGATGCTCGAGAGCGATGCCGGGTGGGATGGCATCCCGAGATGACCCTAGCTTGGACAACACATCTGCTGCTTCGTTTTCCCCTCTAGGTATGTGCTTGAACTCGCAGCCCTCGAAAAATCCGGATATTTTCTGCACATGGAACTGATATAAGTCCATGTTGGCGTCAATTGCATACCAGTTACCCGACACCTGCTGCACCACGAGGTCGGAATCACAGAAGCACTCTATCCGGCGGATACCGATTTCCTTGGTGACATTCAGTCCATGAACCAAAGCCTCGTACTCGGCAACATTGTTAGATGCCCGGAAATGAATTTGTAGTACATACTTCAGCACATCTTGCTTCGATGTGGTGAGGACTACTCCGGCACCCAATCCGATCTTGGCCTTGGAACCATCGAAATGCATTCTCCAGAAGTTGTAGTCGGGAATTGGAGGTTCATACTGCATCTCGGCCCAGTCCACCAAGAAGTCCGGCAGCGCCTGTGACTTAATGGCGTCGCGTCTCTCGTATGCCGGAGCGTACGGAGACAACTGGATGGCCCATTTGGCAACTCGGCCGCTAGCATCCTTACAGCCGATGATCTCGGCGAGGGGAGCTTCGCATACCACCGTGATCGGGTGTTCTTGGAAATAGTGCTTAAGCTTGGTGGCTGCCAAGTATACTCCGTAGGCCATCTTCTGATAGTGCGGGTAGTTCTGTTTGGATGTCGAGATCACCTCGCTCAGATAATACACCGGTCTTTGTATCAGCTTATCCCCTTCTTCTCTTTCCACTACAATGGCTACACTTACTACCCGGTTAGTGGCAGCTACGTACAACAACATTGGCTCCTTGGGTAATGGGGATGCCAACACTGGTGCTGTTGAAAGCATCTTCTTCAAATCATTGAACGCTGCATCAGCCTGCGGGGTCCATACAAATGTCTTGCTCTTCTTCATCAATTGATACAAGGGCAAGGCTTTCTCTCCTAGTCGGCTCACAAACCGACTTAGGGATGCCACACAGCCTGTAAATTTTTGCACATATTTGAGACGTACCGGTAACTTCATGCTTTCGATTGCACGTATCTTACCCGAGTTGACCTCAATCCCCTGGCTTGATATGAGGAAACCAAGTAGCTTGCCTTCCGGAACACCGAATGTACATTTGTCCGGATTCAACTTCATCCGGAATCTCCTTACAATTTTAAATGTCTCCCTCAGATCATCGATTAGAGAGGACTTATCTTTTGTTTTTATGACTATGTCATCGACATAGACTTCGGCATTCTGGCCTATCTGGTCATGTAAACATTTTTGCATGCAACTCTGGTATGTAGCACCAGCATTTCTCAAACCAAAAGTCATGACACGATAGCAATAAGTCCCATATGGGGTAATAAAGGCAGTTTTCAATTGATCATCCGGATTCAAAAGTATCTGGTGGAAGCCAGAATAGGCATCTAAAAAAGTCAAAAGCTCACTCCCGGCAGTGGAATCGATCACTTGATCTATCCGGGGAAGTGGAAACGGATTTTTCGGGCATGCCTTGTTGAGGTTGGTGAAGTCGATGCACATGCGCCACACCTTAAGCAGGAGGGGATCATCTTTCTTCTTTTCTACCAGGACTAGATTCGATATCCAATCCGGATGCAACACTTTCATCACGAACCCGGCAGCCAGAAGTACTGCGAGATGTTCCATGATAGCAGCTCTTCTGTCATCCGAGAGGCGTCTAGTCGGTTGCTTCACCGGTTTTGCGTCAGGCCTGATGAATAGTGAGTGCTCAGCCAACTCCTTTGGAACGCCTTGCAGATCGTCACTCGACCACGCAAAAGCATTCCGATTCTCACGGAGGAATTTGATGAGCTCGCCTTCCTATTTGCTGTCCAGGTTGCTTCCAATGATGACCTGGCGCTCCGGGTTGCTGGGGTCACTCCCACCTTCTTGGTCTCCTTTGGTGCCTGGAATGAGACGTTCTGTTCCGGGTTCACCATCCCGGGTATGCCGAGTTGCGAGGTCTTGGCCAGTGACACCACTTGCTGAATTCTCTTCTTCTCCTCAGCAATGACCAGGGACTTGGCTAAGTTTGAGCCGGCCGATGCCCAATCCATGGAGCGCTTATGGTCTCCTGCGACAGTGATCACTCCATTTGGGCCCGGCTGATGGGTTCGTAGCATAGAAAACAAAATTTTTCCTACGATGAGAACAAAACAACAAGCCAAGATCTAATCTAGGAGATGCTCGTAACGAGTGGAACATGTTCCAAGAGAACTCACCCTCGAAGACCGAAAGCGTTTCGAGAGGATTCTCGTGGACGATGTAGTGGAGCACTTGCCGATCTCAAGATCGCGAAGATGTGCGCTGCAACGGGCAGCGCCTCCGTACTCGGTCACACGTACAGCTTGATGATGACCTCCGTTCCCTCGATCCAGCGGGGCAGCGGAAGTAGTAGAACCACCAAGGAACTCCAACAACACGACGGCGTGGTGTGGAGGAGAACTAAACGGCCATGGCTTCGCCAAGCGGATGGCCGAGAGGTGGAGCAGCGGGAGGAGGGAGAGAGGATCAAGTGTGTACATAAGAGGGAGCTCTGCCTCTCCTTATATAGAAGAAGGGGGCAGCCCAAGGGGGTGGTGCGGCTCAAGAGCCCCCACCCCTTCCTCTTCATGTGAGTGGAGCATCCACTCATGCCCACTCACTCTCTTTAAAACTCCACTCAAAAAATCCCAAGGGTTTTTCTATATTAAATAAAACAATTTCATTTCTTTTTTAATATTTGTTAATTCTATTAACAAACATTAACACTTACCCCCTTGGTTCATTTGTTAATTCTATTAACAACCATTGTCAAACATTGACAATTAACCCCTTGAACTATTTCAATATTACCCGAAACAATTTCGGAGCTGTCCAAACTTTTTCTCCGAAAATTCCGTGTCTACCCAAAAGCGTCGACAAACCTTAAGTGTGTCACCCTACGGTTCGTGAATAATGTAGACATGATCGAGACACCTATCCGATCAATAGTCAACAGCGGGATCTGGAGATCCGTAATGACTCCTACATATTCGACGATGAATCTTGTGATCGTGTGAACCAGAAACGTCATAACCAATTCCTTTTGTCTCGCGATATTTTACTTGTCCGAGATCCGATCATTGGTATCATCTATACCTTGTTCGATCTCGTTCCCGACCAGTACTCTTTACTCGTTCTGTGATATGACATCCTTGTGACCTAGTCACGTGCTTGCAAGCGGTGTCGATGTGATATCACCGAGGGGGCCCAGAGTATATCTCTCCGTCATCCGGATGGACAAATCCCACTTCTTGATCCATGAGACTCAACTAATACTTTCGGAATACCCAACGCCACCTTTATTGTCACCCTGTCACGGTGTGACGTTTGATGTCATCAAAGCATTCTTCCGGTGTTAGTGATTGACATGATCTCATGGTCTAAGGATTAGGGTTACTTTGTATTCTCAGTACAACAATATAAACTTAATGACTGGATCGTATTGCTATACTTAATTTGGGTGTGTTCATCATATCATTCTACTAATGACGTGATCCCGTTATTAACAACATCCAATGTTCATGATCAGGAAACCTTGATCATCAGTTAATCAACGAGCTAGTTAAACGAGAGGCGTTACTAGGAACTCTAATTTGTTCATTAGTCACACATGTATTAATGTTTCCGATTAATACAATTCGAGCATGAGAAATAAACATTTATCATAAACATGGAATAAGATAATAACCACTTTATTATTGCCTCTCGGGCATATTCCTTTCAGTCTCCCACTTGCACTAGGGGCAATAATCTGTATTACATTGTAATGACCCTAACACCCATGGAGTTCCGGTGTTGATCATGTTTTGCCCTTGGGAGTTGTTTAGTCAAAGGGTCTGCCACATTCAGATCCGTATGTACTTTGCAAATCTTTCTATCACCATCCTTGACATGTTCACGGATGGAGTGAAAACGGCGCTTGAAATGCTTGGAATTCTTGTGAGACCTTGGTTCTTTAGCATTGGCTATGGCACCATTGTTGTCATAATAGATAACCATCGGATCCAACGCACTTGGAACCACACCTAGTTCGGATATGAACTCCTTCATACAAACTCCTTCCTGCGCTGCCTCCGAGGCAGCAACATATTCCGCTTCTGTTGATGATCCCGCCACCACGGGTTGCTTGGAACTCCTCCAGCTTACTGCTCCTCCATTCATAAGAAATACGTACCCAGATTGTGACTTAGAGTCATCCAGATCGGTGTCAAAGCTAGCATCGACGTAACATCTTGCGACGATCTCTTCTTCACCGTCATACACGAGAAACATATCCCTAGTCCTTCTTAAGTACTTTAGGATATTCTTTACCGCCATCCAGTGTTCCAAACCTGGATCAGGTTGGTACCTGCTAGTCAAGCTAATAGCATGTGCCACATCCGGTCTTGTACATAGCATAGCATACATGATAGAGCCTATGGCTGAGGCATAGGGGATCTTGTTCATCAATTCTCTATCTTCCGATGTAGCTGGACTTTGAGTCTGACTCAATGTCTTTCCTTGTAACATAGGTAAGAGCCCTTTCTTACTTTCATCCATTCTGAACTTCTTCAGAATCTTGTCAAGGTATGTACTTTGCGAAAGCCCAATCAAGCGTCTTGATCTATCTCTATAGATTTTGATGCCTAATATACGATGCTTCACCGAGATCCTTCATCGAAAAACTATTGTTCAAATAACCTTTTATACTATTCAAAAATTCTATATCATTTCCAATCAACAATATGTCATCCACATATAGTACAAGAAATGCTACAGAGCTCCCACTCACTTTCTTGTAGATACAAGCTTCTCCATAAGTTTGGACAAATCCAAACCCTTTGATCACTTCATCAAAGCGGAGGTTCCAACTTCGGGATGCTTGCTTCAGTCCATAAATGGATCGCTGAAGTTTGCATACCTTGTCAGCATCCTTAGGATCGACAAAACCTTAGGGTTGCACCATGTACAACTCTTCCTCAATGTTACCATTAAGGAACGCAGTTTTGACATCCATTTGCCAGATTTCGTAATCGAAAAATGCAGCAATTGCTAACATAATCCTAACAGACTTCAGCATCGCTACAGGAGAGAACGTCTCCTCGTAGTCAATTCCTTGAACTTGTCGAAAACCTTTTGCGACAAGTCGAGCCTTATAGACGGTCACATTACCATCAGCGTCAGTTTTCTTCTTAAAAATCCATTTGTTCTCAACGGCCTTGCGGTCATTGGGTAAGTCCACCAAAGTCCATACTTGGTTTTCGTACATGGATTCCATTTCGGATTTCATGACTTCTAGCCATTTGTTGGAATCTGAGCCCATCATCGCTTCATCATACGTCGCAGGGTCATCATTATCAACTACCATGACATTCATGACGGGGTTGCCGTACAGTTCAGGAGTTGTACGCATCCTTGTTGACCTGCGAAGTACGGTAGTATCCTCTTTCGGAGTTTCATGATCTTGATTATCATTAGTTCCCTCTTCATCTAGTGAAGTCAACTCCGGAACAATTTCCGGCGCTGCGCTACTCGCCATTCCAAGAAGAGAAGGTTCAATAACCTCGTCGAGTTCTACCTTCCGACTACTCACACCTTTTGAGAGAAACTCCTTCTCCAAAAAGGATCCGTTCTTGGCAACAAAAACTTTGCCTTCGGATCTGTGATAGAAGGTGTACCCAATTGTTTCTTTAGGGTATCCTATGAAGACGCATTTTTCCGCTTTGGGTTCGAGTTTATCAGGCTGAAGCTTCTTCACATAAACATCGCATCCCCAAACTTTTAGAAACGATAGCTTAGGTTTGTTTCCAAACCATAGTTCATACGGTGTCGTTTCAACGGATTTAGATGGAGCCCTATTTAAAGTGAATGTAGTTGTCTCTAGTGCATGACCCCAAAATGATAGTGGCAAATCTGTCAGAGACATCATAGACCGAACCATATCCAATAAAGTACGTTTACGACGTTCAGATACACCATTACGCTGTGGTGTTCTGGCAGGAGTGAGTTGTGAAACTATTCTACATTCTTTCATATGTGTGCCAAACTCGTAACTCAAATACTCACCTCCACGATCGGATCGTAGAAATTTGATCTTTCTGTTACGATGGTTTTCAACTTCACTCTGAAATTCTTTGAACTTTTCGAACGTTTCAGACTTGTGTTTCATTAAGTAAATATACCCATATCTACTTAAATCATCCGTGAAGGTAACAACATAACGATATCCACCGCGCGCCGACACACTCATTGGACCACACACATCGGTATGTATGATTTCCAATAAATCCGTCGCCCGTTCCATCGTGCCGGAAAACGGGGTTCTAGTCATCTTGCCCATAAGGCATGGTTCACATGTCTCAAATGATTCATAATCAAGTGATTCTAGGAGCCGATCAGAATGGAGCTTTTTCATGCGCTTAACACCAATATGACCTAAGCGGCAATGCCACATGTACGTAGCAATATCATCATTCAACTTGATTCTTTTGGCATTCACATTATGAATGTGTGTATCATTACTATCAAGATTCAAAAGAAATAAACCATTCTTCATGGGTGCATGACCATAAAAGATATCATTCATATAAATCGAACATCCATTGTTCTCAGACTTAAATGAATAACCGTTTTCCATTAAACAAGATCCAGAAATAATGTTCATGCTCAACGCAGGCACCAAATAACAATTATTTAGGTTCATCACTAATCCTGATGGTAGACGAAGAGGTAGCGTCCCGACAGCGATCACATCAACCTTTGATCCATTGCCGACGCGCATCGTCACCTCATCCTTTGCTAGTTGTCGCCTATTCCGTAGTTCCTGTTTCGAGTTACATATGTTAGCAACCGAACCAGTATCAAATACCCAGGCGCTACTGCGAGTACTAGTAAGGTACACATCAATAACATGTATATCACATATACCTTTGTTCACTTTGCCGGCCTTCTTATCCGCCAGATATTTGGGGCAATTACGCTTCCAGTGCCCAGTACCCTTGCAGTAAAAGCACTCAGTGTCAGGCTTAGGGCCATCCTTGGTCTTTTTCTCAGGTGCGGCAACAGTTTTGCCGCCCTTCTTGAAATTACCCTTCGGCTTGCCTTTCTTGCCTTTCTTGAAACTAGTGGTTTTATTGATCATCAACACTTGATGCTCCTTTTTGATCTCCACTTCAGCAGTTTTGAGCATTGACAGAAGCTCGGGGAGAGACTTCTTCATGCCTTGCATATTGTAGTTCATCACAAAGTTCTTGTAACTTGGTGGGAGTGATTGGAGAACACGATGAATTCCTAGCTCATTGGGGATCGATATACCCAGGGCTATGAGCTTATTGGCGTACCCAGACATTTTGAGTACGTGCTCGCTAACGGAGCTGTTCTCTTCCATCATGCAGCTAAAGAACTTTTCTGAAGCATCATAACTCTCTACGGCAGCATGGGTATCGAAAATCATTTTCAATTCTCCCATTGTATCAAAAGCGTTGCTGTTCTCGAAACGTTTTCGCAGCTCCGGCTCTAAACCATACAGAATGCCGCAGTGAACTACACTGTGGTCCTCCTTCTGAGTCAGGAAAACATTGTTCACATCATCGGGAGCGTCATCAGCGGGCGGGGCACCTAGCGGTGCATCAAGCACATAGAGCTTTTGACAAGCTGTGAGGAGATTCCTCAGGTTAAGTGCCCAATTGGTGAAGTTGCTTCCATTGTTTGCTAGTTTCTCTTTCTCCATGAACATATTGAAATTGAAAGCAGGTGGTGCCATGATCTACAACATATTTGCAAAGACTATTTAGACTAAGATTATGATAAATTAAGTTCAAGTTAATACAAAATTATTACGTGAACTCCCACTCAAAAACAACATCCCTCTAGTCGTTTCAGTGATTACACGAACCAAATTCACTACACCAATAACCGATCATCACGAGAGATGGTGCAGCTGCAAAGGCGAACATCGACATGTTCATCATATCATCTATATGACTCATGCTTTACCTTTCGGTTACGTGTTCCGAGACCATGTCTGTACATGATAGGCTCGCCAAGTAGAACCGTAGTATTTGCGTGTGTAAATCTGGCTTACACCCGTTGAATGCGAGCGTTGATTCTATCACACCCGATTATCACGTGGTGCTTCGAAACGACGAACTTTCTTAACGGTGCATACTAAGGAAGAACACATTATTATCTTGATATTAATTGTGAGAGGGATCATCTTATAATGCTACCGTCGCGATCTAAGCAAAGATCTAAGCAAAATAAGATGCATAAAAGAATTAACATCACATGCATGGATAATGTGATATGATATGGTCCTTCTTGCACTTGATCTCCATCTTGTGTATCTTGGCATGATCTCCATCATTCCACCGGCGTGGCACCAAGGTCCATGGCGCCTCCTTCTTGATTGTCCTCCAAATTTACAACATATCATCTAGATATGATATTTAGCACGCAGGCCATAAATTAAAAAGACAACCATTTGGCTCCTGCCGATTTGTCATAATTTACAAAAGGTATCATCTCATACATCAAATTTGTAACTTTGACCATATCACATCACATGCCCTGCAAAAACAAGTTAGACGTCCTCTAATTTATTTTTGCATATTTTACGTGGCTTAGGGCTTTCGAAGATAGAACCGTTCTTACCTACGAACATGAAGCCACAACGGTGATGAAAATATTATTAGCAACATGTTCTATTTTATATCTTAACTATAGTTGGAGAGACAGACACCCGCAAAGCCACTTATGCAAAACAAGTTGCATGTCAGTCGTGGAACAAGTCTCATGTGCGTGGACATGTAAGGTTAGTCCGGGCCGCTTCATCCTACTATGCCACTAAGATACAAAATATACAAAGGAAGCAATAACATGATCATCAACGCCCACATACACATATGTGTTCTACCCGTACAAAGCATCTACGCATAGACACGGCTCTGATACCACTGATGGGTTCGTAGCATAGAAAACAAAAAATTTCCTACGGTGAGAACAAACCAACAAGCCAAGATCTAATCTAGGAGATGCTCGTAACGAGTGGAACATGTTCCAAGAGAACTCACCCTCGAAGACCGAAAGCGTTTCGAGAGGGATTCTCGTGGACGATGTAGTGGAGCACTTGCCGATCTCAAGATCGCGAAGATGTGCGCTGCAACGGGCAGCGCCTCCGTACTCGGTCACACGTACAACTTGATGACGACCTCCGTTCCCTCGATCCAGCGGGGCAGCGGAAGTAGTAGAACCACCAAGGAACTCCAACAGCACGACGGCGTGGTGTGGAGGAGAACTAAACGGCCATGGCTTCGCCAAGCGGATGGCCGAGAGGTGGAGCAGCGGGAGGAGGGAGAGAGGATCAAGTGTGTACATAAGAGGGAGCTCTACCTCTCCTTATATAGAAGAAGAGGCAGCCCAAGGGGGTGGTGCGGCTCAAGAGCCCCCACCCCTTCGTCTTCATGTGAGTGGAGCATCCACTCATGCACACTCACTCTTTAAAACTCCACTCAAAAAATCCCAAGGGTTTTTCTTTATTAAATAAAACAATTTCATTTCTTTTTTAATATTTGTTAATTCTATTAACAAACATTAACACTTACCCCCTTGGTTCATTTGTTAATTCTATTAACAACCATTGTCAAACATTGACAATTAACCCCTTGAACTATTTCAATATTACCCGAAACAATTTCGGTGCTGTCCAAACTTTTTCTCCGAAAATTCCGTGTCTACCCAAAAGCGTCGACAAACCTTAAGTGTGTCACCGTACGGTTCGTGAATAATGTATACATGATCGAGACACCTCTCCGATCAATGGTCAACAACGGGATCTGGAGATCCGTAATGACTCCTACATATTCGACGATGAATCTTGTGATCGTGTGAACCAGAAACGTCATAACCAGTTCCTTTTGTCTCGCGATATTTTACTTGTCCGAGATCCGATCATTGGTATCATCTATAACTTGTTCGATCTCGTTCCCGACAAGTACTCTTTACTCGTTCTGTGATATGACATCCTTGTGACCTAGTCACGTGCTTGCAAGCGGTGTCGATGTGATATCACCGAGGGGGCCCAGAGTATATCTCTCCGTCATCCGGATGGACAAATCCCACTTCTTGATCCATGAGCCTCTAATACTTTCGGAATACCCAACGCCACCTTTATTGTCACCCTGTCACGGTGTGACGTTTGATGTCATCAAAGCATTCTTCCGGTGTTAGTGATTGACATGATCTCATGGTCTAAGGATTAGGGTTACTTTGTATTCTCAGTACAACAATATAAACTTAATGACTTGATCGTAGTGCTATACTTAATTTGGGTGTGTTCATCATATCATTCTACTAATGACGTGATCCCGTTATTGACAACATCCAATGTTCATGATCAGGAAACCTTGATCATCAGTTAATCAACGAGCTAGTTAAACGAGAGGCGTTACTAGGAACTCTAATTTGTTCATTAGTCACACATGTATTAATGTTTCCGATTAATACAATTCTAGCATGAGAAATAAACATTTATCATAAACATGTAATAAGATAATAACCACTTTATTATTGCCTCTCGGGCATATTCCTTTCACCGGCATCTTCATCTTCAGATACCCCATGTGAGTGGAGATCATGAACTTTGCCAGTGCCGGCCTACCAATGAGTGCATGGTAGGGACTTTCGAGATCCACGACCTCGAACTCCAAGCTCTCAGTCCGACAGTTCTCCCGGGTTCCAAATAATACCTCAACCCAAAATTTTCCCATAGGGGAGCAGGAGACTCCGGGCACAATGCCATGGAAGGTGGTCTCGGTTGGGAGCAGCGTGTTCATGGACACCCCCAGCTTCAGCATGGTATCCTTGTACATAATGTTAATGGCACTGCCATTGTCAATTAGAACCCGGCTGAAGCGAACGTTGAGGCTTGGTACGGCAAAGGTCGGGTCCACCACCAAAGCATAGCCACTGGGCTTGGGCATAACCCGGGGATGATCTTTCCAGCTCCAGGTGATTTCCATCTTGGACCAGTGCAGGAACTTGGGCACCGCCGGAATCACAATATTTACCTCCAGAGCGCGTTGTCGCACACTCTTCCGGTCGGTAGGCTCGGTCACGAAGACCACATAGCTCTGATGTGCCTCCCGGTAGTTGCCTTGCTGGTGTCCGGATTGGTTACTCGGACTAGCACCATTGTCATTCCTGGTGTGCACCATATTCACTAGTCTGGGAGGGGTTCCCTGGGTGGGTTGACTAATCCGGACTGCATTGGTGTCGGATAGTGGGGGAGGAGGTCTCGGGATATTGGGCCGTGATGCCAGAGCGTTCGGCCGAGTAACCCCCGCGCTGCCCTCTTGCAACGTGCGCTGGTACCAGCTGCACTGCTGAGTAGAGTGATTAGCCGGCTTGTTGGATTCGAACGTATGGTAGCAGCATGGCTTGTTCAGCATCTCTTCGTATGTCAGGGGCTTGTTTTGGTCCACCCAAGTTTTCTGTACTTCCTGGCTCTGATCCCAAGCCGAGCCAGTCACTTTCTGCCACTGATTGCTTCCGGCATCCCCCTGATCTCGGCCAACTGCTGCAACATGTTGCGAGGCATAGTGGAACTCGGGCTGGTTCCTCTTCTGACCGAATTCGTGGCGATCATGGCTTCTGCTCGACCCTGAGCGCTGATTTCCCGCATTCCTCCTGTTGGAGTCTCCGACATCCACCAGGGGTTGCATGGGGTCTCCAAGCGTGTAGGTGTCGGCGATGCGCATGGTCTCTGCCAAGGTTGTCGGCATCTTCCTCTTCAGCTTTTGCCAAAGCATAGAGCCATGCCGGCATCCTAGGGCAAACCATGATATGGCCTGTGCCTCGACAACCCTTCGCCAGAATTGCGAATGTTGCTCCACCGAGTAAGGTACTCTCGGTCCGTTTCATTGCTCCTCATCCTACAAAGGGCAAGCTGCTGAGGTCGGTTGGGCCTCTTGTATGTGCTGGTGAAGTTGCTGATGAAGGCCTCCTCGAAATCCAACCAACAGTCTATGCTGCGAGTCCTCAAGTTATTTAGCCAGATCCTGGTAGGTCCTTCCAACATCTGCGGCACATATCGTACCGCCCAGCGTCTGTTTCCACCGGCTATGCTTACTGCAGTTACATAGTCGGTTAACCAATCCTCCGGCTTCGAGCTGCCGTCGTAGGTATTGGCACCCCGGTTGAGTTGAAAATTTCTCACAGCCGGCTCCCGCATGATCCGAGGTCCGAAGCAGGCAGGTCCCGGAGGGCCTTGCTCTTCAACCAACTCGAATTGATGAATCCGGTCGAGCCGGTACCTAGCATCAGCTGGATCTAGCTGTCGAGTACCTATTTGTTGGGGATATATCAACTAGGGGTATAACCAGCATGGATCAATCCGGCTAGTCCAGGGTGGCCCAAGGGTGGTAGGGCCAAGGCCTGCCGGGCGGCCCAGATAAGCTGACGTGCAAGGAAGTAGGCGGACGGTCCAAGGAAGGTGGAAGGCCTAAGCCCATCAAGCCACCGAGCCCAAGACGGAAGGCGGCAACTAAGCCGGCTAGATATAGGACTCTGTTTACTTGCCGGACAAGTACTTACCTTGTACCCTAGGGTCTGGCCGCCTATATAAGCCGGCAACCAGGGAGCCTTTAGGGCAGAGACAATCTCCATAGGCATCACACCCATTGTAACCTGTTCACGGCTATTGCCTCATAGTGAATTATAGCAGCACGTAGGATCCCGCCACCGCTGTGGGATCCGAAGCTGGGTAAACTCGCCGTGTTCAATCCCGACCTCGACGACACCAACCTTCTTCCCCACAATCCATACGTAGGCTAGAGGACCCCCGTCTCCTGTCAATTATGCCGATACCACGACAGTTGGCGCCCACCGTGGGGCATAAGGTTCCTGGCGTCACGTTCCAGGCGGGAACACTTGGCGGCGTGGGCAAGCAGATCGCCGTCGGTCGCGTCACAAGGTATGGCGGCCATAGCTACGTCAACTCAGATGAGTCCTGGCTCCCGGCGGACGACTACCTTATCGGATGCGAAATCATGCCGATCGGAGGGATCGACCTCTTCATCGGGTACACGCCAGAGGCGTACGGCCTACCGCGTTTCTACAACCCCACCCACCAACCCTTCGACCAAGCAGTCGACCAGCAAGATGGATCTGAATCCGCCTACTCCCAGGAGTCGGCGGAATCTGATTTCCACTTCGTCGGAGTTGTCGGACTGGGATCCAACTCCCAGCCGGAAAACAACGATCCTGAATCAATCCTCCCTGCTCTACAGGAGGATGCGATGTCAGATGCCGGATCCAGATCTACCGTTCAAGTCAACGTAGACTCTGACTCCGATGATGATGCTAGTCTCTTCAAAGAGAAGATCAAAACCCGCTTTTCCAGTGGTAATCCGGCTCCCTCAGAGGGTACAGCGGATACAGACATGCCTGACAAGCTGGCTATGATGGTTGTTGTCGGTCTCGAAACAACCCCAGTTACTTCGGAGGCGCAAAACAAGCCGGCGGAAGAAGCCGGCGACACCACCGCCGGCCAACTCATTGAAGGTTCCGACAAGGTGCGCGCGAAGAAGAAAGCTGGCCTCGAGAAAGGCGGCAGCAGCAAACCCACGGATTTGCTCTCCGTCATCAAAGAAGTAGACGAGATCATGAACACTCCGGTGAACAAAGATACCCCACTCGACGCGGTGGAAGAACTTAGGCTTAACATGCTTAAGCACTCTGACTTCCTGAGAAAAAGAGAGGAGCACGTTGAGAGCCTTGCGAAGAAGATCGAGAAAGAGCAGGAGAAGATGTCGGCCAAAACAAGCCGGCAACTCTTCGAGGAGAAAAGGTCATCAAAAAACCGCCGTGGAAAAGAGCCGCCTGCGCAAGCAACAACAGCAGCTCAAGATCTAGGGTTCGACTGGCGCACGGCACCACAGCGCGTGGACAGAAGGGGGGATGTTGTCTTCTGCACCCCGGTCCTCAACGCGGCCGCCGCACTAGATACCCTAGATGACAACACTTACACGGCGGAAGAAAAGTTGGCCAACGCAAGACACTTCGTAAGCAAGGCCCTGGAACAACAAGCTCGCGCTGATTCCTACGACCATATGGCGGATGCTCGCGGGGGAGACCTAGAGTCTAAATCGGGAAAGTGCAAAGTTGCACCCGGCGCCGACCCCGATGGCCCGTATGGCTCCAGTAGCCATGGCGACAAAAGGAAGGCAACGCCACCTCCAAAGAAGACGCCACCGCCAAAGACAAGGCGGGACGAGAACTCAAGGACAGGAAGCAGAGGAGACCTGCCACCTCCACCCCAGCCAAGACGCGACAATGGTGGTAGCCGGAACAACAGGCAGCCGCCTAGAAAAGATGCCGGCAACGACCCTCCGAGGAGAGGCCGCAGCCGGTCTCCGCAGCGCAGCACTGGCAGCAAGAGGAGAGAGGAGGTAGAAGGGCCCAGGCGCAGCATAAGCCGGGCAGCGCAGGACGAGCCGGACGCAAACAGAGGCGCACGGCAGCTCGATCCAAAAGACGCACGACACCGCCTACAAGACATAGCAAGAGGAAAGGAACCGCTATACTCTGGACCAAAGTGCTTCGGTGACGCCATCCGCAGAGAGCCGTTCCCCAAGGACATGACATCAGTGTCAAAAAACTGTTCGAGGTACAACGGCCTCGTTAAGCCGGACTCATGGCTATCCGACTATGCCATGGCCATAGAGATTGCCGGCGGGAGCAGCCACATTGCCGTCCGCTACCTACCTCTCATGTTGGAAGGCACGGCAAGAGCTTGGATCGACAACCTTCCTGAAAAGTCCATCCATAGCTGGTACGACATGGAAAAGGTTTTCTCCCAGCACTTCCAAGGAACATACAAGCGTCCAAATACCTACACGGATTTGCAGCGCTGTGTCCAAAAGCCGGACGAAACCATGACAGATTTTGTCAGCCGTTGGATATCCGAAAAGGCCAACTGTCATGGTGTTTCGGACGCACAGGCTATCCATGCCTTCTACACGGGCCTACAGAAGAAGTCCTTGCTCCGTCATAGGCTCGTCCGCGAGCAAATCACGGACCTTGGTGAGATGCTCAACCTGGCCGCCCAGTACGCGGCAGCGGATGACGACGCCCGGGACGATGACCCAGACGTCAACATCATACCAAAGCGGAACAACAAGCGCAAGCAGGCGGCGGATGACAAAGCCGGGCCTTCCAACGAGGTAGCCGCGGCATTCCAAGGGAACGCCGGCAAAAATAAGTGGAAGAATAAGAAAGATAGTCGCGAAGCCGGCTCCGGGCCTAAGGCGGCGCGAATCACTTATGAACAGGCAAAACTTTTGCCATGTCCCATCCACGCCTCATTGGGCAAGGTCAACCATATGCTTGGCGTGTGTCGTTTCATGGACGACTTCAAAAAGGATCCCACAGTCGGCTGGAAGTCAAAGAAGTCAAAGAAGAACGACAAGAAAGACAGCAAGGAGGATGAGGACGACGACGACATGTCTATCTCAAGCGAAGATGACGCAGCCGCTAAGAAAAAGAAGCCATATCCGAAGGTCAAAGAATCTCTTGTGTGCTTTGTCGGCACGCCTTCGGCTAAGGCGGATAAGGCGGAAATGCGCGAACTCAACGCGACAATGCCGGACGTCCCTCAGTACTTGAACTGGTCTGAGGCAACAATCACTTGGGACCGGTCCGACCACCCTGATCACGTCCCTCACCCAGGCAAGTACGCCCTTGTCGTCGATCCCATTGTCGACAACTTCAGACTCACAAAGGTACTTATGGATGGCGGCAGCAGCCTCAACATCCTGTACTATTGCACACTAAGCCGCATGAACCTGTCAGAGGATCAGCTGGAACATAGCAACCTCACATTTCATGGCATAGTACCCGGCAGGCAAGCAAAGTCAATGGGAAGCATCAGGCTGAAGGTAACTTTCGGACCAAAAGAGAACTACCGCTCAGAGTTCCTCCGGTTCGAAGTTGTCCCCTTCAAAAGCGCCTATCATGCAATCTTCGGACGACCGGCTTTCGCCAAGTTCATGGCAAGGCCGTGCTACATATACAGCAAGCTTAAAATGCCGGGGGAAAACGGAACCATCACGATTTCCGGCAACTTCAAGAAAGCCAAGGAGTGCGAGCGTGGCATGGCCGCCTTCGCAGAAGCCGTCATCCACAAGGAAGAACTCGCGCTGCTCGGGACGGATTCAGACAACTCCATGCCAAAGCCAAAGATGGATGCCAAGAAGACTTTCGAAGCTTCAGAAGACACCAAAAAGGCGGACCTCATCCCAGGTGACAAGTCTAAGCAAGTTGTCATCGGCTCCAACCTTGACAGCAAATAGGAAGGCGCGCTCGTCGAGTTCCTCCGTGAGAATCGTGACATCTTTGCATGGTCGCCTTCCGACATGCCTGGTGTACCGAGGGAACTTGCCGAGCACTCGCTCAACGTCATAAAAGGATCCAAGCCGGTGAAGCAAGCAACAAGACGCTTTGGAGATGAGAGACGCAAGGCTATAGGAAAGGAGATAAATAGGCTGAAGGCCGCCAATTTCATAAAAGAAGTTGTACACACCGATTGGGTGGCAAACCCTGTACTTGTCCCAAAGAAGAATAAAGAGCTGAGGATGTGTATTGACTATACCGATGTTAACAAGTGTTGCCCAAAGGATCCCTTTGCGCTGCCTAGAATTGACCAAGTCGTAGACTCCACAGCAGGCTTCGAGCTGCTTTGTTTTCTGGACGCCTACTCAGGATACCACCAAATCAAGATGAGAGAGTCAGAATAGCTGAAAACATCTTTCACAACTCCGTATGGGACTTTCTGCTACATTACAATGCCTTTCGGTCTGAAGAACGCAGGGGCAACATACCAGCGCTGTATGCAAAATTGCCTGCACGAACAGATCGGCCGCAATGTTCACGTCTATGTAGACGACATCGCGGTAATGTCAAAAAAGAAGGCAGATCTCCTAGAGGACTTGGAAGAAACTTTTCAGAATCTCCGGAGGTATCAAATGAAGCTCAATCCCGCCAAGTGCGTTTTCGGCGTCCCAGCCGGCAAACTCCTCGGATTCATCGTCTCAGAACGAGGGATTGAGGTTAACCCGGAGAAGATCAAGGCCATCCAAAATATATCCAGACCTACTTGTCTGAAGGACGTGCAGCGCCTAGCCGGATCGGCGGCGGCCGTCAGTCGTTTCATAAGCCGCCTAGGGGAAAAGGCAATGCCTCTCTACCGGCTACTGAAGAAATCCGACAACTTCGAGTGGACAGCAGAGGCAGACGCCGCCTTGCAACAACTTAAGGAGGCCCTCGTATCCGCTCCGATATTGGCAGCACCTCGATCACAGGAACCAATGCTGCTGTACATCGCGGCAACATGAGCTGTTGTCAGTGTTGTCTTGGCTGTGGAAAGAAAGGAGAGCGAAGCCGCGGCGTGTGAGCAGCGACCGGTCTACTTCATCAGTGAAGTTTTCTCCGCCTCCAAGCAGAGGTATCCGCATTACCAAAAGCTGGCTTATGGTGTATTCTTCGCCGCCAGAAAGCTTAGGCATTACTTCCAGGAACACACAGTGACAGTAGTCAGCAAGGCACCGTTGGGAGACATAATCAACAATGCAGAGGCAACAGGTCGAGTCGCGGGGCATCGAACTTGCCGCTTTTGATATAGTCTATAAACCACGGACCGCCATCAAATCTCAAGCACTTGCAGACTTTGTCGCCGACTGGACAGAGGCTATGGAGGAAACAGCACTCCCCGAGTCAGAATATTGGGTCATGCACTTTGACGGATCAAAGATGCTCAAAGGCTCGGGGGCTGGAGTCGTTCTGCGTACGCCTAAAGGTGACAAGCTTAGCTACGTGTTACAAATCCACTTCACAGCAACCAACAATGTTGCCGAGTACGAAGCTTTGCTTCATGGGTTACACGTGGCAAACGACCTAGGCGTCAAAAGAATCCTCTGTTACGGCGACTCGGATTTGGTTGCACAGCAAGTAAGCGGAACATGGGGTGCGAAAAGTGCAACAATGGCGGCTTACAGAGCCAAGGTTGATGAATTTGCAAAAAACTTCGTAGGCTACGAAGTCCGACATGTTCCAAGAGCTGAGAATGAGGCGGCAGACACACTTGCAAGACTGGGATCGGAACGCAAAAAAGTACCAAAAGATATCTTCCTGGAGCAATTGCACAAGCCATCCATTAAAGGCGCCGATTTGATGGACCCCGACTCAGAAGAACCGGTAGAAGCGGCAAGTCTCGCTGTCTACCTAACACTGCCGGATTGGACAGTCCCATATCTCGATTTTCTAATCGACCAAAAGTTGCCGGAGGACGATGAGGTGCTAAAAAGGCAGATCATAAGGCGAGCCAAGGCATTCACGATAATAAAAGGCGAGCTATATAAGCGAAGCACTTGCGGCATCTATCAGCGGTGCATACAGCCGGAGGAAGGCCGGGAAATTCTGAAGGACATACATATTGGCGCCTGCGGGCATCACGCTTCCGCTAGGTCCATTGTATCCAAAGCTTTCCGCCAAGGTTTCTACTGGCTCACCGCCAAAGAAGATGCCGAGAACATCGTCAAAACATGCAAAGGTTGCTAGTAGTACGCCCGTCAACCTCACTTGCCGGCACAGGAGCTGAGGACAATCCCAATCACCTGGCCGTTCGTGGTCTGGGGCTTAGACATGGTGGGTCCCTTCAAAAAGGCGCGCGGTGTGTACACTCACCTGTTGGTCGCTGTCGACAAGTTCACCAAATGGGTCGAGGCCAAACCGATCAGCAAACTTGACGCACGAACAGCCACCAATTTTCTCTGGGGAATTATCTCTCGGTTTGGAGTTCCACACAGCATTATCACCGATAATTGCAGCAATCTGTCCCAAGGCGACATAGAAGAATACTGCAGCGATCTAGGCATCCGGCTTGATTTGGCATCCGTGTCACACCCTCAATCCAATGGACAAGTAGAGCGTACAAACGGCCTAGTCTTATCAGGACTTAAGCCTCGTCTCGAAGCTCCATTACACAGGGCAGCCGGCGCTTGGGCAGACGAGTTACAGTCGGTGTTGTGGAGTTTACGCACAACGCCAAACAGATCTACCGGCTACACTCCTTTCTTCTTAGTATATGGCGCAGAGGCAGTGCTACCTACCGACATGAAATACGACTCCCCAAGAGTTCAAGCCTACATCGAGCAAGACGTAGAAGGTGCAAGACAGGATAGCCTAGACCTGCTAGATGAAGAAAGAGACGTAGCTCTCCATCGCTCCGCCTTGTACCAGCAACAACTTCGCTGCTATCATAGCCGGAGAGTGCGGAAGCGAAGCTTCAGAACAGGTGACCTGGTTCTCCGCCTAATTCAAGACAGAAAAGGCTTGCACAAGTTATCCCCGCCATGGGAAGGACCGTTTATAGTCACAAAGGCGCTGCTCAATGGTTCCTACTACCTAGCCGACATCCGCGACGAAGACGAAAAGAAAATGCGCAAGAAGGCGGCAGGAAAAAGGGGAACCAAGCGCAAGAAAGGCATTGACGACCCGTTCGAGCAAACAAAACGGCCTTGGAATATTGAGCAGCTACGTCCTTTCTACACTTAGCAATTTATAATTGTAATAAGTTAAATATGGTTATGAAATAAAAGTCTATGGTTCCTCATCTGTGTTGAGATGCATGCCATCTTTTGTCTTTTCTTGCAATCATATTTCCCTTATGTATCTAAGTTACCTATTTTCTAGCTCCGTGCAAGGGTTCAAAATGGTAGATACTTGCAGCTTTCGAGCCAACCCAAAGCAAAAACAAACTTTTTGCGCCGCCTAATTCCTTTGCCTCTGATTACTTATATGTGGTTCGCCTAGTAGTATGCCTTTGACACCAACATGTTGGTTTTGGTCTCTGATTCTAAACAAATGGTCTAGCCCTGGTTGTTTCAGCTAAAGTTACCGGCTGAGGTTTCGTCAACATACAAAAAGTCAAGCATATAAGTCAGGGTAAAATTAAGGCGGGCCATATAAATAAAGACAAAGTAAAACTTGTCAGCTAGTTTCCGCCTAAAGCAAGGCAACAACAAAAGTATATACAAATATTACAAATGTTGCATTGTTTCAAGGGCCGACAAAATAAGGCTGGTGGAGGCAAGGACAAGAAAAGATATGGCTCGGGGGAGCGTCTACATCAGACTTGGGGGCTGACAACTTCAGCCCCAGAACTATCACTCCCCTCCGCCTCAGCCGCGCCGGCAGCTCCAGCTCCCTCTCCGCCAGGCACAGGATGGCGCCAGTAGAAGATTGAAGTGTCCACCATGTCGGCGACTCGCGTGGCGTAGCCGGCAACGCTGTCCAGAATAGCGGCCGGCTCGACCTCGCTGCCGTCTTCATACGTTGACGGCATGCCTTCGGTGACGGCTTCTATCTCCGCCTCGGGGTAGTGCGCCATGAACAACCCAAGGGCAGTCTTGGCTCCACCCCGCGCCGCCGACTTCAGCGAGCTCTTGTGCAATTTGGTCGCCTGCTCCAGGATGGCGGGCACGTCGCTGAATTCGGTCGGCTCCTGACTGCCAGACGAAGTGAAGAACTTGGCGACAAACCGCTTGGACGCCGCCAAAGTCTCGGCGATCAGCTCGCCCAGACGCGCAAGGCGATCCTGGCGGGGGCTGGCAACCTTGTCATCACCTAAACCGGCGGGAACTGCATCAAAAATAAAGCCATTAGTCTGGCTCAGGCTAAAGCAACATGGCAGCATAAAAAAAGGAGCGAGAAATTACCAAGGACCGAGTTATGGAAAGCCGACAACTCAATCATATGAGTTGCCAGCGCGTCCTCTGCAGTTTGGGCGCGAGAAGTCTGCTTGGATATCTCTTCCGCAGCCATCTTCTCCGCCTCCGCCAATTTGTTGCGCAGGCTTTCCAGCTCACCAGTGAGCTGGCTGGATTCCTGCGCAAACTTGAGTTGCTGGGCCTCCATCTCTTTTTGATGAGCCGCCTTCAACTCCAAGTTGGCGGCCGCCAAGTCTGAAGCTTGCATATCAGTGGACGCCTTCAGGATATCCTGGGCGTGGTCTAGCAGTTCTACAAATATGGATTCGCCAAGCTAAAATGATTGACGGAAACATAGCTCAAAAGCATAGTTGGAGAAAGGGATCCACCCTACCTTCATCTTTTTTGCGGGCCGCCTCCAACTCGGCGATCCGCCTGTCCTTGGCCTCGCACTCCTTCTTCAGGTCGTGATGGCGCCAGTTTATCTCGACTCGTGAGGAGACGAGCTCGACGTTGGCGGACACAAGGCCCTGCAACAAAAACCAAAAGCATATAACATATTGTCAAATAACCACTAAGCCGGCAGTCAAAATTTCTTTTGACTAGCCATCTAAGTGCTCGGGGGAAAGACTATGTATATGCCGGAGGGGTAGAAACTTACAGATAGGTCGCCCTCCAAGTCGTCGAAGGCCTACGAGGCAAAGGCGGCAAAAGCCAAAGTTGACTCCTTGGCCTCCTTAAAGGTAGACCAAGGGTCTCTGACTTTGCCGCCTCCCGCAGTCGGAGCTGCCCTCCGAGACCCGCCGGCAGTCGTTTCCAGCAACCCTTCATTGGCGGCGCGCGATTGAGCGGCATCATCGGCCGTAGCCTCAGCCAGTAGTAGAGGAGTTGTCGGCGCGCGATCGGTGGAGGGGATCTTTGGCGGAGCTCCTGAAGTCGGAGCTGGAGGTTGGCGCCGAGCGTCAGCCATGAAGCCGCCGGCGGGGAGCGGGGGAGTTGGCGGCACGGTGGCCGGCGAGCCGCCTTGCGGCCGCTTTCCTTTACCAAGGAGCCTGGCCGTCAACCGGGAGGTGGCGACCCTTTCCCTGTCAAACAAAAAGCAAGCACAATAAGTCAGCCAATGTTCAAAAGATTCGCCATCTGGAAAGGCAAAGTTGAGTACCTTCGGGGGATGTTAATCCCCGCATTCTCGCCAATGTTGGCGAGAGCCGGCTCGGTAGCCGACGCGATCCGTTTCTTCCTCTCGGCGTTCGCCGTAGAGGAAGCAGCGCCGGACGCCTTGCGCTTCTTCGTCTTTCCGGCTTCCGACTCGTAGAAGTCGGGAGCCAGGTCATCCTCCCTCAACTCGGAGAGCTGAAAAAGAAGACATGTCAAAGGAACTCAACCCTAGCCGGCGAAGCTGTCAAATAAGGGGCAAAGGAAGAAAATATTTACCTCGAGGGGAGGATTGTCGTGGGTGTGCATGGGCACGCCCTCGGCCGCCTTCACCAACCCCGCCTTGACGAGGCTGCGGAGCCGGAATGCCAGGTCGGCGACCGGCAATATCTCTTCGCTCACGCGAAGAGAGGCTGTGTCAGTAGGCGAATACTGACACATCTTGTGCGGGCTATAACGCAGGGGGAGGATTTTCCGGCCGAGCCAGCAAATGACGGTGTCGACCCCATCCAGCTGGGGGGGAGCCATCGTCCTCGTGAGGAACTCGATCCGCCTTTGAATAAGGCGGAGTTCCTCCGTCAACTTGGGCACCGCCTCGTCCCAGCATGGGCGAGGCATGGGTGGCGCGTTGACGAATGCCGGAATGCCGATTTGACGTCCCGGCGCTGCCATGTCTTGGCAGTAGAAGAAGGTGGAGGTCCAGCCCTTGACGGACTCGAGGTATGGTATCTTAGGATACCATTGGCGGCCCTGGCGGCAGTTGAAGGTGACGCTGCCGCAGGTCGCCAGCCCGCCGTCTGGCACCGTCTGTCGCCGGCAACGGAAACAGTATCTAAAGAAGTCTAAACTAGGCCTAATACCTAGATAGCCTTCGAAAAGAGCTGTGAAGCCGGCTAAGACTAGTATACTATTGGGTGCGATATTATGGGGCTGGAGCCCGTAGTGATCTAAGACCTCACTAAAGAAGGCGGAAGGCGGAAGCGCCATTCCCCTGACCAGGTGGGACGTGAGGATTACCCGTTCTCCGGCTTCCGGAGCCGGAATGATGTCTCCCAAGGCGGCCCTCCACCGGCAATCCTCCCGAGTGGGGAGGTAGCCGACTGCCTCCAAATCTTGGAGGGCGTCCTCATCGACAATGGAAGGCAGCCAATAGCGGGACCCGAGGTCCGGCGCTTCTTCTTCCTCGTCGCCGGGGGCGCTCGTCGCCGCCGTCGCCGCGGTGTTTGGTGGAGGAGAGAAAAGGCCCGCCGCTGGGACGCGCGTGGCAGAAGCCCGAGGGGGGACGACGGAGACATTGCCCACCGTCGCCGCCGGCGCGGGACGAGTAATGGTGCCGCCCATCGATGCTGCGAGCGCGGCTTCGGTCGCCGGACCGCTCGACGCCGTCGAATGAGCTGGACCGGTGGACATCGCCGTCAGAAAAGGTCGTCGGAGGAGAGGAGTTCGCCGGAGCTCGTTCGGAGGCAGGGAGCAAAGAAGTGGAAGAGGCAAGGGCGCGAGGAGAGCAAAGGCTGGGTAAAGAAAATGGACCGTTTGGCTACCTATTTATAGGGCCAGGCGTTGCTCCCTGTGCAACGGCGTTTTTAGTCGGACACGTGTCCAACATCCGTTGCAGCCCATGATTGCACGATCTCCACGCCTCCTCTTTTCCCGCAATTTGTGATCGTGGCGAGATTCCCGCTTAGTCTGTTTTCAAACTGTCGTGAAGCCGGCTAGGCGGTAACCGTCAAGAAGAATGCTCGGCAAAGATTGCCGAGTAGCCGTCTTTTCCCATGATGGATAAAGGCGGCCGCATGTCAACATCAAGACACGCGTGCCTCGTTGATTTTCAGAATGGTTCAAGTCCTGCAGCCGCCAACTTTGGCAGATGAAGAATCAAGAAGAAGCCGGCGCCTGGAGAACTTCAACCTTTCTGGGGGCTAATGTTGGGGATATATCAACTAGGGGTATAACCTGCATGGATCAATCCGGCTAGTCCAGGGTGGCCCAAGGGTGGTAAGGCCAAGGCCTGCCGGGCGGCCCAGATAAGCTGACGTGCAAGGAAGTAGGCGGACGGTCCAAGGAAGGCGGAAGGCCTAAGCCCATGAAGCCACTGAGCCCAAGACGGAAGGCGGCAACTAAGCCGGCTAGATCTAGGACTCTGTTTACTTGCCGGACAAGTACTTACCTTGTACCCTGGGGTCTGGCCGCCTATATAAGCCGGCCACCAGGGAGCCTTTAGGGCAGAGACAATCTCCATAGGCATCACACCCATTGTAACCTGTTCACGGCTATTGCCTCATAGTGAATTATAGCAGCACGTAGGATCCCGCCACCGCTGTGGGATACGAAGCTGGGTAAACTCGCCGTGTTCAATCCCGACCTCGACGACACCAACCTTCTTCCCCACAATCCATACGTAGGCTAGAGGACCCCCGTCTCCTGTCAATTATGCCGATACCACGACACTATTCGAGATCCCAAGGGATTCTCGTCAGGCTGGTATCCGAGTTGCTGCAACCTCGAATTGCCATCATCGTTCCTGTTAACCACAAGGACTATGGCTTGCTGTGGGACTGAGGCGACATCCCTCTACCGGTTTCCCTGACTTTGTGGTGGATTCCGGGGTGGATTACCACGGCTAGCCGGGACATTGTTTTCCTACACCCGGTTACCACCACCATGGCTACCCTGAGCCTGACCGGGATTGTTCTGTCCAGCTTGCTGAACTCCGGCAAAGGCCGGGTCGTATGTCTGCAATTGCTTGTTTCTCCCGGAACCTCGGCTCCGGCTTTTGCTCTTGCTCCGACTCGGATGCGGAGACGAAGCCTCTCCGCCCAATTTGTTGCTCTCGGCCCTAGCCGAGTACACCTGGGACCCAGCTCCCGGGTTCTTCTTCTTAAAGGCTTTGTTCTGCCGGTTAGCCTCTACGACTAACTCGTTGACCCGCTCTTGTTGCTTGCGCAGAGCTTCCCCGGATAGCCCGGCGAACTCAGTCATAGCTGCCTCGGCAACCCTAAGAGTCTTTGCGGGTGAGCTGTACACCGGTTTTTCTGCCGAGATCATACTACCCGACCTGCTATGGCTAGGCGCTGCGCCACCCGCTAACTCATCATTCACCATCCTGCCTTTCTTGCGCAGATCAGCAATGCGCTTGTCCCGGGAATCTATCCTAGGGAACCCGTGAGCTGCATTGTACTCACGGAGACTAGCACTAAGCTCACGTCGGATCTCGGCGATCTCTTGGGCCTCCGCGAGCAGCAACCTGCGCTGCTCCTCCAAATCAGCTGAAGTGACTTGGGTATCTGCGTCAGTTGTCAAAGGGAAGCCAACTTGGCTACCAGACCAGAGAGGGGATCCGGCCGGCGACGAGGTTGGGATGGTTGTGGATCACCATCTCGGGCAACACCCCTCTCCTGGGGAGGTTTTGCCAACCGAACCCGGGCATTACCGACGTCACCGTCGAGAGCGTCCTGGAACACCTCCTCGCTCACCCCGACCATCATGACCGCGACACCGCCCGCGGGGCGATCGATACGCAGATCCCAGGGGGCGCGGAGCATGGGGGGATCCTCAGCCTCCAGGACAACGTCCGGATAGCTGCAGACGACCTCGGTGGCGGCGTAGGTGGTGAAGACGCCGAAGTCGATGAGGCATCCGTTCGCCGGAAAGGGCTTGTTCCGGAAGCAACCGGCATTGTCGCTGACGAAATCCATCTCGCCCAGCCTGACAACTAGGCCGGAGAAAACTCGGATGCCGGCGCGAACGGTGGAACCCGTCCGGATGTGTACACCAGCCAGCGCCTCTACCTGCCCCACGGTGGGCGCCAACTGTCGTGGTGGTGTCACGGCAGATGCCATAGGATGGCTAATGTGTAGGGCCGATGGACGCTGGTGGATCCGGGGAGGGCTAGCGAGCTAGAGAGCTCACACGGTAGGAGATGCCGGAACACACGAAATCACCGAAGAACACTCAAAGATCTAACAAACCCAAACAAATGCTCGAAGGCAAAGTCACACACACGATGTACCCAGGTTCGGGGCCCTCGTGAGGAGGTAACACCCCCACTCCTGCCCTTCTTCTCAATATAAGTGTGGCACAAGATCTAAAACATGCTCCTTGAGCTCTTTTGGTGATGAACTAGATGAACTAGAGAGGAGGAAGAAGTAAATGCACTAGGAGTAAATGAGACTATAGTTTTGGCCCTCAAGTTGGTCATGCTCCACAGGGAGAGTTATGGCGCCTTATATAGAGTTCCGGCCGGGAGGGCTGGAAACCCTAATCCGGCATGGTCCCACCAGACAGGGCTAACGGTTATGTCGATACCGGCTAGTGCGACCTAGCCGCCGTGCTATCCGGTATAGCCCTGCCGTCATCATTCCGGCAAGGACTGCAGACGCCGTCCTGGATCATCATTGTCCCCCTATCAGAGACAAGACATGTCTTCGCCCATGCCTAGTAGCCTTTTTCGGATTGCCGGGCTAGGCATGTCCGATCTTGTCGTAGCGTCATCGTACCGGCTGACACGCTCCCGTGCCAGACGGGAGGTGACCATGCTTCCGTGTCAGGAGGAATGGGACTTCCCCCCGTGTCAGGCGGAAAGCCTGCACCAGACCTCTGACTTCCGACCGACATGCCCTCATGTCGGTCTCCTCCTTGTTCAGTTCGGCATGCCCTTCCTGCACACCAAAGATAGCTTGCCAGGACCGAGATAGGTAAGTCGGTTAGTATCTACCCGGGAAGCCCATCTGGATCATCCGGGTTCTTCTCTACCCGGGATCTTACCGGGGGACTCCGACATACCGAGACGTCCGACATCCTTCCCGATTACATCCGAGTTCCACCCCTGATCCGGACTACCACTTAGGATGAGTACTTCTAGGCCTAGCCTCCCGAAGATGTCTTAGGCTGTTACCAAAGACATCTTCGAGAAGCTAGTTCTTAGAGGAACCATCCGCTGGTGCTTATGCTGTCGTGAAGGCCTTGGGGGCTATTTATAGTTTCCAGGGATGACCCTTGCGCTCTCCAAGAGATACCTTGGGCCCAACCACCCTCGAAAGGTCAAGTTGCCCCTTCGGGGTACCATAGGGTGACCCTTGCTCTGGCCAAAAGGTCAATTACTGTTGCCATACTGCTGATCTGTATCGGGATCTGCCCTACCCGGGGGGCAGCCCCCCGACAAAGCCCCTTGAGGAAGGAAGGTTTTGCTTTTTGAGAAATGAGCTCAATATCATTGATTCGAGGTCCTTAGCTTGATCGCTTGCACACTCCACTAGGTCGTAATCGCATATTATCTTGTCTAGATGTAGGCATGGACATAGGGGGAGTGCGGTCCGAACACATTGGACCATCACTCCCCCCATTATGCCGATAGCAAGTGTTATTTTGTCTCTATATATATCTATTTGAGCTAAAACGACGAGTAGTGGTTTGTACCCAAGATATATCTTCGCGATGACATGCCCAACACTCCAACATGGTGGCCTCGGCCACCGACCTCTTCTTACTTTTAGGAGGAATTGGTTTTAATGACTTATTCTTGGAATTCATTTGCATCTCTTTGGTTTTATGGAAAACACACTCAAGTTGGTCTTTTTGAGAGCTTAATGCATTTTGCAATTTGAGTTTGAAGTACCATTATCAGTTTGGTTATCTCACCTAAGCCTTTCCCCTGTTAACCTTGCTATTACATCGCTCATGTCCATTTTGATTTGCCTTTCCAGAAAATTTGGTATGGTTTTCCTTAAGTGCGGAAATTCAGGGTCTCAGACCGGAACTTCCGGTGCTCAGGAATCTCCAGCAGTTCTTCCAGCGCCTAAGTCCGGAATCCTCTATCCCCTGGAGAAACCGAAACTTTGCCCGGAAGAACGGGCGGAAGTTTCCGGTTCCTCCGAACTTCCGGTCGCGAGGACCGGAACTTTTGGCTTAAGTGGCTCGGGTCTATAAATAGGGCCACGCTGGGTGAACTGGTTCTTTTCGAACCGTTCTACCACCCCCGCGCCGCCCAGACCTTCTCTCTCCTCTCCCGAGCCCTAGAACTCCACCAAATCACTCCGAGGCCTTCTGACCTCGGATTCCTTCGGTTCAAAGGCGGATCTGCATCTCCTCGTCGAGGGGATCCGTTTTCTCCGATCGCTTTTCGGCATGGACTTCGTTAATGTCTTCTATTTTCAAATCTAGGACGAATCTCACTTTGTTTAACCTAGTGGATTTAGAACATATTATTTCGATTCCTTTGGTAGAAACCATCTTTTAGGCTTGCCCTACAATCTCCTAGCAACGATTTGAATTTTTGTTGAAATGTTTTGAAGTTATATATGGAATTGTCGGTTTTCAGCCTGAAACCCGGAACTTCCGGTGCCAGGAAAATTCCAGCAGTTCCTCCTACGGCTAAGTACGGAATTCTCCAACTCTTGGAGAAACCGGAACTTTGCCCGGAAGAACTGCCAGAAGTTTCCAGGGCAACGGAACTTCCGGTCGAAAGGACCGGAACTTCCGGCCCCATGGACCGGAACTTTGCAGCCTGAAACCGGAACTTCCGGACTAAAATCAGAAAATTCCAAACTAATTCCATCTGTTGCTGGATCTTGTTTCCTTGGACATGAGTGCTTATCCCCGTGCTTTCTTCTATCTCTATGCTGTTTACGTGAGGTGCAGGTAGTCAGGCAGGGAGCCGTCGTGGTCGTGTCAAGCATACTGTCAAGAGACGTGCAAGTCGTGGGCCAGAACCCAAAGAAGAAGAGTAGATCTTGTTTGAGGAAGAACATCAGCCAGCTCCAGCCTGGGTTCAGTCATCTGCAGCAATTCCAGCAAAAAGAACAAGGGGCCAGCTTTCTCAGTTTTGCGCATGACTGCCGCAGACTTGTGCACCTGGAGGTGCTCCTTTGACTATGACAATCCCTTGGAGCACCGGATCTTTCACATCTTGGAGATGAAGCAACTCCATGATGAGCTCTACTACAGCTTCTCTGAGAAGAAGCGCGTGTGTGCCATGCAACCCATTGAGTTTGAGTATCTTGAGAAGAAGCGCAGCTATTACGGTGGTGCAGTCACTATTGTGGATGCTCTTGGTCTTTAACCTCTCATGACCCGTCAGTGCAACTACCGCATTTGCTCGACATCAGTTCTTCTCCACTGTAGTGTTTGATGACTCCCCCAACATTGGGATGACATGGACGTCCAGGAAATTCAGACTTCAGGCTTCTTTAAAGGACTTGGCTGCGCTGCTTGGTTAATACTTCACGGGATTGGATGAGCCTGCTGGAATGAGACTGCATAATATTGATGACCGCTACGACAAGAACGACATGGTATAATGCTATGAGACTAATGGCACTATTGGTGGCACCCACGGCTTGAATTCCGTCTATGACATTGTCCTTCGGATGTTCCGCCACTCCATTGCTCCAAGTGGTGGGAACAATGATGCTATTCATCGAGGACTTGTTCATCTCATGGCATTGGCAAGCCAAGCATACCTCTCCGACTCCGTTCCCGAGCCCAACTCATTCTCCTTTGATGTCATGGATTTCATTTTTCGCGAGATGCACTATGCTATCTTTCATAGAAAGGTGTCCCCCTATGCACCCTACATCATGTTGCTCATCAAGAACTGGTTTCCTTTCACCCCTGAGGAGAAGATAGATGTGGACACTGCCCTTGAATGCACCCTCCACAAACCTGTTCACCTGCACATGAAGAAATCCCACGTGGCTGCCCCAACTTGCCCCATGGGTACTTATGATGATGAGGAAGCCACCACTGGACGGAAGGAGATATGCCCGAGAGGCAATTAATAAAGTGTATTCTTTATCATATCTCGTTTGTTCATAATAGGTTTTTGTGTCATGCTATAACCGTATTAAGCGGAAACATTAATACGGGTGTGATACGTAAACAACAAGGTACCTAGTAGCCTCTACTAAGACTAGTTTTGTTGCGCGATTGATGATCGAGGTTTCCCGATCATGGGGCATGACGCCGGTCGGCAATGGGAGTCATATCGTTGGAGAATGATGTGATGGAAACACCCAGATTTGGAGGACGTAGTCGTTACGCCTTTGACCGTGAGATCAACTCTTATTGTTATTCCTGGAAGATACTTTGATCGCACCAAACGTTGTATCTTATATAGTATGACAATAACGGTGATACTTTTGGGTATCGGAAAGGAGTAGTTGAGACGAGGGGTCAAGAGCGGGATTTGCCAGTCCGCATAGCAGGATAGATACTCTCGGGCCCACTCGGTGAGATCATGTCTAATGAGCTTGCAAGCGTGTGACTAGGTCACGAAGACATGAGATCATGGACGAGTAGAAGATCGCGTTGTCGGTAACGAGGTCGAGATTAGGTATGGAGATATCTATGGAACGACGCTGGGACACGCTAAGTATCGCCATGGCGAAAGGTTTAAGACTTTGCGTTCAGGTTTGATAGATGAAAGTCATTCGTTATATCACAGGGATTAATTCATGGGGTCCATGCCTACGAGTTAGTCGTTGATCATAGAGGAGTCTTGATCATACCTGTTATTATATCGAACCGCTAGGGTAACACACTTAAGGGGTTTCAACAAGAAAACCGGAAAGGAAAGAGATCACCGGGAATGTCCCGGGAGGGTTCCGATGGAGATCGGGCAGCGACGAAAGAGTTTTCGGAGCTAGAATAAATTATATATAATGTGTTTGATATTAATTAGTGTAATTAATATGCAAATATGATTTTATATATTTATTTTCGAATTTATTAAGGCTGATTTTCCTAAATGGGCCTTCCGGTGGAAAGAAGGCCCATGGGGGGAAATCCCCAAGGGAATTCGGTGGGGGGGGGGGGGGGGCATGGCCAGCCTAGGTGGGCCAAAAGGGGCCCACCAGGGCCGGCGCACCTGACCTTGCCGCACCAGGCATGTGGGGGTTAGTCCCACATTGCCTGTCTGGCGAGATTGGCTCCCCCCAGGAGCCTTTATATAGAGGGGCACTCCTGGCCTTTTAATTCACCAATTAATTCCCTAATTCTCTCTCGATTTCGTGATTCCCTTTGTTGGAGTTGCGGCGAGTTGAGAGGGGGATCTCTTCCACCATAGCCCGCTGCCGCGCTGCTGGTGTTCCGGTCCAAGTCTTCCGCTGCTCGTCCTGGACTGGAGCTTCGGAGGCCGTCGTCTCCACCGTACATGTGTGACGCCCTGCGAGGTGCTGCGCTAGCGGTACTCGGAGGTCTGCTTCCTCTACACGACCTTGAGGTCGGCTTTGTCGGTCTTCATCGACAACGTTTGTGCGGGAACGTAATCCCGCTTTCGGTCTACAAGGGTATGTATTCCGATCTCTATTCGTACTACTATATCTTCATAGAGTAGATCTTGGCATGCTTTTAGGATATTGTTGGTAGGAAATTTTTTGTTTTCTGCACACGATCCCCTTCAGTGGTATCAGAGCCGATCTACCGTATATATAGCTATACGCTGTTAGAACCCGTGTTCTACACGGGGGGCACCGTTCCTGTTATTTGCTACCCTCTAGCGTGCACTTGTGATTCTAGCGGCATTGAGTTGATGAAGCGGCCCGGACCGACTTTACGCGTACACTTACGCGAGACTGGTTCCACTATTGACATACGGCTTGTACCGTATCTGTGGCTGGCGGGTGTCAGTTTCTCTCTCTTTAGTTGGTCTTCACATTTTCAATGGAGGGCCCGAAAGGGATGCTTAAACATGCAATTATTGGATCGTTGTTGTGGTCATAAGGTTCGTAGGTATGAAGCGGTTCTATTTACGAAAGCCCCAAGCCACGTAAAATATGCAAAAGATAAAGTAGAAGCGTCTAACTTTATTTTGCAGGGGCTATGTGATATGCTCAAGGTAGGTTTATTAAATTGTTTCTAAACTGCGGGCGCCAAGAAGACCATGGTGCAATGGACTATATCACATTGCATTACATTTGATATTTTGTGTGCATCTTATATTGTGTGATTGTATATATAGTATATATTAGTTACACGGTGGTAGTTATATAAGATGATCCCTTCAAAATACCACTAGTGTTCTCCCTCCAACGCGCACCACCAAGAAAGTTCTATGTTATGAGGCAGGCCGTGATGATCGGGTGTCAGGCATATCTTCGTTCACATACAGTGGGTGTAATCCATGTTGCACAAGCGTCAGCGTGGAGGTCTTTGGTGGCGAGCCTAGCATATGCAGATATGGCCTCGGAACAGGCAGACCGAAAGGTCGAGCACGAGTCACAAAATTGGTGTGGCGGACATTTGTCTACTCTTGAAGTTGCGCCGCCGGCTCTGATGATGAGGGGTGGTGCAATGGATGGGGGTCGTGTAATCGCTTAAACGACCAGGCGGGATGTTCGTTTGAGTGGGAGTTATGTTAGTTATTTTAAAAAAATACTATAACTCAAAATTATTATGAACAAAGTCTTATGTTGTTGCAAATTCCATTGTAGATGTCTCGCCCCTCGTTTAACCTAGATCTGTTCCTTGAGAAAGAAAAGCTTAAGACCAATGGGTCAAACTTCATGGCCTGGTTCCGCAACCTGAGGATCCTCCTCACTCCCCATAGGGTGGCCTACGTCATTGAGGCCGCCATAGGTGACCCTCCCGCAGATGAAGCCTCTGAGGATGAGAAGAAGGTCTTCCAGACCAGATCGGAGGATTCTGCCTTTATCCAGAGTGGCATGCTCTACGCCATGGAAGCCGACCTGCAGAAGCGCTTCGAGAAGATGAGCGCATTCGAGATTATTTCTGATATGAAGGCTGTCTTCGCGCCGCAGGCTAAGGCTGAGAGATATGAAGCTTCTAAGCTTTTCTTCTCGGCCAAGATAGAAGAGCATAGCAGTGTGAGCGAGCATGTGGTCAAGATGTCTGGCTACGTTCAACGCCTGAATGATCTGGAGTGCAAGATTCCCGAGGGGCTGGCGATTGACAGGGTGTTGCAATCGTTGCCCCCTAGCTATAAAGGCTTCGTCATGAACTACAACATGCAGGGCATGGCTAAGTCCCCGGGTGAAGTGTTCGTGATGCTCAAGACTGCTGAGGTGGAGATTAAGAAGGAGCACACGCTGTTGATGGTCAGCAGGACCGTCGATTTTAAGAAATCCGGTGGCAAGGGAAAGCAGAGCTGGAAGTCCAGGAGGGAAGGCAAGATGAGTGCCAAGCCCAAGACTAACAGATCTGGTCCCAGAGCTAGCGTGGAGTGCTTCTACTGCAAGGGGAAAGGTCACTGGAAGCGCAACTGCCCCAAGTACCTGGAGGATAGGAAGTCTGGCAAGACGGTCGACAAAGAGCAAGGTATATTTGATATACATGTTATAGATGTGTACCTTACATCCGCCCGGAGCAACACGTGGGTATTTGATACTGGTTCTGTTGCTCATATATGTAACTCTCAGGAGGAGTTACGGAATAGACGGCGGCTGGCGAAGGATGAGGTGACGATGCGCGTCGGCAACAGATCGAGAGTCGACGTGGTGGCTGTCGGCACGCTCCCTCTACATCTACCATCGGGATTAGTTTTGGTTTTAAATAAGTGTTATTTTGTGCCATCCTTGAGTGTAAACATTATAAGTGGGTCTTGCCTGTTACAAGACGGTTATTCATTTAAATTAGTATCAAGCAGTTGTGCTATTTATATGAACGATATCTTTTATGTTGATGCTCCCGAGAATAACGGTTTATTCTTGTTGAATCTCGATCGTAGTACTCACATCCATAACATAGAAGCCAAACGGATTAAGTGTAGTGATGACACCGCCATGTATATGTGGCATTGCCGTCTTGGTCATATTGCTGTAAAGCGCATGAAGCAACTCCACTCCGATATACTTTTGGACTCGTTGGATTTCGGATCCCTCGATACATACGAACCATGCCTTATGGGCAAAATGACCAAGACACCGTTCAAAGGTTTCGTTGAACGGGCGTCGGATTTATTGGGGATCATACATACAGATGTGTGTGGACCGATGAGCGTTTCGACACGCAATGGTTATCGTTAGTTCGTCACCTTCACTGATGACTTGAGTAGATACGATTATATCTACTTGATGAAACACAAGTCTGAAACTTTTGGAAAGTTCAAAGAATTCCAGAGTGAAGTTGAGAATCAGCTTAATAAGAAAATCAAACATCTCCGATCCGATCGTGGTGGAGAGTATTTGAGTTTTGAGTTTGGCACACATCTGAAGAGTTGTGGCATAGTACCCCAACTTACGCCAGCCGGAACACCGCAGCGTAACGGCGTGTCCGAGCGACGTAATCGTACTCTACTGGATAGTGTTCGATATATGATGTCTCTTACCGATTTGCCCGTGTCCTTCTGGCGTTATGCGTTAGAAACAGCCGCATTCATTTTAAATAGGGCTCCGTCCAAATCCGTTGAAACGACTCCGTCTGAATTATGGTATGGCCAAAAGCCTAAGTTATCGTTTCTGAAGGTTTGGGGTTGTGAGGCGTATGTTAAGAAATTACAGCCCGACAAACTCGAACCGAAGTCGGAGAAAGTCGTCTTTGTAGGATATCCGCGGGAAACCGTTGGGTACACCTTCTACAACCAAGCTGAGGGCAAAACTTTTGTCGCGAAGACCGGTACCTTTCTAGAGAAGGAGTTTCTCGCGAAAGGAGTAAGTGGGAGGAAGGTAGACCTCGATGAGATCGTTGATCCTGAACTCGAGATTCCGAGTTGCGCAACGGAAGCAATTCCGGAAACGTCCTCCGTGGAAAGAGTGGGAGAAACTGTCGAGGAAGGTATTCTACCTCGTAGGTCTTGAAGATCTCGGATCGCACCAGAATGGTATGGCAATATGGTTTGCACCGTCATGTTAGTTGAACAAGACGAACCTACGAACTACAAGGAGGCAATGCTGAGTCTAGAGTCCGAGAAATGGCTTGAAGGCATGAAATCCGAAATAGGATCCATGTATGACAACAAAGTGTGGACTTTGATGGTTATTCCCGAAGGGCGCAAGGCCGTCGAGAATAAATGGATCTTTAAGAAGAAGACTGATGCTGATGGTAATGTGACCGTCTATAAAGCTCGGCTTGTCGCAAAAGGTTTCCGACAAGTTCATGGGATTGACTACGAATGAAACTTTTTCACCGGTAGCGATACTTAAGTGTATTCGGATTTTGTTAGCAGTAGCTGCCTATTACGATTATGAAATCTGGCAGATGGACGTCAAAACAGCCTTCCTAAATGGAAACATTGAGGAAGAGTTGTACATGGTACAACCGGAAGGTTTTGTCGATCCAGGGAATGCTAACAGGGTATGCAAGCTTCAGCGATCCATCTATCGATTGAAGCAGGCATCTTGGAGCTGGAATCTTCGTTTTGATGAGGTAATCAAAGGTTTTGGATTTATCCAAAATTTGGAAGAGACCTGCATTTACAAGAAAATGAGTGGGAGCTCGGTTGTGTTCTTAGCATTATATGTAGATGACATATTGCTGATTGGGAATGATGTGGTACTTCTGAATAGCGTGAATGGATATTTAAACAGGAAATTTTCCATGAAGGACTTAGGAGAAGCTGCATACGTTTTTAGGCATAAAAATCTATCGTGATAGATCAAGGCGCCTATTAGCATTGAGTCAGAGTACTTATTTTGATAAAATACTGAAGCGTTTTGGTATGGAGAAGGCAAAGAAGGGTTCTCTGCCGGTTATCAAGAATAAAATATTGCGGAAGGCACAGTGTCCGGTAACGGAACTGGATAAGGCCAATATGACTAAACATCCTTATGCTTCAGCCATAGGATCGATCATGTATGCAATGTTGAATACTAGACCGGATGTGGCATTAGCTCTAAGTTTGACAAGCCGGTTCTAGAGTAATCCTGGAATGGCGCATTGGATTGTTGTTAAGAGCATTCTTAAGTATCTCAATAAGACAAAGGAAATGTTTCTTGTGTATGGTGGCTGCGATGAAGAACTTGGCGTAACGGGTTACGTGGATGCAAGTTTCTGCTCAGACCCGATGACTCTAAGTCACAGACAGGTTATGTGTTCAAGGTGAATGGAGGCGCCGTGTGCTGGAGAAGTGGGAAGCAACCCATTGTCGCACAATCTACAATGGAGTCGGAGTACATTGCTGCTTGCGAAGCCGCGAATGAAGCTGTGTGGCTGAGGAAGTTTGTCATCGAACTTGGAGTGTTCCCGAGCGTGCAAGACCCCGTGATCCTCTTCTGCGACAATACGGGTGCCATTGCCAACGCCAAGGAGCCAAGGTCTCACTCCACCGCCAAACACATTCTCCGACGCTTCCATGTGATACGTCAGTACGTACAGGGAGGCGATGTGAAGATTTGCAAAGTGCATACGGATCTGAATGTGGCAGATCCGCTGACGAAGCCTCTCCCGCTTGATAAGCATGAAAAACACCAGTTCGCTATGGGTGTTAAGCTTTTACCAAGTTGTAATCTAGATTAATTTGTACTCTAGTGCAAGTGGGAGACTGAAGGAGATATGCCCTAGAGGCAATTAATAAAGTGTATTCTTTATCATATCTCGTTTGTTCATAATAGGTTTTTGTTTCATGCTATAACCGTATTAAGCGGAAACATTAATACGGGTGTGATACGTAAACAACCAGATCCCTAGTAGCCTCTACTAAGACTAGTTTCCTTGCGCGATTGATGATCGAGGTTTCCAGATCATGGGGCATGGCGCCGGTCGGCAATGGGAGTCATATCGTTGGAGAATGATGTGATGGACATACCCAGATTTGGAGGACGTAGTCGTTACGCCTTTGACCGTGAGATCAACTCTTATTTTTATTCCTGGAAGATACTTTGATCGCACCAAACGTCGTATCTTATATAGTATGACAATAACGGTGATACTTTTGGGTATCGGAAAGGAGTAGTCGAGACGAGGGGTCAAGAGCGGGATTTGCCAGTCCGCATAGCAGGATAGATACTCTCGGGCCCACTCGGTGAGATCATGTCTAATGAGCTTGCAAGCGTGTGACTAGGTCACGAAGACATGAGATCATGGACGAGTAGAAGATCGCGTTGTCGGTAACTAGGTCGAGATTAGGTATGGAGATATCTACGGAACGACGCTCAGACACGGTAAGTATCGCTATGGCAAAAGGTTTAAGACTTTGCGTTCAGTTTTGATAGATGAAAGTCATTCGTTATATCGCAGGGATTAATTCATGGGGTCCAAGCCTACGATTTAGTCGTTGATCATAGAGGAGTCTTGATCATACCTGTTATTATATCGAACCGCTAGGGTAACACACTTAAGTGGTTTCGACAAGACAACCGGAAAGGAAAGAGATCACTGGGAATGTCCCGGGAGGGGTCCGATGGAGATCGGGCAGCGACGAAAGAGTTTTCGGAGCTAGAATAAATTATATATGTTATGTTTGATATTAATTAGTTTAATTAATATGCAAATATGATTTTATATATTTATTTTCGAATTTATTAAGGCTGATTTTCATAAATGGGCCTTCTGGTGGAAAGAAGGCCCATGGGGGGGAAATCCCCAAGGGAATTCGGTGGGGGGGGGGGGGCATGGCCGGCCTAGGTGCGCCAAAAGGGGCCCACCAGGGCCGGCGCACCTGCCCATGCCACACCAGGCATGTGGGGGTTAGTCCCACATTGCCTGGCTGGCAAGGTTGGCTCCCCCCCAGGGGCCTTTATATAGAGGGGCACCCTGGCCTTTTAATTCACCAATTAATTCCCTAATTCTCTCTTGATTTCGTGATTACCTTTGTTGGAGTTGCGCTGAGTTGAGAGGGGGATCTCTTCCACCATAGCCCGCTGCCGAGCTGCTGGTGTTCCGGTCCAAGTCTTCCGCTGCTCGTTCTGGACTGGAGCTTCGGAGGCCGTCGTCTCCACCGTACGTGTGTGACGCCCTGCGAGGTGCTGCGCTAGCGGTACTCGGAGGTCTGCTTCCTCTACACGACCTTGAGGTCGGCTTCGTCGGTCTTCATCGACAACGTTTGTGCGGGAACGTAATCCCGCTTTCGGTCTACAAGGCTATGTATTCCGATCTCCGTTCGTATTACTATATCTGCATAGAGTAGATCTTGGCATGCTTTTAGGATATCGTTGGTAGGAAATTTTTTGTTTTCTGCACACGATCCCCTTCAGGAACCGTAATCCCTCCGACCCCAGCATCAAGAAAGCAGCCAAGAAGAAGCGTCCGTGGTTTGTGAGTGCTCTAGAGAAGATTATGCACATTGGCTCGTGTCTGCACAGGGAGGACTATGCTATGTATGAGCAGAACCATGCCATCCTCACCAACCAGTCCGCAATCATGTTTCACCTGAAGATGCCCAACCCACCGTCTCCTCCTCCTTCTCTCGTTGAATACAAGCATTGGAACGCAAGAGGGATTGACTGGAACATTGATGTGCCAGAAGATCTCACAGATTATGATGATGCCATGGAGGAAGATGTGACAGGATTGGACCACGACTCTGACTGACTTTGGGGCATTAGCATCGATCTTCTTCCTTATTGGTATTGCAAGATGCCAAAGGGGGAGAAGTTCATCTATTAGGACTTCTCGGGGATTTGCAAGGGTGGAAGCACAAGCCGTTTACTTTCACTTTCTCATTTGCATTTCAACTTGTGCTTCTTGAACTCTTTAGCCATGTTGTTTGGAACTCTATCTTTTAGCATGTGGTAAGACATGTGAGACATTTGTGATATAATAACTTTAGTCTTGTCTTACCTTATTATGTCAGCAAGTTATGCTATCTATTTTTCTATTTGATGAACTTGCTAGGATTGTAAAAGATAGGGGGAGCTGTGATCCTAAATAGATGTGCACTTGTATTCAAACACAAGATTTAATAGTGCACACATTTAGGGGGAGCCCGTCTATTTTTTGTAAATCCTTTGTACCGCTTGTGTTGTCATCTCTAACCAAAAAGGGGGAGATTGAAAGAGCATTTTCGGTCTCCTTAGTTTTGGATAGTAATGACAACACAAAAAGGATGTTTAACAGTGTGCCTAAGTATTTCAGATACTACATCGTCTTGAAGAACAAAAAGGATGAAGATCAACCAGATTAAATAGAGAGTTGGCTGAGAGTTTTTCCTGTCCTGTCATGCCGGAAGTTCCGGTGTTGTGACCGGAAGTTCCGGCCTACGGGACGGAATTTCCTGGCCTGCATCAGACATTTCTGGTTGGTCAGAAAACGACTAAGTCTTTAGGATTTCAGACTTAGCAAAGGCGGAACTTTGGCTAGAGGTTTGGACGGATCTTTCCGGACGACCGGAAGTTCTGGCCTACCATCGGAAGTTCCGACCCAGACAAACATGAAAATCGGATAAGTCAGAACTTGCCTGCGCATGGGCATAGCCGGAACTTTGTCCGGAGATTTGGCCGGATCTTTCCGGCCAACCGAAAGTTCCGGCCTATCAACCGGACGTTTTGGTGCTGAATAGCAGAGAAATCTGCTAACTCAGGAATTGCTCGCGCACGGGCAAAGCCGGAAGTTTGGCCGGATCTTTCCGGATGACCGGAAGTTCCGTCCTGACCACCGGAAGTTCTGGTGCTGAACAAGCCAGAATTTTCTCTAATCTAGAATACCTATGCCCTGGCCAAGCCGGAAGTTCTACCGGAACTTTGGCCGGAACTTTCCGGGTGACCGGAAGTGCCGGCCTGCGAGCAGTGAAAAACGACTAGTTCGTGGAGGGGCTATAAATACCCCTCCACCTACCTCCAGCCATTTTAGCTCTTACACTCTCTCTCTTCATAAATGTGATGAAGCTCAAATCTTCAAGATCTCCCAACTCCACCACCCAAACTCGTTGATCTTTGGAGGAGCGAAGGAGAAGGCCCCGATCTACTACTTCACCTAAGAGATTTGTATTCTTCCCCCATTCACTTGGGGATTTCGAGTCTAGGATTTCCTCTAGGAAAACCTAGATCTCACCATTGTTGGTACTTGGTGTAAGCTTGACCTTTTGTGGTCTTGACCTGTTGTGGTCATCTTGAGAGCCCCCAATTCAGTTGTGGGTGCGTGCTTCTAGCGTACCCTTGTGGTGGAACTCGGGATTAACTCTTCGTCTCCACATGCTTCGACTTGGTTCCCCAATTCCTTCACCCGGCCGTTACTCGCTTGTTTCGCTCCTATCTATCTTGTGTATTGCTTTGCTAGTCATATAGGTAAAGTCACCTTAGTCGTATATCTAGAGAATTTACCTTCGAGCTAAGCCTAAATTGAAAAAGAACTAAAATTTAGAGTAGCACCTATTCACCCCCCCCCCCCTCAAGGTGCCGTATTCCCGTTCAGGCGTGGCGGAGTGAGAGCACCTTGGTGAAGATCTTGGCCACTAGGTTAATCAAGCTGATGGGTCTATAGTCACCTAGAATGGCCGCGTCGGCTCGCTTCGGAATCAACGTGAGTAGCGCATGCTTGAGCCGGCTGAACCCGCGCCCACAGAGCTCATACAACTGCTGAAAGGCTGCGATGAAGTCACACTTGACGACCGACCAGCAGGATCGCAGAAACTCCACCGTGAAGCCATCAGGTCCGGGCGATTTCCGCGATGGAAGGCGCTCGATAGCTTGCCAAATCTCGTCTTCACTGAAGGGGGCATCGAGGGCATCCAAGTCGGAGGGCTCGATGAGATGCTCAAGGTCGATGGAGCAGTCTCGCGGCAGATCGGTCCCAAGGAGGGAATCAAAATGCGTGAATGTCGTTGTGGCCATGTCATTGGCGTCAGTGAGCACAGCACCGTCGACTGTCAGGTTATGGATCCTTGTTTTCTGCTTGCGGTATGTGCATTGCTGGTGGAAGAAAGTCGTATTTGTGTCGCGATCCTTGAGGAACGCAATGCCTGCACGCTGCCGAGTTAGAGTCCGCTCGACCGAGGCAAGCCCTAGGTAGGACAATTCATTTGACGGGGCAGCCAATCCTTGTGTGGTGTGAGCTGTCGAAGCTCCTGGGCAGTGTCAAATCACAGCAACAATTCGCGGGAGATCGCGAGTTTGTCTCAGATGGAGCCTACGGTGCGCGCACTCTAGCTTGTGAGCTTGCTCGCCGTCACCTGCATGCGGCGCTTGATGCGTCGGAATGGGTCGACGTCGTCCACCGTGGTCCAAGCTGCCGCAACCACATCCTGGTATCCATCAATGCGTGTCCAGTAGTCCTCAAAATGAAATCTGCGCTGGATTTGTGGCATCAGTGAGCAGTCTAGGATGAGCGGTGAACGGAAGTTGACCACCTAGAGGGTGGGGGGGGGGGGGTGAATAGGTGGTGACCAATTTTTATGTATTTTTCAGTTTTAGGCAAGCGGAAAGTAAGTTGTCTATATGTGATACTAGATGATACAAGTGATAGACAACACATAAACTTAGGAAATACGGGAAATAAAAAAGCGGTAAAGGAGAGTGGAGCAAGACAACCGTAGGGACTCGGAGACGGTGATTTTATCCCGAGTTCCACCACATAGGTTTACGTCTCGTTGGAGGGGTGTAAGCAACCACAAAGGTTCGCCCAACGCCACAAAGGACTCACCCTATTCTCCGGTCAATTCGACCACAAAGGTACAAATCCACGTTTCCACTAAGGACTCCTTTAAGGGTGGAGAAGGTCCCGTACAAACTCGTGAGGCACACACCCACAACTGAATTGGGGGCTCCCACAAAGACCACATCAGGTCACTTCCACAAAGGAATCCACTAAGGATCAAAACACACAAGGTTGAACCTAGCTATCCACAAAGGAATCCTAGATTCGTTGCCCCTCGAGAAATAGAAGGGGGGGGGGGGAATCAAATCGCTTCTGTGGAGATGTAGATCGGTGGCTTCTCCCTTGGATCCCCGCCTATCAAAGGATTTGAATAGCTGGATTGGGAGATCCGGAAGAAACGAGCTTCAGCACCAATGGAGGACAGATAATCTGGAAGCTTTAAATGCTGGAGGTAGGTGGAGGGGCATTTATACCCCTCCCCAAATTCTGCCCGTTGTACAGCCGCCAGCTCGGAAATCTCCGGGTTGAGGTTCGGAGATCTTCGGATGCCGGAGATCTCAGGTAGGAATTCCGGTTGAGAATGACTTGAGGTCAGTGCTGGTTAAACTTCCTGACTTGGCGAGAAATCATCAGTGAGCCGGAGATCTCCGGACTGGGGCCCGGAAATATCTGACCTTCGGAAATCTCCTTGAGCAATTCCGGTTGAGGTCCATCTGGGGTCTGTGCGCTCTGAGTTCTTGACTTGGTAGAAATTCTTCTGTCACTCGGAGATCTCCGGACTGAGGTTCGGAAATCTCCGAGCACCGGAAGTCTCCTCGAGCATTTCCGGCTAAACACGAATTGTAGTCAGTGCACACCAGAGTTCTTGACTTGGTGAAAACCCTGTGTAGCTTGGAGATCTCCGGACTGAGAACCGGAAATCTCCGGATTACGGAAATCTCCTCCTAGGTTTCCTGATGAATAACAAAGTGATGCAGTACTGAAACCAGTCAATTTTAACTATTCACTCTTATCAACCAACCTGTACTAAAACCTGCATAGTTCATCACAAACATTAAAACACCTTTTGTGTTGTCATTAGTCACCAAAATAAAGGAGTGCAAAGAATGCACTTTCAATCTCCCTCTTTTTGGCGAATGATGACAACACGAAAGGAGAACGGATTTGTAAAATATAGACATAGCTCCCCCTAAGTGTGTGCATTATTTTTGGATGTTTTTGAATACAAAATGCACATTCCTTAGGATCAACACTTGAAAGGATCGGTATGACACCTAGAGGGGGGGGGGGTGAATAGGTGCTAATTCAAATTTTAGTTCTTTTTCAAATTAGGCTTGACACAAAAGGTAAATTCTCTAGATATGCAACGATGGTGAATTACCTATATGACAAGCTAGCAACTAAGCAAGATATAATAAAGGCAATAAATAAGGATAGAAGTAACCGAAGTGAAACCACGAGACGACAAGGATGTATTCCCGAGTTCCTCCCTTAAATGGGAGTACGTCTCGTTGGAGAGGTGTGAACAAACACAATGGTTCAACGGCCACAAAGGCCTCACCCAAATCTCCGGTGAACCGCACCACAAAGGTTTGGTCCACTTTCCACTATCGGAATCCTTCGAGGCGGAATCCGGAGCCTTTACAACAACGATTCGGGGCACGACCCACAAAGAGCTTGGGGGCTCCCGAACAGCTACAATCTGTCACAAAGACAAGAAGAGTACAACAATGGGCTAGGTTTTCCTAGTGGAAACCCTAGCAAGTGTTCCCTCAAGTGAATTAGGGGTAAATGAAAAACGGCTCGATGAAGATGTAGATCGGGGCCTTCTCCTTCAATCCTCCAAAGATCTACGAGTTTGGATGGGGGGATTGGGAGATCTTGTGATTCTTGGCTTGCAACAATGGAGTTCCTCTTTTTCTTGGTCAAGCACATTTGCTGGAAGAAGGAGGAGGGGTATTTATACCCCTCCAAAGATGTAGCCGTTGCAGCCAATCACCAGGCCGGAAACTCCGGCCGCAGGAGGCCAGAAACTCCGGGCCCCACCAGGGGCTGAACACCAGTTTCTTTAAACTGAACTTGGACATCTTCGAGGTACCTGAGGCCGGAAAGTTTGGCCTGGGGCGGAAACTCCAGTCCACGGGACCGGAAACTCCGCCCCCCACCAGGGGCTGAGCACAACTTCGGCAACCGAGGCTTTGGGAAAGATTCCGGTCCTCAGGGACCGGAAACTTCAGGCAGGGGCGGAAACTCCGGCCCCCAAGGCCGGAAACTCCGCCCCCCACCAGGGGCTGAGCACACTTTCAGTGCTGCCTCTTTTTCTCCTTTTTGGTGCTGATGCATCTGAAGAGTTCCTAAATTATCCTGCATTACTTAACACCAACTTAATACATCCACATGTTGTTAACTAACACACAAAACACAAAGATCATAGAAATGTCCTTTCAATCTCCCCCTTTTTGGTGTTAGATGAGAACATATGGATTTGCAATAACAGTAATTTCACTAACATGTAATGATAGCTGAAAGAGCTCCCCCTAGATGTGTGCATCAAGAATATTTGCTTTGGAATGCACGTGCACACATATAGAGGCAAATTCGAACAACAATTTGCAAGTATGATAGGTAGGCAATACATTTCACAAATAAGACATAGTATAGTATGGATTGAGTTTTAGGAGATAAACCATACCTTGTGCATAAAACTGAAGATATTAACCCCATATAACCAAGGCACAATAGTAGTCTCAACCACCTAATATAAGAAATCCAAATGTCTTACACACACATAGTTCATGACATAGAGAAGGCAAATAAGTTCAAAATCCAAATATCAAATAACATAACAAGGACATAAGCGCAATAAAATGATAGAAGCACATGCTTGTGTCCCAACCCATGCAAATCCCGGAGAGAACCTAATAGAACTACTTCTCACCCTTTGGCACCGAGACACCAAAAAGGGAAAAGAGCATAACTAACGAGCCCATGAAGATCACTCGGTGTCTTCATCCATGTCGTCATCTCCTTCGTCGTCGTAGTCCTCATCGGAGAGGTTCATGGGAGCCTTGCCGGTGTTGTGAGACGAGGTAGGAAAGGAGGTCACATCCGTATAATCAGCCCAAGGAAAGACATCCTGATTCCATTGGTCAATAGGGACCGTGTCCGACGAAGATGAGGAAATGATGGGAATGCCAGCTTCATCTTCTTCCGGAGGAGGAGTAACATTTCCATTGTTCATTTTGCGCATCTCCTTGATCATCAAGTTTTGGTTGCTCAAAGTATGTTTCTCTCTCACATAAGACCCATGATTCTCCTTGTGAATAGCAACGTCCATGCATAACAGTTTCCTCTTCCACCAAGAGAGCTTGCTAAATTCCGCGTTTACCTTGGCCTTCCCTTGAAGACTAGTGGGGGGATCGGCATTCTTGCTTCTTCTCTTAGGTAAAGGAGCGTCCTATTCATCACTAGTTTGGGGAGGAGGTGCATGAGAGGATTAAGCTTGCTTTGTGTGCTTGGAGAGAGTATGAAGAGTACCCTTGGCATGCTTGGTGAAGCTAGAGCGATCAAGTGTGGGCACTTTGGAGAGAATGAGCTTCATCACATAGGGAGCATATAGTGGGTTCTTGTGCTCGAAAATGGCCCAATGCATCTCGCACTTGATGAAATCCATCACATCCACCTCTTGGCCACGGCACTCCGGACCGGCTTGAAGGACCTTGTAAGCATGGTAGAGTAGGTTGACAAGGCCTCCTCGAATAGCATCCACATTCCCGGCTTGAGGAGCAAGGTTGAGCCGAACCATGCGGGGGAAGATGTTGAAGGTGGGAAGGAGGTCTTGATTAGAGCCCACTGAAGAAGCAACGGTGTAAAGAGGGCGCAAACGGCGCTTGCTATATGCAGTCCCTTCCACATGCATCCTCATCCCAACTGGAGTAGTGGCCCCCTTGAAGTCATAGCCCAGAGCTATCGCAAACTCCACAAAGTTGGAGGTGCACTTGCGCGGTCCAGTCATCCAAGTCATCGTGACATCATCATCGTTGTCAAACACCACCGTGGCAAAGAACTGCTGCACGAGCTGAATATCATAATCCTGCTGACTGTAAGAGATGAGCTTCTCCAGACCAAGCTTCCTAGCAATCCAAACAGCCTCCTGAAAGTATACTTTCTTGTTCAACGCCTCAAGATCCAGAATCTTTTGTTCACAGACTGTGTGCTTCTCAATCCGGGCATAAATCTCCTGCATAATCAGCTGCTGCTCCCTCCTTGGGAAATTGGGGTTGGTGGTGTTGGGAGGCAAGTCATAGAACTGTTGTGACCTCATACGACGGAACTCTAGCTTCCCCATACCCAGAACGGTGGTCAAAGAGTCAAAATGAGCTTGCTCGGCCTCTTCTTCATTATCAAAACCACCAAGTTCAGCTTGTCTAGTGGCCTCCTCATCGATAGTGCTCTGTTGTCTCATGCGGCCACTTCTGCTATCAAAGATAAGCTTGTCCCTTGTTTGAGCTCTTTCTTTACTTGAAGCAAGGAGCGGATTCCGGGAGACCACTTTTTTTTTCTGACCTGTGAAACAGAGAGTACATGGATAGCATGGAGATAAGTTTGCATGTCCAAGAAAGCGGGGAAAATTAAAAGTGTCAAAATTTCTCTCAGATATGAGCTAGACCGGAGTTTCCGGCCACAGGGGCGGATATTCCGGCCAGCACCGGAGATTCCGGTGTATGAAGGACCGGAGTTTCCGCCCTGTGGCAGAAAGCTGCAATCTAGTTCAAATCTAAGGAAAACTTGAGCACAACTAATTTTCTAGAGATTAAAATGCCAACACTAGGGTTCTACACCATGCAACACAGGCAGAACTTCTCTCAAAACAAGATCTAGAGTGAAAACCTAGAGCGAGAGAGAAGAGAACCTTTGCCCGACATGGTGGAGGTCAAATGCGAGGGAGAAGGATCCCCATCACTTGTACGGAGGAGGGGCCGGTGGCACGGCGGATTTCAGTGGCGGGGAGCGGCCGAGAGGTCCTTGGAGGCGGCGGCGGCGACTGGGAGAGTTGTGGGGGTCGGGGGTGTGTGGGGAGTTGTGGATCAACTCCTCACCCCGATTCCCTTTGAAGATCCCAGCGAACTGCGCAGAACGGAGTTTCCGGCCTTAGACACCGGAGTCTCCGGCCCATGCCAGAGATTCCGGTTCTAAGGGCGGAAACTTCAGTCAGACCGGAGTCTCCGGCCTGGAAGACCGGAGTTTCCGGCCCCACCGATTCCAAATCCCAGATTTATGCGTTTTGGACATGCAAAAGGCAAGAGGAGCAGGTTTTTAGATGAGATAGGCCTGGGATAATACAAAAGGTCACTGGAGATGGTACCATGCACTCAAGTTTGGTAAGAAACAACAAAAATGAAATTAAGAAGCAACGCTTGAGTGCATTTTCCATAAGAGCAAGAATAAACAAAGAAATCAAGATAGCACCACAAGAGGATCAAATCTTCACAAGGAAGAAGTTGGTGGCCTAGACCACCATGTATGAGTTTATGTGGTGTGATACCGCGAAGATATATCTTGGGTTCACCGCCATTACTCAACATTTAGGCTCACAATTCATAATAATGAACAAAAGGAGACGAAAACAATTCTTACTATTGGCATAATGGGGGGAGGAATAGTCCAATAGATCAGGACCGCACTCCCCCTATGTCCATGCATACACCTAGACCAAATAGAAAGTTGAGATAGAGGTGTGTATGCAAGGTAGTCAACCAATGCTCCTAGAATCCACGATATTTAGCTCATGCCTCAAAAAGGTGAACTGTGCTTCCTCAAGTGGCTTTGTGAACATATCGGCAAGTTGAATCTTCGATGGGATATAGCCAAGCTCAATGTCACCCCGGTTGATGTGATCTCGAATAAAATGATAGCGAATCTCAATATGCTTCGTTCTTGAGTGCTCCACCGGGTTGTGACCAATCTTGATAGCACTTTCATTGTCACACAAAAGAGGCACTTTGTCACAAAGGACACCGTATTCCTTTAAAGTTTGCCTCATCCAAAGTAATTGAGTGCAAGCACTAGCGGCCGCCACATACTCGGCTTCGGTGGTAGATAAGGATATGCAATTTTGCTTCTTTGAGGACCAACTCACCAAGGATTTCCCAAGGAATTGACATGCACCGGAAGTAGACTTCCTATCAACCTTGCAACCGGCCCAATCCGAATCCATGTAACCGGCAAGAGAGAAGTTAGACCCCCTAGGATACCACAAGCCAAACTTTGGGGTATAAACCAAATATCGGAAGATTCGATTCACCGCTATCAAGTGACTTTATTTAGGAGCCGCTTGATACCTTGCACACACTCCTACACTCAACACAATATCGGGTCTAGATGCACAAAGATAAAGCAAAGAACCAATCATAGAGCGATAGAGTTTTTGATCGACATCTATACCCTTTGGACTAAGTTCAAGATGGCATTTGGTGTCCATAGGAAACCTCTTCTCTTTTGCATCTTGCATCTTGAACCTCTTGAGCATATATTGGATGTATTTGGCTTGAGAGATGAAAGTCCCTCCACTTAATTGCTTGATTTCAAAACCAATAAAGAATTTCAACTCTCCCATCATGGACATCTCGAACCTATCCGTCATAAGCTTTGAAAATTCATCATTGAAAGCTTTGTTAGATGAGCCAAAAATAATATCATCAACATAAAGTTGACATATGAAAAGCTCCCCTTTTACCCTCTTTGTGAAGAGAGTGGGATCGATTTGCCCCACTTCAAAGCCACGGTCTAGCAATAGCTCTCTTAGGTGATCATACCAAGCACGAGGTGCTTGTTTGAGACCATAGAGGGCCTTATCAATCTTGTAGACATGGTTTGGGAAGTGTGGATCCTCAAATCCCGGTGGTTGCTTTACATATACCAACTCCTTTAAGGGACCATTAAGAAATGCACTTTTCACATCCATTTGTTGCAACTTAAAATTATGATGTGATGCATAGGCAAGTAGGATACGGATGGACTCAAGACGAGCCACTTGAGCATAGGTCTCTCCAAAATCAATGCCTTCAACTTGAGAGTACCCTTGAGCTACCAATGTCGCCTTGTTCCTTACAACCATTCCATGCTCATCTTGCTTGTTCTTGAATATCCACTTGGTGCCAATAACATTTCGGCAATCTTTTGGCTTCTCTACTAGATTCCATACTTTGTTGCGCTTGAAGTTGTTGAGTTCTTCATGCATGGCTTCCAACCAATCCGGATCTTCAAGAGCTTCAAACACCTTCTTTGGTTCAATCATAGAGATATGAGCTTGATGTTCACTAAATCTTGCCAATTGACCTCTTGTGGAAACCTTGCGAGATACATCACCAATGATGGCTTCAAGCTTGTGACACTTGATTTCCAAATTTCTCTTGACTCTTGCTTGACGGCGAGTTTCGATATCCTCATTGTTGCGTGGGATTTCGTCTTGATCACCTAGATCATTTGAGTCCCCGTCTTGACCGTCTTTATGAGCATTGCCCTCTTGTTGCACCTTTTCAGTGATGGGAGAAGATGGATGATCTTGCTCTTGATCTTGACTAGAGTTGAGAATAGGAGTTCTTGAATCTTGTGAAACCTCTTGGTCAACTTGAGGAGGAACTTGTTCTTGTTCTTGGATAGGTGTCTCATTTGCTTCCATAGAGGGTGCCACTTCAACTTGTGATGATGGAATCTCCACTTGAGTGGAGCTTGTACTTCCTTGAGGAGGCTCATAATGAATCTCGATGGGGCGATGAAACCCAACACCCATTCTTTGTATTGCATCTCGAGGTTTCTCGTTATCTACATCACAAACATGAAATTGCGCCACTTGGGAGCCGTCATTCTCATCAAACCTCACACTACAAGATTCTACAACTCTCCCTAAGGATTTGTCATAGACTCTATAAGTGTGAGAGTTCGCACCATACCCAACAAGAACACCTTCTAAGGCTTTAACTTCAAACTTAGAAAGATGTACACCTTTGATTTTGTAGAAACACTTACAACCAAAGACTCGATAGTAGGAGATGTTGGGCTTGTTACCGGTAAGCATTTCATATGGAGTTTCCTTCTTCCCTTTGCGAAAGAATAACCGGTTGGAGGAGTGACACGCTGTGGAGATAGCTTCGGCCCACAAGAAGAGTGGAGACTTAAACTCCGCCAACATGGACCTAGCCATATCCATAAGAGTCCGGTTCTTCCTCTCGGCTACACCATTTTGTTGAGGGGTATATGCGGCGGAGTATTGATGTCGAATTCCCTCGTCGCTAAGAAACTCATTTAGGGTGTAGTTCTTGAACTAGGAGCCATTGTCACTTCTAATGGCCAATATGGGAAGATTGTGTTGACGTTGAACTTCATTGGAGAAATCGATGATGGTTTGTTGAGTTTCATCCTTCGTCTTGAAGAAGAAAACCCAAGTGAATCTTGAATAGTCATCCACAATCACCAAACAATATTTCTTCCCACCAAGACTAGGTTGAGGTACGGCACCAAAAAGATCAACATGAAGAAGTTCCAATACCCTTGATGATGAGATGATGGTCTTGCTTGGATGGGAGAATCATGCATCTTTCCTTCAACACAAGCCCTACAAAGACGATCTCTAGAAAAAGAAACATTCTCATTTAGTCCAAGAATGTGGCCACCCTTGTGGAGACTTTGCAAAGTTCTCATATTGACATGGGACAAGCGGCGATGCCACAACCACCCCACGTCGGCCTTTCCGAATAAGCATATTGCTTGAGTGTTGGTTGACCCCGAAAAGACTACCACAAATAACTCATTTTCAACATACCCAACGAACATGACCTTTAGAGTCTTGCTCCTCAAGAGTACCACCATATCAAGAGTAAAGTTGACATCAAAATTCATCCTATTAAGAGCACGAACGGACATAAGATTGTAACCTAGAGACTCAACAAGCATGACATTTACAAGGGTGATATCCCTTGCAACTACCACCTTGCCGAGACTCTTTACCTCGGCTTTGGACTTGTCACCATAAGAGACGGTTGAATGATTTAAATTTGGTCTCAACTCCGTCATGATCTCCTTGCTTCCGGTCATATGACTAGTGCATCCACTATCAACCACCCATTTAGATCCACCGGAAGCATAGTCCTACAAGAAATCATTTCTTGCATTTAGGTACCTATTTCTCAATGGGTCCCTTTCGGTTAGCAACTAGGGTCTTAGGAACCCAAATAAAATAATCAATGTAACCATTATAAGGACCAACATATTTTGCATAAACATCACCATAATAACCAACATAAAGAATGTAGTTGGGATTGTTATGCCCCGCAAAGTCACTACGAGTGGTCTTGCCCCTAGTGGCATTACCACTCGCAATGTTAGTCTTAGCTTGTGCGGGCTTGGTCTTGTTCTCCTTGGTGTTGCTCACCTTCTTCTTTGCCTCGGCCACATACCCAAGACCTTCCTTCCCTTTGTGTGGTTTTAACTCAAACAAATAAGCAAAACCCTTATCTTTACCTTTGAGAATAGAGGTCTTAGCGTGATCCACCTTCAACCTAGCATTTTCTTCAATGACATTTTCATGAACACGAGGAAGAATAGTTATGCTAGTTGAGCAAGTTTTGGAGAGTTGAGTTTGGAGTTGCTCATGTGACTTAACAAGGATGGAGGGGGTCGTTTCCAAGACCTTGTGAGCTTTATCAAGCTTCTCCATATCCTCAAGAAGTCTAGTATTCGCAACCCCAAGTTCAACTTTCTCCTTTTTAATCACTTTATATTTGGCAAAAACATGATCTCTATCCTTAATGATTTTACTAATGATTTCATCATTTTTAGCATCAAGAGACTCAAGTCTTTCCTCTAGAGTGGTTCTATATTCACTTTCTTCATCAAGAGAGCCATTTAGAGAAACTATGGAAGCATTCAAGGAAGCAATGGTGAGAGAATCCTCTCTCTCAATTTTACTCTTTTCTTGAAGAAGTTCTTCGGCCGCACATATTTGTCTCACGAGAGACTCAACGTGTTCTTTGGCTTCACCTTGCAAGTTAGCCACCAAAGTATTGAAAGAAACTAGCTCTTTCTTAATCTCAAGACTAGATTGATCATGAGTAGTCTTAGGTGAGGGAGATGATACCTCGGTGACATGAGCCATGAGGCACCGTGCGTTGTTGGTGGAGACATTGTCATTGGGGGATTCAAAGAGTGACGGTGATGATGGTGGAGTAGATACAATAGCTAATGTGGCAACCTCTTTATTAGGTGTGTCTTCATCGTCGGAGTCACTTGTGGCATATTCTTCTTGTGCCACCAACACAATTCTTGGTGCCTTCTTGAAGAAAGGCTTCTTTAGTCTTGCGGACTTCTTTTGAATCAACTTTGAGTGGTCCTTCGGGACAAGCTTCCCACCATTTTGCTCACGGTTCTCATAAGGACACTCTCTTATGTAGTGATTCTTGTCATGACAATTGTAGCACGTCTTTGTCCTTGAGGCAAGCTCTTTCTTGCCACTTGAGTTGTTATCTCGATCAACACGAGCTTTAGCACTAGCCGGGTCATTCCAAAACACTCTTGTGGCAAGTGCAATGTGACCATTGAGGGCTTGCTCAAGATCATGTGGAGCAATGTTGCTAGGACAAGCTTCAACTTCATCATTGGCATATATGCAAGTCACCTTGGCCTTCAAGGCAAGAGAGGGACCTTGTCTCATTCCCATGGCCCTAGCACGGTTATCTTCGGCATTCTTGGTGGCAACCTTGGAGGCTTGGACTTCTTGCATAACTTCATGGGAAGACATTTGATGATAGTTGTATCTTCCTTGAATAGACTTCAACTCCATTGGTTCCGAAGGCAAGAGAGCATTCACATACTTCCGCTTGACCCAAGCATCATCAACATAAGTTGCTCCCACATCATAAAAGGCTTTGGCAAGAGTCTTGAGTCTCCCATACATCTCTTCATGGTTCTCGTTGTCAAGCATGTAGAAGCCTTCGGAAGCATTGCTCAAGGATTCATATCTATTTCTCTTCATGCTATCATTTCCAAGGAAAGCACGCTCAAGACAATCCCAAGCTTCTTTGGCGGTGGTGGCATGTAGAACATGATGCTTGTCGTTGTCGCTCAAGGAGAGTTCAATCATGTGGAGAGCGGAAGCGTTTAGTTGCTTTTTGGCGAACTCTCTCTTGGTCATGTTGCTTGGATCCTCCACCATGTATCCTTCTTCAATAATCCTCCAAAGCTCGATGGAGGCACTGTTGACATGAGATTTCATTGAGCGTTGCCAACTAGCAAAAGCTAATGCATTAAGCTTAGGTGGGGGACCTAAAGGGTTTATGCGGGTAGTGATAATTGGATCGGGAGAGTACCATCCCCGAACGGCATGATACCCTTCCTTTTCCTCATGCGAATTGGGAGATAACTTAGGCTTATCATTGGCTTTCACCTCCTTCTCTTTTTGCTCTTTATTCTCCTTGGAACCACCCTCATCGGAGTTAGAAGCTTTTTCAAGCGGGATGATATCCGAGGGGCTTGTTGTTAATGAGTTTATTGAGCAAGTCACGAAACTCGTTAAACCTAGCATCCATGGAAGATGTCAAAGTTGTTTCCAAAGCTTTGATATCGGCCATGGATGCCGCGGTGGCTTGGTCCTTTTTAAGGGACTCATTAGCCTCGGCAAGCCTTGCGGTCTCATCCTCACTTTGTGTCATACTTCTCTTAGGCGGTTAAACCCAACAAGAGAGCCTTCGCTCTGATACCAATTGAAAGGATCAGTATGACACCTAGAGGGGGGTGAATAGGTGCTAATTCAAATTTTAGTTCTTTTTCAAATTAGGCTTGACACAAAAGGTAAATTCTCTAGATATGCAACTATGGTGAATTACCTATATGACAAGCTAGCAACTAAGCAAGATATAATAAAGGCAATAAATAAGGATAGAAGTAACCGAAGTGAAACCACGAGACGAAAAGGATGTATTCCCGAGTTCCTCCCTTAAATGCCAGTACGTCTCGTTGGAGAGGTGTGAACCAACACAATGGTTCAACAGCCACAAAGGCCTCACCCAAATCTCCGGTGAACCGCACCACAAAGGTTTGGTCCACTTTCCACTATCGGAATCCTTCGAGGCGGAATCCGGAGCCTTTACAACAACGATTCGGGGCACGACCCACAAAGAGCTTGGGGGCTCCCGAACAGCTACAATCTGTCACAAAGACAAGAAGGTAAGTACAACAATGGGCTAGGTTTCCTAGTGGAAACCCTAGCAAGTGTTCCCTCAAGTGAATGAGGGGGAAATGAAAAACGGCTCGATGAAGATGTAGATTGGGGCCTTCTCCTTCAATCCTCCAAAGATCAAAGAGTTTGGATGGGGGGATTGGGAGATCTTGTGATTCTTGGCTTGCAACAATGGAGTTCCTCTTTTTCTTGGTCAAGCACATTTGCTGGAAGAAGGAGGAGGGGTATTTATACCCCTCCAAAGATGTAGCCGTTGCAGCCAATCACCAGGCCAGAAACTCCGGCTGCAGTAGGCCGGAAACTCCGGGCCCCACCAGGGGCTGAACACCAGTTTCTTCAAACTGGACTTGGACATCTTCGAGGTACCTGAGGCCGGAAAGTTTGGCCTGGGGCGGAAACTCCGGTCCACGGGACCGGAAACTCCGCCCCCCACCAGGGGCTGAGCACAACTTCGGCAACCGAGGCTTTGGGAAAGATTCCGGTCCTCATGGACCGTAAACTTCAGGCAGGGGCGGAAACTCCGTCCCCCAAGGCCGGAAACTCCGCCCCCCACCAGGGGCTGAGCACACTTTCAGTGCTGCCTCTTTTTCTCCTTTTTGGTGCTGATGCATCTGAAGAGTTCCTAAATTATCATGCATTACTTAACACCAACTTAATACATCCACATGTTGTTAACTAACACACAAAACACAGAGATCATAGAAATGTCCTTTCAACACTCCCCCTAGATTTTACAAACCATGCAAGCACAATAGATAATAATTCACAATAGAAAATAACTTGATCAACAATAGAGTTATTACAATAAGGGGTTCAACGGGGTTCAAAGGTACTCATGTCTCACAAACATGAAGAAATAAAAACCAACAAAGAAGAGGGAGCACTTAAAACACGACGAAACGAAACAAAGGAGTGCTCCCAAGCCATGCAAATCCCGTGAGTCCTATTCGAGATACTTCTCCCCCTTTGGCATCAAGATATCAAAAAGGGAGGAGTTTCCGTTAAACACCCCAAGACTCAAGAGTCGGAACCCTGCTCGGCATCATCGTCCTCATCATCATCATCATCATCATCATCAGCAGCAGCAACACCTCCACGCTCAACGTCGCTGTTCTCCGGAACATCACTATCCCAAGAAAAGTTGATGCCCTCGACATTCCAATCCTCAAACAAAATCACAGGTTTCAACGGCTTCTTGGGGGGCAGGCATCTTCAAATGGGTCATGAACTCCTCTTGGCGCTTCATGATGCGATGGTTCTGGGAGTAGATGGAATAGTTCTCAATGTGTAGGCAGCAGTTCATCTGGAGCACCTTCTCAATGGCACAAACAACCCATGGGTGACTCTTCTTCTCAACTTTCTTGATGTTGGCGCGGCTAGGAACACGAGAAGGTCCACCAAACACATCGTCCTCATTGATCTCTTGCATGGAGGCTTGCTTTTGCACCACATGAGCTGACTTTTGGATGAGCATGGCTGCTTTGTCGGGCTCACATCCAAGAGCGGCATCAATGTCATCACCATCTTGGTCGGAGAGCTTGTAGAGCCTCTTGATGAGCAACATCACATAAGGAGCATAGGGGGGAACTTTCCTCTCAAAAACTGCTAGACTCATCTCTTGGAAAATGAAGTCCATGACATCCACCTTGTATTCTTCCTTGTCACGCTCATATTCCCCAACAAAGGCCTCATGAGCCTTGGCCATCAAGATGACAAGAGCACCGACAATATTGTACGCATTGCCAGCAATGGGGACAATGGTCCAACGGAACATGCGAAGCAAAATGTCATAAGTGGGAAGTAGCCCATATTGCAAGCCAATGTTACCGCCAGGCACGTAGAGGTCAGACATGACATGCTTTTTGTAGGCCACTCCATGGACATGAATTCAGACACCCGCTGGACTAGAGAGCCCATGGACAGGACAACTGAGAATCCTTGCAAACTCACAGAAGGAAGAGGTCAACCGATGTCTTCCCGACATCCAAGTCATCCCAATGTCTTCAGAGTTATCAAACACAACAGTGGCATAGAACTGATGTATTAGAGAAACATTATAGCTGCATTAAGTACTCATCAAATGCTCCAGCCCCAACACTCGGCAAACCTTAATAGCTTCCCCAAAATAATCAGCCTTCTTCATGAGCTTGGTGAAATCAATCCACTTCATTGGGCAAACAGCCTTGTCAATGGAAAACTTTTGATAGACTGTCTATAGAGCCATGCCCTCTCGGTGCAGAAGAACTTGGGATCATCAGATTCCATGTTGTAGGAGAGCTCACTGCACCATTTGCAAAAACTACCCTTGTTGAAGTTCTCAATGCGGAGCTCGGCCTTCTTCTTCTTGCTGGGTCCCGAGGCTCACTTGAGCAGAGCTGCAGCCTCAGGAAGGTTGCTATCTTCACTCGAGGACCCGTTGAGAGGGCGAGAATATGTTGGTTTTCCCCTCCCTCGCTGAGCGATGTGCTTGATACGGCCACGTTGATTGGAACCTGCAAACACACATCATAGAGAATATAGAAAGCATAGGGGGTAAGCACTCATGTCCGAGAAGGCAAGATGAACATACTGGAAAAGTTGAACCTTCCGAGAAATTATCTAGTTTTGTTCAGTTCTGGTCAGGCCGGAGATTTCCGGATCTGACTCGGAGATTTTCGGGAGTCGGAAATTTCCGGGTCAGAGCCGGAGATTTCCGGTCTGCACAAAATTTGACAAAACTGCACAAAATCTATGAATGAAAAATAGATCTGTGCACGTGGAGGATAGAACATGCCTAGAGGAGCATATCTACCAAAGGAATCGTGCAACAACCTCCTAAATCGGCTAGGTTAAACGAAAAAAGTTTTGTCCTAGATTTGAAATAGAGGAGTTACCAGAAGACATAGCGAGAACCGCTTGGATGGAAACGATCCCCTCGATGAGAGGTAGTAGATCTGAGAAGCACGCGAGAAACCCTTGGACAAATCACCGATAGCAAGGATTGGAGTGGAGGAGAGAATTTTCGGAGGAGAGAGAGGATTAGGGCACGGGGTGGATGAACTGGCCGAACCGGCCGGTCCGCCCGTGCCCTTATATAGGCAAAAACATTTGAACCGGAGATTTCTGGACTGAGACTCGGAGATTTCCGCATGCCGGAAATTTTCGGAGCTATTTCCGAGACAGATTCAACTGAGTGCAGTGCCGAATCTGAAATGGACTTAACCCAAGAAATTTTGGCATTCTCGGAAATTTCCGGACAACGGGCCGGAGATTTCCGACTCTAATTCCGACTCAGATTCAGCGGTGTGCAATGCCAATTTTGAAAAGGACTTAGATGCTAAAAAATTGCAGGGGCCGGAGATTACCGAGTCTCAGCCGAAAAAACCCGGGCACTCTCTAAAGCAATCAGTGCAAAATATAAGATGAACGGGTCTCTGAATTAGTCGAAGGTATGGGAAGCTAGAGAACTGGCCCTAGCGAGGATAAGAGGTACTGCGTGGGCAGATAGCTTTCAGTTCTTGCACGTATTCAAAGGTGAGGTGGAGAAGGCAAGTCCAGGTAGTGTGGTAGAAATCGATGATATGGTTGTGCGGTCCAAAGTGGATGGAAAATTTGTTGATAGAAATGTCTTCACGAGGGCTTTTGTCTCTTTCAAGGCTTGCCATGAAGGGTTGCGTAAAGGTTGCAGGCCATATTTGGCTGTGGATGGAACTGCTCTAACTGGAAAATGGAAAGGACAGTTGGTAGCTGCTTGTGCAGTTGATGGACACAACTGCCTTTTTCCAGTTGCTTATGGTGTGGTGGAGGTGGAGAACTAGCATAGCTGGAGGTGGTTTATGTACAATTTACACAAGGTTATAGGGGACCCTGCTGGATTGATTATCCATACAGATGCTTGCAAGGGTTTGGAGAAAGCTGTTGGAATTGCGTTTCCTCGAGCAGAGCACAGGGATTGTATGAGACATCTTGCTGCTAATTTCAAGAAGCAATTTAAGGGGAAAGTATTTGATGCAATTCTTTGGCCAGCATCGTACACATGCAACGAGAAGAAGTATAGACACCACTTGAAGACCATGTACGATGAAAATCCCACCGTCGAACAATACTTGGATGCACATCACGGAAAGCTGTGGACGAGAAGCTTATTTGGAACATCTTGCAAGGTGGACTATGTGACAAGCAACATTATTGAAAGTTTCAACGCAAAGATTAAGCACCTGAAAGGTCTAATGGTGTGGGAAATATTTGTCAACATCAGGCAGTTGATAATGGAGAAGATGGTATTGTGCAATAGAATTGGACACTCATATGATGGCCATATCATCATCGCAAGTGTGATCAAGAATTTGCATACACGAGCAAGAAGAATGCAGGGTTTTATGAAAATGCAAAGATGCATAGACCTAGTAGCTGACCTGACATATACCTTCAAAGACCATGCTTGGAGGTATCCATTGGATTTGGAAAACAAGAAATGTAAATGCAAGCGATGGGAGCTCAGTGGCAAGCTATGTATACATGCGGTCTACTTCCTGAACTACCTCGGAGGCGATTTGGGCAAAGTTGATCAATATGTGTCTGAATATTTCTCTGTTGCCAAGTTTAAGGAAGCATATGCTGATAACGTGCCTGCTTTATTGGGAAAAGAACAATGGGATGAGTATGATCCAGGATTCCAACTACACCCTCCGACGCTAAACATATCACCTGGAAGGCCAAGGGTAAAGAGATTAAGACAAGGTGCAGAGGGTAGAGCCGTAAAGAGGCGTCCGTGCAAAAGATATGAGGAACTAGGGCACATGCAAAAGAATTGCAACAATGTAGTCCCCTCTAAATTTGTAACAGACGAAGGATGGGGCACAGATGAAGCAGCAGCAGCAGCCGCCGCCAGAGCAGCAGAAGCAACTGCCAAAGTAGCAAAAGCCATAGCAAGAGAGTTTGCTGAAAGGTACGTGTGTCTAGAGTTTTCCATATTTGTTAAGGAATATCTGTTTCACTTGAATTTCGAATGCCAGGGAAAATACAAGTAAGAAGTGTAAAACTAAAGGCTACTGGCAGAAAAGGACTTGTGCCCTAAAAGAGCTGCTCGTGAAGAATGGGGAGCACCAGAAGATACGGAACGAGAAGATCCTGAATGAGAGGCATTTATTTCGGCAACAGTTGCTGGAATGGAAGATGAAGAGGAATTTGTGTAACATCCCAGAATGTTAATATAAGTATTAATGCAAAAATGTGGGCCAACAAAAACTTTTCTTATAAAAAGGTGTGTATGTTTAATTCTTGAGTGTTGCTTGTTACATTGTTTGCAATATTGTTAAATTCAAGCTCTAATTGAAAAATTGAAAGAAAAGAAAACAAATAAAACAAACCCTACAAACAAAACACCATGTGACACATGTCACATTATTTTTCCAAATTAAGAAGCATAATTTATTTTTACACCAAAACCAATGGAGGAATATTATAAACACTCCTAGTTAATTTTTACAAACTATTCCCTTTCAAAAATTCAGATTCAAAACTTCAAATTCAAATTAGAAATTCATGGTTGAAATATTTCAAAATATTTCAAAGAGACTTTGTAACACTCACTAATAATATACTTAGCCTATATCTTAAATTTGGACCCAAAAGAATAAGGAGAAATAGGAGAATTAAAATAGCAAATTGTCACTGTTTTGGTTCAGGAAATTCATCAAACACTGGGTGTTCATCCACCCTGTTCTTCCCAACCCGAGCAACTCGTGGATCAATCCGAGAGATGTGAGGTTTATTCGTCGAATTGGCACCAGCCCTGCACTCCTCTCATCTCTGCGACCTCACTGCACGCCGGGGGAGGAAAAATGGTGGCCGGAATCGCCGTGTGGACGCCGGCGACAACCACGGCCGTGCGCACGTCGCTCTGTCGCGCCGGGCGTCCGAGGTGGCAACGCCGCGCTCTCCCGTGCCCGCCCCCCCCCCCCTTCTCTTCCTCGCCTCTCTGCCCCCTCGCGAGCCTGCAGCGCACCCCGGCACCAGCCCGTGCACGCCGCGGCCGCGCCACGACGCGCACGCCGTGCGCCGCCCGAGCACGCCCACGGCAGGGCCATGCGCCCGAGCGCACCCGAGCGCGCCACGCCGCCCCGCCTTGCCCGCTCTGTCCCCCAGACATCCCGCAACCCAGCCACGCCACTCCACCGGCCTACGGCGGCCTAGCCCGGCCACGGGCGCCCCTGCACCGCGCCCACCGTGCGCCGCCCGGCCGCTATAAAAGCCGCCCGTGCCCTGCTCTTCTCCACACCACCTCTGCCTCTCCCCCTCACACCATTTCCCTCTCCCTTGTTCACCGCGAGGAGGCCAGGACCGAGGCCGCGAAGCCTCGGGTCGCCGTCACCTCCCTCGAGCTCGCCGTGCCCGAGGTAGACGACGACCACGGCACGGCCGTGCTGCCCCTCCCCTTCCCTTCTCTCTGCCTCCCTTCCCTTCCCCTTGCACGCCTCTCTCACCCGCACCTGTTTTCCCCCTGATCCGTGCCCAGGTGCGCCGTCGATCGCTCGCCGGAGTTGCAACGGAGCCGCGGGAAAAAGGAGGAGGACGCCGCCGTCGCTCGGAGCCTCGCCAGCACGCACCACTCACCCCAGGAGCTTCCCCTCCTCGCCGCCGTCGTCCTGCACCATCCGCGCTTCCTCCCGAGCCCCCTAGGTGAGCCTCCGTCCATCCTCGCCGTCGCCGGAGTCGCGGCGCCGCCCGATTTAGGTCGCCGGCGACGCGAGCGTCGTGGACCGTTAGATCTAGATCGTGTGGTAACTTACCGGTTCGCTTTAAATTAATAAAACCCTGACACGCGGGTCCCACGCGTCAGGTTTAAATAAACCGTGCGCGCGCTCGCTGAGTCGCTGACCAGTGGGCCCCCTCCGTCAGATTCTTCAACATTATCCGTTCTGGATTTAAAATTCGAATTTAAACTTTATTTAAAAACCAGTATTAAACCCAACTTTAGAAATTCCATAACTTTAGATTTACAACTCCAAATTTAGCAAATCCAACTGTTCTGGAAAGCTTATGAAATTGTCTATCCAACTAAACTAGTTTCACTCCATTTGGATGTATAATAAAAATACAATATTCAAATTACAGTGGCATGTTTAAATTCTAAACTTGTTTGTTTCTGATACTCTGATAATCTAAATTAGTTGAAACTAATTTTTATAGATCACATTTAACCATGGTTAGTCACCCCTAAAATGGTTTAATTTTTAGATGGATATAATTTAAATAATATCCAAAACCTTATTAATTGGTTTCTGGATTCAAAACAATGTGTAGGGAGTTTGGTAACTCCAAATGACCCAAACCGAATTGTGTCATCTCCTACACATCATTAGCTTTCTGTAGAATTTTAGTTTGTATTTTTGTGACAAACAGAACTCAAGTTATGCCATTAAACATGTGCAATAAGTTTCTGCCATACTTAAAATACAATGGAATAATGTTTAATTCAATTAAATGGAAACCACATGATATTGTTTGGTATGTGAAATGGTGAATTAGAACCTCTAAGAGTGTATTGCTATGATGATTGATTGAATAGGCTAGTGATTGTTTGTATTTGATTGATTGTGTATTAGACGAGAACGTTGCCGGATATATCGAGGAGGAAGGATTTGCAGAACCTGAAGACCAAGACCAAGATCACTTTGCCGAGCAAGGCAAGCTACTCTCTGAGCTTGCACCCAACTTATACATCTAGATTTACAAATCATTTTCAAAGGCAAAGGTTTACAAAAAAACCCTTTTCAAAAGTATATAGAGATTATTTTGCCACCCTATGTAGAAGTAGATACTAAAACTATAGGATGGAAAAACAAAGTTATTTATTCAAAACTCCTTTGAAAACTTGTATGGATATATAGCACCAAGATGTGGTGTTGAAATAGGGAAATGGAGAAAGATGGTTTTGGAAAAGCACATTGTGTCCTAGTACTCAGTCAAGCAACCGATACTCTGTGCGACCACATTTACCCACATATGGGAAAGGGCTTAGTCAGATAGTTTGCTCTTATTAGTATGGGACACTGCATCAACAGAGATGACTCTGTTATGCATGAGGGAGTGGTTTGGTGACCAAACCCTGACCTGGGTCCTCGCTCAAAAATCTATGAGTAGATAAGGAGGAGGATAGAAGGATGTCCGTATACACCGCCAGATAAAACCTATGAGTCCTCACACTTAGGGTTTCCGACGGGAAACTAGACTAGGTGTGGATGGAATGGTTCATAGGGGCAGGTTCCTATACTAGCATGAGCAAAGGAAAGACTAGGGTCGGTGACTCAACTTCGCATACCGCTGGTATGGCGAGACGTGGCTGACACGATGAGTTATCGGATGAGTGTGGGAAAAGCGTGCTACCTCTGCAGAGGGTAATTAAACTATTCGAATAGCCGAGTCCTCGGATACGGACAGTTGAAGACCCTACTTAGACCATGTGCAAGTTTTTGGGAAAGAAATTGAGTTTCAAAAGTAAAGGAAATTGGAGAATGTTCCATACACCTATACCAACGGATCGGTATGAGGTAGTTGGAAAGTGATTACCATGGTGGTTCATGGTTGGAAAAGGAGGAGTTTTGGAATAACATTAATAAAAATTGAGATATCTAGTAGTCATAAATTCCTTATCTTCTCCAACAAAGATACAGAGATGCTTTAAATAAATAAAAGTGAGAAACAAAAATTGGAACTAGAGCACTCATGTTGGAGTAGTTTGCGAGTACATTCAAATGTACTCATACTAGTTTGCTTCTGGCTATTGTCGTAGCCAGACATGGAGGAGGAGTACTACGCCCAGGAAGAGTATGGCGACATCTATGCCAACTAAGGATCTTCATAAGTCGACTGCCTGTCGGGTCTGCGTTAGTCGTTGGATGGCTACTACGTTTAAGTTCCGCTGCTTATGTTGATTGTTTTGGTTTGGCCCTTGAAGGCACCTATGTAAGACTTGGTCTAGATGACCATTTTATGTAAGACTTAACTTTGGTATTGTAATGGATGTAAACTTTGGTATTCAATTCGGATTATGTGCAACGACAGACTGATCACGGGATCGTTGTGTTAAGCATAATCGGGTATTTCGGACAGCTAGTCCGGGGTCCCCACAGAATTGGTATCAGAGCCATCTCGACTTTAGGAGCCTTATATTAGCATGGTCGCTAGGTAGTGATTGCAAAAGTTGAGTTTTAAAGAAAAACAAAGTAAGAAATTTGTTTGAAAATGCTTATCTCTTACCCTCTCCTTTGTGCAAAAAAATTCTCTTCTTACCAACTACTAAGTTTTCTCTTATACTCATAAAAAACTTGCCACGCTTGTCATTTTAATAAACTTAAAAATCTACTCACATACTTTCCCTTCCATTAAAATTTTGATATACTTGCCATCTCACTAACTTAAAATTTTGACTAAAAATTATAGATGGCGATCCATTTCACCGAGTTCGTTCAGTTGGAGAAGGACGGCAAGCTGATGTTCGAGAAGGACTTGTTCGAGTTGACCAAGCTGCTAGGTCGTCCCACTCCTGAGTTCAGGGGAGCCCAGGTGGACGCTCCCGGTAACGGGAACCTGTCCTGGTTGATCGAGGGGTCTGTTCGCGGGAACATCAAGTCCCCCGGATCCAGGGCACTCTCTTTCACCCTCATGGACGTCCACTGGGACGATGGACTGTGTCGTTCCATGCAGAGGATGCTATCCCGGCTTTGTGAGGAGCACAAGGCGGAGCTGGTAAACTCTCGTTTCCAATTCTACGGGAGGCGCACCATTGATGGACACCCAATTCGGTCCCCTCTGCACCCGACATTCGGAGAGTACATCCTGGACATGGAGATTATGCTCTTTCGCACCCAGGAGGATCTGAGGTGCGCTAGGCTTCGGTCTCACTTTGAGCGTCTCTCGCTCAAGGAGAGTCGTGAGAGCGAGGCACAGCTGAAGACTGAGAAGACCGCTCTTCTCAAGAAGGGAACCCAGATGCGGAAGACCATAGCGAAACTCCGCAAGAAGGTTGCTGAGCAGGATGAGCTGATAGAGGATTTGGAGCTCCGTACTGACGAGATGGAGGAGGAGGGCGAGGATCTCCGCAAGGAGAACGACGCTTTCCTCAGTGACGATGACGACTATCTGGAGGAGATGAATGATGAGGATGAGGATGATGAGGACGAGGATCCAGAGGAGCCACCCTACCAGTCCGATGCTGACATGGCAGAGCCTGAGGTTCCACCTCCGTAGGCTAGTTACTTGAGTTCTACCGCAGGATTAGGTCGACCCCCCTATCGCTAGTAGAGTCAAGGTTGTGGTTCTTTTGGAACTTGCTATATGTACATTAGTTAGGGAGAATGTTGTAAGCTAGAATTGGATGAACCCTTGATGTAATGGTTGTGCTAGGAAAATGTGTGCTAGTCTTGTTGACATGTGTTAAGTGTTTTCTTATAATCCTTAGTAAATCAACCTCTACATAAAAACCCATCTTTCCTTGGTCGGAACCCCTTTTGCTTGCCCCTTATACCCGGTATACTTCAGGATGGTGGACACTCGTCGCACCAACACGGATGGAGGACCACCACCCCCACCGGACCCAACCACCGCCCAACTTCTGGCGCTCATCATGGAGGAACGCCAAGCTGCCCGGACTGAGCGTCAAGCTCATATTGCTGCCCTGCAGCAGATAGCTGCCGCTCACAACAACAACAACAACCACCACAACAATGGCAATGGCAATGGCAATGGCAATGGTGAAGGAAATCAGCGGTCCACTTTGAGCAATTTCCAGAGGACCAACCCACCCACCTTTTCCAAGGGACTTCACCCACTTGAGGCCGATGACTGGCTTCGCACCATTAACAACAACCTGATAGTTGCAGCTGTGGGAGAACCTGAGAAGGTGCTGTATGCAACCCACTATCTTGCAGGACCCGCACGGTCTTGGTGGGAAGCTACCAAGGCTCTACAGCCAGCTGGATATGCTATCAGCTGGGATGATTTCCAGGAGAAGTTCCGCAAGAAACACATTCCCCGCGGACTCATTGAGCGGAAGAAGGATGAATTCCGCAGGTTGCGGCAGGGAAGTAAGGATGTGGTCGGATACCTCGATGAGTTCACTGACTTGTCTCGGTATGCTCCTGATGATGTTGACACCGAGGGAAGAAAGATGGAGCGTTTCATGAACGGACTTCATGATGAACTGCAATGCGCCTTGGTTATCCATGACTTTGCTGATTTGGAATCCCTTGTGGACAAGGCCATACAGTTGGAGACCAAGCGCAAGTCCATGTTTGAGGGTCGTAAGAGGAGGATGATTGCCCAGGAAGGTTCGAGCAGTCAGAAACCTCGCACCCACCCACCAAACCCCAAACCAGCATATAGACCACCACCAACTTCGCACCCCAGTTACCCTAAGCCCCCATACACCCCAAGCAAGTTCAGCCGTCCCAATGACAACACCCGTCCCGGAGGGAACTCTAGCAACCCCAACCTCAATGCCAATGTTGTCTGTTTCAATTGTGGCACCAAGGGTCACTACTCCAAGGCATGCCCCAATCCTAAGAAGAATGGTCCGCGCCCCGATGCACCGGCGCCGAACAACGGCCAAGGCCGCAATGGAAATGGCAAGAACCCCGCACCCCGCGGAAATGTGGCTATTGCCAAGGGACGCCTGCACCACATCAATGCTGAAGAGGCCATGGATGCACCAGATGTTGTGATGGGTACGTTCCTTGTCAACTTAGTACCTGCAACTGTTCTGTTTGATTCTGGTGCTACTCATTCTTTTGTTACCCAAGAATTTGTTGCTAAGGGAGGTTTAGTCGGAAACCTCTTACCCAAACCCATGGTCATCCAAATCCCAGAATCCACCATAGATACCAAGTCATTTTGCCCGGACGTTTCCCTTGAAATCAAGGGGGAAAAGTTCCTAGTTGACTTAATCATCCTAGGAACCCAAGGAATAGATGTCATACTGGGTATGAATTGGTTAGCCAAGTACCATGGTCGTATTGACTGTGCCAGAAGAGCTGTAGCCCTCACCACCGACAAAGGAGTAGACGTGGAGTATGTGTCAGAAACCAGTCGACCCCAACCAGGATGCCATGAGAGCATAGCTCGACCAGCCCTAGATGAGATCCGTGTTGTTCACCTGTTCAAAGATGTCTTTCCTGAAGAATTGCCTGGTATGCCACCGGATCGGGATATTGAGTTCATCATTGAACTTATCCCCGGGACAGCCCCCATAACCCAAAGACCCTATCGGATGAATCCAGAAGAACTGGTTGAGTTGAAGAAGCAGTTAGCAGATATGCTCAGCAAAGGGCTTATTCGCCCAAGTGCTTCACCCTGGGGATCACCCATTATTTTTGTGGATAAGAGAGATGGTACCACACGCCTGTGTGTGGATTATCGCAGGTTGAATGATGTGACCATCAAAAACAAGTACCCTCTCCCAAAGATCGAGGATCTGTTCGATCAAATGAACGGAGCCCGAGTCTTTTCCAAGATCGATCTTCGGTCAGGGTATCATCAGTTAAGAATCCGAGAGACAGACATTCCTAAGACTGCCTTCACAACCCGTTACGGTTTATTTGAGTACACCGTAATGTCCTTTGGTCTGACCAATGCCCCAGCCTATTTTGTGAACCTCATGAACAAGATCTTCATGGAGTATCTTGACAAGTTTGTGGTAGTTTTCCTTGATGACATCCTTATTTTCTCCAAAACTGAAGAAGAGCATGCTGAACACCTGAGTCTAGTTTTAGCAACCCTCCGAGAGCATCAGTTGTATGCCAAGTTAAGCAAGTGTGAGTTTTGGCTTAGTGAAGTCTCATTTCTCGGACATGTTGTGTCTGCGGGAGGAATTTCTGTTGACCCAGAAAAGATCCAAGCCATTGTGGACTGGAAAGCCCCAACTAGTGTGACTGAAATCCGAAGTTTTCTCGGACTAGCGGGATACTACCGCAAGTTCGTTGAGGGATTCTCCAGTATAGCCAAACCCCTTACCCAACTGCTGAAAAAGGACAAGAAATTTGAATGGACTCAGAAGTGTGAAGAGAGTTTCCAGGAATTAAAGAAGAGATTAACCTCAACCCCTGTCCTGATTATGCCGGACGTCACCAAGAGTTTCGACGTGTATTGCGATGCATCACGTCTAGGACTGGGTTGTGTTCTGATGCAAGAAGGCAAGGTGGTGTCGTATCTGTCTCGACAGTTGCGACCACATGAAGAGAACTACCCAACCCATGACCTGGAATTAGCCGCTGTTGTTCTTGCTTTGAAGACGTGGCGCTCCTATCTGGCGGGACATCGCTGCGAGATTTATACAGATCATAAGAGCTTGAAGTATATCTTCACGCAGAGGGAGTTAAATTTGCGACAGAGAAGGTGGATGGAATTAATCAAGGATTATGATATCGGCATCAATTATCACCCTGGAAAGGCTAATGTAGTTGCCGATGCCCTTAGTCGCAAACCCTGCACCCTGAATGCCATGATCCAAGCAGAGCAGCCATCCCTGTTTAAGGAGTTCAAGGATTTTGGACTAGAGCTTGTTAGCCATGGCTATCTCGCCCATTTAGAGTTAGCTCCAACTCTGATAGATCAAATCAAGGAGGCCCAGAAAGGTCATGAGAGCATAGAAGGAATCAAGAAGAAGATTTCTCTCGGTAAAGCGCCTGGTTTTACCGAAGATGCAGAAGGAGTGTTGAGATTCAATGGTCGTATCTGTGTCCCCAATACCTCGGAACTCAAGGAGTTAATCCTAAAGGAAGCCCACGAGACCCCTTACTCAATCCACCCCGGCGGAACCAAGTTGGCGTTTAGCACAGCTTATCACCCCCAGACAGATGGCCAAACTGAACGAGTGAACCAGATATTGGAGGACATGCTTCGCGCATGTGTCCTAGCCTATGGATCCAAATGGGAAGATTGTCTTCCATTTGCAGAATTCTCCTACAACAACAGTTACCAGTCTAGTCTGCAAATGGCCCCTTTTGAAGCCCTTTACGGCAAGAAGTGTCGTACACCCCTGAATTGGTCCGACACCGGAGAAGGCAAACTGTTTGGACCAGATACCCTCCGTGAGGCTGAAGAGCAAGTACAGCTTATCCGTGAGCGACTCAAGACCGCCCAATCCCGTCAGAAGAGTTACGCTGATCACAAGCGTCGTGATGTCACCTTCAATATCGGAGATTATGTCTATCTCCGAGTGACACCCCTTAAAGGAATGCAGCGTTTCCATGTCAAAGGAAAATTAGCGCCAAGATATATTGGACCCTTCAAGATCCTTGCCCGTCGAGGAGAGGTGTCTTATCAACTGGAGTTGCCTCAAGAGTTAGTGGATTACCATGATGTTTTCCACATTTCCTTGCTCCGGAAGTGTCTTGAAGTTCCTGACCAGCCGGATGTTTTCAAAAACATCGATCACCAGTCCGTCGACCTAAATCAAGATCTGACTTATCGTGAGACGCCCCTCAAGATTCTCGATGAAGATGTTCGTCTCACCCGCAGGCGAGCAATCAAGTTCTACAAAGTCCAGTGGACTAACCACTCTGAAGATGAAGCAACTTGGGAACGTGAAGACTATCTTAGGAGCGAGTTTCCCAACCTCTTTAGTACCCAGGCCTAGCAAATCTCGGGACGAGATTTATTTTAAGGGGGGAAGTCTGTAACATCCCAGAATGTTAATATAAGTATTAATGCAAAAATGTGGGCCAACAAAAACTTTTCTTATAAAAAGGTGTGTATGTTTAATTCTTGAGTGTTGCTTGTTACATTGTTTGCAATATTGTTAAATTCAAGCTCTAATTGAAAAATTGAAAGAAAAGAAAACAAATAAAACAAACCCTAGAAACAAAACACCATGTGACACATGTCACATTATTTTTCCAAATTAAGAAGCATAATTTATTTTTACACCAAAACCAATGGAGGAATATTATAAACACTCCTAGTTAATTTTTACAAACTATTCCCTTTCAAAAATTCAGATTCAAAACTTCAAATTCAAATTAGAAATTCATGGTTGAAATATTTCAAAATATTTCAAAGAGACTTTGTAACACTCACTAATAATATACTTAGCCTATATCTTAAATTTGGACCCAAAAGAATAAGGAGAAATAGGAGAATTAAAATAGCAAATTGTCACTGTTTTGGTTCAGGAAATTCATCAAACACTGGGTGTTCATCCACCCTGTTCTTCCCAACCCGAGCAACTCGTGGATCAATCCGAGAGATGTGAGGTTTATTCGTCGAATTGGCACCAGCCCTGCACTCCTCTCATCTCTGCGACCTCACTGCACGCCGGGGGAGGAAAAATGGTGGCCGGAATCGCCGTGTGGACGCCGGCGACAACCACGGCCGTGCGCACGTCGCTCTGTCGCGCCGGGCGTCCGAGGTGGCAACGCCGCGCTCTCCCGTGCCCGCCCCCCCCCCCCCCTTCTCTTCCTCGCCTCTCTGCCCCCTCGCGAGCCTGCAGCGCACCCCGGCACCAGCCCGTGCACGCCGCGGCCGCGCCACGACGCGCACGCCGTGCGCCGCCCGAGCACGCCCACGGCAGGGCCATGCGCCCGAGCGCACCCGAGCGCGCCACGCCGCCCCGCCTTGCCCGCTCTGTCCCCCAGACATCCCGCAACCCAGCCACGCCACTCCACCGGCCTACGGCGGCCTAGCCCGGCCACGGGCGCCCCTGCACCGCGCCCACCGTGCGCCGCCCGGCCGCTATAAAAGCCGCCCGTGCCCTGCTCTTCTCCACACCACCTCTGCCTCTCCCCCTCACACCATTTCCCTCTCCCTTGTTCACCGCGAGGAGGCCAGGACCGAGGCCGCGAAGCCTCGGGTCGCCGTCACCTCCCTCGAGCTCGCCGTGCCCGAGGTAGACGACGACCACGGCACGGCCGTGCTGCCCCTCCCCTTCCCTTCTCTCTGCCTCCCTTCCCTTCCCCTTGCACGCCTCTCTCACCCGCACCTGTTTTCCCCCTGATCCGTGCCCAGGTGCGCCGTCGATCGCTCGCCGGAGTTGCAACGGAGCCGCGGGAAAAAGGAGGAGGACGCCGCCGTCGCTCGGAGCCTCGCCAGCACGCACCACTCACCCCAGGAGCTTCCCCTCCTCGCCGCCGTCGTCCTGCACCATCCGCGCTTCCTCCCGAGCCCCCTAGGTGAGCCTCCGTCCATCCTCGCCGTCGCCGGAGTCGCGGCGCCGCCCGATTTAGGTCGCCGGCGACGCGAGCGTCGTGGACCGTTAGATCTAGATCGTGTGGTAACTTACCGGTTCGCTTTAAATTAATAAAACCCTGACACGCGGGTCCCACGCGTCAGGTTTAAATAAACCGCGCGCGCGCTCGCTGAGTCGCTGACCAGTGGGCCCCCTCCGTCAGATTCTTCAACATTATCCGTTCTGGATTTAAAATTCGAATTTAAACTTTATTTAAAAACCAGTATTAAACCCAACTTTAGAAATTCCATAACTTTAGATTTACAACTCCAAATTTAGCAAATCCAACTGTTCTGGAAAGCTTATGAAATTGTCTATCCAACTAAACTAGTTTCACTCCATTTGGATGTATAATAAAAATACAGTATTCAAATTACAGTGGCATGTTTAAATTCTAAACTTGTTTGTTTCTGATACTCTGATAATCTAAATTAGTTGAAACTAATTTTTATAGATCACATTTAACCATGGTTAGTCACCCCTAAAATGGTTTAATTTTTAGATGGATATAATTTAAATAATATCCAAAACCTTATTAATTGGTTTCTGGATTCAAAACAATGTGTAGGGAGTTTGGTAACTCCAAATGACCCAAACCGAATTGTGTCATCTCCTACACATCATTAGCTTTCTGTAGAATTTTAGTTTGTATTTTTGTGACAAACAGAACTCAAGTTATGCCATTAAACATGTGCAATAAGTTTCTGCCATACTTAAAATACAATGGAATAATGTTTAATTCAATTAAATGGAAACCACATGATATTGTTTGGTATGTGAAATGGTGAATTAGAACCTCTAAGAGTGTATTGCTATGATGATTGATTGAATAGGCTAGTGATTGTTTGTATTTGATTGATTGTGTATTAGACGAGAACGTTGCCGGATATATCGAGGAGGAAGGATTTGCAGAACCTGAAGACCAAGACCAAGATCACTTTGCCGAGCAAGGCAAGCTACTCTCTGAGCTTGCACCCAACTTATACATCTAGATTTACAAATCATTTTCAAAGGCAAAGGTTTACAAAAAACCCCTTTTCAAAAGTATATAGAGATTATTTTGCCACCCTATGTAGAAGTAGATACTAAAACTATAGGATGGAAAAACAAAGTTATTTATTCAAAACTCCTTTGAAAACTTGTATGGATATATAGCACCAAGATGTGGTGTTGAAATAGGGAAATGGAGAAAGATGGTTTTGGAAAAGCACATTGTGTCCTAGTACTCAGTCAAGCAACCGATACTCTGTGCGACCACATTTACTCACATATGGGAAAGGGCTTAGTCAGATAGTTTGCTCTTATTAGTATGGGACACTGCATCAACAGAGATGACTCTGTTATGCATGAGGGAGTGGTTTGGTGACCAAACCCTGACCTGGGTCCTCGCTCAAAAATCTATGAGTAGATAAGGAGGAGGATAGAAGGATGTCCGTATACACCGCCAGATAAAACCTATGAGTCCTCACACTTAGGGTTTCCGACGGGAAACTAGACTAGGTGTGGATGGAATGGTTCATAGGGGCAGGTTCCTATACTAGCATGAGCAAAGGAAAGACTAGGGTCGGTGACTCAACTTCGCATACCGCTGGTATGGCGAGACGTGGCTGACACGATGAGTTATCGGATGAGTGTGGGAAAAGCGTGCTACCTCTGCAGAGGGTAATTAAACTATTCGAATAGCCGAGTCCTCGGATACGGACAGTTGAAGACCCTACTTAGACCATGTGCAAGTTTTTGGGAAAGAAATTGAGTTTCAAAAGTAAAGGAAATTGGAGAATGTTCCATACACCTATACCAACGGATCGGTATGAGGTAGTTGGAAAGTGATTACCATGGTGGTTCATGGTTGGAAAAGGAGGAGTTTTGGAATAACATTAATAAAAATTGAGATATCTAGTAGTCATAAATTCCTTATCTTCTCCAACAAAGATACAGAGATGCTTTAAATAAATAAAAGTGAGAAACAAAAATTGGAACTAGAGCACTCATGTTGGAGTAGTTTGCGAGTACATTCAAATGTACTCATACTAGTTTGCTTCTGGCTATTGTCGTAGCCAGACATGGAGGAGGAGTACTACGCCCAGGAAGAGTATGGCGACATCTATGCCAACTAAGGATCTTCATAAGTCGACTGCCTGTCGGGTCTGCGTTAGTCGTTGGATGGCTACTACGTTTAAGTTCCGCTGCTTATGTTGATTGTTTTGGTTTGGCCCTTGAAGGCACCTATGTAAGACTTGGTCTAGATGACCATTTTATGTAAGACTTAACTTCGGTATTGTAATGGATGTAAACTTTGGTATTCAATTCGGATTATGTGCAACGACAGACTGATCACGGGATCGTTGTGTTAAGCATAATCGGGTATTTCGGACAGCTAGTCCGGGGTCCCCACAATTTGTAGCTTCGCCTCCGAGACCACCAGTTTCGACTACTGGAAGTACCTGGGTTCCAGCATCACCAGGAACATGAGCATCACCACCAGCAACAGGAGCATCACGAGCATCACCGACAACAAGAGCATCACGAGCATCACCAGCAGTAGGAGCATCACCACCAGCAACAGGAGCATCACCACCACCACGAGCATCACCACAAACTAGGAACAAACAAGCCAAGAAGAACAAGCAGTGCGAGGGCGTAGCAAGGAGCACCCGGAGCAAGGCAGTAGCTCCTTCTAAGAACACAAGGAGCAAGACAAAGCTCTAAACATTTGCGGAAATTTGTAATATTTGTTATTGTACTTTTGTCGAACACCTTAAGTGCACACTCCGGGCGCGCTCAGAGCATGCCCGGCGTGCTCTGCGCGCGCACAGGCGTACATTTGTCTAAAATTTGGGCGCGAACTAAGCCTATACCATTCTTACACACTCCTAAATGATTCTTTAGTGAGTATTTTGAATTATCATGTTGCAATTCTCATTTGCACATTTGAGTTATGCGATATCACATGAGATCCATGCCCTTCTCATTTGAATGTATGTAGACCATGTTTTTCAACTTGAGTCGTTAGTATATGACATAAGAAGACTATGTGCGTCGGTTTTTCATTTTTTCGATAAATTTTGATTTTTTTATGGTTATTTCAAAATAGGTCAAACCTAAGTTTGACCAACATTTAAACAAGTTTAGAACATGAAAAACTAAGCATGGTTCCTTCTTAGTCACTCCAAAATGAAGCTTTAGTGAGGTTTTTGAAAATTTCATGTTGCAATTCCAAAACCACTTCTCTCCAACCTTAGACCTCTTAGTTTGAGTTATGCGATATCACCTGAGATCCATGCCCTTCTCCTTTTGAATGTATGTAGACCATGTTTTTCAACTTGAGTCGTTAGTATATGACATAAGAAGACTATGTGCGTCAGTTTTTCAATTTTTTGATAAATTTTGAATTTTTTATGGTTATTTCAAAATAGGTCAAACCTAAGTTTGACCAACATTTAAACAAGTTTAAAACATGAAAATGAAAAACTAAGCATGGTTCCTTCTTAGTCACTCCAAAATGAAGCTTTAGTGAGGTTTTTAAAAATTTCATGTTGCAATTTCAAAACCACTTTTCTCCAACCTTAGACCTCTTAGTTTGAGTTATGTGATATCACTTGAGATCCATGCCCTTCTCCTTTTGAATGTATGTAGACCATGTTTTTCAACTCGAGTCGTTAGTATATGACATATGAAGACTACGTGCGTCGGTTTTTCAAATTTTCGATAATTTTTGAATTTTTTATGGTCATTTCCTCTACAAGGAATCTGCAACCTCCGATTTCCTCTACAAGGAATCTGTGGCCGTCCGATTTCCTCTAGAAGGAATCTGCAGGTAGACTCGGGGCGATCCGCGAGAGACTCATTTTGCGATATGATTGGACGCGCGCGTAGGACAAGGGATGTACACCCGCTGACGAGTGGACCATGGCGGACCCAACGGGGATTTTAGCTCGCCCACCCCCATTTGCCTCAGTGTGACAAAATGGGTATTTTGGCACACTAAATGCACCCTAATCCATATAAATTTTCAAATTTTCAAGGTACGGTAATAGGCCCCATTTTCAAGCAAAAATTTTAGACACGCTGAAAAATGTGTTTCAAATGAGCTTCAAAGGTAGGGTAAACGGCCCCATTTCTAAGCCAAAAACAGTGGACTGGCTGAAAATTGTGTTTCAAATGAACTCCAAAGGTAGGGTAATCGGCCTCATTTCTAAGCAAAAATTATAGACACGCTAAAAAATGTGTTTCAAATGAGGTCCAAAGGTAGGGTAAACGGCCCCATTTCTAAGCAAAAAACAGTGGACTGGCTGAATATTGTGTTTCAAATGAGCTCCAAAGGTAGGTAAACAGACCCATTTCTAAGCAAAAAGTGTAGACACGCTAAAAAATGTGTTTCAATGAGCTCCAAAGGTAGGGTAAACGGCCCCATTTCTAAGCCAAAAACAGTGGACTGGCTGAAAATTGTGTTTCAAATGAGCTCCAAAGGTAGGGTAAACGACCCCATTTCTAAGCCAAAAACAGTGGACTGGCTGAAAATTGTGTTTTAAATGAGCTCCAAAGGTAGAGTAAAAGGCCCGATTTCAAAGCAAAAATTGTATACACGCTGAAAATTGTGTTTCAAATGAGATCCAAAGGCAGGGTAAACGGCCCCATTTCTAAGCTAAAATTGTGAACTCGCTGAAAAATGTGTTTCAAATGAGCTCGCGAGGTAGGGTAAATGGCCACATGCATTTTTAAGCTAAAATTGTGAACACACTGAAAAATGTGTTTCAAATGAGTATTAAAGGAAGGGTAAACGGCCCCATTTCTAAGCAAAAATTGTGAACTCTTCTAAAAATGTGGTTTAAATGAGCTCCGACGGTAGGGTTAACGGACTTAAAAAAACATATGTTTGCGTAACTTAGCTTCAAACCTGTTCATTTGTACCAAACATTTTTCACTCTTTTTTGACCAAGTTTGACAGTTTAGCGTACTCGCTGGAATGTACGTGCTCACTGGAATCTATGTGCCAGTTTCCGTTGCGTAGCATTTCCTGCCTACTACGCGGCCATTTAAACCCTTCCATCCGCCTTCTCGCCACCCATCTCCGTTCTCACCGCCATGTCATCCCCATCCGAGAGCGACCCATCCGAGAGCGACTACGAGGAGGAGGAGCGCCGCCGCCGTGAATCGAATGCCATTGCAGCTGCAGCGAGGAGGAGGACCCTAGCTAACAGGAGGGGGAGCGCACCGCAGCGAGGAAGAGGACGCCCAACGCTGCGATGACCACCGCAGCGACGTCACGATGGAGAGGCAGGGTCCTCCCGGGCCGCGGCGATAGTGTTTACCGAGTCCAGCGACGACGACGAGTCCTACTGAAGTCTCGAATCGTTCTCCACCGACGATGGCGCCGACCTACTCAAGATCGTCGACCAAGTCGAGCTAGATGCGCGAGTTTTCACCAAGTCTGTGCATTAGGAGCGCCGCGCGGAGAAGCGTCAACGTTTTGATGCCAAGTTTGAGGAGGTGATGAACGATGCGCGTCTGAAGCACGCCAGCGGATCAACCAGGCCTGCGCCGCCTTAGTTCAGATTTGGGAATACTAGCTATAGCTATGTCCGTCGCGCCAATTGCGTACTTGCATTACAGCTCCATCGCCCCCGCCAGTCTGCGTTAATTTATGTCTACATTGATCATAGGGAAGAACGAGCGGCACGTATCCGTTCATGTTTATCCGTTCTAGCGTGAAAGGAAGAATCCAAAGCAAACCAATATTTACGAGTCGTACGATGAGACATATCTGAGAGCCTTCCAGTTCGTGGCACTGCGTGCACATTGAATACGTGCGTGGCATACCGTAGTCCACCCTGCCGTCTATGTAGCGTGCACGGATATGCATGGCCATTGAACGCGTCGCAGAACTGCTTGCTCACCAAAGCTAGCCTAGCCTAGCCATCATGTCCAATCACGGTGTAAATGCATTTGTCAAACAAGATAGACGATCAGAATAAAGATTTACTACATAGAAACAAACGATTATCTCCATATAACAAAGTCAGTTACAAGTACTATACTACTACTACTACTACTACTACTATTACTAATACTAATGCTAACAATTCTACTTCTTCTTCTTCCTCTTCTTCTTCATGGGTGCTGCGGTGGACCGACGGTGACATCAGAGTCCTCGGAGGCGTCGGTTTGTCTTCGTCGTCGGAGTCGGAGGCGTCGGAGTCATCCATGTCATCCTCATCGTCGGAGTCGTCCATGTCGTCGGAGTTCCCCTCGCCAGAGATGTTCTCGTCGACAACATTGGGCTCGGCAATGGGCGCAATGATGACGGGCGCGGGCGGTTGGTCCACGACAGTAGGCCCACGCTCCTCGTCGGAGTAGGGCTCATCCGAGGACTCCGATGCCCCGTACTCGTAGACTGGGGATTGTGGCGGAAGATCTCCACGCGCGACTTCGTATGGTTGCTCTTTCTTCTCGCGCAGAGGGGAGAGACCTTTCTGCTTCCGTCGACGGTTCTTCTCCACTAGCCGCTTCTCTCGCTCCATCTCCTGCATGTCATGCAGTTTCTCAAGCGAGTAGAGCTCCGAGTCCGACATCGGCGAGTAGGGGGGATCTGCGGCGAGGGCGGGCTCCACCGCATTTTCGAGGGAGGGAGGGCGAGAGAGAGGGAGAGAAAATGGAGTTTCTCCGGCGAGGGCGACCCCCTTTTATTAGCCGCGCCGGGGGGTGGGCGGGCAAACCCTAACTGACCCGCGCTGACCCCACGCGCCAACCCCACATGGACCCCACGCGATAACCCCACGCGCCGACCCCAGCAGTCAGACTAGTGCCCCGGCCCCACGCGCCAACCCCATGCTGACCCTACGCGACAACCCCACACGCCGACCCCACCAGTCAGACTAGTGCCCCGGCTCCACGCGCCTACCCCACCAGTCAGACTAGTGCCCGGCCCCACGCGCCGACCAAAGGAACTTCCAACCGAGCAACACACTAGGCGAGCCGCGCCAGGCCGACCCCACCAGTCAGGCCAAGTGTGGGTCAAAGGAGGTTGACCAGAGGGAATCGAGCGTTTGGGTGATATGCGAGCAAACCAGGGCACATAATGAAGAAATAGCACGAGTAGGGCACAGACCGATAGAACCAATTGAACCTAGTTCCAAAGATCTTACAAAGCGAGCTTGACGATGAGTTTCGATTGCCGCCCTTGTTGTGTATACAATCTCTTGACCATCTTGGTCCTTTGCATCCTCGTCTTGACCTTCTTGAGGGACTTGATCATCATGAGATGCTTCTTCACATGGTGTAGAGAGATGATCTTGCCCTTGAGTAGCACTTGGAGTAGTGGAGGTATCTTCAATAATCTTGGTGGAGGATGCATGTTCTTCTTGTTGATGAAGATCTTGAAGAGGAGGCTCTTGAGTCTAATCATGATGAGGTGTAACTAGCTCTTGTTGAGGAAGATCTTGAGATTGTACTTGAGGAGATTCACCTTGTGGTTCTTGTGATGGTGATGTCTCCTTGATAGAGGAGCTTGAGTTTTCTTGATCAACTCCTTGATGAACTTCAATGGGGCGATGAAAGCCCACTCCCATCTTCTTTATGGCCTCAAGGGGTTGTTCATCACCTACATCACAAACACCAACTTTCTCCACTTGGGTGCCATCATTTTCATCGAATTCCACACTACAAGATTCTATGATAATCCGAGAGGATTTATCAAAGACTCTATAAGTGTGGGACTCGGTACCATATCCAACGAAAATCCCCTCAATTGACTTAGAGTGGAACTTACCCAACCGGACACCCTTAACGAGATAATAGCACTTACATCCAAACACTCGGAAGCAGCCAATGTTAGGTTTGTTGCCGGTGAGGATCTCATATGGAGTCTTCTTCAAGCCCTTGCGGAAGTAGGGGCTGTTTGATAAATGACAAGCGGTGGAGATTGCCTCCGCCCAAAAGTTGATAGGAGACTTAAACTCCGCCAACTTAGATCTTGCCATGTCGATGAGAGTCCAATTCCTTCTTTCCGCAACGCCATTTTGTTGAGGAGTGTATGCAGCGGAATATTGGTGTCGAATGCCTTCTTCACTAAGAAATTCGTTGCGAGTGTAGTTCTTAAATTCCGACCCATTGTCACTTGGAACAACCAATATGGGGAGGTCATGTTCGCGTTGAACCTCATTTGAGAAGTCGATGAATACTTGTTGTGTCTCATTCTTGGTCTTGAAGAAGTAGACCCATGTGTACCTTGAATAGTCATCCACAATCACGAGCCAATATTTCTTGTCACCAAGACTTATCTTCGGGATTGGTCCAAATAGATCAACATGAAGGAGCTCCAAAATCCGGGAGGAAGATATGATGGTCTTGCTTGGATGAGGAATATCATGCATCTTCCCTTCCACACACGCTCTACAAACATGATCCCTTGAAAATAAAACATGATCTTTTAGTCCAAGAATGTGGCCACCCTTGTGAAGGCTTTGCAAAGTACGCATGTTTACGTGGGCTAGTCGGTGATGCCAAAGCCAACCCACGTCAACTTTTCCGAAGAGACACATGGCTTGAGTAGTGGTGGCTCCAGAGAAGTACACCACATAAAGCTCATGCTCCACGTATCCCACGAAAGCCACTCGTAGCGACTTGCTCCACAAGAGGACCACAACGTCCTTAACAAATAAGGGAGAGATCCCCATATTTGTTAAGGCACGAACCGATAACAGATTATAGCCAAGGGATTCAACTAGCATAACATTGACAAGAGCAATATCGGGGGCAACTACCACTTTGCCTAGCCCGGTTACCTTAAACCTTGATAAGTCACCAAACGTCACGGTCACTTGATCTACATTTGGTCTCAATTCCGTGACGAGTTCTTTGCTCCCGGTCATATGACTTGTGCATCCACTATCAATTATCCATTTTGAACCACCGGGAGCAAGGTCCTACAAGAGATCAATTCTTGCATTTAGCAACCCATTGTTTCACAATGGGTGCCTTATGGTTAGCAACAAGAGATTTAGGAACCCAAATAGCATATGAATAAAACCATAGTAGGGTCCAATGTAACGAGCACAAACATTCCCATAATAATCAACATATAAAGCATAGTTGGGATTGTTGTCCTCGGCATGATCTTTACGAGTAGGCTTGCCCCTTGTGGTGTTCCTACTTGCAACATTGTCCTTGGATTGAATGGAGTCGGCCTTCTTGGCTTGGATGGGGTTGATGCGCATAGCTTCGGTGGGAATGGCCTTCTTGGCTTTCAGCTTCATGGGAGGCACATACCCAAGTCCTTCCTTCCCTTGACGAGTGTGAGGCTCCACGATGGGAGTCTCAACAACTTGCTTACCTTTGAGAAGGATGGTCTTGGATGTGGAGGCCTTAGGAATCTCATTCTTCAATCTAGCATTCTCCTTCACAAGATTAGCATTATCACAAGAGCACATAGAGGTAGAAGTGCTAGGAGAATCAAGGTTAGTTAGCCGAGTTTGGAGTTGAGCATGAGACTCCTTTAGAAGAGCATGTTCACTCTCCAAAGCCTTGTGGGCTATGACGATCTTCTCCATGTCCTCAATGAGTCTAACATGTCCAACCGCAAATTCGGCCTTATCTTATTGAGCCACCTTTAATTTAGAAAAGTCATGTCATGATCCTTAATGAGCTTAGCATGCGAGGAGTTATGAGTTTCCTCAATAGTTTCAAGTTGCTCCTCAAGACAAGCATGAGACTCTTCAACTTCTTCAAGAGAAGATCTGAAATAGGATAGAGAAATAGGGTCTTCTCTTTCTATCTTACCCTTCTCTTCATTAATGTGCTCTAGCTCACCAATATGAGCCATGAAAGCACCAACATGTTTTTTTGCTCTCACCTTGCAAGTTAGTGATAAAGAATCAAAGCCAACAAGCTCTACCTTGATATAAAGGCTAGAATCATCATCAAGCTCATTCATTTCATTCATGAGAGAGGAAGAGGGTACCTCCGATGCCTTGGCCATAAGACATCTTGAGCTCTTGGTGATGGGGTTCTCATTTGGCGACTCGAAAAGAGATGGGGAGGAGCTTGTAGTTGTTGAAGGAGTTCTTGTCGTTGATGAAGGAGTTCTTGCCGTTGATGAAGAAGTGGTAGGTGTTGAAGTGGTGGCAAGAGCCGCCACTTCATTTGGTGTTTCTTCCTCTGACTCTTCATCATTGGTGGGTACTCCTCTTGAGTAAACAACACGATGCGAGGCTTCTTGTGCAGAGGCCTCTTCTTCCCATAGGCCTTCTTGGGGGGGGGGGGGTCATTTTGGCCTTGTCCTTGAGCACAAGACGTCCACCATGCTCTTATCTCTTCTCATAAGGACAATCGGCGACGAAGTGGAACTTGTCTTGATAATTGTAACATGTCCTTGACTTGGAGGGTGACACCTTATCACCTTGAGGTGGACTCTTGTCAAATCGCATCTTGGCTCTTGAAGGGTTGTTCCAAAAGGTGTGGGACGCAAGAGCGAGATGTTCATTGTAAGCAATCTTGAGCGCTTCTTCGGACATTGCGACAAAGCTTCCAAGATCATCATCGTTGTCATCTTCAACGGTAGCCTTCAAGGCAAGGTTGATTGCCCCTTTTTGCATTCCAAGAGTCCTTGCCCTTGCATCTTGAGCATTCTTCGTGGCCACTTTGAATGCGGCCATTTCTTGCATCACCTCATTAGAAGTCATGAGATGGTAGTTGTGTCTTCCTTGAAGACTCTTGACGTCGGTGGGCTCGCATGACATCATAGAGCTCACATACTTCCTCTTGATCCATGCGTCATCAATATGGGAGGCACCAACTTCACGGAAGCTTGTGGCTATGGCCACCAATCTTCGATACATCATCTCGTGATCTTCACCATCAAGCTTGTAGAAGCCCTCGACTTATTACTCAAAGAATCATAGCGGTTCCTCCTCATGCTAGCGTTCCCAACGAACAACTCGGTTAGAGCATCCCATGTCTCCTTAGCGGCGGTGAGATGTTGGATGAGAGACATGTCCTTGTTCCCAACCGCCTTTTGGATCATGTAGAGAGCGGTGGCATCAAGTTGAGCTTCCACCACTTCTATTCTTGTCAAGTTGGTTGGATCATGTGGTTTGTATCCAACTTGTATGATTCGCCATAGCTCGATTGTTGAGTTGTACACATGAGACTACATAACATATTGCCATTGAGATATAGTATAATCTTTAAGCAATGGAGGATCACCACTATGAGACACTTGTGGGTGAGGGATAATGGGATCGGGAGTGTGGTATTGGGATGGGGGAGGAGTGGCGTTGTAGCCTTTGGGCAGTCCATGTTGGGTAGATGGAGTGGTTTGAGGGTTTGAGGAACTACTAGCATCACCATTCCCATCCAAAGGCACTTGCTTTCCCTTTATCATTTTGGTGTCCACATCAAGTGTGGTGCCTGGAAACACCGTAGGGTTTGGGGGCAATGCAAGAGCGGTTTCATTGGAAGTCTTGAGAGACTCAAGCAAATCATGAAACTTCTTAAATTCGGTTTGTATGGACGATGTAAACTTTGTTTTCAAAGAGTCGATATCGGCCATAGTTGCACCTTTCGCTTGCATTGCTGCCAAAGTCTCGACGGCCGTTTTGGCAACCTCTTTCGGGTCAACTTGCATTGTCCAAAGTTGGTCTCAAGCGGTGAAGCTGTTAAGAGACAACTTGACTCTGATACCAATTTTTATGTCTTTTTCATTTTTAGGCAAGCGGAAACTAAGTTGTCTATATGTGATACTAGATGATACAAGTGATAGACAACACCGAAACTAAGCAAATACGGGAAATCAGAAAGCGGTAAAGGAGAGTGGAGCAAGACAACCGTAGGGACTCGGAGACGGCGATTTTATCCCGACTTCCACCACATAGGTGTACGTCTCGTTGGAGGGGTGTGAGAAACCACAAAGGTTTGCCCAACGTCACAAAGGCCTCATCCTATTCTCCGGTGAATTCGACCACAAAGGTGCGAATCCACGTTTCCACTAACGACTCCTTTAAGGGCGGAGAAGGTCCCGTACAAACTCGTGAGGCACACACCCACAACTGAATTGGGGGCTCCCACAAAGACTACAACAGGTAACTTCCACAAAGGAATCCACAAAGGATCAAAACACACAAGTTTGAACCTAGCTATCCACAAAGGAACCCTAGATTCATTGCCCCTCAAGAAATAGAGGGGGAAATCAAATCGCTTCGGTGGAGATGTAGATCGGTGGCTTCTCCCTTGGATCCCCACCTATCAAAGGATTTGAATGGCTAGATTGGGAGATCCGAAAGAAATGAGCTTCAGCACCAATGGAGGAGAGAGAATCTGGAAGCTTTAAATGATGGAGGTAGGTGGAGGGGTATTTATACCCCTCTCCAAATTCTGCCCGTTGTACAGCCGCCAGCTCGGAAATCTCCAGGTTGAGGTTCGGAGATCTCCAGATGCCGGAGATCTAAGGTAGGAATTCCAGCTGAGAATGACTTGAGGTCAGTGCTGGTTGAACTTCCTGACTTGGCGATAAATCATCTGTGACCCGGAGATCTCCGGACTAGGGCTCGGAAATCTCCGACCTTCGGAAATCTCCGTGAGCAATTCAGTGCGCTCTGAGTTCTTGACTTGGTAGAAATTCTTCAGTCACTCACAGCACCGGAAGTCTCCTCGAGTATTTCCGGCTAAGCACGAATTGTAGTCAGTGCGCACCAGAGTTCTTGACTTGGTGAAAACCATGTGTAGCTCGGAGATCTCCGGACTAGGAACCGGAAATCTCCTCATGGATTTCCTGATGAATAACAAAGTGATGCAGTACTGAAACCAGGCAATTTTAAGTGTTCACTCTTATCAACCAACCTGTACTAAAACCTGTATAGTTCATCACAAACATTAAAACACATTTTGTGTTGTCATTAGTCACCAAAATAAAGGAGTGCAAAGAATGCACTTTCAAGCAGGTTGTGGTCAAAAACAACAGAGGCGAGGCAATGAAGGTGTGCTTCGCCATGTTGTTCCTCCCAATCTGTGGTGCAAAGGACACGATCCAGATGAACTAGTGTCGGTGGGTTTTGCTCATTGGACCATGTATAGCGGCGACCGTTGAGGTAGACTTCCTTGAGAGCCAGGTCGTTAATGACGCGCCGGAAGCGGCCCATCATCCTTCGATTAAGGTTCCCATTATTCTTATCCTCATCTCGGTAAATCAGATTGAAATCTCCGCAGATCATCCATGGCCCAGGGAAGCCGACGCGTACTTCGCGAATTTCCTAGAGGAACGCGATTTTATCATCGTCTTGATGCGGGCCATAGACGACGGTGAGCCACCAAGGGGTGGTGGTGCTGGATGGTGTTGACACCCGGGCAGACAACGTGTTTGTTGTGAATGTCTGACCGGTGATCCTCACCTCCCTGCTCTTCCATGTGAGTAAGATGCCGCCTCGGGTGCCAATCGCGGGCAGGTACACATAGTCATCATAATCCGAGCCAAGTGCTTGAAGGATAGTTGACAGGTAGGTCGCCTCCATCTTTGTTTCCTGGAAGCATATGATGGATGCTCCGGTAGTTAGGATCAGCTTGCGTATCGCGATCGTCTAGCGCGAGAGTTGAGACCGCGCACATTCCAAATTACAATTTTCAGGCCGTAATCCATGAAGAACATGTTCGACAGTTCAAGCACAGCCATAGCTAGGCCTCGGCCTCGCTGCCCGCGATCACAGTGGTGATAGGTGCGATAGACGGATCTTGCGGGAGCTCACGGCCAATCAAAGGGTCATCGCGCGCAAGACCTCAATGGGGATGGGAGTGGTGAACATCCCTTCGTAGGCCTTCGTAGCTTCTTCGGAGATCAACAGGTTGACACCAATAATGCCCAGGTTGCGGAGCAGCTAAACTTGGGCACGTCGCTCTGTAGTTGGTCTGCCAGCGGTCTTGGCACAAGGAGTGGCACCAGTGGTGGCTGAGCATCCACGACGCGACGCCTATGTAATACTCCCTCCGTTCCGAATTAATTGACTCAGATTTAGTACAACTTGAACTAAATCTGAGTCAATTAATTCTGAACGGAGAGATGTACTAAATCTGAGTCAATTAATTCGGAACGGAGGGAGTAAATCGAAGGGAGTATATGATTGTGCTTTAATATGTGCAAATGTACTTCTTGTGAGGTGTTTACAAAGTATTGCATGCTTAGAAGCTAATACTACGTGCCTTCTGATAACAAGCTATGCTGATCGTAGTTATGGTTGTTCACTTTAACAATATTATTGGTATATTGGAAAAGTTATATTGCTGTATGTAGTAAAAGTTTCACTCACATGCTTGAAGATCATTTTACTTGGCAAAAATTCAAGACCTAGAGTGAGCAGGGTAAATGTCTGTATCCCTAATTTATTTATTTAGGCTACTTAGGAGAAGAGATATAGCTTGACATCTCCTAAGAAAGCTCTCCCATAAAGCTAGCTTTAGAATTCTCACACACCAATGCAGGGAATTACGCCCATGTGTAAAACCTCCATTTATCAACAGAACACTTCCCCATTCCTTGAACTTGAAACGACTCCTAAGAATACTAAGCTCTCTAGGAATAGAGCATTCTCCTTCTCTCACATGTCTACATTATGGTGGACCCCACTCATATTTAACTTTATACTTGCACTTTATATTTAGGTGTAGTTAACAAATTTAAATTCAATTCAAAAAATATTCTATTAAATATATACATATGCTTATCTATAAAATTTTTGGTGAAATAAAATTGGATTCCCATCTTAAAAAAAGCTCTCTAAAAAATTAATCTTTTTGTGTAGATAAAAATACAAAAAAACTTCTAAAGTGCGTGTGCACGCATTGCTATGTTTTATTTCACAAAATTGAAACCTAAACATTTCGTTTTTTAAATGACATGCGGTGAGTTCGGAGCTACCGATTATATCTGATAACTCTCTTTCTTATCTACGTGTAGCGTCCACCATAGCGTCGTTCCACCTTGCCACACATCCACCATATTTAAATTTATACTTTCACTTTATATTTAGTTGTAGTTAACAAATTTAAATTCAGTTCAAAAAATATTCTATTAATTATATACATATGTTTGTACTTACGTATTAAATTTTTGGTGAAATAAAATTGGATTCCCATCTTTAAAAAAGCTCAATTTTCTCTAAAAATTACTCTTTTTGTGTAGATAAAAATACAAAAAAACTTCTAAAGTGTGCATGCATGCATTTTTTTGAGGCGCAAAACAGTAGGGAAAAATCCCTACTGCTTAATTTTCTATTTTCTCATTCAGTCCAACTATACAATAAAATACAAGAAGTGTTCATAAGGTATCAACCCATTGGGTCATGCCCTCTTTGAGAGAGGCTTTAGCTCTATGCATAATAAGCTTAAACGAATAAATAAAGTCTTCAAAACAATTATCCAGACAGACAGGCTGGTTATCAAAGATACTTCTGTTTCTGTGGTTCCATATGCTCCAGCATCCCACAATCAGGATTTCTTTAAAGCAGATCAATTTGTAACTCTTTTTTGCTGCCAGCAACATAGAGAAAAGGTCAAGATCATTATTTCATTCTAGCAAGAGCTTCCACCAGAAATTTCTGCTGAAGTCACACTCAAAGAAAAGGTGTAAATAGTCTTCACTGACTCCCTGGTTGCACAATACACAATCATAATCCTCAATCATGAAATTCTTTCTGGCCAACAAACCTCTCGTGTTCAGTCTATCTTGCAACAGAAGCCAGAAAAATATCTTGTGTTTTGGGAGTATGCAAGATTTCCATATCCACCTGATAGGAGGAGGCGCCAACTCATTTGGCATCAGGTTATCATATACTCGCTTACTAGAGTAAGGCTTTCCATTTGGGGCCAAAGTCCATTTATCCAACACGTTTTGCTCAGTGCTAGTGGTGAGAAGGGCTTCAAGCTGGTCACATTGCTGGTTAGCAATAACTAAGAGGGGTATGTGAAACATATCAGCAATGTCTTCATCCACACAAATAGCAACTGCCTGCTTGAGTGAGATTGACTGAGACTTGGCAAAGGAACACAAGTGGGGCAGCTTATATCGTAGCATCTCATCTGTCCATTGGTCTAACCATAACCTAACGGTTCCTCCATCCCCTGGTGCGCAAGTGGCAATTTCTAGGAAAGTATTCAAAATATTGATACAATTCTTCCACCAAAAGGATCCCACAGATCCTGAATTTTGTGGTATCTTGTTATGTGAATAATGGGCCTGCCATATCAACTTTACCCATGGGAGGTCCTCTCTATTCATGAATTTAAACAAATGCTTCATGAGTAAGGCAATATTTTGTTTTCTGAGGTTTAAAACTCCCAATCCTCCAACCCTCTTGGGCTTGCAGACATTTTCCCACTTGACCAAGCATTTGCCTTTCTTATGTATGTCTTTTCCTCTCCAGAAAAAACCCCTAGTGGAACCCTCAATATAATCCAAGAACCCCAAAGGAAGTTTTAAGGTGCACATAGCAAAATTTGGGATAGCAGATATGATTGATTTTATAACAACTAGCCTTCCATCATAAGACAAGGTATCTGCAATACCTATTAACCTTCTGTCAATTCTGTGGAGAATACCAATCAAGTCTCCCATCTTGGGCCTTGTTGTTCCCAAAGGGAGCCCCAGATATGTAAAAGGCAGTGACTCCACCTTGCAGCCAATAACTAGGGCTAAAAATCTGTACTTTTCTCATGGTCAAGGTTAATGGGTACTAAGGAGGATTCACAAAAGTTCACCTTCAATCCAGTGGATGATGAGAATTTGTCAAGAAGGACCTTTAATCTCCTCAATTGCTCAGGGCAGGCAGGCATAATTAGCAGAGTATCATCAGCATACTGTATGATGGGATAATCCAAACCATAAGAATCTTCAAGGGGCAAATCAATCTCTCCAGAGTTCCAGGCCTCATTAATAACATATTGTAAAAGTTCTGCAGTTGAGACAAAGAGGAGAGGTGATAGAGGGTCTCCTTGTCTAACACCCCTTTTGCACCAAATTTTCTTACCAGGCACCCCATTTAATAAGACAGAGGTTGAAGCAGAGGATAAAATCTGAGCAATCCAACTTAACCACAAGTCACCAAATCCAAGACTCTTCAACATGAGAAGTATAGCAATGTATTCAACTTTATCAAATGCCTTTTCAAAATCCAATTTAAGGATAATAATATCTCTCTTAGATTTGTGGCAAAGGCTGATATATTCAAAAGCCCAAGCTAAGCAATCCTGGATGGTTCTACTCTTAATGAATCCATATTGGTTTTTGTGTAATGCCTGAACAATAACCCTCTGCATTCTATTTGCCAAAACCTTGGTAAGTAACTTAAGAGTTATGTGTAGCGTACCTGCACTTTAAATAAGGCAGATACCTGTGTATAGTGCAAATCCCTGGATCGAATCATTTGCACACACAGTTTACGATGTAATATCACAACAAAGCGTCAATTTTATTACATCGATGATCCAGAATTACAAAATATTTAATACAAGTTGCATAGCATAAAGCTAGCTTTGTAATAGTACACAGCAGAAATATAATAGCAGTGAGTCTCTATAACTTTCATGCTGCCACAGGCGAAAACATGTTGGTTGTAGACTCGAAACCTTTAAACGAAACCTCACTCGTCATGTGATCAAATCTGCAATAAGAAAAATATTGCAACAACGTGGGTCAGATTCCATTAAAAATGGAGTCTGGCAAGTGACACTATGGTGGACACTTAATGGAATAACTCTAAAGCCTATATGCATATTTGGCTGGTGGAGTTCAAGGCTAATTTGCATAAAGCCAATTTTTCCTACTCTTTTGAAAACACTTTTCTTGAAATCAAGACGAGTATGGCATGAAGACCATAAATCTCATCTTCCCTTGTTCACCCATCAAGTTTTATTTCTGAAGTTGGAATGATGGAATCCTCCGTTGACGCCCGTGATCAGCTGCTCAAATTGTCCGTACCGGGGACACGGCTAAGTACTTAGTTTTACACTCTGCAGAGGTTGTGCACGTTCACCATTGTACCCATTCAACCCAAGGTATCCTTTACACACCATTTGTGATAAGGAAAGGAGAGAATGAGACGAGATCTTTCAGAAGCATTTTCCCTCCCACTCTGGCTTGACCCGTTCCACCTAACATCCCCCTACATCTGCTTGTCAAGCCGGAGAGAGTCCACGCAACATAATTGATCAAGCCAGAGCCCATATGGCAATGGCTGCACTGGAAGCAATCGTCACTCGGAGTTCTTCAGATTCCTCTGTTCCTGGGTGGCCATTCACAAGTGCACGTACTCCAGGAACCATAGACATGGGCCTGAGTAGCCACTCAACTTCGCCACCATACAACCACTTACCACCCAGGTGTTTCATTAACTTTGTGGATGTGCACTCTCAGGTAAAAGTCACCATGATCACGGCCCTAAGTAGAATAGAAATTCATCCTAGGCGACGACAACCATGAGCACAGCCCTGAGTAGTCACTTATCATTTTGTAAAACTTCTCATCCATTGCATAGCATCAATATCTCTGCTAAGTATGATATAGGAACCTAGACACAGGAATAAGGAATTCTACACAGGTTTAGCATAGCAATACTATCCTACACATGCATACAAAAATACACTAAGTAATGCATAATGAAATAATAGGAAGTTTATGAGGTGTGCCACTTGCCTTTGAATGTTGTCGTTGTTCACAACTCTTTTCAACGATACTCGGGACTCTCCATTCAATCTAACAGTATAGACAAGCAACAATACAACAATCAACAGCAAGCACAACTCCACAATACACACAAACACATACTAGATGAATAAATAAGTTTTATAAAACTTTCTAAGGAAAATATGTTTATGCATGATGTGCAAAATATTCCTAAGGGCTAGAAATGCTTTTTCATGCCATGGAAATCTTTTAAGTTTATGCAAGGCAAATGTGTTGGTCCAAAAGGACTAAGGGCTAAGGTCATAAGTTGTATAAAATATTTTGTTTTATATCATCTTGAATAAGAACTCTAATGGTTTAGTCTTGATGTGCAAAATACTTAGAGAAAATACTAGCTCTATTCTTCGAGATGATCAACAATTATTATCAACTCTTTGTAAATTGGATATTCACTAAAGTGAGAGAGACAGACACCCGGCCAGCCACTTAAATTGTGGAACAGGTCTCATGTACGTGGACATGTAAGGTTTGTTTCCAGGCCGCTTCGTCTCACTATGCCGCTAGGATCCAACAACTTCAAAGATGATAACATCATGATCAAAATTTATTTAAGTCTAAATGACAAGATTAGGAAAGAGGGAAAAGATAGAAGGAAAGATGTAGTTGTCCTCCTGGCTTCATCTCCAGACTTGTAATATTCTCCTTGATGATGTCTTGATTGAAGTTTTGATAGACTTGATAAATCTTCAGACTTGGTGGTTCTTGTATCCTCGAGGCTGGTCTCGGATTTACTTAGTCTTCATGAAGTCTCAGAGGAGAAGAAAGGACAGACAGAAAGACTTAGAGAATAAAAGGGAGGTCGGCCTTCTTGAACTTCTTCTCAATTTTCTTCTAAGTGCTTGACATCTTGAGGATGCTTCCAGAGTCTGTTTTCTTCTAAGTCCTTCATGAACTTCTTTTGATTTTCTTCTAAGTGTTTCTTCTCCTCGAAGATACTTCTGAAGTCTTGTTTTTGGCTAAGTCCTTCATTGGTCTTCCAGCTCCATGTTGAAAATCCTAAATGTCTAAGTGTAGCACTTCACAAATATGCTAAGTTGAAATGATCCTAACTTAGAGAAAACTAATGAAGAGGGGTTTTCCTATGAGAATAAAATATGCTATGAATGAAATGAAAATTTAAATCACAATAAACATAAAATAACTTTTGTGATTTCTTTATAAATATGCATGAATTTATAAATGCAAATTAATTAATTTCTAATTTTGGAAAATATAATAAAAGGAATAATTATAAGATTAAAGTTTCCTATGATTAAATTTTTATAACAAAATTTTATAATTAGTGTAAATAGACAGAGAGCATTTAATTCAATCTATTGCAATTGGATTTAATCAAAAAAATAATGTTCTATTAAAAGTTATTTCAAAAATTAGTCAAACTATTCAAATTAAACACACAACTATGAAATCATTCAAAAATTACTCAAAAATATTTTATAGCAGTGGCATTAATTTACAAATATTCTAAAGTTTCTAAAACATATTTATTTGCAATTTTTGGATTTATAGACTTAAAGTTATTACAAATATACTCAAATTCACCATTTGAAATTTGAATATTTTATACTAAGTCAAATTTGAATTTTATACTCAAATTTTGACGTGGATAAGTCACAGATCTGGACCGTCAGATCTGGATCTGACGGTCCAGATCGGATCGTACCGATTCGTCTGGGACATCTAATCTGGGTCGTTGAGATTGGATCGGACGGCTGGGAACGGTTGACCATACCGTGGCGGCGCGCTCCTCGCCGGAGACGACGACGACGGCGGCGCTGCGGTCGGGCGTGGACGAACACGACGCTCCGGTGGTCCCCTTCGCTCAGGGAGTTGACGCCGGAGTTCAGCGCGGCGCGGCGAGCTCCGTGGGGTGGTCGGCGTCGAGCTGCGCAGCCGAGAGAGGAGGAAGGGCACGGGTGGAGGCGCGGTTTTCGCCGGCGACCTTCGGTCGATTCCTCCTCGACGTGCTGCTGCGAAAACGAAGAAGGGAGAGAATGAGAAGGTGCGCGTCGACACGGGGAAGAGAATGGGTGGGATCTCGGGGCTTAGGGCAGCCTACCTCGCCGGGGATGGAAGAATTACGGCGGCGGATGGTGCGGACTCCGGCAAGCTTCTCCGGCGGCCTGGGGGCACGATTTACTTAGGGTTTGAGGGGGAAAGACGCGGCACGGGCTGGGGTTTATATGGACGCATCTACGGCAACAAATCCCGCAAGAAACGGAGAGGATTTGGACTCCGATTCGAATCGATCTTCGGCGTATTATTCGGACAGAGGTTGGAGATGATCTGCTGACGTCACCGCTGCCGTCAGCAGGGATTTTCCTTTTTTGATTTTTCTCTAATTAATCCATAACTTTTGATTTGAATGTTCAAATGAGGTCAAACAAAATTCTAAAAATTTGTAAAATTATTACCTTCCTGTTAAACCAATTGTGGGCATGTTTTGAATATTTTTGAAAAATAATATTTTGAAATATTGATTAATTACAAATTTGAAACTTAAGTCAAATTTGAATTTCTATCTTATTTAAATTTTCTTTTGGCTAAATAAAATTTGTAAAATACCCACATTTCAATATGTTTGAATTTAAGTTATTTAAACTTATTTTTCTGAAATCATTCATCTTTATTTTGGCATAATATTAAAGACTAAATATAAATAATGTTTAGGAAATGTGAAATATAAGGTGTTCATTTTTAATTGAAAATAATTTGTGCACCATTATATTTTATATTATGATAATCCATTTGAAAACTTCATAACATCTTTGAAAAAGATTTTTGTTTTAATTCTATTCTTATTCAGAAGGTATTAATCATTTCATGCTCTGAAATTAAATGAAATTCATTTAATCAAATGAAATGTTTATTTGGCTAATTCATTAATTTGAAAGCTATGAAGTTTATAGTTGTAAATTACAGAATTGAAATTTTATCACCATGTTTTGAACTTAGTTCAGCGAATGAAACCCATTTGGCAACTAACACCATTTTTAAATAATTTGTGAATTTATGAATAAATATGACTAAGTGGTTGAAATCAATTTCTTATAAGTAAACTATTTACTTAAAATAAAATGGATTGTAGTTTGTAAAATATTTGTCAATTTACATTTTAAGGTTTTTGAAATACAGTGGATAATAAGATGTTTAAACTGTGACATTTGAATTATTAAACTCTTTCAATAAGTTTGAAGTCTTTTATAGTTGATTTCCTTATGCATTTAATGTTTTATTTTAATAAAAAGAAAAGTTTTAAATTTTAGTGATTTTTGAATATTATAAAATGTTGGGATGTTACATTATGCTGACCAGAGAGATAGGTCTAAAATCGTTGACAGTCTCAGGATCACTTTTCTTAGGAATAAGAGTAATATAAGCAGAGTTAATGCTATGGATATCAAGATTGCCCTCATAAAACCTAAAACACAACTGATAGAACTGCTCTTTAACCTGATTCCAACACTTTTTGAGGAAGGCCCCATTAAAGCCATCCGGGCCAGGTGATTTATCTGTGGGCATGCATTTGATCAACTCATCAATCTCCTCTTTGGTGAAAGGAACCTCTAGACTGAGGAAATCAATTCCAGGGTTAGGAACAATTAAATTGCTCAGATCAAAAGCCATAGTTGGGTTATCGGAGCACCCAATACGCTGCTTAAAAGCATGCCATAGCACAACTGCCTTGTCATCATGATCACAGACCAATCTGTTATCCTCTGTATTCAACATAGCAATAAAATTGCATCTGTAACTTTTGGTGGCATAAGTGTGGAAAAACCTTGTATTCTCCCCCCCCCCCCCCCATTTTTGCCCATCTAATTTTTGCCCTATTCCTGCAATAAATCCTCTTAGCTTCAAGCAGCTTAAGCAAATGGGTTTTCAGAGATATTCTGAAGTTTTTTTCGAGGAGGGAAAGAAGCTTTTGATCCTCTAAACCATCCAACAGAGCCAGAACAAAGTTACAGGAGTCAATTGTCTTGTTCAGTTGTGGAAGACTTTTGCTCCATCGTTTTAGACCATATCTCAGAGATTTCAGACGAGCAGTTATATCCTGTGCTGCATTTTTATAAACGCCATGGTGCTGCCAATAGGTAGAAACAGTTTCAGAAAAACCCTGCATATTCAGCCAGAACTCCTCGAAACGGAAAACCTTAGCCATTGGGATACTAAGTCCAATCTGTATCTTGATGGGTACATGATCTGATGATAACTTAGCCAAAGGGGTAGCAATGGTATTAGGAAAAAACCCAGTCCAGCTGGAAGAGGTGAAAACCCAGTCAAGTTTTTCCAATAAAGGGTCATTCTGCATATTACTCCAAGTGTATGCTCTGCCCTTCAGTGGGATTTCCAGTAAATCATGGTGTCTAATGAATCTATTAAATTCCAACATATTGTGGACATCCCCTCCAGGTCTATTTCTGTTATCAGGCTCCCTGATCAGATTAAAATCCCCAAGGATCATCCATAGATGCATAGGGGAAGTGTCAATGCTAACTAGCCAATTAATAAACAGAGCTCTATCAGCAGACGAAGTAGGACCATACACATTAGTAAGGTACCACAACTGACCACTAATCTTGCAAATCAGTTCCACTGTAACATGGAATTTAGAACATGAAATTTCTGTCCCATTGAAAAGGTTGCCATTCCAAATGGTTATGATACCCCCTGAACTGCCAACTGAAGGAGAGTAAGCAAACTGATTAAATCTCCTCGGACAAAACTTCCTAATATAGGACAGGTCAAATATTTCTTTTTTTGTTTCTTGGAAACAGATGATATTGCAGTTAGATTCCTCAATATTCTTCCTAATATCATCCCATCTGATTTGCGAATTAATCCCTCTCAGATTCCAGTAAAAAACAATCCATTGTCTACTCATTAAATAACCAATAAAATGAGCGAACTCTGAGCAATATTAAAAAGCCCAGTAAATCAGTGATCACTGAAAGGCTGAGAATTGGCAGATCATGGTCCAAATGTGCCAAAGCAGGTATAGAAATAACCAGAAGCAGGTATAGAAATAACATATCAACTTCCTAATACATAGTGTTCCTGTTAGGAAAACTGATCAACAACCAGAGCAGGTATAGAAATAACCAGAAGCATACACAAATGTGCCAAAATAGCTCAGGATAAAGATGATCACTTAGAACTTCATGTACTAGATAAGGGAAACATAGAGAGTTCAACAGAGGATAACCAAGAGCCAACTTATTACATGCCACAGTCCACAGATAGATAAATAGAGCAGGGCTGAACAGGACCAGCACAACCCCCAGATACAAGTTACTCCGCACTATCATTTGTACTATCATAATTCAGATTATCCTCAGACACATCATCAAGATGCATCTGGCATGGCCCAGTGGCCAGGGCTTGAATGGTCTTCAGTGGAAGGTGAGGTGGAGCAGCAGCATCAGGGTCTCTAACCTGGGCAGAGTACTCTGCCACATATTCTTCCTCATCCTCTTCTTGTGCATCATCAGTAGATGTAGCATCTTTGAAACCATCTTTCAGTTTGGCTAGCCTGGAGCTCCTTCTAACATGTTCACATGATCTAGGTGCTTTCCCTTTCCCTTTCCTCTTCCTGGTGGCAGTCGAAACAGCAGGAGCATTGGAGTCAGCCTGAACCTCACTAGCATTAGATGAGGCCTCCCGGTTCTGCAATTCAACTGCAGCAGTTGTAGCAGGACATACTGCAGCAGTTGCCAAAGAGGTAATGTTGCAGTTGTTCTCAATCATATGAGCATGCATTGGTATGTTTTATTTCAAAAAATTGAAATTTAAACATGTCGTTTCGTTTTTTAAATAACATGCGGTGAGTTCGGAGCTACCGATTATATCTGATAACTCTCTCTCTTATCTACGTCTAGCGTCCACTATAGCATCGTTCCACCTGTGCCACACGACGATGTTTCCGTCCCTCCGCCTCACTCGAGTCGTATTGTACCGAAAACAATCGTCCCTACGCAAAGTTTGCCCTTCTCTCCAGACACCTCTGGCTTTGTCAAGCACTTGATAAAACATGACTAACATGACACCGCATCCTTGATTCCACATGACACCATTTCTCTCCCTTCACCTCCCTCGAGTCTTATTGTACCAAAAACAACCGTCCCTACGTAAAGTTTGCCCTTCTCTGCACACACACATCTGGCTTCGTCAAGTACCTATGACTACACACCTTCATTCCTTATGTGGAGCCTCAAGTTCATTGTTAACTTGCACACACCACATGAGCTTCCCTCTGGTGGCCACCCAACACCAAGTGCACTGTTAACTTGCACGCCACGTGCGCTCCTTTCTGGTGGTCATCCAACGCCATTGAGCTAGCTTCCTACAATTCTCATACTAGTTGCATGTGAACACCCATACGGGCTCCCGCATCGGCCACCGCTGTCACTGTTGCTATTGTCTCCATCCCTAATGTCGCATGTCAAGTCCATTGTTAACTTGCATGCTAAGTGCGACCTCTCTAGTGGTCAGTCAACGCCATTGAGCTGACTTCCTACAACCCTCAGTGTAGTACATATAAATTGTATGTCAAAATAAGTGTATTCCTACAATTCATATATAGTAGTTGGTGGTATTCATACCATTTTTTTGTATACAATCTAGATCCACTACACAGATTAATATTACATGTTTAAGATCTCAATTTGCTCTATATTTTTGTGAATTATTTAGTATTTATTGGTGAAATGTTCCTCTATTTTTATATAGTATCGACCGTATTCAATGCAATTTATTTAAATATGTTATGACATAATTATGCCAACTATTATTGATTTTGTGAAAATTTATGTCAGAAAATATACTTGATTTCATTATATTAACATCAGTGACCTTCACTGTATAACCTTGATGGCTAATCTAGCTCTTTGAGTTTGCAATGTTCATCATATATCATATAATGTCTGTAGATTGTCGGGAATTTAAACAAATCATTATAACCATGTACACAATTGAACTCTCATGGCATTTCATAACTATCACATCCTGATTATCTAACTGAATCTGATTGTCTAAGTGAGTGTAAACTCTTTTAAGTGAGATCACGCTCTTTTTGTTAAGTGGTGTACTACTAACCTTAATACAACTAAATAATTGCGTCACTTCTCTACTTCTATATAGTGATCGAGTTGTACTATTTTTTCATTGTTAATTATCAATCGAGAAGTTGGAAGAGATCAAGGTCCAACGCCAGTTGAATCACTTGTTGGAAAAACATAATGCTCACACATGTTTCACACGTACAAGGAAGCATAATATAATGAAAGCCGTCTGAGATTATTTCTATAGGACGACTATCGAGATAAGGCTTTCGTTGGAAAAACCAACGCAAACGTCAAGATCAGTCTCCTTTCTCTTTTAGGGAGCAGAGCTTTTTGAAGATGGAGTTACCCTATGATGAGATTGAGTTTCACGGATATGAATGATGGAAATAGGGTCTTTTTATTTCCTACGAATAAACCAATTCGTAGATTTTTGGATGTGCCTTTCGAAAAGACTGAAGGATACAGATACGGAATACCACTCTGCCTTAGGTTCAATTCTTATATATACCAACTAAATGGAGTAGAGGATATGAGCACTTTCGGCAGGAGCGTATTTAGGGAGCTGATCCACAATCAAGGGGAGACCCCAACGACACATACGTCTCATGAACTTCGTTTTCATGGAATACCTCGATAAGTTCGTGGTAGTCTATCTCGATGACATTCTTATCTATTCCAAATCCAAGGAAGAACACGGAGAACATCTACATCTTATCTTGTTGAAACTCCGAGAACATCGTCTCTACGCCAAGTTCTCCAAGTGTGAGTTCTGGCTTCCTAAAGTATCCTACCTTGGTCACGTCATCTCTTCTGAAGGCATTTCTGTTGATCCAGAAAAAGTGAAAGCCATTGTAGAATGGTTGCCTCCTACAACGGTGAAACAAGTCAAGAGCTTCCTTGGCATGGCTAGCTATTGCCGTCGATTTGTTGAGAACTTCTCCAAAATCGTTAAGCCTCTCACCGATCTTACTATGAAGGATAGAAAGTTTCTTTGGACTCCAAAGTGTGATGAGAGATTCAATCTCTTGAAAGCTAACTCACTTCTACTCCTATTCTAGTTGGCCCAAACACTTCCAAACCTTTCCAAATCTTCTGCGATGCATCTCTTCAAGGACTAGGCGTAGTCCTCATGCAAGAACGCAAAGTTGTGGCTTATGCATCTCGTCAGTTGCAGCCTCATGAGCTAAACTATCCTACACATGATCTTGAACTTGCAGTAATCATGTATGCCCTAAAGGTTTGGAGACCTTATTTGTTGGGGCACAGCTGTGAGATCTTTACCGATCACAAGAGTCTCAAATATCTCTTCACTCAACCAGATTTGAACCTCAGGCAAACAAGGCGGCTTGAGAAGTTCTCAGATTACGATCTTACCATCTCTTACACTCCAGGCAAAGCTAATGTAATGGCTGATGCTCTCATCACAAGTCCTATTGCAACAACCTCATGGTTCAGGACATCCAACCTCCTCTTCACGAAGAATTCAAGAAGCTCAATCTTCAAGTGGTTCCTTCTGGTTATCTTGCAAGCTTGGTTGCCACTCCTACACTTGAGGATAAGATCCGTGCCGCACAGTTGCGTGATTCTGGTGTCAATAATATCAAAGCAAACATCAACAAGGATAAGTACAAGAGTTTCTCTCTCGATGACAAGGGTACCTTGCTATTTGAAGAACGCATTGTAGTGCCCAAGCTTGATAGCTTAAGAGAGCTCATTCTTAAGGAGGCTCATGATACTCCGCTTTCTATCCACCCTGGCAGCACAAAGATGTACCAGGATCTCAAGTCAATCTATTGGTGGACCAGGATGAAGCGTGAAATTGCTCGCTATGTGTCTCATTGTGATGTTTGCTGTCGTGTCCAGGCAGTTCATCAGAGACCACCTGGACTTTTTCAACCACCGCAAATTCCTGATTGAAAATGGGACAAGATCGAGATGGACTTCGTTACTGGGTTTCCAAAGTCCAAGAAAGGCAACGATGCAATCTTTATTGTCATTGATCGTCTCTCCAAAGTGACTCACTTCTTCCCAGTCAAAGAGACAGTATCACCTAGTCAGTTGGCAGAACTCTATATGACAAGACTGGTTCCTTTACATGGTGTTCCTTTGGCAATAAGCTCAGATCGTGGAAGTATCTTCACTTCTCGATTCTGGGATAGCTTTCAGAAAGCCTTGGGTACCAAACTTCTGTTCAGCGCAGCTTACCATCCGCAGACAAGTGGACAGGTTGAAAGAGTGAATAAAATTCTGGAGGATATGCTCAGAGCTTGTGTTATCTCCTTTGGCATGAAATGGGAGGATTGCCTTCCGTATGCTGAGTTCTCCTACAACAACAGCTTCCAAGCAAGCCTAGGCATGGCTCCCTTTGAAGCTCTCTACGGCCGCAAATGCAGAACTCCTCTGAATTGGTCTCAAGCTGGTGAACGTCAATTCTTTGGCACTGACATTATCCAGGAGGCTGAAGAAAAGGTTCGCATCATTCATGACAATCTGAAGATTGCCCAGTCTCGGCAAAAAAGCTATTATGATAGCAAGCACATGGACATGGTCTATGCACCTGGTGATCAAGCTTACCTTCGTGTCGCTCCTCTGAGAGGCACGCAACGCTTTGGCATCAAAGGCAAGCTCGCTCCGCGTTATGTTGGGCCTTTCAATGTTCTTTCAAGGCGTGGTGATTTGGCTTACCGTCTGGAACTTCCTCCAAACCTCTCCAAAGTGCACGATGTTTTCGACGTGTCACAACTCAAGAAGTGCTTGCAAGATCCAGGACGTGCAGTTGATCATGGATCAATTGAACTTCAAAAAGATCTCTCTTATGTGGAACAACCGATTCGCATTCTTGATGAAGCTGAACGTCGCACCCATAACAAGAGTGTCAATTTCTACAAGGTTCAATGGTCTCATAATTCTGACAAGGAAGCTACATGGGAACGTGAAGACCACCTCCGTGCCGAGTATCCCGACCTCTTCGTTGCTCCATGAAGAATCTCGGAACGTGATTCCTTTGAGGGGGGAGTGTTGTAACATCCCAATGTAACTTTCCAAAAATATGTGCTTGCTTGTGCAAAAAATGGATCATCATGTCATCATTCCATGTGTGGTTGCATTTATTTAAATATGTTGCTTCAAATTCCAAATTTAAGTTCTTATTTAAATTCAAATGCCTTTTTAATAAATTCAAATAAAGTTTCAAATTATTTGTAAATAACCAAACCAGTAATTAAAATAACTAATTTGAAACTGTTAAAAATTGTCCAAAAGTTTTTATCTCTTTTCTTCTATTTTGTTTTAAATACAAAAACCAGAAAGGTTTTAAAAAGCAAAAAAAAATTAAAAAAAAAGCAAAGTAGAAAAAAAATGAGAGCCTGGCCGAGATGGGCCAAATCTGGCCCACCTCAGCCTAGTTGCTAGCCCAAGCCCACTCCCCCATCTCCTTCCTCGTACGGAGACAGAGAGGAGAGGGAGCTCGCTTTCCAGGTGGCCATGGCGCTGCCCACTGCCTCCTCGCCCCCACCGGCGCCCCCACTCCTCTCCCCTTCTTTTAAATCGACCCGCACCCCCCGGAAAAACCCTAACCCTAGATTTCTTCTCCTCCCCTGCTGCCGCTGCTCTTTCCCGTCCTCTGCCAACGCCATGGAGACCGAGGCGCCAAGCTCGGCCCCCGCCTGAACCCTGCCTCCTCCTTCCTCGTCTTCTCGCCAGCAGCTACGCCACGAGCTCCTCCGCCTTCGTCGACCAGGAGCCAGACCCGGGAGCAGAGAAGACGTCCGCGCGGGAGCTTCTTCCTCGACGCCGAACCGAGCCCTTCACCTTCTTCCTCTACTCCGTTCGGTCATCTCCGGTCACCCCCATCTTTCTTCTCTCGCCAGCGACTACCCCGAGGTGAGCCTCGTCCTCCTGCCGCCTTCCCCCTCCAATTTCTTCACCGAACAGCGCAATTCCACCGATGTCGGGGACGGCCACCGCACGGCCGCTGCGAGCACCGCACGAACGCGCGCGAACACGAAGGAAATATCCCTTTTTTCGCACCCGAGCACGCACCCGAAGACACCACCCCCTCTGCACACGAGCACGCCACCGTGCGCAACCCCAGCGCTGCCAATTCATGGTCGACGCCGGCCAGTCGCCCCGCCGCGACCGTCTGTTCGGTGTCGATTTTCAGTTTCATCAGAATAACGTGTCTGTGCCGTGTTAAATCAATTCTATCGCGTTAGCTAACAACAACACCGAATCACCCTACTGGCTAGCGCTCACGTCCGTGAGATCGCAAATTCGACCCCTGGCAGTGGAGAAAAGCCAGCCTTTTTTTCGCCTCGCTGACAGGGCGGGCCCACAGGTCAGTGACCGTGGCGCCCGCAGCGCGCAGTCAGCGCGTGGTCAGCGCCACGCTGGCGCCAGGGCCCACTGGGCAGCCTCTCTGGCTAGAGCACGGCTGGGTGAGAAAAGTCCAAAGCGCTGTAACTTTTGCACCGTAGCCCCTGGTTCTCTGTTTTTGCACCGGGGACCTCCCCTGCTAAATTTCTATCACGGATAAGTCCTTGAAAATTTCAGAAACACCCCTAGGCTTATAAATGCAATAACTTTAAATCTATAAACCCAAATAAAATAATCTTTATATGTTTTTATATCAGAAAAATGCAATAAACATTAATATAACATTCTTATGTTATTTTGCATCATTTATTTTAAATGCTTAGTTTAATTTAACAAATGCAACTAATTAATTAAATATGGGGGCAGTTGTTGGAGTAGTGGCCCGGTTTCCCGCACTTGTAGCAGGTCACGTTGCGGCGAGCGCCCATTGGCCTTGGCGGTTCTCCGAAACCCCTCATCGCTAGATCCGGGTTCGATGGGCGAGGCGCGAGTCCTAGAGGTCCTGGCACGTAGGTAGCTTCGTGGGAAGGCGCTGTTAGGCACCCAGATCTGACGCTTCTGAGTAGTCTCGGGTAATGACTCCCTAGAACAGGGGGTAGTCACTTCCTAAAGTGTAGTTCGTGAAGGGGATTGAACACGGAGGTCAAGACCCTCGGGGGCACAGCGACCCTGCTCGCCGGACCTGAAGACGAAACACCCACTACACAGAGAGACACCAGCCCGTACCCAGGTTCATGGCCCTCGTGAGGAGGTAAGACCGCTACTCATGCTTGTCTGTATTAAACTATGAATATTACAGTACAACCGGGCTTGTAGTGGACCCCCTTGAGGCAGTTCTTGCCTGGGGAGGGAAGTGATGACCTTCTTCCTCCTCCAGCCAGAGGCTATCCTACTTGCGATTGCTAGGGTTTACAAGTGTTGTTGCAAGCAAAATGGCCGACCCCTCCTACGATGGAAGTCTTGTCCCTTTTATCGGCGCCTCCGGCGCTCTCCTTCTGCTTGGCCTTCAAGGTGGTTCCGACATGGCAGAGGCATGGTGGAGCAGGAGTCCACCTCGGCCCGTTCGTCCATGGACGCGGTCCATTGCTGATAAAGGTGGGCGCGGTGGCCGACCAGCAGCCGACCGCGCAGTACCGCTGCAGGGGAGGCAGTCTCTGAGGTGGAGCCCGCGATGACGTTCTCTTTGGAGGGTTGCGCCGTCCACCCGCTTTATCACTGGAGTGGAAGGTCCTGGCAGTCCTGCGGTAGGCGGCGCAACTTTATTGACTCCTTTATCCCCAAAACGGCAAAAGGGGCGCTTGCGTCACCACGTGGTCGTGGCAGAGGCCATGTGCGCCGCGCCGTACTTCCTTGCTCGCGACGTTTCCCCTCAGGCCAGGGGAGGCCTATGGGGGGACTTCTGTTGACTTCCCTCTAGGCGCACTGGCGCCTCGGGAGGAGCTCCTGAAGCGAGGGACCCCTTGAGGCCCTCGTTTCCTCTTCAGACCCTCGAGGGGAGTTGCCTCTCGAGGGTCCCACCAGGCGGCGAGGCCTGATCCTTATTCGTTTCGTCTGACTGGCCAGCGTGCGAGGCCCGGAGGGAGTGGGCTCTCCATACCCCAGTTCCCATTGGGCCGACAGTATCCCCCGGGCCCGCGATGGGCACGATTGAGCCCATGGGCTCAGGCGAAGCGTCGTGGGCCCTTATGGCCCAGCCGGCCCGAGCCACGCGGCACTCAAGCGAGTAACGGTCTCGCACGATCCGGGGCGTGAGTCGTGGGGGGTCCCACCATGCCCCGGTAACTGCTCCTTGAGGGGGTATAAAGCCCGAGCGTTGCGACAGGGAGCCGTTACCGTTTCCAAACCATCTCGCAGAAGTTTCCGCCTCCAAGAGCTCTCCGCATCCGCTCTCTTCTGCGATTTTCCTTTCTCCGTCTCCTTCAATCCTCTGAGACCGCGATGATGAGCCCCCACAAGAGCAAGGGCAAGGCTGCCGCGGGCTCTTCCTCCCAGGCGGAGGTTCCTGAGGTCGTGCAGGGCGCGGAGCTGCTGGGCGTTCGCGTCAACGAGAAGGCGCTTGCCAAGGTCCGGTTCCTATTTGCGGACCGGACGAACGAGCATGGCGCCACCGCCCTGAAGCCCGCGGCGCACGGGAAGCGCCCGCGAGGGTACTTCCCAATCTTCCAGCATTGCCTCGCCGCAGGACTGGTGCCACCCTTCTCGCCGTTCCTAGAGGCGGTGCTGGCGTTCTATCAGGTGAGCATCCCAACTCCATCCTCATCCTCGCCGTCTTCGCCTACCTCTGTGAGGCGTATGTGGGCCTGAGCCCACGGTGGGGCTGTTCCAGTGCTTCTACGCGCTCCGGATCACGGCAAAGAATGAGCGCTCAGGGTGCGTCTCATTCTGCATCGTCGACGGCATGGGGAGCGTCTACATCCCCATGTCCTTGAGCGAGAACAAGGCCATCACTTCGGTGACGAAGAAGGTGGATGACTTCCGTCAGAAGTGGTTCTTCGTCGGGGTGGAGCGTCCCTGCGCCTTCCTCGAGGTCCCCGACAAGCCCCCGCTAAAGAACTCCCACTAGGGAAAGGCCACCTTCGACGACGCGAGGAATGTAAGCTTGATGGTGCGCCTGAGCTTCCTCCGCGAGGAGGGCCTCACGGGGCGGATGATCGTGGCGGACTCTGTGACGCGCCGCATCGCGCCCCTCCAGGCACACTCGGTGCCCATGTGGATGTACTCGGGGCCGAGCGACAAGATGCGGCTCCATGTCGAGGACAACGACAAGGACACCGTCGACAACGTCCTATCCGCGCTCTTCGGCAATCCGTCGGTGCCTGCCGTGGATCAACTCTCCGTGACGCTCCAGCCTCTTCACCAATACAACTTGACGGAGCGCATGGACATCCTGGAGGGGATGCCTCCGTTCACCCCGACAGGCCAAGCGGACTTGGAGTTGCCGATTCTAGCCATGCGGGGAGCGGAAGGGGCAGATTCTCCCTCGGCCTCAGCAGCCGGCCTAGGTGAGGAGGAGGCCATGGCCGGGGAGGTGTCTTCTTCGAGGGCCGGGCCATTCACTGACGAGGTTTGCGACATCTCGTCAGGTGACGATGACGCCTACGTGTTGGCTCCCTCGCGCCCCGTGGAGGAGGAGGCCTCTGACGCGGAGGCCTCTCCAGGGAGGCGCGGACCCCGCACCAAGGCCGCCGTGGACCACTCAGGGGCGAGGCCGTCTGACGTTCCCTCCAAAAGGAAAGCAGTGACGCCCCCTGCAAGGCCTGGAGCCAAGACCTTCCCCTCATGGCGCTCGCCAGGCTTGGCGTGGGTCGATGCTGGCGCCCCCCCTTCAGGGTAAGTGTTCATGACACCTAGTCGCTTGCGTTTTGTCCTCTTTCTTTCTTTTTACTTGGCGCGTTATTGAAGATATTTTCTTGGGCCTTTGCCAGTGATCTTGTGCCTGCGAAGCGCCGTAGGCTTCGCAAGGCAGCTGAAATGAAGAGAGCCACGTCAGAGACCGTGGCTGACGAGGCCTCGAGGCCTGTGGAGACGGCCTCCGCCGATGGTTGTGCCTCCGGCGGGGGCGACAGAGCCTCAGGCGGAGGGGGAAACGCCCTGCCTAGAGGCACCTGCACCACCCCCCGAGCCGATGGTGGTGGAAACCACGGAGGAGAGGGCTTCCACGCCGCCGCGCGCTCCTACTCCTCCTCATGCGGTTACGCCTCCGCGTGAGGCAACTCCGCCGCGCGAAGCAACGCCGCCGCGTGCGTCGACACCACCGCGCGCGCCTACCCCGCCGTCTACGCCCTCTGCTCCCGTGGCGCCTGCGACGGAAGCGCGCGAGGCACCAGCAGGCGCAGGCGCGTCCACTAAGGAAGATTCTTCCTCGCCTGCTCGTCAAGCTGGAAACGAGGAGCGCCCTGCTGCCGCGGGGCCCGAAGAGGATGCCGGCACGGGCACAGGTGGAGCCCAGGCTAGCCCCCGAGCTCTCCCTGAGGCCGGGCCCTCGGGACTCGACGCCAGAGCCGGGCCCTCCTCAAGCCAGGAGCTGGTCCTTCGGGGCTGGGACTGGAGCGCGGGGCGCCGCGAGGTCGCCTTCGGCCTCGTGAGAGAATCCTTGGAGGGCTTGGAGGCACACCTCGCCCTCGGGGATATATGGCTCGCTCGGAAGCAGGAGGAGCTGGCAAGGTCGTGTGCTTCCTTCCATACATCGGTCGAGGCGCGCCGGCTGGAGGACTTGGCGCTGCAGGACGCACGCAAGGAGGCCACCCGCTTCGCCAAGGAAATCCGCGAGGGGGCCATCCGCGATGCCGCAGAGCTCCTCGAGCCCCTCCAAGAGGAACGCGACGCCGCTGCGGAACTCCTGCGCGAGGCCAAGGTGGAGCGCGAGGTGATGGAGGGCTCGCTGGCGTAGAAACGCCGCGATTTGGGCCAGCTGGAGACCCAGCTGCTCTCCGCCCATCAGGCCGTGCAGGCCGCTTTGGAGGAACACCGCAAGGGCTTTGCCGAGCGCGAGCATCAGCTGGCCCTCAAGGAGAAAGAGCTGCAGCAGCGCGAGGAGCAACGCCTTCAGGCGGAGAAAAACTTAGCCACCCAGCGCGAAGCCCTCGAGGAGCGCGAAGGAGACCTGGCCAAGGCGATCTCGAAATACGACGAGAACGTCGCTGCCCAGAAGCTTGCTTATGAGCGCTTCGAGCGGCCGAGGACGCCCTCGCGGAGCGCGAGAAGCAATTCGCAAGTCCACCTCTCAGAAGTATCGCGACCTGGCCCAGACGCAGGAGGACCGCTTCAAGGCCAAGCACGCCGCGGATGCTCAGCGGATCGCCAAGCTCGAGAAGGCCAACTCCAAGCTGGAGGCCCGACTCAAGCGCGCCAAGGACGCTCGTCGCCGAGCGGAGGAGGCCCGCACAGAGGCAGTTCACAACCTCAATTCCTTGGCCAAGGACGTGGAGGAGCAGGTGGCCCCTGCGATGGAGCGAGCGGCGGAGGCGATGGACTCAGCCCAGGCGTCTCGCGCGCTCACGAAGCAGCGTGAGCGCATGTTCGAGGCGTTGGTTCCTCGTGGCAACGAGCTTGCTGCGCAGCTTGGCGCGGACGCGCCGCACACCTACGTCCGAGGCCGCGGCGATGCTGCCATGTACCTGGTCTACTTTGACCAGCTCTTCGCGGCACTCGAGGGCCCCGTCGCCGAGCTTCGCGAGATGATCGAGGACGAGAGTCGGCAGCTCCTGGGGGTGGTTGTTGATCGCATCTTCACCAACCTCAGGCTCCTCACGCTAGGCTTCGACCTCTCCACCGTGACCGAGGCTGCTCAAGGCGAGGACGCGCAGCGGGTGACGTGGGGCTACCTTTCGGGTAGTCCACGATGAGGCTACCTGGGCCGCGCCAAGGATGGAAAGGCCCGCCGAAGGCCCACTCGGGGTATCTCATATCCTAGTCCAACTCGGTTAGGTCTTGTAACCTACCGTATCTGTATCAACCACCCGAGACCTGGCTGCCTATAAAGCCAGGAGGGTTGCCCGTCCTAGAGGACACGCTCAGAACTACCATAAACCCTAGCGAGATCGCAATCTCGCCATTGTAATCGCTACTCGCATCAATAACCAGACAAGCAGGAGTAGGGTGTTATCCTCCGGGAGCCCGAACCTGGGTAAACCTCGCCTGTTAGCCGTCGTGATCACCTTGCACTCTACACTCTCCCCATCAATCAACCCGGGGTGTACAACCCTGGGACTTGCCGAGTTACAACCTCGTCAATTGGCGCCGTCTGTGGGAAAGACAACAAGTGCTAGGATCATGGTCGCACCGGCTCCATCCGCAATGAAGATCGGCGTCTGCGCCGCCAGGGAGTCGATCCGCTTCGGCTCCTTCGAGTACACCCACCACCCGCCGGCCCATCGCTCGGTCTACGCCAATCTGGACAAAGGTATACACATCACCTTCGGCTCCATATACTGTTGCGTCGACAGTCGTGGAATATTCAGGTCTACGACTACCGCGCCACGCGCGGCGACGTCACCCGCGTCAGCGACCCTCGCGTCATCATTGCCAAGGTCACCCGCGAAGATCGCATCTGCCGCACCCGCAGATATCGCACCCGCGCCACCCGCGGAGGTCGCGCCCGTCGCACCCGCGAAGATCGCATCTGCATCAACTGCATCAACAACTTCAGCAACGACCGCGCGGATCGAGTCTACAACAGTAACCTCGGTCGCGCGGTCAATTAAGTCAAGATCTACCTCAACTGTTGCACCCGCACGGTCAACCAGGGACTCGCGGTCGACAGCCACGTCGCGCGCGCCTTCATCTTCGTGGAACCGCCAAGTCTACCCCAAACCAATCGCGCTCGCCCCGGCGGCTGCGAAACCACTTTTACGGGTCAACCTCTACGGCACCACTTCGCTGCGTCGACTCCGGTCCGCCGCGTCAACTGCCTCTACGGCACTACCTCCGCTGCGTCAACTCCGGTCCGCCACGTCAACTGCCTCTACGGCACTACCTCCGCTGCGTCGACTCCGGTCCGCCGCGTCAACCGCCTCTACGGCACTACCACCTCGCTGCGTCGACTCCGGTCCGCCGCGTCAACTGCCTCTACGGCACTACCTCCGCTGCGTCGACTCCGGTCCGCCACGTCAACTGCCTCTACGGCACTACCTCCGCTGCGTCGACTCCGGTCCGCCGCGTCAACTGCCTCTATGGCACTACCTCCGCCGCGTCGACTCCGGTCCGCCGCGTCGATTGCCTCTATGGCACGACTCCACTACGCGGGTCAAACTGAAATCCTAGGCCGCCACTCGAAACCACTCAGGGGCTGCGCCACACAGGTTGAAAGAAAAGCTTAGGCCGCCACCCGAACAACTCAGGGGCTGCGCCACACAAGCACAACTCATAAAATCCTAGGCCGCTGCCCGATCCGCTCGGCAGTCACGCCACACAGGTCAAGTTCAAAATCCTAGGCCGCCCTTGACACACTCGGGGGCTGCGCCATACAGGTAACACTTGTAATCCTAGGCTGCCACTCGACCTACTCGGGGGCTACGCCATACAGGCTTTATCAAAAATCCTAGGTCGCCACTCGAACCACTCGGGGGCTGCGCCATACAGGTCAAGTACCAAAAATCCTAAGTCGCCACCTGATAAACTCAGAGACTACGGCACACAGGTCTCACTTGAAAATCCTAGGACGCCACTCGAATAACTCGGGGGCTGCGCCACACAGGTCCAACTCGAAAAAACCTTGGCCGCCACCCGAAGCACTCGGGGCTGCGCCGCACAGGTCTAAGTCAAACCTCGGCCGTCACTCGAACACTCGGGGGCTGCGCCACACAGGTCCAACTCGAAAAAACCTTGGCCGCCACCCGAAGCACTCGGGGCTGCGCCGCACAGGTCTAAGTCAAACCTCGGCCGTCACCCGAACACTCGGGGGCTGCGCCATACAGGTCCAACAACGCAGTAAGCCGTTCGGCTGAGCAAATACTCGATATGTTTGTCGAGTCCACCAAGTAGGCCGTCAGGCTGAATGAGCACTCGAATCCCATTCGAGTCACACAAGTAAGCCATCAGGCTGAGCAAGCACTCGAAAAGTGCAACGTAGTAGGCCACGGGGCTGAGCAAACGGTCGAATGTAATTCGAGTTCCAGAAGTAAGCCGTCGGGCTGAGCAAACACTCGAACCCATTCGAGTAACACGAGTAAGCCGTCGGGCTGAGCAAACACTCGAACCCATTCGAGTCACACGAGTAAGCCATCGGGGCTGAAACAAAAGCAAGATATTTATAAAGTTGCGGGCGACTATACCAGTCACCCACACCTTCGGGGGCTACTCCCATTGGGAGCGCTGATCGCGCACCCAATGAAAATTCAAGGCTACAAGCACAAGTGAAATAGCTCGACAACTCGACAGAATGGTTCGAGAAGTAAGCTTCTAAGCTGAAACTTACATAGTAGGATCGACTGCTGATCCGAGAACCCGAAGGAATTTTTCGGATGGCAAAGAAAAGCGAGTAAGCTCAATCAGCTGAACCCATCTACAAGTAGGCCAGTGGGCTGAACAGAAGTACACTACGAAAGAGGAAGACAAAGTAATTCGACTGCAAAGGTTACTCCCATTGGAAGTGGCCGGTTCGACTGAAGAAATCGAGCTCAAGCTCAAGATCAAACAATCCAAGGGCGCGTCCAGGAGGAAGGAGTCCTTTGCTCGACTCTACGCTTCGACCAAGCACTCGGGGGCTACTGACGTGGGGCTACCTTTCGGGTAGTCCACGATGAGGCTACCTGGGCCGCGCCAAGGATGGAAAGGCCCACAGAAGGCCCACTCGGGGTATCTCATATCCTAGTCCAACTCGGTTAGGTCTTGTAACCTACCGTATCTGTATCAACCACCCGAGACCTGGCTGCCTATAAAGCCAGGAGGGTTGCCCGTCCTAGAGGACACGCTCAGAACTACCATAAACCCTAGCGAGATCGCAATCTCGCCATTGTAATCGCTACTCGCATCAATAACCAGACAAGCAGGAGTAGGGTGTTATCCTCCGGGAGCCCGAACCTGGGTAAACCTCGCCTGTTAGCCGTCGTGATCACCTTGCACTCTACACTCTCCCCATCAATCAACCCGGGGTGTACAACCCTGGGACTTGCCGAGTTACAACCTCGTCAGCGGGTCTCCTGTTCCCTCCGTGAGCAAGTTGACACCTTCTGCAACCGCTTCAGAGCGGGTCTCCTGTTCCCTCCGGAGGCTGCGTGTGGGGACCCAGCATACCACTGCATGGTGTAGTATGCTATAGTCGTTGACATAGCACCAATGGATCACCGTCCACCAGTGTCACGTCATCAGAGTGGTACAACAGAAACATCGCAGGTCCAAGGCATGACTATAGATTACAAACAGAAGATCCAAAACAACATATCTAAAGAACCTCCTCGAAACAATGAGGCAAGGCCCTAACAAAAGAACATCAAATGGAAAATCTCGGAGGAACTGATCCATACTAAACCTACTGCTACTACTGTTGGGCTTGCGGTTGCGCTATAGCAACGCCTACGGAGATAGGTTCTATGACTAGGAATTTATCCTATTTTACACTAAGCCTTCATTTGTCCTCCGTCTTCCTTCAATTGCTTCAACTTGATGTAGTTGCCTTCTTTGGTATCTTGAGTTTATCCGTCTTCAGAGTCTTCATAGCCTAAAGTGATGCCTTCTTGTGGTTCTTCATGTCTAGCAGGGGTTTAGGAGGCAAGGGTGAGTAACAGCGTTACCCAGCAAGTTCATTATGCAAGGTGGGAAGTTTGATGCATAAATACAGCCACAGACAATGGATTGTCGTAGGCTAATACAAGTTTTCGAAAACATTTCTTTAAAAGGTTGCTTTTATTCTGAAGACTATGCTCGTCAGGAGTCACAGGGCTAGGGCTTTGAGGAGCGTCCTTTCCTGCTGCGTTCGTCGTTCCGTCCTGGAACGTGGAGTAACATGTCACATTCATACACTCTGCAGAGGCGCGCTGCTTTACACATAGGAGATCAAGACCTTGTTGCACAACCGGGCGAATCTTTCCTGTCCACACTTCCTTGGTGTGGGGCCCAGTCAGTAATCCAAGCCAATCACTGCGCCTTTCCACCATCCCCGCACACCCCCCTTACTTCAGTTTACAGGTTGATGGGAAGTCCAACTTTCAACCTGGATGACCATTTGAAGCCCGTCTCAAACTGGTCCTGAAGCCAACCTTCAATAGATACTAGACATTCGGTCGTTGTGATTCACAGGATAGACATCTCCCGGTAATACGGCTTTATTCTGGAACTGCGAACTCGCAACGTCAAACAAGCCCACCGATAGACATCTCCCGGTAATACGGCTTTACCGGTGGCTTGTACGCACTACCCGGCCCAGAATAGTACCCGTTGGTGTACGAGAGGAAAAGGGTACAGCTGACTTCTCCGTCCCATTTCAGATCTCATGGTTGCGCGTAATATTCGGCGCAAGAATCACTGGCGACATTTGTTGTTAAGTCCTAGGTGATACTTTCCCTTGCAAATGGAACCTCCACCACAACATTCTTACCGTGGTCCCATCTGCCAGCCATATGAGATTACCACCTCACTGGTGGATAACCGTAGTCATATTATTATAAAATAAGTTTTGCCCTTTTTGTGTGATATGCAATACTAACATTTTGAAAATAGTTTCTTAACAAATACATCAAGAGGACATGAATAAAAGGGATGAACTTGCCTTTCTGACTGCAAGATTATGCAGACAGGGTCTTTGATATAATATAACTCCAAGAAATCTGGAAACAACATCATTGGTCCGGTAAGGACTAATGTTTAAAGGAGCAGCATGATTAATGCATAAGTATGAGATGCATCGCAAAGTACCCCGTATCTCACTCTCGGAGATTGTGTGTTGTTTGAGTTGGGTGTTTTCATTTAGAGTTGTTTTGTCTTCAAGTTTACTTCCCAAGCAAGATGAGTTGTTTAACATTAATCTTCATGTATCATACTAAGCATAAGAGTAAAGTCAAACCACATATAAACACTCAATGGTTGCTTGAAGTTGTGTTCATCTTATGTTGGTGGAAGACATGTATGAACTTTAATTAATCTAGAGATAGGGTAGTATTATCTTTTATGATGGCAAAAAGAATAACTTTTGAAGAGTAATGTCTAACATTATTGATATATCACATGGTTAAGAGAGATCGTAAAACATTATTCTTCTTTGTGTGTTTTACCCAAGACGTTGCATTCTGATCATGTGGTTTAATCTTGGTTATGTTTTTACAAAAGATTGTTTTCATTTGGAAAGTAATAAGTTACATTGCTTTCTTAATGTTATGTAGTTTTAATTTTTTTTCTACTTATTTTACTTCACAATTATAAATAAACATGAGTTAAGTAATTTATAAAGAAAATAAGTGGAGCATTCATACAACATAAATTTTAGTAATTTTCAAATGTTATTGGATTATTTATGTATTTGAAATGAATACCAAATGGTAGTAGAATAGCTTTCATAAGCTTATACTTTTATTTATTTTTTTATTTTTAATTTTAAATAATAATACTTATTTATTATTTAATAAAATAGAATATTATTTTAAAATAGCAATAATTGTATTCTGAATATTATATGTTATACTGAATTTATATTTTCAGTTTTAAAAGAATGTATGTGAAATAATTTAAATGAAGTTTGAAATACATCCAGAATAGCATTTCAAAATAACTTCATATTTTAAAAACAAATTATGTGGTTTATATTTCAAATTTTATTATATTAAAATTTTATTCAAACACAAATAAGAATGATACAAGAATATAGATTTTATTTTTCTGATCATTTTGGTATAAAGATTATATTTTTTTGATTTAAAATGAATTAGTTATGAATTTACAAAGTTTATTCAATTTAAATTAATTTCAATAATTATTAAATAAAGTTGGGCCCACCTGTCATAATTTTAATATTTACAGAAATGATTTACCAAAATAATAAAAGTCTGACATGAGGTCCCACATGTCATACACTCATCCGTTTCTAATTTAATTATCAGAAATTATTTAAATCAGGATGCTGACATCATGTGACGTCAGCGACTGGAATCCGCCTCGGGTGAGCACGATTTGCTCACCCCGGCACGAATTCGAGCCGGAGCATCTGCGGGTTGGTTGTAGGGCGCTGCGGGGAGGCGATTGGCGGTGGTTGTGGACCAAATGGTCACCGGAATAACCGGCGGCGACCATTTGCGCGGCGGCGGACGGCGGTCACGGCGGCGAGCATGCAAGAGAAGGAAAGGGAGGAAACGAGAATCACCGGGGTGCTCAGAAGCTCACCCTGGACAGGATGGATGGCTCGGTGAAGCGAATGGAGGTCGGACGGCGACGAGCTCGTCCGCGGCGTCGGAGGCCGGAGTTGGAGAAGATGGCGCGATTCTCCACCTCCCGGGCTCTCCTGGATGCGTAGCTTGCAGAGGAGGTAGAGGAATTCACGGCAGAGCTTCCTAGATCCTCAGAACGGCAGGGCATGGCCGGAACCGGTGGCAATCGCCGGCGCACGGCGGCGGCCGAAAGCTAGTGTTAGGGATTTCCTTGGGAGAGAAGCAGAGAGAGGAAGAAGAGAGCTGCGAGCGAGAGGTGAGGACTTGGGGACGTCTTCCCCGGTCCTTATCCTTGCGCGAGAGAGGCGGGAGGCGGCAGCACGGCAACGCGGAGGCACGGCCACGGCGCTCTGCTTTCTGGCGAGAGGAAGAAGAAAGGGAAAAGAAAACCAGATTTGCTGAAAACCCCCTGGACTTTCGGAAATTAGCGGAAACAGTTGAAACAGGCCCCTGGTCTCAGTTTTTGGATTTGTTTCTTATTCTGGGGCTTGCAATTAAGTGCAGAGAAATTTATTTTTGAACTTAAATGTTTATCTCAACTTGTATAAATATAGTTCATGCTATAATTTGTATATTTGATACATTGCAAACTTCTTTATCATAACAATTGAATTTGGACCCAATTTGGTATATTCAAATTTATGTCTTGCACTTAGTTAATTTAAGTGGATATACTTCTTGTATAAAAATATTTGGCTTTTACTTATCTTTAAATTACTTTGCACTAAAGTAAAATGAGATTATTTATCCATGTCCTCTTATTAAATGTGGGGCGTGGACATCTGCTAATTCTAAACTATTTGGAGTGGTATTAAGAGATATGCAGATAGGTTGAATTGTTCATATTTATGAATTGTTTATCTATATCATTTTGAGTTCATTCAACATACAGAATGGATTTGGCATAGTTGATTTATTTAATTTCGTGAAGAGGTGTGACATTCACCTCTTTAAGTTTGGTGGTGTGTTGTCTTAACCTGTAAACATTCTCCCCATGATATAACTTGATCATGGAAATGGTATCTTTTATTTCTACATGGATTTGCTATTTTGGCTCAAAGCTAGTAGGTGATTTGGCATGTTTCACACTTTCTTAGTTTTGGTGGTGCATTATAACCAAAGGACAATTATTTTCTTAGGGCATGATTTAGTATAGACTTTGTTTTCACCAAATGGTAATATGGATTTAGGTTTTGATTCAAAGATTTATTCAAGAGAGGAATACTCCAATATATGTCTTGATGATTTAAAATCATGACTGTAAGGTATTAAAATATTTGAATACCCCATTTTAGTTATCTGGTGATTAAAGCATTCCAGGCAACACTGGGTTGGGGTTGGATAGGAATAGGAAATGATTCATTGTGATTCCTAAGAAGAGTATGCATAATGCTTTATGACAAAAACATGCTAAGCATGAGAGGTTGCCAAATGTCTTTTATTTGTGATCCATAACAAATAAATCATGTAAGAACATGGTCAATTGTTTAGTAAAGCACGAAATAGAAATTCCTGCCTAAAGTTAGGTCTTACGGTGGTAAGATTATGAGTTTAGAATTCTTCTTATTCCATCATCCCTTTAGATGAAGTAAGAAGGATACACTACTTTTTGATAGAATTAATGTATTTGGAATATATCTGAAAATAAATATCTTTGAGTTTGTGAAACGGTATCCTATAGCATAAAACAACTAATGCTTCCAAATAATTCAATAATTTATGTGTCCAAGATTATCTTTTATTGATAATGAACTTTTGGTTCAACCAATGGTTGATTATCCATTAGTGATCTAGTGGTTCCTCTCTTATATGATTCCTTTATTCACATGATCATTAGATATGATACATGTGACTTCTGGATATGAGCATGAATTATATAGACTTATGATTTGGCATTACTTTCCCCTTGGGTTATCATTCTCTTGGAGAGACACCATAAGTCCATATGTGGCGTACTTTGGTATTGATCCTTCTAACCAAGAAATAAATATTTAAGACAAGTTCTTCTTGTCCTAAATTGAAGTTCCAACCTCACTTGTCTCACCCTTGTGGTGAAGACAATTCAATTTAACCAAGCCAACTTGCTTGGGTTGGTGGTATATGAATGTGTATATATTTTATGACATCAAATGGCTTTATGCATATCCAAATGTCTAAGGTATTTGATGTACTGAATTACTTAGTCTTTAATTACTTTGCATATGGTACTCAATTGTTTTGAGCATACAAAGGTGGTTTGTTAGCAAGGTTATAAGGCTTGTTAGCAAACTACTTCTATATAACTCAAACCTTTGAATATCACACCCTTACTAGAGACATTAATATAGATGGTTGTTGATATATGAGTTTCCAATTCTTCATGTTAGATTGACATAACCCTTCTATGTCCATCTTGGGAATACTCTTATGATCCTTCTTGTTGTATTTCTTCCTTGCTTGTTATCTTCTCTTGCTGATGCCTTCGAGAGGATTGGGAGATAAGAGATTATGATGTCAAGATAAAAGTGGAAGATCTGGGTTAAACTTTAGGTAATTCAATTGGTCTCCAAGAATTTCATGGTTTCCAGGTACTAGAAATATGTCTAGCACAATTGATAAGAATAGATGATCAGAGAATAACTAAAAATAGTTGTTTTGGTCATTAACTCCTAAATATTGTTTTGATGTAACAATTTTGTTTTCTTTATTGTAACCTCTCATTGTATATCTCTTTACCCCAAAATAAGGTTTAAACCAAGATCATCTCAAAGTTTATAACGCTCAAGTTGATGATCTACTTCAATTCCACCAACTCAAGTGAAACTTCAATCACTTAGTGTTTTGAAAATTAAATGCGCGAAAATTATCCGGATTTTCTGATGCATGAATGCAATGCACACTCCTGTGTCCACTCTATTTCTGGACCCTAAGTTCTGGGATGTTACAGTCTCCCCTCCTTAAACTAAACTTCGTCCCCGAAGTTCGTACCCTCTTACGTTTTGGATTGAGGATCCATCTTGTATATAAGTTGCTCTTCTCGAACTTCATGTTAATTGTTTATGGAGATAATTGGTGTATCCCCAAATCCATATTCTATCCTGGAATCCTCTTTTGACTTAGTACTTTGCTAACTGTCAACTCCTTTGATTCTATGATTTCTTCTTGGAATATTCCACTTCTAGGCATGTCTTATTAAAAATCTTCTGAGATCAGGCTTTATCAAATCCTTGTTAGTCCTATTAATAACTCTAAGCAACTTTCTTCCCGTAATAGCTGACCTACTTTGGAAAGTAGTTAAGGTTTTAGGAAGTCTTACTACGGTACTATTTAGTTTTGCTTGAACCAACCTTGGTAATGGCACTATACATAGTCCACCCAAATATGATTGGACAAGATGGTTTACTTTATAAGGTTTACTTAGTCGATTTCCTTTTTCTTGTGTCATCTGGAATCTTCTTAATACACTCATCCTAGTGATGCAAAGCGGTCTTCTGATATGTTTTACTAGGTGATTTATCCTACCCACTTCTCCTGTCATTCTATGGGTTGGAACCAAGGAATGACCCTTTATTGACAAAAGTAGTTCAACAACTTGGTTTTGTCAATCTCCACTTCAAGTCTACTCCTTACTTCATTCAGATAGGAACCTCAACCTGAATCGAGGTTACCTCAAGGGTTCTATCTTTGTCTGGGTTACAATAAACCTTATGAAAATAAGGCTCAACTGCTCCAAATCTTGGGTTCCTCCTCATATTTACTCCAATTGATCATACTTCCACACTTCTACTTCTTTACTTACTACCCTCCTTAGATTTTTGTAATGGTTTTCACACTTTGGTGTACCAACATGGGTCTTAGGTTTGGGATCATGGTCTTTGATTACCTTACATTTACCTTTATCTAATCTTACAGAGGAAATCTACGGTGTACCCACTCAATTGTGGATATCCGGGGTAAATTCTCCAAATAATCTTCACGCTAGAAGGTCCTTCGTCTCTTCTGATGCCAATACTTCTGGCGAATCCCGGAATTCAGAGTTATACACAACTGTTATGTGCTCTTAGACATGTTAGCCGAGAGTTACTGGGGTACCACTCCCAAACAGAATTGCACTGCAGACGTGCCGGGAACACCGGTCACACAAACCCCTCGGAAGACTACCATGCTAATCATACCCAAGAATGCATAACAAAGAATCCTAGAATCTAGTTGTTGTCGGACTCGAGCTCTGAACTATACAGAAATGCTGTGTGTCACTGGTCATGCTACGTAACCAAGGGTCCCTGGGTTTACCAATCCCAGACCGATGCTCATCGGTAGGCGTGCTCGGAATGGATCATCGGCACACAACCCCTCAGTTGCGCCATAACACGGGCATAGCCAAAACTGCATAACAAAGAGTCCAAGGACCTTAAGTCTTCATCTTCATACAAGTCTTCATCTTCATGCAAGTCTTCATCCTTGTCCTTTAGAACTCGTCTCTTCCTTTCACGAATTCCTATTCTATCTAGATCTATAACATTAAGCCATAGCTTGGTGATGCAACATGCATTAGCACATCAAGCGAAGCTTCATGACTAGATCTAGTCACACAAAGAACCAATAAAATCCAAGAAATCCAAATGATATGCATACATGCATAAGTAAAGCCTATAACATAGCACTTCGAGTATAACATCTCTCGTACTAAGGCTTATATATATTATAGTATGATGCACGCATATAGTAGTATATAGGTCTCTACCGTTGTTTGGTAAGGTATAGGGTTCATACTACTCTTCATCTCACTGATTATCCCAGTTGACCACTTGCAACAGGATAAACTATAATAATGGGATCCAAACTAATAGTTATCTAGCACTAATTGTGATCTAGCTTACTTATTATACATGCTACCAATTGTGTTCCATCCATAGACTAACCTCACATAGTCTCTCAAAATTGCTACACAAATTATCATTAGTATATGATACACCCTCATTATCTTACTTAAGTTATCTCTATCTCACATATGTTGATCCTACACACTTTTATCCAAAGTTCCTTAGCAAATTGTCACAATTAACGTTCCTATCATGGTTTAGGAGCTAGACTCACCATGAGACTTTCTTTTATTAAGCTACTATCATCATACTCGTTATCCTATGGCATACTAGTATTGGCTCACTAAGGATGCTACACCATCATGTAGAGAATCACAAGTGAATCTCACGTGATTTGTAGTCGTGGTTATACTACCTCAGATGGCTTCTCTTTAAAAAGTACCACCATCAACACAAATAGGTGCTACTAAATTGGTCCTACTTCACTTCATTAAACACCGGTGGTTATAGGATAAGCTTTACGAGGTCATAATACTAAGGATGAGATATGTAGTTATTCATTAAAAGAATAGATACATAACTTTACCTAAGGAGAGATAAGAAATACTTCTTCCAATAAAATATGAAAGAAGGTTTTAACTCTAGTGTGATAAGATTATTCTCAAGTGAATATCCATCACAAGTCTTTTAGAAGTTGGTTTAGATAAGATGGCTACCTATAGTCACTACCCAACCTACAGGTCTCCTTTAGAGGGTTTTAATCCTAGGGTCAAAGCGTTTGCTCTGATACCAGCTGTGGGGACCCAGCATACCACTGCATGGTGTAGTATGCTATAGTCGTTGACATAGCACCAATGGATCACCGTCCACCAGTGTCACGTCATCAGAGTGGTACAACAGAAACATCGCAGGTCCAAGGCATGACTATAGATTACAAACAGAAGATCCAAAACAACATATCTAAAGAACCTCCTCGAAACAATGAGGCAAGGCCCTAACAAAAGAACATCAAATGGAAAATCTCGGAGGAACTGATCCATACTAAACCTACTGCTACTACTGTTGGGCTTGCGGTTGCGCTATAGCAACGCCTACGGAGATAGGTTCTATGACTAGGAATTTATCCTATTTTACACTACGCCTTCATTTGTCCTCCGTCTTCCTTCAATTGCTTCAACTCGATGTAGTTGCCTTGTAGCGTACCTGCACTTTTAATAAGGCAGATACCTGTGTATAGTGCAAATCCCTGGATCGATTCATTTGCACACACAGTTTACGATGTAATATCACAACAAAGCATCAATTATATTACATCGATGATCCAGAATTACAAAATATTTTATACAAGTTGCATAGCGTAAAGCTAGCAAAAAAAAGTACACAGCGGAAATATAATAGCAGTGAGCCTCTATAACTTTCATGCTGCCACAGGCGAAAACATGTTGGTTGTAGACTCGAAACCTTTCAACGAAACCTCACTCGTCATCTGATCACATCTGCAATAAGAAAAATATTGCAACAACGTGGGTCAGATTCCATTAAAAATGGAGTCTGGCAAGTGACACTATGGTGGACACTTATGGAATAACTCTAAAGCCTATATGAATATTTGGCTGGTGGAGCTCAAGGCTAATTTGCATAAAGCCAATTTTTCCTACTCTTTTGAAAACACTTTTCTTGAAATCGACGAGTATGGCATGAAAACCATAAATCTCATCTTCCCTTGTTCACCCATCAAGTTTTATTTCTGAAGTTGGAATGGTGGAATCCTCCGTTGACGTCCTTGATCAGCTGCTCAAAAGTGTCCGTAACCGGGGACACGGCTAAGTACTTAGTTTTACACTCTGCAGAGGTTGTGCACTTTCACCATTGTACCCATTCAACCCAAGGCATCCTTTACACACCATTTGTGATAAGGAAAGGAGAGAATGAGACGAGATCTTTCAGAAGCATTTTCCCTCCCCATACTGGCTTGACCCGTTCCACCTAACATCCCCCTACATCTGCTTGTCAAGCCGGAGAGAGTCCACGCAACATAATTGATCAAGCTAGAGCCCATATGGCAATGGCTGCACTGGAAGCAATCGTCACTCGGAGTTCTTCAGATTCCTCTGTTCCTGGGTGGCCGTTCTCAAGTGTACATACTCTTTAGGAACCATAGAAATGGACCGAGTAGCCACTCAACATAAACCATCCGACCAATTACCACCCAGGTATTTCATTAACTTAGTGGATGTGCACTCTCAGGTAAAAATCACCATGCTCACAGCCCTAAGTAGAATAGAAATTCATCCTAGGCGAAGACAGCCATGAGCACAGTCCTGAGTAGTTACTTAACATTTTGTAAAAACCTTTCATCAATTGCATAGCATCAATATTTCTGCTAAGTATGATATAGGAACCTAGACACAGGAATAAGGGATTCTACACAGGTTTTGCATAGCAACACATGCATATAAAAATACACTAAGTAATACACAAAAATAGGAAGTTTATGAGGTGTGCCACTTGCCTTTGAATGTTGTCGTTGTTCAAAAACTCCTTTCAACAACGAACGTTTGCTCTCCGTTTAATCTAAGCAATAATAGCAAACAACAATACAACAATCAACATCAAGCACCAATCCACAATGCAACAAACACATACTAGATGCATAAATAAGTTTTATAAAACTTTCTAAGGAAATATGTTTATGCATGATGTGCAAAATATTCCTAAGGCTAGAAATGCTTTTTCATGCCATGAAATTCTTTTAAGTTATGGTAAGGTAAATAGGTTGGTCAAAAGGACTAAGGACTAAAGTCTTAAGTTGGATATACATACTTTGTTTTACATCTCCTTGAAACAAGCACTCTAATGGCTTAGCCATGATGTGCAAAATACTTAGAGAAAAATACTAAGTCATTTGCTCAAGATGATCACAATTATTATCAACTCTTTGTAAGTTGGACATTCACTATAGTGAGAGAGACAGACACCCGGCCAGCCACTTAAATTGCGGAACAGGTCTCATGTACGTGGACATGTAAGGTTTGTTTCCAGGCCGCTTCATCCCACTATGCTGCTAGGATCCAACAACATCAAGATGATAACATCATGATCAAATTTTGTTTAAGTCTAGAAGACAAGATTAGGCAAGAGGGAAAGGATAGAAAGAAAGATGTAGTTGTCCTCCAGGCTTCATCTCCAGACTTGTAATATTCTCTTTAAGGATGTCTTGATTGAAGTCCTGGTTGTCCTGATGAATCTTCAGACTTGATGATTCTGGTATCCTCGAGGCTGGTCTTGGATTTACTTAGTCTTCATGCAATCTCAGAGGAGAAGAAAGACAGAGAGAAAGACTTAGAGAATAGAAAGGGAAGGTTGGTCTTCTTGAATTTCTTCTCACTTTTCTTCTAAGTACTTGACATCTTGGGGATGCTTCCAGAGTCTGTTTTCTTCTAAGTCCTTCATGATTTTCTTCTTGATTTTCTTCTAAGTGTTTCTTCTCCTTGAAGGTACTTCTGAAGTCTTGTTTTTGGCTAAGTCCTTCAATGGTCTTCTAGCTCCATCTTGAAAACTACTAAGTGTCTAGTGCATAGCACTTTTCACAAAATACTAAGTTTGAAAATAATCCTAACTTAGAGAAATTGGGGTGGAGTATTCCTTATGAAAATATACTATAGAATATGCTATGCCTGAAATGCAATTTTAAATCACAAGAATCCTAAAAATAACTTTTGTGATTTCTTTAAATATATGCATGAATTTATAAATGCAATTTAAATAAATTCCTAGTTTTGGAAAATAAAATAAAAGGAATCATTGTAAGATTACAGTTTCCTATGACTAAATTTTTATAACAGAATCTTATAATTAACATTAATAGACAGGGAGCATTTAATTAAATCTATTGCAATTGAATTTAATCAAAAATAATGTTTCTATTAAAAGTTATTTCAAAAATAGTCAAACTATTCAAATTAACACACCACTATGAAATCATTCAAAAATTGCTCGAAAATATTTTATAGCAGTGGCATTAATTTACAAATATTCTAAAGTTTCTAAAACATATTTATTTGCAATTTTTGGATTTATAGATTTAAAGTTATTACAAATATACTCAATTTCTCCATTTGAAATTTGAATATTTATACTAAGTCAAATTTGAATTTTGTCTGATCCAAATTATTCTACACATCCAGAGCTTTCCAAATATATAAAAATTATTAGATTTGGAGTTGTGGTTAAAAAGTTATGGAGGTTTTAATTACAGGGACTAATCTGCAAATTTTCCAATTAAATTTAAATAGAAAAATCGATTTGCACGTTGGCGCTGACGTGGCTGCTGACTGTGCTGTCCACGTGGCGCTGACGTGGTTAAGTGATTGATCTGGGCCGTCAGATCTGGATCTGACGGTCCAGATCAGAGCGTACCCGTTCGTCCTCGGCTTCTAATCTCAGCCGTGGAGATCAAATCGGACGGGCAAGATCGATTGCAATAGAGGAGCGGCGTTAGGTCGCCGGAGATGGAGCGCGCGGCGGCGCCACGATCGGAAAATCGCGTTCCCGATGATCTACCGCCCTAGAGGACAAGCGGAGCATACCGTGCTGTAGAGGAGGTCCGGGCGAGGTCGATGGCGCGCTCGTGGTCCTTGGAGCTTCCTCGTTCTTCGGCTACACCTCGTCGGAGCTGCGCACGGCGGCGGGGAGATTCGGTGGAGCACGGATGGCTCGTTCTGCTGCGAAATTCGCTACCGCGTCAAGTCAGGGAGATGCAGAGGATCGAGGGGAAGCTAAGGGGGTGGAGGGGAGAGCCTGGGTCGATCGAATCTCACCGGAAAACCTCGAAGATGCCGACGGCAATGGCGGCACGGCGGCGGCGATTTCGGGCAGCCTGGGGGCGATCTGAGCTAGGGTTCAAGAGGGAAAAGTGGCGGCGGGTTCTGGGGTTTAAGTAGGGGGCATCGGAGACCAAATCCCGCACGAATCGGAGGAGATATCGTCTCCGATTCGATCTCCTTCTCCTGCGATTCGTTCTGTTAGAGGAAGAAGAAGATCCGCTGACGTCAGCATGACGTCAGCCAGCATTTTATTTTCTGATTTTATTTCCTTAATTCATATCTTTTGATTTATACCTCCAATTGATGTCAAATAAATTTCTAAAAATTTGTAAAATGATTATCTTTCAGTTAAACCAATTGTGGGCATGTTTTGAATATTTTTGAAAATTAATATATTGGAATATTGCTTAATTACAGATTTGACACTTAAAGTCAAATTTGAATTTCTATCTTATTTAGATTTTCTTTTGGCTAAATAAAATTTGTAAAATACCCACATTTCAATCTGTTTGAATTTAAGTTATTTAAACTCATTTTTGCTGAAATCTTTTATCTTTATTTTGGCATAATATTAAAGAACACATATAACAATGTTTTAGGAAATATGAAATATAGGGTATTCATTTTTTTAATTCAAAATAATTTGTGCAACAATATATTTTAATTATGATAATTCATTTGAAAACTTTATAACAACTTTGGAAAGGATTTTTGTTTTAATTCTATTCTTCTTTAGAAAATATTACTCATTTCATGTTTTGAAAATAGATAAAATTCCTTTAAGCAAAAGAAATGTTTATTTGGCTAATTCATTAATTTACAATCTATGAAGTTTTAAAGTTATACACTATAGGATTTAATTTCCAAACTATATTTGAACTTAGTTAAAGGAATGAAACCCATTTAGTAATTATATAATCCTTTTGAATAATCTTGTAAGTAAGTGGTTTAATTTAAATACTTATAAAGAACTAATTTTATTTAAAATAAAATGAATTGTAGTTTGTACCATATTTATCAAATTGTATTTTAAGGTTTTGAAATACATGGGATAATAAAATGTTTTAAACTGTGACATTTGAAATATTAAACTTTGAAGTCTTTTATAGTTGGCTTCTTTATGCATTTAATATTTTATTTTAATAAAAGAAAAGTTTTAAATTTTAGTGATTTTTGAACATTCCAAAAAGTTGGGATGTTACATGCCTTCTTTGGTATCTTGAGTTTATCCGTCTTCAGAGTCTTCATAGCCTAAAGTGATGCCTTCTTGTGGTTCTTCATGTCTAGCAGGGGTTTAGGAGGCAAGGGTGAGTAACAGCGTTACCCAGCAAGTTCATTATGCAAGGTGGGAAGTTTGATGCATAAATACAGCCACAGACAATGGATTGTCGTAGGCTAATACAAGTTTTCGAAAACATTTCTTTAAAAGGTTGCTTTTATTCTGAAGACTATGCTCGTCAGGAGTCACAGGGCTAGGGCTTTGAGGAGCGTCCTTTCCTGCTGCGTTCGTCGTTCCGTCCTGGAACGTGGAGTAACATGTCACATTCATACACTCTGCAGAGGCGCGCTGCTTTACCCATAAGAGATCAAGACCTTGTTGCACAACCGGGCGAATCTTTCCTGTCCACACTTCCTTGGTGTGGGGCCCAGTCAGTAATCCAAGCCAATCACTGCGCCTTTCCACCATCCCCGCACACCCCCCTTACTTCATTTTACAGGTTGATGGGAAGTCCAACTTTCAACCTGGATGACCATTTGAAGCCCGTCTCAAACTGGTCCTGAAGCCAACCTTCAATAGATACTAGACATTCGGTCGTTGTGATTCACAGGATAGACATCTCCCGGTAATACGGCTTTACCGGTGGCTTGTACGCACTACCCGGCCCAGAATAGTACCCGTTGGTGTACGAGAGGAAAAGGGTACAGCTGACTTCTCCGTCCCATTTCAGATCTCATGGTTGCGCGTAATATTCGGCGCAAGAATCACTGGCGACATTTGTTGTTAAGTCCTAGGTGATACTTTCCCTTGCAAATGGAACCTCCACCACAACATTCTTACCGTGGTCCCATCTGCCAGCCATATGAGATTACCACCTCACTGGTGGATAACCGTAGTCATATTATTATAAAATAAGTTTTGCCCTTTTTGTGTGATATGCAATACTAACATTTTGAAAATAGTTTCTTAACAAATACATCAAGAGGACATGAATAAAAGGTATGAACTTGCCTTTCTGACTGCAAGATTATGCAGACAGGGTCTTTGATATAATATAACTCCAAGAAATCTGGAAACAACATCATTGGTCCGGTAAGTACTAATGTTTAAAGGAGCAGCATGATTAATGCATAAGTATGAGATGCATCGCAAAGTACCCCGTATCTCACTCTCGGAGATTGTGTGTTGTTTGAGTTGGGTGTTTTCATTTAGAGTTGTTTTGTCTTCAAGTTTACTTCCCAAGCAAGATGAGTTGTTTAACATTAATCTTCATGTATCATAGTAAGCATAAGAGTAAAGTCAAACCACATATAAACACTCAATGGTTGCTTGAAGTTGTGTTCATCTTATGTTGGTGGAAGACATGTATGAACTTTAATTAATCTAGAGATAGGGTAGTATTATCTTTTATGATGGCAAAAAGAATAACTTTTGAAGAGTAATGTCTAACATTATTGATATATCACATGGTTAAGAGAGATCGTAAAACATTATTCTTCTTTGTGTGTTTTACCCAAGACGTTGCATTCTGATCATGTGGTTTAATCTTGGTTATGTTTTTACAAAAGATTGTTTTCAATTGGAAAGTAATAAGTTACATTGCTTTCTTAATGTTATGTAGTTTTAATTTTTTTTCTACTTATTTTACTTCACAATTATAAATAAACATGAGTTAAGTAATTTATAAAGAAAATAAGTGGAGCATTCATACAACATAAATTTTAGTAATTTTCAAATGTTATTGGATTATTTATGTATTTGAAATGAATACCAAATGGTAGTAGAATAGCTTTCATAAGCTTATACTTTTATTTATTTTTTTATTTTTAATTTTAAATAATAATACTTATTTATTATTTAATAAAATAGAATATTATTTAAAATAGCAATAATTGTATTCTGAATATTATATGTTATACTGAATTTATATTTTCAGTTTTAAAAGAGTGTATGTGAAATAATTTAAATGAAGTTTGAAATACATCCAGAATAGCATTTCAAAATAACTTCATATTTTAAAAACAAATTATGTGGTTTGTATTTCAAATTTTATTATATTACAATTTTATTCAAACACAAATAAGAATGATACAAGAATATAGATTTTATTTTTCTGATCATTTTGGTATAAAGATTATATTTTTCTGATTTAAAATGAATTAGTTATGAATTTACAAAGTTTATTAAATTTAAATCAATTTCAATAATTATTAAATAAAGTTGGGCCCACCTGTCATAATTTTAATATTTACAGAAATGATTTACCAAAATAATAAAAGTCTGACATGAGGTCCCACATGTCATACACTCATCCGTTTCTAATTTAATTATCAGAAATTATTTAAATTAGGATGCTGACGTCATGTGACGTCAGCGACTGGAATCCGCCTCGGGTGAGCACGATTTGCTCACCCCGGCACGAATTCGAGCCGGAGCATCAGCGGGTTGGTTGTAGGGCGCTGCGGGGAGGCGATTGGCGGTGGTTGTGGACCAAATGGTCACCGGAATAACCGGCGGCGACCATTTGCGCGGCGGCGGACGGCGGTCACGGCGGCGAGCATGCAAGAGAAGGAAAGGGAGGAAACGAGAATCACCGGGGTGCTCAGAAGCTCACCCTGGACAGGATGGATGGCTCGGTGAAGCGAATGGAGGTCGGACGGCGACGAACTCGTCCGCGGCGTCGGCGGCCGGAGTTGGAGAAGATGGCGCGATTCTCCACCTCCCGGGCTCTCCTGGATGTGTAGCTTGCAGAGGAGGTAGAGGAATTCACGGCGGAGCTTCCTAGATCCTCAGAACGGCAGGGCATGGCCGGAACCGGTGGCAATCGCCGGCGCACGGCGGCGGCCGAAAGCTAGTGTTAGGGATTTCCTTGGGAGAGAAGCAGAGAGAGGAAGAAGAGAGCTGCGAGCGAGAGGTGAGGACTTGGGGACGTCTTCCCCGGTCCTTATCCTTGCGCGAGAGAGGCGGGAGGCGGCAGCACGGCAACGCGGAGGCACGGCCACGGCGCTCTGCTTTCTGGCGAGAGGAAGAAGAAAGGGAAAAGAAAACCAGATTTGGTGAAAACCCCCTGGACTTTCGGAAATTAGCGGAAACAGTTGAAACAGGCCCCTGGTCTCAGTTTTTGGATTTGTTTCTTATTCTGGGGCTTGCAATTAAGTGCAGAGAAATTTATTTTTGAACTTAAATGTTTATTTCAACTTGTATAAATATAGTTCATGCTATAATTTGTATATTTGATACATTGCAAACTTCTTTATCATAACAATTGAATTTGGACCCAATTTGGTATATTCAAAATTATGTCTTGCACTTAGTTAATTTAAGTGGATATACTTCTTGTATAAAAATATGTGGCTTTTACTTATCTTTAAATTACTTTGCACTAAAGTAAAATGAGATTATTTATCCATGTCCTCTTATTAAATGTGGGGCGTGGACATCTGCTAATTCTAAACTATTTGGAGTGGTATTAAGAGATATGCAGATAGGTTGAATTGTTCATATTTATGAATTGTTTATCTATATCATTTTGAGTTCATTGAACATACAGAATGGATTTGGCATAGTTGATTTATATAATTTCGTGAAGAGAAGTGACATTCACCTCTTTAAGTTTGGTGGTGTGTTGTCTTAACCTGTAAACATTCTCCCCATGATATAACTTGATCATGGAAATGGTATCTTTTATTTCTACATGGATTTGCTATTTTGGCTCAAAGCTAGTAGGTGATTTGGCATGTTTCACACTTTCTTAGTTTTGGTGGTGCATTATAACCAAAGGACAATTATTTTCTTAGGGCATGATTTAGTATAGACTTTGTTTTCACCAAATGGTAATATGGATTGAGGTTTTGATTCAAAGATTTATTCAAGAGAGGAATACTCCAATATATGTCTTGATGATTTAAAATCATGACTGTAAGGTATTAAAATATTTGAATACCCCATTTTAGTTATCTGGTGATTAAAGCATTCCAGGCAACACTGGGTTGGGGTTGGATAGGAATAGGAAATGATTCATTGTGATTCCTAAGAAGAGTATGCATAATGCTTTATGACAAAAACATGCTAAGCATGAGAGGTTGCCAAATGTCTTTTATTTGTGATCCATAACAAATAAATCATGTAAGAACATGGTCAATTGTTTAGTAAAGCACGAAATAGAAATTCCTCCCTAAAGTTAGGTCTTACGGTGGTAAGATTATGAGTTTAGAATTCTTCTTATTCCATCATCCCTTTAGATGAAGTAAGAAGGATACACTACTTTTTGATAGAATTAATGTATTTGGAATATATCTGAAAATAAATATCTTTGAGTTTGTGAAACGGTATCCTATAGCATAAAACAACTAATGCTTCCAAATAATTCAATAATTTATGTGTCCAAGATTATCTTTTATTGATAATGAACTTTTGGTTCAACCAATGGTTGATTATCCATTAGTGATCTAGTGGTTCCTCTCTTATATGATTCCTTTATTCACATGATCATTAGATATGATACATGTGACTTCTGGATATGAGCATGAAGTATATAGACTTATGATTTGGCATTACTTTCCCCTTGGGTTATCATTCTCTTGGAGAGACACCATAAGTCCATATGTGGCGTACTTTGGTATTGATCCTTCTAACCAAGAAATAAATATTTAAGACAAGTTCTTCTTGTCCTAAATTGAAGTTCCAACCTCACTTGTCTCACCCTTGTGGTGAAGACAATTCAATTTAACCAAGCCAACTTGCTTGGGTTGGTGGTATATGAATGTGTATATATTTTATGACATCAAATGGCTTTATGCATATCCAAATGTCTAAGGTATTTGATGTACTGAATTACTTAGTCTTTAATTACTTTGCATATGGTACTCAATTGTTTTGAGCATACAAAGGTGGTTTGTTAGCAAGGTTATAAGGCTTGTTAGCAAACTACTTCTATATAACTCAAACCTTTGAATATCACACCCTTACTAGAGACATTAATATAGATGGTTGTTGATATATGAGTTTCCAATTCTTCATGTTAGATTGACATAACCCTTCTATGTCCATCTTGGGAATACTCTTATGATCCTTCTTGTTGTATTTCTTCCTTGCTTGTTATCTTCTCTTGCTGATGCCTTCGAGAGGATTGGGAGATAAGAGATTATGATGTCAAGATAAAAGTGGAAGATCTGGGCTAAACTTTAGGTAATTCAATTGGTCTCCAAGAATTTCATGGTTTCCAGGTACTAGAAATATGTCTAGCACAATTGATAAGAATAGATGATCAGAGAATAACTAAAAATAGTTGTTTTGGTCATTAACTCCTAAATATTGTTTTGATGTAACAATTTTGTTTTCTTTATTGTAACCTCTCATTGTATATCTCTTTACCCCAAAATAAGGTTTAAACCAAGATCATCTCAAAGTTTATAACGCTCAAGTTGATGATCTACTTCAATTCCACCAACTCAAGTGAAACTTCAATCACTTAGTGTTTTGAAAATTAAATGCGCGAAAATTATCCGGATTTTCTGATGCATGAATGCAATGCACACTCCTGTGTCCACTCTATTTCTGGACCCTAAGTTCAGGGATGTTACACTGCGGCGGAGGACAGCAAGGAGGAGGCCGCCTCTGCCGATACCGCGGAGGGTGCAGTGGAAGAGGTAGAAGACGACGATGCCTCCGCCTGAGCTGCACGTTATTGCGCCAGCGTGCGCCTGTATCTGAAACAATCTTGTGTTTAGATGTTTAAGACCTTTTGGCCTGTAATATACTCTTTATTGTTATTTGTATTTAGCTTGATTGCCCCTCGAGAGGTCTCTTTGGACTCATCGTCATGTCTATTTGCTCTCTGCGTCGGTAGGACCCATCTCTTCGTGCCATGACTCCGCCGCTTCGGTATGCAGGAGCAATGACTCCGCAAGGCCGGGGGGAGTTTAGTCCTAGGAGAGGTAAGAGCCCAGAGTCACGATGCTCAAGTGCCCCCCTTAGACGTGCGAGTAGTCCATGAAGCGTAAGGGCAAGCGAAGTCGCTTGAGGGGCAAACGTGCGCTAGAGGGTGAGAAAACGCTCTTAAGGCGTGGGCGCGAGACTTAGCTTCTCGAGGTTTTCGCCCTGTAGTGGCTTTTTGCCTAGCGAGGAGGTTCTCTTGAGGGATCATCCCCGGATGCCTCCTCAGGCTTGTGGGGGCTTATGTTCCCTGTAGATATTAGAGGGGCGAACCCAAACGCTGGAACACGGTTCAAGGGACTCGTGCGCGCTTGTAGGTCCCCTTAGGCGTTCCTCGCGAGGAGAGTAAGTACCAAGGTCCTCTGTAGAGATGGCGTGTTTGTGGGACCTTGCGCTCCACCCAGAGCTCGGACTCTTGGATTTTGCAGTGCTGCTGGTGTGTCATTTGAGGCACTGGCACTATACTCAGCCTCCGCTCGCGAGGTACTCATGTGGAGAGATATAAGAGCACACTTCAACAAAGTAATGCGTAAAATAAAACTCACCAAATATATTACATAACGGCGCCGAGGCGCTAAGTTCACTTTGGAACGAAATTGTTTCATTATGCTTGGGGTTGCCAAGTTAATGTTTTGACCATGTCGAGGCATGGGGACCACCCATTAGTGGCAGAGACTCTCAACGGCTTGAGGTGGCTCGTTACATGGAGAGCTCGGAGGGTTGACCCTCGAGAGAAGCCTTTGGGGCTTGGAGGTTTAAGCCGGGAGCTTTTAACCTCTAGAGACAAAAATTGCTTGGAGGTTGAGCCGTAAGATGCCTCTTCCGCCAGATGTCTTGACGTGACAATGATCACGGGTGTGACGATGATCATGTTCTGAGTTTGTTCCTTCTGGAGACAAAAAAAATGTGTGAGGTTTAAGTCGTGAGCTTTTAACCTCTTGAGACAAAAATGCTTGGAGGTTGAGCCCTAAGCCGCCTCTTCAGCTAGATGTCTTGACGTGACGATGATCACGGGCGTGACAATGATCACGGGTAGAACTTGCGTAGGTGCATAATGTTCCATGGATTCTTGACAGAGACGTCGTCTTGAGTCCCGAGGCGAGCCGCGCCAGGCCTGGCGATGTGGGTGACCCTGTAGGGGCCTTCCCACATCGGGGACAGCTTGTGGAGGCCTTCCCTAGAGAGGATTTGCCTGAGGATGAGATCGCCTGCCTCCACGATACGTGAGCGCACGTTGTGGCTGTGGTAGCGTGTCAGGTCCTGCTGGTATTTGGCCGCCCGGGGGGTGGGCGCAGCGTCGTAGTCCTTCAAGGAGCAGCATGTCGTCGTTGTGGAGGTCCTTTTGCTGGTCCTCCTTAATGGCAAGGACCCGCGGGGATCCATGCTTTATCTCTATGGGGAGGACTGCTTCGGCTCCATAGACGAGGGCGAGCGGCGTTTCCCCCGTAGGCTTGGGTGGCGTTGTACGGATGGACCAGAGCACCGAAGGTAGCTCGTTGATCCATCCCTTGCCGTGGCCTTTGAGGATATCGACGGTCCTGGTCTTTAGGCCTTTGAGGACTTCTGCGTTTGTGCGCTCAGCCAGTCCGTTGCTTTGCGGATGGGCGACTGAGGCGAAGCAGAGATTGATGCCCATTCTTTCGCAGTAGGCTCTGAAGATGCCGCTGGTGAATTGTGAGCCATTGTCGGTGATGATGCGGTTAGGCACTCCGAAGCGGCAGACCAGGCCCCTGATGAACTTCACCGCCACGCCTGTTGTGATTGTGCGCGTCGCCTCCACTTCAGGCCATTTAGTGAACTTGTAGATGGCCACGAAGAGGTAACGATATCCACCCTGTGCTGTTGGGAAGTGTCCCAGGATGTCCAGCCCCCAGACCGTGAACGGCCAGGATAGCGGAATGGTCTGTAGCCCCAGCGCAGGTTTGTGGATTTGCTTGGCGTGGAACTGGCAGGCTTCATATGCTTGGACGATGTCCACTGCAGCCTGAAGCGCTTGAGGCCAGTAGAAGCCGCTCCTAAATACTTTTCCCGCGAGGGTGCGGGCGCACGAATGGTGGCCGCATTCCCCACGGTGGATGTCCCTTATCAGCGATTTGCCTTCTTCAGGATGGACGCATTTGAGTGCGGTGCCGTTTGGGCGCTTGCGGTAGAGATTTCTGTAAGATTTTGCTTGGCGGGCGATTCGCTTTGCTTCAAAATCTTCCTCGGGAAGGATCCCTCTGTCGAGGTAGTCTTTGATCTCGTCGATCCATCCTGCTTCTTGATGTACCGTTGTGAGCAACAAACGCTCCCCTGTTGGGGGCCCACAGTCTGGCGCCCCGTTTGCAGGTGGTGGGGGGAGCGCTTCGTCTGTGCTTGCGGGCCTGGCCTCTTGAGGCTGCTCTATGGATGCTTTGACGAGACTTTCTTCAAAGACGCCTTACGGCTGAGCTTGCCTCTTTGATGCGCACTTGGCGATGTCATCAGCCTCTTGGTTTTCCTTTCTTGGGATGTGCATGAGCTCCATTCCCCTGAAGCGCTTCTCAAGCCTACGGACCTCTTCAAGGTATGCGGCCATGTGGTTGTCCTTAGACTTATAGCTTTTGTTGGAGAAGTTGACAAGCAGCTGGGAGTCGCCCTTAATGAGTAAGTGCTTGATGCCTAGGGCGATTGCGGCGCGTAGGCCAGCAAGCAGGCCTTCGTACTCAGCTATATTGTTGGAGATCTTGTCGATTCCGAAGCACAGCTGGACCGCGTAATACAACTTGTCGCCCTTTGGTGAGATAAGGACCACGCCAACCCCACCGTGGCGACAAGCGAAAGCTCCGTCGAACTTCATGGTCCAGTGGCTGGGCATTTTGTCTCCACAGGGCTCTTGTTCTTCTCCCAAAGGCTCTTCAGGGGTTGGGTCAGTCCATTCAGCGACAAAGTCTGCCAGCGCTCTTCCTTTGATTACCCTTGTGGTATCGAAGCGCAAATTGAATGGTTGTAGCTCGATATTCCATCCCGCAACACGATCTGTGGCATTTGGATTGCGCAGGATTTGCTCCAGGGGAAAAGAGGTGACCACCGTGATGGGGTATCCCTGGAAGTAGTGTCGCAGTTTTCTTGAGGCAATGAGGAGTGCGAGGAGGAGCTTCTGCTGCATCGTATACCGCTCGCGAGGATTGCGCAGTACTGTGCTGACGAAGTAGACTAGATGCTCGACAAGGGTAGTCTGTGTAGCCTTGGTGGCCTCTGCCTGAAGGGGCTCCGCTAGGCCCTCGAGGGGGTTGGCCTCTGGGGGCATGACCTGGCCCTCGAGGGAGTTTGCCTCATGGGACCCTGGCGGGATCTTCTTGTAGCAGTTGACTTGGAGGGGGCCTCTCGTCGGGCTCTTGATCAGGAGGCTTTTCCTTTGGAGTGGTTGCACTCTTCTTGTGAAGTACTGGCTCTTCCCGTTCTACCACAAGGACGGCACTGGCTGTCTGTGGAGTAGCTGATAGGTATAGCTTCAGGTGCTCGCCTGACCTTGGGGCGACCATTACTGGTGGGCTGGCCAGGTACTTCTTCAAGTCCTCAAACGCTTTTTCAGCTTCGGGGGTCCACTTGAAAGTGCCCGTTCTTTTCATGATCTTGAAGAAGGGCAGGGCTCTTTCGCCGAACTTGGAGATGAATCTACCCAAGTTGGCCATGCATCCTGCTAAGCGTTGCATGTCCTTGAGCCTGCGTGGAGGTTAAATGTCCTCTATTGCCTTGATTTTGTCAGGGTTTGCCTCTATGCCTCTGTCGGACACGAGGAAACCAAGCAGTTTGCCTGAAGGCACTCCGAAGACGCACTTGGCGGGATTGAGCTTGATGTTCACCTTGCGCAGGTTGGCAAAAGTCTCTTCAAGGTCCCCGAGGAGAGTGTCTCCTTCTCAGGATTTTACAACGATGTCATCGACATATGCCTCGGCATTTCTTCCCATTTGCTCGCCAAGTGCTATCCTCATCAGCCTCTGGAAGGTGGCTCCGGCATTTTTTAGGCCGAAGGGCATGCAAACGTAGCAGTACACACCGCAAGGGGTGAGGAAAGCCGTTTTCTCCTCGTCCTCCTTAGCCATTTTTATCTGCTGATAACCAGAGAACGCATCGAGGAAGCAGAGGAGGTCGCAGCCTGCCGTGGAGTCCACGATCTGGTCGATTCTTCGCATGGGGTAAGGGTCCTTGGGGCAGGCCTTGTTTACGTCGGTGTAGTCGATGCAGAGGCGGCCTCCTCCGGCGGGCTTTGTGACTACCACGCCGTTGGAGAGCCACGTGGGGTGCGCGACTTCACGGACAACCTTTGCCGCTCTGAGCTTCTCGACCTCCTTGATGATGAATGCTTGCTTCTCGGGGGCTTGTTTTCTTGCTTTTTGCTTGACGGGGCGCGCGTTTGGACACACAGCCAAGTGGTGCTCGATCACCTCCCTCGGTACACCAGACATGTGAACATGTCAGAGTTTCCCGGGAGGAAGGCGACGAGCGCGCTTTCCTATTTAGGAGGCAGCGCGGCGCCAATGGTGACGCTAGCCCCCGAGCCTTCAGCCCCCGAGCTGCTAGAGCTTAGAGAGACTTTCTTCGTGGCGGCTGGCTCTTGGGAGAACAGCTTCTTATTCTTCCTGGGCCTCTCGAGAGGCTCTAGGTCCTTGTCCACGGGGAACTCCATGGCCGCAGCCTTGTCGGCCGTCTCGACAGCGCGGGTGGCATCCAGGACATGTCCACGGATGGTGATTGTGCCAGCGCTGCCGGGAATCTTGACCATGTTGTAAGCATAATGCGTGACGGCCATGAATTTCGCTAGGCGGGGTAGCCGAGGATGGCATTGTACGACAGGCCGATGTGCGCAACATCGAAGTCGATGTGCTCGGTGCGGTAATTCTCCTTGCTTCCGAAGGTGACGACAAGCCTGACCTGGCCCAGAGGCTCGATCGAGCCGCTGGTGACCCCCGTGAAGGGCCTGGAGGACATGAGCCGCTCGTAAGGCACTTGAAGCGCTTTGAATGTATCTGTGGAGATGAAATTCAGGCCTGCTCCACCGTCAATGAGTGTCTTGGAGACAGCGACGTTCTCGATTGTGGGGCTGCAGACCAGCGGGAGGGTTCCAACAGCCTTGGTGGACTTGGGGTGGTCCTGAGCGTCGAAGGCGATGGTGTACTGCGACCACTTGAGGGGTTTGGAGATCTCAGTGCTGGGAGGGTGGCGTTAAGCTCGCTGGCGAACTGCTTGAACTGATTGTTCAATTTTGGCGCATTTGCCCCCCCCCCCACCCCCCTGAGGATGCAGGCAATGGCGCCTCTTGGGGCTTGGTAGCCACCGTCCTCCTCGTCAGGGAGGTTGCCGTTTTTCTCTGCAGCGTTGGCCTGGTTGCCCGATGGCTTGTGGTAGCCGCCCTTGCGTCCGCTCCCGCGGTAGCCACAGCCTCGGCCGCGACCGCCACGCTTGCTCGCGCTCCTTGCTCAACCTTTTGAGGTCGAAGCAGGATTCTGTAGAGTGACCGCGCCTGTTGTGGTAGATGCAGAATGGGCGGTGGTCATCCTTCCTCTCTCCAGGCTCGGGGGAGTCCCTGCGGGTGCCCTTCGCGTCAGGCTCTGCCGTGAGAACCGCGGTGGCCTTGCGTTTGGGCTCCTCCTTCTTCTTCTGGCTCCTAGACCCCTCAGCGTGCTCGTCCCCTCTCGAGGACATCTTGACGAAGAGGTGTCCCTCTTCAGCCTTGGCGCACTTGTCTGCCAGGTCAAATAGCTTCACCACAGAGGTGAGCTTGTCGTGGATGCCCAGCTTCTCGAGCATCCTGCTGTTCGTGACGCCCTCGTAGAAGGCGGCGATGACATGGGTATCAGGGATGTTCGGGATCTTGTTACGCACTTGGCTGAAGCGTTGGATGTACTTGCGAAGCGTCTCATCCTTCTTCTGCATCACAGCGCGCATGTCGGTGTGGGTGAGGGCACGCTCGTATGTTCCCTTGAAGTTGGAGACGAACTGCTTGCAGAGCTCCTCCCAAGAGTTCACGGAGTCTTCCGGGAGGTTCAGGAGCCATGACAGTGCAGAATCGCGAAGCGCGTGAGAGAACTAGTTGGCCATGACCTTGTCGTCTCCTCCCGCGGCTTGGATGGAGGTGGTCTAGAGCTGCAGGAACTCGATGGGGTTGTTGGAGCCGTCGTAGCCCTTAGGGAGAGCCGGCCTGAACTTCGGGGGCCAGACCACGCGACGCAGGGAGCGGGTGAACGCCAAGCAGCCCGTGGCGTACGTGGCGACCCCGTTTTGCAGTAAGCCGCGGTTCTGCTGGCCCGCCTGGCCAATCTCCTCCACGAGCCTGTTCTGGCGGTTGCACTGGAGCTCCATCCCCACACGAGCGTCTGGCGCAGTGCGCTGGACGATCAAACAATCGTGCGGCGAAGACGCGTGCGAGGCAGCCCTCTGCGTCGCAGCTGGTGCAGGCCCTGGCGGGGGCGGAGGCGCGTTTCTTGCCACCGTGCCCGCAAGAGAGGGGTGCACGTTGGACTGCGACGGAGCAGGGCGCGTCGTGGCGATGCCGACGAGGTGGTTGAGGCACTCCAGCCACTGTTCGTGGGCCTCAGCGGTGGGTTGGTAGCGAAGAAGCTCCTGCGCCATCAGCAGCGAGGTGTGAGGCGCGGGGTCCGTCCTGCCTAGGCCGGAACCGCTCGGGGGCCGCGTCGGGTGCGACGACTGCGCGTCCTCCTGGTGCTCGGAGTTGCGCTCGGGCTCCTCCTCATGAGGGCCCGAGGGGGCGCGCTCTTCATGGCGGGGTCGGCCCCGGCGAGCGCGAGTGGCTGTGGCACCTGGCGGGGCGCGCGCTCTTCCAGGAGTGCGTCGGTTGACGCGGGCGGTGCGGGTAGCGCGGGTGTTCGACATGGCGCGGAGGCGGCTCGAAGGTCGCTGACGCGCCTCAATCCCCTACCTGGCGCGCCAAATGTCGGGTTATGACTCCCTAGAACAGGGGGTAGTCACTTCCTGAAGTGTAGTTCGTGAAGGGGATTGAATACGGAGGTCAAGACCCTCGGGGGGCACGGCGACCCTGCTCGCCGGACCTGAAGACGAAACACACACTGCAGAGAGAGACACCAGCCCGTACCCAGGTTCACGGCCCTCGTGAGGAGGTAAGACCGCTACTCCTGCTTGTCTGTATTAAACTATGAAGATTACAGTACAACCGGGCTTGCCGTGGACCCCTTGAGGCAGTTCTTGCCTGGGGAGTGGAAGTGATGACCTTCTTCCTCCTCCAGCCAGAGGCTATCCTACTTGGGATTGCTAGGGTTTACAAGTGTTGTTGCAAGCAAAATGGCCGACCCCTCCTACGATGGAAGTCTTGTCCCTTTTATCGGTGCCTCCGGCGCTCTCCTTCTGCTTGGCCTTCAAGGTGGTTCCCACATGGCAGAGGCATGGTGGAGCAGGAGTCCACCGCGGCCCGTTCGTCCATGGACGCGGTCCATTGCTGATAAAGGTGGGCGCGGTGGCCGACCAGCAGCCGACCACACAGTACCGCTGCAGGGGAGGCAGTCTCTGAGGTGGAGCCCGCGATGACGTTCTCTTTGAATGGTTGCGCCGTCCACCCGCTTTATCACTGGAGTGGAAGGTTCTGGCAGTCCTACGGCAGGCGACGCAGCTTTATTGACTCCTTTATCCCCAAAACGGCAAAAGGGGTGCTTGCGTCACCACGTGGTCGTGGCAGAGGCCATGTGCGCCCCGCCGTACTTCCCTTCTCACGATGTTTCCCCTCAGGCCTGAGGAGGCCTGTGGGGGGACTTCTGTTGACTTCCCTCGAGGCGCACTGGCGCCTCGGGAGGAGCTCCTGAAGCGAGGGACCCCTTGAGGCCCTCGTTTCCTCTTCAGACCCTCGAGGGGAGTTGCCTCTCGAGGGTCCCGCCAGGCGGCGAGGCATGGTCCTTATTCGTTTCGTCTGACTGGCCAGCGTGCGAGGCCTGGGGGGAGTGGGCTCTCCATACCCCAGTTCCCACTGGGCCGACAAGTAGGAGCGGCGGCGATTGAGGATGAAGAAGGGTTTCTCTCAGGAGAGTGCTTGCGCGACTCCTCGAAGATCTTGCGCCCATGCTCCTCATTGAGCGCGATGTTGACGAGGTCCTCAAAATTATCAGCCTTGACGAGGTTCAGCTCATACTTGAGCGCGGGGTTAAAGCCCTTGCGGAACTTGGCCATTTTCTTGACCTCAGTGTTCACCTCATCTCCAGCGTAACGAGCAAGGCGATTGAACTCGCCATTGTACTCCATTACGTCCATCTTGCCTTGCGTCAGCGAGTTAAACTGCTCGCGCATCCTGTCCATGAGACCTTCTGGGATGTGGTGGTGCAGGAAGGCTGCCTTGAAATCCCCCCAAGTGGTAACCACCCCGGGAGCTCTCATAGCCTGGAATTTTCCCACCATGAGGTAGACTTGCCCCTCAGCAGGTAGGACACGTAAGGCACCTTGTCTTGCTTAGCCACGTGGGCGATAGCAAGGGTCCTTTCCATCTCGCGAAGCCAATCATCAGCTTCCAGCGGCTCAGTGGGAGAAGCAAAGTTCCTTGGGCCCAGACTGAGGAAGTCCTTGATGGTCACACGTGCATTGCCTTCATTGCGGTGCCCGTGGTTGTTCTGGTAGGCTTGGTGCTCAGCCATTTGAGCCAGAACTTGGGTCATCTAGCCTAGCAACGCAGTGATCGGAGGCGGCTCACTGCCTTCCGCATTGCGGTTGTTCCTGGTGTTCGGCATCCTGGAGGCATTGGATACTAGAACAGCAACAAGATACACAAAGCTAGGGAAAAACTTGGAAGTAGAATTCTTGCTCAGAAAACAGTTGCAACTGTAGGATAACAAGGATAAGCTTCTCATAGCAAAGGTTCACAACAAGACACTTAGTTAGCCATCAGTACAACCACCAAGGTTCCAGTACTACAAGGATAGCTACTAGTACAAAGTTAACCATCCGTACAGCCAACACGGTTTTAGTACAAAGGACAACTACTACGACAAAGGAAGAGATACAACTCGAAGACTAGCTCGCGCTTCCCTCGGAAGACGAAACTGTGCACCCCTCTCCGGTGATGCGGTGGGTGTAACGGCGGTCAACGTACACGTGGTACTCCGGCACAACACGACGTATCTCGCAGAAGTAGGCATCTGGCGTCTGTCTCCCGTATAGCAGTGGTCCAACGTGGTCTGGAGAAGTAGTGATCTGTGGATCACGCTTTGGAGTGTATCCGCCCACAGCAGACAGGTGACTCGGATATGTGAGTTGGAACCTCGCGAAAGCGTCCGGTGTGACGTTCCCCCTGTCGTACTGCCCAAGGTGAGAGAGTGCCCGCTGCAGCTGCTCACGGACTGCTGCTAGCTCCAAGCGTAGAGCTCCAGCAACTGAGTCTGAAGACTGGCCAAACTGAGCGGTCATGTCAAGAACATCGGTCTCGTACTGAGAGTCCGTGTAGGGAAGTATGGGACGTAGCAGAACGGAGGGTAGTTGAAACAGTAGTAGTCCCTACGCATAGCTAGAGCTGCATCATAAGCTGCCAAGTGTACTGCCATGTCCACAGTGGAAGCTGCAGCCTTGTGCTTGTGCACAGTAACACCATCATATCCCCTGATCCGAACTGTAGCACTGTAGGAGGTCGGTCTGAAATCCTTGGGGATCTCGAACACCTGGTACTCCGGAAGATAGCGGAAACCGACATAGTCAGCCATGCCTATGAGAAGCTTCGGGTAACAGGTAGTCCGCTCGCAGTAGGTCATACGCACCACCTGATAGTGCGCCATCTACGTAGCAGTTTGAAGTAGAAGTTACCGCCGGAAACAAACGGATTGATTGCACAGAAAGAATTGTACAATGACAAAGATATGATTCAAGTGAAAGGTAGAACAACAACTGATTGATTCAAGATTGAAACTGAACATAGCCGAAAAGGTTGATAACTGCCAAAACGAAAAACAACCTTCAAACACCTGCAACTATGGTACTACGGAAAACCCAGAACACGTGATGTCCTAAATTTTAAAATTTAGGTGAGAAGGAAAATATCGTAACACTTCCTTACCAGAAGAACAGGGAGGGTGGGTGCGGAAAGAAGTAAAAGAACAGAATTCCTACTCTCACGTTTAAAAATTTCCTGATAACTATAAAATATTTTTATAGACTCAAACAACGACCAGTAGAAGGGAACCTGAGGGCGTTTAGGCTCTGATACCAACTGTCAGACCCTGGATTCAGGTTACACAAACAAAATGTATCGGTTGGGCGACACAACTAGGAGCATACTGGGTAATACCAACCCATGAAACAGGCAGGCCTGGCTCGGAATGGATCATCGGCCGACAGCTCCTGTCGACCCCAACGACACATACGTCTCAAGATTGTGCACGCAAGAACCCAAAATCCTACCAACTCGTATACTTCAAATCATATACACATGGTATACGAGTCGGTTTTTAACAGAGTGGAAGATCACAGGATAAACCTAAGACACAGAGAAAAGAAATAATTATTCAACGCTCTCACTGAGCAAATATATCGAATGTCACCAAGCAGAGGACACATGTCCCAACATTACATCATGCAGCGGAAAACAAGCCGGTCTGAGTACAAACAAGAAACAAAGGGCTCAAAGCCGAAACAAAAAGAGAAGGCCCATCTACGCGGTCCACCAGGAAGAAGCCCAGGGGTACTCTAACTACTCGTCGTAGATCTCGTCGTCGAACTCCACGAAGTAACCACCCACCTGGTCGTACGGAGTCTCCTCAACTGCAGAAAAACCACAGCCCGCGAACGGGTCAATACACCGAAGCGTATCGAACAAGGTTAAGCTAACAAGTTACAAAAATGGAAGATTCCCAAAGTATAGGGTTAGGTGGACTTAGCGGCAGTAGCACTAGCAACCAAAAAGAGACGCGCTACAACTTCCGTCTAATTAGAGAGGGATAAGAGAACGTATAAGTAGCCAACTACAACTAACACCAATCATAACCCATTCTCGAATTAACCCACTCAACCAAGTATGAGAAAGCAATTCGGGAAACTCACACATTATTCAGTTTTAGTTACCATTTATTGTGAAAGTAATTCTATATTACTAGTCAAGTTAATCAACAATGATTAGGTGTAAGTTGTCTAGATCTTGTTAGCCAGCATCATCATCAAGTCGTCCATAATCGTGGACACGGCTCATCGATAAGATTATACCCTGCAGGGGTGCACTACTGTACCCATACTCGCATGATCAACCCAGTCAAAAACATTAGGGCCTCCCAACACGACTCATTCCTTCACTACAGCAAGTCCAAGTGCCACCCATATGAGTTGTTACCCGCACCAGGAGTCCGGCCGAATCTCAATTGTGGACTCATTAGTTTGTGTCCACGCGCCATGCGGCTCAAACCATAGTAGGAATTGTCCGTTTCGCGCGCACCACCCCTATATGGACCCCTGTATCAAGTAACCTCTCATCGAACATCATCATCATGCACATGCATATGAGCAAATGGAAAACTCGAACTACTTGCAGCACATGGACGAGCTGAGGATCCGTTCAAAGTCGAGGGGGGCTCCATTGGGCCACCCACAAGTGGTTAGTGCGCTCAAAATTGGATCCGAGGACAAAATCTCAGTTCCTAGGTCGACACTGAGCAGAACAAAGCACCTCGCAAGGCCTTCCGCATGGTGCCTTATCTTTTAATTGTAATACCCCAATATAAGACAGCAGTTTATTACAGTAGAACAATCTATCAAACTAAGCATATGAGATAAAAGAACAGACGGATGACTCGCACAACCAAATCTAAGCATGCACTACGACTCGCAAAGGCCAACAGATAAACATGCAAAGGGTTATGGGTTGTGGGGATATAGCTGTATAGGCTGCAGGATAAACATGTGATGGGATCGCAGTTCAAGAATCGATAACTAGGATAACATAGATCAAAAGGTAAGGATGAAAACCAAACAGTCGTGTAACCGGTTAGCAGAAGCTTGCCTGGAAGCTTGTAGCCTGGCACGAAAGCTGGAACCTCAGTATCGTAGGTACTCGCAGCAGGCACGTCGTCGTCTACCCAGAGAAAAGCCAAACACAGACAATAGGAAACAATAATCAATACAAAGAAATGCGCAAACAAATGATGGTACATTATGATATGAGATGATGAGGTCATATTAAAGCGGGGATGAAATCCCAGCAAAAGGATTAGGTGGCAAGTTATTTGTGTAACCAACAAATTAAATGTTGCTTAACATATATAGCATGTATGGTGATCAAATCAATTTAAATGGAATAGACATTAATTAAATATTTGCCCAATATTTTCCATATTTAGTATTTAGTTGCAAATTATTTATCTACAACTGAAATTAAATGTTTATTAGCATGGCAAGACATGGTGTAAATGATATGAGCAAATTAAATGGAACTAGGGCATTATATATTTATTACCCCACACATCCCATATTTAATTAATTAGTTGCATTTGTTAAATTAAACTAAGCATTTAAAATAAATGATGCAAAATGACATAAGAATGTTATATTAATGTTTATTGCATTTTCTGATATAAAAACATATAAAGATTATTTTATTTGGGTTTATAGATTTAAAGTTATTGCATTTATAAGCCTAGGGGTGTTTCTGAAATTTTCAGGGACTTATTTGTGATAGAAATTTAGCAGGGGAGGTCCCTGGTGCAAAAACAGAGAACCAGGGGCTCCGGTGCAAAAGTTACAGCGCTTCGGACTTTTCTCACCCAGCCGTGCTCTAGCCAGAGAGGCTGCCCAGCGGGCCCTTGCGCCAGCGTGGCGCTGACCACGCGCTGACTGCACGCTGCGGGCGCCACGGTCACTGACATGTGGGCCCGCCCTGTCAGCGAGGCGAAAAACGAAAAAAGGCTGGCTTTTCTCCACTACCAGGGGTCGAACTCGCGATCTCGCGGACGCGAGCGAACGGACGGATGCGCTAGCCAGTAGGGTGATTCGGTGGTGTTGTTAGCTAACGCGACAAAATTGATTTAACACGGCACAGACACGTTATTCTGACGAAACTGAAAATCGACACCGAACGGAACGTCGTGGCGGGGCGACTGGCTGGCGTCGACCACAAATTGGTGGCGCTTGGGTCGCGCACGGTGGCGTGCTTGTGTGCAGAGGGGGTGGTGTCTTCGGGTGCGTGCTCGGGTGCGAAAAAAGGGATTTTTCCTTCGTGTTCGCGCGTGTTCGTGCGGTGCTCGACGCGGTCGTGCGGTGGCCGTCCCCAGCGTCGGTGGAATTGGGCCGTTCGGTGAAGAAATTGGAAGGGGAAGGCGTCAGGAGGACGAGGCTCACCCCGGGGTAGTCGCTGGTGAGAGGAGAATGACGAGGGTGACCGGAGATGACCAAACGGAGTAGAGGAAGAAGGTGCGGGGCTCGGGTCGGCGTCGAGGAAGAAGATCCCGCGCGGACGTCCTCGCTGCTCCCGGGTCCGGCTCCTGGTCGATGAAGGCGGAGGAGCTCGTGGAGTAGCTGCTGGCGAGAAGACGAGGAAGGAGGAGGCAGGATTCACGCGGGGGCCGAGCTTGGCACCTCGGTCTCCATGGCGTTGGCAGAGTACGGGAAAGAGCAGCGGCAGCGGGGGAGGAGAAGAAATCTAGGGTTAGGGTTTTTCCGGGGGGTGCGGGTCGATTTAAAAGAAGGGGAGAGGAGTGGGGGCGCCGATGGGGGCGAGGAGGCAGTGGGCTGCGCCATGGCCACCTGGAAAGCGAGCTCCCCCTCCTCTCTGTCTCTGTGCGAGGAAGATGGGGAAGTGGGCTTGGGCAAGCAACTGGGCTGAGGTGGGCCAGATTTGGCCCATCTCGGCCAGGCTCTCTTTTTTTCTACTTTTCTTTTTTTTCTTTCTGGTTTTTGTATTTAAAACAAAATAGAAGAAAAGAGATAAAAACTTTTGGACAATTTTTAACAGTTTCAAATTAGTTATTTTAATTACTGGTTTGGTTATTAACAAATAATTTGAAACTTTATTTGAATTTATTAAAAAGGCATTTGAATTTAAATAAGAACTTAAATTTGGAATTTGAATTTGAATCAACATATTTAAATAAATGCAACCACATGGAATAATGACATGATGATCCATTTTATTGCACAAGCAAGCACATATTTTTGGAAAGTTACATTTGACTGTTACATTGGAGGAGCTAATTGTTACTAATATTTTATATGTATGTTTCGCTAATTTTTTAACCTATCGGCGTATTAGAACGGACGCGGTGACGCGCGTTTGTTCCTTCTAGTACATGCCTATATTATCAGCCTACCGCAGTCAGGGGCATGTCCTCTGTCATGTGCACACGATATCAAACTATGTAAACTATAAGTTGTAGGGTTCTCGCTGAACTTATTGTCAACCCTACATATGTGCATCAGGGGAATAGATAGTTTACTAAAATATGATTACTCACGATCTTATTTCTATTCCATGTGATGCTGAATTGTATTTCCACATTCATTTTAAGATTAGATTGTTTGTAATGTTTTGAAACATCAGAAATTTATATTATATATCTGTAATTTTTCTGATCAAGCATGGGATTACAAACATATCAATCCTTAGACATAAAAGTTACGAACTAGGGAGTAATATATTTATAACTCATTTCAAAATCACCCCTTCTAGATGAAAACACCTTGCAACAAAAATTATGATCCAACTCACTGATTATTTTACACATCACTATTTTTAGAGAGATTATTTTTTGTATATTTCGCTGGTACATGTGCACGTGCAATACTACTAGTAAAGTTTGGCCGATTAGAGTCCCAAAAATTATAAAAATTTGAATCAAAAGGTTCGCTTCATGCTGTCAATGCTGAAACTTAACTGCTTGACAGGCCAAGCTCAGCTATGATTAGAAGAACAGTAACTATTACAGCCTGAGACTAGTCATAGTGGGAGTAACATAGGTAGTAACATAAGTGCCACGTAGGCAAAATTAGCGATGTGGCAAGTATTTAATGAAGAGAGAGATGATGGTGGTATCATAGGTAGATACCGTAACATAGCGGTTTTCGAGACAAGATGAGTCTATAGCCTAATGAATGCATAACTATATGATACTACTACTATGATACTCCCCACTATTGAGATAGTAACATAGACTAGTATCATAAGCATGATACCACTCTATGATACTCCCCACTATGACTAATCTGATTATTATCACTGGGATGCACGGCTACCAAGTCAGCCAATAGGCCAGATAACTATCTAGCACGGTCTAGGCAAGTTAACTCCGTCGTTTTTTTTATGGGGTCAACCAGGTGATCAACCGTTTTTTCTCTGCCCTCGCGTCGTCCAGGTTGGGCGACTCGGGGGGAAACTATCACCCGCGCCGCCGGCCACCTCTCGCCGGCCTCGCTTTCCCCCGCCGCCGTCGGAGGAGGTTGTCCGACGGCGGACGCCGATGACGGGGCGCCTGGTCATTTTTCTCTCTTCAATAAGCCTGGATAGTCCTTCACCATATCCAATCGATCAGATCTCCAGCCGGCGGCGATCGGAACTAGCCAGTTCGTATGATTGCTCTATGCCCGTGTGTGCATGGCGCATGATGCAATTCATTGGCCTGCTTGCTTCTCCGGTCCAGATCGGAAACGCTGCTCTGGCCAGCGGCAATCCATGGATCAGATCAACGCGAGCATAGTCCTTCGCCCACGTGTGTGCATGGTGTGCAGGAAGCAATCGTTGGTGGTGTGCTACACTGGATGCGTGGTTTGCTGTCCTGGATGTGTGGCCAGCCGCATTCTAGTTTGGAGAGCCGAGGCCAGATTGGGAGGCCACGGTGCTGGAAGGCGGCGGCTAGGACACGAGACTGGCGGCGGACGGATCGTGAGGCTTGGAGCAAGAATAATTGCGGTTGTCCTAAGGTTTTCTCGCTACAAGTTGAAGATCTTCCGGTTGCCTATCTTGCTCGATCTGGCCGGATTGACGAGTTCCGGAAGGCTCCGCTGGCGACCTTCACTGGACGATTCGTGCCTGGAGATTGCTGGATCGGATGGGATTCGGTCGTGCGCACTTATGCTTTACTCTGGCCGTTTGGGTTCAGAGGGAGCGCGTCGAAATTCTGCTGGTTGTTAATATCATGGAACATGTCTCGTTCCATGGTGCTGGCGGATACGTGAAGTCCAAAGTCCTACCTGAAAGTCTGGCCTTAATTGGTTGTGACTGACAGTGGTCTTGAAGACATTGTTTTGAGAGAGGATCATCTTCAGGGTGAAAACCCAAAGTCTGAGTTTAATTGGTTGTGCCTGACACTGTTCTTCTTGAAGGCATTGCTTTTGAAGAATTGGATATCAAGTGTTGTTTTGGTGGTGGTTGTGCGGCTGCTGTAATGACTGTAACTATGTAGCGGCATTTTTCTTTTTATTTCTTCTTCTTACTGTATTTCGGCTATGTGCATCCGTAATAGATTTGGTTATTGCGTTGTTGCAGAGTCTGCGTGTAATATCTCCGTGATATTAATAAACACTCTTTATCTAAAAAAACTCCGTCGTTTAAGTTAAATCAGAGCATGCCATAGTACAAATGGAAGAATATAACACGATTTGTTACATAAGGAGAGCTATTAGAATTAACAATTTTCTCTTTGAATGTAGTTCTTACACGATTATATCCATATGCGACTGCATAGTCGTAACAGTGTGAATGAATTTCTGTTCCAAATACTAGAATATCAGTTAGAGACGAAAAATAAAAGATTTTTGATACTTTGGGTCCTACAATTGAATTTGCTTTTGCTGCTTGACAGGCCAAGCTCAGCTATACTTAGAAGTTAGAAAAGCAGTAATATCTAGTGTACATAATTATTCGTGTCTGTACCCAGCCTCTAATTGATATCCTCCATGTGTTTGGTCTCAGCTTCGCAAATGGGCAGGGGCTCACCGTTCCATTCCTTGAGGCATTCGAGCAACGGGTCAATGTGCTTGCCTTGGTTGATGGCCACAAGCACCTTGTTCAGCTCCTCCCCCGGTGACCGTGTCTTCTCACCGGTAAGAAACACGGTTCCAAGCTCTTGGCGCACAAACCGGTACAGAGGGTATGAGCGGCACTCGGTGATTCTGTTGGGTGTGGTAGGCGTTCCACTTTCTACCGCGGCACGTGCGGCCTCGACCGCCATGGGGAGAGCCGCGCGTAACTCTTCCTCAAACTTGGCGACCTTGGCGAAGACGGAGGTCTCCATGTTGTGCTCAGCGGCACCGTTGGCCAGTGCGCGCTCCACGAGCACACCACGAAGCTTCTTCATCAATGGATAGTTCTGGCTGCACGGGTCGTCAGCGTAGGCGAAAACCGCTTCACGGTCAATCTCCTGGAGCATGTCCTTCTCGCAGAAGCGAGCGACGTGAAGACCACCGGTGGAGTTGGTGCTCAATGTCTTCTTGGCCACTGTCATGACACAAGTCTTGACGGCGCTCCTGATGTTCTCCTCAATGTGGCGTAGGTCGATAGCCTGGCAAAGGGCCACCAAGAACGTTGAGGTCATGAGCTTCAGGATTTCAATGGCCTCCTCGGTCTTCCTCGAGGAGATGAGACCCAACGAGTTGACGTCTTGATTGTGTTGCTCAGCGCTCTGGACATGGTTAGTCACAGGGTTGCCCAAGAACTGCAGCTCACTGCAGTATGAGGCCATGGCGATCTCGGCACCCTTGAAGCCATAGTCCAAGCTCGGGTTGCGGCTCCCAGTCAGGTTGGATGGAAGACCGTTGTTGTATAAGTCATTCACAAGTTCTGAGAACTGTGCAAACATGAGCTTCCCGATGGCGGCAAGGGCAAGGCGGGTATTGTCCATGGACACGCCAATGGGCGTACCTTGGAAGTTTCCACCATGAATGGCCTTACCACGGGAGACATCAATGAGTGGGTTGTCATTGACGGAGTTGATCTCACGCTCAATCGACTTGGTGGCAGCACGAATGACCTCAATCTGGGGACCAAGCCACTGTGGTGATGTGCGGAGTGCGTACCGGTCCTGTTTCGGCTTCATCAACGGGTCGAGGTCGCCGAGCTTCTTTGCAAGCTTCATGTAGGAGCTTCCTTCCAAGATGTGCTCCATGATAGCGGCGGCCTCTATTTGTCCAGGATGGTGCTTGAGCTTGTGCGTGAGGTGGTCGGTGTACTCCGGCTTGCCGTTCATGACCTCACAGAACACCGCGGAGATGACCTCGGCCATAACCGCGAGAATGTTCGCGTCAAAGAGCACAGTCGATGCAAGACCGGAGCCCACGGCAGTGCCATTCACCATGGCAAGACCTTCCTTGGGCTGCAACTCAAAGAATCCACCATGGATACCAGCTATCTTGAACGCCTCGGCCGCATTCACCTTGGTGCCATCTGGTGCGACCGCCACAGAGTTCTCGCGGCCGGTGACGAGACCGGCAATATAGGAGAGCGGGACCAAGTCGCCGGAGGCGGTAATGGTGCCTCGGAGGGGCAAACACGGCGTGACGTTGGCATTGAGCAGCTTGGCGACCGCCTCGAGAATCTCGAACCGGATTCCAGAGTATCCCTGGAGGAGTGTGTTGATGCGGACGAGCATGGCAGCACGCGTCGCTCCAGCGGACAGAACATGGCCGTCGGAGCCGGTGCCGAACGCACCTGCGTTGAGGAAACGGATGAGCTCCCTTTGGAGAGCACCGCCCTCCTTGGTCCTCCGATGGGACGTGGCGCCGAAGCCGGTGGTGACACCGTAGCTGTCGACGCCGTTGGCCATGCTGTCCATGACCCAGTCGCTGCTAGCCTTGACGCGTTCACGAGCAGACTCGTCGAGCTGCACCTTGGCCTCGCCGGCCGCGGCCACCGCCGCGACCTTGGCGATGCTGAGGCTGGCGCCCTCGATCGTGACGACTGGCTGCCGGTACTCCGCCACCATTTTCTTCACCTCCTCCAAGTGGCTCCCCGTCAGCGCCTCCGCGGCCTTCCCCCAGTTAAGCGGGTCAGCGTGCTGGATCGCGGCCGTGCATAGAGACCCGACCTGCTGGCCATTCTCGCACTCCATTGCAGCCGGCCGGAGAGAATGAATACTCTGAACACTTAATGAGCTGAAGAAGATTTGAGAAGTGGAGATGGATGAGAGCTAGTGTTGTTCCTCGTTTGACAGTGTAGTGGCTGGAGTGGAATGGACTCGTTTGAGGGTGTAGTGGCTGCTAATTCTTGGAGTGAAATGGAAGGGGGCGGAAGGCTTAAATAGGCAAGGGGAATCGAGTCATAGACCGAGCGTGCATGAATGCTGGTCAAACGCAAGACCAACGATGGTTTCCACGTTCCCCTCGTTCCAGTGGTATATATCTTTAGTCCAAAACTCGAAAATACTGCACTTTCATTGCTTTCTGCGGTTGCCTGGTTGGTGCACCCGTCCCGCCCCATGGGGTTGGTGAGGACGCCGTCGCCATGGATCACATTATTCGACTGACCGTGCTCGTTCCTACTCTGAGTGGCTGCCTTTTTCTTTGCAACTCCATTTTGGAAGCGTTGAGAGAACACGATCTGATGGAGACATGTAGCATATCTGAAGATTTTAATATGTGATTAGCTTGGTAAGGTGGAATTCGCCCCAATGTTTTACGTTCAGTGCACCCTACCAGTACCATTTCCGCTGGCTCCACCACACAAGTCATGCCCTGACTTCAAATTTTAAGAAGCAGTCGTTGCACCCTTTTAACAACTGACTGATAATATCATACAGTGTATTGACCATTACACTGATTCAGAATGTTTTCTCCTCGGAACATCGCTTTAATCAATACGCATGACTGCATGAGAAATATCTAGTGCTACCATATATACAATACGATGTTACCATGCCCCCAAATGGGATTGCACAACCAAAAGATTGTGGACATTTTTCAAAAGTACACTAAACGGTGGATTGACACAAGATAAATAATCACCATCACATAAATTATCATCTCCAAATTTGGTTCACACAGCGGAAAAAAGACGATTCATCTATGAATTGTGACAATTGTAATAGAAATGCTATGCACAAAAGAATTTTAAATTGGTACTATTCACAGGTAGACTTCCATTTTTGTTTCTCAATCAAATTCAAAAATGAAAGTAAGCGTGATGGTAAATGTATTTTTTCTCAAACCAAAGAAACATTTTGAAGCTTTTTATAGAAATGTTTTGGTTGTGATATACCATGACAAAATTGCATAATATCGAATATCAACATATAGCATCACGTGTTTAGAGGACCCAAATAAGAAACATGGCACGTTGAGAACTTTTCACTTGCCTCGTGTGAAAACATGATGGATCATGGTCCCGTCTTGGTCTCCTTTTTCTCTGTTCGACCTACTACACGGTTTCGGTTCCACCAAATAGGTGCTGACCATGTCCTGCGCGGTATTATAGTGTTGGCTTCTCCTTGTTGCACCCAGTCAATCATATAGAAAGCTCCTTAACCTTATATTAATAACTCGCTTTTGGAAATTCGATCTAGCGAAGACACTATTGGAATGGACCTCATTGCCGAGTGCCAAATAGCTTATTTCCATCAGCACTTTTTAGGCTACATTTTTACGTTAACTTTTCATAAGTACATCCACAAATTATGCAATACTCTGCGGTCTCATCATTTTTTCGTATGCCATATTTTTTAGTTTGCAGAGTCCTAAAGTTTGACGAATAAATTTCTTTTTTCTGTAAATGACTTTAATATTATTTATCATAGCATGCTATTTGTATTTCAGAAATACAGATTTTCAGGTGATAAACTCTATTTGTGTGATGTATTGAAGGTAAGTTGAGCAAGAGAGTTTTGTTCAGCTTTCAGCCATAGCATGGTTAAATAATTTGGCAGAGGAAATTAATAATGTCCGTAAGGGGCTAAGAGCTATATTTTTATATGCATTCAACAGTTTAACATGACTTGGTCATGAACTCCCACTCCCTCAGATAACAGCAATCCGTCCTCCGATAATATTAGTTCTGTTTCAAGCATCATAATAATATTAGGGAGTCAGTTTGAACTGAACCTCATGTTTGACAAAATAATCAATCAGGTTTCCTGGGTTTACAGAGTGCATGTTCAACTTTTTAGAAATCCTAAACCTTTTCAATTTGTCTATCGAAGTGTCACTTTATTATATTGTATAATAAAGGAAAGGGGAGGCAAGAAAAATAATATTCAGTTATCTGTTCTACTCAAATGATATATTTACCAGTTAACCGCGAGTCTGTCATTCCTTTAAAGCACATCTATGATTCATCTCCATTTGGTATTGTAACTTATATCACTTATGGTCATCTCTTCTGACAGCAACTAGAAGAAGATACAAACAAGTTCTCACAATTCAGCAGTGTGTAAGTAAGGATAAATAGTATAAATGTTTTTTTTTGGTGTAGGCTGGTGTAAAGTTTGATGTCCTATGTTGCAGATTCCAAGAATTTCAGTGTGTAACTTTTTCTGTGGTGCCTTTTATTATTATTTGGTACGATGATCTAATTTTTTAATAGGACGATCCAGTAATTTGTTTAATAATTCGTGTACATAGTGGTAATTGTTGTGCTGACGGAAGTAAAAAAATCTTGGCTGCCTACAAGCATTGATCCTTCGGTGTGCAGGTGGGTGCGATTCTGAGATTGATTGCTAGTACATGTGTGGTGCATGATGAATGCAGCCATGAATGCTATGTGATCAAAGCATTCAGGCGAAGGGGAATTTCACGAAAATACAAACTTGCAACCCTTCAACATCCCCGTGAAAACTCTCTAAGCATTTCCCCTGCCTCCGCAACAAAATTCAGCTAGCTCCAGTAAACTTGAATGTGCCTTCTATTTGATAATATTCCTGCTCCAAGGTGTTCAGAACTCTATGAACTCAGTCACACATGTTTTGGAAAGAGGTAATTGATTTTAACACATTCAGAATTTAAACTAAACAATTATAATTAATTATATATGTTAAATATATGACTAATATTTGCCTTTTTCGTTTCTATCTCATAGGTAATGAAACTTACATCTCTCACTAAACCATGCTAGTACATATATCTATGCTGCAAAATGCACGTACTTTTGAATGGTATGGCTCCTGAATTATGAGACGGGAACATAAATTTGGTTATCCGTAATATGAGTATGGTTCTTTATAGAGAACAAGGTAAATTCAATATACTCTTATTATTTAGAAAATCATCAATTTTCCCTTTTATGTTTTCATGCTGTGCAGTAAATGGAGGCCAATAATGTTTACGGGTATAGTGTTGTTGTCTATTGGTATGCATTCGACATGCATGGTCTGATATACTCTGATTCTTACTTTAGCCTGCATAGAATTTTTGCTACACAATGTAATATATGAAAGAGAGAGTTGACACGCAAGCGTGGCGGTGCTCTTCTGAAAGTTGACACGCAAGCGAGATGCGCGTCCAAAGAGCTGCATGATTTCTTTCACATCAAGTGTATCATTTGGCGCTGAGTGGCAGAAGAGGATTACATCGTCGGCATATAGTGAGATGACGGGGGATGTCTCTGCGCGGGTGTAGCTGCTGAAGGATGTTGAGCTCTATCGCGCGGTGAAATAGACGTCTCAGTGTGTCCACGGCGAGCACGAACAGCTGCGGCGACAGGGGATCACCCTGGCGGAGGCCGCGGCGGTGCCAAATAGGCGGACCTGGCACGCCATTCAGGAGGATCCTTGTGTTCGCCGATGAGTGTAGCACGGCAAGCCATCCAAGGAATCGGTCACTGAACCCATATCTTCGTAGCACCTCATATAGGAACGACCAAGAGACTGAGTCGAAGGCTTTTGCCAGGTCCAACTTTAGCAGCACGCGCGGTGCACCCAGCTGGTGAAGTAGTCGCGCAGATTGTCACACAAGCACAAAGTTGCCGTGCAAACTACTACCAGGGATGAAAGCATTCTGGATGGGACTGACGAGGTCGTTGAGGCGTTGAAAGAGCATTTTCGGTCTCCTAAGTTTTGGATAGTAATGACAACACGAAAAGGATGTTTAATGGTGTGCCTAAGTATTTCAGATACTACATCGTCTTGAAGAATAAAAAGGATGAAGATCAACCGGATTAAACAGAGAGTTGGCTGACGGTTTTTCCTATCCTGTCAGGTCGGAAGTTCCGGTGTTGTGACCGGAAGTTCCGGGCCTGCACCGGACATTTCTGGTTGGTCAGAAAACGGCTAAGTCCTTTAGGATTTCAGCCCTGGCAAAGTTCTGGCCTACCACCGGAAGTTCCGACCCAGACAAACGTGAAAATCGGTTAAGTCAGAACTTGCCTGCGCACGGGCAAAGCCGGAACTTTGTCCGGAGATTTGGCGGGATCTTTCCGGGCAACCGGAAGTTCCGGCCTATCCACCGGACGTTCCGGTGCTGAATAGCAGAGAAATCTGCTAAGTCAGGAATTGCTCGCGCCTGGGCAAAGCCGGAAGTTTGGCCGGATCTTTCCGGACGACCGGAAGTTCCGGTGTTGAACACGCCAGAATTTTCTCTAAGTCTGGAATGTCAGCGCACTGGCCAAGCCGGAACTTCTACCGGAACTTTGGCCGGAACTTTCTGGGTGACCGGAAGTTCCGGCTTAAGTGACCGGAAGTTCCGGCCTGCGCGAAGTGAAACACGGCAAGTTTGTGGAGGGGCTATAAATAGCCCTCCACCTACCTCCAGCCATTTTAGCTCTTACACTCTCTCTCTTCATAAATGTGCTGAAGCTCAAATCTTCAAGATCTCCCAACTACTCCACCAAACTCGTTGATCTTTGGAGGAGCGAAGGAGAAGGCCCCGATCTACTACTTCACCGAAGCGATTTGTATTATTCCCCTATTCACTTGGGGATTTTGAGTCTAAGATTTCCTCTAGGAAAACCTAGATCTCACCATTGTTGGTACTTGGTGTAAGCTTGACCATTTATGGTCTTGACCTCTTGTCGTCATCTTGAGAGCCCCCAATTCAGTTGTGGATGCGTGCCTCAAGCGTTTGTAAGGGATTCGATCTCCGCCCGAAAAGGGGATCAATAGTGGAAGGTGAACTCGCAACCTTTGTGGTTGAGTTCATCGGAGAAGAAGGTGAGTCTATGTGGGGTTGTGACCAACCTGTTGTGGTGGCACACACCTCTCCAAACGAGACGTACACCCTTGTGGTGGAACTCGGGATTAACTCTTCGTCTCCGCGTGCTTCGACTTGGTTCCCCAATTCCTTCACACCTTACTCGCTTGTTTCGCTCCTATCTATCTTGTGTATTGCTTTGCTAGTCATATAGGTAAATTCACCTTAGTCGCATATCTAGAGAATTTACCTTTGAGCTAAGACTAAATTAGAAAAGAACTAAAATTTATAGTAGCACCTATTCACCCCCCCTCTAGGTGCCGGATTCCCGTTCAATTGTTATCAGAGCCAAGTTCACTTTTAAGGGCTTAACCGCCTAAGTGCAACGATGACGGAATACGATGCCGAGAGGGTGCACGTGAGAAATTAGAGGCGGAGAAGGAGGCGTTAGCCAAAGGGGCAACCATGGCCGATCTTTTAGATATGAGATCGTCCTTGGAGGCCCAACTCCTCAAGATGAATGAGATGCTCATGGCAGTCGTGAAGTCTAAGGAGCCCGAGGCTACTTCTCCCTCTCCTCCTTCTAAGAAGCACGGTGAGAACTCTAAGGATTCATCTTCGGATGAGTCCAAAGATGTTTCTCCAAATGCTTCCCCCGGGAAGGCGGAAAAGGATGAATCACCTAGCTCCTCTAAGATTCCCCAAGGAGAGGAATGTCATCAAGTTAACCATAATTACTCTCCTAATCCTCCTATCCCTCACCCTCATGTAAACTTTAGGAGTGACCCTACTAAGCTCAAGCCTACTCATTTTTCTCAATGACAAATTCAAATGAAGTCTCATTTATGTAGTGCCTCCATTGAGCTATGGCGCATCATTGAAGAAGGATTCAAGGCCCACGATCCAACCAACTTGACAAGGAGAGAAGTGGTTAATAGTCAACTCAACGCCACCTATCTTCATCAACTTTAGCTGGCCGTTGGAGAGAAGGACATGCCTCTCATTCAACAATTCTCCACCGCCAAAGAAGTATGGAATGCTCTTTCCGACATCTTTGTCGGTAATGAGAGCATGAAGAAGAACCGGTATGATGCCTTGTGCAATGAGGTGGAAGTGTTCTACAGGTTGGATGGAGAAGGCCATGAAGACATGTACCAGACGTCGTTGTTGATTGCTAAAACTTTCAAGAACCTCGGTGCGGTCAACATTAATGACGCGTGGATCAAGAGAAAGTTCGTGACCGCACTCTTGCCCTTTGAGGAAACGGACTTGAAGACACTCCAAGGGAGACATGACTTCGCAAAGATGGCATCCAATGAAGTCATGCAAGAGACGACCGCCTACAAGGTTGACTCCAAGATTGCTCAAGACGCAAGGGCAAGAGCCATTGGGATGCACAAGCATGCCTCAATTGCTTTGAAGGCCACCGTTGAAGAAGAGGATGAAGATGAGTATGATGATCAAGTCGAGCTATCTAGTGAGACGCTCGCAAGTACTCTCACCCAACACATGGGTCTTGCGGCAAGAACCTTTTGGAAGAAATCCGAAAGGGCCAAAGCTAGGATTGACAAGAAGTTCCCCTCCAATGGAGGAAAGCCAAGCAACAAGGTGAGGCTTTGCTATAATTGTGATGGCAAAAGCCACTTTGTTGCAGATTGCCCATGGGAAAGAAGAGAGGACCATGGTGGGAGGCTCGTGGCCAAGTCGAAGGGCAAGGGGCCTATGCCCATGAAGAAGCCCTTCTTCAAGAAGAACCAAAAGATTGTCTTGGTGACCCAAGAGAAATATCCCACCGATAATGAAGATAGTGAAAAGGAGGACACCCCAACGCAAGTGGCCGCAATAGTCATTTCTTCTACACCTGTGTCACTCTTCTCCTCACCAAATGAGAGCCCCATCATCAAGAATGCAAGATGTCTTATGGCAAAGACATCCGAGGTAAAATTCCCCACCTCCATGAAGGGAATATGCCCTAGAGGCACTTAATAAACATAGTTTATTGGCAATATCCCAATCGTTCATTATATGTTTTATACCATGCTATAACTGTATTAAGCGGAAACATTAATACAGGTGTGGTAGATAAACAACCAGGTCCCTAGTAGCCTCTACTAAGACTAGTTTCGTTGCGCGATTGATGATCGAGGTTTTCCGATCATAGGGCATGGTGTCGGTCGGCAATGGAAGTCATATCGTTAGGTGTAACGATCTGATGGACATACCCAGTATTTATAGGACATAGTCATTACCGGAAGGGGGTAGTTGAGACGAGGGGTCAACAGCGGGATTTCTCAGTCCACATAGCCGGATAGATACTCTAGGTCCCACTCGGTGAGATTATGTCAAATGAGTTTGCAAACATGTGACTAGGTCACCAGCTGACATAATATCATAGATGAGTAGAAGATAGCAATGTCGGTAACGAGATCATGCTAGGTATGGAGATATCTGAGAATGATGCTCGGACGCGCTAAGTATCGATATGACAAAGGGTTTAAGACTAGACGTCCTGGTTTGATAGATGAAAGTCATTCGTTATATCACAGGGATTAATTCATGGGGTCCATGCCTACGAGTTAGTCATTGATCGGAGAGGAGTCTCGATCATGTCTGTTATTATATCGAACCGCTAGGGTAACACACTTAAGGGGTTTCGACAAGACAACCGGAAAGGAAAGAGATCACCGGGAACGTCCCGGGAATGGTCCGATGGAGATCGGGCAGCGACGAAATAGTTTTTGGAGCTAGAATAAATTATATATAATATGTTTGATATTAATTAGTGTAATTAATGTTTAAATATGATTATATATATTTATTTTCGAATTTATTTAGACTGATTTCCCTAAATGGTCCCTCTGGTCGAAAGAAGGCCCATAGGGGGAAAGCCCTCAAGGGGAAATTCGGTGGGGGGCTTGGCCGACCTAGGTGGGCCAAATGGGCCCACCTAGGGCCGGCGCACCCTCCCGAGCCGCACCAAGGCTGTGGGATAGTCCCAAATTGCCTGGCTAGGGAGGTTGGCTCCCCCCGGGAGCCTATATAAGAAGGGGCACCACTGGCCTTTTAATTCACCAGTTAATTCCCCAATTATCTCTCGATCTCGTGATTCCCTTTGTCGGAGTTGCGCCGAGTTGAGAGGGGGATCTCTTCCACCATATCCCGCTGCCGCGCTGCTGGTGTTCCGGTCCAAGTCTTCCGCTGCTCGTCCTGGACTGGAGCTTCGGAGGCCGTCGTCTCCACCGTATGTGTGTAACGCCCTGCGAGGTGCTGCGCTAGCGGTGCTCGGCGGCCTACTGCCTCCACCCGACCTCGAGGTCATCTTCGTCGTCTTCGTCGCGCTGAGTTCTTCGCGACCTTGAGGTCGGCTACGTCGTCTTCGTCGTCAACGCTTGTGCGGGAGCGTAATCCCCGCTATTCGGTCTACAAGGGTATGTATTCCGATCTCCGCCGTACTTCTATATCTAAATAGTGTAGATCTTGGCTAGTTTAAGGATATCGTTGCTAGGAAATTTTTTGTTTTCTGCACACCATCCCCTTCAGTGGTATCAGAGCCGATCTATCGTAGATATAGTTGTACGCTGTTTGAACCCGTGTTCTACACGGGGGCACCGTTCATGTTATTTGCTACCCTCTAGCATGCACTTGTGATTCCACCGGCATCGAGTTGATGAAGCGACCCAGACCGACTTTACGCGTACGCTTACGCGAGACTGGTTCAACTACTGACATACGGCTTGTACCGTATCTGTGGCTGGCGGGCGTCTGTCTCTCTCTTTAGTTGGTCTTACATTTTCAATGGAGGGCCCGAAGGGATGCTTAAATATGCAATTATTGGATCGTTGTTGTGGTCATAAGGTTCGTAAGTATGAAGCGGTTCTATTTACGACATCCCCAAGCCACGTAAAATATGCAAAAGATAAAATAGAAGCGTCTAACTTTATTTTGCAGGGGCTATGTGATATGGTCAAGGTAGGTTTATTAAATTGTTTATGAACTGCTGGCGCCAAGAAGACCATGGCGCAATGGACTATATCACATTGCATTACATTTGATGTTTTGTGTGTATCTTATATTGTGTGATTATATATATTAGTATATATTAGTTACGCGGCGGTAATTATATAAGATGATCCCTTAAAATAATACCACTAGTGTTCTTCCTCCAACGAGCACCACCAAGAAAGTTCTACATTATGAGGCAGGCCGTGACGATCGGCTGTCAGACATATCGTCGTTCGCATACGGTGGGTGTAAGCCATGTTGCACAAGCGTCAGCGTGGATGTTATAGTGGCGAGCCTAGCATATGCAGATATGGCCTCGGAACACGGAGGCCGAAAGGTCGAGCATGAATCACAGAGTTGTTGTTATTGACTTTTGTCAACTCTTGAAGTTGTACCGCCGGCTCTGATGATGAGGGGTGGTGCAATGGATGGGGGTCGTGTAATCGTTTAAACGACCAGGAGGGATGTTCGTTTGAGTGGGAGTTCGGATAGTTATTTTCTAAAATACTAGAACTCAGAATATAATGAACAAAGTCTGTTTTGCAAACCTTTGTAGATATTAACCATTGTGATAGCATCTTTTCAAAATAGGCGCATTCCTGCGATTGAGAAACTTAAAAGGTTGGGTCCAAACTTCATAGTTTTATACTTTAGCTTGAGGATACTCCTTGTTTAAACCGTTAGCTCTTTGTGATACAATACCCGCTAGGAGATAAACCCGAGATTCCACTAACAAAAGATAATTTGGATTATCAGATTTTGTGCGGATGATATCATCATAATCTAGTGTATGCTATGATCTCTGCCATAGAGAACCAACGGTGGGTACGAGTTGTTAGATCGCGAACATATGAGATGGTCGCTAAACTCGGGGTACCCCTAAAGTTGGGTTGATAAAGTTTCTCAGTACGTTGACTGATTGTCTTCTCAACCAAGGTGGAAGAGAATACACACATTGAATGAGCACGTGACAGTCATACTTGATGCCATATGTTCATACTTGATGAACATTGAGACGCCTCGCTCAGCTCGATCACTGGATGACAGACGTCGTTGCCAAGTGCAAATCCTCTGTCATAGACTATATCATGCAAGTGGAATCGTTCACCTTAATAGTTCTTGATTACGTTGGAAGTATCAAGAAGATGAAACATATCGCCGAAAGTCATCGATGATGATGGTGTATATATGATATACATGTTATGAATGTTTTAGCTAAGCAAGTACTCGCAGTAGTGACTAAGTTTTGAAGTAGTCATGTTTTATGAACACCAGGTTTACTGCTTGAGTAGCTTGAAACGATGAGGCGACATTGCGTGTTGATAATGGCAGACAAAATTATTGTGATGACCATAGACACTCTCCCTCTAGATCTACCATTTGGATAAATTCTTTATGATCGCCTGTTACTATGATCGTTATAAGTGTGTCTCCTCTAGCGAGACACTTGTTCATATATGTTAGTGACAAATTCGTTGTCCTATATTTATGAAGTAATGATCATATGCCGATTTGAATTTAGATGGTAGAAGCTCCCACATTCATAATATTAATGCCAAAGGATACAAACTTAATAAAGACACCACATATGTGTGGCACTACCGTTTAATTCATGTCAAAGTTATAGTCAATGCATTAGCTCCATACCGGATGGATCTACAAGTCCTTAGATTTGATCTTTTGACACTTGCAAAATAACTATGACACCGTTTTCGGAAAACAGACATATAACTTATTGATAGTCATGCATATAGATGTATGTGGTTTAATGAAGTAATTGACGGGTAGTGGAGACCTTTATTTCGTGAACTTCACTGAACGTTTTGAGTATAACTTGTTGAGAATCGGGCATATGGGTGTATGTGAATCAATGAAGTACTTTAACGTGTAGTGGAAGTATTTATTTCATGGACTTCATGAATATTCGAGTAAATATATGGATATCCACTCAGGAATGTTGGTCTGGAAATTTTGATTCGATCAAACAAGTTCAGAATGAAGTAGGAAATAAACTTAACAAGAAAATCAAATTCCCGCGATACAGATCGAGGAAATAAAGATTTGATTTATAATGTTGGCACATCATTGGAAGACTTGTGAGAAGAGTTCCACAAATTACGTCGCATGGAACAACATAGTGTTATGGTATGTTTGTACGTCGTAATTGCACCCTATCGGATAGTGTGTGGTAAATAAATCTCTTACCGAATTATTGTGATCATTAGAGTCGTATGGTAGAAACGTAACACTCTCGTTAGATCATAGGAAAACCATTTAAATCCATGGAGACAATACCATTTGAGTGATGGCATGACTTTTAGCCTAGATTATCGTTTCAGCAATTTAGTGTTTCGATGTGATCAAACCTAAAATTGATTAATCTTTGTAGTGTACCGTACCTAAAGAGTTAGTTGGGTACATGTCTCACGACATAGGCAAATTTTTTGCCGGGATATACCTTGCGAAAGAAATAGTTTCTTGTCCAAGGCTATAAGTGAGAAAGAAAGTAGACCAAGACGAAGTTGGTGAACTTCCTCTCCAGACATCAGAGTGGCGCAACCGAAAGTGTTTTCGGTGTCATGCTCCACAGCTTGAAAAAGCTGATGATTCAAGATCATGATGTTCTGAGCTCATACTAAGAGTGTAGGCATACGAGGTTGTGTTCCACACTGTGTGTTATGTCAATCTTGTTATGAAGGTCATATTAATGGAATATGTTAGACCTACGAACTACGAAGAAGAGATGGTGGACCTAAGTCCGAGAAATGGCTATGAGTCATTTATGATCCGAAATAAAATCCATATACGAATACCAGGTAATGACTTGGGAGATCTTCTTGATGGCATCTAGGATGTTAATAGAATGTGGAATTTTATGAGAGAATAGACATTGAGAAGGATCGATTTGCCGTGAAACAGTTCCGACAAATTTAAAAGTTGACCACATGAGAATTTGTCTCAAGTGGCGAAGCCTAAATCTATTCTGGGTCATTTAGCAATCACTATAATTTCAAGTGAGAAATTGATAGATGGATAAGGAAACCATGTTTCTTAATAGTGTCATTAAGAAAGAGTTGGTGATCCTGAGGATGCTAAACATGTATGCGAACTTCAGTTGTCCATTCATGGGCTGAAGCAAGCATATCGGAGCTGGAATCTTCACTTTGATAATGTGATTAAAGGATTTTGGAGTTGCCCAAAATAGTTGAAGAAACCTACATTTGCAAAGAAGTGAGTGGGAGCAAAGTAGCTTTACTTGATCTTATATGCGGAAGGCATATTTGAGTGGGAGCTAAGTAGCTTTTCCTTGATCTTATATGCGGAAGGCATATTTGAGTGGGAGCTAGGTGTCATTCGTGATTTTGTATGTAACGACATATTGAATGACACAGATCCTCTAGTAGAGTGTAAAGGATTATTTAAGTGATTAAATTTTCTATGAAATGAAGTTAGGAGTATTAGGCATTCGATTTATAATTGTATAGATCGTAAGGGGCTTAATAACATTATGTCAGAATATTTCCTAAGTTAAGATTCTGAAGTGTTTCAGAATAGAACAAGCGAAGAAATAGGTTCTTTCTTGTATGACTAGCTAAAATATTAAGTTTATCTTGACACTTTCAGTGATAGCAAATGATGTTCGACAGTCTCTATGTATCAGACATAGATGCTATCAGACTGAAAGCTCGACTTAGTGTGACCCAAGTTCTTGGTTGAAGAACAGATTCTAGAGTGATCCTTATGTGGATCAATGAACAAACGTTAAGTATATCATTCAGTGTCTGTGAGAACTGAAGATATGTTTTCTAGTAAAGGGTAAGAGTGAAAGACAACTTGCCGTAAAGCGGTTACGGTGATGCAAGTTATGACACTGACCCATACGACTAGAAATCTCATATAGGAGATGTCCTTTATTTTGAAGAAAAACATGATTAGCTTGCGAAGTCGCATATGAATGCACTGTCGCATAATCTACATAGGTATAGAAATATATGGAAACTTCAGGAGTAGCAAGTGTGATTGGACTGAGCAGTTTTCTGAGCGTATGTGGTCTCCTTAATAGATCTCTTAGACTTTTAAGGCCCATGCTCCGCGAATGTTCGAGTCTCACTCCATCCACTAGGATATATTTCACCGTCATCGTAAGATACGGGATAATGTCAAACTAGGTGACATAGAAGTGTTGCAAAGCACACATAGGTCTCAATGTGTGAGATCTATTGACTGTATTCCTCTTCCACGAGGCGAGCATGCACCAAGATACTATGGGTGTTGAGCTTTTACCAAGTTGTAAACTAGATTAAGTGTTACTCTAGTGCAAGTGGGAGACTGAAGGGAATATGCCCTAGAGGCACTTAATAAACATAGTTTATTAGCAATCCCAATCGTTCATTATATGTTTTATACCATGCTATAACTGTATTAAGCGGAAACATTAATACAAGTGTGGTAGATAAACAACCAGGTCCCTTGTAGCCTCTACTAAGACTAGTTTTGTTGCGCGATTGATGATCGAGGTTTTCTGATCATAGGGCATGGTGCAGGCCGATAATGGAAGTCATATCGGTAGGTGTAACGATGTGATGGACATACCCAGTATTTATAGGACATAGTCATTACGCCTTAAAACCGTGAGACAAACTCTTATTGTTATTCCTGGAAGATACTTTGATTGCACCAAACGTCATATCTTATTTAGTGTGACAATAACGGTGATACTTTTGGGTATCGGAAGGGGATAGTTGAGACGAGGGGTCAACAACGGGATTTGTCAGTCCGCATAGCCGGATAGATACTCTAGGGCCCACTCGGTGAGATTATGTCAAATGAGTTTGCAAACATGTGACTAGGTCACCAGCTGACATAATATCATAGACGAGTAGAAGATAGCGATGTCGGTAACGAGATCATGCTAGGTATGGAGATATCTGAGAATGATGCTCGGACGCGCTAAGTATCGACATGACAAAGGGTTTAAGACTAGACGTCCAGGTTTGATAGATGAAAGTCATTCGTTATATCACAGGGATTAATTCATGGGGTCCAGGCCTACGAGTTAGTCATTGATTGGAGAGGAGTCTCGATCATGTCTGTTATTATATCGAACCGCTAGGGTAACACACTTAAGGGGTTTCGACAAGACAACCGGAAAGGAAAGAGATCACCGGGAACGTCCCGGGAATGGTCCGATGGAGATCGGGCAGCGACAAAATAGTTTTCGGAGCTAGAATAAATTATATATAATATATTTGATATTAATTAGTGTAATTAATATTTAAATATGATTATATATATTTATTTTCGACTTTATTTAGACTGATTTCCCTAAATGGGCCTACTGGTCGAAAGAAGGCCCATAGGGGGGAAAACCCTCAAGGGGAAATTCGGTGGGGGGCTTGGCCGGCCTAGGTGGGCCAAATGGGCCCACCTAGGGCCGGCGCACCCTCCCTAGCCGCACCAAGGCTGTGGGATAGTCCCACATTGCCTGGCTAGGGAGGTTGGCTCCCCCCGGGAGCCTATATAAGAAGGGGCACCCCTGGCCTATTAATTCACCAATTAATTCCCCAATTCTCTCTCGATCTCGTGATTCCCTTTGTCGGAGTTGCGCCGAGTTGAGAGGGGGATCTTTTCCACCATAGCCCGCTGTCGCGTTGCTGGTGTTCCGGTCCAAGTCTTCCGCTGCTTGTCCTGGACTGGAGCTTCGGAGGCTGTCGTCTCCACGTATGTGTGTAACGCCCTGCGAGGTGCTGCGCTAGCGGTGCTCGGAGGCCTACTTCCTCCGCCCGACCTTGAGGTCATCTTCGTCGTCTTCGTCGCGCCGAGTTCTTCGCGACCTAGAGGTCGGCTACGTCGTCTTCATCGTCAACGCTTGTGCGGGAGCGTAATCCCCGCTATTCGGTCTACAAGGGTATGTATTCCGATCTCCGCCGTACTTCTATATCTGCATAGTGTAGATCTTGGCTATCGTTGCTAGGAAATTTTTGTTTTCTGCACACGATCCCCTTCACTCCATATCCCATGATATTGATGATGATATGAGAATTGAAGTCAAGAAAGAGATTATTGCCTTTGATAAATTCATGACTAACTTGCAAGGGGAAGGCAAGAAACACTTTGGCTCGATTATGAGTCGTATATGTGAGCTTGAGGATGAGCTTGAGTTAAAAGGTGAGATTGAGAGAGAGGATGCTCACACTAATGTGTCTCTCCAATCCTCCCTTGAAGATGAACACGAAGCTCATGCTCTCCTCCAGGAGCAACTTGCTAAGATCACTAAGGATCGTGATCTTTACTTTGCTAAATGTAAAATTGTGCAAAATGAAAAGTCCGAGCTTGTGGTTGCTCATGCTAGACTTTGTGAAGACTTCGTGTCACTTGAAAATACTCACAAGGTATTGACAAGTGATCACGAACGTCTCCTCAAGTCTCGTGATCGACTCGAAACTCGGATATCTACTCTTAAGAAACCTAGCATTTCTACTTCTTTGAATGCTAATTCAAATGTTGTCAAGGATAATGCTAGGGTGTTGTTTGTTCCACCCATGACAACTACGTCCAAGACTTCTCTTGATAAAGGTAAGGGGACACTCACTACTCCTCTCCATGAGCGAGTACCCCACAAGGGTAAAGAAGGTCTAGGCTATGTTGCTAAGGATAAGAAGAAGACCAAGAATAAGGCCAAGCCCGCACAAGCCAAGAAAGATGACATTGCGAGTGGAAATGCCACAAGGGGCACTCCCACTCGTGATGACTTTGCGGGCATATCTAACCCCAATTATGCTTTATATGTTGATTATTATGGAGATGTCTATGCTAGATACATTGGTCCATTTGATGACTATATTGAATATGCTATTTGGGTCCCAAAGACCCTTGTTGCTAACCAAAAGGCACCCATTGCAAAATGGGTACCTAAGTCAAAGAATTGATTGTGTGTAGGGCCTTGCATCCGGAGGATCGAAATGGATAATTGATAGCGGGTGCACTAGTTGACCGAAAGCAAGGAGATTGTAACGGAGTTGAGGCCTAATGATGATCAAATGACCGTTACATATGGTGAGAATTCAAAGTCTAAGGTAATAGGGCTCGGCAAGGTGGTAGTGGCACCGGACATCACACTTGTGAATGTCTTGCTTGTCGAGTCCCTAGGTTTCAACTTGATCTCGGTTTATTCGTTGACTTGTTTGGGCTATACCGTTATCTTCGAAAAGGAAATGGTTATCCTTATGCGGAGCAAGTCTCTCAAAGTGTCTTTCGTTGGGTACGTTGAGAATGGACTCTATGTGGTTGACTTGTCCGGAGTCACCACGTCCCATGCAATGTGCTTATTCGCTAAGACGGACTTGGGTTGGCTATGGCATCGCCGACTAGCCCATGTCAACATGAGGACTTTGCAAAGTCTTCAAAAGGGTGGCCATATCCTAGGACTAAAAGACCATGTTTCTTTATCGAATGATCGAATGTGTAGGGCTTGTGTTGAAGGAAAAATGCATGACATTCACCATCGAAGCAAGACCATCATTTCATCAACAAGGGTTTTGGAGCTTCTCCATGTTGACTTCTTTGGTCCTATTCCGGAAGCTAGTCTTGGTGGCAAGAAGTATTGTTTGGTGATTGTTGATGATTATTCAAGATACACATGAGTTTTCTTCTTCAAGTTGAAGACGGAGACTCAACAAACAATCATTGACTTCTCCAATGAGGCTCAACGTCAACACAATGTCCCAATCTTGGTGCTAAGAAGCGACAACGGTTCCGAGTTCAAGAACTACACCTTGAACGAGTTCCTTAGTGAAGAAGGGATTCGTCATCAATATTCCGCTGTCTATACTCCCCAACAAAATGGTGTACCAAAAGGAAGAACCACACACTTATTGAGATGGCAAGATCTATGATGGCTGAGTCCAAGTCCCCAAACAACTTTTTGGCCGAAGCCGTCAACACCGCTTGCCATTCATCTTACCGGCTCTTATTTCGCAAAGGACTCTTGAAGACACTTTATGAAGTGCTTACCGGGAATAAGGCCAACATTTCTTACTTCCGACTTTTTGGTTGTAAGTGTTTTTATCTTATCAAAGGTGTTTGTTTAGGCAAGTTTGATTCTAAGTCTCTTGAAGGGACGTTTGTTGGTTACGGTACCGAATCTCACACCTATAGAGTCTATGATAAGGCCTCGCCATTATCATAGAAACTTGTAGTGTGGTGTTTGATGAGAATGGTGGCTCCCTCGTGGAGCAAAGTGATGTTTACAATGTAGTTGAGGATCAACCTCAAGATGCTATCCGAATGATGGGGTTGGGCGTCCACCTCCCCATCGAACTCTATTATGAGGTTGCTCAACAAGGTTCAAGCTCTACGCAAGTGGTGGCCACTACCTCACAAGAAACCCCCGACAACAACACTGTGCCCAACACGCCTCAACAAGAAGGAGCTCAAGAACCTCCGGCTACCCCTGAAGTTTCCGGTGGACCGGAACTTCCTGTCTTCGGTCCGGAACTTCCGGTGTCCGCGCCGGAACTTCCGGCCCCCATGACCGGAACTTCCGGTGCCACGGATATTCCGGGTGGCAGTCCTCCCCAAGGCCAAGATCAACCTCCTCCTTCATCGCTCACACCTTTCTTGATCAAGGCCATCAAGACATTCAAGGCGGAGGCATGAATGATCAAGATGATTAAGCGATTCCTCCCACCACAAGGAGGGAAATCGAGATCCGCCGTTTGAATAGGGTTGGCACCTAACAAGAATTGAGAGCTCTATCTCTTGACAAGGTGCTTGGTGATGTGAGAAGCAAGGTATCCACCCGAAGACAACTTGCAATCTTTAGTGAACATCAAGCTCACATCTCCATGGTGAAACCCAAGAAAGTCTTTGAAGCTCTTGAAGATAAAGATTGGCTCGACGCCATGCATGAAGAACTCAACAACTTCGAGCGCAACAAAGTGTGGAAGTTAGTTGAAAGACCCCAAGATTGCCGCAATGTTATCAGCACTAAGTGGATATTCAAGAACAAGCAAGATGAGCATGGCATGGTGGTGAGGAACAAGGCAAGATTGGTGGCTCAAGGGTTCTCCCAAATTGAAGTCATTGACTTTGGAGAAACCTACGCGCCCGTTGCTCGTCTTGAGTCTATTCTTATTCTCCTTGTCTATGCCTCTCACCATAACTTTAAATTGCAACAAATGGATGTCAAATCCGCTTTTCTTAATGGTCCACTAAGTGAACTTGTTTACGTTAAGCAACCACCGGGGTTCGAGGACCTCAAATATCCGAACCATGTCTACAAGTTGGATAAGGCGCTCTATGGCCTTAAACAAGCCCCATGTGCGTGGTATGAGCACCTTAAAGAACTACTTGTAGACCGTGGGTTCCTAGTTGGGGAAATCGACCTCACCCTTTTTACTAAGAAAGTAAATGGAGAGCTTTTCATTTGTCAATTATATGTGGATGATATTATATTTGGGTCTACTAACAAAGCATTTAACAATGAGTTCTCTAAGTTATGACTGATAGGTTTGAGATGTCCATGATGGGTGAGATGAAGTTCTTCCTCGGTTTTGAGATCAAGCAATTAAAGGAAGGAACCTTCATCAACCAAGCAAAATACATTTAAGACATGCTCAAGAAGTATGGGTTGCTTGAGCTCAAGGGTGCCTCTACCCCAATGCAAACCAAATGCCACCTTGAGCTCAACCCCAAAGGTAAGTATGTGGATCAAAAGGTATATCGATCCACGATTGGATCCCTTCTCTACCTCTGTGCATCTAGACCGGATATAGTGCTAGCCATAGGAGTGTGTGCAAGATATCAAGCGGCTCCTAAAGAAAGCCATGATATGGCTGTCAAGAGAATCTTTAGATATTTGGCTTATACCCCAACCTATGAATTGTGGTACCCCAAGGATGCACATTTATCATTATGTGGGTTCACGGATTCCGATTGGGCAGGAGATCAAGATGACAGGAAGTCTACCTCCGGTGCTTGTCAATTTATTGGGAGGTCATTGGTAAGTTGGTCTTCAAAGAATCATAATTGCATTTCTATCTCCACAGCCGAAGCAGAGTATGTTGCCGCCGCAAGTTGCTACACACAATTGCTATGGATGAGGCAGACCTTAAATGAGTACGGTCTCGATTGCGACAAAGTGCCTCTTCTATGTGACAATGAAAGTGCCATCAAAATTGCATACAACCCGGTGCAATATTCAGGGACGAAGCATATTGAGATCCGCCACCATTTCATAAGGGATCATGTGGCCCGAGGAGATATTGAATTATCATATGTGGGCACAAGAGATCAATTGGCTGATATCTTCACGAAGCCTATCGTGGTGATGTCACGGCAGATGCCATAAGATGGCTAATGTGTGGGGCCGATGGACGCTGGTGGATCCGGGGAGGGCTAGCGAGCTAGAGAGCTCACACGATAGGAGATGCCGGAACACACGAAATCACCGAAGAACACTCAAATATCTAACAAACCCAAACAAATGCTCGAAGGCAAAGTCACACACACGATGTACCCAGGTTCGGGGCCCTCGTGAGGAGGTAACACCCCTACTCCTGCCCTTCTTCTCAATATAAGTGTGGCACAAGATCTACAACATGCTCCTTGAGCTCTTTTGGTGATGAACTAGATGAACTAGAGAGGAGGAGGAAGTAAATGCACTAGGAGTAAATGAGACTATAGTTTTGGCCCTCAAGTTGGTCATGCTCCACAGGGAGAGTTATGGCGCCTTATATAGAGTTCCGGCCGGGAGGGCTGGAAACCCTAATCCGGCATGGTCCCACCTGACAGGGCTAACAGTTATGTCGACACCGGCTAGTGCGACCTAGCCGCCGTGCTATCCGGTATAGCCCTGCCGTCATCATTCCGGAAAGGACTGCAGGCGCCGTCCTGGATCATCATTGTCCCCCTGTCAGAGACAAGACATGTCTTCGCCCATGCCTAGTAGCCTTTTCCGGATTGCCGGGCTAGGCATGTCCGATCTTGTCGTAGCGTCATCGTACCGGCTGACACGCTCCCGTGCCAGACGAGAGGTGACCATGCTTCCGTGTCAGCAGGAATGGGACTTCCCCCCGTGTCAGGCGGAAAGCCTGCACCAGACCTCTGACTTCCCGACATGCCCCCATGTCGGTCTCCTCCTTGTTCAGTTCGGCATGCCCTTCCTGCACACCAAATATAGCTTGCCAGGACCGAGATAGGTAAGTCGGTTAGTATCTACCCGGGAAGACCATCCGGATCATCCGGGTTCTTCTCTACCCGGGATCTTACCGGGGGACTACGACATACCGAGACGTCCGACATCCTTCCCGGTTACGTCCGAGTTCCACCCCTGCTCAGGACTACCACTTAGGATGAGTACTTATAGGCCTAGCCTCCCGAAGATGTCTTAGGCTGTTACCAAATACATCTTCGAGAAGCTAGTTCTTAGAGGAACCATCTGCTGGTGCTTATGCTGTCGTGAACGCTTGGGGGGCTATTTATAGTTTCCAGGGATGACCCTTGCGCCCCCCGACACTAGTCCCCGAAGCTGGTGCTGTGCAGCGACTTAAGACGATGTGCGGGATCAGCTTGAAGAAGAGAACTGATTAAAAAGCCAAAACCAACTCTCGCCCTTGAGATCGGAATGTTTTATACCGATATCCTTTTTCCGGGATCCGTTCATCCGAGAAGATCTATCCGGGGAAGGAGACTATCCCGACTCCTACCCGGATCTTGGTATAACAACCCGCACCTCGCTTCTCGTGCTGGACAAAAGTTCCTCTGCCAGGGGGTCCCACCCGGGGTCTTGTCCAGACAAAGAAACACTCAAGTACTCCTTGACTTAATGCAGTGCTGCTCGGGTTTACGAGCCGGGATCCGTAGTCGATCTGAAGCCCAACCGTTGGGTCCCTGTGGCCTGCGGTGTGGCAATGAGGATTGCTCCGTGTGCGGACACGTGTTGGACTCGGCACAGCCCGATCCCACTCACGATTTGAGAGATCGTGGGCGGGAAAGTCGGGAACCGTTCCGGATCTCCCCATAAATAGGGGATCGGAACGGTCCCTTCTTCTTCTTCCCCAATCTTCCCTCTTTCCCCACAACTGTCCCGAGCGCTCCGCCGCCGTCGCGCCCGAAGCCTGAGCACCGCTGCCGCAGCCCGCCGCCGGAGCTCTCCGCCTCCACCATTGGTCCGCGACAATCTCGCGCCTCGGTGCCATCTTCTCCTTCAATCATGGTGACGCTTCGCGTTTTGTTCGTAAGTTCTTCCGAACCTCCATAAATCATCCACTAATTTGGCTCGATGGACTTTTACCTTAACGCAGTGAGTAGGATTTGTTGCGGCTGCGCGTCGCAGATGGCGATGTTTGCTCTGCTCTCGCCTTCATCCCTACTGCCCAAACTTTGAACGTTGAACCCGTATTTTTGCCTCGATTAAATCCCATTTGCTCTGCTGCGGTAGATTTGTTCGCTAGGAATCCGGTTGGCGGTAGCAGTTTGTAACCCGGGGTCTTCCGTTACCGACATACTAACCCGACTAACTGGTACTTCGCCTGCAGAGTAGCTCTGATATGTCTTCCGGGCCTTCCGAGACGGGTGACGAGAGTATCAGAGGATGCTGGGATGGCTCCGAGACCCACCAGGGGGATCTCGATTGGCTATACCGGACACACCGCATCCCGCCGCAGGTCGAAAGCCGACTTCCGATGGGTGAGGTTGAGCCGGAACCCCAACCCGGTGAGCGCGTAGTGTTCCTCACACACTTCGAGCGTGGGTTCGGGCCCCCGGCTAGCCCATTCTTTCGCGACTTCCCCGACACATACGACCTTCTACCGCACCATCTCCCAGCCAATGCCATTATGATGCTCTCTTGCTTCGCTATGTACGCAGAAGGGTATCTCGGCGTTTGGCCGTTCGTGGAACTTTGGGCGAATTACTTCCTCCTCCGCCGGCAAGTCATCCCCAACCTCGACAAGAAGGTCAAAGACCTCGTCGAATGCGGGGCAGCAACCATCATTCCCCGTAGCGAGTCCGGATTCCCCAAGGTTCAGGGACTGGAATCCTGCCGGAAGTGGCAACGGAGCTTCTTCTATGTGCGGAACCGGGAGGCCTCGGGAGACTCTCCGAGTTCCTCCTGTCCGGATTTCATTAATCTGCCCGAGTTCGTCATGGGTCCTCCCCGCGAGTTCGAGCTTTGGAACAAGCTCCCAGACTCCGAGGAGGTCGAAAGCATGAACGACGTCTTAGGCGTCCTCGTGAGCGATTTGACGTCCGATGAGCTCCTGCGCTGCTTCATCATCCGCCGAGTTTGCCCTCTCCAATCCCGAGTACACAAGATATGCTACATGAGTGGGTTATACGATCCCACCCGGACCAGTATCTTTCCACTGGACAAGGCCGCGGTTTGGCGCCGCGTTCGAACGAAGATGCCAGAGGATTGGAAGTGGGGACTATGCGCCGTTACCCGCAAGAAACCACTGGAGGAGGTGCTTGTGCTTGCTTTTCGCCGACTTCCGTATTTAACCGAGTTCGCAGGAAACCGATATAGCCGTTATGTATTGATTTCCTCTTCTTGCTGCAGCTGTTCGAGCGACAGATGGAAGAAGACGCGATGCACGCCAAGGGCAACTTCGCGGATGACTTCCCGGTGCCGAGGCAGATGCCGGACGAGGATCCTGATGGCGAGGATCACCTCTTGATTCCTCTAGCCCGCGCTGCCGCTCCGGGTAAGCCTTCAGCTCAAGAGGCTATCCAAGTTGATACTGACAAAGATGATGACGATGAATGTCAAATACTTGATATAATTGATGCCCGTCCTCTCCGATACGCCCTGCCAGTGGTTCCGGGGCCTGCAGCCGCAACGAAGCGCGCCGAGACCCGCAAACGTGCGGGATCCGAGACCGCCCATGCCGGTGGTTCGGGTGCCGCCACCAAGAAGAGCCAGATCACCAAGCAGCCGGACGACAAGGCTCCCCGGCGGAGGAGAGGTCCTCCCACCGTGTCCTCCGGGTATGACCTTCTCGCCTCGAGTTGTTTTATCTTGGTTTCTCCCAAGGTCCTTTCTGACATGTCTATTACAGAGCGGCTCTCGACGTTCCGCTGTCCGCGGGTTCCCGTCCTCCGGGGTCCCGATCTCCTAGTCCATCCCGGGCTGCCCCTTCTCCACCTCGGCGTCAATTGCAGGACGCCGATCATCCTGAATCCGGTCCTGTGCTGACCAAAGTCGCGACTCCTCGCGCCTCTACCGGTGTTGGGACTTCGGGTGTCCATCCCGCGGCGACCGAGGTCCCGGCACAGACCACTGCGGCGACCGAGGACGTCGTCCTTCCGGATTCCTCGCGTCGGGTGTCTCCTCAACTCGATGCAGATATGCCGAGTCCTCCGCGGCAGGTTGTGCTGCGTGCCTCTACCCGGCTAGCTCCACGCAAAACCCCGCCGCCGAAGCAGCCCACACCTCCTTCACGGCAACCTGATCTTCCTGCCGGGAAATCGCGCAGCCAGGCCTCCGGGCAGAAGATTGCCCCTGCTAAGCCCAGCGCTCCTCCGAAGTCCTCAACCCAGGACTTGGCCCTAAGCAAGGGTTCTTCTGCCTTGGGTAAGTTTTCCGGGTTACCGCCACCTCCTGCCAAGATCCCCACTGCTGCCTTGCAGGCCCTGCGAGCGTCCGTAAGCTCCTTTGTGTCCCCAGGATCCCGGGAGGTCGCTACGGCGAGCGCGGCCGCCGCGACCGGCTTGCGCGTTGTCGAGGAGTACAAACAGGCTTGGATTGCTGCCGATGCCTCCGAGATCGTGGGGGATTTGCACGCTGTCGGCCCGAGTCGCAGCGCTCAAGCCCTGCACCTTCTTCAGGTGGTTGTGCTGGATGTTACTCGGGTTGTTGATGTAAGTTTCTTTCTTCTATCCCCACTAGTCCCCGAGATTAGTGCTTAGTGCTCTAGACTCCATCGAGTAGCAGATCACTAGACTCTAATCTGAAAAAAATTCACTTCCCAGTGCCCGAGATCCTTTCCACCGAGTTGGTTCATAACTGTAGATCTAGAATGAATGCCTTGCTATCTTCCCTACTGACGCTCCCGAGACTGATATCGGATGGGCACTAATTACAGGACTGCAGCAAAACACGCAGCAGTGTCTTCCACCGGCTTCTTGCTGACTTCGGTCAGTCCAAGAGGTCAGAGGGGCGACTTCGGGAGGAGCGGGACGCTGCGCGAAGGATCTCGGTGGATCAAAAATCTGCCTTATCTGACGGTCAATCCGAGATCGCGCGGCTAAACGCCGAGCTGGTGAAGGTCAAGTCCACTGCTGCACACTTAAAGACGCGTTTTGTGGACGCTACTAAGAAGCAGAAAGAAACCTTGGAGCAATCCGAGGCGCGCGCGCACCTTGCCGAGACCGAGTTGGCCCTTCTCCGGTCGAAGCAATATGCTTGGTTGACCGAGCTCACCGGTCTAAACCTGGATATGAACAGTAAGTGTACCGAGTTCTCTTTTTGTCGTCTTCCTCTTTTTGCCGAGCTCACCGGTCTAAACCTGGATATGAACAGTATGCTTGGTTGACCGAGCTCATGGCTTGTCCGTGTGACAGTTCTCCTTTCTAAAGGGCACTTCGAGCATTCCCGAGAAGCTGCCAACCTTGCGATCGCTGCCGCCCGGGAGAAGCGAGCCGGAAAGGGTCCTGTCTCGAACTCATGGGACATCGATGACCATCTGTAACATCCCAACATTTTATAATATTCAAAAATCACTAAAATTTAAAACTTTTCTTTTTATTAAAATAAAATATTAAATGCATAAGGAAACCAACTATGAAAGACTTCAAACTTGAGTTTAATATTTCAAATGTCACAGTTTAAACATTTTATTATCCACGGTATTTCAAAAACCTTAAAATGTAATTTGAAAAATATTTTACAAACTACAATCCATTTTATTTTAAATAAATAGTTTACTTATAAGAAATTGATTTCAACCACTTAGTCATATCTATTCATAAATTCACAAATTATTTTAAAATGGTGTTAGTTGCCAAATGGTTTTCATTCTCTCAACTAAGTTCAAAACATGGTGTTAAAATTTCAATTATGTAATCTTTAACTATAAACTTTATAGATTTTAAATTAATGAATTAGCCAAATAAACATTTCATTTGCTTAAATGAATTTCATCTATTTTCAAAGCATGAAATGATTAATATATTCTAAATAAGAAAATAATTAAAACAAAAATCTTTTCCGAAGTTGTTATGAAGTTTTCAAATGAATTATCATAATATAAAATATAATGATGCACGAATTATTTCCAATTAAAGATGAATACCTTATATTTCACATTTCCTAAACATTATTTATATTTAGTTCTTTAATATTATGCCAAAATAAAGAAGAATGATTTCAGCAAAACAAGTTTAAATAACTTAAATCCAAACATAATTGAATATGGGTATTTCATATAAATTATTTAGCCAAAATTAAAATTAATTAAACCCTAGTTTTAAATTAAACATAAAAGTGTCAATTTTACATTTAATCAATATTTCGAAATTATTATTTTTGAAAAGTGTTCAAAACACTCCCACAATTGGTTTAACAGAAAGATAATAATTTTACAAATTTTTAGAATTTTGTTTGACCTCATTTGGACATTCAAATCAAAAGTTATGAATTAAATAAAAGAAATCAGAAAATGAAAAAGAAAATTCCGGATGACGTCATCGCTGACGTCACCTCGTCTTCAACCTATGCACGCCAATCTCGCCCGAAAATCCGCCGGCGATTTCTCCTCCAAATCGCGGCGTTCGTTGCGGGATTTGCTTCCCTCACCGCCCCCATATAAAGCCCAACACCCCCGCCACCTTTCCCCTCTCTCCTCTTTCCGTTTGACGCCTCCAGGCCGGAGAAATCAACCGCCGGAGCTCCTCACACCCGCCGGCGAGTTTTCGTCAAATCCGGTGAGCTCCGACCTCCTCGCGCCCTCTCTTGAGTCCCATCTCCTCTGCTGCTTCCGTCCGCAATTCTCTGATTTTTTTTTCGTAACTTGTTTGACGCTAGATCGTTGAGCCCGTGCTCGAACCGAGGTCGCCCAGAGTACCCGTGGCTCCGCCCGCGTGTCCACGCTGCTCCAGGACAAACGGGAATACGCCGCCACCTCCATCCTCTTCACCGCGACGCACTGCGTCCGAAGCTGTCATCCGCGAGCTCGGGGGAGAACGGCAGCGACCGGAGCGTCCACGCCGGAGCGAGCGCCGCCGTCTGCCCCAAGTCCGGCGAGTTCCCCGCCGCCACTTTCTGGTCAACAACTGTGAGCCCTTCGATCTCGATCTGACGGCGTAGATTAGAAGCGTTAACTCGAATCGGTACGGTTAGATTTGGATCGTAGATCTAGATCTGGACGGCCCAGATTCAATCACTTAATCCCAGTCAGCGCCCGCGTGGCAGCCACGTCAGCGCCACGTCATGCCTCGTCAGCATCCGCGTCAGCGCCAGCATGTAATTCCTTTTCTATTTTAAATTTAATTGGAAGTTTTGCAGAATAGTCCCTGTAACTAAAACATCTATAACTTTTTAACCACAACTCCAAATTTAATAATTTTTATATATTTGGAAAGCTCTTGACATGTAGATTATTTTAGATCGGCCAAAATTCAAATTTGACTTAGTATAAAATATTCAAATTTCAAATGATGAATTTGAGTATATTTGTAATAACTTTAAATCTATAAATCCAAAAATTGCAAATAAAATTGTTTTAGAAAGTTTAGAATATTTGTAAATTAATGCCACTGCTATAAAATATTTTTGAGTAATTTTTGAATGAATTCATAGTTATATATTTAATTTGAATGGTTTGACTATTTTCAACATAACTATTAATAAAAATATTATTTTTGATTAAAGTAAATTCCTATAAATCTAATTAAATGCCCCCTGTCTATTTATACTAATCATAAAATTTTGTTATAGAAATTTAATCATAGAAAACTTTAATCTTATATTCCTTTTATTATATTTTCCAAAAATAGAAATTAATTAAATTGCATTTATAAATTCATGTATATTTATAAAGAAATCACAAAAGTTATTTTTGATGTTTCTTGTGATTTAAAATTTCATTTCATGCATAGCATATTTTATTTTGTAGATATAATTATCATAGGAAAACCCCTCTTCATTAGTTTTCTCTAAGTTAGAAATAATTTCAACTTAGCATTTTTGTGAAGTGCTACACTTAGACACTTAGTAAATTTTCAACATGGAGCTGGAAGACCAATGAAGGACTTAGCCAAACAAGACTCCAGAAGAATCTCCAAGGAGTGGAAGCACTTAGAAGAAAGATCAAGAAGAAGTTTATGAAGACCAACCAGAAATATTTTCTAAGTCTTTCTCCCTCTTTCTTCTTTCTCCCCCCTTCTTCTGTTAGACTTCATGATGACTAAGTAAATCCAAGACCAGCCTCAAGGATACAAGAACCACCAAGTCTGAAGGTTTATCAAGTCTATCAAAACTTCAATCAAGACATCATCAAGGGGAATATTACAAGTCTGGAGATGAAGCCTGGAAGACAACTACATCTTTCTTTCTATCTTTTCCCTCTTTCCTAATCTTGTCTGTCACATTTGACTTAAACAATTTTGATCATGATATTATCATCTTGAAGTTGTTGGATCCTAGCGGCATAGTGACATGAAGCGACCTGGAAACAAACCTTACATGTCCACGTACATGAGACATGTTTCACAATTTAAGTGGCTGGCCGGGTGTCTGTCTCTCTCACTTTAGTGAATATCCAATTTACAAAGAGTTGATAATAATTGTTGATCACCTCGAAGAATAGAGCTAGTATTTTCTTTAAGTATTTTGCACATCAAGACTAAGCCATTAGAGTGCTTATTCAAGATGATATAAAACAAAATATTTTATTCAACTTATGACCTTAGCCCTTAGTCCTTTTGGACCACCCTATTTGCCTTGCATTAACTTAAAAGATTTTCATGGCATGAAAAAGCATTTCTAGCCCATAGGAATATTTTGCACATCATGCATAAACATATTTTCCTTAGCAAGTTTTATAAAACTTATTTATTCATCTAGTATGTGTTTGCATGCATTGTGAAGTTGTGCTTGCTGTTGATTGTTGTATTGTTGCTTGCCTATACTGTTAGATTGAACGGAGAGTCCCGAGTATCGTTGAAAAGAGTTGTGAACAACGAAAATATTCAAAGGCAAGTGGCACACCTCATAAACTTCCTATTATTTCTATATGCATTACTTAGTGTATTTTTATATGCATGTGTAGGATAGTATTGCTATGCTAAACCTGTGTAGAATACCTTATTCCTGTGTCTAGGTTCCTATGCAATACTTAGTAGTATTATTGATGCTATGCAAGTGCTGTTTTGTGAAAATCTAAATTCTACTAAGTTAAGAATGAAACACCTGGGTGGTAAGTGGTTGTATGGTGGCGAAGTTGAGTGGCTACTCAGGCCCATGTCTATGGTTCCTGGAGTACGTGCACTTGTGAATGGCCACCTAGGAACAGAGGAATCTGAAGAACTCCGAGTGACGATTGCTTCCAGTGCAGCCATTGCCATATGGGCTCTGGCTTGATCAATTATGTTGCGTGGACTCTCTCCGGCTTGACAAGCAGATGTAGGGGGATGTTAGGTGGAACGGGTCAAGCCAGAGTGGGAGGGAAAATGCTTCTGAAAGATCTCGTCTCATTCTTCTCCTTTCCTTGTCACAAATGGTGTGTAAAGAATAAATTGGGTTGAATGGGTACAATGGTGAACGTGCACAACCTCTGCAGAGTGTAAAACTATGTACTTAGCCGTGTCCCCGGTACGGACAATTTGAGCAGCTGATCACGGACGTCAACGGAGGATTCCACCATTCCAACTTCAGAAATAAAACTTGATGGGTGAACAAGGGAAGATGAGATTTATGGTTTTCATGCCATACTTGTCTTGATTTGAAGAAAGTGTTTTCCAAAAAGATAGGAAAAATTGGCTTTATGCAAAATAGCCTTGAACTCCACCAGCCAAATATGCATATAGGCTTTAGAGTTATTCCATTAAGTGTCCACCATAGTGTCACTTGCCAGACTCCATTTTTAATGGAATCTGACCTACGTTGTTGCAATATTTTTCTTATTGCAGATTTGATCAGATGACGAGTGAGGTTTCGTTTAAAGGTTTCGAGTCTACAACCAACATGTTTTCGCCTGTGGCAGCATGAAAGTTATAGAGACTCGCTGCTATTGTATTTCCGCTGTGTACATTTCAATGCTAGCTTTATGCTATGCAACTTGTATCGAATATTTTGTAATTCTGGATCATCGATGTAATAAAATTGATGCTTTGTTGTGATATTACATCGTAAACTGTGTGTGCAAATGAATCGATCCAGGGATTTGCACTATACACAGGTATCTGCCTTATTTAAAGTGCAGGTACGCTACAGATGGTATCAGAGTACTGTGTTGCCTGTAGGTTCAAAACCCTTGGTTTGGATAGAAATAGGATTTGGCCATAGAATTGAAAATCTATTTCATTCATTTTGCTGAAAATAAGAACTTTTCAAACATTATTCTTGTAACTATCTTATCTATTCCCTTTCTAAATTTCTTCTCTTGTTTCTTTAGATGACCGCCCTCATTGAAGCACTTAAGAAAGGACCAGTGATGACCATGACCTTGGAATGTGAGACTGAGTTTCCAAGAGCACTTAAGGATAACATGAGGAGTTTAGGTTTTGAAGGAGAAGTAGTATACAAAGGTTTTCCTTTCATGGATGAAGGTCAAGAGTATTGGTGGGTGCAAGTCCATCTATACATGAGCAAAGAAGCTGACCACAAGACTGACGGTGACTGCATGTTCACGAACCCAATACTTCACACATCATTCTTTGATTCAGCAAGAAATGCAGCATGGAGAGCTATTGAGTACCTTGCAGAAAGACTTCATTATAGGCTTCACAACACCCAGAAGTATCTTGAAGAACTCAAGTAAGTGGAAGAAGAACTCGAGGCACTCAAGAAAAACATAGATTAGACCACCTACCCATTAGAATAATGAGATACGATTGACGTATTGACCTATCAAATTGTGGTATGGCAGTACTGTCACTCTTGTATTTCAATGACGTTACTATGTTTCGTTTGATAAACGATTAGTTCGGTTTTTCAAAAGAAGTTTGAAGTTTGTTCCGTATGTGTTTGCTTGTGTTTGAACCATGTTGATTGATTATGTTAGAAATTGGTTGCCTTGTTTTGTTTTATTGAACTAGGATTCCTCCATAGTACAAATAATTCAACTCATTGCTTTCTAAACCAAACAGATGTCTCACCACAATACCAACACCAATGATTTGCATACAACTATGCGACTACTATTAGAGAACCAGAGTCAGCTGTTGAAGATGATCAATGAGCAACTGCCTAAGATTGATCAAAACCATAGTGATTTTGAAGAGAACCTTATGACCAAACTAAAGGCATGCAAAACTTGTGGAGAAATAGGACATACGTCCAAAGAATGTTCTGATGAGTGGCCCCATGGTCATACCAGACATTTAGTTAAAGGATGCCTCACAAGTCAGGTTACTTGCTTCTTGTGTGAAGGAACAAACCATGTCCCAACCCAGTGTCAACTTTATCCCTTGGTGCAACAAGCTACCCAGCAAACCAAGGAAGGAATGCAACAGTCCCTCATGAAGACCCTGGAGGAACAAGGACATTGTCCATCGAACTGCAGAAAGGAGAAGATTGGTAAGGACACTGAACCAAATCATTGTCCAAGGACGATTGAAGCTCCTGTCCATATGGATAATGAAGTGAGAGTAAAGTCACACCCGATGATATCCAAAAGTAACTCCAAGTGTTGCTATAAGTGTAAAGGAGATCACCTAGCTCGAAGTTGTCACATAAAACGAGACTGGACTTCTCTAATTGAGATAGAATATGGCAAACAAGATTTGGAAGAACTTTTAGCCCTGGAAACACCTAAGAAGAAGAAGAAGAAGAACTTAAGCGACGTAATTTGCTTCAAATGTAAGGGCAAGGGACATTATGCTGATAAGTGCCCAGAAAAGATGAAGGAGAAATGCCTTACCCGCTCGCACAAGAAAATCATCAGGCCCGTGACATGTCGCAGATGCGGAGCAACAGGACACTATGTCAGTGGCTGCCCAGAGTGGAAGAAGGATAAATCTCTCCAAGGACCGAGTGGAAAACGTGAGTGCTAAAAACTTTCTGTATCCCCCACATGCCATTGTATTTTGAATACTTGTACGCTTTACAACAGAGAAATAAACCAGATTAAACAAAGTTTCTAGACTAACCACAAAAATTTCTTTTAAGGGTGGTAACCACCTAGATAATTCAAACCCAGTCGCTTAAACCCAGAGATCTCAAACTATCTTTCTTTCCATCCTCCTAATCAGAAAAATCATTCGCTGCCAAGTTTTCAAGTTTCCATGTCAGAAATTTCATTTCCCAAAACATCCCGAGTTATCAGAATCATTCAAGCATTTGCTTTGTCTTTCTAGCTTCTCCGAATCTCGGGGACGAGATTCCTTTTAAGGGTGGTAGTCTGTAACATCCCAACATTTTATAATATTCAAAAATCACTAAAATTTAAAACTTTTCTTTTTATTAAAATAAAATATTAAATGCATAAGGAAACCAACTATGAAAGACTTCAAACTTGAGTTTAATATTTCAAATGTCACAGTTTAAACATTTTATTATCCACGGTATTTCAAAAACCTTAAAATGTAATTTGACAAATATTTTACAAACTACAATCCATTTTATTTTAAATAAATAGTTTACTTATAAGAAATTGATTTCAACCACTTAGTCATATCTATTCATAAATTCACAAATTATTTTAAAATGGTGTTAGTTGCCAAATGGTTTTCATTCTCTCAACTAAGTTCAAAACATGGTGTTAAAATTTCAATTCTGTAATCTTTAACAATAAACTTTATAGATTTTAAATTAATGAATTAGCCAAATAAACATTTCATTTGCTTAAATGAATTTCATCTATTTTCAAAGCATGAAATGATTAATATATTCTAAATAAGAAAAGAATTAAAACAAAAATCTTTTCCAAAGTTGTTATAAAGTTTTCAAATGAATTATCATAATATAAAATATAATGATGCACGAATTATTTCCAATTAAAGATGAATACCTTATATTTCACATTTCCTAAACATTATTTATATTTAGTTCTTTAATATTATGCCAAAATAAAGAAGAATGATTTCAGCAAAACAAGTTTAAATAACTTAAATCCAAACATAATTGAATATGGGTATTTCATATAAATTATTTAGCCAAAATTAAAATTAATTAAACCCTAGGTTTAAATTAAACATAAAAGTGTCAATTTTACATTTAATCAATATTTTGAAATTATTATTTTTGAAAAATGTTCAAAACACTCCCACAATTGGTTTAACAGAAAGATAATAATTTTACAATTTTTTAGAATTTTGTTTGACCTCATTTGGACATTCAAATCAAAAGTTATGAATTAAATAAAAGAAATCAGAAAATGAAAAAGAAAATTCCGGATGATGTCATCGCTGACGTCACCTCGTCTTCAACCTCCGCACGCCAATCTCGCCCGAAAATCCGCCGGCGATTTCTCCTCCAAACCGCGGCGTTCGTTGCGGGATTTGCTTCCCTCACCGCCCCCATATAAAGCCCAACACCCCCGCCACCTTTCCCCTCTCTCCTCTTTCCGTTTGACGCTTCCAGGCCGGAGAAATCAACCGCCGGAGCTCCTCACACCCGCCGGCGAGTTTTCGTCAAATCCGGTGAGCTCCGACCTCCTCGCGCCCTCTCTTGAGTCCCATCTCCTCTGCTGCTTCCGTCCGCAATTCTATGATTTTTTTTCGTAACTTGTTTGACGCTAGATCGTTGAGCCCGTGCTCGAACCGAGGTCGCCGGAGTACCCGTGGCTCCGCCCGCGTGTCCACGCTGCTCCAGGACGAACGGGAATACGCCGCCACCTCCATCCTCTTCACCGCGACGTACTGCGTCCGAAGCTGTCATCCGCGAGCTCGGGGGAGAACGGCAGCGACCGGAGCGTCCACGCCGGAGCGAGCGCCGCCGTCTGCCCCAAGTCCGGCGAGTTCCCCGCCGCCACTTTCTGGTCAACAACTGTGAGCCCTTCGATCTCGATCTGATGGCGTAGATTAGAAGCGTTAACTCGAATCGGTACGGTTAGATTTGGATCGTAGATCTAGATCTGGACGGCCCAGATTCAATCACTTAATCCCAGTCAGCGCCCGCGTGGCAGCCACGTCAGCGCCACGTCATGCCTCGTCAGCATCCGCGTCAGAAATAATTTCTCTTCATTAGTTTTCTATAAGTTAGAAATAATTTCAACTTAGCCTTTTTGTGAAGTGCTACACTTAGACACTTAGTAAATTTTCAACATGGAGCTGGAAGACCAATGAAGGACTTAGCCAAACAAGACTCCAGAAGAATCTCCAAGGAGTGGAAGCACTTAGAAGAAAGATCAAGAAGAAGTTTATGAAGACCAACCAGAAATATTTTCTAAGTCTTTCTCCCCCTTCTTCTGTTAGACTTCATGATGACAAAGTAAATCCAAGACCAGCCTCAAGGATACAAGAACCACCAAGTCTGAAGGTTTATCAAGTCTATCAAAACTTCAATTAAGACATCATCAAGGGGAATATTACAAGTCTGGAGATGAAGCCTGGAGGACAACTACATCTTTCTTTCTATCTTTTCCCTCTTTCCTAATCTTGTCTTTCACATTTGACTTAAACAATTTTGATCATGATATTATCATCTTGAAGTTGTTGGATCCTAGCGGCATAGTGAGATGAAGCGGCCTGGAAACAAACCTTACATGTCCACATGAGACATGTTCCACAATTTAAGTGGCTGGCCGGGTGTCTGTCTCTCTCACTTTAGTGAATATCCAATTTACAAAGAGTTGATAATAATTGTTGATCACCTCGAAGAATAGAGCTAGTATTTTCTCTAAGTATTTTGCACATCAAGACTAAGCCATTAGAGTGCTTATTCAAGATGATATAAAACAAAATATTTTATTCAACTTATGACCTTAGCCCTTAGTCCTTTTGGACCACCCTATTTGCCTTGCATTAACTTAAAAGATTTTCATGGCATGAAAAAGCATTTCTAGCCCATAGGAATATTTTGCACATCATGCATAAACATATTTTCCTTAGCAAGTTTTATAAAATTTATTTATTCATCTAGTATGTGTTTGCATGCATTGTGAAGTTGTGCTTGCTGTTCATTGTTGTATTGTTGCTTGTCTATACTGTTAGATTGAACGGAGAGTCCCGAGTATCGTTGAAAAGAGTTGTGAACAACGAAAATATTCAAAGGCAAGTGGCACACCTCATAAACTTCCTATTATTTATATATGCATTACTTAGTGTATTTTTATATGCATGTGTAGGATAGTATTGCTATGCTAAACCTGTGTAGAATACCTTATTCCTGTGTCTAGGTTCCTATGCAATACTTAGTAGTATTATTGATGCTATGCAAGTGCTGTTTTGTGAAAATCTAAATTCTACTAAGTTAAGAATGAAACACCTTGGTGGTAAGTGGTTGTATGGTGGCGAAGTTGAGTGGCTACTCAGGCCCATGTCTATGGTTCCTGGAGTACGTGCACTTGTGAATGGCCACCCAGGAACAGAGGAATCTGAAGAACTCCGAGTGACGATTGCTTCCAGTGCAGCCATTGCCATATGGGCTCTGGCTTGATCAATTATGTTGCGTAGACTCTCTCCGGCTTGACAAGCAGATGTAGGGGGATGTTAGGTGGAACGGGTCAAGCCAGAGTGGGAGGGAAAATGCTTCTGAAAGATCTCGTCTCATTCTTCTCCTTTCCTTATCACAAATGGTGTGTAAAGGATAAATTGGGTTGAATGGGTACAATGGTGAACGTGCACAACCTCTGCAGAGTGTAAAACTAAGTACTTAGCTGTGTCCCCGGTACGGACAATTTGAGCAGCTGATCACGGACGTCAACGGAGGATTCCACCATTCCAACTTCAGAAATAAAACTTGATGGGTGAACAAGGGAAGATGAGATTTATGGTTTTCATGCCATACTTGTCTTGATTTGAAGAAAGTGTTTTCCAAAAAGATAGGACAAATTGGCTTTATGCAAAATAGCCTTGAACTCCACCAGCCAAATATGCATATAGGCTTTAGAGTTATTCCATTAAGTGTCCACCATAGTGTCACTTGCCAGACTCCATTTTTAATGGAATCTGACCCACGTTGTTGCAATATTTTTCTTATTGCAGATTTGATCAGATGACGAGTGAGGTTTTGTTTAAAGGTTTCGAGTCTACAACCAACATGTTTTCGCCTGTGGCAGCATGAAAGTTATACAGACTCACTGCTATTGTATTTCCGTTGTGTACATTTCAATGCTAGCTTTATGCTATGCAACTTGTATCGAATATTTTGTAATTCTGGATCATCGATGTAATAAAATTGACGCTTTGTTGTGATATTACATCGTAAACTGTGTGTGCAAATGAATCGATCCAGGGATTTGCACTATACACAGGTATCTGCCTTATTTAAAGTGCAGGTACGCTACACCATCTCATCGCCCAGAAGGTCCGAATGGTACCTCTCCGGTCGATCGGCACCGAGCTCCTCAGCGTGGCCGTTCACGCGCATAGTGCCATGTGGCCTAGCGTTTCCGGTAATCTCTTGGTCGCCGAACTGGCCACCGCGCTCCAGGATGCCGGCCGACCAAGCATTGAAGCATGTGCTGAGCTGGTACGAGGGGCTCGATCTCGAAGTGATCAAGAGCCTCCGCGTCGTCTCGGAGTGGTACACGGACCCGGCCAAGATTCAGCTACGCCAAGAGACTGCTCATCGTCTTGCCGGTTGGGCGGATCCCGACTCCTTCATCATGAGCCTTATCGCCTCTGACTTCGAGTCAGACTACGAAGATGACGGTGAGACGGGGGATACCGGTGACGGGGACGCCGAGATTCCGGAGGGTGATGACGCCGAGACAGGCGCAGCCACCGACACCATGGTTTCCCGGGATGCCGCTGTTCCTTCACCACCCGAGATTCCTCAAGCCGAGACGAACACGGCCGCTCCGAACACCACCGCCAGTGCAGAGGAGATCATCGTTGTTCCCCCTGCTACCGATCAATCCGAGAAGCCCGCTTCTCCTACCGCTCCTTGATTGCTCTTCCCAACTATGCTGCTCGGTCTGAAAATACTTAATTGTAGAAACATTAAATCCCCGGGATGCCGGGTTCAGCTGTAATATACTTTTAATTCACACTCTATTCCTTCCTACGCAATACAAGTTATGCCGGTTTATTTTGCTACAAGTCCCCGAGTTCATTTTCATGCTCGCCGTAGCTAGGCAATTTCTGCTCTTGTCTACCATTTCGGTGTTCGACAGTCGAGTCACGAAATTCCATTTACGGTATACACTACTTATGAATATCTGAGTTCCAATTGTTAAATTCCCGACATAATAAAATAAACAACCGGATAAGTAAGACGCATATGCCGGAAGAATTCCTATTTCCAGTCCCCGAGTTCGTTTTCGTGTTTCCCATATTTGATGCTCTTTGCTCTTGACTACCATTTCGACGTTCGTCAGTCGAGTCACAAGATTATTTCACGTGACATACATTACTCGGACTTAGGAACCGAGTTCAGAATTTGCCAGGCATATACTAAACAAACATAAGTACAAGGCAGTCCCTGAGTTCCTCCCTGGGTTCCCGACATGCACAGAATAGATGAATAGCAAAAATCAAAGCATAACAAAGATAGGCAGTCCCCGGGTTCCTCCCGAGGATGCCGACATGCAATTTAGGATAAATAACACATTTTGGCCAGGCAGTCCCCGAGTAACACCTCGGGGTGCCGAAATTTCATTGATAAAAACCGAGATACATACATTGCGCCCCTTAAGTGTAAAAGGGACGGAGCAAGGCTACATTCCATGGCCGCTTGGTCTCCTCACCAGCTTTGTCCATTACACCTTTCCTAGCTTCCTATGCACCTACAAGGTAATAAGAATCATTGTGCAATGCCTTGCTTACAACAAAAGGCCCCTCCCACGGAGGTGAGAGTTTATGCATCCCGGCTGTGCGTTAGATGAGTCTTAGCACGAGATCCCCTTCTTGGAATACCCTGGGATGCACCTTCCGGCTATGATAGCGACGGAGGTTCTGCTGATAAATTGCAGACCGAGACAATGCCAATTCCCTTGCTTCCTCGAGCAAGTCAACATCATCCTCCCGGGATTCCTCTGCCTCGGTCTCGGTGAACATTGTAACCCTTGGTGCATCATACTGTATGTCGGTTGGGCGCACCGTTTCGGCACCATACACCATGAAGAATGGCGTCACTAGAGCAAAACAGGCCACTGGTCCCGGGCCGGGAGGGCTTTTTGTCCCGGTCACGCGCCCGGGACAGCGTGTTCGGGACAAATAGCCTCCCCTATTTGTCCCGGGCACGCCACGGCCCGGGACCAGTAGGGGGGTCACGTGGCCAAACCAGACAGCCTCTGGCTCCCACTCATTTGTCCCGGTTCGTAATACGAACCGGGACAGTATATATGATTTTTTGTTTTCTTTTTTTGTTTCTTTTGTTTTGTTTCCTGTTTTCTATTTTTGTTTCTGTTTTCTATTTATGTTACTGATTCTTTTGTGTTTGTGTTTTTTCATTTATGTTTCATTTCAAACAAGATCTAGTTGCATATTATACGTTACTATGTAATATATATCATGAATACACGATTTTTTCCTCGGGATATAGTCATGAATACTACTAGTACACGAGTTCTCCCAAATAAATATTTACAACCGGAAGATCATGTCTAAATATTTACAAACAGAGATCATTACATGACAGAGAAGCATTAGACCCTATTTTTTCCTCGGGATGGTCTTTTTTGGCGGCCGGATTATACTGCATTCTGCGCCTGGCTTTATGACATAGTCAAGCAGAAAGCCCGCAATTTCCTCCGCGATTGGTAGTAGGCGGTCTTTTGCATCAAGCCTGTTCCGGATCGTCTCAAACTAAAAAGGAGAGATCAATACCAATATATCAACCATTATGAAAATAATTCAATTTGAAAAGTGAACAAGTTTGAATGAATTGTTAACGTACCCTATTCCAGTCTACACCCTCATTGAAGTGAATTCGGATGAACTCGCAGACATAGAATCCACACAAATTGGTGCCTTGTTGCTGCTTCGCGCACTTTATGATAGAATAAGATAAGAAATCAATAAAAAATAATCAAAAATATTGAAAAAATGGTATTGTGAGACTGAAATTAAGAATAGGCGTATGTGGAACCTAGCTAGTACGTCTTACCTCTCGCCATTTAAAAGTGAGGTTCTTAGCTATACCGACATCCTTGTGGAAACCGGTGAACTTGTCCCAAACACTGAAGTTTACGGTATGAAAAATTAGTAAAGAAGTTAACTAATTACTATATATTATTAGAAAAGACGAGGTCGATTGTGATAATGAACGAAATTACCTCTGGAGCATCTGTTTCGTGTCGTCGAACTTTTCTTCAGGTTTCGATAATGGGTCCAAGACATCAACGATTGCCTTTTCAACATCAATCTCAAATAATACCCAGTGAAATCTGCCATATGTTTATATTTGTTAATAACTAAATCATCAATTACATATACTTAATTAACATCGAGTATGTATAAGAAAGTAAACAACTCACTCGAAGTTGAACGGGAAAATTATGGTGCTTTTGTAATGTTGCGCCATCAAATAAGTAAGCAAAAGCTCCTCCGTTTGATCTGGGTAATGTAACAAACCATGATGATGAACTCGATTAGGGTCAATGAATCCAATCTTGTGATTGAGTCCCGGCTTTCGAGATTGTATAATTTTCAGCCTGCATAATAGAGTACAAAAGTAATATAGTGATAAGGATAATTACAAGCAATGGGTGTCGCCTGTAGCGCTCAGCGGGTTTTATGCCCCATCTGTCCCGGTTTGCAGTACGACCGGGACAAATGGGGTTTTGGAGTTTGGTCCTTTAGCCCGTTTTCTACTAGTGCGTATACCCGATAGATCTATTCGGTGTGGTCCGGCGACCCCACAACACTGCCGATATCTCCTCTATCCAACATCCCGGAGTTCTCAACAGTGGCTCGATCAGGCGGGCTTTGATGCCGGCCAAGACCAAGCCATTTGCTCTCTCGACTTGCCCGTTTGCTTCCGGGTGGGCTACTGATGCCACATCCAACCGGATTCTTTTCTCCGTAAAAAACCGAGCAAATTCCCCCACAACAAAGTTGGTACCATTATATGTGATGATGTTGTGCGGGTATCCGTATCTCAAGATGATGTCCTTCAAGAATTGGACCGAGGCGTGTCCGTCACATTTCCAGATTGGTTTGACCTCTATCCATTTGGTAAACTTGTCCACCATGACCAGCATGTGTGTCATATTACCCCTTGCCGGCTTGAATTGTCTGACCATGTCCAAGCACCATACAACAAATGACCAAGTGATAGGGATGGTTTTCAGTGCTGATGCCGGCATATGTATTATGTGGGCAAACCTCTGGCACCCTCCACATTTTCGGACAATGTCCTCTGCTTGCTGCAAGGCGGTGAGCCAATAGAACCCATGCCGGAATACCTTCGCCACCAGCGCCCGAGATGATGCATGATGTCCACATTCTCCCTGGTGTATTTCCAACAGCATTTCTTGGCCCTCCTCAGGCTCCACACATCTCTGGAGCACTTCGGTGACACTTCTCTTGTACAGCTCTTGATTGATGATGGTGTATGCCTTGGATCTTCGCAGTATCTGCCGGGATTCCACCTCGTTCTCCGGGAGGGTTCCATCCGATATGTATGCCATGATGGGTTGTGCCCATCCCGGGACAGGTCGAACTGGGAACACGGGAGTATCTATGTCCATTGGCTCTGCTGACATCACCTCCATAGACATGCCGTTTGCCACTTCCGAGCTCTGTGGTGCAGTCCCCGGGTTCAATGTGGTACTCCCGACTTCCACCTCCATAGGTATGGCCTCCGAACTAGGTTTCTTGGGGATGAAGATAGATTCTGACTCAGGTGAGGGCTGGATAGACGGCTTCCTCAGATGCTCGAGAGCGATGCCGGGTGGGATGGCATCCCGAGATGACCCTAGCTTGGACAACACATCTGCTGCTTCGTTTTCCCCTCTAGGTATGTGCTTGAACTCGCAGCCCTCAAAAAATCCGGATATTTTCTGCACATGGAACTGATATAAGTCCATGTTGGCGTCAATTGCATACCAGTTACCCGACACCTGCTGCACCACGAGGTCGGAATCACAGAAGCACTCTATCCGGCGGATACCGATTTCCTTGGTGACATTCAGTCCATGAACCAAAGCCTCGTACTCGGCAACATTGTTAGATGCCCGGAAATGAATTTGTAGTACATACTTCAGCACATCTTGCTTCGATGTGGTGAGGACTACTCCGGCACCCAATCCGATCTTGGCCTTGGAACCATCGAAATGCATTCTCCAGAAGTTGTAGTCGGGAATTGGAGGTTCATACTGCATCTCGGCCCAGTCCACCAAGAAGTCCGGCAGCGCCTGTGACTTAATGGCATCGCGTCTCTCGTATGCCGGAGCGTACGGAGACAACTGGATGGCCCATTTGGCAACTCGGCCGCTAGCATCCTTACAGCCGATGATCTCGGCGAGGGGAGCTTCGCATACCACCGTGATCGGGTGTTCTTGGAAATAGTGCTTAAGCTTGGTGGCTGCCAAGTATACTCCGTAGGCCATCTTCTGATAGTGCGGGTAGTTCTATTTGGATGTCGAGATCACCTCGCTCAGATAATACACCGGTCTTTGTATCAGCTTATCCCCTTCTTCTCTTTCCACTACAATGGCTACACTTACTACCCGGTTAGTGGCAGCTACGTACAACAACATTGGCTCCTTGGGTAATGGGGATGCCAACACTGGTGCTGTTGAAAGCATCTTCTTCAAATCATTGAACGCTGCATCAGCCTGCGGGGTCCATACAAATGTCTTGCTCTTCTTCATCAATTGATACAAGGGCAAGGCTTTCTCTCCTAGTCGGCTCACAAACCGACTTAGGGATGCCACACAGCCTGTAAATTTTTGCACATATTTGAGACGTACCGGTAACTTCATGCTTTCGATTGCACGTATCTTACCCGGGTTGACCTCAATCCCCTGGCTTGATATGAGGAAACCAAGTAGCTTGCCTTCCGGAACACCGAATGTACATTTGTCCGGATTCAACTTCATCCGGAATCTCCTTACAATTTTAAATGTCTCCCTCAGATCATCGATTAGAGAGGACTTATCTTTTGTATTTATGACTATGTCATCGACATAGACTTCGGCATTCCGGCCTATCTGGTCATGTAAACATTTTTGCATGCATATCTGGTATGTAGCACCAGCATTTCTCAAACCAAAAGTCATGACACGATAGCAATAAGTCCCATATGGGGTAATAAAGGCAGTTTTCAATTGATCATCCGGATTCAAAAGTATCTGGTGGAAGCCAGAATAGGCATCTAAAAAAGTCAAAAGCTCACTCCCGGCAGTGGAATCGATCACTTGATCTATCCGGGGAAGTGGAAACGGATCTTTCGGGCATGCCTTGTTGAGGTTGGTGAAGTCGATGCACATGCGCCACACCTTAAGCAGGAGGGGATCATCTTTCTTCTTTTCTACCAGGACTAGATTCGATATCCAATCCGGATGCAACACTTTCATCACGAACCCGGCAGCCAGAAGTACTGCGAGATGTTCCATGATAGCAGCTCTTCTGTCATCCGAGAGGCGTCTAGTCGGTTGCTTCACCGGTTTTGCGTCAGGCCTGATGAATAGTGAGTGCTCAGCCAACTCCTTTGGAACGCCTTGCAGATCGTCACTCGACCACGCAAAAGCATTCCGATTCTCACGGAGGAATTCGATGAGCTCGCCTTCCTATTTGCTGTCCAGGTTGCTGCCAATGATGACCTGGCGCTCCGGGTTGTTGGGGTCACTCCCACCTTCTTGGTCTCCTTTGGTGCCTGGAATGAGACGTTCTGTTCCGGGTTCACCATCCCGGGTATGCCGAGTTGCGAGGTCTTGGCCAGTGACACCACTTGCTGAATTCTCTTCTTCTCCTCAGCAATGACCAGGGACTTGGCTAAGTTTGAGCCGGCCGATGCCCAATCCATGGAGCGCTTATGGTCTCCTGCGACAGTGATCACTCCATTTGGGCCCGGCTGATGGGTTCGTAGCATAGAAAACAAAATTTTTCCTACGATGAGAACAAACCAACAAGCCAAGATCTAATCTAGGAGATGCTCGTAACGAGTGGAACATGTTCCAAGAAAACTCACCCTCGAAGACCGAAAGCGTTTCGAGAGGGATTCTCGTGGACGATGTAGTGGAGCACTTGCCGATCTCAAGATCGCGAAGATGTGCGCTGCAACGGGCAGCGCCTCCGTACTCGGTCACACGTACAGCTTGATGATGACCTCCGTTCCCTCGATCCAGCGGGGCAGCGGAAGTAGTAGAACCACCAAGGAACTCCAACAACACGACGGCGTGGTGTGGAGGAGAACTAAACGGCCATGGCTTCGCCAAGCGGATGGCCGAGAGGTGGAGCAGCGGGAGGAGGGAGAGAGGATCAAGTGTGTACATAAGAGGGAGCTTTGCCTCTCCTTATATAGAAGAAGGGGGCAGCCCAAGGGGGTGGTACGGCTCAAGAGCCCCCACCCCTTCCTCTTCATGTGAGTGGAGCATCCACTCATGCCCACTCACTCTCTTTAAAACTCCACTCAAAAAATCCCAAGGGTTTTTCTATATTAAATAAAACAATTTCATTTCTTTTTTAATATTTGTTAATTCTATTAACAAACATTAACACTTACCCCCTTGGTTCATTTGTTAATTCTATTAACAACCATTGTCAAACATTGACAATTAACCCCTTGAACTATTTCAATATTACCCGAAACAATTTCGGTGCTGTCCAAACTTTTTCTCCGAAAATTCCGTGTCTACCCAAAAGCGTCGACAAACCTTAAGTGTGTCACCCTACGGTTCGTGAATAATGTAGACATGATCGAGACACCTCTCCGATCAATGGTCAACAACGGGATCTGGAGATCCGTAATGACTCCTACATATTCGACGATGAATCTTGTTATCGTGTGAACCAGAAACGTCATAACCAGTTCCTTTTGTCTCGCGATATTTTACTTGTCCGAGATCCGATCATTGGTATCATCTATAACTTGTTCGATCTCATTCCCGACAAGTACTCTTTACTCGTTCTGTGATATGACATCCTTGTGACCTAGTCACGTGCTTGCAAGCGGTGTCGATGTGATATCACCGAGGGGGCCCAGAGTATATCTCTCCGTCATCCGGATGGACAAATCCCACTTCTTGATCCATGAGCCTCTAATACTTTCGGAATACCCAACGCCACCTTTATTGTCACCCTGTCACGGTGTGACGTTTGATGTCATCAAAGCATTCTTCCGGTGTTAGTGATTGACATGATCTCATGGTCTAAGGATTAGGGTTACTTTGTATTCTCAGTACAACAATATAAACTTAATGACTTGATCGTAGTGCTATACTTAATTTGGGTGTGTTCATCATATCATTCTACTAATGACGTGATCCCGTTATTCACAACATCCAATGTTCATGATCAGGAAACCTTGATCATCAGTTAATCAACGAGCTAGTTAAACGAGAGGCGTTACTAGGAACTCTAATTTGTTCATTAGTCACACATGTATTAATGTTTCCGATTAATACAATTCGAGCATGAGAAATAAACATTTATCATAAACATAGAATAAGATAATAACCACTTTATTATTGCCTCTCGGGCATATTCCTTTCAGTCTCCCACTTGCACTAGGGGCAATAATCTGTATTACATTGTAATGACCCTAACACCCATGGAGTTCCGGTGTTGATCATGTTTTGCCCTTGGGAGTTGTTTAGTCAAAGGGTCTGCCACATTCAGATCCGTATGTACTTTGCAAATCTTTCTATCACCATCATTGACATGTTCACGGATGGAGTGAAAACGGCGCTTGAAATGCTTGGAATTCTTGTGAGACCTTGGTTCTTTAGCATTGGCTATGGCACCATTGTTGTCACAATAGATAACCATCGGATCCAACGCACTTGGAACCACACCTAGTTCGGATATGAACTCCTTCATACAAACTCCTTCCTGCGCTGCCTCCGAGGCAACAACATATTCCGCTTCTGTTGATGATCCCGCCACCACGGGTTGCTTGGAACTCCTCCATCTTACTGCTCCTCCATTCATAAGAAATACGTACCCAGATTGTGACTTAGAGTCATCCGGATCGGTGTCAAAGCTAGCATCGACGTAACATCTTGCGACGATCTCTTCTTCACCGTCATACACGAGAAACATATCCCTAGTCCTTCTTAAGTACTTTAGGATATTCTTTACCGCCATCCAGTGTTCCAAACCTGGATCAGATTGGTACCTGCTAGTCAAGCTAATAGCATGTGCCACATCCGGTCTTGTACATAGCATAGCATACATGATAGAGCCTATGGCTGAGGCATATGGGATCTTGTTCATCAATTCTCTATCTTCCGATGTAGCTGGACTTTGAGTCTGACTCAATGTCTTTCCTTGTAACATAGGTAAGAGCCCTTTCTTACTTTCATCCATTCTGAACTTCTTCAGAATCTTGTCAAGGTATGTACTTTGCGAAAGCCCAATCAAGCGTCTTGATCTATCTCTATAGATTTTGATGCCTAATATATACGATGCTTCACCGAGATCCTTCATCGAAAAACTATTGTTCAAATAACCTTTTATACTATTCAAAAATTCTATATCATTTCCAATCAACAATATGTCATCCACATATAGTACAAGAAATGCTACAGAGCTCCCACTCACTTTCTTGTAGATACAAGCTTCTCCATAAGTTTGGACAAATCCAAACCCTTTGATCACTTCATCAAAGCGGAGGTTCCAACTTCGGGATGCTTGCTTCAGTCCATAAATGGATCGCTGAAGTTTGCATACCTTGTCAGCATCCTTAGGATCGACAAAACCTTAGGGTTGCACCATGTACAACTCTTCCTCAATGTTACCATTAAGGAACGCAGTTTTGACATCCATTTGCCAGATTTCGTAATCGAAAAATGCAGCAATTGCTAACATAATCCTAACAGACTTCAGCATCGCTACAGGAGAGAACGTCTCCTCGTAGTCAATTCCTTGAACTTGTCGAAAACCTTTTGCGACAAGTCGAGCCTTATAGACGGTCACATTACCATCAGCGTCAGTTTTCTTCTTAAAAATCCATTTGTTCTCAACGGCCTTGCGGTCATTGGGTAAGTCCACCAAAGTCCATACTTGGTTTTCGTACATGGATTCCATTTCGGATTTCATGACTTCTAGCCATTTGTTGGAATTTGAGCCCATCATCGCTTCATCATACGTCGCAGGGTCATCATTATCAACTACCATGACGTTCATGACGGGGTTGCCGTACAGTTCAGGAGTTGTACGCATCCTTGTTGACCTGCGAAGTACGGTAGTATCCTCTTTCGGAGTTTCATGATCTTGATTATCATTAGTTCCCTCTTCATCTAGTGAAGTCAACTCCGGAACAATTTCCGGCGCTGCGCTACTCGCCATTCCAAGAAGAGAAGGTTCAATAACCTCGTCGAGTTCTACCTTCCGACTACTCACACCTTTTGAGAGAAACTCCTTCTCCAAAAAGGATCCGTTCTTGGCAACAAAAACTTTGCCTTCGGATCTGTGATAGAAGGTGTACCCAATTGTTTCTTTAGGGTATCCTATGAAGACGCATTTTTCCGCTTTGGGTTCGAGTTTATCAGGCTGAAGCTTCTTCACATAAACATCGCATCCCCAAACTTTTAGAAACGATAGCTTAGGTTTGTTTCCAAACCATAGTTCATACGGTGTCGTTTCAACGGATTTAGATGGAGCCCTATTTAAAGTGAATGTAGTTGTCTCTAGTGCATGACCCCAAAATGATAGTGGCAAATCTGTCAGAGACATCATAGACCGAACCATATCCAATAAAGTACGTTTACGACGTTCAGATACACCATTACGCTGTGGTGTTCTGGCAGGAGTGAGTTGTGAAACTATTCCACATTCTTTCATATGTGTGCCAAACTCGTAACTCAAATACTCACCTCCACGATCGGATCGTAGAAATTTGATCTTTCTGTTACGATGGTTTTCAACTTCACTCTGAAATTCTTTGAACTTTTCGAACGTTTCAGACTTGTGTTTCATTAAGTAAATATACCCATATCTACTTAAATCATCCGTGAAGGTAACAACATAACGATATCCACCGCGCGCCGACACACTCATTGGACCACACACATCGGTATGTATGATTTCCAATAAATCCGTCGCCCGTTCCATCGTGCCGGAAAACGGGGTTCTAGTCATCTTGCCCATAAGGCATGGTTCACATGTCTCAAATGATTCATAATCAAGTGATTCTAGGAGCCGATCAGAATGGAGCTTCTTCATGCGCTTAACACCAATATGACCTAAGCGGCAATGCCACATGTACGTAGCAATATCATCATTCAACTTGATTCTTTTGGCATTCACATTATGAATGTGTGTATCATTACTATCAAGATTCAAAAGAAATAAACCATTCTTCATGGGTGCATGACCATAAAAGATATCATTCATATAAATCGAACATCCATTGTTCTCAGACTTAAATGAATAACCGTTTTCCATTAAACAAGATCCAGAAATAATGTTCATGCTCAACGCAGGCACCAAATAACAATTATTTAGGTTCATCACTAATCCTGATGGTAGACGAAGAGGTAGCGTCCCGACAGCGATCACATCAACCTTTGATCCATTGCCGACGCGCATCGTCACCTCATCCTTTGCTAGTTGTCGCCTATTCCGTAGTTCCTGTTTCGAGTTACATATGTTAGCAACCGAACCAGTATCAAATACCCAGGCGCTACTGCGAGTACTAGTAAGGTACACATCAATAACATGTATATCACATATACCTTTGTTCACTTTGCCGGCCTTCTTATCCGCCAGATATTTGGGGCAATTACGCTTCCAGTGCCCAGTACCCTTGCAGTAAAAGCACTCAGTGTCAGGCTTAGGGCCAGCCTTGGTCTTTTTCTCAGGTGCGGCAACAGTTTTGCCGCCCTTCTTGAAATTACCCTTCGGCTTGCCTTTCTTGCCTTTCTTGAAACTAGTGGTTTTATTGATCATCAACACTTGATGCTCCTTTTTGATCTCCACTTCAGCAGTTTTGAGCATTGACAGAAGCTCGGGGAGAGACTTCTTCATGCCTTGCATATTGTAGTTCATCACAAAGTTCTTGTAACTTGGTGGGAGTGATTGGAGAACACGATGAATTCCTAGCTCATTGGGGATCGATATACCCAGGGCTATGAGCTTATTGGCGTACCCAGACATTTTGAGTACGTGCTCGCTAACGGAGCTGTTCTCTTCCATCATGCAGCTAAAGAACTTTTCTGAAGCATCATAACTCTCTACGGCAGCATGGGTATCGAAAATCATTTTCAATTCTCCCATTGTATCAAAAGTGTTGCTGTTCTCGAAACGTTTTCGCAGCTCCGGCTCTAAACCATACAGAATGCCGCAGTGAACTACACTGTGGTCCTCCTTCTGAGTCAGGAAAACATTGTTCACATCATCGGGAGCGTCATCAGCGGGCGGGGCACCTAGCGGTGCATCAAGCACATAGAGCTTTTGACAAGCTGTGAGGAGATTCCTCAGGTTAAGTGCCCAATTGGTGAAGTTGCTTCCATTGTTTGCTAGTTTCTCTTTCTCCATGAACATATTGAAATTGAAAGCAGGTGGTGCCATGATCTACAACATATTTGCAAAGACTATTTAGACTAAGATTATGATAAATTAAGTTCAAGTTAATACAAAATTATTACGTGAACTCCCACTCAAAAACAACATCCCTCTAGTCGTTTCAGTGATTACACGAACCAAATTCACTACACCAATAACCGATCATCACGAGAGATGGTGCAGCTGCAAAGGCGAACATCGACATGTTCATCATATCATCTATATGACTCATGCTTTACCTTTCGGTTACGTGTTCCGAGACCATGTCTGTACATGCTAGGCTCGCCAAGTAGAACCGAAGTATTTGCGTGTGTAAATCTGGCTTACACCCGTTGAATGCGAGCGTTGATTCTATCACACCCGATTATCACGTGGTGCTTCGAAACGACGAACTTTCTTAACGGTGCATACTAAGGAAGAACACATTATTATCTTGATATTAATTGTGAGAGGGATCATCTTATAATGCTACCGTCGCGATCTAAGCAAAGATCTAAGCAAAATAAGATGCATAAAAGAATTAACATCACATGCATGGATAATGTGATATGATATGGTCCTTCTTGCACTTGATCTCCATCTTGTGTATCTTGGCATGATCTCCATCATTCCACCGGCGTGGCACCAAGGTCCATGGCGCCTCCTTCTTGATTGTCCTCCAAATTTACAACATATCATCTAGATATGATATTTAGCACGCAGGCCATAAATTAAAAAGACAACCATTTGGCTCCTGCCGATTTGTCATAATTTACAAAAGGTATCATCTCATACATCAAATTTGTAACTTTGACCATATCACATCACATGCCCTGCAAAAACAAGTTAGACGTCCTCTAATTTATTTTTGCATATTTTACGTGGCTTAGGGCTTTCGAAGATAGAACCGTTCTTACCTACGAACATGAAACCACAACGGTGATGAAAATATTATTAGCAACATGTTCTATTTTATATCTTAACTATAGTTGGAGAGACAGACACCCGCAAAGCCACTTATGCAAAACAAGTTGCATGTCAGTCGTGGAACAAGTCTCATGTGCGTGGACATGTAAGGTTAGTCCGGGCCGCTTCATCCTACTATGCCACTAAGATACAAAATATACAAAGGAAGCAATAACATGATCATCAATGCCCACATACACATATGTGTTCTACCCGTACAAAGCATCTACGCATAGACACGGCTCTGATACCACTGATGGGTTCGTAGCATAGAAAACAAAAATTTTCCTACGGTGAGAACAAACCAACAAGCCAAGATCTAATCTAGGAGATGCTCGTAACGAGTGGAACATGTTCCAAGAGAACTCAACCTCGAAGACCGAAAGCGTTTCGAGAGGGATTCTCGTGGACGATGTAGTGGAGCACTTGCCGATCTCAAGATCGCGAAGATGTGCGCTGCAACGGGCAGCGCCTCCGTACTCGGTCACACGTACAGCTTGATGACGACCTCCGTTCCCTCGATCCAGCGGGGCAGCGGAAGTAGTAGAACCACCAAGGAACTCCAACAGCACGACGGCGTGGTGTGGAGGAGAACTAAACGGCCATGGCTTCGCCAAGCGGATGGCCGAGAGGTGGAGCAGCGGGAGGAGGGAGAGAGGATCAAGTGTGTACATAAGAGGGAGCTCTACCTCTCCTTATATAGAAGAAGAGGCAGCCCAAGGGGGTGGTGCGGCTCAAGAGCCCCCACCCCTTCCTCTTCATGTGAGTGGAGCATCCACTCATGCACACTCACTCTTTAAAACTCCACTCAAAAAATCCCAAGGGTTTTTCTTTATTAAATAAAACAATTTCATTTCTTTTTTAATATTTGTTAATTCTATTAACAAACATTAACACTTACCCCCTTGGTTCATTTGTTAATTCTATTAACAACCATTGTCAAACATTGACAATTAACCCCTTGAACTATTTCAATATTACCCGAAACAATTTCGGTGCTGTCCAAACTTTTTCTCCGAAAATTCCGTGTCTACCCAAAAGCGTTGACGAACCTTAAGTGTGTCACCGTACGGTTCGTGAATAATGTAGACATGATCGAGACACCTCTCCGATCAATGGTCAACAACGGGATCTGGAGATCCGTAATGACTCCTACATATTCGACGATGAATCTTGTGATCGTGTGAACCAGAAACGTCATAACCAGTTCCTTTTGTCTCGCGATATTTTACTTGTCCGAGATCCGATCATTGGTATCATCTATAACTTGTTCGATCTCGTTCCCGACAAGTACTCTTTACTCGTTCTGTGATATGACATCCTTGTGACCTAGTCACGTGCTTGCAAGCGGTGTCGATGTGATATCACCGAGGGGGCCCAGAGTATATCTCTCCGTCATCCGGATGGACAAATCCCACTTCTTGATCCATGAGCCTCTAATACTTTCGGAATACCCAACGCCACCTTTATTGTCACCCTGTCACGGTGTGACGTTTGATGTCATCAAAGCATTCTTCCGGTGTTAGTGATTGACATGATCTCATGGTCTAAGGATTAGGGTTACTTTGTATTCTCAGTACAACAATATAAACTTAATGACTTGATCGTAGTGCTATACTTAATTTGGGTGTGTTCATCATATCATTCTACTAATGACGTGATCCCGTTATTCACAACATCCAATGTTCATGATCAGGAAACCTTGATCATCAGTTAATCAACGAGCTAGTTAAACGAGAGGCGTTACTAGGAACTCTAATTTGTTCATTAGTCACACATGTATTAATGTTTCCGATTAATACAATTCGAGCATGAGAAATAAACATTTATCATAAACATGGAATAAGATAATAACCACTTTATTATTGCCTCTCGGGCATATTCCTTTCACCGGCATCTTCATCTTCAGATACCCCATGTGAGTGGAGATCATGAACTTTGCCAGTGCCGGCCTACCAATGAGTGCATGGTAGGGACTTTCGAGATCCACGACCTCGAACTCCAAGCTCTCAGTCCGACAGTTCTCCCGGGTTCCAAATAATACCTCAACCCAAAATTTTCCCATAGGGGAGCAGGAGACTCCGGGCACAATGCCATGGAAGGTGGTCTCGGTTGGGAGCAGCGTGTTCATGGACACCCCCAGCTTCAGCATGGTATCCTTGTACATAATGTTAATGGCACTGCCATTGTCAATTAGAACCCGGCTGAAACAAACGTTGAGGCTTGGTACGGCAAAGGTCGGGTCCACCACCAAAGCATAGCCACTGGGCTTGGGCATAACCCGGGGATGATCTTTCCGGCTCCAGGTGATTTCCATCTTGGACCAGTGCAGGAACTTGGGCACCGCCGGAATCACAATATTTACCTCCAGAGCGCGTTGTCGCACACTCTTCCGGTCGGTAGGCTCGGTCACGAAGACCACATAGCTCTGATGTGCCTCCCGGTAGTTGCCTTGCTGGTGTCCGGATTGGTTACTCGGACTAGCACCATTGTCATTCCTGGTGTGCACCATATTCACTAGTCTGGGAGGGGTTCCCTGGGTGGGTTGACTAATCCGGACTGCATTGGCGTCGGATAGTGGGGGAGGAGGTCTCGGGATATTGGGCCGTGATGCCAGAGCGTTCGGCCGAGTAACCCCCGCGCTGCCCTCTTGCAACGTGCGCTGGTACCAGCTGCACTGCTGAGTAGAGTGATTAGCCGGCTTGTTGGATTCGAACGTATGGTAGCAGCATGGCTTGTTCAGCATCTCTTCGTATGTCAGGGGCTTGTTTTGGTCCACCCAAGTTTTCTGTACTTCCTGGCTCTGATCCCAAGCCGAGCCAGTCACTTTCTGCCACTGATTGCTTCCGGCATCCCCCTGATCTCGGCCAACTGCTGCAACATGTTGCGAGGCATAGTGGAACTCGGGCTGGTTCCTCTTCTGACCGAATTCGTGGCGATCATGGCTTCTGCTCGACCCTGAGCGCTGATTTCCCGCATTCCTCCTGTTGGAGTCTCCGACATCCACCAGGGGTTGCATGGGGTCTCCAAGCGTGTAGGTGTCGGCGATGCGCATGGTCTCTGCCAAGGTTGTCGGCATCTTCCTCTTCAGCTTTTGCCAAAGCATAGAGCCATGCCGGCATCCTAGGGCAAACCATGATATGGCCTGTGCCTCGACAACCCTTCGCCAGAATTGCGAATGTTGCTCCACCGAGTAAGGTACTCTCGGTCCGTTTCATTGCTCCTCTGCCTACAAAGGGCAAGCTGCTGAGGTCGGTTGGGCCTCTTGTATGTGCTGGTGAAGTTGCTGATGAAGGCCTCCTCGAAATCCAACCAACAGTCTATGCTGCGAGTCCTCAAGTTATTTAGCCAGATCCTGGTAGGTCCTTCCAACATCTGCGGCACATATCGTACCGCCCAGCGTCTGTTTCCACCGGCTATGCTTACTGCAGTTACATAGTCGGTTAACCAATCCTCCGGCTTCGAGCTGCCGTCGTAGGTATTGGCACCCCGGTTGAGTTGAAAATTTCTCACAGCCGGCTCCCGCATGATCCGAGGTCCGAAGCAGGCAGGTCCCGGAGGGCCTTGCTCTTCAACCAACTCGGATTGATGAATCCGGTCGAGCCGGTACGTAGCATCAGCTGGATCTAGCTGTCGAGTACCTATTTGTTGGGGATATATCAACTAGGGGTATAACCAGCATGGATCAATCCGGCTAGTCCAGGGTGGCCCAAGGGTGGTAAGGCCAAGGCCTGCCGGGCGGCCCAGATAAGCTGACGTGCAAGGAAGTAGGCGGACGGTCCAAGGAAGGCGGAAGGCCTAAGCCCAACAAGCCACCGAGCCCAAGACGGAAGGCGGCAACTAAGCCGGCTAGATCTAGGACTCTGTTTACTTGCCGGACAAGTACTTACCTTGTACCCTGGGGTCTGGCCGCCTATATAAGCCGGCCACCAGGGAGCCTTTAGGGCAGAGACAATCTCCATAGGCATCACACCCATTGTAACCTGTTCACGGCTATTGCCTCATAGTGAATTATAGCAGCACGTAGGATCCCGCCACCGCTGTGGGATCCGAAGCTGGGTAAACTCGCCGTGTTCAATCCCGACCTCGACGACACCAACCTTCTTCCCCACAATCCATACGTAGGCTAGAGGACCCCCGTCTCCTGTCAATTATGCCGATACCACGACAGTTGGCGCCCACCGTGGGGCATAAGGTTCCTGGCGTCACGTTCCAGGCGGGAACACTTGGCGGCGTGGGCAAGCAGATCGCCGTCGGTCGCGTCACAAGGTATGGCGGCCATAGCTACGTCAACTCAGATGAGTCCTGGCTCCCGGCGGACGACTACCTTATCGGATGCGAAATCGTGCCGATCGGAGGGATCGACGTCTTCATCGGGTACACGCCAGAGGCGTACGGCCTACCGCGTTTCTACAACCCCACCCACCAACCCTTCGACCAAGCAGTCGACCGGCAAGATGGATCTGAATCCGCCTACTCCCAGGAGTCGGCGGAATCTGATTTCCACTTCGTCGGAGTTGTCGGACTGGGATCCGACTCCCAGCCGGAAAACAACGATCCTGAATCAATCCTCCCTGCTCTACAGGAGGATGCGATGTCAGATGCCGGATCCAGATCTACCGTTCAAGTCAACGTAGACTCTGACTCCGATGACGATGCTAGTCTCTTCAAAGAGAAGATCAAAACCCGCTTTTCCAGTGGTAATCCGGCTCCCTCAGAGGGTACAGCGGATACAGACATGCCTGACAAGCTGGCTATGATGGTTGTTGTCGGTCACGAAACAACCCCAGTTACTTCGGAGGCGCAAAACAAGCCGGCGGAAGAAGCCGGCGACACCACTGCCGGCCAACTCATTGAAGGTTCCGACAAGGTGCGCGCGAAGAAGAAAGCTGGCCTCGAGAAAGGCAGCAGCAGCAAACCCACGGATTTGCTCTCCGTCATCAAAGAAGTAGACGAGATCATGAACACTCCGGTGAACAAAGATACCCCACTCGACGCGGTGGAAGAACTTAGGCTTAACATGCTTAAGCACTCTGACTTCCTGAGAAAAAGAGAGGAGCACGTTGAGAGCCTTGCGAAGAAGATCGAGAAAGAGCAGGAGAAGATGTCGGCCAAAACAAGCCGGCAACTCTTCGAGGAGAAAAGGTCATCAAAAAACCGCCGTGGAAAAGAGCCGCCTGCGCAAGCAACAACAGCAGCTCAAGATCTAGGGTTCGACTGGCGCACGGCACCACAGCGCGTGGACAGAAGGGGGGATGTTGTCTTCTGCACCCCGGTCCTCAACGCGGCCGCCGCACTAGATACCCTAGACGACAACACTTACACGGCGGAAGAAAAGTTGGCCAACGCAAGACACTTCGTAAGCAAGGCCCTGGAACAACAAGCTCGCGCTGATTCCTACGGCCATATGGCGGATGCTCGCGGGGGAGACCTAGAGTCTAAATCGGGAAAGTGCAAAGTTGCACCCGGCGCCGACCCCGATGGCCCGTCTGGCTCCAGTAGCCATGGCGACAAAAGGAAGGCAACGCCACCTCCAAAGAAGACGCCACCGCCAAAGACAAGGCGGGACGAGAACTCAAGGACAGGAAGCAGAGGAGACCTGCCACCTCCACCCCAGCCAAGACGCGACAATGGTGGTAGCCGGAACAACAGGCAGCCGCCTAGAAAAGATGCCGGCAACGACCCTCCGAGGAGAGGCCGCAGCCGGTCTCCGCAGCGCAGCACTGGCAGCAAGAGGAGAGAGGAGGTAGAAGGGCCCAGGCGCAGCATAAGCCGGGCAGCGCAGGACGAGCCGGACGCAAACAGAGGCGCACAGCAGCTCGATCCAAAAGACGCACGACACCGCCTACAAGACATAGCAAGAGGAAAGGAACCGCTATACTCTGGACCAAAGTGCTTCGGTGACGCCATCCGCAGAGAGCCGTTCCCCAAGGACATGACATCAGTGTCAAAAAACTGTTCGAGGTACAACGGCCTCGTTAAGCCGGACTCATGGCTATCTGACTACGCCATGGCCATAGAGATTGCCGGCGGGAGCAGCCACATTGCCGTCCGCTACCTACCTCTCATGTTGGAAGGCACGGCAAGAGCTTGGATCGACAACCTTCCTGAAAAGTCCATCCATGGCTGGTACGACATGGAAAAGGTTTTCTCCCAGCACTTCCAAGGAACATACAAGCGTCCAAATACCTACACGGATTTGCAGCGCTGTGTCCAAAAGCCGGACGAAACCATGACAGATTTTGTCAGCCGTTGGATATCCGAAAAGGACAACTGTCATGGTGTTTCGGACGCACAGGCTATCCATGCCTTCTACACGGGCCTACAGAAGAAGTCCTTGCTCCGTCATAGGCTCGTCCGCGAGCAAATCACGGACCTTGGTGAGATGCTCAACCTGGCCGCCCAGTACGCGGCAGCGGATGACGACGCCCGGGACGATGACCCAGACGTCAACATCATACCAAAGCGGAACAACAAGCGCAAGCAGGCGGCGGATGACAAAGCCGGGCCTTCCAACGAGGTAGCCGCGGCATTCCAAGGGAACGCCGGCAAAAATAAGTGGAAGAATAAGAAAGATAGTCGCGAAGCCGGCTCCGGGCCTAAGGCGGCGCGAATCACTTATGAACAGGCAAAACTTTTGCCATGTCCCATCCACGCCTCATTGGGCAAGGTCAACCATATGCTTGGCGAGTGTCGTTTCATGGACGACTTCAAAAAGGATCGCACAGTCGGCTGGAAGTCAAAGAAGTCAAAGAAGAACGACAAGAAAGACAGCAAGGAGGATGAGGACGACGACGACATGTCTATCTCAAGCGAAGATGACGCAGCCGCTAAGAAAAAGAAGCCATATCCGAAGGTCAAAGAATCTCTTGTGTGCTTTGTCGGCACGCCTTCGGCTAAGGCGGATAAGGCGGAAATGCGCGAACTCAACGCGACAATGCCGGACGTCCCTCAGTACTTGAACTGGTCTGAGGCAACAATCACTTGGGACCGGTCCGACCACCCTGATCACGTCCCTCACCCAGGCAAGTACGCCCTTGTCGTCGATCCCATTGTCGACAACTTCAGACTCACAAAGGTACTTATGGATGGCGGCAGCAGCCTCAACATCCTGTACTATGACACACTAAGCCGCATGAACCTGTCAGAGGATCAGCTGGAACATAGCAACCTCACATTTCATGGCATAGTACCCGGCAGGCAAGCAAAGTCAATGGGAAGCATCAGGCTGAAGGTAACTTTCGGACCAAAAGAGAACTACCGCTCAGAGTTCCTCCGGTTCGAAGTTGTCCCCTTCAAAAGCGCCTATCATGCAATCTTCGGACGACCGGCTTTCGCCAAGTTCATGGCAAGGCCGTGCTACATATACAGCAAGCTTAAAATGCCGGGGGAAAACGGAACCATCACGATTTCCGGCAACTTCAAGAAAGCCAAGGAGTGCGAGCGTGGCGTGGCCGCCTTCGCAGAAGCCGTCATCCACAAGGAAGAACTCGCGCTGCTCGGGACGGATTCAGACAACTCCATGCCAAAGCCAAAGATGGATGCCAAGAAGACTTTCGAAGCTTCAGAAGACACCAAAAAGGCGGACCTCATCCCAGGTGACAAGTCAAAGCAAGTTGTCATCGGCTCCAACCTTGACAGCAAATAGGAAGGCGCGCTCGTCGAGTTCCTCCGTGAGAATCGTGACATCTTTGCATGGTCGCCTTCCGACATGCCTGGTGTACCGAGGGAACTTGCCGAGCACTCGCTCAACGTCATAAAAGGATCCAAGCCGGTGAAGCAAGCAACAAGACGCTTTGGAGATGAGAGACGCAAGGCTATAGGAAAGGAGATAAATAGGCTGAAGGCCGCCAATTTCATAAAAGAAGTTGTACACACCGATTGGGTGGCAAACCCTGTACTTGTCCCAAAGAAGAATAAAGAGCTGAGGATGTGTATTGACTATACCGATGTTAACAAGTGTTGCCCAAAGGATCCCTTTGCGCTGCCTAGAATTGACCAAGTCGTAGACTCCACAGCAGGCTCCGAGCTGCTTTGTTTTCTGGACGCCTACTCAGGATACCACCAAATCAAGATGAGAGAGTCAGAATAGCTGAAAACATCTTTCACAACTCCGTATGGGACTTTCTGCTACATTACAATGCCTTTCGGTCTGAAGAACGCAGGGGCAACATACCAGCGCTGTATGCAAAATTGCCTGCACGAACAGATCGGCCGCAATGTTCACGTCTATGTACACGACATCGCGGTAATGTCAAAAAAGAAGGCAGATCTCCTAGAGGACTTGGAAGAAACTTTTCAGAATCTCCGGAGGTATCAAATGAAGCTCAATCCCGCCAAGTGCGTTTTCGGCGTCCCAGCCGGCAAACTCCTCGGATTCATCGTCTCAGAACGAGGGATTGAGGTTAACCCGGAGAAGATCAAGGCCATCCAAAATATATCCAGACCTACTTGTCTGAAGGACGTGCAGCGCCTAGCCGGATCGGCGGCGGCCGTCAGTCGTTTCATAAGCCGCCTAGGGGAAAAGGCAATGCCGAGTGGACAGCAGAGGCAGACGCCGCCTTGCAACAACTTAAGGAGGCCCTCGTATCCGCTCCGATATTTGCAGCACCTCGATCACAGGAACCAATGCTGCTGTACATCGCGGCAACAGGAGCTGTTGTCAGTGTTGTCTTGGCTGTGGAAAGAAAGGAGAGTGAAGCCGCGGCGTGTGAGCAGCGACCGGTCTACTTCATCAGTGAAGTTTTCTCCGCCTCCAAGCAGAGGTATCCGCATTACCAAAAGCTGGCTTATGGTGTATTCTTCGCCGCCAGAAAGCTTAGGCATTACTTCCAGGAACACACAGTGACAGTAGTCAGCAAGGCACCGTTGGGAGACATAATCAACAATGCAGAGGCAACAGGTCGAGTCGCGGGGCATCGAACTTGCCGCTTTTGATATAGTCTATAAACCACGGACCGCCATCAAATCTCAAGCACTTGCAGACTTTGTCGCCGACTGGACAGAGGCTATGGAGGAAACAGCACTCCCCGAGTCAGAATATTGGGTCATGCACTTTGACGGATCAAAGATGCTCAAAGGCTCGGGGGCTGGAGTCGTTCTGCGTACGCCTAAAGGTGACAAGCTTAGCTACGTGTTACAAATCCACTTCACAGCAACCAACAATGTTGCCGAGTACGAAGCTTTGCTTCATGGGTTACACGTGGCAAACGACCTAGGCGTCAAAAGAATCCTCTGTTACGGCGACTCGGATTTGGTTGCACAGCAAGTAAGCGGAACATGGGATGCGAAAAGTGCAACAATGGCGGCTTACAGAGCCAAGGTTGATGAATTTGCAAAAAACTTCGTAGGCTACGAAGTCCGACATGTTCCAAGAGCTGAGAATGAGGCGGCAGACACACTTGCAAGACTGGGATCGGAACGCAAAAAGGTACCAAAAGATATCTTCCTGGAGCAATTGCACAAGCCATCCATTAAAGGCGCCGATTTGATGGACCCCGACTCAGAAGAACCGGTAGAAGCGGCAAGTCTCGCTGTCTACCTAACACTGCCGGATTGGACAGTCCCATATCTCGATTTTCTAATCGACCAAAAGTTGCCGGAGGACGATGAGGTGCTAAAAAGGCAGATCATAAGGCGAGCCAAGGCATTCACGATAATAAAAGGCGAGCTATATAAGCGAAGCACTTGCGGCATCTATCAGCGGTGCATACAGCCGGAGGAAGGCCGGGAAATTCTGAAGGACATACATATTGGCGCCTGCGGGCATCACGCTTCCGCTAGGTCCATTGTATCCAAAGCTTTCCGCCAAGGTTTCTACTGGCTCACCGCCAAAGAAGATGCCGAGAACATCGTCAAAACATGCAAAGGTTGCTAGTAGTACGCCCGTCAACCTCACTTGCCGGCACAGGAGCTGAGGACAATCCCAATCACCTGGCCGTTCGCGGTCTGGGGCTTAGACATGGTGGGTCCCTTCAAAAAGGCGCGCGGTGTGTACACTCACCTGTTGGTCGCTGTCGACAAGTTCACCAAATGGGTCGAGGCCAAACCGATCAGCAAACTTGACGCACGAACAGCCACCAATTTTCTCTGGGGAATTATCTCTCGGTTTGGAGTTCCACACAGCATTATCACCGATAATGGCAGCAATCTGTCCCAAGGTGACATAGAAGAATACTGCAGCGATCTAGGCATCCGGCTTGATTTGGCATCCGTGTCACACCCTCAATCCAATGGACAAGTAGAGCGTACAAACGGCCTAGTCTTATCAGGACTTAAGCCTCGTCTCGAAGCTCCATTACACAGGGCAGCCGGCGCTTGGGCAGACGAGTTACAGTCGGTGTTGTGGAGTTTGCGCACAACGCCAAACAGATCTACCGGCTACACTCCTTTCTTCTTAGTATATGGCGCAGAGGCAGTGCTACCTACCGACATGAAATACGACTCCCCAAGAGTTCAAGCCTACATCGAGCAAGACGTAGAAGGTGCAAGACAGGATAGCCTAGACCTGCTAGATGAAGAAAGAGACGTAGCTCTCCATCGCTCCGCCTTGTACCAGCAACAACTTCGCCGCTATCATAGCCGGAGAGTGCGGAAGCGAAGCTTCAGAACAGGTGACCTGGTTCTCCGCCTAATTCAAGACAGAAAAGGCTTGCACAAGTTATCCCCGCCATGGGAAGGACCGTTTATAGTCACAAAGGCGCTGCTCAATGGTTCCTACTACCTAGCCGACATCCGCGACGAAGACGAAAAGAAAATGCGCAAGAAGGCGGCAGGAAAAAGGGGAACCAAGCGCAAGAAAGGCATTGACGACCCGTTCGAGCAAACAAAACGGCCTTGGAATATTGAGCAGCTACGTCCTTTCTACACTTAGCAATTTATAATTGTAATAAGTTAAATATGGTTATGAAATAAAAGTCTATGGTTCCTCATCTGTGTTGAGATGCATGCCATCTTTTGTCTTTTCTTGCAATCATATTTCCCTTATGTATCTAAGTTACCTATTTTCTAGCTCCGTGCAAGGGTTCAAACTGGTAGATACTTGCAGCTTTCGAGCCAACCCAAAGCAAAAACAAACTTTTTGCGCCGCCTAATTCCTTTGCCTCTGATTACTTATATGTGGTTCGCCTAGTAGTATGCCTTTGACACCAACATGTTGGCTTTGGTCTCTGATTCTAAACAAATGGTCTAGCCCTGGTTGTTTCAGCTAAAGTTACCGGCTAAGGTTTCGTCAACATACAAAAAGTCAAGCATATAAGTCAGGGTAAAATTAAGGCGGGCCATATAAATAAAGACAAAGTAAAACTTGTCAGCTAGTTTCCGCCTAAATCAAGGCAACAACAAAAGTATATACAAATATTACAAATGTTGCATTGTTTCAAGGGCCGACAAAATAAGGCTGGTGGAGGCAAGGACAAGAAAAGATATGGCTCGGGGGAGCGTCTACATCAGACTTGGGGGCTGACAACTTCAGCCCCAGAACTATCACTCCCCTCCGCCTCAGCCGCGCCGGCAGCTCCAGCTCCCTCTCCGCCAGGCACAAGATGGCGCCGGTAGAAGATTGAAGTGTCCACCATGTCGGCGACTCGCGTGGCGTAGCCGGCAACGCTGTCCAGAATAGCGGCCGGCTCGACCTCGCTGCCGTCTTCATACGTTGACGGCATGCCTTCGGTGACGGCTTCTATCTCCGCCTCGGGGTAGTGCGCCATGAACAACCCAAGGGCAGTCTTGGCTCCACCCCGCGCCGCCGACTTCAGCGAGCTCTTGTGCAATTTGGTCGCCTGCTCCAGGATGGCGGGCACGTCGCTGAATTCGGTCGGCTCCTGACTGCCAGACGAAGTGAAGAACTTGGTGGCAAACCGCTTGGACGCCGCCAAAGTCTCGGCGATCAGCTCGCCCAGACACGCAAGGCGATCCTGGCGGGGGCTGGCAACCTTGTCATCACCTAAACCGGCGGGAACTGCATCAAAATTAAAGCCATTAGTCTGGCTCAGGCTAAAGCAACATGGCAGCATCAAAAAAGGAGCGAGAAATTACCAAGGACCGAGTTATGGAAAGCCGACAACTCAATCATATGAGTTGCCAGCGCGTCCTCTGCAGTTTGGGCGCGAGAAGTCTGCTTGGATATCTCTTCCACAGCCATCTTCTCCGCCTCCGCCAATTTGTTGCGCAGGCTTTCCAGCTCACCAGTGAGCTGGCTGGATTCCTGCGCAAACTTGAGTTGCTGGGCCTCCATCTCTTTTTGATGAGCCGCCTTCAACTCCAAGTTGGCGGCCGCCAAGTCTGAAGCTTGCATATCAGTGGACGCCTTCAGGATATCCTGGGCGTGGTCTAGCAGTTCTACAAATATGGATTCGCCAAGCTAAAATGATTGACGGAAACATAGCTCAAAAGCATAGTTGGAGAAAGGGATCCACCCTACCTTCATCTTTTTTGCGGGCCGCCTCCAACTTGGCGATCCGCCTGTCCTTGGCCTCGCACTCCTTCTTCAGGTCGTGATGGCGCCGGTTTATCTCGACTCGTGAGGAGACGAGCTCGACGTTGGCGGACACAAGGCCCTGCAACAAAAACCAAAAGCATATAACATATTGTCAAATAACCACTAAGCCGGCAGTCAAAATGTCTTTTGACTAGCCATCTAAGTGCTCGGGGGAAAGACTATGTATATGCCGGAGGGGTAGAAACTTACAGATAGGTCGCCCTCCAAGTCGTCGAAGGCCTGCGAGGCAAAGGCGGCAAAAGCCAAAGTTGACTCCTTGGCCTCCTTAAAGGTAGACCAAGGGTCTCTGACTTTGCCGCCTCCCGCAGTCGGAGCTGCCCTCCGAGACCCGCCGGCAGTCGTTTCCAGCAACCCTTCATTGGCGGCGCGCGATTGAGCGGCATCATCGGCCGTAGCCTCAGCCAGTAGTAGAGGAGTTGTCGGCGCGCGATCGGTGGAGGGGATCTTTGGCGGAGCTCCTGAAGCCGGAGCTGGAGGTTGGCGCCGAGCGTCAGCCATGAAGCCGCCGGCGGGGAGCGGGGGAGTTGGCGGCACGGTGGCCGGCGAGCCGCCTTGCGGCCGCTTTCCTTTACCAAGGAGCCTGGCCGTCAACCGGGAGGTGGCGACCCTTTCCCTGTCAAACAAAAAGCAAGCACAATAAGTCAGCCAATGTTCAAAAGATTCGCCATCTGGAAAGGCAAAGTTGAGTACCTTCGGGGGATGTTAATCCACGCATTCTCGCCAATGTTGGCGAGAGCCGGCTCGGTAGCCGACGTGATCCGTTTCTTCCTCTCGGCGTTCGCCGTAGAGGAAGCAGCGCCGGACGCCTTGCGCTTCTTCGTCTTTCCGGCTTCCGACTCGTAGAAGTCGGGAGCCAGGTCATCCTCCCTCAACTCGGAGAGCTGAAAAAGAAGACATGTCAAAGGAACTCAACCCTAGCCGGCGAAGCTGTCAAATAAGGGGCAAAGGAAGAAAATATTTACCTCGAGGGGAGGATTGTCGTGGGTGTGCATGGGCACGCCCTCGGCCGCCTTCACCGACCCCGCCTTGACGAGGCTGCGGAGCCGGAATGCCAGGTCGGCGACCGGCAATATCTCTTCGCTCACGCGAAGAGAGGCTGTGTCAGTAGGCGAATACTGACACATCTTGTGCGGGCTATACCGCAGGGGGAGGATTTGCCGGCCGAGCCAGCAAATGACGGTGTCGACCCCATCCAGCTGGGGGGGAGCCATCGTCCTCGTGAGGAACTCGATCCGCCTTTGAATAAGGCGGAGTTCCTCCGTCAACTTGGGCACCGCCTCGTCCCAGCATGGGCGAGGCATGGGTGGCGCGTTGACGAATGCCGATTTGACGGCCCGGCGCTGCCATGTCTTGGCAGTAGAAGAAGGTGGAGGTCCAGCCCTTGACGGACTCGAGGTATGGTATCTTAGGATACCATTGGCGGCCCTGGCGGCAGTTGAAGGTGACGCTGCCGCAGGTCGCCAGCCCGCCGTCTGGCACCGTCTGTCGCCGGCAACGGAAACAGTATCTAAAGAAGTCTAAACTAGGCCTAATACGTAGATAGCCTTCGAAAAGAGCTGTGAAGCCGGCTAAGACTAGTATACTATTGGGTGCGATATTATGGGGCTGGAGCCCGTAGTGATCTAAGACCTCACTAAAGAAGGCGGAAGGCGGAAGCGCCATTCCCCTGACCAGGTGGGACGTGAGGATTACCCGTTCTCCGGCTTCCGGAGCCGGAATGATGTCTCCCAAGGCGGCCCTCCACCGGCAATCCTCCCGAGTGGGGAGGTAGCCGACTGCCTCCAAATCTTGGAGGGCGTCCTCGTCGACAATGGAAGGCAGCCAATAGCGGGACCCGAGGTCCGGCGCTTCTTCTTCCTCGTCGCCGGGGGCGCTCGTCGCCGCCGTCGCCGCGGTGTTTGGTGGAGGAGAGAAAAGGCCCGCCGCTGGGACGTGCGTGGCAGAAGCCCGAGGGGGGACGACGGAGACATTGCCCGCCGTCGCCGCCGGCGCGGGACGAGTAATGGCGCCGCCCATCGATGCTGCGAGCGCGGCTTCGGTCGCCGGACCGCTCGACGCCGTCGAATGAGCTGGACCGGTGGACATCACCGTCAGAAAAGGTCGTCGGAGGAGAGGAGTTCGCCGGAGCTCGTTCGGAGGCAGGGAGCGAAGAAGTGGAAGAGGCAAGGGCGCGAGGAGAGCAAAGGCTGGGTAAAGAAAATGGACCGTTTGGCTACCTATTTATAGGGCCAGGCGTTGCTCCCTGTGCAACGGCGTTTTTAGTCGGACACGTGTCCAACATCCGTTGCAGCCCATGATTGCACGATCTCCACGCCTCCTCTTTTCCCGCAATTTGTGATCGTGGCGAGATTCCCGCTTAGTCTGTTTTCAAACTGTCGTGAAGCCGGCTAGGCGGTAACCGTCAAGAAGAATGCTCGGCAAAGATTGCCGAGTAGCCGTCTTTTCCCATGATGGATAAAGGCGGCCGCATGTCAACATCAAGACACGCGTGCCTCGTTGATTTTCAGAATGGTTCAAGTCCTGCAGCCGCCAACTTTGGCAGATGAAGAATCAAGAAGAAGCCGGCGCCTGGAGAACTTCAACCTTTCTGGGGGCTAATGTTGGGGATATATCAACTAGGGGTATAACCTGCATGGATCAATCCGGCTAGTCCAGGGTGGCCCAAGGGTGGTAAGGCCAAGGCCTGCCGGGCGGCCCAGATAAGCTGACGTGCAAGGAAGTAGGCGGACGGTCCAAGGAAGGCGGAAGGCCTAAGCCCATCAAGCCACCGAGCCCAAGACGGAAGGCGGCAACTAAGCCGGCTAGATCTAGGACTCTGTTTACTTGCCGGACAAGTACTTACCTTGTACCCTGGGGTCTGGCCGCCTATATAAGCCGGCCACCAGGGAGCCTTTAGGGCAGAGACAATCTCCATAGGCATCACACCCATTGTAACCTGTTCACGGCTATTGCCTCATAGTGAATTATAGCAGCACGTAGGATCCCGCCACCGCTGTGGGATACGAAGCTGGGTAAACTCGCCGTGTTCAATCCCGACCTCGACGACACCAACCTTCTTCCCCACAATCCATACGTAGGCTAGAGGACCCCCGTCTCCTGTCAATTATGCCGATACCACGACACTATTCGAGATCCCAAGGGATTCTCGTCAGGCTGGTATCCGAGTTGCTGCAACCTCGAATTGCCATCATCGTTCCTGTTAACCACAAGGACTATGGCTTGCTGTGGGACTGAGGCGACATCCCTCTACCGGTTTCCCTGACTTTGTGGTGGATTCCGGGGTGGATTACCACGGCTAGCCGGGACATTGTTTTCCTACACCCGGTTACCACCACCATGGCTACCCTGAGCCTGACCGGGATTGTTCTGTCCAGCTTGCTGAACTCCGGCAAAGGCCGGGTCGTATGTCTGCAATTGCTTGTTTCTCCCGGAACCTCGGCTCCGGCTTTTGCTCTTGCTCCGACTCGGATGCGGAGACGAAGCCTCTCCGCCCAATTTGTTGCTCTCGGCCCTAGCCGAGTACACCTGGGACCCAGCTCCCGGGTTCTTCTTCTTAAAGGCTTTGTTCTGCCGGTTAGCCTCTACGACTAACTCGTTGACCCGCTCTTGTTGCTTGCGCAGAGCTTCCCCGGATAGCCCGGCGAACTCAGTCATAGCTGCCTCGGCAGCCCTAAGAGTCTTTGCGGGTGAGCTGTACACCGGTTTTTCTGCCGAGATCATACTACCCGACCTGCTATGGCTAGGCGCTGCGCCACCCGCTAACTCATCATTCACCATCCTGCCTTTCTTGCGCAGATCAGCAATGCGCTTGTCCCGGGAATCTATCCTAGGGAACCCGTGAGCTGCATTGTACTCACGGAGACTAGCACTAAGCTCACGCCGGATCTCGGCGATCTCTTGGGCCTCCGCGAGCAGCAACCTGCGCTGCTCCTCCAAATCAGCTGAAGTGACTTGGGTATCTGCGTCAGTTGTCAAAGGGAAGCCAACTTGGCTACCAGACCAGAGAGGGGATCCGGCCGGCGACGAGGTTGGGATGGTTGTGGATCACCATCTCGGGCAACACCCCTCTCCTGGGGAGGTTTTGCCAACCGAACCCGGGCATTACCGACGTCACCGTCGAGAGCGTCCTGGAACACCTCCTCGCTCACCCCGACCATCATGACCGCGACACCGCCCGCGGGGCGATCGATACGCAGATCCCAGGGGGCGCGGAGCATGGGGGGATCCTCAGCCTCCAGGACAACGTCCGGATAGCTGCAGACGACCTCGGTGGCGGCGTAGGTGGTGAAGACGCCAAAGTCGATGAGGCATCCGTTCGCCGGAAAGGGCTTGTTCCGGAAGCAACCGGCATTGTCGCTGACGAAATCCATCTCGCCCAGCCTGACAACTAGGCCGGAGAAAACTCGGATGCCGGCGCGAACGGTGGAACCCGTCCGGATGTGTACACCAGCCAGCGCCTCTACCTGCCCCACGGTGGGCGCCAACTGTCGTGGTGGTGTCACGGCAGATGCCATAGGATGGCTAATGTGTAGGGCCGATGGACGCTGGTGGATCCGGGGAGGGCTAGCGAGCTAGAGAGCTCACACGGTAGGAGATGCCGGAACACACGAAATCACCGAAGAACACTCAAAGATCTAACAAACCCAAACAAATGCTCGAAGGCAAAGTCACACACACGATGTACCCAGGTTCGGGGCCCTCGTGAGGAGGTAACACCCCTACTCCTGCCCTTCTTCTCAATATAAGTGTGGCACAAGATCTAAAACATGCTCCTTGAGCTCTTTTGGTGATGAACTAGATGAACTAGAGAGGAGGAAGAAGTAAATGCACTAGGAGTAAATGAGACTATAGTTTTGGCCCTCAAGTTGGTCATGCTCCACAGGGAGAGTTATGGCGCCTTATATAGAGTTCCGGTCGGGAGGGCTGGAAACCCTAATCCGGCATGGTCCCACCTGACAGGGCTAACGGTTATGTCGATACCGGCTAGTGCGACCTAGCCGCCGTGCTATCCGGTATAGCCCTGCCGTCATCATTCCGGCAAGGACTGCAGACGCCGTCCTGGATCATCATTGTCCCCCTATCAGAGACAAGACATGTCTTCGCCCATGCCTAGTAGCCTTTTTCGGATTGCCGGGCTAGGCATGCCCGATCTTGTCGTAGCGTCATCGTACCGGCTGACACGCTCCCGTGCCAGACGGGAGGTGACCATGCTTCCGTGTCAGGAGGAATGGGACTTCCCCCCGTGTCAGGCGGAAAGCCTGCACCAGACCTCTGACTTCCGACCGACATGCCCTCATGTCGGTCTCCTCCTTGTTCAGTTCGGCATGCCCTTCCTGCACACCAAAGATAGCTTGCCAGGACCGAGATAGGTAAGTCGGTTAGTATCTACCCGGGAAGCCCATCCGGATCATCCGGGTTCTTCTCTACCCGAGATCTTACCGGGGGACTCCGACATACCAAGACGTCCGACATCCTTCCCGGTTACATCCGAGTTCCACCCCTGATCCGGACTACCACTTAGGATGAGTACTTCTAGGCCTAGCCTCCCGAAGATGTCTTAGGCTGTTACCAAAGACATCTTCGAGAAGCTAGTTCTTAGAGGAACCATCCGCTGGTGCTTATGCTGTCGTGAAGGCCTTGGGGGCTATTTATAGTTTTCAGGGATGACCCTTGCGCTCTCCAAGAGATACCTTGGGCCCAACCACCCTCGAAAGGTCAAGTTGCCCCTTCGGGGCACCATAGGGTGACCCTTGCTCTGGCCAAAAGGTCAATTACTGTTGCCATACTGCTGATCTGTATCGGGATCTGCCCTACCCGGGGGGCAGCCCCCCGACAAAGCCCCTTGAGGAAGGAAGGTTTTGCTTTTTGAGAAATGAGCTCAATATCATTGATTCGAGGTCCTTAGCTTGATCGCTTGCACACTCCACTAGGTCGTAATCGCATATTATCTTGTCTAGATGTAGGCATGGACATAGGGGGAGTGCGGTCCGAACACATTGGACCATCACTCCCCCCATTATGCCGATAGCAAGTGTTATTTTTTCTCTATATATATCTATTTGAGCTAAAACGACGAGTAGTGGTTTGTACCCAAGATATATCTTCGCGATGACATGCCCAACACTCCAACATGGTGGCCTCGGCCACCGACCTCTTCTTACTTTTAGGAAGAATTGGTTTTAATGACTTATTCTTGGAATTCATTTGCATCTCTTTGGTTTTATGGAAAACACACTCAAGTTGGTCTTTTTGAGAGCTTAATGCATTTTGCAATTTGAGTTTGAAGTACCATTATCAGTTTGGTTATCTCACCTAAGCCTTTCCCCTGTTAACCTTGCTATTACATCGCTCATGTCCATTTTGATTTGCCTTTCCAGAAAATTTTGTATGGTTTTCCTTAAGTGCGGAAATTCAGGGTCTCAGACCGGAACTTCCGGTGCTCAGGAAACTCCAGCAGTTCTTCCAGCGCCTAAGTCCGGAATCCTCTATCCCCTGGAGAAACCGAAACTTTGCCCGGAAGAACGGGCGGAAGTTTCCGGTTCCTCCGAACTTCCGGTCGCGAGGACCGGAACTTTTGGCTTAAGTGGCTCGGGTCTATAAATAGGGCCACGCTGGGTGAACTGGTTCTTTTCGAACCGTTCTACCACCCCCGCGCCGCCCAGACCTTCTCTCTCCTCTCCCGAGCCCTAGAACTCCACCAAATCACTCCGAGGCCTTGCGACCTCGGATTCCTTCGGTTCAAAGGCGGATCTGCATCTCCTCGTCGAGGGGATCCGTTTTCTCCGATCGCTTTTCGGCATGGACTTCGTTAATGTCTTCTATTTTCAAATCTAGGACGAATCTCACTTTGTTTAACCTAGTGGATTTAGAACATATTATTTCGATTCCTTTGGTAGAAACCATCTTTTAGGCTTGCCCTACAATCTCCTAGCAACGATTTGAATTTTTGTTGAAATGTTTTGAAGTTATATATGGAATTGTCGGTTTTCAGCCTGAAACCCGGAACTTCCGGTGCCAGGAAAATTCCAGCAGTTCCTCCTACGGCTAAGTACGGAATTCTCCAACTCTTGGAGAAACCGGAAATTTGCCCGGAAGAACTGCCAGAAGTTTCCAGGGCAACGGAACTTCCGGTCGAAAGGACCGGAACTTCCGGCCCCATGGACCGGAACTTTGCAGCCTGAAACCGGAACTTCCGGACTAAAATCAAAAAATTCCAAACTAATTCCATCTGTTGCTGGATCTTGTTTCCTTGGACATGAGTGCTTATCCCCGTGCTTTCTTCTATCTCTATGCTGTTTACGTGAGGTGCAGGTAGTCAGGCAGGGAGCCGTCGTGGTCGTGTCAAGCATACTGTCAAGAGACGTGCAAGTCGTGGGCCAGAACCCAAAGAAGAAGAGTAGATCTTGTTTGAGGAAGAACATCAGCCAGCTCCAGCCTGGGTTCAGTCATCTGCAGCAATTCCAGCAAAAAGAACAAGGGGCCAGCTTTCTCAGTTTTGCGCATGACTGCCGCAGACTTGTGCACCTGGAGGTGCTCCTTTGACTATGACAATCCCTTGGAGCACCGGATCTTTCACATCTTGGAGATGAAGCAACTCCATGATGAGCTCTACTACAGCTTCTTTGAGAAGAAGCGCGTGTGTGCCATGCAACCCATTGAGTTTGAGTATCTTGAGAAGAAGCGCAGCTATTACGGTGGTGCAGTCACTATTGTGGATGCTCTTGGTCTTTAACCTCTCATGACCCGTCAGTGCAACTACCGCATTTGCTCGACATCAGTTCTTCTCCACTGTAGTGTTTGATGACTCCCCCAACATTGGGATGACATGGACGTCCAGGAAATTCAGACTTCAGGCTTCTTTAAAGGACTTGGCTGCGCTGCTTGGTTAATACTTCACAGGATTGGATGAGCCTGCTGGAATGAGACTGCATAATATTGATGACCGCTACGACAAGAACGACATGGTAGAATGCTATGAGACTAATGGCACTATTGGTGGCACCCACGGCTTGAATTCCGTCTATGACATTGTCCTTCGGATGTTCCGCCACTCCATTGCTCCAAGTGGTGGGAACAATGATGCTATTCGTCGAGGACTTGTTCATCTCATGGCATTGGCAAGCCAAGCATACCTCTCCGACTCCGTTCCCGAGCCCAACTCATTCTCCTTTGATGTCATGGATTTCATTTTTCGCGAGATGCACTATGCTATCTTTCATAGAAAGGTGTCCCCCTATGCACCCTACATCATGTTGCTCATCAAGAACCGGTTTCCTTTCACCCCTGAGGAGAAGATAGATGTGGACACTGCCCTTGAATGCACCCTCCACAAACATGTTCACCTGCACATGAAGAAATCCCACGTGGCTGCCCCGACTTGCCCCATGGGTACTTATGATGATGAGGAAGCCACCACTGGACGGAAGGAGATATGCCCGAGAGGCAATTAATAAAGTGTATTCTTTATCATATCTCGTTTGTTCATAATAGGTTTTGTGTCATGCTATAACCGTATTAAGCGGAAACATTAATACGGGTGTGATACGTAAACAACAAGGTACCTAGTAGCCTCTACTAAGACTAGTTTTGTTGCGCGATTGATGATCGAGGTTTCCCGATCATGGGGCATGACGCCGGTCGGCAATGGGAGTCATATCGTTGGAGAATGATGTGATGGAAACACCCAGATTTGGAGGACGTAGTCGTTACGCCTTTGACCGTGAGATCAACTCTTATTGTTATTCCTGGAAGATACTTTGATCGCACCAAACGTTGTATCTTATATAGTATGACAATAACGGTGATACTTTTGGGTATCGGAAAGGAGTAGTTGAGACGAGGGGTCAAGAGCGGGATTTGCCAGTCCGCATAGCAGGATAGATACTCTCGGGCCCACTCGGTGAGATCATGTCTAATGAGCTTGCAAGCGTGTGACTAGGTCACGAAGACATGAGATCATGGACGAGTAGAAGATCGTGTTGTCGGTAACGAGGTCGAGATTAGGTATCGAGATATCTATGGAACGACGCTGGGACACGCTAAGTATCGCCATGGCGAAAGGTTTAAGACTTTGCGTTCAGGTTTGATAGATGAAAGTCATTCGTTATATCACAGGGATTAATTCATGGGGTCCATGCCTACGAGTTAGTCGTTGATCATAGAGGAGTCTTGATCATACCTGTTATTATATCGAACCGCTAGGGTAACACACTTAAGGGGTTTCAACAAGAAAACCGGAAAGGAAAGAGATCACCGGGAATGTCCCGGGAGGGTTCCGATGGAGATCGGGCAGCGAATAAAGAGTTTTCGGAGCTAGAATAAATTATATATAATATGTTTGATATTAATTAGTGTAATTAATATGCAAATATGATTTTATATATTTATTTTCGAATTTATTAAGGCTGATTTTCCTAAATGGGCCTTCCGGTGGAAAGAAGGCCAATGGGGGGGAAAATCCCCAAGGGAATTCGGTGGGGGGGGCATTGCCAGCCTAGGTGGGCCAAAAGGGGCCCACCAGGGCCGGCGCACCTGACCTTGCCGCACCAGGCATGTGGGGGTTAGTCCCACATTGCCTGTCTGGCGAGATTGGCTCCCCCCAGGAGCCTTTATATAGAGGGGCACTCCTGGCCTTTTAATTCACCAATTAATTCCCTAATTCTCTCTCGATTTCGTGATTCCCTTTGTTGGAGTTGCGCCGAGTTGAGAGGGGGATCTCTTCCACCATAGCCCGCTGCCGCGCTGCTGGTGTTCCGGTCCAAGTCTTCCGCTGCTCGTCCTGGACTGGAGCTTCGGAGGCCGTCGTCTCCACCGTACATGTGTGACGCCCTGCGAGGTGCTGCGCTAGCGGTACTCGGAGGTCTGCTTCCTCTACACGACCTTGAGGTCGGCTGTGTCGGTCTTCATCGACAACGTTTGTGCGGGAACGTAATCCCGCTTTCGGTCTACAAGGGTATGTATTCCGATCTCTGTTCGTACTACTATATCTTCATAGAGTAGATCTTGTCATGCTTTTAGGATATTGTTGGTAGGAAATTTTTTGTTTTCTGCACACGATCCCCTTCAGTGGTATCAGAGCCGATCTACCGTATATATAGCTATACGCTGTTAGAACCCGTGTTCTACACGGGGGGCACCGTTCCTGTTATTTGCTACCCTCTAGCGTGCACTTGTGATTCTAGCGGCATTGAGTTGGTGAAGCGGCCCGGACCGACTTTACGCGTACACTTACGCGAGACTGGTTCCACTATTGACATACGGCTTGTACCGTATCTGTGGCTGGCGGGTGTCAGTTTCTCTCTCTTTAGTTGGTCTTCACATTTTCAATGGAGGGCCCGAAAGGGATGCTTAAACATGCAATTATTGGATCGTTGTTGTGGTCATAAGGTTCGTATGTATGAAGCGGTTCTATTTACGAAAGCCCCAAGCCACGTAAAATATGCAAAAGATAAAGTAGAAGCGTCTAACTTTATTTTGCAGGGGCTATGTGATATGCTCAAGGTAGGTTTATTAAATTGTTTCTAAACTGCGGGCGCCAAGAAGACCATGGTGCAATGGACTATATCACATTGCATTACATTTGATATTTTGTGTGCATCTTATATTGTGTGATTGTATATATAGTATATATTAGTTACACGGTGGTAGTTATATAAGATGATCCCTTCAAAATACCACTAGTGTTCTCCCTCCAACGCGCACCACCAAGAAAGTTCTATGTTATGAGGCAGGCCGTGATGATCGGGTGTCAGGCATCTCTTCGTTCACATACAGTGGGTGTAATCCATGTTGCACAAGCGTCAGCGTGGAGGTCTTTGGTGGCGAGCCTAGCATATGCAGATATGGCCTCGGAACAGGCAGACCGAAAGGTCGAGCACGAGTCACAAAATTGGTGTGGCGGACATTTGTCTACACTTGAAGTTGCGCCGCCGGCTCTGATGATGAGGGGTGGTGCAATGGATGGGGGTCGTGTAATCGCTTAAACGACCAGGCGGGATGTTCGTTTGAGTGGGAGTTATGTTAGTTATTTTTAAAAAATACTATAACTCAAAATTATTATGAACAAAGTCTTATGTTGTTGCAAATTCCATTGTAGATGTCTCGCCCCTCGTTTAACCTAGATCTGTTCCTTGAGAAAGAAAAGCTTAAGACCAATGGGTCAAACTTCATGGCCTGGTTCCGCAACCTGAGGATCCTCCTCACTCCCCATAGGGTGGCCTACGTCATTGAGGCCGCCATAGGTGACCCTCCCGCAGATGAAGCCTCTGAGGATGAGAAGAAGGTCTTCCAGACCAGATCGGAGGATTCTGCCTTTATCCAGAGTGGCATGCTCTACGCCATGGAAGCCGACCTGCAGAAGCGCTTCGAGAAGATGAGCGCATTCGAGATTATTTCTGATATGAAGGCTGTCTTCGCGCCGCAGGCTAAGGCTGAGAGATATGAAGCTTCTAAGCTTTTCTTCTCGGCCAAGATAGAAGAGCATAGCAGTGTGAGCGAGCATGTGGTCAAGATGTCTGGCTACGTTCAACGCCTGAATGCTCTGGAGTGCAAGATTCCCGAGGGGCTGGCGATTGACAGGGTGTTGCAATCGTTGCCCCCTAGCTATAAAGGCTTCGTCATGAACTACAACATGCAGGGCATGGCTAAGTCCCTGGGTGAAGTGTTCGTGATGCTCAAGACTGCTGAGGTGGAGATTAAGAAGGAGCACACGCTGTTGATGGTCAGCAGGACCGTCGATTTTAAGAAATCCGGTGGCAAGGGAAAGCAGAGCTGGAAGTCCAGGAGGGAAGGCAAGATGAGTGCCAAGCCCAAGACTAACAGATCTGGTCCCAGAGCTAGCGTGGAGTGCTTCTACTGCAAGGGGAAAGGTCACTGGAAGCGCAACTGCCCCAAGTACCTGGAGGATAGGAAGTCTGGCAAGACGGTCGACAAAGAGCAAGGTATATTTGATATACATGTTATAGATGTGTACCTTACATCCGCCCGGAGCAACACGTGGGTATTTGATACTGGTTCTGTTGCTCATATATGTAACTCTCAGGAGGAGTTACGGAATAGACGGCGGCTGGCGAAGGATGAGGTGACGATGCGCGTCGGCAACAGATCGAGAGTCGACGTGGTGGCTGTCGGCACGCTCCCTCTACATCTACCATCGGGATTAGTTTTGCTTTTAAATAAGTGTTATTTTGTGCCATCCTTGAGTGTAAACATTATAAGTGGGTCTTGCCTGTTACAAGACGGTTATTCATTTAAATTAGTATCAAGCAGTTGTGCTATTTATATGAATGATATCTTTTATGTTGATGCTCCCGAGAATAACGGTTTATTCTTGTTGAATCTCGATCGTAGTACTCACATCCATAACATAGAAGCCAAACAGATTAAGTGTAGTGATGATACCGCCATGTATATGTGGCATTGCCGTCTTGGTCATATTGGTGTAAAGCGCATGAAGCAACTCCACTCCGATGGACTTTTGGACTCGTTGGATTTCGGATCCCTCGATACATACGAACCATGCCTTATGGGCAAAATGACCAAGACACCGTTCAAAGGTTTCGTTGAACGGGCGTCGGATTTATTGGGGATCATACATACAGATGTGTGTGGACCGATGAGCGTTTCGACACGCAATGGTTATCGTTAGTTCGTCACCTTCACTGATGACTTGAGTAGATACGATTATATCTACTTGATGAAACACAAGTCTGAAACTTTTGGAAAGTTCAAAGAATTCCAGAGTGAAGTTGAGAATCAGCTTAATAAGAAAATCAAACATCTCCGATCCGATCGTGGTGGAGAGTATTTGAGTTTTGAGTTTGGCACACATCTGAAGAGTTGTGGCATAGTACCCCAACTTACGCCAGCCGGAACACCGCAGCGTAACGGCGTGTCCGAGCGACGTAATCGTACTCTACTGGATAGTGTTCGATATATGATGTCTCTTACCGATTTGCCCGTGTCCTTCTGGGGTTATGCGTTAGAAACATCCGCATTCATTTTAAATAGGGCTCCGTCCAAATCCGTTGAAACGACTCCGTCTGAATTATGGTATGGCCAAAAGCCTAAGTTATCGTTTCTGAAGGTTTGGGGTTGTGAGGCGTATGTTAAGAAATTACAGCCCGACAAACTCGAACCGAAGTCGGAGAAAGTCGTCTTTGTAGGATATCCGCGGGAAACCGTTGGGTACACCTTCTACAACCAAGCTGAGGGCAAAACTTTTGTCGCGAAGACCGGTACCTTTCTAGAGAAGGAGTTTCTCGCGAAAGGAGTAAGTGGGAGGAAGGTAGACCTCGATGAGATCGTTGATCCTGAACTCGAGATTCCGAGTTGCGCAACGGAAGCAATTCCGGAAACGTCCTCCGTGGAAAGAGTGGGAGAAACTGTCGAGGAAGGTATTCTACCTCGTAGGTCTTGAAGATCTCGGATCGCACCAGAATGGTATGGCAATATGGTTTGCACCGTCATGTTAGTTGAACAAGACGAACCTACGAACTACAAGGAGGCAATGCTGAGTCTAGAGTCCGAGAAAGGGCTTGAAGGCATGAAATCCGAAATAGGATCCATGTATGACAACAAAGTGTGGACTTTGATGGTTATTCCCGAAGGGCGCAAGGCCGTCGAGAATAAATGGATCTTTAAGAAGAAGACTGATGCTGATGGTAATGTGACCGTCTATAAAGCTCGGCTTGTCGCAAAAGGTTTCCGACAAGTTCATGGGATTGACTACGAATGAAACTTTTTCACCGGTAGCGATGCTTAAGTGTATTCGGATTTTGTTAGCAGTAGCTGCCTATTACGATTATGAAATTGTAACATCCCAACTTTTTGGAATGTTCAAAAATCACTAAAATTTAAAACTTTTCTTTTATTAAAATAAAATATTAAATGCATAAAGAAACCAACTATAAAAGACTTCAAAGTTTAATATTTCAAATGTCACAGTTTAAAACATTTTATTATCCCATGTATTTCAAAACCTTAAAATACAATTTGATAAATATGGTACAAACTACAATTCATTTTATTTTAAATAAAATTAGTTCTTTATAAGTTTTTAAATTAAACCACTTAATTACAAGATTATTCAAAAGGATTATATAATTACTAAATGGTTTCATTCCTTTAACTAAGTTCAAATATAGTTTGGAAATTAAATCCTATAGTGTATAACTTTAAAACTTCATAGATTGTAAATTAATGAATTAGCCAAATAAACATTTCTTTTGCTTAAAGGAATTTTATCTATTTTCAAAACATGAAATGAGTAATATTTTCTAAAGAAGAATAGAATTAAAACAAAAATCCTTTCCAAAGTTGTTATAAAGTTTTCAAATGAATTATCATAATTAAAATATATTGTTGCACAAATTATTTTGAATTAAAAAAATGAATACCCTATATTTCATATTTCCTAAAACATTGTTATATGTGTTCTTTAATATTATGCCAAAATGAAGATAAAAGATTTCAGCAAAAATGAGTTTAAATAACTTAAATTCAAACAGATTGAAATGTGGGTATTTTACAAATTTTATTTAGCCAAAAGAAAATCTAAATAAGATAGAAATTCAAATTTGACTTTAAGTGTCAAATCTGTAATTAAGCAATATTCCAATATATTAATTTTCAAAAATATTCAAAACATGCCCACAATTGGTTTAACTGAAAGATAATCATTTTACAAATTTTTAGAAATTTATTTGACATCAATTGGAGGTATAAATCAAAAGATATGAATTAAGGAAATAAAATCAGAAAATAAAATGCTGGCTGACATCATGCTGACGTCAGCGGATCTTCTTCTTCCTCTAACAGAAAACAATCGCAGGAGAAGGAGATCGAATCGGAGACGATATCTCCTCCGATTCGTGCGGGATTTGGTCTCCGATGCCCCCTACTTAAACCCCAGAACCCGCCGCCACTTTTCCCTCTTGAACCCTAGCTCAGATCGCCCCCAGGCTGCCCGAAATCGCCGCCGCCGTGCCGCCATTGCCGTCGGCATCTTCGAGGTTTTCCGGTGAGATTCGATCGACCCAGGCTCTCCCCTCCACCCCCTTAGCTTCCCCTCGATCCTCTGCATCTCCCTGACTTGACGCAGTAGCGAATTTCGCAGCAGAACGAGCCATCCGTGCTCCACCGAATCTCCCCGCCGCCGTGCGCAGCTCCGACGAGGTGTAGCCGAAGAACGAGGAAGCTCCAAGGATCACGAGCGCGCCATCGACCTCGCCCGGACCTCCTCTACAGCACGGTATGCTCCGCTTGTCCTCTAGGGCGGTAGATCATCGGGAACGCGATTTTCCGATCGTGGCGCCGCCGCGCGCTCCATCTCCGGCGACCTAGCGCCGCTCCTCTATTGCAATCGATCTCGCCCGTCCGATTTGATCTCCACGGCTGAGATTAGAAGCCGAGGACGAACGGGTACGCTCTGATCTGGACCGTCAGATCCAGATCTGACGGCCCAGATCAATCACTTAACCACGTCAGCGCCACGTGGACAGCACAGTCAGCAGCCACGTCAGCGCCAACGTGCAAATCGATTTTTCTATTTAAATTTAATTGGAAAATTTGCAGATTAGTCCCTGTAATTAAAACCTCCATAACTTTTTAACCACAACTCCAAATCTAATAATTTTTATATATTTGGAAAGCTCTGGATGTGTAGAATAATTTGGATCAGACAAAATTCAAATTTGACTTAGTATAAAATATTCAAATTTCAAATGGAGAAATTGAGTATATTTGTAATAACTTTAAATCTATAAATCCAAAAATTGCAAATAAATATGTTTTAGAAACTTTAGAATATTTTGTAAATTAATGCCACTGCTATAAAATATTTTCGAGCAATTTTTGAATGATTTCATAGTGGTGTGTTAATTTGAATAGTTTGACTATTTTTGAAATAACTTTTAATAGAAACATTATTTTTGATTAAATTCAATTGCAATAGATTTAATTAAATGCTCCCTGTCTATTAATGTTAATTATAAGATTCTGTTATAAAAATTTAGTCATAGGAAACTGTAATCTTACAATGATTCCTTTTATTTTATTTTCCAAAACTAGGAATTTATTTAAATTGCATTTATAAATTCATGCATATATTTAAAGAAATCACAAAAGTTATTTTTAGGATTCTTGTGATTTAAAATTGCGTTTCAGGCATAGCATATTCTATAGTATATTTTCATAAGGAATACTCCACCCCAATTTCTCTAAGTTAGGATTATTTTCAAACTTAGTATTTTGTGAAAAGTGCTATGCACTAGACACTTAGTAGTTTTCAAGATGGAGCTAGAAGACCATTGAAGGACTTAGCCAAAAACAAGACTTCAGAAGTACCTTCAAGGAGAAGAAACACTTAGAAGAAAATCAAGAAGAAAATCATGAAGGACTTAGAAGAAAACAGACTCTGGAAGCATCCCCAAGATGTCAAGTACTTAGAAGAAAAGTGAGAAGAAATTCAAGAAGACCAACCTTCCCTTTCTATTCTCTAAGTCTTTCTCTCTGTCTTTCTTCTCCTCTGAGATTGCATGAAGACTAAGTAAATCCAAGACCAGCCTCGAGGATACCAGAATCATCAAGTCTGAAGATTCATCAGGACAACCAGGACTTCAATCAAGACATCCTTAAAGAGAATATTACAAGTCTGGAGATGAAGCCTGGAGGACAACTACATCTTTCTTTCTATCCTTTCCCTCTTGCCTAATCTTGTCTTCTAGACTTAAACAAAATTTGATCATGATGTTATCATCTTGATGTTGTTGGATCCTAGCAGCATAGTGGGATGAAGCGGCCTGGAAACAAACCTTACATGTCCACGTACATGAGACCTGTTCCACAATTTAAGTGGCTGGCCGGGTGTCTGTCTCTCTCACTATAGTGAATGTCCAACTTACAAAGAGTGGATAATAATTGTGATCATCTTGAGCAAATGACTTAGTATTTTTCTCTAAGTATTTTGCACATCATGGCTAAGCCATTAGAGTGCTTGTTTCAAGGAGATGTAAAACAAAGTATGTATATCCAACTTAAGACTTTAGTCCTTAGTCCTTTTGACCAACCTATTTACCTTACCATAACTTAAAAGAATTTCATGGCATGAAAAAGCATTTCTAGCCTTAGGAATATTTTGCACATCATGCATAAACATATTTCCTTAGAAAGTTTTATAAAACTTATTTATGCATCTAGTATGTGTTTGTTGCATTGTGGATTGGTGCTTGATGTTGATTGTTGTATTGTTGTTTGCTATTATTGTTTAGATTAAACGGAGAGCAAACGTTCGTTGTTGAAAGGAGTTTTTGAACAACGACAACATTCAAAGGCAAGTGGCACACCTCATAAACTTCCTATTTTTGTGTATTACTTAGTGTATTTTTATATGCATGTGTTGCTATGCAAAACCTGTGTAGAATCCCTTATTCCTGTGTCTAGGTTCCTATATCATACTTAGCAGAAATATTGATGCTATGCAATTGATGAAAGGTTTTTACAAAATGTTAAGTAACTACTCAGGACTGTGCTCATGGCTGTCTTCGCCTAGGATGAATTTCTATTCTACTTAGGGCTGTGAGCATGGTGATTTTTACCTGAGAGTGCACATGCACTAAGTTAATGAAACACCTGGGTGGTAATTGGTCGGATGGTTTATGTTGAGTGGCTACTCGGTCCATTTCTATGGTTCCTAAAGAGTATGTACACTTGAGAACGGCCACCCAGGAACAGAGGAATCTGAAGAACTCCGAGTGACGATTGCTTCCAGTGCAGCCATTGCCATATGGGCTCTGGCTTGATCAATTATGTTGCGTGGACTCTCTCCGGCTTGACAAGCAGATGTAGGGGGATGTTAGGTGGAACGGGTCAAGCCAGTATGGGGAGGGAAAATGCTTCTGAAAGATCTCGTCTCATTCTCTCCTTTCCTTATCAAAAATGGTGTGTAAAGGATGCCTTGGGTTGAATGGGTACAATGGTGAAAGTGCACAACCTCTGCAGAGTGTAAAACTAAGTACTTAGCCGTGTCCCCGGTTACGGACAATTTTGAGCAGCTGATCAAGGACGTCAACGGAGGATTCCACCATTCCAACTTCAGAAATAAAACTTGATGGGTGAACAAGGGAAGATGAGATTTATGGTTTTCATGCCATACTCGTCGATTTCAAGAAAAGTGTTTTCAAAAGAGTAGGAAAAATTGGCTTTATGCAAATTAGCCTTGAGCTCCACCAGCCAAATATTCATATAGGCTTTAGAGTTATTCCATAAGTGTCCACCATAGTGTCACTTGCCAGACTCCATTTTTAATGGAATCTGACCCACGTTGTTGCAATATTTTTCTTATTGCAGATGTGATCAGATGACGAGTGAGGTTTCGTTGAAAGGTTTCGAGTCTACAACCAACATGTTTTCGCCTGTGGCAGCATGAAAGTTATAGAGGCTCACTGCTATTATATTTCCGCTGTGTACTTTTTTTTGCTAGCTTTACGCTATGCAACTTGTATAAAATATTTTGTAATTCTGGATCATCGATGTAATATAATTGATGCTTTGTTGTGATATTACATCGTAAACTGTGTGTGCAAATGAATCGATCCAGGGATTTTCACTATACACAGGTATCTGCCTTATTAAAAGTGCAGGTACGCTACAGAAATCTGGCAGATGGACGTCAAAACAGCCTTCCTAAATGGAAACATTGAGGAAGAGTTGTACATGGTACAACCGGAAGGTTTTGTCGATCCAGGGAATGCTAACAGGGTATGCAAGCTTCAGCGATCCATCTATCGATTGAAGCAGGCATCTTGGAGCTGGAATCTTCGTTTTGATGAGGTAATCAAAGGTTTTGGATTTATCCAAAATTTGGAAGAGACCTGCATTTACAAGAAAATGAGTGGGAACTCGGTTGTGTTCTTAGCATTATATGTAGATGACATATTGCTGATTGGGAATGATGTGGTACTTCTGAATAGCGTGAATGGATATTTAAACAGGAAATTTTCCATGAAGGACTTAGGAGAAGCTGCATACGTTTTTAGGCATAAAAATCTATCGTGATAGATCAAGGCGCCTATTAGCATTGAGTCAGAGTACTTATTTTGATAAAATACTGAAGCGTTTTGGTATGGAGAAGGCAAAGAAGGGTTCTCTGCCGGTTATCAAGAATAAAATATTGCGGAAGGCACAGTGTCCGGTAACGGAACTGGATAAGGCCAATATGACTAAACATCCTTATGCTTCAGCCATAGGATCGATCATGTATGCAATGTTGAATACTAGACCGGATGTGGCATTAGCTCTAAGTTTGACAAGCCGGTTCCAGAGTAATCCTGGAATGGCGCATTGGATTGTTGTTAAGAGCATTCTTAAGTATCTCAATAAGACAAAGGAAATGTTTCTTGTGTAAGAACTTGGCGTAACGGGTTACGTGGATGCAAGTTTCTGCTCAGACCCGATGACTCTAAGTCACAGACAGGTTATGTGTTCAAGGTGAATGGAGGCGCCGTGTGCTGGAGAAGTGGGAAGCAACCCATTGTCGCACAATCTACAATGGAGTCGGAGTACATTGCTGCTTGCGAAGCCGCGAATGAAGCTGTGTGGCTGAGGAAGTTTGTCATCGAACTTGGAGTGTTCCCGAGCGTGCAAGACCCCGTGATCCTCTTCTGCGACAATACGGGTGCCATTGCCAACGCCAAGGAGCCAAGGTCTCACTCCACCGCCAAACACATTCTCCGACGCTTCCATGTGATACGTCAGTACGTACAGGGAGGCGATGTGAAGATTTGCAAAGTGCATACGGATCTGAATGTGGCAGATCCGCTGACGAAGCCTCTCCCGCTTGATAAGCATGAAAAACACCAGTTCGCTATGGGTGTTAAGCTTTTACCAAGTTGTAATCTAGATTAATTTGTACTCTAGTGCAAGTGGGAGACTGAAGGAGATATGCCCTAGAGGCAATTAATAAAGTGTATTCTTTATCATATCTCGTTTGTTCATAATAGGTTTTTGTTTCATGCTATAACCGTATTAAGCGGAAACATTAATACGGGTGTGATACGTAAACAACCAGATCCCTAGTAGCCTCTACTAAGACTAGTTTCCTTGCGCTATTGATGATCGAGGTTTCCAGATCATGGGGCATGGTGCCGGTCGGCAATGGGAGTCATATCGTTGGAGAATGATGTGATGGACATACCCAGATTTGGAGGACGTAGTCGTTACGCCTTTGACCGTGAGATCAACTCTTATTGTTATTCCTGGAAGATACTTTGATCGCACCAAACGTCGTATCTTATATAGTATGACAATAACGGTGATACTTTTGGGTATCGGAAAGGAGTAGTCGAGACGAGGGGTCAAGAGCGGGATTTGCCAGTCCGCATAGCAGGATAGATACTCTCGGGCCCACTCGGTGAGATCATGTCTAATGAGCTTGCAAGCGTGTGACTAGGTCACGAAGACATGAGATCATGGACGAGTAGAAGATCGCGTTGTCGGTAACTAGGTCGAGATTAGGTATGGAGATATCTACGGAACGACGCTCAGACACGGTAAGTATCGCTATGGCAAAAGGTTTAAGACTTTGCGTTCAGTTTTGATAGATGAAAGTCATTCGTTATATCGCAGGGATTAATTCATGGGGTCCAAGCCTACGAGTTAGTCGTTGATCATAGAGGAGTCTTGATCATACCTGTTATTATATCGAACCGCTAGGGTAACACACTTAAGTGGTTTCGACAAGACAACCGGAAAGGAAAGAGATCACTGGGAATGTCCCGGGAGGGGTACGATGGAGATCGGGCAGCGACGAAAGAGTTTTCGGAGCTAGAATAAATTATATATGTTATGTTTGATATTAATTAGTTTAATTAATATGCAAATATGATTTTATATATTTATTTTCGAATTTATTAAGGCTGATTTTCATAAATGGGCCTTCTGGTGGAAAGAAGGCCCATGGGGGGGAAATCCCCAAGGGAATTCGGTGGGGGGGGGCATGGCCGGCCTAGGTGCGCCAAAAGGGGCCCACCAGGGCCGGCGCACCTGCCCATGCCACACCAGGCATGTGGGGGTTAGTCCCACATTGCCTGGCTGGCAAGGTTGGCTCCCCCCAGGAGCCTTTATATAGAGGGGCACCCTGGCCTTTTAATTCACCAATTAATTCCCTAATTCTCTCTTGATTTCGTGATTACCTTTGTTGGAGTTGCGCCGAGTTGAGAGGGGGATCTCTTCCACCATAGCCCGTTGCCGAGCTGCTGGTGTTCCGGTCCAAGTCTTCCGCTGCTCGTTCTGGACTGGAGCTTCGGAGGCCGTCGTCTCCACCGTACGTGTGTGACGCCCTGCGAGGTGCTGCACTAGCGGTACTCGGAGGTCTGCTTCCTCTACACGACCTTGAGGTCGGCTTCGTCGGTCTTCATCGACAACGTTTGTGCGGGAACGTAATCCCGCTTTCGGTCTACAAGGCTATGTATTCCGATCTCCGTTCGTATTACTATATCTGCATAGAGTAGATCTTGGCATGCTTTTAGGATATCGTTGGTAGGAAATTTTTTGTTTTCTGCACACGATGCCCTTCAGGAACCGTAATCCCTCCGACCCCAGCATCAAGAAAGCAGCCAAGAAGAAGCGTCCGTGGTTTGTGAGTGCTCTAGAGAAGATTATGCACATTGGCTCGTGTCTGCACAGGGAGGACTATGCTATGTATGAGCAGAACCATGCCATCCTCACCAACCAGTCCGCAATCATGTCTCACCTGAAGATGCCCAACCCACCGTCTCCTCCTCCTTCTCTCGTTGAATACAAGCATTGGAACGCAAGAGGGATTGACTGGAACATTGATGTGCCAGAAGATCTCACAGATTATGATGATGCCATGGAGGAAGATGTGACGGGATTGGACCACGACTCTGACTGACTTTGGGGCATTAGCATCGATCTTCTTCCTTATTGGTATTGCAAGATGCCAAAGGGGGAGAAGTTCATCTATTAGGACTTCTCGGGGATTTGCAAGGGTGGAAGCACAAGCCGTTTACTTTCACTTTCTCATTTGCATTTCAACTTGTGCTTCTTGAACTCTTTAGCCATGTTGTTTGGATATCTATCTTTTAGCATGTGGTAAGACATGTGAGACATTTGTGATATAATAACTTTAGTCTTGTCTTACCTTATTATGTCAGCAAGTTATGCTATCTATTTTTCTATCTGATGAACTTGCTAGGATTGTAAAAGATAGGGGGAGCTGTGATCCTAAATAGATGTGCACTTGTATTCAAACACAAGATTTAATAGTGCACACATTTAGGGGGAGCCCGTCTATTTTTTGTAAATCCTTTGTCCCGCTTGTGTTGTCATCTCTAACCAAAAAGGGGGAGATTGAAAGAGCATTTTCGGTCTCCTTAGTTTTGGATAGTAATGACAACACAAAAAGGATGTTTAACAGTGTGCCTAAGTATTTCAGATACTACATCGTCTTGAAGAACAAAAAGGATGAAGATCAACCAGATTAAATAGAGAGTTGGCTGAGAGTTTTTCCTGTCCTGTCATGCCGGAAGTTCCGGTGTTGTGACCGGAAGTTCCGGCCTACGGGACGGAATTTCCTGGCCTGCATCGGACATTTCTGGTTGGTCAGAAAACGACTAAGTCTTTAGGATTTCAGACTTAGCAAAGGCGGAACTTTGGCTAGAGGTTTGGACGGATCTTTCCGGACGACCGGAAGTTCTGGCCTACCATCGGAAGTTCCGACCCAGACAAACATGAAAATCGGATAAGTCAGAACTTGCCTGCGCACGGGCAAAGCCGGAACTTTGTCCGGAGATTTGGCCGGATCTTTCCGGCCAACCGAAAGTTCCGGCCTATCAACCGGACGTTTTGGTGCTGAATAGCAGAGAAATCTGCTAACTGAGGAATTGCTCGCGCACGGGCAAAGCCGGAAGTTTGGCCGGATCTTTCCGGATGACCGGAAGTTCCGTCCTGACCACCGGAAGTTCTGGGGCTGAACAAGCCAGAATTTTCTCTAATCTAGAATACCTATGCCCTGGCCAAGCCGGAAGTTCTACCGGAACTTTGGCCGGAACTTTCCGGGTGACCGGAAGTGCCGGCCTGCGAGCAGTGAAAAACGACTAGTTCGTGGAGGGGCTATAAATACCCCTCCACCTACCTCCAGCCATTTTAGCTCTTACACTCTCTCTCTTCATAAATGTGATGAAGCTCAAATCTTCAAGATCTCCCAACTCCACCACCCAAACTCGTTGATCTTTGGAGGAGCGAAGGAGAAGGCCCCGATCTACTACTTCACCTAAGAGATTTGTATTCTTCCCCCATTCACTTGGGGATTTCGAGTCTAGGATTTCCTCTAGGAAAACCTAGATCTCACCATTGTTGGTACTTGGTGTAAGCTTGACCTTTTGTGGTCTTGACCTGTTGTGGTCATCTTGAGAGCCCCCAATTCAGTTGTGGGTGCGTGCTTCTAGCGTACCCTTGTGGTGGAACTCGGGATTAACTCTTCGTCTCCACATGCTTCGACTTGGTTCCCCAATTCCTTCACCCGGCCGTTACTCGCTTGTTTCGCTCCTATCTATCTTGTGTATTGCTTTGCTAGTCATATAGGTAAAGTCACCTTAGTCGTATATCTAGAGAATTTACCTTCGAGCTAAGCCTAAATTGAAAAAGAACTAAAATTTAGAGTAGCACCTATTCACCCCCCCCCCCCCCTCAAGGTGCCGTATTCCCGTTCAGGCGTGGCGGAGTGAGAGCACCTTGGTGAAGATCTTGGCCACTAGGTTAATCAAGCTGATGGGTCTGTAGTCACCTAGAATGGCCGCGTCGGCTCGCTTCGGAATCAACGTGAGTAGCGCATGCTTGAGCCGGCTGAACCCGCGCCCACAGAGCTCATACAACTGCTGAAAGGCTGCGATGAAGTCACACTTGACGACCGACCAGCAGGATCGCAGAAACTCCACCGTGAAGCCATCAGGTCCGGGCGATTTCCGCGATGGAAGGCGCTCGATAGCTTGCCAAATCTCGTCTTCACTGAAGGGGGCATCGAGGGCATCCAAGTCGGAGGGCTCGATGAGATGCTCAAGGTCGATGGAGCAGTCTCGCGGCAGATCGGTCCCAAGGAGGGAATCAAAATGCGTGAATGCCGTTGTGGCCATGTCATTGGCGTCAGTGAGCACAGCACCGTCGACTGTCAGGTTATGGATCCTTGAGGAACGCAATGCGTGCACGCTGCCGAGTTAGAGTCCGCTCGACCGAGGCAAGCCCTAGGTAGGACAATTCATTTGACGGGGCAGCCAATCCTTGTGTGGTGTGAGCTGTCGAAGCTCCTGGGCAGTGTCAAATCACAGCAACAATTCGCGGGAGATCGCGAGTTTGTCTCAGATGGTGCCTACGGTGCGCGCACTCTAGCTTGTGAGCTTGCTCGCCGTCACCTGCATGCGGCGCTTGATGCGTCGGAATGGGTCGACGTCGTCCACCGTGGTCCAAGCTGCCGCAACCACATCCTGGTATCCATCAATGCGTGTCCAGTAGTCCTCAAAATGAAATATGCGCTGGATTTGTGGCATCAGTGAGCAGTCTAGGATGAGCGGTGAACGGAAGTTGACCACCTAGAGGGTGGGGGGGGTGAATAGGTGGTGACCAATTTTTATGTATTTTTCAGTTTTAGGCAAGCGGAAAGTAAGTTGTCTATATGTGATACTAGATGATACAAGTGATAGACAACACATAAACTTAGGAAATACGGGAAATAAAAAAGCGGTAAAGGAGAGTGGAGCAAGACAACCGTAGGGACTCGGAGACGGTGATTTTATCCCGAGTTCCACCACATAGGTTTACGTCTCGTTGGAGGGGTGTAAGCAACCACAAAGGTTCGCCCAACGCCACAAAGGACTCACCCTATTCTCCGGTCAATTCGACCACAAAGGTACAAATCCACGTTTCCACTAAGGACTCCTTTAAGGGTGGAGAAGGTCCCGTACAAACTCGTGAGGCACACACCCACAACTGAATTGGGGGCTCCCACAAAGACCACATCAGGTCACTTCCACAAAGGAATCCACTAAGGATCAAAACACACAAGGTTGAACCTAGCTATCCACAAAGGAATCCTAGATTCGTTGCCCCTCGAGAAATAGAAGGGGGGGGGGGGAATCAAATCGCTTCTGTGGAGATGTAGATCGGTGGCTTCTCCCTTGGATCCCCGCCTATCAAAGGATTTGAATAGCTGGATTGGGAGATCCGGAAGAAACGAGCTTCAGCACCAATGGAGGACAGATAATCTGGAAGCTTTAAATGCTGGAGGTAGGTGGAGGGGCATTTATACCCCTCCCCAAATTCTGCCCGTTGTACAGCCGCCAGCTCGGAAATCTCCGGGTTGAGGTTCGGAGATCTTCGGATGCCGGAGATCTCAGGTAGGAATTCCGGTTGAGAATGACTTGAGGTCAGTGCTGGTTAAACTTCCTGACTTGGCGAGAAATCATCAGTGAGCCAGAGATCTCCGGACTGGGGCCCGGAAATATCTGACCTTCGGAAATCTCCTTGAGCAATTCCGGTTGAGGTCCATCTGGGGTCTGTGTGCTCTGAGTTCTTGACTTGGTAGAAATTCTTCTGTCACTCGGAGATCTCCGGACTGAGGTTCGGAAATCTCCGAGCACCGGAAGTCTCCTCGAGCATTTCCGGCTAAACACGAATTGTAGTCAGTGCACACCAGAGTTCTTGACTTGGTGAAAACCCTGTGTAGCTTGGAGATCTCCGGACTGAGAACCGGAAATCTCCGGATTACGGAAATCTCCTCCTAGGTTTCCTGATGAATAACAAAGTGATGCAGTACTGAAACCAGTCAATTTTAACTATTCACTCTTATCAACCAACCTGTACTAAAACCTGCATAGTTCATCACAAACATTAAAACACCTTTTGTGTTGTCATTAGTCACCAAAATAAAGGAGTGCAAAGAATGCACTTTCAATCTCCCTCTTTTTGGCGAATGATGACAACACGAAAGGAGAACGGATTTGTAAAATATAGACATAGCTCCCCCTAAGTGTGTGCATTATTTTTGGATGTTTTTGAATACAAAATGCACATTCCTTAGGATCAACACTTGAAAGGATCGGTATGACACCTAGAGGGGGGGGGTGAATAGGTGCCAATTCAAATTTTAGTTCTTTTTCAAATTAGGCTTGACACAAAAGGTAAATTCTCTAGATATGCAACTATGGTGAATTACCTATATCACAAGCTAGCAACTAAGCAAGATATAATAAAGGCAATAAATAAGGATAGAAGTAACCGAAGTGAAACCACGAGACGACAAGGATGTATTCCCGAGTTCCTCCCTTAAATGGGAGTACGTCTCGTTGGAGAGGTGTGAACAAACACAATGGTTCAACGGACACAAAGGCCTCACCCAAATCTCCGGTGAACCGCACCACAAAGGTTTGGTCCACTTTCCACTATCGGAATCCTTCGAGGCGGAATCCGGAGCCTTTACAACAACGATTCGGGGCACGACCCACAAAGAGCTTGGGGGCTCCCGAACAGCTACAATCTGTCACAAAGACAAGAAGAGTACAACAATGGGCTAGGTTTTCCTAGTGGAAACCCTAGCAAGTGTTCCCTCAAGTGAATGAGGGGTAAATGAAAAACGGCTCGATGAAGATGTAGATCGGGGCCTTCTCCTTCAATCCTCCAAAGATCAACGAGTTTGGATGGGGGGATTGGGAGATCTTGTGATTCTTGGCTTGCAACAATGGAGTTCCTCTTTTTCTTGGTCAAGCACATTTGCTGGAAGAAGGAGGAGGGGTATTTATACCCCTCCAAAGATGTAGCCGTTGCAGCCAATCACCAGGCCGGAAACTCCGGCCGCAGGAGGCCAGAAACTCTGGTCCCCACCAGGGGCTGAACACCAGTTTCTTTAAACTGAACTTGGACATCTTCGAGGTACCTGAGGCCGGAAAGTTTGGCCTGGGGCGCAAGCTCCAGTCCACGGGACCGGAAACTCCGCCCCCCACCAGGGGCTGAGCACAACTTCGGCAACCGAGGCTTTGGGAAAGATTCTGGTCCTCAGGGACCGGAAACTTCAGGCAGGGGCGGAAACTCCAGCCCCCAAGGCCGGAAACTCCGCCCCCCACCAGGGGCTGAGCACACTTTCAGTGCTGCCTCTTTTTCTCCTTTTTGGTGCTGATGCATCTGAAGAGTTCCTAAATTATCCTGCATTACTTAACACCAACTTAATACATCCACATGTTGTTAACTAACACACAAAACACAAAGATCATAGAAATGTCCTTTCAATCTCCCCCTTTTTGGTGTTAGATGACAACATATGGATTTGCAATAACAGTAATTTCACTAACATGTAATGATAGCTGAAAGAGCTCCCCCTAGATGTGTGCATCAAGAATATTTGCTTTGGAATGCACGTGCACACATATAGAGGCAAATTCGAACAACAATTTGCAAGTATGATAGGTAGGCAATACATTTCACAAATAAGACATAGTATAGTATGGATTGAGTTTTAGGAGATAAACCATACCTTGTGCATAAAACTGAAGATATTAACCCCATATAACCAAGGCACAATAGTAGTCTCAACCACCTAATATAAGAAATCCAAATGTCTTACACACATATAGTTCATGACATAGAGAAGGCAAATAAGTTCGAAATCCAAATATCAAATAACATAACAAGGACATAAGCGCAATAAAATGATAGAAGCACATGCTTGTGTCCCAACCCATGCAAATCCCGGAGAGAACCTAATAGAACTACTTCTCCCCCTTTGGCACCGAGACACCAAAAAGGGAAAAGAGCATAACTAACGAGCCCATGAAGATCACTCGGTGTCTTCATCCATGTCGTCATCTCCTTCGTCGTCGTAGTCCTCATCGGAGAGGTTCATGGGAGCCTTGCCGGTGTTGTGAGACGAGGTAGGAAAGGAGGTCACATCCGTATAATCAGCCCAAGGAAAGACATCCTGATTCCATTGGTCAATAGGGACCGTGTCCGACGAAGATGAGGAAATGATGGGAATGCCAGCTTCATCTTCTTCCGGAGGAGGAGTAACATTTCCATTGTTCATTTTGCGCATCTCCTTGATCATCAAGTTTTGGTTGCTCAAAGTATGTTTCTCTCTCACATAAGACCCATGATTCTCCTTGTGAATAGCAACGTCCATGCATAACAGTTTCCTCTTCCACCAAGAGAGCTTGCTAAATTCCGCGTTTACCTTGGCCTTCCCTTGAAGACTAGTGGGGGGATCGGCATTCTTGCTTCTTCTCTTAGGTAAAGGAGCGTCCTATTCATCACTAGTTTGGGGAGGAGGTGCATGAGAGGATGAAGCTTGCTTTGTGTGCTTGGAGAGAGTATGAAGAGTACCCTTGGCATGCTTGGTGAAGCTAGAGCGATCAAGTGTGGGCACTTTGGAGAGAATGAGCTTCATCACATAGGGAGCATATAGTGGGTTCTTGTGCTCGAAAATGGCCCAATGCATCTCGCACTTGATGAAATCCATCACATCCACCTCTTGGCCACGGCACTCCGGACCGGCTTGAAGGACCTTGTAAGCATGGTAGAGTAGGTTGACAAGGCCTCCTCGAATAGCATCCACATTCCCGGCTTGAGGAGCAAGGTTGAGCCGAACCATGCGGGGGAAGATGTTGAAGGTGGGAAGGAGGTCTTGATTAGAGCCCACTGAAGAAGCAACGGTGTAAAGAGGGCGCAAACGGCGCTTGCTATATGCAGTCCCTTCCACATGCATCCTCATCCCAACTGGAGTAGTGGCCCCCTTGAAGTCATAGCCCAGAGCTATCGCAAACTCCACAAAGTTGGAGGTGCACTTGCGCGGTCCAGTCATCCAAGTCATCGTGACATCATCATCGTTGTCAAACACCACCGTGGCAAAGAACTGCTGCACGAGCTGAATATCATAATCCTGCTGAGTGTAAGAGATGAGCTTCTCCAGACCAAGCTTCCTAGCAATCCAAACAGCCTCCTGAAAGTATACTTTCTTGTTCAACGCCTCAAGATCCAGAATCTTTTGTTCACAGACTGTGTGCTTCTCAATCCGGGCATAAATCTCCTGCATAATCAGCTGCTGCTCCCTCCTTGGGAAATTGGGGTTGGTGGTGTTGGGAGGCAAGTCATAGAACTGTTGTGACCTCATACGACGGAACTCTAGCTTCCCCATACCCAGAACGGTGGTCAAAGAGTCAAAATGAGCTTGCTCGGCCTCTTCTTCATTATCAAAACCACCAAGTTCAGCTTGTCTAGTGGCCTCCTCATCGATAGTGCTCTGCTGTCTCATGCGGCCACTGCTGCTATCAAAGATAAGCTTGTCCCTTGTTTGAGCTCTTTCTTTACTTGAAGCAAGGAGCGGATTCCGGGAGACCACTTTTTTTCTGACCTGTGAAACAGAGAGTACATGGATAGCATGGAGATAAGTTTGCATGTCCAAGAAAGCGGGGAAAATTAAAAGTGTCAAAATTTCTCTCAGATATGAGCTAGACCGGAGTTTCCGGCCACAGGGGCGGATATTCCGGCCAGCACCGGAGATTCCGGTGTATGAAGGACCGGAGTTTCCGCCCTGTGGCAGAAAGCTGCAATCTAGTTCAAATCTAAGGAAAACTTGAGCACAACTAATTTTCTAGAGATTAAAATGCCAACACTAGGGTTCTACACCATGCAGCACAGGCAGAACTTCTCTCAAAACAAGATCTAGAGTGAAAACCTAGAGCGAGAGAGAAGAGAACCTTTGCCCGACATGGTGGAGGTCAAATGCGAGGGAGAAGGATCCCCATCACTTGTACGGAGGAGGGGCCGGTGGCACGGCGGATTTCGGTGGCGGGGAGCGGCCGGAGAGGTCCTTGGAGGCGGCGGCGGCGACTGGGAGAGTTGTGGGGGTCGGGGGTGTGTGGGGAGTTGTGGATCAACTCCTCACCCCGATTCCCTTTGAAGATCCCAGCGAACTGCGCAGACCGGAGTTTCCGGCCTTAGACACCGGAGTCTCCGGCCCATGCCAGAGATTCCGGTTATAAGGGCGGAAACTTCAGTCAGACCGGAGTCTCCAGCCTGGAAGACCGGAGTTTCCGGCCCCACCGATTCCAAATCCCAGATTTATGTGTTTTGGACATGCAAAAGGCAAGAGGAGCAGGTTTTTAGATGAGATAGGCCTGGGATAATACAAAAGGTCACTGGAGATGGTACCATGCACTCAAGTTTGGTAAGAAACAACAAAAATGAAATTAAGAAGCAACGCTTGAGTGCATCTTCCATAAGAGTAAGAATAAACAAAGAAATCAAGATAGCACCACAAGAGGATCAAATCTTCACAAGGAAGAAGTTGGTGGCCTAGACCACCATGTATGAGTTTATGTGGTGTGATACTGCGAAGATATATCTTGGGTTCACCGCCATTACTCAACATTTAGGCTCACAATTCATAATAATGAACAAAAGGAGACGAAAACAATTCTTACTATTGGCATAATGGGGGGAGGAATAGTCCAATAGATCAGGACCGCACTCCCCCTATGTCCATGAATACACCTAGACCAAATAGAAAGTTGAGATAGAGGTGTGTATGCAAGGTAGTCAACCAATGCTCCTAGAATCCACGATATTTAGCTCATGCCTCAAAAAGGTGAACTGTGCTTCCTCAAGTGGCTTTGTGAACATATCGGCAAGTTGAATCTTCGATGGGATATAGCCAAGCTCAATGTCACCCCGGTTGATGTGATCTCGAATAAAATGATAGCGAATCTCAATATGCTTCGTTCTTGAGTGCTCCACCGGGTTGTGACCAATCTTGATAGCACTTTCATTGTCACACAAAAGAGGCACTTTGTCACAAAGGACACCGTATTCCTTTAAAGTTTGCCTCATCCAAAATAATTGAGTGCAAGCACTAGCGGCCGCCACATACTCGGCTTCGGTGGTAGATAAGGATGTGCAATTTTGCTTCTTTGAGGACCAACTCACCAAGGATTTCCCAAGGAATTGACATGCACCGGAAGTAGACTTCCTATCATCCTTGCAACCGGCCCAATCCGAATCCGTGTAACCGGCAAGAGAGAAGTTAGACCCCCTAGGATACCACAAGCCAAACTTTGGGGTATAAACCAAATATCGGAAGATTCGATTCACCGCTATAAAGTGACTTTATTTAGGAGCCGCTTGATACCTTGCACACACTCCTACACTCAACACAATATCGGGTCTAGATGCACAAAGATAAAGCAAAGAACCAATCATAGAGCGATAGAGTTTTTGATCGACATCTATACCCTTTGGACTAAGTTCAAGATGGCATTTGGTGTCCATAGGAAACCTCTTCTCTTTTGCATCTTGCATCTTGAACCTCTTGAGCATATATTGGATGTATTTGGCTTGAGAGATGAAAGTCCCTCCACTTAATTGCTTGATTTCAAAACCAATAAAGAATTTCAACTCTCCCATCATGGACATCTCGAACCTATCCGTCATAAGCTTTGAAAATTCATCATTGAAAGCTTTGTTAGATGAGCCAAAAATAATATCATCAACATAAAGTTGACATATGAAAAGCTCCCCTTTTACCCTCTTTGTGAAGAGAGTGGGATCGATTTGCCCCACTTCAAAGCCACGGTCTAGCAATAGCTCTCTTAGGTGATCATACCAAGCACGAGGTGCTTGTTTGAGACCATAGAGGGCCTTATCAATCTTGTAGACATGGTTTGGGAAGTGTGGATCCTCAAATCCCGGTGGTTGCTTTACATATACCAACTCCTTTAAGGGACCATTAAGAAATGCACTTTTCACATCCATTTGTTGCAACTTAAAATTATGATGTGATGCATAGGCAAGTAGGATACGGATGGACTCAAGACGAGCCACGTGAGCATAGGTCTCTCCAAAATCAATGCCTTCAACTTGAGAGTACCCTTGAGCTACCAATCTCGCCTTGTTCCTTACAACCATTCCATGCTCATCTTGCTTGTTCTTGAATATCCACTTGGTGCCAATAACATTTCGGCAATCTTTTGGCTTCTCTACTAGATTCCATACTTTGTTGCGCTTGAAGTTGTTGAGTTCTTCATGCATGGCTTCCAACCAATCCGGATCTTCAAGAGCTTCAAACACCTTCTTTGGTTCAATCATAGAGATATGAGCTTGATGTTCACTAAATCTTGCCAATTGACCTCTTGTGGAAACCTTGCGAGATACATCACCAATGATGGCTTCAAGCTTGTGACACTTGATTTCCAAATTTCTCTTGACTCTTGCTTGACGGCGAGTTTCGATATCCTCATTGTTGCGTGGGATTTCGGCTTGATCACCTAGATCATTTGAGTCCCCGTCTTGACCGTCTTTATGAGCATTGCCATCTTGTTGCACCTTTTCAGTGATGGGAGAAGATGGATGATCTTGCTCTTGATCTTGACTAGAGTTGAGAATAGGAGTTCTTGAATCTTGTGAAACCTCTTGGTCAACTTGAGGAGGAACTTGTTCTTGTTCTTGGATAGGTGTCTCATTTGCTTCCATAGAGGGTGCCACTTCAACTTGTGATGATGGAATCTCCACTTGAGTGGAGCTTGTACTTCCTTGAGGAGGCTCATGATGAATCTCGATGGGGCGATGAAACCCAACACCCATTCTTTGTATTGCATCTCGAGGTTTCTCGTTATCTACATCACAAACATGAAATTGCGCCACTTGGGAGCCGTCATTCTCATCAAACCTCACACTACAAGATTCTACAACTCTCCCTAAGGATTTGTCATAGACTCTATAAGTGTGAGAGTTCGCACCATACCCAACAAGAACACCTTCTAAGGCTTTAACTTCAAACTTAGAAAGATGTACACCTTTGATTTTGTAGAAACACTTACAACCAAAGACTCGATAGTAGGAGATGTTGGGCTTGTTACCGGTAAGCATTTCATATGGAGTTTCCTTCTTCCCTTTGCGAAAGAATAACCGGTTGGAGGAGTGACACGCTGTGGAGATAGCTTCGGCCCACAAGAAGAGTGGAGACTTAAACTCCGCCAACATGGACCTAGCCATATCCATAAGAGTCAGGTTCTTCCTCTCGGCTACACCATTTTGTTGAGGGGTATATGCGGCGGAGTATTGATGTCGAATTCCCTCGTCGCTAAGAAACTCATTTAGGGTGTAGTTCTTGAACTAGGAGCCATTGTCACTTCTAATGGCCAATATGGGAAGATTGTGTTGACGTTGAACTTCATTGGAGAAATCGATGATGGTTTGTTGAGTTTCATCCTTCGTCTTGAAGAAGAAAACCCAAGTGAATCTTGAATAGTCATCCACAATCACCAAACAATATTTCTTCCCACCAAGACTAGGTTGAGGTACGGCACCAAAAAGATCAACATGAAGAAGTTCCAATACCCTTGATGATGAGATGATGGTCTTGCTTGGATGGGAGAATCATGCATCTTTCCTTCAACACAAGCCCTACAAAGACGATCTCTAGAAAAAGAAACATTCTCATTTAGTCCAAGAATGTGGCCACCCTTGTGGAGACTTTGCAAAGTTCTCATATTGACATGGGACAAGCGGCGATGCCACAACCACCCCACGTCGGCCTTTCCGAATAAGCATATTGCTTGAGTGTTGGTTGACCCCGAAAAGACTACCACAAATAACTCACTTTCAACATACCCAACGAACATGACCTTTAGAGTCTTGCTCCTCAAGAGTACCACCATATCAAGAGTAAAGTTGACATCAAAATTCATCCTATTAAGAGCACGAACGGACATAAGATTGTAACCTAGAGACTCAACAAGCATGACATTTACAAGGGTGATATCCCTTGCAACTACCACCTTGCCGAGACACTTTACCTCGGCTTTGGACTTGTCACCATAAGAGACGGTTGAATGATTTAAATTTGGTCTCAACTCCGTCATGATCTCCTTGCTTCCGGTCATATGACTAGTGCATCCACTATCAACCACCCATTTAGATCCACCGGAAGCATAGTCCTACAAGAAATCATTTCTTGCATTTAGGTACCTATTTCTCAATGGGTCCCTTTCGGTTAGCAACTAGGGTCTTAGGAACCCAAATAAAATAATCAATGTAACCATTATAAGGACCAACATATTTTGCATAAACATCACCACAATAACCAACATAAAGAATGTAGTTGGGATTGTTATGCCCCGCAAAGTCACTACGAGTGGTCTTGCCCCTAGTGGCATTACCACTCGCAATGTTAGTCTTAGCTTGTGCGGGCTTGGTCTTGTTCTCCTTGGTGTTGCTCACCTTCTTCTTTGCCTCGGCCACATACCCAAGACCTTCCTTCCCTTTGTGTGGTTTTAACTCAAACAAATAAGCAAAACCCTTATCTTTACCTTTGAGAATAGAGGTCTTAGCGTGATCCAACTTCAACCTAGCATTTTCTTCAATGACATTTTCATGAACACGAGGAAGAATAGTTATGCTAGTTGAGCAAGTTTTGGAGAGTTGAGTTTGGAGTTGCTCATGTGACTTAACAAGGATGGAGGGGGTCGTTTCCAAGACCTTGTGAGCTTTATCAAGCTTCTCCATATCCTCAAGAAGTCTAGTATTCGCAACCCCAAGTTCAACTTTCTCCTTTTTAATCACTTTATATTTGGCAAAAACATGATCTCTATCCTTAATGATTTTACTAATGATTTCATCATTTTTAGCATCAAGAGACTCAAGTCTTTCCTCTAGAGTGGTTCTATATTCACTTTCTTCATCAAGAGAGCCATTTAGAGAAACTATGGAAGCATTCAAGGAAGCAATGGTGAGAGAATCCTCTCTCTCAATTTTACTCTTTTCTTGAAGAAGTTCTTCGGCCGCACATATTTGTCTCACGAGAGACTCAACGTGTTCTTTGGCTTCACCTTGCAAGTTAGCCACCAAAGTATTGAAAGAAACTAGCTCTTTCTTAATCTCAAGACTAGATTGATCATGAGTAGTCTTAGGTGAGGGAGATGATACCTCGGTGACATGAGCCATGAGGCACCGTGCGTTGTTGGTGGAGACATTGTCATTGGGGGATTCAAAGAGTGACGGTGATGATGGTGGAGTAGATACAATAGCTAATGTGGCAACCTCTTTATTAGGTGTGTCTTCATCGTCGGAGTCACTTGTGGCATATTCTTCTTGTGCCACCAACACAATTCTTGGTGCCTTCTTGAAGAAAGGCTTCTTTGGTCTTGCGGACTTCTTTTGAATCAACTTTGAGTGGTCCTTCAGGACAAGCTTCCCACCATTTTGCTCACGGTTCTCATAAGGACACTCTCTTATGTAGTGATTCTTGTCATGACAATTGTAGCACGTCTTTGTCCTTGAGGCAAGCTCTTTCTTGCCACTTGAGTTGTTATCTCGATCAACACGAGCTTTAGCACTAGCCGGGTCATTCCAAAACACTCTTGTGGCAAGTGCAATGTGACCATTGAGGGCTTGCTCAAGATCATGTGGAGCAATGTTGCTAGGACAAGCTTCAACTTCATCATTGGCATATATGCAAGTCACCTTGGCCTTCAAGGCAAGAGAGGGACCTTGTCTCATTCCCATGGCCCTAGCACGGTTATCTTCGGCATTCTTGGTGGCAACCTTGGAGGCTTGGACTTCTTGCATAACTTCATGGGAAGACATTTGATGATAGTTGTATCTTCCTTGAATAGACTTCAACTCCATTGGTTCCGAAGGCAAGAGAGCATTCACATACTTCCGCTTGACCCAAGCATCATCAACATAAGTTGCTCCCACATCATAAAAGGCTTTGGCAAGAGTCTTGAGTCTCCCATACATCTCTTCATGGTTCTCGTTGTCAAGCATGTAGAAGCCTTCGGAAGCATTGCTCAAGGATTCATATCTATTTCTCTTCATGCTATCATTTCCAAGGAAAGCACGCTCAAGACAATCCCAAGCTTCTTTGGCGGTGGTGGCATGTAGAACATGATGCTTGTCGTTGTCGCTCAAGGAGAGTTCAATCATGTGGAGAGCGGAAGCGTTTAGTTGCTTTTTGGCGAACTCTCTCTTGGTCATGTTGCTTGGATCCTCCACCATGTATCCTTCTTCAATAATCCTCCAAAGCTCGATGGAGCCACTGTTGACATGAGATTTCATTGAGCGTTGCCAACTAGCAAAAGCTAATGCATTAAGCTTAGGTGGGGGACCTAAAGGGTTTATGCGGGTAGTGATAATTGGATCGGGAGAGTACCATCCCCGAACGGCATGATACCCTTCCTTTTCCTCATGCGAATTGGGAGATGACTTAGGCTTATCATTGGCTTTCACCTCCTTCTCTTTTTGCTCTTTATTCTCCTTGGAACCACCCTCATCGGAGTTAGAAGCTTTTTCAAGCGGGGTGATATCCGAGGGGCTTGTTGTTAATGAGTTTATTGAGCAAGTCACGAAACTCGTTAAACCTAGCATCCATGGAAGATGTCAAAGTTGTTTCCAAAGCTTTGATATCGGCCATGGATGCCGCGGTGGCTTGGTCCTTTTTAAGGGACTCATTAGCCTCGGCAAGCCTTGCGGTCTCATCCTCACTTTGTGTCATACTTCTCTTAGGCGGTTAAACCCAACAAGAGAGCCTTCGCTCTGATACCAATTGAAAGGATCAGTATGACACCTAGAGGGGGGTGAATAGGTGCTAATTCAAATTTTAGTTCTTTTTCAAATTAGGCTTGACACAAAAGGTAAATTCTCTAGATATGCAACTATGGTGAATTACCTATATGACAAGCTAGCAACTAAGCAAGATATAATAAAGGCAATAAATAAGGATAGAAGTAACCGAAGTGAAACCACGAGACGAAAAGGATGTATTCCCGAGTTCCTCCCTTAAATGGGAGTACGTATCGTTCGAGAGGTGTGAACCAACACAATGGTTCAACAGCCACAAAGGCCTCACCCAAATCTCCGGTGAACCGCACCACAAAGGTTTGGTCCACTTTCCACTATCGGAATCCTTCGAGGCGGAATCCGGAGCCTTTACAACAACGATTCGGGGCACGACCCACAAAGAGCTTGGGGGCTCCCAAACAGCTACAATCTGTCACAAAGACAAGAAGGTAAGTACAACAATGGGCTAGGTTTCCTAGTGGAAACCCTAGCAAGTGTTCCCTCAAGTGAATGAGGGGGAAATGAAAAACGGCTCGATGAAGATGTAGATTGGGGCCTTCTCCTTCAATCCTCCAAAGATCAAAGAGTTTGGATGGGGGGATTGGGAGATCTTGTGATTCTTGGCTTGCAACAATGGAGTTCCTCTTTTTCTTGGTCAAGCACATTTGCTGGAAGAAGGAGGAGGGGTATTTATACCCCTCCAAAGATGTAGCCGTTGCAGCCAATCACCAGGCCGGAAACTCCGGCTGCAGTAGGCCGGAAACTCCGGGCCCCACCAGGGGCTGAACACCAGTTTGTTCAAACTGGACTTGGACATCTTCGAGGTACCTGAGGCCGGAAAGTTTGGCCTGGGGCGGAAACTCCGGTCCACGGGACCGGAAACTCCGCCCCCCACCAGGGGCTGAGCACAACTTCGGCAACCGAGGCTTTGGGAAAGATTCCGGTCCTCATGGACCGTAAACTTCAGGCAGGGGCGGAAACTCCGTCCCCCAAGGCCGGAAACTCCGCCCCCCACCAGGGGCTGAGCACACTTTCAGTGCTGCCTCTTTTTCTCCTTTTTGGTGCTGATGCATCTGAAGAGTTTCTAAATTATCATGCATTACTTAACACCAACTTAATACATCCACATGTTGTTAACTAACACACAAAACACAGAGATCATAGAAATGTCCTTTCAACACTCCCCCTAGATTTTACAAACCATGCAAGCACAATAGATAATAATTCACAATAGAAAATAACTTGATCAACAATAGAGTTATTACAATAAGGGGTTCAACAGGGTTCAAAGGTACTCATGTCTCACAAACATGAAGAAATAAAAACCAACAAAGAAGAGGGAGCACTTAAAACACGACGAAACGAAACAAAGGAGTGCTCCCAAGCCATGCAAATCCCGTGAGTCCTATTCGAGATACTTCTCCCCCTTTGGCATCAAGATATCAAAAAGGGAGGAGTTTCCGTTAAACACCCCAAGACTCAAGAGTCGGAACCCTGCTCGGCATCATCGTCCTCATCATCATCATCATCATCAGCAGCAGCAACACCTCCACGCTCAACGTCGCTGTTCTCCGGAACATCACTATCCCAAGCAAAGTTGATGCCCTCGACATTCCAATCCTCAAACAAAATCACAGGTTTCAACGGCTTCTTGGGGGCAGGCATCTTCAAATGGGTCATGAACTCCTCTTGGCGCTTCATGATGCGATGGTTCTGGGAGTAGATGGAATAGTTCTCAATGTGTAGGCAGCAGTTCATCTGGAGCACCTTCTCAATGGCACAAACAACCCATGGGTGACTCTTCTTCTCAACTTTTTTGATGTTGGCGCGGCTAGGAACACGAGAAGGTCCACCAAACACATCGTCCTCATTGATCTCTTGCATGGAGGCTTGCTTTTGCACCACATGAGCTGACTTTTGGATGAGCATGGCTGCTTTGTCGGGCTCACATCCAAGAGCGGCATCAATGTCATCACCATCTTGGTCGGAGAGCTTGTAGAGCCTCTTGATGAGCAACATCACATAAGGAGCATAGGGGGGAACTTTCCTCTCAAAAACTGCTAGACTCATCTCTTGGAAAATGAAGTCCATGACATCCACCTTGTATTCTTCCTTATCACGCTCATATTCCCCAACAAAGGCCTCATGAGCCTTGGCCATCAAGATGACAAGAGCACCGACAATATTGTACGCATTGCCAGCAATGGGGACAATGGTCCAACGGAACATGCGAAGCAAAATGTCATAAGTGGGAAGTAGCCCATATTGCAAGCCAATGTTACCGCCAGGCACGTAGAGGTCAGACATGACATGCTTTTTGTAGGCCACTCCATGGACATGAATTCAGACACCCGCTGGACTAGAGAGCCCATGGACAGGACAACTGAGAATCCTTGCAAACTCACAGAAGGAAGAGGTCAACCGATGTCTTCCCGACATCCAAGTCATCCCAATGTCTTCAGAGTTATCAAACACAACAGTGGCATAGAACTGATGTATTAGAGAAACATTATAGCTGCATTAAGTACTCATCAAATGCTCCAGCCCCAACACTCGGCAAACCTTAATAGCTTCCCCAAAATAATCAGCCTTCTTCATGAGCTTGGTGAAATCAATCCACTTCATTGGGCAAACAGCCTTGTCAATGGAAAACTTTTGATAGACTGTCTATAGAGCCATGCCCTCTCGGTGCAGAAGAACTTGGGATCATCAGATTCCATGTTGTAGGAGAGCTCACTGCACCATTTGCAAAAACTACCCTTGTTGAAGTTCTCAATGCGGAGCTCGGCCTTCTTCTTCTTGCTGGGTCCCGAGGCTCACTTGAGCAGAGCTGCAGCCTCAGGAAGGTTGCTATCTTCACTCGAGGACCCGTTGAGAGGGCGAGAATATGTTGGTTTGCCCCTCCCTCGCTGAGCGATATGCTTGATACGGCCACGTTGATTGGAACCTGCAAACACACATCATAGAGAATATAGAAAGCATAGGGGGTAAGCACTCATGTCCGAGAAGGCAAGATGAACATACTGGAAAAGTTGAACCTTCCGAGAAATTATCTAGTTTTGTTCAGTTCTGGTCAGGCCGGAGATTTCCGGATCTGACTCGGAGATTTTCGGGAGTCGGAAATTTCCGGGTCAGAGCCGGAGATTTCCGGTCTGCACAAAATTTGACAAAACTGCACAAAATCTATGAATGAAAAATAGATCTGTGCACGTGGAGGATAGAACATGCCTAGAGGAGCATATCTACCAAAGGAATCGTGCAACAACCTCCTAAATCGGCTAGGTTAAACGAAAAAAGTTTTGTCCTAGATTTGAAATAGAGGAGTTACCAGAAGACATAGCGAGAACCGCTTGGATGGAAACGATCCCCTCGATGAGAGGTAGTAGATCTGAGAAGCACGCGAGAAACCCTTGGACAAATCACCGATAGCAAGGATTGGAGTGGAGGAGAGAATTTTCGGAGGAGAGAGAGGATTAGGGCACGGGGTGGATGAACTGGCCGAACCGGCCGGTCCGCCCGTGCCCTTATATAGGCAAAAACATTTGAACCGGAGATTTCTGGACTGAGACTCGGAGATTTCCGCATGCCGGAAATTTTCGGAGCTATTTCCGAGACAGATTCAACTGAGTGCAGTGCCGAATCTGAAATGGACTTAACCCAAGAAATTTTGGCATTCTCGGAAATTTCCGGACAACGGGCCGGAGATTTCCGACTCTAATTCCGACTCAGATTCAGCGGTGTGCAATGCCAATTTTGAAAAGGACTTAGATGCTAAAAAATTGCAGGGGCCGGAGATTACCGAGTCTCAGCCGAAAAAACCCGGGCACTCTCTAAAGCAATCAGTGCAAAATATAAGATGAACGGGTCTCTGAATTAGTCGAAGGTATGGGAAGCTAGAGAACTGGCCCTAGCGAGGATAAGAGGTACTGCGTGGGCAGATAGCTTTCAGTTGTTGCACGCATTCAAAGGTGAGGTGGAGAAGGCAAGTCCAGGTAGTGTGGTAGAAATCGATGATATGGTTGTGCGGTCCAAAGTGGATGGAAAATTTGTTGATAGAAATGTCTTCACGAGGGCTTTTGTCTCTTTCAAGGCTTGCCATGAAGGGTTGCGTAAAGGTTGCAGGCCATATTTGGCTGTGGATGGAACTGCTCTAACTGGAAAATGGAAAGGACAGTTGGTAGCTGCTTGTGCAGTTGATGGACACAACTGCCTTTTTCCAGTTGCTTATGGTGTGGTGGAGGTGGAGAACTAGCATAGCTGGAGGTGGTTTATGTACAATTTACACAAGGTTATAGGGGACCCTGCTGGATTGGTTATCCATACAGATGCTTGCAAGGGTTTGGAGAAAGCTGTTGGAATTGCGTTTCCTCGAGCAGAGCACAGGGATTGTATGAGACATCTTGCTGCTAATTTCAAGAAGCAATTTAAGGGGAACGTATTTGATGCAATTCTTTGGCCAGCATCGTACACATGCAGCGAGAAGAAGTATAGACACCACTTGAAGACCATGTACGATGAAAATCCCACCGTCGAACAATACTTGGATGCACATCACGGAAAGCTGTGGACGAGAAGCTTATTTGGAACATCTTGCAAGGTGGACTATGTGACAAGCAACGTTATTGAAAGTTTCAACGCAAAGATTAAGCACCTGAAAGGTCTAATGGTGTGGGAAATATTTGTCAACATCAGGCAGTTGATAATGGAGAAGATGGTATTGCGCAATAGAATTGGACACTCATATGATGGCCATATCATCATCCCAAGTGTGATCAAGAATTTGCATACACGAGCAAGAAGAATGCAGGGTTTTATGAAAATGCAAAGATGCATAGACCTAGTAGCTGACCTGACATATACCTTCAAAGACCATGCTTGGAGGTATCCAGTGGATTTGGAAAACAAGAAATGTAAATGCAAGCGATGGGAGCTCAGTGGCAAGCTATGTATACATGCGGTCTACTTCCTGAACTACCTCGGAGGCGATTTGGGCAAAGTTGATCAATATGTGTCTGAATATTTCTCTGTTGCCAAGTTTAAGGAAGCATATGCTGATAACGTGCCTGCTTTATTAGGAAAAGAACAATGGGATGAGTATGATCCAGGATTCCAACTATACCCTCCGACGCTAAACATAGCACCTGGAAGGCCAAGGGTAAAGAGATTAAGACAAGGTGCAGAGGGTAGAGCCGTAAAGAGGCGTCCGTGCAAAAGATATGAGGAACTAGGGCACATGCAAAAGAATTGCAACAATGTAGTCCCCTCTAAATTTGTAATAGACGAAGGATGGGGCACAGATGAAGCAGCAGCAGCAGCCGCCGCCAGAGCAGCAGAAGCAACTGCCAAAGTAGCAAAAGCCATAGCAAGAGAGTTTGCTGAAAGGTACGTGTGTCTAGAGTTTTCCATATTTGTTAAGGAATATCTGTTTCACTTGAATTTTGAATACCAGGGAAAATACAAGTAAGAAGTGTAAAACTAAAGGCTACTGGCAGAAAAGGACTTGTGCCCTAAAAGAGCTGCTCGTGAAGAATGGGGAGCACCAGAAGATACGGAACGAGAAGATCCTGAATGAGAGGCATTTATTTCGGCAACAGTTGCTGGAATGGAAGATGAAGAGGAATTTGTAGCTTCGCCTCCGAGACCACCAGTTTCGACTACTGGAAGTACCTGGGTTCCAGCATCACCAGGAACATGAGCATCACCACCAGCAACAGGAGCATCACGAGCATCACCGACAACAAGAGCATCACGAGCATCACCAGCAGTAGGAGCATCACCACCAGCAACAGGAGCATCACCACCACCACGAGCATCACCACAAACTAGGAACAAACAAGCCAAGAAGAACAAGCAGTGCGAGGGCGTAGCAAGGAGCACCCGGAGCAAGGCAGTAGCTCCTTCTAAGAACACAAGGAGCAAGACAAAGCTCTAAACATTTGCGGAAATTTGTAATATTTGTTATTGTACTTTTGTCGAACACCTTAAGTGCACACTCCGGGCGCGCTCAGAGCATGCCCGGCGTGCTCTGCGCGCGCACATGCGTACATTTGTCTAAAATTTGGGCGCGAACTAAGCCTATACCATTCTTACACACTCCTAAATGATACTTTAGTGAGTATTTTGAATTATCATGTTGCAATTCTCATTTGCACATTTGAGTTATGCGATATCACATGAGATCCATGCCCTTCTCATTTGAATGTATGTAGACCATGTTTTTCAACTTGAGTCGTTAGTATATGACATAAGAAGACTATGTGCGTCGGTTTTTCATTTTTTCGATAAATTTTGATTTTTTTATGGTTATTTCAAAATAGGTCAAACCTAAGTTTGACCAACATTTAAACAAGTTTAGAACATGAAAAACTAAGCATGGTTCCTTCTTAGTCACTCCAAAATGAAGCTTTAGTGAGGTTTTTGAAAATTTCATGTTGCAATTCCAAAACCACTTCTCTCCAACCTTAGACCTCTTAGTTTGAGTTATGCGATATCACCTGAGATCCATGCCCTTCTCCTTTTGAATGTATGTAGACCATGTTTTTCAACTTGAGTCGTTAGTATATGACATAAGAAGACTATGTGCGTCAGTTTTTCAATTTTTCGATAAATTTTGAATTTTTTATGGTTATTTCAAAATAGGTCAAACCTAAGTTTGACCAACATTTAAACAAGTTTAAAACATGAAAATGAAAAACTAAGCATGGTTCCTTCTTAGTCACTCCAAAATGAAGCTTTAGTGAGGTTTTTAAAAATTTCATGTTGCAATTTCAAAACCACTTTTCTCCAACCTTAGACCTCTTAGTTTGAGTTATGCGATATCACTTGAGATCCATGCCCTTCTCCTTTTGAATGTATGTAGACCATGTTTTTCAACTCGAGTCGTTAGTATATGACATATGAAGACTACGTGCGTCGGTTTTTCAAATTTTCGATAATTTTTGAATTTTTTATGGTCATTTCCTCTACAAGGAATCTGCAACCTCCGATTTCCTCTACAAGGAATCTGCGGCCGTCCGATTTCCTCTAGAAGGAATCTGCAGGTAGACTCGGGGCGATCCGCGAGAGACTCATTTTGCGATATGATTGGACGCGCGCGTAGGACAAGGGCTGTACACCCGCTGACGAGTGGACCATGGCGGACCCAACGGGGATTTTAGCTCGCCCACCCCCATTTGCCTCAGTGTGACAAAATGGGTATTTTGGCACACTAAATGCACCCTAATCCATATAAATTTTCAAATTTTCAAGGTACGGTAATAGGCCCCATTTTCAAGCAAAAATTTTAGACACGCTGAAAAATGTGTTTCAAATGAGCTTCAAAGGTAGGGTAAACGGCCCCATTTCTAAGCCAAAAACAGTGGACTGGCTGAAAATTGTGTTTCAAATGAACTCCAAAGGTAGGGTAATCGGCCTCATTTCTAAGCAAAAATTATAGACACGCTAAAAAATGTGTTTCAAATGAGGTCCAAAGGTAGGGTAAACGGCCCCATTTCTAAGCAAAAAACTGTGGACTGGCTGAATATTGTGTTTCAAATGAGCTCCAAAGGTAGGTAAACAGACCCATTTCTAAGCAAAAAGTGTAGACATGCTGAAAAATGTGTTTCAATGAGCTCCAAAGGTAGGGTAAACGGCCCCATTTCTAAGCCAAAAACAGTGGACTGGCTGAAAATTGTGTTTCAAATGAGCTCCAAAGGTAGGGTAAACGACCCCATTTCTAAGCCAAAAACAGTGGACTGGCTGAAAATTGTGTTTTAAATGAGCTCCAAAGGTAGGGTAAACGGCCCGATTTCAAAGCAAAAATTGTATACACGCTGAAAATTGTGTTTCAAATGAGATCTAAAGGCAGGGTAAACGGCCCCATTTCTAAGCTAAAATTGTGAACTCGCTGAAAAATGTGTTTCAAATGAGCTCGCGAGGTAGGGTAAATGGCCACATGCATTTCTAAGCTAAAATTGTGAACACACTGAAAAATGTGTTTCAAATGAGTATTAAAGGAAGGGTAAACGGCCCCATTTCTAAGCAAAAATTTTGAACTCTTCTAAAAATGTGGTTTAAATGAGCTCCGACGGTAGGGTTAACGGACTTAAAAAAACATATGTTTGCGTAACTTAGCTTCAAACCTGTTCATTTGTACCAAACATTTTTCACTCTTTTTTGACCAAGTTTGACAGTTTAGCGTACTCGCTGGAATGTACGTGCTCACTGGAATCTATGTGCCAGTTTCCGTTGCGTAGCATTTCCTGCCTACTACGCGGCCATTTAAACCCTTCCATCCGCCTTCTCGCCACCCATCTCCGTTCTCACCGCCATGTCATCCCCATCCGAGAGCGACTACGAGGAGGAGGAGCGCCGCCGCCGTGAATCGAATGCCATTGCAGCTGCAGCGAGGAGGAGGACCCTAGCTAACAGGAGGGGGAGCGCACCGCAGCGAGGAAGAGGACGCCCAACGCTGCGATGACCACCGCAGCGACGTCACGATGGAGAGGCAGGGTCCTCCCGGGCCGCGGCGATAGTGTTTACCGAGTCCAGCGACGACGACGAGTCCTACTGAAGTCTCGAATCGTTCTCCACCGACGATGGCGCCGACCTACTCAAGATCGTCGACCAAGTCGAGCTAGATGCGCGAGTTTTCACCAAGTCTGTGCATTCGGAGCGCCGCGCGGAGAAGCGTCAACGTTTTGATGCCAAGTTTGAGGAGGTGATGAATGATGCGCGTCTGAAGCACGCCAGCGGATCAACCAGGCCTGCGCCGCCTTAGTTCAGATTTGGGAATACTAGCTATAGCTATGTCCGGCGCGCCAATTGCGTACTTGCATTACAGCTCCATCGCCCCCGCCAGTCTGCGTTAATTTATGTCTACATTGATCATAGGGAAGAACGAGCGGCACGTATCCGTTCATGTTTATCCGTTCTAGCGTGAAAGGAAGAATCCGAAGCAAACCAATATTTACGAGTCGTACGATGAGACATATCTGAGAGCCTTCCAGTTCGTGGCACTGCGTGCACATTGAATACGTGCGTGGCATACCGTAGTCCACCCTGCCGTCTATGTAGCGTGCACGGATATGCATGGCCATTGAACGCGTCGCAGAACTGCTTGCTCACCAAAGCTAGCCTAGCCTAGCCATCATGTCCAATCACGGTGTAAATGCATTTGTCAAACAAGATAGACGATCAGAATAAAGATTTACTACATAGAAACAAACGATTATCTCCATATAACAAAGTCAGTTACAAGTACTATACTACTACTACTACTACTACTACTATTACTAATACTAATGCTAACAATTCTACTTCTTCTTCCTCTTCTTCTTCATGGGTGCTGCGGTGGACCGACGGTGACATCAGAGTCCTCGGAGGCGTCGGTTTGTCTTCGTCGTCGGAGTCGGAGGCGTCGGAGTCATCCATGTCATCCTCATCGTCGGAGTCGTCCATGTCGTCGGAGTTCCCCTCGCCAGAGATGTTCTCGTCGACAACATTGGGCTCGGCAATGGGCGCAATGATGACGGGCGCGGGCGGTTGGTCCACGACAGTAGGCCCACGCTCCTCGTCGGAGTAGGGCTCATCCGAGGACTCCGATGCCCCGTACTCGTAGACTGGGGATTGTGGCGGAAGATCTCCACGCGCGACTTCGTATGGTTGCTCTTTCTTCTCGCGCAGAGGGGAGAGACCTTTCTGCTTTCGTCGACGGTTCTTCTCCACTAGCCGCTTCTCTCGCTCCATCTCCTGCATGTCGTGCAGTTTCTCAAGCGAGTAGAGCTCCGAGTCCGACATCGGCGAGTAGGGGGGATCTGCGGCGAGGGCGGGCTCCACCGCATTTTCGAGGGAGGGAGGGCGAGAGAGAGGGAGAGAAAATGGAGTTTCTCCGGCGAGGGCGACCCCCTTTTATTAGCCGCGCCGGGGGGTGGGCGGGCAAACCCTAACTGACCCGCGCTGACCCCACGCGCCAACCCCACATGGACTCCACGGGATAACCCCACGCGCCGAACCCAGCAGTCAGACTAGTGCCCCGGCCCCACGCGCCAACCCCATGCTGACCCTACGCGACAACCCCACACGCCGACCCCACCAGTCAGACTAGTGCCCCGGCTCCACGCGCCTACCCCACCAGTCAGACTAGTGCCCGGCCCCACGCGCCGACCAAAGGAACTTCCAACCGAGCAGCACACTAGGCGAGCCGCGCCAGGCCGACCCCACCAGTCAGGCCAAGTGTGGGTCAAAGGAGGTTGACCAGAGGGAATCGAGCGTTTGGGTGATATGCAAGCAAACCAGGGCACATAATGAAGAAATAGCACGAGTAGGGCACAGACCGATAGAACCAATTGAACCTAGTTCCAAAGATCTTACAAAGCGAGCTTGACGATGAGTTTCGATTGCCGCCCTTGTTGTGTATACAATCTCTTGACCATCTTGGTCCTTTGGATCCTCGTCTTGACCTTCTTGAGGGACTTGATCATCATGAGATGCTTCTTCACATGGTGTAGAGAGATGATCTTGCCCTTGAGTAGCACTTGGAGTAGTGGAGGTATCTTCAATAATCTTGGTGGAGGATGCATGTTCTTCTTGTTGATGAAGATCTTGAAGAGGAGGCTCTTGAGTCTAATCATGATGAGGTGTAACTAGCTCTTGTTGAGGAAGATCTTGAGATTGTACTTGAGGAGATTCACCTTGTGGTTCTTGTGATGGTGATGTCTCCTTGATAGAGGAGCTTGAGTTTTCTTGATCAACTCCTTGATGAACTTCAATGGGGCGATGAAAGCCCACTCCCATCTTCTTTATGGCCTCAAGGGGTTGTTCATCACCTACATCACAAACACCAACTTTCTCCACTTGGGTGCCATCATTTTCATCGAATTCCACACTACAAGATTCTATGATAATCCGAGAGGATTTATCAAAGACTCTATAAGTGTGGGACTCGGTACCATATCCAACGAAAATCCCCTCAATTGACTTAGAGTGGAACTTACCCAACCGGACACCCTTAACGAGATAATAGCACTTACATCCAAACACTCGGAAGCAGCCAATGTTAGGTTTGTTGCCGGTGAGGATCTCATATGGAGTCTTCTTCAAGCCCTTGCGGAAGTAGGGGCTGTTTGATAAATGACAAGCGGTGGAGATTGCCTCCGCCCAAAAGTTGATAGGAGACTTAAACTCCGCCAACTTAGATCTTGCCATGTCGATGAGAGTCCAATTCCTTCTTTCCGCAACGCCATTTTGTTGAGGAGTGTATGCAGCGGAATATTGGTGTCGAATGCCTTCTTCACTAAGAAATTTGTTGCGAGTGTAGTTCTTGAATTCCGACCCATTGTCACTTGGAACAACCAATATGGGGAGGTCATGTTCGCGTTGAACCTCATTTGAGAAGTCGATGAATACTTGTTGTGTCTCATTCTTGGTCTTGAAGAAGTAGACCCATGTGTACCTTGAATAGTCATCCACAATCACGAGCCAATATTTCTTGTCACCAAGACTTATCTTCGGGATTGGTCCAAATAGATCAACATGAAGGAGCTCCAAAATCCGGGAGGAAGATATGATGGTCTTGCTTGGATGAGGAATATCATGCATCTTCCCTTCCACACACGCTCTACAAACATGATCCCTTGAAAAGAAAACATGATCTTTTAGTCCAAGAATGTGGCCACCCTTGTGAAGGCTTTGCAAAGTACGCATGTTTACGTGGGCTAGTCGGTGATGCCAAAGCCAACCCACGTCAACTTTTCCGAAGAGACACATGGCTTGAGTAGTGGTGGCTCCAGAGAAGTACACCACATAAAGCTCATGCTCCACGTATCCCACGAAAGCCACTCGTAGCGACTTGCTCCACAAGAGGACCACAACGTCCTTAACAAATAAGGGAGAGATCCCCATATTTGTTAAGGCACGAACCGATAACAGATTATAGCCAAGGGATTCAACTAGCATAACATTGACAAGAGCAATATCGGGGGCAACTACCACTTTGCCTAGCCCGGTTACCTTAAACCTTGATAAGTCACCAAACGTCACGGTCACTTGATCTACATTTGGTCTCAATTCCGTGACGAGTTCTTTGCTCCCGGTCATATGACTTGTGCATCCACTATCAATTATCCATTTTGAACCACCGGGAGCAAGGTCCTACAAGAGATCAATTCTTGCATTTAGCAACCCATTGTTTCACAATGGGTGCCTTATGGTTAGCAACAAGAGATTTAGGAACCCAAATAGCATATGAATAAAACCATAGTAGGGTCCAATGTAACGAGCACAAACATTCCCATAATAATCAACATATAAAGCATAGTTGGGATTGTTGTCCTTGGCATGATCTTTACGAGTAGGCTTGCCCCTTGTGGTGTTCCTACTTGCAACATTATCCTTGGATTGAATGGAGTCGGCCTTCTTGGCTTGGATGGGGTTGATGCGCATAGCTTCGGTGGGAATGGCCTTCTTGGCATTCAGCTTCATGGGAGGCACATACCCAAGTCCTTCCTTCCCTTGACGAGTGTGAGGCTCCACGATGGGAGTCTCAACAACTTGCTTACCTTTGAGAAGGATGGTCTTGGATGTGGAGGCCTTAGGAATCTCATTCTTCAATCTAGCATTCTCCTTCACAAGATTAGCATTATCACAAGAGCACATAGAGGTAGAAGTGCTAGGAGAATCAAGGTTAGTTAGCCGAGTTTGGAGTTGAGCATGAGACTCCTTTAGAAGAGCATGTTCACTCTCCAAAGCCTTGTGGGCTATGACGATCTTCTCCATGTCCTCAATGAGTCTAACATGTCCAACCGCAAATTCGGCCTTATCTTATTGAGCCACCTTTAATTTAGAAAAGTCATGTCATGATCCTTAATGAGCTTAGCATGCGAGGAGTTATGAGTTTCCTCAATAGTTTCAAGTTGCTCCTCAAGACAAGCATGAGACTCTTCAACTTCTTCAAGAGAAGATCTCAAATAGGATAGAGAAATAGGGTCTTCTCTTTCTATCTTACCCTTCTCTTCATTAATGTGCTCTAGCTCACCAATATGAGCCATGAAAGCACCAACATGTTTTTTTGCTCTCACCTTGCAAGTTAGTGATAAAGAATCAAAGCCAACAAGATCTACCTTGATATAAAGGCTAGAATCATCATCAAGCTCATTCATTTCATTCATGAGAGAGGAAGAGGGTACCTCCGATGCCTTGGCCATAAGACATCTTGAGCTCTTGGTGATGGGGTTCTCATTTGGCGACTCGAAAAGAGATGGGGAGGAGCTTGTAGTTGTTGAAGGAGTTCTTGTCGTTGATGAAGGAGTTCTTGCCGTTGATGAAGAAGTGGTAGGTGTTGAAGTGGTGGCAAGAGCCGCCACTTCATTTGGTGTTTCTTCCTCTGACTCTTCATCATTGGTGGGTACTCCTCTTGAGTAAACAACACGATGCGAGGCTTCTTGTGCAGAGGCCTCTTCTTCCCATAGGCCTTCTTGGGGGGGGGGGGGGGGTCATTTTGGCCTTGTCCTTGAGCACAAGACGTCCACCATGCTCGTATCTCTTCTCATAAGGACAATCGGCGACGAAGTGGAACTTGTCTTGATAATTGTAACATGTCCTTGACTTGGAGGGTGACACCTTATCACCTTGAGGTGGACTCTTGTCAAATCGCATCTTGGCTCTTGAAGGGTTGTTCCAAAAGGTGTGGGACGCAAGAGCGAGATGTTCATTGTAAGCAATCTTGAGCGCTTCTTCGGACATTGTGACAAAGCTTCCAAGATCATCATCGTTGTCATCTTCAACGGTAGCCTTCAAGGCAAGGTTGATTGCCCCTTTTTGCATTCCAAGAGTCCTTGCCCTTGCATCTTGAGCATTCTTCGTGGCCACTTTGAATGCGGCCATTTCTTGCATCACCTCATTAGAAGTCATGAGATGGTAGTTGTGTCTTCCTTGAAGACTCTTGACGTCGGTGGGCTCGCATGACATCATAGAGCTCACATACTTCCTCTTGATCCATGCGTCATCAATATGGGAGGCACCAACTTCACGGAAGCTTGTGGCTATGGCCACCAATCTTCGATACATCATCTCGTGATCTTCACCATCAAGCTTGTAGAAGCCCTCGACTTATTACTCAAAGAATCATAGCGGTTCCTCCTCATGCTAGCGTTCCCAACGAATAACTCGGTTAGAGCATCCCATGTCTCCTTAGCGGCGGTGAGATGTTGGATGAGAGACATGTCCTTGTTCCCAACCGCCTTTTGGATCATGTAGAGAGCGGTGGCATCAAGTTGAGCTTCCACCACTTCTATTCTTGTCAAGTTGGTTGGATCATGTGGTTTGTATCCAACTTGTATGATTCGCCATAGCTCGATTGTTGAGTTGTACACATGAGACTACATAACATATTGCCATTGAGATATAGTATAATCTTTAAGCAATGGAGGATCACCACTATGAGACACTTGTGGGTGAGGGATAATGGGATCGGGAGTGTGGTATTGGGATGGGGGAGGAGTGGCGTTGTAGCCTTTGGGCAGTCCATGTTGGGTAGATGGAGTGGTTTGAGGGTTTGAGGAACTACTAGCATCACCATTCCCATCCAAAGGCACTTGCTTTCCCTTTATCATTTTGGTGTCCACATCAAGTGTGGTGCCTGGAAACACCGTAGGGTTTGGGGGCAATGCAAGAGCGGTTTCATTGGAAGTCTTGAGAGACTCAAGCAAATCATGAAACTTCTTAAATTCGGTTTGTATGGACGATGTAAACTTTGTTTTCAAAGAGTCGATATCGGCCATAGTTGCACCTTTCGCTTGCATTGCTGCCAAAGTCTCGACGGCCGTTTTGGCAACCTCTTTCGGGTCAACTTGCATTGTCCAAAGTTGGTCTCAAGCGGTGAAGCTGTTAAGAGACAACTTGACTCTGATACCAATTTTTATGTCTTTTTCATTTTTAGGCAAGCGGAAACTAAGTTGTCTATATGTGATACTAGATGATACAAGTGATAGACAACACCGAAACTAAGCAAATACGGGAAATCAGAAAGCGGTAAAGGAGAGTGGAGCAAGACAACCGTAGGGACTCGGAGACGGCGATTTTATCCCGACTTCCACCACATAGGTGTACGTCTCGTTGGAGGGGTGTGAGAAACCACAAAGGTTTGCCCAACGTCACAAAGGCCTCATCCTATTCTCCGGTGAATTCGACCACAAAGGTGCGAATCCACGTTTCCACTAACGACTCCTTTAAGGGCGGAGAAGGTCCCGTACAAACTCGTGAGGCACACACCCACAACTGAATTGGGGGCTCCCACAAAGACTACAACAGGTAACTTCCACAAAGGAATACACAAAGGATCAAAACACACAAGTTTGAACCTAGCTATCCACAAAGGAACCCTAGATTCATTGCCCCTCAAGAAATAGAGGGGGAAATCAAATCGCTTCGGTGGAGATGTAGATCGGTGGCTTCTCCCTTGGATCCCCACCTATCAAAGGATTTGAATGGCTAGATTGGGAGATCCGAAAGAAATGAGCTTCAGCACCAATGGAGGAGAGAGAATCTGGAAGCTTTAAATGAAGGAGGTAGGTGGAGGGGTATTTATACCCCTCTCCAAATTCTGCCCGTTGTACAGCCGCCAGCTCGGAAATCTCCAGGTTGAGGTTCGGAGATCTCCAGATGCCGGAGATCTAAGGTAGGAATTCCAGCTGAGAATGACTTGAGGTCAGTGCTGGTTGAACTTCCTGACTTGGCGATAAATCATCTGTGACCCGGAGATCTCCGGACTAGGGCTCGGAAATCTCCGACCTTCGGAAATCTCCGTGAGCAATTCAGTGCGCTCTGAGTTCTTGACTTGGTAGAAATTCTTCAGTCACTCAGAGCACCGGAAGTCTCCTCGAGTATTTCCGGCTAAGCACGAATTGTAGTCAGTGCGCACCAGAGTTCTTGACTTGGTGAAAACCATGTGTAGCTCGGAGATCTCCGGACTAGGAACCGGAAATCTCCTCATGGATTTCCTGATGAATAACAAAGTGATGCAGGACTGAAACCAGGCAATTTTAAGTGTTCACTCTTATCAACCAACCTGTACTAAAACCTGTATAGTTCATCACAAACATTAAAACACATTTTGTGTTGTCATTAGTCACCAAAATAAAGGAGTGCAAAGAATGCACTTTCAAGCAGGTTGTGGTCAAAAACAACAGAGGCGAGGCAATGAAGGTGTGCTTCGCCATGTTGTTCCTCCCAATCTGTGGTGCAAAGGACACGATCCAGATGAACTAGTGTCGGTGGGTTTTGCTCATTGGACCATGTATAGCGGCGACCGTTGAGGTAGACTTCCTTGAGAGCCAGGTCGTTAATGACGCGCCGGAAGCGGCCCATCATCCTTCGATTAAGGTTCCCATTATTCTTATCCTCATCTCGGTAAATCAGATTGAAATCTCCGCAGATCATCCATGGCCCAGGGAAGCCGACGCGTACTTCGCGAATTTCCTGGAGGAACGCGATTTTATCATCGTCTTGATGCGGGCCATAGACGACGGTGAGCCACCAAGGGGTGGTGGTGCTGGATGGTGTTGACACCCGGGCAGACAACGTGTTTGTTGTGAATGTCTGACCGGTGATCCTCACCTCCCTGCTCTTCCATGTGAGTAAGATGCCGCCTCGGGTGCCAATCGCGGGCAGGTACACATAGTCATCATAATCCGAGCCAAGTGCTTGAAGGATAGTTGACAGGTAGGTCGCCTCCATCTTTGTTTCCTGGAAGCATATGATGGATGCTCCGGTAGTTAGGATCAGCTTGCGTATCGCGATCGTCTAGCGCGAGAGTTGAGACCGCGCACATTCCAAATTACAATTTTCAGGCCGTAATCCATGAAGAACATGTTCGACAGTTCAAGCACAGCCATAGCTAGGCCTCGGCCTCGCTGCCCGCGATCACAGTGGTGATAGGTGCGATAGACGGATCTTGCGGGAGCTCACGGCCAATCAAAGGGTCATCGCGCGCAAGACCTCAATGGGTATGGGAGTGGTGAACATCCCTTCGTAGGCCTTCGTAGCTTCTTCGGAGATCAACAGGTTGACACCAATAATGCCCAGGTTGCGGAGCAGCTGAAATTGGGCACGTCGCTCTGTAGTTGGTCTGCCAGCGGTCTTGGCACAAGGAGTGGCACCAGTGGTGGCTGAGCATCCACGACGCGACGCCTATGTAATACTCCCTCCGTTCCGAATTAATTGACTCAGATTTAGTACAACTTGAACTAAATCTGAGTCAATTAATTCTGAACGGAGAGATGTACTAAATCTGAGTCAATTAATTCGGAACGGAGGGAGTAAATCGAAGGGAGTATATAATTGTGCTTTAATATGTGCAAATGTACTTCTTGTGAGGTGTTTACAAGTATTGCATGCTTAGAAGCTAATACTACATGCCTTCTGATAACAAGCTATGCTGATCGTAGTTATGGTTGTTCACTTTAACAATATTATTGGTATATTGGAAAAGTTATATTGCTGTATGTAGTAAAAGTTTCACTCACATGCTTGAAGATCATTTTACTTGGCAAAAATTCAAGACCTAGAGTGAGCAGGGTAAATGTCTGTATCCCTAATTTGTTTATTTAGGCTACTTAGGAGAAGAGATATAGCTTGACATCTCCTAAGAAAGCTCTCCCATAAAGCTAGCTTTAGAATTCTCACACACCAATGCAGGGAATTACGCCCATGTGTAAAACCTCCATTTATCAACAGAACACTTCCCCATTCCTTGAACTTGAAACGACTCCTAAGAATACTAAGCTCTCTAGGAATAGAGCATTCTCCTTCTCTCACATGTCTACATTATGGTGGACCCCACTCATATTTAACTTTATACTTGCACTTTATATTTAGGTGTAGTTAACAAATTTAAATTCAATTCAAAAAATATTCTATTAAATATATACATATGCTTATCTATTAAATTTTTGGTGAAATAAAATTGGATTCCCATCTTAAAAAAAGCTCTCTAAAAAATTAATCTTTTTGTGTAGATAAAAATACAAAAAAACTTCTAAAGTGCGTGTGCACGCATTGCTATGTTTTATTTCAAAAAATTGAAACCTAAACATTTCGTTTTTTAAATGACATGCGGTGAGTTCGGAGCTACCGATTATATCTGATAACTCTCTTTCTTATCTACGTGTAGCGTCCACCATAGCGTCGTTCCACCTTGCCACACATCCACCATATTTAAATTTATACTTTCACTTTATATTTAGTTGTAGTTAACAAATTTAAATTCAGTTCAAAAAATATTCTATTAATTATATACATATGTTTGTACTTACGTATTAAATTTTTGGTGAAATAAAATTGGATTCCCATCTTTAAAAAAGCTCAATTTTCTCTAAAAATTACTCTTTTTGTGTAGATAAAAATACAAAAAAACTTCTAAAGTGTGCATGCATGCATTTTTTTTTAGGCGCAAAATAGTAGGGAAAAATCCCTACTGCTTAATTTTCTATTTTCTCATTCAGTCCAACTATACAATAAAATACAAGAAGTGTTCATAAGGTATCAACCCATTGGGTCATGCCCTCTTTGAGAGAGGCTTTAGCTCTATGCATAATAAGCTTAAACGAATAAATAAAGTCTTCAAAACAATTATCCAGACAGACAGGCTGGTTATCAAAGATACTTCTGTTTCTGTGGTTCCATATGCTCCAGCATCCCACAATCAGGATTTCTTTAAAGCAGATCAATTTGTAACTCTTTTTTGCTGCCAGCAACATAGAGAAAAGTTCAAGATCATTATTTCATTCTAGCAAGAGCTTCCACCAGAAATTTCTGCTGAAGTCACACTCAAAGAAAAGGTGTAAATAGTCTTCACTGACTCCCTGGTTGCACAATACACAATCATAATCCTCAATCATGAAATTCTTTCTGGCCAACAAACCTCTCGTGTTCAGTCTATCTTGCAACAGAAGCCAGAAAAATATCTTGTGTTTTGGGAGTATGCAAGATTTCCATATCCACCTGATAGGAGGAGGCGCCAACTCATTTGGCATCAGGTTATCATATACTCGCTTACTAGACTAAGGCTTTCCATTTGGGGCCAAAGTCCATTTATCCAACACGTTTTGCTCAGTGCTAGTGGTGAGAAGGGCTTCAAGCTGGTCACATTGCTGGTTAGCAACAACTAAGAGGGGTATGTGAAACATATCAGCAATGTCTTCATCCACACAAATAGCAACTGCCTGCTTGAGTGAGATTGACTGAGACTTGGCAAAGGAACACAAGTGGGGCAGCTTATATCGTAGCATCTCATCTGTCCATTGGTCTAACCATAACCTAACGGTTCCTCCATCCCCTGGTGCACAAGTGGCAATTTCTAGGAAAGTATTCAAAATATTGATACAATTCTTCCACCAAAAGGATCCCACAGATCCTGAATTTTGTGGTATCTTGTTATGTGAATAATGGGCCTGCCATATCAACTTTACCCATGGGAGGTCCTCTCTATTCATGAATTTAAACAAATGCTTCATGAGTAAGGCAATATTTTGTTTTCTGAGGTTTAAAACTCCCAATCCTCCAACCCTCTTGGGCTTGCAGACATTTTCCCACTTGACCAAGCATTTGCCTTTCTTATGTATGTCTTTTCCTCTCCAGAAAAAACCCCTAGTGGAACCCTCAATATAATCCAAGAACCCCAAAGGAAGTTTTAAGGTGCACATAGCAAAATTTGGGATAGCAGATATGATTGATTTTATAACAACTAGCCTTCCATCATAAGACAAGGTATCTGCAATACCTATTAACCTTCTGTCAATTCTGTGGAGAATACCAATCAAGTCTCCCATCTTGGGCCTTGTTGTTCCCAAAGGGAGCCCCAGATATGTAGAAGGCAGTGACTCCACCTTGCAGCCAATAACTAGGGCTAAAAATATGTACTTTTCTCATGGTCAAGGTTAATGGGTACTAAGGAGGATTCACAAAAGTTCACCTTCAATCCAGTGGATGATGAGAATTTGTCAAGAAGGACCTTTAATCTCCTCAATTGCTCAGGGCAGGCAGGCATAATTAGCAGAGTATCATCAGCATACTGTATGATGGGATAATCCAAACCATAAGAATCTTCAAGGGGCAAATCAATCTCTCCAGAGTGCCAGGCCTCATTAATAACATATTGTAAAAGTTCTGCAGTTGAGACAAAGAGGAGAGGTGATAGAGGGTCTCCTTGTCTAACACCCCTTTTGCACCAAATTTTCTTACCAGGCACCCCATTTAATAAGACAGAGGTTGAAGCAGAGGATAAAATCTGAGCAATCCAACTTAACCACAAGTCACCAAATCCAAGACTCTTCAACATGAGAAGTATAGCAATGTATTCAACTTTATCAAATGCCTTTTCAAAATCCAATTTAAGGATAATAATATCTCTCTTAGATTTGTGGCAAAGGCTGATATATTCAAAAGCCCAAGCTAAGCAATCCTGGATGGTTCTACTCTTAATGAATCCATATTGGTTTTTGTGTAATGCCTGAACAATAACCCTCTGCATTCTATTTTCCAAAACCTTGGTAAGTAACTTAAGAGTTATGTGTAGCGTACCTGCACTTTAAATAAGGCAGATACCTGTGTATAGTGCAAATCCCTGGATCGAATCATTTGCACACACAGTTTACGATGTAATATCACAACAAAGCGTCAATTTTATTACATCGATGATCCAGAATTACAAAATATTTAATACAAGTTGCATAGCATAAAGCTAGCTTTGTAATAGTACACAGCGGAAATATAATAGCAGTGAGTCTCTATAACTTTCATGCTGCCACAGGCGAAAACATGTTGGTTGTAGACTCGAAACCTTTAAACGAAACCTCACTCGTCATTTGATCAAATCTGCAATAAGAAAAATATTGCAACAACGTGGGTCAGATTCCATTAAAAATGGAGTCTGGCAAGTGACACTATGGTGGACACTTAATGGAATAACTCTAAAGCCTATTTGCATATTTGGCTGGTGGAGTTCAAGGCTAATTTGCATAAAGCCAATTTTTCCTACTCTTTTGAAAACACTTTTCTTGAAATCAAGACGAGTATGGCATGAAGACCATAAATCTCATCTTCCCTTGTTCACCCATCAAGTTTTATTTCTGAAGTTGGAATGATGGAATCCTCCGTTGACGCCCGTGATCAGCTGCTCAAATTGTCCGTACCGGGGACACGGCTAAGTACTTAGTTTTACACTCTGCAGAGGTTGTGCACGTTCACCATTGTACCCATTCAACCCAAGGTATCCTTTACACACCATTTGTGATAAGGAAAGGAGAGAATGAGACGAGATCTTTCAGAAGCATTTTCCCTCCCACTCTGGCTTGACCCGTTCCACCTAACATCCCCCTACATCTGCTTGTCAAGCCGGAGAGAGTCCACGCAACATAATTGATCAAGCCAGAGCCCATATGGCAATGGCTGCACTGGAAGCAATCGTCACTCGGATTTCTTCAGATTCCTCTGTTCCTGGGTGGCCATTCACAAGTGTACATACTCCAGGAACCATAGACATGGACCTGAGTAGCCACTCAACATAAACCATGCAACCACTTACCACCCAGGTGTTTCATTAACTTTGTGGATGTGCACTCTCAGGTAAAAGTCACCATGATCACGGCCCTAAGTAGAATAGAAATTCATCCTAGGCGACGACAACCATGAGCACAGCCCTGAGTAGTCACTTATCATTTTGTAAAACTTCTCATCCATTGCATAGCATCAATATCTCTGCTAAGTATGATATAGGAACCTAGACACAGGAATAAGGAATTCTACACAGGTTTAGCATAGCAATACTATCCTACACATGCATACAAAAATACACTAAGTAATGCATAATGAAATAATAGGAAGTTTATGAGGTGTGCCACTTGCCTTTGAATGTTGTCGTTGTTCACAACTCTTTTCAACGATACTCGGGACTCTCCGTTCAATCTAACAGTATAGACAAGCAACAATACAACAATCAACAGCAAGCGCAACTCCACAATACACACAAACACATACTAGATGAATAAATAAGTTTTATAAAACTTTCTAAGGAAAATATGTTTATGCATGATGTGCAAAATATTCCTAAGGGCTAGAAATGCGTTTTCATGCCATGGAAATCTTTTAAGTTTATGCAAGGCAAATGTGTTGGTCCAAAAGGACTAAGGGCTAAGGTCATAAGTTGTATAAAATATTTTGTTTTATATCATCTTGAATAAGCACTCTAATGGTTTAGTCTTGATGTGCAAAATACTTAGAGAAAATACTAGCTCTATTCTTCGAGATGATCAACAATTATTATCAACTCTTTGTAAATTGGATATTCACTAAAGTGAGAGAGACAGACACCCGGCCAGCCACTTAAATTGTGGAACAGGTCTCATGTACGTGGACATGTAAGGTTTGTTTCCAGGCCGCTTCGTCTCACTATGCCGCTAGGATCCAACAACTTCAAAGATGATAACATCATGATCAAAATTTATTTAAGTCTAAATGACAAGATTAGGAAAGAGGGAAAAGATAGAAGGAAATATGTAGTTGTCCTCCTGGCTTCATCTCCAGACTTGTAATATTCTCCTTGATGATGTCTTGATTGAAGTTTTGATAGACTTGATAAATCTTCAGACTTGGTGGTTCTTGTATCCTCGAGGCTGGTCTCGGATTTACTTAGTCTTCATGAAGTCTCAGAGGAGAAGAAAGGACAGAGAGAAAGACTTAGAGAATAGAAGGGAGGTTGGCCTTCTTGAACTTCTTCTCAATTTTCTTCTAAGTGCTTGACATCTTGAGGATGCTTCCAGAGTCTGTTTTCTTCTAAGTCCTTCATGAACTTCTTTTGATTTTCTTCTAAGTGTTTCTTCTCCTTGAAGATACTTCTGAAGTCTTGTTTTTGGCTAAGTCCTTCATTGGTCTTCCAGCTCCATGTTGAACATCCTAAGTGTCTAAGTGTAGCACTTCACAAATATGCTAAGTTGAAATGATCCTAACTTAGAGAAAACTAATGAAGAGGGGTTTTCCTATCAGAATAAAATATGCTATGAATGAAATGAAAATTTAAATCACAAGAAACATAAAATAACTTTTGTGATTTCTTTATAAATATGCATGAATTTATAAATGCAAATTAATTAATTTCTAATTTTGGAAAATATAATAAAAGGAATAATTATAAGATTTAAGTTTCCTATGATTAAATTTTTATAACCAAAATTTTATAATTAGTGTAAATAGACAGAGAGCATTTAATTCAATCTATTGCAATTGGATTTAATCAAAAAAATAATGTTTCTATTAAAAGTTATTTCAAAAATTAGTCAAACTATTCAAATTAAACACACAACTATGAAATCATTCAAAAATTACTCAAAAATATTTTATAGCAGTGGCATTAATTTACAAATATTCTAAAGTTTCTAAAACATATTTATTGCAATTTTTGGATTTATAGACTTAAAGTTATTACAAATATACTCAAATTCACCATTTGAAATTTGAATATTTTATACTAAGTCAAATTTGAATTTTGTCAGATCCAAAATATTCTACATGTCAAGAGCTTTCCAAAAATAAAAAAATTATTAAATTTGGAGTTGTGGTTAAAATGTTGTGACAGATCTAAGTGACAGGGGTGTTTCTGTAAAACTGCCAATTAAATTTAACTAAGCAAATCATTTTCCACGTGGCAGCTGACTGGGCAGTGACGTGGCGTTGACGTGGCTGCTGACGTGGATAAGTCACAGATCTGGACCGTCAGATCTGGATCTGACGGTCCAGATCGGATCGTACCGATTCGTCTGGGACATCTAATCTGGGTCGTTGAGATTGGATCGGACGGCTGGGAACGGTTGACCATACCGTGGCGGCGCGCTCCTCGCCCGAGACGACGACGACGGCGGCGCTGCGGTCGGGCGTGGACGAACACGACGCTCCGGTGGTCCCCTTCGCTCAGGGAGTTGACGCCGGAGTTCAGCGCGGCGCGGCGAGCTCCGTGGGGTGGTCGGCGTCGAGCTGCGCAGCCGAGAGAGGAGGAAGGGCATGGGTGGAGGCGCGGTTTTCGCCGGCGACCTTCGGTCGATTCCTCCTCGACGTGCTGCTGTGAAAACGAAGAAGGGAGAGAATGAGAAGGTGCGCGTCGACACGGGGAAGAGAATGGGTGGGATCTCGGGGCTTAGGGCAGCCTACCTCGCCGGGGATGGAAGAATTACGGCGGCGGATGGTGCGGACTCCGGCAAGCTTCTCCGGCGGCCTGGGGGCACGATTTACTTAGGGTTTGAGGGGGAAAGACGCGGCACGGGCTGGGGTTTATATGGACGCATCTACGGCAACAAATCCCGCAAGAAACGGAGAGGATTTGGACTCCGATTCGAATCGATCTTCGGCGTATTATTCGGACAGAGGTTGGAGATGATCTGCTGACGTCACCGCTGACGTCAGCAGGGATTTTCCTTTTTTGATTTTTCTCTAATTAATCCATAACTTTTGATTTGAATGTTCAAATGAGGTCAAACAAAATTCTAAAAATTTGTAAAATTATTACCTTCCTGTTAAACCAATTGTGGGCATGTTTTGAATATTTTTGAAAAATAATATTTTGAAATATTGATTAATTACAAATTTGACACTTAAGTCAAATTTGAATTTCTATCTTATTTAAATTTTCTTTTGGCTAAATAAAATTTGTAAAATACCCACATTTCAATATGTTTGAATTTAAGTTATTTAAACTTATTTTTCTGAAATCATTCATCTTTATTTTGGCATAATATTAAAGACTAAATATAAATAATGTTTAGGAAATGTGAAATATAAGGTGTTCATTTTTAATTGAAAATAATTTGTGCACCATTATATTTTATATTATGATAATCCATTTGAAAACTTCATAACATCTTTGAAAAAGATTTTTGTTTTAATTCTATTCTTATTCAGAAGGTATTAATCATTTCATGCTCTGAAATTAAATGAAATTCATTTAATCAAATGAAATGTTTATTTGGCTAATTCATTAATTTGAAAGCTATGAAGTTTATAGTTGTAAATTACAGAATTGAAATTTTATCACCATGTTTTGAACTTAGTTCAGCGAATGAAACCCATTTGGCAACTAACACCATTTTTAAATAATTTGTGAATTTATGAATAAATATGACTAAGTGGTTGAAATCAATTTCTTATAAGTAAACTATTTACTTAAAATAAAATGGATTGTAGTTTGTAAAATATTTGTCAATTTACATTTTAAGGTTTTTGAAATACAGTGGATAATAAGATGTTTAAACTGTGACATTTGAATTATTAAACTCTTTCAATAAGTTTGAAGTCTTTTATAGTTGGTTTCCTTATGCATTTAATGTTTTATTTTAATAAAAAGAAAAGTTTTAAATTTTAGTGATTTTTGAATATTATAAAATGTTGGGATGTTACAGACTACCACCCTTAAAAGGAATCTCGTCCCCGAGATTCGGAGAGGCTAGAAAGACAAAGCAATTGTTTGATTGATTCTGATAACTCGAGATGTTTTGGGAAATGAAATTTCGGACATGGAAACTTGAAAACTTGTAGTGAATGGTTTTTCTGATTGGGAGGATGGAAAGAAGATAGTTTGAGATCTCTGGGTTTAAGTGACTGGGTTTGAATTATCTAGGTGGCTACCACCCTTAAAAGAAAAGTTTTGTTGATAATTAAACATTCTAATGCACAACCAAAAATCAAGATAAACCATTACAAACATCATCTAACAAACATCAAGCAACAAGGTTCAAACACAAGCAACACATACGTAAAAATTTCAAACTTCTTTTGAGAAATCGAACTAATCGTTTATCGAATGAAAGGTCGGAGAAATACAAAAGCAACAGTACTGCCATACCACAACTTGATAGGTCAATACACTAAATCGATAAGATAAGCTAAATAAGATAAATGGTGGTCCCTCTAACGTGGTTTTGATTGCTACACTTATTCTTCCTAAATATTACGCTTGCGTTTTATTGCGTGGTTATTTGCTACAGGTGTGACTTCTCCCTCAGTTGACTCTTCAAACAGCACCTCTTCGAGGTCTTCTTCCTCTAGTCCTTCCTTCATAGCTGCAGATGTAGTCACATCTCCAGTGCGTTGGTCACCTCCTTCTTCAGCTACGGGCGGTGGTGGAGGTGGAATGAGTTGCACCTCAAGCATGGCAATTTGCTCATCCTTGCCAATGTTCTCCAAATGTAGGTCATGGATGAGTTCCTCCAACTGACCAATAAGATTTTCAGAAGCCTGGAGTTCTTGGGTTTTTGCGTGTATGACGGCTTGTGCATGATCCGCGTCGTCATAAGCCTGTTGGACCCTCCTGGTCAGACAGTTGATGAGATAATCCAAGTCTTCAAACGTCTTGTTAACGAGGGGTAGGTCCAGGCTATTTCCCGTGTGAGCCATCGAGAGACCATGTGCATTCCTCTTCCCAAAGGCACGGAAGGGCGATCCTGGTGCTAGCTTGAATCGATACTTGTAACACAAACGAGCCATTAAGTCCACCATAGCTATGTTCACTCCCTCAATCCACTCTAGGTAGTAGGTGACATAGTCCACGGGCTCGAAGTCTGGCATCGTAGGATCCGGGGTCATGATGGTGCGTATTTCCCAACGTATCCCATGGGGTATGTTGGTCTCCTCCTTCCTTCCTCGGAAATAGGGTGGTGGTAGCTTCAATACACTTGTCAACCTAGACAGCTGCCTCCCAAAGATGAAACCCGACAAAACTCCAGCATACGCAGTCTCAGTGTACTCTCCCATCTAAAATTTTGAACAGGTAAGAGTATTAGAATTTAAAAGGAAAGGGAAAGATGCAAGACAAGAAAATGTAACACAATATTAAAGGAAAGTTCAAAATTTACTCGTGTTTTGGAAACCTAGTTTTTAGTTAACTATTTAACCTTTGGGGTCTCAGTCCAATCCTAGGGGTTTCGAACCTACAGGCAACACAGTGCTCTGATACCTTCTGTAGCGTACCTGCACTTTAAATAAGGCAGATACCTGTGTATAGTGCAAATCCCTGGATCGAATCATTTGTACACACAGTTTACGATGTAATATCACAACAAAGCGTCAATTTTATTACATCGATGATCCAGAATTACAAAATATTTAATACAAGTTGCATAGCATAAAGCTAGCTTTGTAATAGTACACAGCGGAAATATAATAGCAGTGAGTCTCTATAACTTTCATGCTGCCACAGGCGAAAACATGTTGGTTGTAGACTCGAAACCTTTAAACGAAACCTCACTCGTCATCTGATCAAATCTGCAATAAGAAAAATATTGCAACAACGTGGGTCAGATTCCATAAAAAATGGAGTCTGGCAAGTGACACTATGGTGGACACTTAATGGAATAACTCTAAAGCCTATATGCATATTTGGCTGGTGGAGTTCAAGGATAATTTGCATAAAGCCAATTTTTCCTACTCTTTTGAAAACACTTTTCTTGAAATCAAGACGAGTATGGCATGAAAACCATAAATCTCATCTTCCCTTGTTCACCCATCAAGTTTTATTTCTGAAGTTGGAATGATGGAATCCTCCGTTGACGTCCGTGATCAGCTGCTCAAATTGTCCGTACCGGGGACACGGCTAAGTACTTAGTTTTACACTCTGCAGAGGTTGTGCACGTTCACCATTGTACCCATTCAACCCAAGGTATCCTTTACACACCATTTGTGATAAGGAAAGGAGAGAATGAGACGAGATCTTTCAGAAGCATTTTCCCTCCCACTCTGGCTTGACCCGTTCCACCTAACATCCCCCTACATCTGCTTGTCAAGCCGGAGAGAGTCCACGCAACATAATTGATCAAGCCAGAGCCCATATGGCAATGGCTGCACTGGAAGCAATCGTCACTCGGAGTTCTTCAGATTCCTCTGTTCCTGGGTGGCCATTCACAAGTGTACATACTCCAGGAACCATAGACATGGACCTGAGTAGCCACTCAACATAAACCATGCAACCACTTACCACCCAGGTGTTTCATTAACTTTGTGGATGTGCACTCTCAGGTAAAAGTCACCATGATCACGGCCCTAAGTAGAATAGAAATTCATCCTAGGCGACGACAACCATGAGCACAGCCCTGAGTAGTCACTTATCATTTTGTAAAACTTCTCATCCATTGCATAGCATCAATATCTCTGCTAAGTATGATATAGGAACCTAGACACAGGAATAAGGAATTCTACACAGGTTTAGCATAGCAATACTATCCTACACATGCATACAAAAATACACTAAGTAATGCATAATGAAATAATAGGAAGTTTATGAGGTGTGCCACTTGCCTTTGAATGTTGTCGTTGTTCACAACTCTTTTCAACGATACTCGGGACTCTCCGTTCAATCTAACAGTATAGACAAGCAACAATACAACAATCAACAGCAAGCACAACTCCACAATACACACAAACACATACTAGATGAATAAATAAGTTTTATAAAACTTTCTAAGGAAAATATGTTTATGCATGATGTGCAAAATATTCCTAAGGGCTAGAAATGCTTTTTCATGCCATGGAAATCTTTTAAGTTTATGCAAGGCAAATGTGTTGGTCCAAAAGGACTAAGGGCTAAGGTCATAAGTTGTATAAAATATTTTGTTTTATATCATCTTGAATAAGCACTCTAATGGTTTAGTCTTGATGTGCAAAATACTTAGAGAAAATACTAGCTCTATTCTTCGAGATGATCAACAATTATTATCAACTCTTTGTAAATTGGATATTCACTAAAGTGAGAGAGACAGACACCCGGCCAGCCACTTAAATTGTGGAACAGGTCTCATGTACGTGGACATGTAAGGTTTGTTTCCAGGCCGCTTCGTCTCACTATGCCGCTAGGATCCAACAACTTCAAAGATGATAACATCATGATCAAAATTTATTTAAGTCTAAATGACAAGATTAGGAAAGAGGGAAAAGATAGAAGGAAAGATGTAGTTGTCCTCCTGGCTTCATCTCCAGACTTGTAATATTCTCCTTGATGATGTCTTGATTGAAGTTTTGATAGACTTGATAAATCTTCAGACTTGGTGGTTCTTGTATCCTCGAGGCTGGTCTCGGATTTACTTAGTCTTCATGAAGTCTCAGAGGAGAAGAAAGGAAAGAGAGAAAGACTTAGAGAATAAAAGGGAGGTTGGCCTTCTTGAACTTCTTCTCAATTTTCTTCTAAGTGCTTGACATCTTGAGGATGCTTCCAGAGTCTGTTTTCTTCTAAGTCCTTCATGAACTTCTTTTGATTTTCTTCTAAGTGTTTCTTCTCCTTGAAGATACTTCTGAAGTCTTGTTTTTGGCTAAGTCCTTCATTGGTCTTCCAGCTCCATGTTGAAAATCCTAAGTGTCTAAGTGTAGCACTTCACAAATATGCTAAGTTGAAATGATCCTAACTTAGAGAAAACTAATGAAGAGGGGTTTTCCTATGAGAATAAAATATGCTATGAATGAAATGAAAATTTAAATCACAATAAACATAAAATAACTTTTGTGATTTCTTTATAAATATGCATGAATTTATAAATGCAAATTAATTAATTTCTAATTTTGGAAAATATAATAAAAGGAATAATTATAAGATTAAAGTTTCCTATGATTAAATTTTTATAACAAAATTTTATAATTAGTGTAAATAGACAGAGAGCATTTAATTCAATCTATTGCAATTGGATTTAATCAAAAAAATAATGTTCTATTAAAAGTTATTTCAAAAATTAGTCAAACTATTCAAATTAAACACACAACTATGAAATCATTCAAAAATTACTCAAAAATATTTTATAGCAGTGGCATTAATTTACAAATATTCTAAAGTTTCTAAAACATATTTATTTGCAATTTTTGGATTTATAGACTTAAAGTTATTACAAATATACTCAAATTCACCATTTGAAATTTGAATATTTTATACTAAGTCAAATTTGAATTTTATACTCAAATTTTGACGTGGATAAGTCACAGATCTGGGCCGTCAGATCTGGATCTGACGGTCCAGATCGGATCGTACCGATTCGTCTGGGACATCTAATCTGGGTCGTTGAGATTGGATCGGACGGCTGGGAACGGTTGACCATACCGTGGCGGCGCGCTCCTCGCCGGAGACGACGACGACGGCGGCGCTGCGGTCGGGCGTGGACGAACACGACGCTCCGGTGGTCCCCTTCGCTCAGGGAGTTGACGCCGGAGTTCAGCGCGGCGCGGCGAGCTCCGTGGGGTGGTCGGCGTCGAGCTGCGCAGCCGAGAGAGGAGGAAGGGCACGGGTGGAGGCGCGGTTTTCGCCGGCGACCTTCGGTCGATTCCTCCTCGACGTGCTGCTGCGAAAACGAAGAAGGGAGAGAATGAGAAGGTGCGCGTCGACACGGGGAAGAGAATGGGTGGGATCTCGGGGCTTAGGGCAGCCTACCTCGCCGGGGATGGAAGAATTACGGCGGCGGATGGTGCGGACTCCGGCAAGCTTCTCCGGCGGCCTGGGGGCACGATTTACTTAGGGTTTGAGGGGGAAAGACGCGGCACGGGCTGGGGTTTATATGGACGCATCTACGGCAACAAATCCCGCAAGAAACGGAGAGGATTTGGACTCCGATTCGAATCGATCTTCGGCGTATTATTCGGACAGAGGTTGGAGATGATCTGCTGACGTCACCGCTGACGTCAGTAGGGATTTTCCTTTTTTGATTTTTCTCTAATTAATCCATAACTTTTGATTTGAATGTTCAAATGAGGTCAAACAAATTTCTAAAAATTTGTAAAATTATTACCTTCCTGTTAAACCAATTGTGGGCATGTTTTGAATATTTTTGAAAAATAATATTTTGAAATATTGATTAATTACAAATTTGACACTTAAGTCAAATTTGAATTTCTATCTTATTTAAATTTTCTTTTGGCTAAATAAAATTTGTAAAATACCCACATTTCAATATGTTTGAATTTAAGTTATTTAAACTTATTTTTCTGAAATCATTCATCTTTATTTTGGCATAATATTAAAGACTAAATATAAATAATGTTTAGGAAATGTGAAATATAAGGTGTTCATTTTTAATTGAAAATAATTTGTGCACCATTATATTTTATATTATGATAATCCATTTGAAAACTTCATAACATCTTTGAAAAAGATTTTTGTTTTAATTCTATTCTTATTCAGAAGGTATTAATCATTTCATGCTCTGAAATTAAATGAAATTCATTTAATCAAATGAAATGTTTATTTGGCTAATTCATTAATTTGAAAGCTATGAAGTTTATAGTTGTAAATTACAGAATTGAAATTTTATCACCATGTTTTGAACTTAGTTTAGCGAATGAAACCCATTTGGCAACTAACACCATTTTTAAATAATTTGTGAATTTATGAATAAATATGACTAAGTGGTTGAAATCAATTTCTTATAAGTAAACTATTTACTTAAAATAAAATGGATTGTAGTTTGTAAAATATTTGTCAATTTACATTTTAAGGTTTTTGAAATACAGTGGATAATAAGATGTTTAAACTGTGACATTTGAATTATTAAACTCTTTCAATAAGTTTGAAGTCTTTTATAGTTGGTTTCCTTATGCATTTAATGTTTTATTTTAATAAAAAGAAAAGTTTTAAATTTTAGTGATTTTTGAATATTATAAAATGTTGGGATGTTACATTATGCTGACCAGAGAGATAGGTCTAAAATCGTTGACAGTCTCAGGATCACTTTTCTTAGGAATAAGAGTAATATAAGCAGAGTTAATGCTATGGATATCAAGATTGCCCTCATAAAACCTAAAACACAACTGATAGAACTGCTCTTTAACCTGATTCCAACACTTTTTGAGGAAGGCCCCATTAAAGCCATCCGGGCCAGGTGATTTATCTGTGGGCATGCATTTGATCACCTCATCAATCTCCTCTTTGGTGAAAGGAACCTCTAGACTGAGGAAATCAATTCCAGGGTTAGGAACAATTAAATTGCTCAGATCAAAAGCCATAGTTGGGTTATCGGAGCACCCAATACGCTGCTTAAAAGCATGCCATAGCACAACTGCCTTGTCATCATGATCACAGACCAATCTGTTATCCTCTGTATTCAACATGGCAATAAAATTGCATCTGTAACTTTTGGTGGCATAAGTGTGGAAAAACCTTGTATTCTCCCCCCCCCCCCCATTTTTGCCCATCTAATTTTTGCCCTATTCCTGCAATAAATCCTCTTAGCTTCAAGCAGCTTAAGCAAATGGGTTTTCAGAGATATTCTGAAGTTTTTTTCGAGGAGGGAAAGAAGCTTTTGATCCTCTAAACCATCCAACAGAGCCAGAACAAAGTTACAGGAGTCAATTGTCTTGTTCAGTTGTGAAAGACTTTTGCTCCATCGTTTTAGACCATATCTCAGAGATTTCAGACGAGCAGTTATATCCTGTGCTGCATTTTTATAAACGCCATGGTGCTGCCAATAGGTAGAAACAGTTTCAGAAAAACCCTGCATATTCAGCTAGAACTCCTCGAAACGGAAAACCTTAGCCATTGGGATACTAAGTCCAATCTGTATCTTGATGGGTACATGATCTGATGATAACTTAGCCAAAGGGGTAGCAATGGTATTAGGAAAAAACCCAGTCCAGCTGGAAGAGGTGAAAACCCAGTCCAGTTTTTCCAATAAAGGGTCATTCTGCATATTACTCCAAGTGTATGCTCTGCCCTTCAGTGGGATTTCCAGTAAATCATGGTGTCTAATGAATCTATTAAATTCCAACATATTGTGGACATCCCCTCCAGGTTTATTTCTGTTATCAGGCTCCCTGATCAGATTAAAATCCCCAAGGATCATCCATAGATGCATAGGGGAAGTGTCAATGCTAACTAGCCAATTAATAAACAGAGCTCTATCAGCAGACGAAGTAGGACCATACACATTAGTAAGGTACCACAACTGACCACTAATCTTGCAAATCAGTTCCACTGTAACATGGAATTTAGAACATGAAATTTCTGTCCCATTGAAAAGGTTGCCATTCCAAATGGTTATGATACCCCCTGAACTGCCAACTGAAGGAGAGTAAGCAAACTGATTAAATCTCCTCGGACAAAACTTCCTAATATAGGACAGGTCAAATATTTCTTTTTTTGTTTCTTGGAAACAGATGATATTGCAGTTAGATTCCTCAATATTCTTCCTAATATCATCCCATCTGATTTGCGAATTAATCCCTCTCAGATTCCAGTAAAAAACAATCCATTGTCTACTCATTAAATAACCAATAAAATGAGCGAACTCTGAGCAATATTAAAAAGCCCAGTAAATCAGTGATCACTGAAAGGCTGAGAATTGGCAGATCATGGTCCAAATGTGCCAAAGCAGGTATAGAAATAACCAGAAGCAGGTATAGAAATAACATATCAACTTCCTAATACATAGTGTTCCTGTTAGGAAAACTGATCAACAGCCAGAGCAGGTATAGAAATAACCAGAAGCATACACAAATGTGCCAAAATAGCTCAGGATAAAGATGATCACTTAGAACTTCATGTACTAGATAAGGGAAACATAGAGAGTTCAACAGAGGATAACCAAGAGCCAACTTATTACATGCCACAGTCCACAGATAGATAAATAGAGCACGGCTGAACAGGACCAACACAACCCCCAGATACAAGTTACTCCGCACTATCATTTGTACTATCATAATTCAGATTATCCTCAGACACATCATCAAGATGCATCTGGCATGGCCCAGTGGCCAGGGCTTGAATGGTCTTCAGTGGAAGGTGAGGTGGAGCAGCAGCATCAGGGTCTCTAACCTGGGCAGAGTACTCTGCCACATATTCTTCCTCATCCTCTTCTTGTGCATCATCAGTAGATGTAGCATCTTTGAAACCATCTTTCAGTTTGGCTAGCCTGGAGCTCCTTCTAACATGTTCACATGATCTAGGTGCTTTCCCTTTCCCTTTCCTCTTCCTGGTGGCAGTCGAAACAGCAGGAGCATTGGAGTCAGCCTGAACCTCACTAGCATTAGATGAGGCCTCCCGGTTCTGCAATTCAACTGCAGCAGTTGTAGCAGGACATACTGCAGCAGTTGCCAAAGAGGTAATGTTGCAGTTGTTCTCAATCATATGAGCATGCATTGGTATGTTTTATTTCAAAAAATTGAAATTTAAACATGTCGTTTCGTTTTTTAAATAACATGCGGTGAGTTCGGAGCTACCGATTATATCTGATAACTCTCTCTCTTATCTACGTCTAGCATCCACTATAGCATCGTTCCACCTGTGCCACACGACGATGTTTCCGTCCCTCCGCCTCACTCGAGTCGTATTGTACCGAAAACAATCGTCCCTACGCAAAGTTTGCCCTTCTCTCCAGACACCTCTGGCTTTGTCAAGCACTTGATAAAACATGACTAACATGACACCGCATCCTTGATTCCACATGACACCATTTCTCTCCCTTCACCTCCCTTGAGTCTTATTGTACCAAAAACAACCGTCCCTACGTAAAGTTTGCCCTTCTCTGCACACACACATCTGGCTTCGTCAAGTACCTATGACTACACACCTTCATTCCTTATGTGGAGCCTCAAGTTCATTGTTAACTTGCACACACCACATGAGCTTCCCTCTGGTGGCCACCCAACACCAAGTGCACTGTTAACTTGCACGCCACGTGCGCTCCTTTCTGGTGGTCATCCAACGCCATTGAGCTAGCTTCCTACAATTCTCATACTAGTTGCATGTGAACACCCATATGGGCTCCCGCATCGGCCACCGCTGTCACTGTTGCTATTGTCTCCATCCCTAATGTCGCATGTCAAGTCCATTGTTAACTTGCATGCTAAGTGCGACCTCTCTAGTGGTCAGTCAACGCCATTGAGCTGACTTCCTACAACCCTCAGTGTAGTACATATAAATTGTATGTCAAAATAAGTGTATTCCTACAATTCATATATAGTAGTTGGTGGTATTCATACCATTTTTTTGTATACAATCTAGATCCACTACACAGATTAATATTACATGTTTAATATCTCAATTTGCTCTATATTTTTGTGAATTATTTAGTATTTATTGGTGAAATGTTCCTCTATTTTTATATAGTATCGACCGTATTCAATGCAATTTATTTAAATATGTTATGACATAATTATGCCAACTATTATTGATTTTGTGAAAATTTATGTCCGAAAATATACTTGATTTCATTATATTAACATCAGTGACCTTCACTGTATAACCTTGATGGCTAATCTAGCTCTTTGAGTTTGCAATGTTCATCATATATCATATAATGTCTGTAGATTGTCGGGAATTTAAACAAATCATTATAACCATGTACACAATTGAACTCTCATGGCATTTCATAACTATCACATCCTGATTATCTAACTGAATCTGATTGTCTAAGTGAGTGTAAACTCTTTTAAGTGAGATCACGCTCTTTTTGTTAAGTGGTGTACTACTAACCTTAATACAACTAAATAATCGCGTCACTTCTCTACTTCCATATAGTGATCGAGTTGTACTATTTTTTCATTGTTAATTATCAATCGAGAAGTTGGAAGAGATCAAGGTCCAACGCCAGTTGAATCACTTGTTGGAAAAACATAATGCTCACACATGTTCCACACGTACAAGGAAGCATAATATAATGAAAGCCGTCTGAGATTATTTCTATATGACGACTATCGAGATAAGGCTTTCGTTGGAAAAACCAACGCAAACGTCAAGATCTGTCTCCTTTCTCTTTTAGGGAGCAGAGCTTTTTGAAGATGGAGTTACCCTATGATGAGATTGAGTTTCACGGATATGAATGATGGAAATAGGGTCTTTTTATTTCCTACGAATAAACCAATTCGTAGATTTTTGGATGTGCCTTTCGAAAAGACTGAAGGATACAGATACGGAATACCACTCTGCCTTAGGTTCAATTCTTATATATACCAACTAAATGGAGTAGAGGATATGAGCACTTTCGGCAGGAGCGTATTTAGGGAGCTGATCCACAATCAAGGGGAGACCCCAACGACACATACGTCTCATGAACTTCGTTTTCATGGAATACCTCGATAAGTTCGTGGTAGTCTATCTCGATGACATTCTTATCTATTCCAAATCCAAGGAAGAACACGGAGAACATCTACATCTTATCTTGTTGAAACTCCGAGAACATCGTCTCTACGCCAAGTTCTCCAAGTGTGAGTTCTGGCTTCCTAAAGTATCCTACCTTAGTCACGTCATCTCTTCTGAAGGCATTTCTGTTGATCCAGAAAAAGTGAAAGCCATTGTAGAATGGTTGCCTCCTACAACGGTGAAACAAGTCAAGAGCTTCCTTGGCATGGCTAGCTATTGCCGTCGATTTGTTGAGAACTTCTCCAAAATCGTTAAGCCTCTCACCGATCTTACTATGAAGGATAGAAAGTTTCTTTGGACTCCAAAGTGTGATGAGAGATTCAATCTCTTGAAAGCTAACTCACTTCTACTCCTATTCTAGTTGGCCCAAACACTTCCAAACCTTTCCAAATCTTCTGCGATGCATCTCTTCAAGGACTAGGCGTAGTCCTCATGCAAGAACGCAAAGTTGTGGCTTATGCATCTCGTCAGTTGCAGCCTCATGAGCTAAACTATCCTACACATGATCTTGAACTTGCAGTAATCATGTATGCCCTAAAGGTTTGGAGACCTTATTTGTTGGGGCACAGCTGTGAGATCTTTACCGATCACAAGAGTCTCAAATATCTCTTCACTCAACCAGATTTGAACCTCAGGCAAACAAGGCGGCTTGAGAAGTTCTCAGATTACGATCTTACCATCTCTTACACTCCAGGCAAAGCTAATGTAATGGCTGATGCTCTCAGTCACAAGTCCTATTGCAACAACCTCATGGTTCAGGACATCCAACCTCCTCTTCACGAAGAATTCAAGAAGCTCAATCTTCAAGTGGTTCCTTCTGGTTATCTTGCAAGCTTGGTTGCCACTCCTACACTTGAGGATAAGATCCGTGCCGCACAGTTGCGTGATTCTGGTGTCAATAATATCAAAGCAAACATCAACAAGGATAAGTACAAGAGTTTCTCTCTCGATGACAAGGGTACCTTGCTATTTGAAGAACGCATTGTAGTGCCCAAGCTTGATAGCTTAAGAGAGCTCATTCTTAAGGAGGCTCATGATACTCCGCTTTCTATCCACCCTGGCAGCACAAAGATGTACCAGGATCTCAAGTCAATCTATTGGTGGACCAGGATGAAGCGTGAAATTGCTCGCTATGTGTCTCATTGTGATGTTTGCTGTCGTGTCCAGGCAGTTCATCAGAGACCACCTGGACTTTTTCAACCACCGCAAATTCCTGATTGAAAATGGGACAAGATCGAGATGGACTTCGTTACTGGGTTTCCAAAGTCCAAGAAAGGCAACGATGCAATCTTTATTGTCATTGATCGTCTCTCCAAAGTGACTCACTTCTTTCCAGTCAAAGAGACAGTATCACCTAGTCAGTTGGCAGAACTCTATATGACAAGACTGGTTCCTTTACATGGTGTTCCTTTGGCAATAAGCTCAGATCGTGGAAGTATCTTCACTTCTCGATTCTGGGATAGCTTTCAGAAAGCCTTGGGTACCAAACTTCTGTTCAGCGCAGCTTACCATCCGCAGACAAGTGGACAGGTTGAAAGAGTGAATAAAATTCTGGAGGATATGCTCAGAGCTTGTGTTATCTCCTTTGGCATGAAATGGGAGGATTGCCTTCCGTATGCTGAGTTCTCCTACAACAACAGCTTCCAAGCAAGCCTAGGCATGGCTCCCTTTGAAGCTCTCTACGGCCGCAAATGCAGAACTCCTCTGAATTGGTCTCAAGCTGGTGAACGTCAATTCTTTGGCACTGACATTATCCAGGAGGCTGAAGAAAAGGTTCGCATCATTCATGACAATCTGAAGATTGCCCAGTCTCGGCAAAAAAGCTATTATGATAGCAAGCACATGGACATGGTCTATGCACCTGGTGATCAAGCTTACCTTCGTGTCGCTCCTCTGAGAGGCACGCAACGCTTTGGCATCAAAGGCAAGCTCGCTCCGCGTTATGTTGGGCCTTTCAATGTTCTTTCAAGGCGTGGTGATTTGGCTTACCGTCTGGAACTTCCTCCAAACCTCTCCAAAGTGCACGATGTTTTCGACGTGTCACAACTCAAGAAGTGCTTGCAAGATCCAGGACGTGCAGTTGATCATGGATCAATTGAACTTCAAAAAGATCTCTCTTATGTGGAACAACCGATTCGCATTCTTGATGAAGCTGAACGTCGCACCCATAACAAGAGTGTCAATTTCTACAAGGTTCAATGGTCTCATAATTCTGACAAGGAAGCTACATGGGAACGTGAAGACCACCTCCGTGCCGAGTATCCCGACCTCTTCGTTGCTCCATGAAGAATCTCGGAACGTGATTCCTTTGAGGGGGGAGTGTTGTAACATCCCAATGTAACTTTCCAAAAATATGTGCTTGCTTGTGCGAAAAATGGATCATCATGTCATCATTCCATGTGTGGTTGCATTTATTTAAATATGTTGCTTCAAATTCCAAATTTAAGTTCTTATTTAAATTCAAATGCCTTTTTAATAAATTCAAATAAAGTTTCAAATTATTTGTAAATAACCAAACCAGTAATTAAAATAACTAGTTTGAAACTGTTAAAAATTGTCCAAAAGTTTTTATCTCTTTTCTTCTATTTTGTTTTAAATACAAAAACCAGAAAGGTTTTAAAAAGCAAAAAAAATTTAAAAAAAGCAAAGTAGAAAAAAAATGAGAGCTTGGCCGAGATGGGCCAAATCTGGCCCACCTCAGCCTAGTTGCTAGCCCAAGCCCACTCCCCCATCTCCTTCCTCGTACGGAGACAGAGAGGAGAGGGAGCTCGCTTTCCAGGTGGCCATGGCGCTGCCCACTGCCTCCTCGCCCCCACCGGCGCCCCCACTCCTCTCCCCTTCTTTTAAATCGACCCGCACCCCCCGGAAAAACCCTAACCCTAGATTTCTTCTCCTCCCCTGCTGCCGCTGCTCTTTCCCGTCCTCTGCCAACGCCATGGAGACCGAGGCGCCAAGCTCGGCCCCCGCCTGAACCCTGCCTCCTCCTTCCTCGTCTTCTCGCCAGCAGCTACGCCACGAGCTCCTCCGCCTTCGTCGACCAGGAGCCAGACCCGGGAGCAGAGAAGACGTCCGCGCGGGAGCTTCTTCCTCGACGCCGAACCGAGCCCTTCACCTTCTTCCTCTACTCCGTTCGGTCATCTCCGGTCACCCCCATCTTTCTTCTCTCGCCAGCGACTACCCCGAGGTGAGCCTCGTCCTCCTGCCGCCTTGCCCCTCCAATTTCTTCACCGAACAGCGCAATTCCACCGATGTCGGGGACGGCCACCGCACGGCCGCTGCGAGCACCGCACGAACGCGCGCGAACACGAAGGAAATATCCCTTTTTTCGCACCCGAGCACGCACCCGAAGACACCACCCCCTCTGCACACGAGCACGCCACCGTGCGCAACCCCAGCGCCGCCAATTCATGGTCGACGCCGGCCAGTCGCCCCGCCGCGACCGTCTGTTCGGTGTCGATTTTCAGTTTCATCAGAATAACGTGTCTGTGCCGTGTTAAATCAATTCTATCGCGTTAGCTAACAACAACACCGAATCACCCTACTGGCTAGCGCTCGCGTCCGTGAGATCGCAAATTCGACCCCTGGCAGTGGAGAAAAGCCAGCCTTTTTTTCGCCTCGCTGACAGGGCGGGCCCACAGGTCAGTGACCGTGGCGCCCGCAGCGCGCAGTCAGCGCGTGGTCAGCGCCACGCTGGCGCCAGGGCCCACTGGGCAGCCTCTCTGGCTAGAGCACGGCTGGGTGAGAAAAGTCCAAAGCGCTGTAACTTTTGCACCGTAGCCCCTGGTTCTCTGTTTTTGCACCGGGGACCTCCCCTGCTAAATTTCTATCACGGATAAGTCCTTGAAAATTTCAGAAACACCCCTAGGCTTATAAATGCAATAACTTTAAATCTATAAACCCAAATAAAATAATCTTTATATGTTTTTATATCAGAAAAATGCAATAAACATTAATATAACATTCTTATGTTATTTTGCATCATTTATTTTAAATGCTTAGTTTAATTTAACAAATGCAACTAATTAATTAAATATGGGGGCAGTTGTTGGAGTAGTGGCCCGGTTTCCCGCACTTGTAGCAGGTCACGTTGGGGCGAGCGCCCATTGGCCTTGGCGGTCCTCCGAAACCCCTCATAGCTAGAGCCGGGTTCGGTGGGCGAGGCGCGAGTCCTAGAGGTCCTGGCACGTAGGTAGCTTCGTGCGAAGGCGCTGTTAGGCACCCAGATCTGACGCTTCTGAGTAGTCTCGGGTAATGACTCCCTAGAACAGGGGGTAGTCACTTCCTAAAGTGTAGTTCGTGAAGGGGATTGAACACGGAGGTCAAGACCCTCGGGGGCACAGCGACCCTGCTCGCCGGACCTGAAGACGAAACACCCACTACAGAGAGAGACACCAGCCCGTACCCAGGTTCAAGGCCCTCGTGAGGAGGTAAGACCGCTACTCATGCTTGTCTGTATTAAACTATGAATATTACAGTGCAACCGGGCTTGTAGTGGACCCCCTTGAGGCAGTTCTTGCCTGGGGAGGGAAGTGATGACCTTCTTCCTCCTCCAGCCAGAGGCTATCCTACTTGCGATTGCTAGGGTTTACAAGTGTTGTTGCAAGCAAAATGGCCGACCCCTCCTACGATGGAAGTCTTGTCCCTTTTATCGGCGCCTCCGGCGCTCTCCTTCTGCTTGGCCTTCAAGGTGGTTCCGACATGGCAGAGGCATGGTGGAGCAGGAGTCCACCTCGGCCCGTTCGTCCATGGACGCGGTCCATTGCTGATAAAGGTGGGCGCGGTGGCCGACCAGCAGCCGACCGCGCAGTACCGCTGCAGGGGAGGCAGTCTCTGAGGTGGAGCCCGCGATGACGTTCTCTTTGGAGGGTTGCGCCGTCCACCCGCTTTATCACTGGAGTGGAAGGTCCTGGCAGTCCTGCGGTAGGCGGCGCAACTTTATTGACTCCTTTATCCCCAAAACGGCAAAAGGGGCGCTTGCGTCACCACGTGGTCGTGGCAGAGGCCATGTGCGCCGCGCCGTACTTCCTTGCTCGCGACGTTTCCCCTCAGGCCTGGGGAGGCCTATGGGGGGACTTCTGTTGACTTCCCTCTAGGCGCACTGGCGCCTCGGGAGGAGCTCCTGAAGCGAGGGACCCCTTGAGGCCCTCGTTTCCTCTTCAGACCCTCGAGGGGAGTTGCCTCTCGAGGGTCCCACCAGGCGGCGAGGCCTGATCCTTATTCGTTTCGTCTGACTGGCCAGCGTGCGAGGCCCGGAGGGAGTGGGCTCTCCATACCCCAGTTCCCATTGGGCCGACAGTATCCCCCGGGCCCGCGATGGGCACGATTGAGCCCATGGGCTCAGGCGAAGCGTCGTGGGCCCTTATGGCCCAGCCGGCCCGAGCCACGCGGCACTCAAGCGAGTAACGGTCTCGCACGATCCGGGGCGTGAGTCGTGGGGGGTCCCACCATGCCCCGGTAACTGCTCCTTGAGGGGGTATAAAGCCCGAGCGTTGCGACAGGGAGCCGTTACCGTTTCCAAACCTTCTCGCAGAAGTTTCCGCCTCCAAGAGCTCTCCGCATCCGCTCTCTTCTGCGATTTTCCTTTCTCCGTCTCCTTCAATCCTCTGAGACCGCGATGATGAGCCCCCACAAGAGCAAGGGCAAGGCTGCCGCGGGCTCTTCCTCCCAGGCGGAGGTTCCTGAGGTCGTGCAGGGCGCGGCGCTGCTGGGCGTTCGCGTCAACGAGAAGGCGCTTGCCAAGGTCCGGTTCCTATTTGCGGACCGGACGAACGAGCATGGCGCCACCGCCCTGAAGCCCGCGGCGCACGGGAAGCGCCCGCGAGGGTACTTCCCAATCTTCCAGCATTGCCTCGCCGCAGGACTGGTGCCACCCTTCTCGCCGTTCCTAGAGGCGGTGCTGGCGTTCTATCAAGTGAGCATCCCAACTCCATCCTCATCCTCGCCGTCTTCGCCTACCTCTGTGAGGCGTATGTGGGCCTGAGCCCACGGTGGGGCTGTTCCAGTGCTTCTACGCGCTCCGGATCACGGCAAAGAATGAGCGCTCAGGGTGCGTCTCATTCTGCATCATCGACGGCATGGGGAGCGTCTACATCCCCATGTCCTTGAGCGAGAACAAGGCCATCACTTCGGTGACGAATAAGGTGGATGACTTCCGTCAGAAGTGGTTCTTCGTCGGGGTGGAGCGTCCCTGCGCCTTCCTCGAGGTCCCCGACAAGCCCCCGCTAAAGAACTCCCACTAGGGAAAGGCCACCTTCGACGGCGCGAGGAATGTAAGCTTGATGGTGGGCCTGAGCTTCCTCCGCGAGGAGGGCCTCACGGGGCGGATGATCGTGGCGGACTCTGTGACGCGCCGCATCGCGCCCCTCCAGGCACACTCGGTGCCCATGTGGATGTACTCGGGGCCGAGCGACAAGATGCGGCTCCATGTTGAGGACAACGACAAGGACACCGTCGACAACGTCCTATCCGCGCTCTTCGGCAATCCGTCGGTGCCTGCCGTGGATCAACTCTCCGTGACGCTCCAGCCTCTTCACCAATACAACTTGACGGAGCGCATGGACATCCTGGAGGGGATGCCTCCGTTCACCCCGACAGGCCAGGCGGACTTGGAGTTGCCGATTCTAGCCATGCGGGGAGCGGAAGGGGCAGATTCTCCCTCGGCCTCAGCAGCCGGCCTAGGTGAGGAGGAGGCCATGGCCGGGGAGGTGTCTTCTTCGAGGGCCGGGCCATTCACTGACGAGGTTTGCGACATCTCGTCAGGTGACGATGACGCCTACGTGTTGGCTCCCTCGCGCCCCGTGGAGGAGGAGGCTGAGGAAGAGGAGGCCTCTGACGCGGAGGCCTCTCCAGGGAGGCGCGGACCCCGCACCAAGGCCATCGTGGACCACTCAGGGGCGAGGCCGTCTGACGTTCCCTCCAAAAGGAAAGCAGTGACGCCCCCTGCAAGGCCTGGAGCCAAGACCTTCCCCTCATGGCGCTCGCCAGGCTTGTCGTGGGTCGATGCTGGCGCCCCCCCCCCCCTTCAGGGTAAGTGTTCATGACACCTAGTCGCTTGCGTTTTGTCCTCTTTCTTTCTTTTTACTTGGCGCGTTATTGAAGATATTTTCTTGGGCCTTTGCCAGTGATCTTGTGCCTGCGAAGCGCCGTAGGCTTCGCAAGGCAGCTGAAATGAAGAGAGCCACGTCAGAGACCGTGGCTGACGAGGCCTCGAGGCCTGTGGAGACGGCCTCCGCCGATGGTTGTGCCTCCGGCGGGGGCGACAGAGCCTCAGGCGGAGGGGGAAACGCCCTGCCTAGAGGCACCTGCACCACCCCCCGAGCCGATGGTGGTGGAAACCACGGAGGAGAGGGCTTCCACGCCGCCGCGCGCTCCTACTCCTCCTCATGCGGTTACGCCTCCGCGTGAGGCAACTCCGCCGCGCGAAGCAACGCCGCCGCGTGCGTCGACACCACCGCACGCGCCTACCCCGCCGTCGACGCCCTCTGCTCCCGTGGCGCCTGTGACGGAAGCGCGCGAGGCACCAGCAGGCGCAGGCGCGTCCACTGAGGAAGATTCTTCCTCGCCTGCTCGTCAAGCTGGAAACGAGGAGCGCCCTGCTGCCGTGGGGCCCGAAGAGGATGCCGGCACGGGCACAGGCGGAGCCCAGGCTAGCCCCCGAGCTCTCCCCGAGGCCGGGCCCTCGAGACTCGACGCCAGAGCCGGGCCCTCCGCAAGCCAGGAGCTGGTCCTTCGGGGCTGGGACTGGAGCGCGGGGCGCCGCGAGGTCGCCTTCGGCCTCGTGAGAGAATCCTTGGAGGGCTTGGAGGCACACCTCGCCCTCGGGGATATATGGCTCGCTCGGAAGCAGGAGGAGCTGGCAAGGTCGTGTGCTTCCTTCCATACAGCGGTCGAGGCGCGCCGGCTGGAGGACTTGGCGCTGCAGGACGCACGCAAGGAGGCCACCCACTTCGCCAAGGACATCCGCGAGGGGGCCATCCGCGATGCCGCAGAGCTCCTCGAGCCCCTCCAAGAGGAACGCGACGCCGCTGCGGAACTCCTGCGCGAGGCCAAGGTGGAGCGCGAGGTGATGGAGGGCTCGCTGGCGTAGAAACGCCGCGATTTGGGCCAGCTGGAGACCCAGCTGCTCTCCGCCCATCAGGCCGTGCAGGCCGCTTTGGAGGAACACCGCAAGGGCTTTGCCGAGCGCGAGCATCAGCTGGCCCTCAAGGAGAAAGAGCTGCAGCAGCGCGAGGAGCAACGCCTTCAGGCGGAGAAAAACTTAGCCACCCAGCGCGAAGCCCTCGAGGAGCGCGAAGGAGACCTGGCCAAGGCGATCTCGAAATACGACGAGAACGTCGCTGCCCAGAAGCTTGCTTATGAGCGCTTCGAGCGGCCGAGGACGCCCTCGCGGAGCGCGAGAAGCAATTCGCAAGTCCACCTCTCAGAAGTATCGCGACCTGGCCTAGACGCAGGAGGACCGCTTCAGGGCCAAGCACGCCGCGGATGCTCAGCGGATCGCCAAGCTCGAGAAGGCCAACTCCAAGCTGGAGGCCCGCCTCAAGCGCGCCAAGGACGCTCGTCGCCGAGCGGAGGAGGCCCGCACAGAGGCAGTTCACAACCTCAATTACTTGGCCAAGGACGTGGAGGAGCAGGTGGCCCCTGCGATGGAGCGAGCGGCGGAGGCGATGGACTCAGCCCAGGCGTCTCGCGCGCTCACGAAGCAGCGTGAGCGCATGTTCGAGGCGTTGGTTCCTCGTGGCAACGAGCTTGCTGCGCAGCTTGGCGCGGACGCGCCGCACACCGACGTCCGAGGCCGCGGCGATGCTGCCATGTACCTGGTCTACTTTGACCAGCTCTTCGCGGCACTCGAGGGCCCCGTCGCCGAGCTTCGCGAGATGATCGAGGACGAGAGCCGGCAGCTCCTGGGGGTGGTTGTTGATCGCATCTTCACCAACCTCAGGATCCTCACGCTAGGCTTCGACCTCTCCACCGTGACCGAGGCTGCTCAAGGCGAGGACGCGCAGCGGGTCTCCTGTTCCCTCCGTGAGCAAGTTGACACCTTCTGCAACCGCTTCAGGCGCGCGGAGGCTGCGTGTGGGGACCCAGCATACCACTGCATGGTGTAGTATGCTATAGTCGTTGACATAGCACCAATGGATCACCGTCCACCAGTGTCACGTCATCAGAGTGGTACAACAGAAACATCGCAGGTCCAAGGCATGACTATAGATTACAAACAGAAGATCCAAAACAACATATCTAAAGAACCTCCTCGAAACAATGAGGCAAGGCCCTAACAAAAGAACATCAAATGGAAAATCTCGGAGGAACTGATCCATACTAAACCTACTGCTACTACTGTTGGGCTTGCGATTGCGCTATAGAAACGCCTACGGAGATAGGTTCTATGACTAGGAATTTATCCTATTTTACACTACGCCTTCATTTGTCCTCCGTCTTCCTTCAATTGCTTCAACTCGATGTAGTTGCCTTCTTTGGTATCTTGAGTTTATCCGTCTTCAGAGTCTTCATAGCCTAAAGTGATGCCTTCTTGTGGTTCTTCATGTCTAGCAGGGGTTTAGGAGGCAAGGGTGAGTAACAGCGTTACCCAGCAAGTTCATTATGCAAGGTGGGAAGTTTGATGCATAAATACAGCCACAGACAATGGATTGTCGTAGGCTAATACAAGTTTTCGAAAACATTTCTTTAAAAGGTTGCTTTTATTCTGAAGACTATGCTCGTCAGGAGTCACAGGGCTAGGGCTTTGAGGAGCGTCCTTTCCTGCTGCGTTCGTCGTTCCGTCCTGGAACGTGGAGTAACATGTCACATTCATACACTCTGCAGAGGCGCGCTGCTTTACCCATAAGAGATCAAGACCATGTTGCACAACCGGGCGAATCTTTCATGTCCACACTTCCTTGGTGTGGGGCCCAGTCAGTAATCCAAGCCAATCACTGCGCCTTTCCACCATCCCCGCACACCCCCCTTACTTCAGTTTACAGGTTGATGGGAAGTCCAACTTTCAACCTGGATGACCATTTGAAGCCCGTCTCAAACTGGTCCTGAAGCCAACCTTCAATAGATACTAGACATTCGGTCGTTGTGATTCACAGGATAGACATCTCCCGGTAATACGGCTTTATCCTGGAACTGCGAACTCGCAACGTCAAACAAGCCCACCGATAGACATCTCCCGGTAATACGGCTTTACCGGTGGCTTGTACGCACTACCCGGCCCAGAATAGTACCCGTTGGTGTACGAGAGGAAAAGGGTACAGCTGACTTCTCCGTCCCATTTCAGATCTCATGGTTGCGCGTAATATTCGGCGCAAGAATCACTGGCGACATTTGTTGTTAAGTCCTAGGTGATACTTTCCCTTGCAAATGGAACCTCCACCACAACATTCTTACCGTGGTCCCATCTGCCAGCCATATGAGATTACCACCTCACTGGTGGATAACCGTAGTCATATTATTATAAAATAAGTTTTGCCCTTTTTGTGTGATATGCAATACTAACATTTTGAAAATAGTTTCTTAACAAATACATCAAGAGGACATGAATAAAAGGGATGAACTTGCCTTTCTGACTGCAAGATTATGCAGACAGGGTCTTTGATATAATATAACTCCAAGAAATCTGGAAACAACATCATTGGTCCGGTAAGGACTAATGTTTAAAGGAGCAGCATGATTAATGCATAAGTATGAGATGCATCGCAAAGTACCCCGTATCTCACTCTCGGAGATTGTGTGTTGTTTGAGTTGGGTGTTTTCATTTAGAGTTGTTTTGTCTTCAAGTTTACTTCCCAAGCAAGATGAGTTGTTTAACATTAATCTTCATGTATCATATTAAGCATAAGAGTAAAGTCAAACCACATATAAACACTCAATGGTTGCTTGAAGTTGTGTTCATCTTATGTTGGTGGAAGACATGTATGAACTTTAATTAATCTAGAGATAGGGTAGTATTATCTTTTATGATGGCAAAAAGAATAACTTTTGAAGAGTAATGTCTAACATTATTGATATATCACATGGTTAAGAGAGATCGTAAAACATTATTCTTCTTTGTGTGTTTTACCCAAGACGTTGCATTCTGATCATGTGGTTTAATCTTGGTTATGTTTTTACAAAAGATTGTTTTCATTTGGAAAGTAATAAGTTACATTGCTTTCTTAATGTTATGTAGTTTTAATTTTTTTTCTACTTATTTTACTTCACAATTATAAATAAACATGAGTTAAGTAATTTATAAAGAAAATAAGTGGAGCATTCATACAACATAAATTTTAGTAATTTTCAAATGTTATTGGATTATTTATGTATTTGAAATGAATACCAAATGGTAGTAGAATAGCTTTCATAAGCTTATACTTTTATTTATTTTTTTATTTTTAATTTTAAATAATAATACTTATTTATTATTTAATAAAATAGAATATTATTTTAAAATAGAAATAATTGTATTCTGAATATTATATGTTATACTGAATTTATATTTTCAGTTTTAAAAGAATGTATGTGAAATAATTTAAATGAAGTTTGAAATACATCCAGAATAGCATTTCAAAATAACTTCATATTTTAAAAACAAATTATGTGGTTTGTATTTCAAATTTTATTATATTACAATTTTATTCAAACACAAATAAGAATGATACAAGAATATAGATTTTATTTTTCTGATCATTTTGGTATAAAGATTATATTTTTCTGATTTAAAATGAATTAGTTATGAATTTACAAAGTTTATTAAATTTAAATCAATTTCAATAATTATTAAATAAAGTTGGGCCCACCTGTCATAATTTTAATATTTACAGAAATGATTTACCAAAATAATAAAAGTCTGACATGAGGTCCCACATGTCATACACTCATCCGTTTCTCATTTAATTATCAGAAATTATTTAAATTAGGATGCTGACGTCATGTGACGTCAGCGACTGGAATCCGCCTCGGGTGAGCACGATTTGCTCACCCCGGCACGAATTCGAGCCGGAGCATCTGCGGGTTGGTTGTAGGGCGCTGCGGGGAGGCGATTGGCGGTGGTTGTGGACCAAATGGTCACCGGAATAACCGGCGGCGACCATTTGCGCGGCGGCGGACGGCGGTCACGGCGGCGAGCATGCAAGAGAAGGAAAGGGAGGAAACGAGAATCACCGGGGTGCTCAGAAGCTCACCCTGGACAGGATGGATGGCTCGGTGAAGCGAATGGAGGTCGGACGGCGACGAACTCGTCAGCGGCGTCGGCGGCCAGAGTTGGAGAAGATGGCGCGATTCTCCACCTCCCGGGCTCTCCTGGATGCGTAGCTTGCAGAGGAGGTAGAGGAATTCATGGCGGAGCTTCCTAGATCCTCAGAACGGCAGGGGATGGCCGGAACCGGTGGCAATCGCCGGCGCACGGCGGCGGCCGAAAGCTAGTGTTAGGGATTTCCTTGGGAGAGAAGCAGAGAGAGGAAGAAGAGAGCTGCGAGCGAGAGGTGAGGACTTGGGGACGTCTTCCCCGGTCCTTATCCTTGCGCGAGAGAGGCGGGAGGCGGCAGCACGGCAACGCGGAGGCACGGCCACGGCGCTCTGCTTTCTGGCGAGAGGAAGAAGAAAGGGAAAAGAAAACCAGATTTGCTGAAAACCCCCTGGACTTTCGGAAATTAGCGGAAACAGTTGAAACAGGCCCCTGGTCTCAGTTTTTGGATTTGTTTCTTATTCTGGGGCTTGCAATTAAGTGCAGAGAAATTTATTTTTGAACTTAAATGTTTATTTCAACTTGTATAAATATAGTTCATGCTATAATTTGTATATTTGATACATTGCAAACTTCTTTATCATAACAATTGAATTTGGACCCAATTTGGTATATTCAAATTTATGTCTTGCACTTAGTTAATTTAAGTGGATATACTTCTTGTATAAAAATATGTGGCTTTTACTTATCTTTAAATTACTTTGCACTAAAGTAAAATGAGATTATTTATCCATGTCCTCTTATTAAATGTGGGGCGTGGACATCTGCTAATTCTAAACTATTTGGAGTGGTATTAAGAGATATGCAGATAGGTTGAATTGTTCATATTTATGAATTGTTTATCTATATCATTTTGAGTTCATTGAACATACAGAATGGATTTGGCATAGTTGATTTATATAATTTCGTGAAGAGGTGTGACATTCACCTCTTTAAGTTTGGTGGTGTGTTGTCTTAACCTGTAAACATTCTCCCCATGATATAACTTGATCATGGAAATGGTATCTTTTATTTCTACATGGATTTGCTATTTTGGCTCAAAACTAGTAGGTGATTTGGCATGTTTCACACTTTCTTAGTTTTGGTGATGCATTATAACCAAAGGACAATTATTTTCTTAGGGCATGATTTAGTATAGACTTTGTTTTCACCAAATGGTAATATGGATTGAGGTTTTGATTCAAAGATTTATTCAAGAGAGGAATACTCCAATATATGTCTTGATGATTTAAAATCATGACTGTAAGGTATTAAAATATTTGAATACCCCATTTTAGTTATCTGGTGATTAAAGCATTCCAGGCAACACTGGGTTGGGGTTGGATAGGAATAGGAAATGATTCATTGTGATTCCTAAGAAGAGTATGCATAATGCTTTATGACAAAAACATGCTAAGCATGAGAGGTTGCCAAATGTCTTTTATTTGTGATCCATAACAAATAAATCATGTAAGAACATGGTCAATTGTTTAGTAAAGCACGAAATAGAAATTCCTGCCTAAAGTTAGGTCTTACGGTGGTAAGATTATGAGTTTATAATTCTTCTTATTCCATCATCCCTTTAGATGAAGTAAGAAGGATACACTACTTTTTGATAGAATTAATGTATTTGGAATATATCTGAAAATAAATATCTTTGAGTTTGTGAAACGGTATCCTATAGCATAAAACAACTAATGCTTCCAAATAATTCAATAATTTATGTGTCCAAGATTATCTTTTATTGATAATGAACTTTTGGTTCAACCAATAGTTGATTATCCATTAGTGATCTAGTGGTTCCTCTCTTATATGATTCCTTTATTCACATGATCATTAGATATGATACATGTGACTTCTGGATATGAGCATGAATTATATAGACTTATGATTTGGCATTACTTTCCCCTTGGGTTATCATTCTCTTGGAGAGACACCATAAGTCCATATGTGGCGTACTTTGGTATTGATCCTTCTAACCAAGAAATAAATATTTAAGACAAGTTCTTCTTGTCCTAAATTGAAGTTCCAACCTCACTTGTCTCACCCTTGTGGTGAAGACAATTCAATTTAACCAAGCCAACTTGCTTGGGTTGGTGGTATATGAATGTGTATATATTTTATGACATCAAATGGCTTTATGTATATCCAAATGTCTAAGGTATTTGATGTACTGAATTACTTAGTCTTTAATTACTTTGCATATGGTACTCAATTGTTTTGAGCATACAAAGGTGGTTTGTTAGCAAGGAGATAAGGCTTGTTAGCAAACTACTTCTATATAACTCAAACCTTTGAATATCACACCCTTACTAGAGACATTAATATAGATGGTTGTTGATATATGAGTTTCCAATTCTTCATGTTAGATTGACATAACCCTTCTATGTCCATCTTGGGAATACTCTTATGATCCTTCTTGTTGTATTTCTTCCTTGCTTGTTATCTTCTCTTGCTGATGCCTTCGAGAGGATTGGGAGATAAGAGATTATGATGTCAAGATAAAAGTGGAAGATCTGGGTTAAACTTTAGGTAATTCAATTGGTCTCCAAGAATGTCATGGTTTCCAGGTACTAGAAATATGTCTAGCACAATTGATAAGAATAGATGATCAGAGAATAACTAAAAATAGTTGTTTTGGTCATTAACTCCTAAATATTGTTTTGATGTAACAATTTTGTTTTCTTTATTGTAACCTCTCATTGTATATCTCTTTACCCCAAAATAAGGTTTAAACCAAGATCATCTCAAAGTTTATAACGCTCAAGTTGATGATCTACTTCAATTCCACCAACTCAAGTGAAACTTCAATCACTTAGTGTTTTGAAAATTAAATGCGCGAAAATTATCCGGATTTTCTGATGCATGAATGCAATGCACACTCCTGTGTCCACTCTATTTCTGGACCCTAAGTTCAGGGATGTTACACTGCGGCGGAGGACAGCAAGGAGGAGGCCGCCTCTGCCGATACCGCGGAGGGTGCAGTGGAAGAGGTAGAAGACGACGATGCCTCCGCCTGAGATGCACATTATTGCGCCAGCGTGCGCCTGTATCTGAAACAATCTTGTGTTTAGATGTTTAAGACCTTTTGGCCTGTAATATACTCTTTATTGTTATTTGTATTTAGCTTGATTGCCCCTCGAGAGGTCTCTTTGGACTCATCGTCATGTCTATTTGCTCTCTGCGTCGGTAGGACCCATCTCTTCGTGCCATGACTCCGCCGCTTCGGTATGCAGGAGCAATGACTCCGCAAGGCCGGGGGGAGTTTAGTCCTAGGAGAGGTAAGAGCCCAGAGTCACGATGCTCAAGTGCCCCCCTTAGACGTGCGAGTAGTCCATGAAGCGTAAGGGCAAGCGAAGTCTCTTGAGGGGCAAACGTGCGCTAGAGGGTGAGAAAACGCTCTTAAGGCGTGGGCGCGAGACTTAGCTTCTCGAGGTTTTCGCCCTGTAGTGGCTTTTTGCCTAGCGAGGAGGTTCTCTTGAGGGATCATCCCCGGATGCCTCCTCAGGCTTGTGGGGGCTTATGTTCCTTGTAGATGTTAGAGGGGCGAACCCAAACGCTGGAACACGGTTCAAGGGACTCGTGCGCGCTTGTAGGTCCCCTTAGGCGTTCCTCGCGAGGAGAGTAAGTACCAAGGTCCTCTGTAGAGATGGCGTGTTTGTGGGACCTTGCCCTCCACCCAGAGCTCGGACTCTTGGATTTTGCAGTGCTGCTGGTGTGTCATTTGAGGCACTGGCACTATACTCAGCCTCCGCTCGCGAGGTACTCATGTGGAGAGATATAAGAGCACACTTCAACAAAGTAATGCGTAAAATAAAACTCACCAAATATATTACATAACGGCACCGAGGCGCTAAGTTCACTTTGGAACGAAATTGTTTCATTATGCTTGGGGTTGCCAAGTTAATGTTTTGACCATGTCGAGGCATGGGGACCACCCATTAGTGGCAGAGACTCTCAACGGCTTGAGGTGGCTCGTTACATGGAGAGCTCGGAGGGTTGACCCTCGAGAGAAGCCTTTGGGGCTTGGAGGTTTAAGCCGGGAGCTTTTAACCTCTAGAGACAAAAATTGCTTGGAGGTTGAGCCGTAAGATGCCTCTTCCGCCAGATGTCTTGACGTGACAATGATCACGGGTGTGACGATGATCATGTTCTGAGTTTGTTCCTTCTGGAGACAAAAAAAATGTGTGAGGTTTAAGTCGTGAGCTTTTAACCTCTTGAGACAAAAATGCTTGGAGGTTGAGCCCTAAGCCGCCTCTTAGGCTAGATGTCTTGACGTGACGATGATCACGGGCGTGACAATGATCACGGGTAGAACTTGCGTAGGTGCATAATGTTCCATGGATTCTTGACAGAGACGTCGTCTTGAGTCCCGAGGAGAGCCGCGCCAGGCCTGGCGATGTGGGTGACCCTGTAGGGGCCTTCCCACATCGGGGACAGCTTGTGGAGGCCTTCCCTAGAGAGGATTCGCCTGAGGATGAGATCGCCTGCCTCCACGATACATGAGCGCACGTTGTGGATGTGGTAGCGTGCCAGGTCCTGCTGGTATTTGGCCGCCCGGGGGGTGGGCGCAGCGTCGTAGTCCTTCAAGGAGCAGCATGTCGTCGTTGTGGAGGTCCTTTTGCTGGTCCTCCTTAATGGCAAGGACCCGCGGGGATCCATGCTTTATCTCTATGGGGAGGACTGCTTCGGCTCCATAGACGAGGGCGAGCGGCGTTTCCCCCGTAGGCTTGGGTGGCGTTGTACGGATGGACCAGAGCACCGAAGGTAGCTCGTTGATCCATCCCTTGCCGTGGCCTTTGAGGATATCGACGGTCCTGGTCTTTAGGCCTTTGAGGACTTCTGCGTTTGTGCGCTCAGCCAGTCCGTTGCTTTGCGGATGGGCGACTGAGGCGAAGCAGAGATTGATGCCCATTCTTTCGCAGTAGGCTCTGAAGATGCCGCTGGTGAATTGTGAGCCATTGTCGGTGATGATGCGGTTAGGCACTCCGAAGCGGCAGACCAGGCCCCTGATGAACTTCACCGCCACGCCTGTTGTGATTGTGCGCGTCGCCTCCACTTCAGGCCATTTAGTGAACTTGTAGATGGCCACGAAGAGGTAACGATATCCACCCTGTGCTGTTGGGAAGTGTCCCAGGATGTCCAGCCCCCAGACCGTGAACGGCCAGGATAGCGGAATGGTCTGTAGCCCCAGCGCAGGTTTGTGGATTTGCTTGGCGTGGAACTGGCAGGCTTCATATGCTTGGACGATGTCCACTGCAGCCTGAAGCGCTTGAGGCCAGTAGAAGCCGCTCCTAAATACTTTTCCCGCGAGGGTGCGGGCGCACGAATGGTGGCCGCATTCCCCACGGTGGATGTCCCTTATCAGCGATTTGCCTTCTTCAGGATGGACGCATTTGAGTGCGGTGCCGTTTGGGAGCTTGCGGTAGAGATTTCCTTCGAGGATTTTGTAAGATTTTGCTTGGCGGGCGATTCGCTTCGCTTCAAAATCTTCCTCGGGAAGGATCCCTCTGTCGAGGTAGTCTTTGATCTCGTCGATCCATCCTGCTTCTTGATGTACCGTTGTGAGCAACAAACGCTCCCCTGTTGGGGGCCCACAGTCTGGCGCCCCGTTTGCAGGTGGTGGGGGGAGCGCTTCGTCTGTGCTTGCGGGCCTGGCCTCTTGAGGCTGCTCTATGGATGCTTTGACGAGACTTTCTTCAAAGACGCCTGACGGCTGAGCTTGCCTCTTTGATGCGCACTTGGCGATGTCATCAGCCTCTTGGTTTTCCTTTCTTGGGATGTGCATGAGCTCCATGCCCCTGAAGCGCTTCTCAAGCCTACGGACCTCTTCAAGGTATGCGGCCATGTGGTTGTCCTTAGACTTATAGCTTTTGTTGGAGAAGTTGACAAGCAGCTGGGAGTCGCCCTTAATGAGTAAGTGCTTGATGCCTAGGGCGATTGCGGCGCGTAGGCCAGCAAGCAGGCCTTCGTACTCAGCTATATTGTTGGAGATCTTGTCGATTCCGAAGCACAGCTGGACCGCGTAATACAACTTGTCGCCCTTTGGTGAGATAAGGACCACGCCAACCCCACCGTGGCGACAAGCGAAAGCTCCGTCGAACTTCATGGTCCAGTGGCTGGGCATTTTGTCTCCACAGGGCTCTTGTTCTTCTCCCAAAGGCTCTTCAGGGGTTGGGTCAGTCCATTCAGCGACAAAGTCTGCCAGCGCTCTTCCTTTGATTACCCTTGTGGTATCGAAGCGCAAATTGAATGGTTGTAGCTCGATATTCCATCCCGCAACACGATCTGTGGCATTTGGATTGCGCAGGATTTGCTCCAGGGGAAAAGAGGTGACCACCGTGATGGGGTATCCCTGGAAGTAGTGTCGCAGTTTTCTTGAGGCAATGAGGAGTGCGAGGAGGAGCTTCTGCTGCATCGTATACCGCTCGCGAGGATTGCGCAGTACTGTGCTGACGAAGTAGACTAGATGCTCGACAAGGGTAGTCTGTGTAGCCTTGGTGGCCTCTGCCTGAAGGGGCTCCGCTAGGCCCTCGAGGGGGGTGGCCTCTGGGGGCATGACCTGGCCCTCGAGGGAGTTTGCCTCATGGGACCCTGGCGGGATCTTCTTGTAGCAGTTGACTTGGAGGGGGCCTCTCGTCGGGCTCTTGATCAGGAGGCTTTTCCTTTGGAGTGGTTGCACTCTTCTTGTGAAGTACTGGCTCTTCCCGTTCTACCACAAGGACGGCACTGGCTGTCTGTGGAGTAGCTGATAGGTATAGCTTCAGGTGCTCGCCTGACCTTGGGGCGACCATTACTGGTGGGCTGGCCAGGTACTTCTTCAAGTCCTCAAACGCTTTTTCAGCTTCGGGGGTCCACTTGAAAGTGCCCGTTCTTTTCATGATCTTGAAGAAGGGCAGGGCTCTTTCGCCGAACTTGGAGATGAATCTACCCAAGTTGGCCATGCATCCTGCTAAGCGTTGCATGTCCTTGAGCCTGCGTGGAGGTTAAATGTCCTCTATTGCCTTGATTTTGTCAGGGTTTGCCTCTATGCCTCTGTCGGACACGAGGAAACCAAGCAGTTTGCCTGAAGGCACTCCGAAGACGCACTTGGCGGGATTGAGCTTGATGTTCACCTTGCGCAGGTTGGCAAAAGTCTCTTCAAGGTCCCCGAGGAGAGTGTCTCCTTCTCAGGATTTTACAACGATGTCATCGACATATGCCTCGGCATTTCTTCCCATTTGCTCGCCAAGTGCTATCCTCATCAGCCTCTGGAAGGTGGCTCCGGCATTTTTTAGGCCGAAGGGCATGCAAACGTAGCAGTACACACCGCAAGGGGTGAGGAAAGCCGTTTTCTCCTCGTCCTCCTTAGCCATTTTTATCTGCTGATAACCAGAGAACGCATCGAGGAAGCAGAGGAGGTCGCAGCCTGCCGTGGAGTCCACGATCTGGTCGATTCTTCGCATGGGGTAAGGGTCCTTGGGGCAGGCCTTGTTTACGTCGGTGTAGTCGATGCAGAGGCGGCCTCCTCCGGCGGGCTTTGTGACTACCACGCCGTTGGAGAGCCACGTGGGGTGCGCGACTTCACGGACAACCTTTGCCGCTCTGAGCTTCTCGACCTCCTTGATGATGAATGCTTGCTTCTCGGGGGCTTGTTTTCTTGCTTTTTGCTTGACGGGGCGCACGTTTGGACACACAGCCAAGTGGTGCTCGATCACCTCCCTCGGTACACCAGACATGTGAACATGTCAGAGTTTCCCGGGAGGAAGGCGACGAGCGCGCTTTCCTATTTAGGAGGCAGCGCGGCGCCAATGGTGACGCTAGCCCCCGAGCCTTCAGCCCCCGAGCTGCTAGAGCTTAGAGAGACTTTCTTCGTGGCGGCTGGCTCTTGGGAGAACAGCTGCTTATTCTTCCTGGGCCTCTCGAGAGGCTCTAGGTCCTTGTCCACGGGGAACTCCATGGCCGCAGCCTTGTCGGCCGTCTCGACAGCGCGGGTGGCATCCAGGACATGTCCACGGATGGTGATTGTGCCAGCGCTGCCGGGAATCTTGACCATGTTGTAAGCATAATGCGTGACGGCCATGAATTTCGCTAGGCGGGGTAGCCGAGGATGGCATTGTACGACAGGCCGATGTGCGCAACATCGAAGTCGATGTACTCGGTGCGGTAATTCTCCTTGCTTCCGAAGGTGACGACAAGCCTGACCTGGCCCAGAGGCTCGATCGAGCCGCTGGTGACCCCCGTGAAGGGCCTGGAGGGCATGAGCCGCTCGTAAGGCACTTGAAGCGCTTTGAATGTATCTGTGGAGATGAAATTCAGGCCTGCTCCACCGTCAATGAGTGTCTTGGAGACAGCGACGTTCTCGATTGTGGGGCTGCAGACCAGCGGGAGGGTTCCAACAGCCTTGGTGGACTTGGGGTGGTCCTGAGCGTCGAAGGCGATGGTGTACTGCGACCACTTGAGGGGTTTGGAGATCTCAGTGCTGGGAGGGTGGCGTTAAGCTCGCTGGCGAACTGCTTCAACTGATTGTTCAATTTTGGCGCATTTGCCCCCCGCCCCCCCACCCCCCTGAGGATGCAGGCAATGGCGCCTCTTGGGGCTTGGTAGCCACCGTCCTCCTCGTCAGGGAGGTTGCCGTTTTTCTCTGCAGCGTTGGCCTGGTTGCCCGATGGCTTGTGGTAGCCGCCCTTGCGTCCGCTCCCGCGGTAGCCACAGCCTCGGCCGCGACCGCCACGCTTGCTCGCGCTCCTTGCTCAACCTTTTGAGGTCGAAGCAGGATTCTGTAGAGTGACCGCGCCTGTTGTGGTAGATGCAGAATGGGCGGTGGTCATCCTTCCTCTCTCCAGGCTCGGGGGAGTCCCTGCGGGTGCCCTTCGCGTCAGGCTCTGCCGTGAGAACCGCGGTGGCCTTGCGTTTGGGCTCCTCCTTCTTCTTCTGGCTCCTAGACCCCTCAGCGTGCTCGTCCCCTCTCGAGGACATCTTGACGAAGAGGAGACACCATGGATGTGTTGGCTAGTTTGGAGGGTGACTTTCCATGAAGTTCCATATCCGTAACAAAGCCGACAATTTCACATGGAGCCTAGTATCCGTGTATGGAGCAGCCCAAGATGAGCAAAAACCTACTTTCTTCGTGAATTAGTAAACCTTACAAAAGATAATCCATATTCTATAATTATAGGTGGTGATTTCAATTTGCTGAGATTTGCGTATGAGAAGAGTAGGGGGAGATTTGACAATAAGCGACCTCTTTTATTCAACGCAGTCATTGACAAGCTTAATTTACGAGAGGTTACTATGGTTGGGAGACAATTTACTTGGGCAAATAGTCTTCCAGAGCCAACATACAAAAAGTTGGACCGTGTACTAATGGACTCGGATTGGGAAAATAAATTCCCAATGGTCTCGGTACGGGCACTTGAACGTATAGAGGCATTGTCAGATCATGCTCCCATACTTATAACTACTGGGAATCCTATACCAATATGTAAGCAACCATTCAAATTTGAATTAGGTTGGTTACATCGGGAAGGATTTTTTGAGTTGGTTAGAAAGATATGGGAGAGACCAGTCCGAGGTCAAACCCCCGATCCAAATGTGGAATAGTATAATTTACGCATTGCGTAAACACCTACGTGGATGGGCGAGACATATGGTTGGCCAATTAAAAATGAGAAGCTTCGTTTATCTACAATTATACACGAGCCGGAGGCTTTAGCGGAAATACGTCCGATGTCTCCGCAAGAAATTGACTATAAAAATAAGTCCAATGCGGAGATGGCCGGAATTCTCCGTGAAGAGGAGCTCAAATGGTACTAGAGATCGAAAGCCCAATTTATTTTGGAGGGAGATTCAAATACGAGATACTTTCATAGCCTTGCAAATGGCAGGCATCGAAAGAAACTCATTCATTCTCTTAATCGAGATGAAGGCATGATTGAAGGACATGAGCAACTCAAATCTTATATCACGAGATATTATAAAAAACTATTCGGTGCACCTGATGAGAGTGATTTCTCAATGGATGAAACACGGACGGATGATATCCCGCAAGTTTCTGATAAGGAGAACGCCCACCTCACTTCTCGATACGCTGAGGAAGAGGTTAAAAAGGCTGTTTTCAAATGGAACACAACAAGGCGCCAGGTCCAGATGGTTTTCCTGCTGACTTTTATCAGAATTTTTGGGAGATAATCAAGTTGGATTTGCTAGAGTTATTCCAATCGTTACATGCTGGACAACTCGAGATTTTTCGGCTAAATTTTGGAGAGATCATTTTGTTGCCAAAGGTTAATGTAGCAGAATGGATCCAACAATTTCGGCCTATTTGTCTTCTTAACGTTATCTTCAAAATCTTTACGAAAGCAACAACTATTAGGCTGAATTTCGTGGCTGATCATGTGGTACGTCCAACTCAGACAGCTTTTTCGTGGGGCTGCAATATCATTGACGGTGTTGTGGTTTTACATGAAACAGTTCATGAATTGCATCGGAAAAAGCTTAATGGGGTAATACTCAAAATAGACTTTGAAAAGGCTTATGATAAAGTCAAGTGGTCATTTCTTCGGCAAACACTTAAAATGAAAGTGTTTTCTGATGAATGGCGTGCTATGATCCATAACTTTGTTTCGGGAGGGAGTGTAGCCATCAAAGTCAATGATGACGTTGGCAAATACTTCCAAACAAAAAAAGGATTACGACAAGGCGACCCATTATCACATATACTATTTAATATAGTTGCTGATATGCTAGCTATTATCATCGAGCGTGCTAAAACAGACGGCCAAATTGAAAGGGTAATTCCACATCTAGTTGATGGAGGATTATATATTCTACAATATGCCGATGACACAATTATTTTTATGGAACATGATATGGAAAATGCGAAGAACATGAAATTAATATTATCAGCGTTCGAGCAACTCTCCGGTCTTAAAATCAACTTCCATAAAAGTGAATTGTTCTGTTTTGGTGAGGCCCAAGACGTGGCTGCCCCTTGTTGCTGAATTATTTGGCTTTAGGCAAAGCCAATTTCCAATCAACTATCTAGGCATTCCGATTCATTTCAGAAGGCTTACGATCACATAGTGGAAACATGTTGAGGAAAGGCTTCAGAAAACACTATCTAGCTGGAAAGGAAAATTATTGTCCCTAGGTGGTAGACTGGTTCTTGTTAACTCTATTCTAACCAACATGATACTTTACATGATTTCCTTTTTCCAATTGCCAAAGGGAGTCTTATATCGATTGGACTACTTTCGATCAAGATTTTTTTGGCAAGGAGACAATGAGAAAAAGAAGTATCGACTGGCTAAATGGAGTATAGTATGCCGCCCCAAGGAATTTGGTGGTCTAGGGATCCATGATCTTCAGGCGAAAAACCGAGCTCTTCTCGGTAAATGGCTGTTTAAGCTCTTATCTGAGGAGGGGGTTTGGCAAACTATACTAAGGAGAAAGTACATTGGAAGGAAGGCGGTTTCCCAGATTTCCTGAAAATCAGGTGATTCGCATTTTTGGGCTGGCCTAATGGCTACAAAGAAATTATTTTTCATATATGGTACTTTTTCCATTAAGGATGGGTCAGAGATAAGGTTCTGAGAAGATAGGTGGCTAGGTTCTACCTCACTCCGAGAACAATATCCGGCTTTATACAATATAGTCATGGGACGTCACAAAAGTGATGCACTTTCTAAGGTGTTGGAGAATTTCTCACCTAATGTGATGTTCAGAAGAGATCTTATTGGTCCCCGACTAGCATCTTGGAATAAGTTGCTACAACGGCTGGCTTTGGTCAACCTGTCACAGGGGACTGATGAGTTTCGGTGAAATTTACACAAATCTGGTAAATTCACAGTGGACGCTATGTATAAAGATTTAATCCAACCAGACGTGCTAGTGGAGAATAATAAAAAACTCTGGAAGATGAAGATACCACTCAAAAACAAAGTCTTTGCGTGGTATCTCCGTCGAGGGGTGATATTAACAAAGGATAACCTTATGAAACGCAATTGGCATGGAAGTAAACAGTGCGTATATTGTCACAAAGATGAGACAATTAAGCACTTATTCTTTGAGTGCAAATTTGCTAGTTCTATATGGTCAATCATCCAGATAGGTTCTACCTTATACCCACCTACAAGCGTCACCAATATTTTTGGTGCATGGCTCAATGGTGTGGACAATAGGTTCAAACAACTTGTTAGGGTGGCAGCACTGGCCATAATATGGTCGCTTTGGCTCTGTAGAAATGACAAGGTTTTTTATGATAAAAATTCTTCTCTTATACAGGTTATCTACCGGACTACTGCTACACTCCGTTCGTGGTCTCCGTTGCAACGTGTGGAGCATCGAGACCTATTTATGGAGGTGTGTAAAAAACTGGAGGATACGGCGAGAACCTTTTTATCCCAACATGGATGGCAGCATAATTTGCGTATCGGCCCTCCTACATCTTAGGCGTTTTTATACTTTCTCATCATGATATGTAATACGTCTACCACATTTTTTATTTACTTTGTACTTTGAATCTTGCGGCTGTGTGTATCTTCATTATGCAGAGGTCGGGTGTAATGTTTAATACTCTTTAAGTAATAAAACTCCCTTTAGCGAAAAAATCTGTTCTACTCACATCATATATTTACCCTGAGTCAAAAAGGCCTCCTGGAGCATCTTCGTTAGGGCGGCCAGTGAGCTCCTCCAAACAAAAGCTTTGTGAGTAATGGTGTGGTGCGTTCACGTGGCGCACAGTAATGGCCACCGCTCCGCCCCTTCGCCTGGCCGCGCGACGATATAAAAACCCCCCTAGCCTCGCCACCCATCGCCATTCCTCTCTCACCGCCTCTACCTCACACCCACACTCTTCCCTCCTCCACCGTCGCAACCCAGCAGCCCGCCGCCGCCAAGAAGATGGATGCCTCCACGAAGAATGGCTGGGGGCGATGTTTCCTCCGCAAGGAGGAGGCATGTGCACTCTACAGCGTCGGGTACCCATGTCTTCCGGACATGCGCGTCCACAGCGCCACCACCGGCCATGGACCATGGTCGCTGAGCGTGGGAGGGGTGCCCGTGCCGCCCGTCCCCGCGGAGAACAAGCGGGAGTACGCCATCGCCGAGGTCCGGGCAACTCTCACGCCCGCTCAGGCCGCGGACCCGCGCTGGAGGCCAGAAGGCAACGACGCCTTCTAGACGGCGTACTTCCAGCGCCGTCGCGAGGAGGAGCTCGCCGACCGCGACAGCAATGGCCCGGTGGAGGGCCGCTACAACGTGCACGGCCGCAGGCGGTGGTGGGGTGGCGAGCACCACACTCTATAATGGGTGCTCGACTACATTGCGCCGGCAACGAACCCCGGCTCACCATGCCGGCCTGGGCTCCCCGGCGCATGGGCACCAGCTTCTCGTCGACGACGGCGACGAACTCCTCCTCCTCTGGCACACGCTCGGCGCTTCCAGGTACGCGCACGGCGCCCTCCTCCTGGACCCCTCCCCTCCTCAACTCCGTGCGCCCTGCCCCCATGCGCAGTGGCGCCCTTCGCACGGGCCAGACGTGCCAGCGGAGCTTGGCTTCTCCGGCCGCCCTGTTCTTCCGTGTCGTGAAGCCGAAGCGCGAGCCGAAACACGAGCCGGAGGAGGAGCAGGAGGAGGAGTTGCCGGGGTTGAAGAAGGCCGAGGAGGCCTCCTTCAACACGATCTAGCCGGCGACGGACAACTTCGCCGACAGCTGAAGCCTGTGCGAGTTCACCGCGCAGGAGATCGAGCAGCAGCGCCAGCTCCTCGCCGAGGCGGAGCGCCGGTGTGCAGAGCGCGAGCAGCGCGCCTCCCTCCCCTGCCGCAGCCGAAGAAGATTGAGTACGTAGTACTCGACGCGAACGACGGGAACGAGGAGGACGATGAAGAAGCCGACGAGCCGTTTGATGATCCACAAGTATAGCGGATCGCAACAGGAAGTAAAACCCAAATTTAGATTCGACACAAGGGGAGCCAAAGAATATTTATAATCTTTAACAGATGATTTGTCAGATACGCTGCACCTGTGAATAGACTTGCTCGAGATGGAATATAAGTAGCAACAGTTTTATAGCAGAGAGAGTAGTGAAATAACAGTAGCAGGAGAATTAGGACAACGATTGTGATTGATGTAGACAGCAGGATTAAAATATTGTAGGCATAGGGACGAATGTACGGGTGTTGCATGGATAAGATAATTCATGTAATAACATAGCATAGCCATTTGCAGATAAATAATATAAATCATCCAAGTATTAATTAATCATAAGCATGTATTCCAATTTGGTTGCGTGCTCGCAATGAGAAACTTGCATATCATCTTTTGTCCTACCAACCCGTTTGCAGCGGGGCCTCTAGGAAAACTACTGGCAATTAAGCTACTCCTTTTAATAAAGTACCAGAGCAAATCATTAACACTCTGTGAATACATGTGATCTTCACATCATAGCCATTCCCTCGGTTATCCCAATTGCTGTCACTTTGGGGCCATCGGGTCCGGACAATAATATGAGTATACAACTCATAGATATGATTCAAAATAATAATTATTATCATGATACAATAACAAGTTCAGATCTGAAATCATGACACTCGGAACCTAGTGTCAAGCATTAAGTATAACAAGTTGCAACAATGACGTAAAACACCGGTAATGGATACTAGGCACCATGCCCTAACAATCTTACAGCTATTACATGAGTGATCTCATCCAATCCCTACCATCCCCTCAAGCCTACAACGGTGAATTACTCACTCATGGATGGGGAACACATGGATGGTTGATGGAGAGGCGTTGGTGATGACGATGGCCACAATCCCCTTTGATTCCCCATCCTGGCAGGGTGCCGAAACAGAGACTTCTGGTCCCCAAACTAGGGTTCGGGATGGCGACGGCGTACGGTGGTGTTCTCTGGAAAAGTGGATATCCCCCGTGCGTTTTAAGGTCAGAGGGGTTAAGTAGCCGCGAGGGGTGACCGAGGCGGCCACACCACCTGTTGGCACGGCTAGATGGGCCACGGGGTGGTGTGGGCCTCTCGAGCCTCTTCTCCGTTTGGTCTTCGTGGTTTTGGGTTGCCCTTGGATGAAAAATATTTCCTGGATGTCTTTTGGGCTTTTTCTCCGAAGTTGATATTTCTGCACAAAAAGGAGACACCAGGGTAATTCCGCTGAAAACAGTGTTAGGCCGCGTTAGTTGCATCCAAAACACACAACATAGAGGTAAAACAAAAGCAAAAGTGTTGGGGAAAGTAGATACGTTTTGGACGTATCAACTCCCCCCAAACTTAGCTTATTGCTTGTCCTCAAGCAATTCAGTTAACAACTGAGTGCGATAAAAGAACTTTCACGAACTCATTTGCTCATGTGATGTAAATATTCTCATTATGAGGACAAATGCTTAGACTATTCATGATAAGACATATAAAAACGGTGTCACCCAATAGTTATGTAAACCATGAAAAGATGCCAATTATACCGATGATAAATAACATGAAACATATCAATTCACAGGATTGCAAAGATCATAAGAAAGTATGATAAAGTGGTATATCGCTTGCCCGAATGTAACAACAAAACATAAATGCCCAGGCACCTCTGAGTTTAAAGGGAAGACTAGAGATAAACATAAGATAAAAGTATCTAGATTAGACCACGATTAACATATTAAGGGACAAGCACATTACACTAAGAATGACAATTATGCTCTCGAGAAGGTGCTCAAAGAAGGATGGTGACTCAACAGTAAAGTAAAAGATATGCCCTGCATTGAGGGAAGTAGGATTCAACATGTGATAGAGCTTCTTATTATTTTGAAAACAGAGCTAAAATTGTTTTTGAGTGGTGGTTGTTCCGACAACGAATGGTAATGGGTACTCTACCCCCCTTGTCAACCAGACTTTCTTAAGAACGGCTCCCATGAAGGACGTTATTTCTACCCAAGGGTAGATCATCCCACATTTCTCTTTTGTTTACACATGTAGTTAGAAACTGTTGTCATTGCTTGACTGATTAGACCAGGGCAAAAATGTGAAGAGAATGCAATTATTAAAGTTGTAATTAATTTGGGACTGGGCACCCCATTTGCGAGCTCTTTTTGCAAATTAATAGATAAGCGGATGTATATGCCACTAGTCTGGTTGGCGAAAGTCTGTCCAAAGGCAAACGACAAGGTTGATATCCGTAACCCCACATACTTCCTCATGAGCTCAAAGCAGTGGTATAAACTAAGAAGTGTTTGAAGGTTTTAAAGGTAGCACATGCGAATTTACTTGAATGGTTTGAAATTGTGTATAGGTATTTATGGTGGACTCTTTGGAATAACTTGGTTTTCAGGGTTTGGAAGCACAAGAATTTTCTTAGCTTAATACAAGTGGAGGCTAGCAAAAGATGGGAAAGCGACAATTCAAGAGAGCAATAACCGTCGTAATCATGCTTGCGACGAAATAGAATTAACGGAGGCATAATAAAGATACAAGAACTCTGACGCAAAATATGTTATCAAGGCTTAATTGACTTTGTTTTCAGTCATAGCATGTGTAAACATGTGCCAAGTCAATTCAAATGAATTGTTCAGAGGAGGATACCACAATGTCATATTATATTATGAGCAAAACAATGCAAGCAAATATCCAAAGAAACATGACATTCATCATAAATAAATTGGAAACGATCATAAGAGAACACGAACTACTAAGCATCCACCAATCGACATATACCTTATGCGAATCATCTAAGCATGCTCACATGAATGAGTGTATGTACAAAAATGAGAAACAAATAGAGTACATTACCAGCCTCTTACCCAACTCGAAATTGTCATAGATCATCATAATTGTCTTATCACTTGTGTGCTTGAAATATATGAGATAATAACCAAGCTCCATGGAGTAACTGAAGATAATGACCTCTGAAACAAACTATACAAAAGCAAAGAGAAACAACAAATATTTTTGGGTTTTCGGATTTAGAAACTAAAAACAGAGCAACCAGCAAAGACAAATTTTTTCGATGACCTTAACATGCCCAGATCAGAAAACTGAAACTAATGAAAGTTGCGTAGACATCCCAGGAATATGCATATGAAAGTTCAGGTCATTCCGACGTTTCTGTGAAAAGTTATGAATTAAACGGTGCAGAGCAGAAATCTACCCCTGCGCGAAACAGCACGCAACAAAGCAAAATATTTTTGTGTTTTTGCATATTGAACTGAAATAAATACTAAGCATATTAATACTAGATACTAAAACAAACCAGCAAGAAAAATAACAAAAATCTTTTTGGTATTTTTGATTTTATAGAAAGCAAACAAAGCATGACAAGAAAGAAAGAAAACTAAAACGAAACATGGATATACAAAGTACCGAATGATAATGATATGTAGGTGAGTGTGCTATCGGTATACCTCCCCCATAGCTTAGGCTTTTGTCCTAAGTGGAGATCAAGGCCAATTTTCCCATCCTTCGGTGCCGTGAGGGTAGGTCGAAGAGCTTTCCCCGTAATATGAGCTCGAGGATACGTCGACGTGATATCCGGTGTAATCCTCCGGCGGTAGCTCATGCCTGCGATGTGCCTGGTGAAAACCAAGTTCGCTCAACTGCTCCTCTAACTCCACTAGCGTGTACGACCATGGTCTCCTGTCAAGACTGAACAAAGAAGGTTTTGGTAAGGAGACCTCCTTTTCATGATCATTAGCAAAACAGCCCTAAACACAATGTTCTCCAAAGTGGAGCTAGTAGTGACAAATTTATGGTCTTTCATTGCAGCAAGGCCAAGATAACAAGGAGCAAGTTTTACATCATTAGGATCAATATGAAGGGGATCGTGTGCAGAAAACAATAATTTTCCTAGCAACGATATCCTTAAAACATGCCAAGATCTATTCTATGCAGATATAGTAGTACGAACGGAGATCAGAATACATACCCTTGTAGACCGAAAACGGGGAATACGTTCCCGCGCAAACATTGTCGATGAAGACCGACAAAGCCGACCTCAAGGTCGTGTAGAGGAAGCATACCTCTGAGCACCGCTAGCGCAGCACCTCGCAGGGCGATACACACGCACGGTGGAGACGACGGCCTCCGAAGCTCCAGTCCAGGACGAGCAGCGGAAGACTTGGACCGGAACACCAGCAGCGCGGCAGCGGGCTATGGTGTAAGAGATCCCCCTCTCAACTTGGCGCAACTCCAACAAAGGGAATAACGAAATTGAGAGAGAATTGGGGAATTAATTGGTGAATTAAAAGGCCAGGGGTGCCACTCTATATATAGGCTCCCAAGGGGGAGCCCACCAGGCAATGTGGGACTATCCCCACATGCCTGGTGCGGCAGCCCTTGGTGCGCCGGCCACCTGGTGGGCCCCATTTGGCCCACCTAGGCCGGCCACCTTGCTCCCACCGAATTCCCCTAGGGAATTTTCCCCTCTTGGGCCTTCTTTCGACCAGAAGACCCATTTAGGGAAATCAGACCAAATAAATTCGAAAATAAATATATAAAATCATATTTAGACGTTAATTACACTAATTAATATCAAACATATTATATATAATTTATTCTAGCTCCGAAAACTATTTCTTCTCTGCCCGATTTCCATCGGACCTCTCCCGGGACGTTCCCGGTGATCTCTTTCCTTTCCGGTTGTCTTGTCAAAACCCCTTAAGTGTGTTACCCTAGCGGTTTGATATAATAACAGGTACGATCGAGACTCCTCTCCGATCAACAACTAACTCGTAGGCCTGGACCCCATGAATTAATCCATGTGATATAACGAATGACTTTCATGTATCAAACCTGAACGTAAAGTTTTAAACCTTTTGTCATAGCGATACTTAGCGTGTCCGAGCGTCGTTCATAGATATCTCCATATCTAGCTGACCTCGTTACCGACAACGCTATCTTCTACTCGTCTATGATTTCATGTCTCCGTGACCTAGTCACATGCTTGCAAGCTCATTAGACATAATCTCACCGAGCGGGCTCTAGAGTATCTATCCTGCTATGCGGACTGGCAAATCCCGCTCTTAACCCCTGGTCTCAACTATTCATTTCCAATACCCAAAAGTATCACCGTTATTTTCATACTAATTAAGATACGCCATTTGGTGCAATCAAAGTATCTTCCAGGAATAACAATAAGAGTTGGTCTCACGGTCAAAAGCGTAATGACTACGTCCTACAAATATGGGTATGTCCATCACATCGTCCTCCAACGATATGACTTCCATTGCCGACCGGCGCCATGCCCTATGATCGGGAAACCTCGATCATCGACCGTGCAACGAAACTAGTCTTAGTAGAGGCTACTATGGACCTGGTTGTTTACGCAACACACTCGTATTAATGTTTCCGCTTAATACGGTTATAGCATGACACAAAAACATATTATGAACAAACGAGATATGATAAAGAAATACACTTTATTAATTGCCTCTAGGGCATATCTCCTTCAGTCTCCCACTTGCAGTAGAGTACAATTTAAACTAGATGACAACTTGGTAAGAGCTTAACACCCATAGCAACTTGGTGTGTTTCATGCTTGTCAAGCGGAAGAGGCTTCGTCAGGGGATCTGCCACATTCAGATCCATATGCACTTTGCAAATCTTTACTTCCCCTCCTTGTACGTACTGTCGTATCACATGGAAGCGTCGGAGAATGTGTTTGGCGGTGGAGTGAGACCTTGGCTCCTTGGCGTTAGCAATGGCACACGTATTGTCGAAGTAGAGGATCACAGGGTCTTGCGCGCTCGGGAACACTCCAAGTTCAATGATGAACTTCCTCAGCCACACAGCTTCATTCGTGGCTTCGCAAGCAGCAATGTACTCCAACTCCATTGTAGATTGTGCGACGATGGGTTGCTTCCCACTTCTCCAGCACACGCCGCCTCCATTCACCTTGAACACATAACTTGTCTGTGACTTAGAGTCATCGGGGTCTAAGCAGAAACTTGCATCCACGTAACCTGTTACGCCAAGTTCTTCATCGCAGCCACCATAGACAAGGAATATTTCCTTTGTCTTATTGAGATACATAGGAATGCTCTTAACAGCAATCTAATGCGCCATTTCAGGATTACTCTGGAACCGGCTTGTCAAACTTAGAGCTAATGCCACATCAGGTCTAGTACTTAGCATTGCATACATAATCGATCCTATGGCTGAAGCATAAGGATGTTTAGTCATATCGGCCTTATCCTGTTCCGTTACCGGACATTGTGCCTTTCGCAATGTTTTATTCTTGATAATCGGTAGAGAACCCTTCTTTGCCTTCTCCATACCGAAACACTTCAGTATTTTATCAAGATAAGTACTCTAACTCAACGCTAATAGATGTCTTGATCTATCACGATAGATTTTAATGCCTAAGACGTATGCAGCTTCTCCTAACTCCTTCATGGAAAATTTAATGTTTAAATAATCCTTCACGCTATTCAGAAGTTCCACATCATTCCCAATCAGCAATATGTCATCTACATATAGTGCTAAGAACACAACCGAGCTCCTACTCATTTTCTTGTAAATGCAGGTCTCTTCCAAATTTTAGACAAATCTAAAACCATTGATTACCTCATCAAAGCGAAGATTCCAGCTCCGAGATTCTTGCTTCAATCCATAGATGGATCGCTGAAGTTTGCATACCTTGTCAGCATTTCTTGGATCGACAAAACCTTCCGGTTGTACCATGTACAACTCTTTCTCAATGTTTCCATTTAGGAAGGCTGTTTTGACATCCATCTTCCATATTTCATAATCGTAATAGGCAGCAACTGCTAACAAATCCGAATAGACTTCAGCATCGCTACCGGTGAAAAAGTTTCATCCTAGTCAATCCCATGAACTTGTCGGAAACCTTTTTGCGACAAGCCGAGCTTTTTAGACGGTCAAATTACCATCAGCACCAGTCTTCTTCTTAAAGATCCATTTATTCTCGACGGCCTTGCGCCCTTCATGAATATCCATCAAAGTCCACACTTTGTTATCATACATGGATCCTATTTTGGATTTCATGGCTTCTAGCCATTTCTCGGACTCTAGACTCGCCATTGCCTCCTTGTAGTTTGTAGGTTCGTCTTGTTCAATTAACATGACGGTGCAAACCATATTGCCATACCATTCTGGTGCGATACCAGATCTAACAGACCTACGAGGTAGAATACTATCCTCGACAGTTTCTCCCACTCCATCTGTGGAGGACGTTTCCGGAACAACTTCCGCTATTGTAACGCCCCGGGATTTTTCCCAATTAGGAAATTTTTTGTTTTTCTTTTTGCATCAACATGACATAATCATGCATCATTTGCATTTGTCAATCTAAATTTAAATTATTGCATTTAAATTTAAATTCTTTTCCACTTTTAAATCTAATTGCAAATCAAATTAATTTAAATGTGATATTTAAATTCTTTTCAAATATTCAAACTAATATATTAAATTGTGTATTTTGAAAATAATAATTATTTGACAAAACTTATATATCTTTTCTTCTTCTATTTTATTTTAAAAACATAAAAACAGTAATGATTTAAATAAAAGAAATAAAAACCAGAGAAGAAAAAGAAAAACTTACCTGGGCCGAAGCCAACCTCCTTAGGCCCATCTCCCTCACCGTCCTCTTCTTCCCGTACGGAGAGGGCACCTCGCTTTACAGCGAGGCAGCCATGGCGCCCCCACCTCCACCTGCTCCCTTCCCCTACTACTTAGCCTCTCCCCCCGAACCCTAACTACTCCCCCACTCCTCCCTCTCCATCCGCCGCCATTATTTTTTCCCTCCTACTTCCTGTTTCCATGTTCTTCCCGAGAGAGAGAGAAAGAGGCAAGGTCGCCGTCGCCCCGCATCTTCGGTGTCCTCGAAGCCCATCGGAGGAGCCCAGGACCTGCGCCTCGACGTCCTAGACATCCTCCCCGACTGAATCGAGCAGGGGCGTCCCGAGTGCATCGCCCTCGTCCAATTCTTCCCCGACGCCGGCGACTTCCGCCGCCAAAATTCGCCGCCACCGCTCATCCCCGAGCCGGAACAACCGCCTCGAGCCCCTCTCCGTGAGCTCCTCTCCCGTTTCCCCCTCTCCCCTTCTAGAATCCGGGAAGAATTCGTCGGATTCATCCACACCTCTCCGCCTCCGCCATTGCCAACCGTGAAGCTCGGCCACGAGCGCTCATCCTTCTCTTTTTTTTTTTTTTTTTTTTTTTTTTTTTGAAGCTTTTATGACAGTGGGAAAGGATCCCACTGCCTCTAAATTACCAAACACAGCAAATTACATATGTACAGCAGGTCCAAAGTCTCTTACAAGTTATTTACTAAAGAATGAATGAAGGGGTGGAGAGAGGACTTAGTCCTATGTTCTAAAAGAGCAAAATCAGTTTTGAACCGAAACTTCCAAGAGGAAACTGACTTTGGGATGCCCTCAAATAGCAGCCCATTTCTTTCTTTCCATATACTCCAAGCAGCGGTTGTTACTACCTCAAGGAATAGAGGTTTGTTCCATCTTGTTTTAGCAGCAGAGATTAAGCTCAGACGATCACCCCTCTGATCCCAGTGGATACCAAGAGAGTTCCAACAAGAGGCACTGAAAGAACAGTGAAAAAAGAGATGCTCCACAGTTTCTTCAGGCGCAGGGTCACATAAGAGGCAAGCGAAGTTATTTCCAATGTTGTAGTGTCTCCTCCGTAGCATGTTCCTTGTGTTTAAGCGATCAGCCAATAGGAGCCAACAGAAGAATTTAAGCTTGGGGGTGGATTTAGATTTCCAAAGCCATAGGAAAGCTTCATGCGAGACAACATTTCGAAAGCAGAATCTATAATATTTGCTTGAAGAATACTCCTTGGAGCCCCAAACGAAACTCCAATCATCACCATCAGTCGTGGTTGCCATAGAAATGTGTGCAGTAGAGAGTTGTAAATCTCTCACTTCTTCCATAGCTTGAGGAGATAGGGGGAGGTGGAACAAAGTAGCCAACTCGCCACAAGTTAAAAATTGTTGCACAGAGATATCTTCCTTCCGAGCAAAAGAATACGCTCGAGGGTGAGACTGAGCCTTTTCTGTATCCAACCACATGTCCTTCCAGAATAGAACACTAGAGCCTGATACAATTTCACATTTAGTGATTCCTCGAAAAACAGGGTTCAGTTTAAAAACATCCTTCCACCAGAAAGAGCCGCAAGGAGATAAAGCATGAGGGACTTTCCCTGCATAGTACGTATTCCAAATCAAATGAACCCAAGGTGTATCATGCTTAGAATAAAATTTATGCAAGGATTTCAAAAGAAGGGCTTCATTCTGAACTTTAAGATCGAGAACTCCAAGACCTCCCTTATTTTTTGGCTTGCAAACCTCCTCCCAAGCAATTAAAGAATTGCATTTCTCTCCATCATCTGTTTTTTTGTTCCACAGACAATGCCTCCGGATCTTATCAATATGTGACAAAATTTTAGGTGGCACTTTAATTGAGCACATGGTGAACATGGCAATGGAAGTCAGCAGCGAATTGATCAATGTTACTCTGCCACTGTAGGCCATCATCATAAAGTTAGCTGTGAGCTTCCTCTCTATTCTATCAACCAACGGCATAAGGTCGCAAACAGTGGGTTTGGTGGTTCCCATGGGCAAGCCCAAATATGTAAAAGGCATCTGACCAATGGAGCATTCGAAAGCATTGGCTAGGCTCTGAGCCGAAGCAGCACTCAAGTTCAAGGGGATCATAGATGATTTATGAAAATTAATGTGGAGTCCAGTAGAAGTTGCATACTTGTTCAAGATCTCTTTCATAATAAGCAGCTGATGTGGACAAGCAGGCATGACAAGAATAGTGTCGTCGGCATACTGGACTACCGGATAATCCATACCATTGCTAGAAGTGATAGGAGCAGCCAAAATATTATCCCTAAAAGCCTTATTAATTGCTGACTGGAGCAGATCAGCAGCAAGCACAAAAATCAAAGGGGACAAAGGATCTCCTTGACGAACCCCTCTCTTGCAGTGGAACTGTCTCCCCGGAGTGCCATTTAGAAGGACGGAGGACATGCCCGAGCTAAAAATAATCTCTATCCATTTCAACCATTTATCATCGAACCCCATACTCTTCATGATTTTCAACATGGCTGCATGATCAATCGTATCGAAAGCCTTGGCAAAATCCAGTTTTAGCAGAATGATTTCTTTTTTGGAAGCCTCACACTGATAAATATATTCAAAAGCCCATGCAAGACAGTCCTGAATGGTCCTCCCTTTCAAGAAACCATATTGGTTTTTGTGCACAATCTTAAGCACCACCTTTTGTAGTCTATTAGCTAGAAGCTTTGTCAAAATTTTAAGACAACAATTAAGCAGCGTGATGGGTCTATAATCATTAATATTAACTGGAGATCCCACCTTAGGCACCAATGTAATATATCCCATGTTGATGTGCTCAATGTTCAAGTTCCCCTTATAGAAGTCAAAACAAAGCTGATAAATATCGTGCTTCACAATGTGCCAAGAAGTTTTCAGAAACTGCCCATTAAAACCGTCAGGCCCGGGGGCTTTATCAACTGGCATATGTCTCACCACATCGTCAATTTCTGCAGTGGTAAAGGGAACGGACAATTCCTCGAGGCCTTCAGTAGGGGTGATTAGTTGTTCCAAATCAAAGAGCATTGGAGGGGAAAAGGACTCCCCTAGCCTACTCTTATAAGTATCAAATATCAGCGTTTCCTTTTCAGCATAAGAGACTGCTTCAGAGCCATCAGGCAACACCAAACGAGCAATAGAATTCCTTCTATAACGCTCTGATGCTACAGAGTGAAAAAAAATCGTATTTTCATCCCCTAGTTTAGTCCAACGAACTGTGCATCTCTTTTTCCAGTATTTATTTTGATAATCCAACAGCCGTAAGAGATGGTTCTTAAGAATTTTCCTAAAATTGGCCTCGGGAACTGACAACCTTCTTCGGTCCTCAAGGCTGTCAAGTTCAGTCAGAGCTTTATTCGTGTTGTCAATACATATCTTGAGTTTGGAAATTCCTTTGCTCCAGTGCTTTATATCATATCTCAGTCTTTTGAGTTTGGCATTCAAATTAGCAGCACTATTTTTCTTATGCGTGGGTTTATTCCAGCTCGCTGCCACTGTCTCTAAGAAACCTGGGTGAGCAGTCCAATAATTTTCAAACCGAAATAATTTTGTGCCAGGGATGGAAGTTTGTATCGAAACCATGCAAGGTATGTGATCGGAGGTAGGCTTCCCTTGTGGATTAACCACAGTATTGGGGAAGGAAGTCGTCCAATGCAGAGAGGTAAAGAACCAATCCAACTGCTCAAGAAGTGGGTCAGCCTGCATATTGCTCCAGGTATAGGCTCTGCCTTTAATAGGAATTTCAGTCAGATGTTGCTCACGAATGAAATCATTAAATAGCATCATATCTGCAGCATTTCCCCCTGGTTTATTTCGGTTATGAGTGTATCGAATGAAGTTGAAATCACCTAAGATGAGCCAGTCTTCATCATCCGGAATATTCAGATCAAACAACCATTTCACATAGACATCTCTCATCTCACCTGTGCAAGGCCCATAGATATTTACCAAAGTCCAGGACTGTGCCGATTGAGTTGATGTGAAATAAACTGACAGTGCAAAAGGCTCACAATGCATCACCATACCACTAAAAATAGAACTGTTCCAAATCACAATAAGGCCACCAGAGGCGCCATTAGAGGGCACATAAACAAATTCATCAAACCTCGCAGGACAACAAGATTTAATAAAAGCCGGATCAAAGTGACTCTTCTTAGTTTCTTGCAAACAAATAACAGAACATCCACTGGAATTAATAGCATTCCATAAAGCCAATTGTTTGTCTCTAGCATTCAAACCCCTTATGTTCCAACACAAAACACACCAAGTTTTTAACTTATTCATTAAACAGATGGAAATTAAGATGAAGGAACCTCTTCATCTTCCTGGAGACTAGCCAGGAGGTTCTGTGGAGTGACTTCAGCGGTAGGGACTCCACAAAGGTTGACAGCAATGTGTCGCAGCACCGGAATAGGTGTGTTGGAAGGGATTGAATCAGTGTTTATATCAGCCTGACCAGCAACAGTGTCCTCCTTTGCAAGGTCCTTTGCCTTGTCAGGAACTTTCCTTGCTTTGACCTTTGATATATATGGTTTAGAATCGGAGACAGTAGAGCTTTTGAAGCCATCGTATCTTGTACTTCTGGTGCTTCTTCTAACCTGGTTAGTAACAGAGGGCACAAATTTCTTCGTTCTAGGAGCTGTAGAAGGCTCACCAACCAGATCTAGCATAGGAGAAACAACCATAGAGGAGCCCCTTTCATTATAAGGAACAATATCCAGGCAGTTGTGAGCAAGCAATTCTAAAGTGCCTATTTTCCTAGTCACCCTGCGAGCACCAAGGCAGTCCAAAGGATGATATAGCTCAACGTAATTTTTTTTGCCTCGAATAAAATTGGTCTGCTGCTTCCCTTCTCTTCGATGCGCTCAAACGACACCACGACGCATGCAGCCAGCACACCACCCACACACCCTGCATCCTCACGAGTTCGCGCCGTCGGCAGGATCGGTAGTCGCTGACCTTGTTTCCGGTCCGCATCTGGTCTTCGTCCGCTGTCGTCTGAAGTTTTCGTGTTCAGTTAACGCCGCGATTCTGGTTCATATGACGTGGCTTCAGAGCCTATTCACTAACTGCACTGCAGTGGATGATCTCCTGACTCCTACACAAATCGATCCCGAGTTCAAACCCCCATCGAAGCTATTTATTCTCCCTTCAGTCTTTTGTTCTCTGAAAGTCTGAAATTTTTATCTCAGTTAACGTCTTCTTGTGGCTTCATATTCTGTTAGTGGTAGATTCAACCAGCAACCAAACCATATCCCAGTGGCTGTGCTACCGATTTCGCACCCTGCAGGTCATGGGATCAATTCCCCAAAACGCAGGCCACTTCTTTTCCCTCCATTTTTTTTATCTGTCTTTCTTCAGATCCGACGACCGCACTGTTCATATAGAGTCATCTCTGAATACAATCAGTAATAGGAGTTGGGCCCAATGGTAGTCGCCTCTGGTTTAATCCCAGACGACCCAAGTTCAAATCCTGTCCAGATTCTTTTTCCTCTCTGTTTATTCTTTTTTACATAAAAGGTGTAATCTTGAATATACTTTATCTTTTGTTTTACAATTCCAAATAATACAAAGTTTACATCTATTTTAATCATAAAAATACAATGCACATTAATATGTCATTCGTATGCCATGTTGCCTCTTTTAATTTAATTTCTTAGTGTAACTTGTTAGTTGCATCTACATAATTAATTATGGAATGTGTTAGGATAATTAATTATTTATTGCCCTATTTCATTTAATTAGATTAGATCACCCATGCTATGTCTTGCCATGTTAACTAACATTTAATTTCATGTGTAGATAAATAACTTGCACATAAATATTAATTGTCAGGGTTGCTTTCCCGCTTAATTTGGATTACCTGCATTGTAATGCATCTTGACATGTCATGCATCATTCTCGTATGATCATGCTGGATCTTTTGTCGTAGTTGTAAAATGCATTTTTTACGCTTTCCAGTGTTTGTTGGTTCTTCGCGGATACGACGTTGACATGTGTGAGCAACGACAAGATCTGCTTCCATGCGGGATTCCAGGCAAGCAAAGTTTGCTTGTTTACCTATACATTGTCTTTCATTCCCGCCGTTGATCTCTGCTACCCTAGTATTCGATTCTTTATTGCGATCCCATCACATGTTTATCCTGCAGCCTATACAGCTTTATCCCCACATCCTAATACCTGTTGCATGTTTATCTGTTGGCCTTGCGAGTCGTAGCGCATGCTTAGAGTTGTTTGTGCGAGTCGTCTGTTGGTCTTATGTTTCATATGCTTAGTTTGATAGATTATTCTACCTTAATAAAATGTTGTACTATATTGGGGTATTATAATTAAAAGATAAGGCACCGGCGGAAGGCCTTGCGAGGTGCTTTGTTCTGCTAAGTGTCGACCTAGGAACTGAGATTTTGTCCTCGGATCCAATTTTGAGCGCACTAACTACTTGTGGGAGGCCCAATGGAGCCCCCCTCGACTTTGACTGGAACTTCGACTTGTCCGGGAGCTGCACCTAGTTCGGGTTTTCCATTTGTCTCATATGCATCAATACTAGTGTAGTATCTTACTTTGGCGGTGTGCCTTGTTACATGCATATAGGGCGCGGCCTGTTGGTGCGGAGGGGTGTGTCCTGCGGGAGTCTGCACCCTTTTGGCCGGGAAAAGCATAGCTCCCGTGGCTTCTGGACTTGTTGCGGTGAAGGAAAAGAGTTGGGTTGAAAGGTCCTAATGTTTTTGACTGGGTTGATCATGCGAGTATGGGTCCAGTAGTGCACCCCTGCAGGGTATAATCTTATCGATGAGCCGTGTCCACGGTTATGGACGTTTTGGTGATGATGCTGGCTAACAAGATCTAGACAACTTAGACCTAATCATTGTTAATTAACCTGACTAGTAATATAGAATTACTTTCACCATAAATGATAATTAAAATTGTTCAACGTGTGAGTTTCCCGAATTGCTTCCTCATACTTGGTTGAGGGGGTTAATTCGAGAATGGGTTATGTTTGGTGTTAGTAGTAGTTGGTTATCTTATGCGCTCTCTTATCCCTCTCTGATTAGACGGAAGTTATAGCGTGTCTCTCTAGGTTGCTAGTGCTGCTGCCGCTAAGTCCACCTCCCCTATATTTTGGGAGATGGTGTAGAAAGTAGGCAAGTCGGTTTTGCTTGCCAGGGAGTGCCCTGGCCCTCTTTTGGGATGTGCTTTATGTGCAGTTAACAGGTTTGAAGTCTGACGACGTTAGCTTGGGAATCCCTCCGGCTTGGCTGGGCAGGGATATGGCGCCATTGCTTATCTTCAGGACTCTTAGTCCAATTTGCTTCTTATCCGTAGTCGGATACTAGTTTGCTTCCGCTGTCATTTATATCTTTGTATTGTAACATTTGTATCTTGAATCGTTCAAGTCGTTGTTGTATTTTATCTTCTGTTGTATTTGTGGATGTATCGGAACTGTTGTAATGTTATCACAATTCCACCCACATAATGCGCATGTTTTGGCGTGCACATTATGTCTGGTGGGCGACCTAAAATCGTTATTATGCGGATTTCGGCGGGATCGCTTAAATCTACATAGTACCGATTTTCGGGCGTCACAGCTATGCCACTCAGAATTTCGAGTTCAGGATCAACGATCTCATCGAGGTCTACCTTCCTCCCACTTACTCATTTTGCGAGAAACTCCTTCTCTAGAAAGGTACCGGTCTTTGCGACAAACGTTTTGCCCTCAGCTTGGTTGTAGAAGGTGTATCCTACGGTTTCCCGCAGATATCCTACAAAGACGACTTTCTCCACTTTGGTTCGAGTTTGTCGGGTTGTAGTTTCTTAACATACGCCTCACAACGCCAAACCTTCAGAAACGATAACTTAGGCTTCTTGCCATACCATAATTCATACGGCGTCGTTTCAACGGATTTGGACGGAGCCCTATTTAAAATGAATGCTTTTGTTTCTAACGCATAACCCCAGAAGGATACGGGCAAATCGGCACTATCCAGTAGAGTACGATAACGTCGCTCGGACACGCCGTTACGTTGCGGTATTCCGGCAGGCGTAAGTTGGGGTACGATGCCACAACTCTTCAGATGTTTGCCAAACTCAAAACTCAAATACTCGCCACCGCGATCAGATCGGAGGTGCTTGATTTTCTTGTTAAACTGATTTGCCAAGTGTTGCTACAGGCGGATGTAAGGTACACATCTATAACATGTATATGAAATATACCTTGCTCTTTGTCGACTATCTTGCCAGCTTTCCTATCCTCCAGGTACTTGGGGCAGTTGCGCTTCCAGTGACCTTTTTCCTTGCAGTAGAAGAACTCCACGCCAGCTCTGGGACCAGATTTGTTAGTCTTGGGCTTGGCAACCAGTTTGCCCTCCCTCCTGGACTTCTAGCTCTTCTTTCCCTTGCCACCGGATTTCTTAATATCGACGGTCTTGTTGACCATCAACAGCGTGTGCTCCTTCTTGATCTCCACCTCAGCAGTCTTGAGCATCACGAACACTTCACCCAGGGACTTAGCCATGCCATGCATGTTGTAGTTCATGATGAAGCCTTTATAGCTAGGGGGCAACGATTGCAGCACCCTATCAATCGCTAGCTCATCGAGAATCTTGCATTCCAGAGCATTCAGGCGTTGAACGTAGCCAGACATCTTGACCACGTGCTCGCTCACACTGATATGCTCCTCCATCTTGGCCGAGAAGAAAAACTCAGAACCTTCATATCTCTCAGCCTTAGCCTGCGGCGCGAAGACAGCCTTGAGATCAGAAATAACTCAAAGGCGCTCCTCTTCTCAAAGCGCTTCTGCAGGTCGGCTTTCATGGCGTAGATCATGCCACTTTGTACAAAGGCAAAATCCTCCGATTTGGTCTGGAAGACCTTCTTCTCATCCTCAGAGTCTTCATCTGCGGGAGGGTCACCTATATATGGCGGCCTCAATGACGTAGGCCACCCTATGAGGAGTGAGGAGGATCCTCAGGTTGCGGAACTAGCCATGAAGTTTGACCCATTGGTCTTAAACTTTTCTTTCTCAAGGAACAGACCTAGGTTAAACGAGGGGCGAGACATCGACAATGGAATTTGCAATAACATAAGATTTTGTTCATAATAATTTTGAGTTATAGTATTTTTAGAAAATAACTAACATAACTCCCACTCAAACGAACATCCCTCCTGGTCGTTTAAGCGATTAGACGACCCCCATCCATTGCACCACCCCTCATCGTTAGAGCCGGCAACACAACTTCAAGAGTAGACAATTGTCCGTCACACCAATTTTGTGACTCATGCTCGACCTTTCGGCCTCCGTGTTCCGAGGACATATCTGCATATGCTAGGCTCGCCACTATAACCTCCACGTAACGCTTGTGCAACATGGCTTACACCCATTATATGCGAACGATGATATGTCTGACACCAGATCGTCACAGCCTGCCTCATAACGTAGAACTTTCTTGGTGGTGCTTGTTGGAGGAAGAACATTAGTGGTAATTTTTGAAAGGATCATCTTATATATGACTTCTGCTGCGTAACTAATATATACTAATATATATAATCACGCTGCACACAAAACATCAAATGTAATGCAATGTGATATAGTCCATTGCGCCACGGTCTTCTTGGCGCCCGCAGTTCATAAACAATTTAATAAACCTACCTTGACCATATCACATAGCCCCTGCAAAATAAACTTAGACGCTTCTACTTTATCTTTTGCATATTTTACGTGGCTGGGGCTTTCGTAAAAAGAACTGCTTCTTACCTACGAACTTATGACCACAACAATGATCCAATAATTGCATATTTAAGCATCCCTTTCGGGCCCTCCATTGAAAATGCAAGACCAACTAAAGAGAGAGAAACAGGCACTCGCCAGCCACAGATACGGTACAAGCCATATGTCAGTAGTGGAAACAGTCTCGCGTAAGCGTACGCGTAAAGTCGGTCCGGGTCGCTTCATCAACTCGATGCCGCTGGAATCACAATTGCACGCTAGAGCGTAGCAAATAACAGGAGCGGTGCCCCCGTGCAGAACACGGGTTCTAACAGTGTACAACTATATCTACGATAGATCGGCTCTGATACCACTGAAGGGGATCGTGTGCAGAAAATAATAATTTTCTTAGCAACGATATCCTTAAAACATGCCAAGATCTATTCTATGCAGATATAGTAGTATGAACGGAGATCGGAATACATACCGTTGTAGACCGAAAGCGGGGATTACGTTCCCGCACAAACGTTATCGATGAAGACCGACGAAGCCGACCTCAAGGTGGTGTAGAGGAAGCAGACCTCCGAGCACCACTAACGCAGCACCTCGCAGGGCGATACACACGTACGGTGGAGACGACAACATCCGAAGCTCTAGTCCAGGACGAGCAGCGGAAGACTTGGACCGGAACACCAGCAGCGCGGCAGCGGGCTATGGTGGAAGAGATCCCCCTCTCAACTCGGCGCAACTTTGACAAAGGGAATCACGAAATCGAGAGAGAATTGGGGAATTAATTGGTGAATTAAAAAGGCCAGGGGTGCCCCTCTATATATAGGATCCCACGGGGGAGCCAACCTACTCACCAGGCAATGTGGGACTATCCCCACATGCCTGGTGCGGCAGCCCTTGGTGCGCCGGCCACCTTGTGGGCCCCATTTGGCCCACCTAGGCCGGCCACCTTGCTCCCACCGAATTCCCCTAGGGAATTTTCCCCTCTTGGTCCTTCTTTCGACCAGAAGGCCCATTTAGGGAAATCAGTCTAAATAAATTCGAAAATAAATATATAAAATCATATTTAGACATTAATTACACTAATTAATATCAAACATATTATATATAATTTATTCTAGCTCCGAAAATTGTTTTGTCTCTGCCCGATCTCCATCGGACCTCTCTCGGGACGTTCCCGGTGATCTCTTTCCTTTCCGGTTGTCTTGTCGAAACCCCTTAAGTGTGTTACCCTAGAGGTTTGATATAATAACAGGTACGATCGAGACTCCTCTCTGATCAACGACTAACTCGTAGGCCTGGACCCCATGAATTAATTCCTGTCATATAACGAATGACTTTCATCTATCAAACCTGAACGCAAAGTCTTAAACCTTTTGCCATAGCGATACTTAGCATGTCCGAGCGTCGTTCATAGATATCTCCATATCTAGCTGACCTCGTAACCGACAACGCTATCTTCTACTCGTCTATGATTTCATGTCTCCGTGACCTAGTCACATGCTTGCAAGCTCATTAGACATAATCTCACCGAGCGGGCCCTCGAGTATCTATCCTGCTATGCGGACTGGCAAATCCCGCCCTTGACCCCTCGTCTCAACTACTCCTTTCCAATACCCAAAAGTGCCACCGTTATTGTTATACTAATTAAGATACAACGTTTGGTGCAATCAAAGTATCTTTCAGGAATAACAATAAGAGTTGGTCTCACGGACAAAGGCGTAATGACTACGTCCTACAAATATGGGTATGTCCCATCACATCGTTCTCCAACGATATGACTTCCATTGCCGACCGGCTCCCTATGATCAGGAAACCTCGATCATCGATCGCGAACGAAACTAGTCTTAGTAGAGGCTACTAGGGACCTGGTTGTTTACGCATCACACCCGTATTAATGTTTCCGCTTAATACGGTTATAGCATGACACAAAAACATATTATGAAAAAACGAGATATGATAAAGAAATACACTTTATTAATTGCCTCTAGTGCATATCTCCTTCACAATAGGCAGCCCCAAATATTCAGCAATATGTAAGGCAATAATGCCTCCAAAGATGAGGCCTCTAGCAGCTAAACGGCAAGCAATCAAAGAACCAAGGTTATACGGGAATTCACCCTTAAGGGCACCCGTAAGAAACGCAAGCTGCAAGTTAGAAACATTGCTAGTGTTTTCCCTACCAAGTACACTAGAAGCAAGATAGTAGGCAAAATATTTGATAGCAGAGAATTGAATGTTCCTTATCTTGCCACGTTGTGTAGAGCGGGTGTCATTGTCGGTCACCTCTTGCTAGGTTTGTGCCTCCGGTGGATTCACAACAATTCTCATAGTTGTGCCAACGTTGGCTGTACCTATTATGCCACAAAACTCCCGCAAGGTTAATAAACAAGGCAAATCATATATCTTGAAAGAAATAGCCTTCCCATAAGACTTGGTGCTAAAATTGAAGGTCTCCGAAAAAGTCTTGATAAGCCAATAGTATTGTGGCCTCTCATCCATTATGTAGGAGGTCAAGCCTACATTCCCAACAAGAGTTTGGAAATGCTCGAGTAAACCTGCTGCGTGAAGGAAATTATAAAAAGGGTGAGATGCGGCGTGTGGAAATCCCTCATCTCCAAACGTCGGTGCTAGGATGTCCTCGTTGTAGGATTGCCTAACACGAGTAGCAGCCCTTGTAGGCCTTGTCCTCCTCTGATAATCTCCCTCAAACACCTCATCAAAGTCTCGGTTATGCATCTTCCTTTTCTGAAATTTTTAACAAACATCATAAAAATCGTTTTTTAGCCAACTAAATTAAGGGAAACCACTATAGTGAATTGCTATAGGCTTAAACATGCATCAAAACTAGTTATTTCAACTTAGAACAAGCATTCAAACTCACGAAACAAGATACTTACAGCAGCAAAATACTTCACGTATACACCATTAAACAAAGTTCTACTTGGATATTCGGAGGAGTCACATACCGGAGAGGAGATGCACCAAATTTCAGCAACAGAAATTGGCTGAATGTGGAGATCGAAATCCCAGGAGATGAGCAGCAAGAACACGGGTTTGAAATATCCAGGAGTGATTTTTCGGGCAAGAGGAAGGCAGGGGGAGGAGAGAGAGCAAGTGGGGGGGCTGTAGGCCCCACACCACCTACTAGCGCAGCCACTTGCCAGCCGCGCCACCAAGTGATGAGGTGGCCCAGGGGGTCCCCCTGGTGGCTCTCTGGCACTTCCAGAAGCCTCCTCGAAAAATATGATTTTTCATATAAAAATTTAAATTTTCTGAAAAACTTTATTTTTCATTTTCTAATTTTTTGCATTATTAAATTCAATACTAAAAAAATATTTTCTAACAACAAATTCAACTAAACATTGCAAACTAAATAACATTACATTAGGTATAACACGGATGAAGGAAGGAAAATTGTTTAGCCTCTTTATGCATTTAAAATGCACTTGTTAACAAGGTTGATCAAGTCTTGCCACCAAATGAATTTTATATGACATGAAAGATTTAAAACATATGAGACACTGATGTTACCTTATAATGAATTTGTATGGATCCAGAGTTTTGTATTCTTCTTTATATGGGCAATCAATACTTCCCACTCTAATAGACCTCAAATTGGTAATTGTATTAACTCCAGGCATGTTATCAACTTTCTTGGGAAAACAAATAGTTTGCTCCTTGTCATGACCATTAAAAGTAACTTTTCCTTTATTGCAATCAATAACAGCCCCTGCAGTATATAGAAAAGGTCTTCCAAGAATAATAGACATAATTACACATTTGGTAGTTATTTGAACATGAACATCCTCACAAATTCCAACAGGGACAGCAGTAGATTTATCAGCCATTTGCAAAGATATATCAGTAGGTATCAATTTATCAAGGTAAAGTCTCTTGTAAAGAGAGAAAGGCATCACACTAACTCCATCTCCCAAATCACATAGAGCAGTTTTAACATAATTATTTTTGATGGAGTAAGGAATAGTTGGTATGCCTGGATCACCAAGCTTCTTTGGAACCTTACCATTGAAAGAGTAATTAGCAAGCATAGTAGATATTTCCTCATTAGGAATTTTCCTTTTGTTAGTCACAATATCTTTCATATATTTAGAATAAGGAGGCAACTTAATAGCATCAGTCAAAAGAATTTGCAAGAACAACGGTTTCATCCAATCACAAAATCTATTATAATGTTCTTCCTATTTAGTTTTAAGTTGCTTAGCAGGAAAAAGCATTGGTTTTTGGACCCAAGGTTCTCTTTCATTACCATGTTTCTTAGCAATAAAATCTTCTTTAGTATACTTTTTATTTTTAGCATGTTTTTCAGGTTCCTCTTCTATTTCTTCATGATCCGAATTGACATTTTTATCTTTATCATTATTATTAGCATTATCATTGTTGTGTTCATTACCACTTTCAGTTTCAGCATCAGAAATAGATATACTATTAGGATCATTAACAGGTTCAGAGGATTCTATAACAGTTTTATGTTTCCTTTTCTTTTTCCTAGAAGGAGTACTAGGTTTATCAACTAGTTGAGAATCTTGTTCAATTCTTTTATAATGTCCTCTAGGATGGAAAGGGTCTTGAGTAGATTTACCACCTCTAGTTGTTACTTCACAAACAAGTTTCTCTTTAGCTATAGAGTTGTTTACTAGCAATTCTTTTTGCACTTTAGTGAGTTGATCTATTTGAGTTTGAACAATATGAAAGTGTTTAATGAGCACTTCAACATCATTAGCAGTTCTATCAACAATATCATGCAAATCACTAATAGCACGAGAATTTTCCATTAAATGATTATCTATTCTCGAATTAAAATTGCCTTGCTTAACAATAAAATCATCAAGTTCATCTAAGCATTGAGCAGGAGGTTTAGAGTAAGGGATATCTCTATCATCAAACCTTTGGAGAGAGTGTACATCAATAACGGTTGGAGGAGGAATAGGCTTACATAATTCTTCAATAGGAGGTAAATACTTCACATCTTCAGATTTAATACCACTTTCTTGAAGAGATCTTTTAGCTTCCCTCATCGTTTTCTCATTTAATTCAATCATACATCTCTTTTTCGGTGTTGGTGGAGGTGTTGGAGTAGGTTCAGGAATATCTCAATCATCATTATTCTTGCATATTGTAGCCAATAATTCTTCAGCTTCTTCGGGAGTCCTTATCCTGAAAACACAACTAGCAAAACTATCCAGGTATGTCCTAGATTCAGCAGTTAGTCCACTATAAAATATATCAAGTAGATCATTTTTCTCCAAATCATGGTTCGGCTGGCCTCTTAATATGCTACAAAAGCGTGTCCAGGCCTTAGACAATTTCTCATTGTCATCTTGATTAAAACTATAGATTTTTAACAAAGCATCATGTTGAGCACTAGCAGGAAAATATATTTGAAAGAAAGCATCAAGCAAACCCTTAGGACTAGTGATGGAACCAGGAGATAAATTATTATACCAAGTTTTAGCTTCTCCTTTAATGGGAAAGGAAATATTTTAGCAACAAAGTAAGTACGTCTTTTAATGTCCTCAACAAATATTCCACTTAAATCAGACAAAATATTCATGTGTTCTACAACACTTTCATTTTCAGTTCCACAGAAAGGTTCTCTTTCAGCAATAGCTATATGAGGCAAATCAAGAGAGAAATCATAAGCTTTATCTTTAATGTTTATAGGAGATGTAGCAAATTTAGCATCAGGAGATAATTTATATTTAACATCACGTTTTTCAACAAGTTTTTCAAAGGCATTAGCATCTTTCATAGCATTAATTTCTTTAACAAGAGCATCATAAAGATCCACATATATATCATCACACTCATCATCAGTATCGCGTGTAAATTCAGGTGAATTAACAGGTGTTTCAGCATTTATGGTACAGGCGCAAAGCATTAACACTCCGTGAATACATGTGATCCTCACATCATAGTCATTCCCTCCGGTTATCCCAATTGCTGTCACTTTGGGGCCATCGGTTCACTCATAGATATGATCCAAAACAATTATTATTATCATGATACAATAACACGTTCAGATCTGAAATCATGGCACTCGGACCCTAGTGTCAAGCAATAAGCATAACAAGTTGCAACAATGACGTAAAACACCGATAACGGATACTAGGCACCATGCCCTAACAATCTTACAGCTATTACATGAGTGATCTCATCCAATTCCTACCATCCCCTCAAGTCACAGCGGTGAATTACTCACTCATGGATGGGGGAAACATGGATGGTTGATGGAGAGGCGGTGGAGATGACGATGGCGATAATCCCCTTCGATTCCCCGTCCCGGCAGGATGCCGGAACAGAGACTTCTGGTCCCGGAACTAGGGTTCGCGATGCGGCGGTGCACGGGTGTGCTCTCTGAAAAAATGTCTAACTCCCAAGAGTTTTTAGGTCAGAGGGGTCTTGTAGCCCCGAGGGGATCGTGAGGAGGTGGCCGAGGTGGCCGTACCACGGTGGTGTTCTCTGGAAAAGTGGATATCCTCCTGTGCGTTTTTAGGTCAGAGGGGTTAAGTAGCCGCGAGGGGGTCGCGAGGGGTGACCGAGGCGGCCACACCACCTGCTGGCGCGGCTAGATGGGCCCTGAGCCACGGGGTGGTGTGGGCCCCTCGAGCCTCTTCTCCGTATGGTCTTCGTGGTTTTGGGTTCCCCTCGGATGAAAAATATTTCCTGGATGTCTTTTGGCTTTTTATCCGAAGTTGATATTTCTGCATAAAAAGGAGACACCACAGTAATTCTGCTGAAAACAACGTTAGTCCGTGTTAGTTGCATCCAAAACACACAAATTATAGTTAAAACAATAGAAAAAGTGTTCGGGAAAGTAGATACGTTTTGGACGTATCACCGTTCCACCTTGCCCTTGAGATGAGCAAGTGGTACAACGATGGCGACGCCGGCCCGAGCAACCGCAACCGCAGCAAGGATGACGACGGCTCGGACGACGACGGTGGCGCCGGCGACTACAGCCAGGCGATCGCGGCGAGCCTCGACCTCTTCGACAACTAGTTTAAGTTTCTTTTTTGTAATCGCCTATGTAAGCGCCTAAAATCAATGAAATCGCCTCTGTTTGTGCGTCAATTTTGAATGAAATCGCCTCTGTTTGCGCCAATTTATGTTTGTGCCGTTTTTGAATTGCGTGGGCCGAAACTTGGGTTAGGGAACGACTGGAAACCTAGCCCCCCAAGTTTCAGAATAGCGATGTTTTGCGCCGTGGTGGAAGTGAAACTGCGGCATTTTGGGCCCGGGGGGGTGGGAGCGTAAGCGCCACTGGAGATGCCCTCAGTCACACATGTTTTGGAAAAAGGTAATTAATTTTAACACATTCAGAATTTAAACTAAACAATTGTAATTAATTATATATGTTAAATATATGACTAATATTTGCATTTTTTGTTTCTATCTCATAGGCAATGAAACTTACATCTCTCACTAAATCATGTTAGTACATATATCTATGCTGCAAAATGCACGTACATTTGGATGGTATGGCTCCTGAATTATGGGACGGGAACATAAATTTGGTTATCCGTAATATGAGTATGGTTCTTTATAGAGAACAAGGTAAATTTAATATACTCTCATTATTTTTAAAAAATCATCAATTTCCCTTTTGTGTTTTTATGCTGCACAGTAATTGACTAAAATCATCAATTTCCCTTTTGTGTTTTTATGCTGCACAGTAATTGACTAATGGAGGCGAGGACAATAATTTTTTTACAGGTATAGTGTTGTTGTCTATTACGTAATAATGTTATTATACTGCACAGTAATTGACTAATGGAGGAGAGGACAATAAATTCAATATACTCTTATTATTTTAAAAAATCATCAATATTGCTCTCGTCAACCTCTCAGCAGTGGGGCCGTGGGGAAGGAGCATTGGGGAGAGGAGACGGGCCACCCCGGTCGCCCATTGGAGGTTGACGAGAGCAAGAGCTTGATCAACGTCTTCCCCTGTGTCGTTGATCAACATATAGCATCACATGTTCATACGTCCCAAAATAGAAACGTAGCATGTTGAGAACTCACACTGTCTTGTGTGAAAACATGATGGATCATGGTCTCGTCTTGGTCTCCTTTTTCTCTGTTCGACCAACAACATGGTTTCAGATCCACGAAATATGTGTTGACCATGTATTATAATGTTGACTTTCCCGTGTTGCATCTAGTCAATCATACTGAAAGCTCATTAACCTTATATTAATAACTCTCTTTCGTAAATTCGATATAGCGAAGACACTATTGAAATCGTCATCGTTGTCGAGTGCCAAATAGCTTGTGGAGTAGATCATTTGACTCGTGTAGCTTATTATATCCATCATAACTTGTTAGTTTAAATTTTTACATTAACTTTTCAAAAGTAGATCTTCAGATGGGGACCATTTTTTCCTCCCGTGTTGCTCCCGCTACGGTGACCCCGGAAGACCCAAACCCTAGCCGTCTCTAGATTCATCCCCGCCTCCCTCCCTCCTCGCCGCCCCCGCTGGCTAGCCAGCGTCGGAGCGGCCCTTCTTCCTTCTCCGTGTAGTTCTCCAGGTGGTGTGCCTCCTCTCCCCTACTGGTCTCTATCTCGGCGCCTCTGCGCTACCTTCATGCTCTCTAGCGTCCCTGGGATTCCGGCGGCGAGGTGTACCCCGTGACGGAGGTGGCGCGCCTTGGCTGCTTCTGGCCAACGCGTGACGACGAGGTGTACCCTGTGCCGGAGGTGGCCCTTTTCATAGTGAAATTCAGCACTTCAGTTGACTAGAAAAATTCTAGCGGTTTATGTATCTTGCCATTGTTTTGAACCAGCTCTGTTTCCTCCCCTTTTTTGCAGTACACTGAAGTCCTAATGCCATAACCATCCAAATGAATTATGACATCCCAAACCTCAGGATCCAAACTACAAAGCAGTAGACACTAACAAATTTTAGTAAATTCCTCAATTTCAATAACATCTAACCCTAAATTACCAATTTCAGTAAACCATAACCCTAAATCCCCAATTTGCTACATTACATATACAAATCAAGAGGCGGAGAGACAGATGACTTACTCCAACCCGCAGAGACCGTACGTCCATTGGTAGCTCGTCTCTGATTTCGTGAACCAGATCTGGGCAAACCTAGCTGCCGCCGCGGATGGCACATGCTTTCGCCAAAACTCGTCGTGATCGTTCACGACGCTCACAACTCCGGTGTTCACGCTACCACCTACGTCAGCACTGCCACCACCAATCCCGACGACGCTGGGAGTGAAGTGAGTGTGTGGTCCGACCAACGAGTCAGGTTCAGAGATGTTTGACCAGACTCGATCCTTCCGTATGTGGCACGTCGGCTTAGACAATGGGCCAACCTCGTCGGAACTGCTTAGACAAGCCATCAATATTACCTGTAACCGTCCGAATCTTTGATAGATTTCAAGAAAAAAATTCAGGAATGGTATTTGTCCGAAACCTCGATCGCAATTGTGGTAGTTTTGCATGATTTTCTCCTTGTTCGATCGGTCCATTGATTCTATGTATGAGCTCATGCTGTACGAGTTGCTCGCATGCGCTTGCGACACGCGCTGACCCTCGTCGAGTCTAGTCGAATATCGTTGTATAATTGCTAGTCCTTGGTTTGCACTCTCCCGTGACATACCGACTCCCATGATCTGATTAATTTTCCGACTCCACTTCTTCTCTAGATCGACGATCCACAACCTTCAACCTGTGTGTCATAGGGTACATCATTTGGTGCCCCTCATTATGTGAGAAGCCCAGACTATACGAGTTCAACTCAAACACTACTCGTGGGACAGGCTCAGCTCAATTCATGGATATTCGGATGAATACCAATTATTTTCGGTAAAACATTTCGTATATATAAGATATGAGGTACTTTAAGTATTCGGCTAGTATTTTCCAGATGAAGTGCACGCTACGTTCCACACGCCCAGGGACTACTGCTCTGATTAAACCCCACCTCCACCTGCCCCCCAAACAGCCACCGGCCCATGGCCCAACTACGCGACCCAACACCCATTAAGATTCAGGACCCAGCGTAACTATGCAGTGAGCATCTACTCAAAAAAAAACTATGCAGTGAGCACTACTCAAAAAAAAAGCTATGCAGTGAGCTAGAGTGACAGAGAAAAAACTAAAAAATCCTTTAAAAGAGTAAAAACTCAAAACATGCATCGAAGCATCAAGCCAGTCACGCACTAACGCACGAAGAGACGGCTCCACTAACGTACGTTACCCTGACGTGGCCACGCTGACATGCGGGACCCATGTGTAACAGGCCCGCATGTCAGTGACTCTCACATCACTTGCAGCTACGTCAGTGGAAACAAATCCAGCAAATGCACGGAGTAAAAACTCTAAGCAAGCATCAAAACTTGCTTCTGTTTTTCAATCAATTTATTTATTTATTCTCGGTCTCTAAAACTACAAATTGTCAAGTCAGCTTCCTAAATCAAAACCGTCTTACCCTGATGGTGATGTAGGATGCCATTTATTAGTGAGGGGAGCAATATAAAAGGCCTCCCGAACGGTAAATAATTCAACAAAAAACAGTTTGTTTCCTTCTTGTTTTGAAATTTTTATACTCCCTCCGATCCATATTAGTGGACACAACTTTGTCTAGATACACATGTATCTAGTCTAAATACTTAACTAGATACATATGAATTTAGACAAATTTATGTCCACTAATATGGATCGGAGGGAGTACTTTTTTGTCAAAAAGAAATTGAATTTGAATATCCAGTGTCAAAAGTCTATGCCTGTCACTAACTCGTACCTATCCACACCTACTATATAACTCCAAATCCAAACGGAACCAACACGCACATAATATTTTTCATACACAAAACAATGTATATGCATCACATGAAAGCGCCGACTGATACTCATATTTAATTACTATCCCCTGCCCCTATTGAATCATTCAGATAAGGGAAGATCTCTGTTGGTTGGTTGTGACACCTGTTGAAGTGTCCAGCAACTTTCAGTGTAGATACTTTAGTTTCGTTGATCCAATTAGATAGAGTTGTGCAGATAATTCGTTTGGTTGATCCATTTAGATAGAGCATGGTTAATAGAAGACCGGCTACCGACTATATACTTATGCCATGTAGTTTCGTAAAATAAATCTCGTATGATAATGCTGACAGCTGTTGCACGAGTCATTATAGTACTTAATGTTTTCATGCACGAGAGGTTGATAAAGGCATCGCATTAGAAGGAAAATAGCAGGCCAGCTTTTGTAGTTTGCGTATTTTCTCTCGCATCCTTTCCCATACCTAAGCTTCCAGGAAATAGAGCGCACCGAAGCATCCCACGTGGTGAAACGCGTATAAATGATGAATGCATCGTGGGTCTCACTGTCAGCGGCAGATCGATTAGGTGCCTTCTCGTGTGTTTGCTTACGCGTGTCGCTGCTTGCTGCGTCGACATACCGCCTTTGACTTGAGCGACGCGTATTCTTCCTCCTCCGGTCCTCCCCTCTCCGAGTCCTATGTTCTCACGTCTCCTCATGTGACGCCCCTTCTCTCCTCCCTCAATCTCCTCCCAATAATGCTATACCTACGGACAATCGAGGTTACGGAAGAGCCTACGCGCTGACAAGTCTCCTTACGTGGAGTCAACGTGGAACAGAAATTACTCCCTCCCACGATAATTAAGGGGAAAAATCTCACGGAAGCGGTTAGTTCGTGAATCCCTAATCCCTCCGCAGACAATCCCTCGGCGACGGAGTGGATCGTTGTTTGTCGTAGAAGGCGTCACAACGAGTTCTCGCATGCGGCCGACAATGACTACTTCATCGCAGGCGGCGTAGCGGCGAGCTGCCGAGCTCTTGGTGGCAGCGATGCGGCCACGAGCTGCTGTGTAAGTCTATTATTCCAGGCGGGTGCACAGCCATTACCATCTACCCCAAGGAGACGGTGAACGAGGTCATCTTTCCGTTCTTAATCAGTTGGGGACTGGGTGCGACAAACAACAGCAAATTGCCAAAGGCGTCTGAATCGTTGTCGTCCACACTGTTCCTGGAAGGGTGCGCCGTCCGATGCGGTTGTTAGAGTACAATACGGTTTAGATATATTTGGTAGTATTAGGATTATAATCCAAGTCTATCTCTATTAGGTTTCATAGTCTCCAAGTCTTGTACCCCTTTATATACAGCCCACCGTGGCTCATTGTAATCAATCTAGTATCAATACAATACAATATATTCCGCAATCTTACATGGTATCAGAGCGGTTCGTTCCGCAGCATAGGGTTTAGCCACCACCGCTTCCGCCGCGCCGCCCCCGGCGAAATCGATCTCCATGATCACCGGGGGCGTCACATCTCGTAGCTAGTTTTTTTCCAATTCCAATAAATTAGTTCATAGGTTTAGTCAATTTCGTTTTGCAATTAGATCAATTACTTTTTAGCCAAAAAAAAAACATCTAGTCCCGGTGAAAAAGCCAGCAGATCCCATCCAAGCTAGCTGATCTTCCCCGACCAATCTACGCCACCAAATCGTCTTTTCATCGTCTCACCGTCAACACAGTGCTGCACCAAACAACGCTCGTGGTCATCATCGCCGACAAGTTCTACGTCAACAACACCTTGATATCTTCTACCTCTACATCGCCTACCTCAACAAACGTCTTCAACAACCACCACGCCATCTTCGTCCATCACAACCTTGCCGTCAGAGTTGCAGTCTATTTTTATTTTGCACAATTTACTAGTTACAACTTCCTTTTTCGTCTACTCCGGCAACAAACGGCGGAAAATCTGCGCTGCGCGCCGCCGACCACGGAGATCTCCTCTGCTTCTTCATCCGGCTCTGACTCGCATGGTTAATGGTGGTCCCTTTCTTCGCATGCCCGATACTGGCAACATCGGCGCATGCCTTCGTCTCCGACACGCTCCCGAGTCTGGCAAGCTCGGTAAGGCGTGCCGCCTACCTCCAACTACATCGACTCCAGCAAAAGTCTATCTCAACTTCCTCAAACAGCAACATCGACCATAGCGCCAGCGCCCACAACTCGGCTACATCGACATCAGCATCAAGGGCTATCAACTCGGCTCCTCTTCAGTTGGCGACTTCGGATTATGCTCCAGACAGACCGTCCGCAACGCTCCAGTTGTTCGCGTCACTACCGATCCGACTGCGGGGGGATGTTAGAGTACAATACGGTTTAGATATATCTGGTAGTATTAGGATTATAATCCAAGTCTATCTCTATTAGGTTTCATAGTCTCCAAGTCTTGTACCCCTTTATATACAGCCCACCGTGGCTCATTGTAATCAATCTAGTATCAATACAATACAATATATTCCGCAATCTTACAACGGTGGTGGGCCGGTGACGGTGCAAACGGCGGGTGGCTCGACTGAGACAAGCAAGCTGGCCGGCGGCGGTGCCCCGGCAGCCTTCTCGCCGTTCTCGGTGCTGTAAAGCGGGCTGCTCGACGATAACATGGACCACCGTGAGTTTGGTCGCAGGTGTACACGTTTTGTGCCCCGTTCGCACTCCACGCTGGTTTTCCACGTCAGTCCGTAATTAAGTTCCCTTTCCATCTGCTTCGTCCTCAGTAGACTGAAGGGATGGATGAAATCAGATATTCCCACTTGGCTTCAGAATTTGTTTCGTTTTGGTGGACAAAGTATTTCGTTGCATTCTCTGCATTTCCATATCACTGAAGTTGATGACGAAGAAGTTAAGTAGCTGTTGAACATTGGATGAAAACATAGTTTGGTGCATGTTTTGTTACTCTGACCAGAGTTTCCTCTACGTGTTACATCAAGTTGAATTAGATACCGAACGTATCAACAGTTCTGACCAAAGGGTGATACATAGGTAGCATTTCACTGTACAGAAGTGCCTGCATTACAGTGTACATCCCCATCCTCAATTCAATCAGCCAAGGGATTATTTTGGCTCTCGAATGAAACATTTAGGGAAACGACTAAAACACCGGTTCCGTGACACGAAATGACAAACCAAACATGCCTTAAATTGATTATTTTTCTTTCCCGTTACAACACATGGACACATTTCCTAGTGCTTGATAAAATATGAAATCGAATCTGTTTGGACTTTTCTTTTGGTGAATACACTTACGTTGCCGCTAAATTTTATTTTAGACATTATTTGTTCGACCCGGCTCAGTTCAATTCCTGGCTCCGCCACTAGAAGGATGGTGGCGGTGTGGTGGGAAGAGGCGATGTAGGGGCGCGTCACGGAGTAGGGTGGCGGCGCGCAAGGAGAGCTGCGAGTGGACGGAATCGGACAGGGCGTCGCTGCAGCTCCGTGCTCCACAACCCTCTCCGGTTCCCGATCTGTAAGTGCAGCGCTATATGGTGGAGGACAGGATGAACTCGAGGGCCAGATGGGGAGGCTGGATGGAGGTGCTCGAGGGCCAGACGATGGACGCTGAGGCCAGCGTCATGGCGAGGCGGCTGTTGTGACGGCCAGGTCGCTCTCTCCATGATCCCTGGTGGCGCTGGTGAGGAGCGGAAGCCGCGGAAGTGGACGAGGGAGGGGCGACACCGTGGGGAGCAGGAGGATGGTGCAGATAACAAGATGTTCTCATCTTGTGCAATTTCCTAGGTTCCCTTCATGGACTCTTCGGACAAGGGTCCCTACTCACAGTTCCTCCTGGTGTGTGCATTTTCTGATTCATATTTCATTCAATTAAAGAAGAAGAAGAAGAAGAAGAAGAAGAAGAAGAAGAAGAAGAAGAAGAAGAAGAAGAAGAAGAAGAAGAAGAAGAAGAAGAAGAAGAAGAAGAAGAAGAAGAAGAACAAGAAGGTAATTTTATGAGTTTTACCATTCTTTTATGAGTTTTACCATTCAAAGGTTCCCTATAAATAAGTTAATCTCTTAAAATGTTAAGTGTGGGTTGCCATTAAGTTGCTTTGTACACCAACACTTAATAGCAGATAAAGTTTTCATAAAAACAATTGAGTTTTAAATACTAATTAGTCTACAGCCGCTCCTAAATAAGTAGTAAGTTCCTAGAATATTTTTTTTGTCTACCAAGGATTTGTTAGTATTGAAGTGACACAACTATTCATGTTTAATTTGTCGTGTGGAGTTGACTAAACCGAGGGAGAAACCATAGAAATAAAAGCTTGATGTAGTTCAACTTGCTTTGCTTGGTGGCTTAAAGTAGACCCCTGCCACTCTTTCCAATACGTTTTTATCTATTATTGGACCGAGCTATGACATAGTATAATTTATACTCAGTTTTTTGTGGGCAGTGCTTCAGTTTAAGACAATCAATACTCTTTTCTATTATCATTTGTGCTTATATCTTTTGCCTCTTTTTCTGACATGTTTTAATGGGTTGAACTGCGTGATGCTTGTCCATCCGGTGTCACAGTAGACTAACGTTTTAATTTTCAGGTTGACTCCTGATGGTTTTTGTCTACCAAGATCCTGGCACACTATGGATGCAACCTCGACGAGCCAGCTACTTTCTGATACTTAATATTGCGATTATGGTTATTTTGCTCTCATGATATTTCTTGGAATTCCGACAACGTAACAATAGGTCGTATGTGCAGCCTTTGGATGTGAAATACATAATACAGACCATTTGTGGGTTTCATTTTCACTAGAATCAAATCTATGGTCATGAAGCTGGGGAAACACATGTATATGACCATGTGCTTCTTTATCTTAACATCTGTCCTACAAAAAGCTTGGGAAACACATGGATAGTTGACATTACAGTTCTACTTTGGTTCGAGTATCGGAAGCCATACCATACATTGCTCTGTTAGTTTTTTGTAATCAGCACTTTCATTATGAAATAAGTTAATATTTGAAGAATACATAGGATAGTATCAGCTCCACTTTAAAATGTTTGGGTAATATAATACACTGCCTCTTGCCTTCCGTGAATTTAACAGTTAACTTTAAGAACGAATAGCGTGTCACTAAATGTTGTCTATTGACTGTTAAGGTTCACAATGTTGAACCTATCAAAAAGCGCAGTGCTGATACATATAATTGTAGAGATGATATCATTTGTCTGGACATTACTCCAAAGAATAATCTACAATTTTCCCTTTCCTTTGTAACCTTGGCCCCCTTACACAATATTTCGTATTTCATATGAATAGAATTTCAGGTGCATTTTGTTCTGTTCTCAAACTATGTCTTGAACGTTCGGCTTTAGACGTCCACGACCTAGAGAAGTTGGCGTAGTCTGAGAATAAGTAGCTTTATGAAAATAACATTTAACTGATCAGAGTTTACCAGCGTGGCAAGGCACGCTATTCTTTTTATGGGTCATATGATTTATTCAGTGTTCTAATTTATTTTTTATATTATTTGATAATTATGCAGTTTCCCTATAAGTTACATGTTGCATGTCTTTGTTCATTTCTACCCTTTGTGTATGATTTTGTTGTTCTTCTTTTCGAGTTGCCATTCTTTGAGCGAAGTGTTATTATTGTCCTGTGTGCTGTGTTCCTCTTTTCTTTTGTGTTCTTAGGCGGGGGCTGCATTGTTACCATAGCACCTTAAAATGATATCTGAACCAACATTCATCTCCGAGCGTCGGACCATGCCTAGGTAAGACGGACTTATTTGTAGCACTTCATGACCATGTCTGACAGAAATTGCTACAGAAATTTCACTTGTTCTAGCCTTCTAACAATATTTGTTTACCATATTCAAAAGTGTAATGGAAGCTGCAAGAACTAAGTGTTGATAGTTAGTACAGCCTAGAACAAATCAATGTGATAACAGAACAAATCAATTATTGGATTTTCAACTTCATGCTTCTTCATGAGTGGTAATTGCAGTTTTGCATTTTGTAGTGTGAGTCCTGTAAGTCCAGGTCTGTTTATATATCCATGAGGGTTCTGCCTTTTGCAGGGTAATTGCAGTTTTGCCTTAATTAGCTGGTGGAGCATAAAGTTGGAGCAAGCTCCAGAAAAAAAAAACAGAGAAATAACCCTGAAGATATTGCAATGGAAGCATCATATTATCATAGCCAAGTAAGTGTTTTCTTTTCATTCTTTCGGCAAAAGGTGAGTTTATGTTTAGATATCTGATATATATCACAACCCAACATGTTATCCAGTATGTGAAAGTAATTGTAGCTTGGTTTAAAATTATATTTGCTTCATTTCATTGTTTTGATATAAAACCTGACATTAAAATTTACTGCAAATAAGTTCATATTCGGTGTGAATTAATATCTTCTGTATATATCTAATTTCAACATCTTAGATACCACGTTTCTTAGTTTTATTCTGTTGTTTCGTATATTTCCCTCTGGTTTCACTTTTAGTTATAGTTACCGAGAGTTGCTGAGTCTTTCCCAACTAATCCTATTGATCCAACCTACCTCCACATTGTTCCAGCAGAGTAATCATATTCTTTGTTTCTGATTTCCATTAGTCTACCTTTGTCAATAGAACTTTTTTTTGCCATATGCTATGTTCTCATCTACCTATAATTAGAAAACATGATAGCAAACACGATAAAGTTGACCATGGACTAAATTTTATTTTAGACATTATTTGTTCGACCCGGCTCAGTTCAATTCCTGGCTCCGCCACTAGAAGGATGGTGGCGGTGTGGTGGGAAGAGGCGATGTAGGGGCGCGTCACGGAGTAGGGTGGCGGCGCGCAAGGAGAGCTGCGAGTGGACGGAATCGGACAGGGCGTCGCTGCAGCTCCGTGCTCCACAACCCTCTCCGGTTCCCGATCTGTAAGTGCAGCGCTATATGGTGGAGGACAGGATGAACTCGAGGGCCAGATGGGGAGGCTGGATGGAGGTGCTCGAGGGCCAGACGATGGACGCTGAGGCCAGCGTCATGGCGAGGCGGCTGTTGTGACGGCCAGGTCGCTCTCTCCATGATCCCTGGTGGCGCTGGTGAGGAGCGGAAGCCGCGGAAGTGGACGAGGGAGGGGCGACACCGTGGGGAGCAGGAGGATGGTGCAGATAACAAGATGTTCTCATCTTGTGCAATTTCCTAGGTTCCCTTCATGGACTCTTCGGACAAGGGTCCCTACTCACAGTTCCTCCTGGTGTGTGCATTTTCTGATTCATATTTCATTCAATTAAAGAAGAAGAAGAAGAAGAAGAAGAAGAAGAAGAAGAAGAAGAAGAAGAAGAAGAAGAAGAAGAAGAAGAAGAAGAAGAAGAAGAACAAGAAGGTAATTTTATGAGTTTTACCATTCTTTTATGAGTTTTACCATTCAAAGGTTCCCTATAAATAAGTTAATCTCTTAAAATGTTAAGTGTGGGTTGCCATTAAGTTGCTTTGTACACCAACACTTAATAGCAGATAAAGTTTTCATAAAAACAATTGAGTTTTAAATACTAATTAGTCTACAGCCGCTCCTAAATAAGTAGTAAGTTCCTAGAATATTTTTTTTGTCTACCAAGGATTTGTTAGTATTGAAGTGACACAACTATTCATGTTTAATTTGTCGTGTGGAGTTGACTAAACCGAGGGAGAAACCATAGAAATAAAAGCTTGATGTAGTTCAACTTGCTTTGCTTGGTGGCTTAAAGTAGACCCCTGCCACTCTTTCCAATACGTTTTTATCTATTATTGGACCGAGCTATGACATAGTATAATTTATACTCAGTTTTTTGTGGGCAGTGCTTCAGTTTAAGACAATCAATACTCTTTTCTATTATCATTTGTGCTTATATCTTTTGCCTCTTTTTCTGACATGTTTTAATGGGTTGAACTGCGTGATGCTTGTCCATCCGGTGTCACAGTAGACTAACGTTTTAATTTTCAGGTTGACTCCTGATGGTTTTTGTCTACCAAGATCCTGGCACACTATGGATGCAACCTCGACGAGGCAGCTACTTTCTGATACTTAATATTGCGATTATGGTTATTTTGCTCTCATGATATTTCTTGGAATTCCGACAACGTAACAATAGGTCGTATGTGCAGCCTTTGGATGTGAAATACATAATACAGACCATTTGTGGGTTTCATTTTCACTAGAATCAAATCTATGGTCATGAAGCTGGGGAAACACATGTATATGACCATGTGCTTCTTTATCTTAACATCTGTCCTACAAAAAGCTTGGGAAACACTTGGATAGTTGACATTACAGTTCTACTTTGGTTCGAGTATCGGAAGCCATACCATACATTGCTCTGTTAGTTTTTTGTAATCAGCACTTTCATTATGAAATAAGTTAATATTTGAAGAATACATAGGATAGTATCAGCTCCACTTTAAAATGTTTGGGTAATATAATACACTGCCTCTTGCCTTCCGTGAATTTAACAGTTAACTTTAAGAACGAATAGCGTGTCACTAAATGTTGTCTATTGACTGTTAAGGTTCACAATGTTGAACCTATCAAAAAGCGCAGTGCTGATACATATAATTGTAGAGATGATATCATTTGTCTGGACATTACTCCAAAGAATAATCTACAATTTTCCCTTTCCTTTGTAACCTTGGCCCCCTTACACAATATTTCGTATTTCATATGAATAGAATTTCAGGTGCATTTTGTTCTGTTCTCAAACTATGTCTTGAACGTTCGGCTTTAGACGTCCACGACCTAGAGAAGTTGGCGTAGTCTGAGAATAAGTAGCTTTATGAAAATAACATTTAACTGATCAGAGTTTACCAGCGTGGCAAGGCACGCTATTCTTTTTATGGGTCATATGATTTATTCAGTGTTCTAATTTATTTTTTATATTATTTGATAATTATGCAGTTTCCCTATAAGTTACATGTTGCATGTCTTTGTTCATTTCTACCCTTTGTGTATGATTTTGTTGTTCTTCTTTTCGAGTTGCCATTCTTTGAGCGAAGTGTTATTATTGTCCTGTGTGCTGTGTTCCTCTTTTCTTTTGTGTTCTTAGGCGGGGGCTGCATTGTTACCATAGCACCTTAAAATGATATCTGAACCAACATTCATCTCCGAGCGTCGGACCATGCCTAGGTAAGACGGACTTATTTGTAGCACTTCATGACCATGTCTGACAGAAATTGCTACAGAAATTTCACTTGTTCTAGCCTTCTAACAATATTTGTTTACCATATTCAAAAGTGTAATGGAAGCTGCAAGAACTAAGTGTTGATAGTTAGTACAGCCTAGAACAAATCAATGTGATAACAGAACAAATCAATTATTGGATTTTCAACTTCATGCTTCTTCATGAGTGGTAATTGCAGTTTTGCATTTTGTAGTGTGAGTCCTGTAAGTCCAGGTCTGTTTATATATCCATGAGGGTTCTGCCTTTTGCAGGGTAATTGCAGTTTTGCCTTAATTAGCTGGTGGAGCATAAAGTTGGAGCAAGCTCCAGAAAAAAAAAACAGAGAAATAACCCTGAAGATATTGCAATGGAAGCATCATATTATCATAGCCAAGTAAGTGTTTTCTTTTCATTCTTTCGGCAAAAGGTGAGTTTATGTTTAGATATCTGATATATATCACAACCCAACATGTTATCCAGTATGTGAAAGTAATTGTAGCTTGGTTTAAAATTATATTTGCTTCATTTCATTGTTTTGATATAAAACCTGACATTAAAATTTACTGCAAATAAGTTCATATTCGGTGTGAATTAATATCTTCTGTATATATCTAATTTCAACATCTTAGATACCACGTTTCTTAGTTTTATTCTGTTGTTTCGTATATTTCCCTCTGGTTTCACTTTTAGTTATAGTTACCGAGAGTTGCTGAGTCTTTCCCAACTAATCCTATTGATCCAACCTACCTCCACATTGTTCCAGCAGAGTAATCATATTCTTTGTTTCTGATTTCCATTAGTCTACCTTTGTCAATAGAACTTTTTTTTGCCATATGCTATGTTCTCATCTACCTATAATTAGAAAACATGATAGCAAACACGATAAAGTTGACCATGGACTAAATTTTATTTTAGACATTATTTGTTCGACCCGGCTCAGTTCAATTCCTGGCTCCGCCACTAGAAGGATGGTGGCGGTGTGGTGGGAAGAGGCGATGTAGGGGCGCGTCACGGAGTAGGGTGGCGGCGCGCAAGGAGAGCTGCGAGTGGACGGAATCGGACAGGGCGTCGCTGCAGCTCCGTGCTCCACAACCCTCTCCGGTTCCCGATCTGTAAGTGCAGCGCTATATGGTGGAGGACAGGATGAACTCGAGGGCCAGATGGGGAGGCTGGATGGAGGTGCTCGAGGGCCAGACGATGGACGCTGAGGCCAGCGTCATGGCGAGGCGGCTGTTGTGACGGCCAGGTCGCTCTCTCCATGATCCCTGGTGGCGCTGGTGAGGAGCGGAAGCCGCGGAAGTGGACGAGGGAGGGGCGACACCGTGGGGAGCAGGAGGATGGTGCAGATAACAAGATGTTCTCATCTTGTGCAATTTCCTAGGTTCCCTTCATGGACTCTTCGGACAAGGGTCCCTACTCACAGTTCCTCCTGGTGTGTGCATTTTCTGATTCATATTTCATTCAATTAAAGAAGAAGAAGAAGAAGAAGAAGAAGAAGAAGAAGAAGAAGAAGAAGAAGAAGAAGAAGAAGAAGGTAATTTTATGAGTTTTACCATTCTTTTATGAGTTTTACCATTCAAAGGTTCCCTATAAATAAGTTAATCTCTTAAAATGTTAAGTGTGGGTTGCCATTAAGTTGCTTTGTACACCAACACTTAATAGCAGATAAAGTTTTCATAAAAACAATTGAGTTTTAAATACTAATTAGTCTACAGCCGCTCCTAAATAAGTAGTAAGTTCCTAGAATATTTTTTTTGTCTACCAAGGATTTGTTAGTATTGAAGTGACACAACTATTCATGTTTAATTTGTCGTGTGGAGTTGACTAAACCGAGGGAGAAACCATAGAAATAAAAGCTTGATGTAGTTCAACTTGCTTTGCTTGGTGGCTTAAAGTAGACCCCTGCCACTCTTTCCAATACGTTTTTATCTATTATTGGACCGAGCTATGACATAGTATAATTTATACTCAGTTTTTTGTGGGCAGTGCTTCAGTTTAAGACAATCAATACTCTTTTCTATTATCATTTGTGCTTATATCTTTTGCCTCTTTTTCTGACATGTTTTAATGGGTTGAACTGCGTGATGCTTGTCCATCCGGTGTCACAGTAGACTAACGTTTTAATTTTCAGGTTGACTCCTGATGGTTTTTGTCTACCAAGATCCTGGCACACTATGGATGCAACCTCGACGAGCCAGCTACTTTCTGATACTTAATATTGCGATTATGGTTATTTTGCTCTCATGATATTTCTTGGAATTCCGACAACGTAACAATAGGTCGTATGTGCAGCCTTTGGATGTGAAATACATAATACAGACCATTTGTGGGTTTCATTTTCACTAGAATCAAATCTATGGTCATGAAGCTGGGAAACACATGTATATGACCATGTGCTTCTTTATCTTAACATCTGTCCTACAAAAAGCTTGGGAAACACATGGATAGTTGACATTACAGTTCTACTTTGGTTCGAGTATCGGAAGCCATACCATACATTGCTCTGTTAGTTTTTTGTAATCAGCACTTTCATTATGAAATAAGTTAATATTTGAAGAATACATAGGATAGTATCAGCTCCACTTTAAAATGTTTGGGTAATATAATACACTGCCTCTTGCCTTCCGTGAATTTAACAGTTAACTTTAAGAACGAATAGCGTGTCACTAAATGTTGTCTATTGACTGTTAAGGTTCACAATGTTGAACCTATCAAAAAGCGCAGTGCTGATACATATAATTGTAGAGATGATATCATTTGTCTGGACATTACTCCAAAGAATAATCTACAATTTTCCCTTTCCTTTGTAACCTTGGCCCCCTTACACAATATTTCGTATTTCATATGAATAGAATTTCAGGTGCATTTTGTTCTGTTCTCAAACTATGTCTTGAACGTTCGGCTTTAGACGTCCACGACCTAGAGAAGTTGGCGTAGTCTGAGAATAAGTAGCTTTATGAAAATAACATTTAACTGATCAGAGTTTACCAGCGTGGCAAGGCACGCTATTCTTTTTATGGGTCATATGATTTATTCAGTGTTCTAATTTATTTTTTATATTATTTGATAATTATGCAGTTTCCCTATAAGTTACATGTTGCATGTCTTTGTTCATTTCTACCCTTTGTGTATGATTTTGTTGTTCTTCTTTTCGAGTTGCCATTCTTTGAGCGAAGTGTTATTATTGTCCTGTGTGCTGTGTTCCTCTTTTCTTTTGTGTTCTTAGGCGGGGGCTGCATTGTTACCATAGCACCTTAAAATGATATCTGAACCAACATTCATCTCCGAGCGTCGGACCATGCCTAGGTAAGACGGACTTATTTGTAGCACTTCATGACCATGTCTGACAGAAATTGCTACAGAAATTTCACTTGTTCTAGCCTTCTAACAATATTTGTTTACCATATTCAAAAGTGTAATGGAAGCTGCAAGAACTAAGTGTTGATAGTTAGTACAGCCTAGAACAAATCAATGTGATAACAGAACAAATCAATTATTGGATTTTCAACTTCATGCTTCTTCATGAGTGGTAATTGCAGTTTTGCATTTTGTAGTGTGAGTCCTGTAAGTCCAGGTCTGTTTATATATCCATGAGGGTTCTGCCTTTTGCAGGGTAATTGCAGTTTTGCCTTAATTAGCTGGTGGAGCATAAAGTTGGAGCAAGCTCCAGAAAAAAAAAACAGAGAAATAACCCTGAAGATATTGCAATGGAAGCATCATATTATCATAGCCAAGTAAGTGTTTTCTTTTCATTCTTTCGGCAAAAGGTGAGTTTATGTTTAGATATCTGATATATATCACAACCCAACATGTTATCCAGTATGTGAAAGTAATTGTAGCTTGGTTTAAAATTATATTTGCTTCATTTCATTGTTTTGATATAAAACCTGACATTAAAATTTACTGCAAATAAGTTCATATTCGGTGTGAATTAATATCTTCTGTATATATCTAATTTCAACATCTTAGATACCACGTTTCTTAGTTTTATTCTGTTGTTTCGTATATTTCCCTCTGGTTTCACTTTTAGTTATAGTTACCGAGAGTTGCTGAGTCTTTCCCAACTAATCCTATTGATCCAACCTACCTCCACATTGTTCCAGCAGAGTAATCATATTCTTTGTTTCTGATTTCCATTAGTCTACCTTTGTCAATAGAACTTTTTTTTGCCATATGCTATGTTCTCATCTACCTATAATTAGAAAACATGATAGCAAACACGATAAAGTTGACCATGGACTAAATTTTATTTTAGACATTATTTGTTCGACCCGGCTCAGTTCAATTCCTGGCTCCGCCACTAGAAGGATGGTGGCGGTGTGGTGGGAAGAGGCGATGTAGGGGCGCGTCACGGAGTAGGGTGGCGGCGCGCAAGGAGAGCTGCGAGTGGACGGAATCGGACAGGGCGTCGCTGCAGCTCCGTGCTCCACAACCCTCTCCGGTTCCCGATCTGTAAGTGCAGCGCTATATGGTGGAGGACAGGATGAACTCGAGGGCCAGATGGGGAGGCTGGATGGAGGTGCTCGAGGGCCAGACGATGGACGCTGAGGCCAGCGTCATGGCGAGGCGGCTGTTGTGACGGCCAGGTCGCTCTCTCCATGATCCCTGGTGGCGCTGGTGAGGAGCGGAAGCCGCGGAAGTGGACGAGGGAGGGGCGACACCGTGGGGAGCAGGAGGATGGTGCAGATAACAAGATGTTCTCATCTTGTGCAATTTCCTAGGTTCCCTTCATGGACTCTTCGGACAAGGGTCCCTACTCACAGTTCCTCCTGGTGTGTGCATTTTCTGATTCATATTTCATTCAATTAAAGAAGAAGAAGAAGAAGAAGAAGAAGAAGAAGAAGAAGAAGAAGAAGAAGAAGAAGAAGAAGAAGAAGAAGAAGAAGAAGAAGAAGGTAATTTTATGAGTTTTACCATTCTTTTATGAGTTTTACCATTCAAAGGTTCCCTATAAATAAGTTAATCTCTTAAAATGTTAAGTGTGGGTTGCCATTAAGTTGCTTTGTACACCAACACTTAATAGCAGATAAAGTTTTCATAAAAACAATTGAGTTTTAAATACTAATTAGTCTACAGCCGCTCCTAAATAAGTAGTAAGTTCCTAGAATATTTTTTTTGTCTACCAAGGATTTGTTAGTATTGAAGTGACACAACTATTCATGTTTAATTTGTCGTGTGGAGTTGACTAAACCGAGGGAGAAACCATAGAAATAAAAGCTTGATGTAGTTCAACTTGCTTTGCTTGGTGGCTTAAAGTAGACCCCTGCCACTCTTTCCAATACGTTTTTATCTATTATTGGACCGAGCTATGACATAGTATAATTTATACTCAGTTTTTTGTGGGCAGTGCTTCAGTTTAAGACAATCAATACTCTTTTCTATTATCATTTGTGCTTATATCTTTTGCCTCTTTTTCTGACATGTTTTAATGGGTTGAACTGCGTGATGCTTGTCCATCCGGTGTCACAGTAGACTAACGTTTTAATTTTCAGGTTGACTCCTGATGGTTTTTGTCTACCAAGATCCTGGCACACTATGGATGCAACCTCGACGAGCCAGCTACTTTCTGATACTTAATATTGCGATTATGGTTATTTTGCTCTCATGATATTTCTTGGAATTCCGACAACGTAACAATAGGTCGTATGTGCAGCCTTTGGATGTGAAATACATAATACAGACCATTTGTGGGTTTCATTTTCACTAGAATCAAATCTATGGTCATGAAGCTGGGGAAACACATGTATATGACCATGTGCTTCTTTATCTTAACATCTGTCCTACAAAAAGCTTGGGAAACACATGGATAGTTGACATTACAGTTCTACTTTGGTTCGAGTATCGGAAGCCATACCATACATTGCTCTGTTAGTTTTTTGTAATCAGCACTTTCATTATGAAATAAGTTAATATTTGAAGAATACATAGGATAGTATCAGCTCCACTTTAAAATGTTTGGGTAATATAATACACTGCCTCTTGCCTTCCGTGAATTTAACAGTTAACTTTAAGAACGAATAGCGTGTCACTAAATGTTGTCTATTGACTGTTAAGGTTCACAATGTTGAACCTATCAAAAAGCGCAGTGCTGATACATATAATTGTAGAGATGATATCATTTGTCTGGACATTACTCCAAAGAATAATCTACAATTTTCCCTTTCCTTTGTAACCTTGGCCCCCTTACACAATATTTCGTATTTCATATGAATAGAATTTCAGGTGCATTTTGTTCTGTTCTCAAACTATGTCTTGAACGTTCGGCTTTAGACGTCCACGACCTAGAGAAGTTGGCGTAGTCTGAGAATAAGTAGCTTTATGAAAATAACATTTAACTGATCAGAGTTTACCAGCGTGGCAAGGCACGCTATTCTTTTTATGGGTCATATGATTTATTCAGTGTTCTAATTTATTTTTTATATTATTTGATAATTATGCAGTTTCCCTATAAGTTACATGTTGCATGTCTTTGTTCATTTCTACCCTTTGTGTATGATTTTGTTGTTCTTCTTTTCGAGTTGCCATTCTTTGAGCGAAGTGTTATTATTGTCCTGTGTGCTGTGTTCCTCTTTTCTTTTGTGTTCTTAGGCGGGGGCTGCATTGTTACCATAGCACCTTAAAATGATATCTGAACCAACATTCATCTCCGAGCGTCGGACCATGCCTAGGTAAGACGGACTTATTTGTAGCACTTCATGACCATGTCTGACAGAAATTGCTACAGAAATTTCACTTGTTCTAGCCTTCTAACAATATTTGTTTACCATATTCAAAAGTGTAATGGAAGCTGCAAGAACTAAGTGTTGATAGTTAGTACAGCCTAGAACAAATCAATGTGATAACAGAACAAATCAATTATTGGATTTTCAACTTCATGCTTCTTCATGAGTGGTAATTGCAGTTTTGCATTTTGTAGTGTGAGTCCTGTAAGTCCAGGTCTGTTTATATATCCATGAGGGTTCTGCCTTTTGCAGGGTAATTGCAGTTTTGCCTTAATTAGCTGGTGGAGCATAAAGTTGGAGCAAGCTCCAGAAAAAAAAAACAGAGAAATAACCCTGAAGATATTGCAATGGAAGCATCATATTATCATAGCCAAGTAAGTGTTTTCTTTTCATTCTTTCGGCAAAAGGTGAGTTTATGTTTAGATATCTGATATATATCACAACCCAACATGTTATCCAGTATGTGAAAGTAATTGTAGCTTGGTTTAAAATTATATTTGCTTCATTTCATTGTTTTGATATAAAACCTGACATTAAAATTTACTGCAAATAAGTTCATATTCGGTGTGAATTAATATCTTCTGTATATATCTAATTTCAACATCTTAGATACCACGTTTCTTAGTTTTATTCTGTTGTTTCGTATATTTCCCTCTGGTTTCACTTTTAGTTATAGTTACCGAGAGTTGCTGAGTCTTTCCCAACTAATCCTATTGATCCAACCTACCTCCACATTGTTCCAGCAGAGTAATCATATTCTTTGTTTCTGATTTCCATTAGTCTACCTTTGTCAATAGAACTTTTTTTTGCCATATGCTATGTTCTCATCTACCTATAATTAGAAAACATGATAGCAAACACGATAAAGTTGACCATGGACAAACTTGAATCATGTGAGAAGTCTACACGTCATCTAGCTATGTCAGGTCTTGGCTATGAGGCACTTGTCGTAGCAAATCTGTCCACTTTCTACTTCGAATTAGAATTTTGTTTCAGAAGACCAATAAAACTAAAACTATCAGCTGAAATTGGCTTGCATTTTTCAATCATGTACTAAATTTGAACAATCTTGAAGGCATTCTCCTTTGAAGATGTGATGAAGTGTCATTTAAACTATCTTGATTCTTGCATTACTAGGAGTACGGGTTGTCCATTCAAACTATTTATTTATCTGGTAGGCGTTTTGAAGTAGCTTCTGCACTTCCATGGTTCCATTATTGACCAGCGTGTGCAGCTCAAACTTTTTGGAACCAAAGTGAACGAGCTATGGCAGTTCATAGTTTGCCTCCATCACTGGGGAGAGAAGAGGACTCCATCACTGCTTGACCAGTGAGGTTTTGTTCCTGCTGCCTGGGAGATCGGTGGAAAGTGGGGACGAGTATGCTTCTGCTGGCTGCTGGTTTCTAACAGGAAGTGAGGAGATTTTGTGGGGCGGGAGGACGACTGCTACTTTTTTGGTGTTGCGTACTTGTTGCTGAGAAGAAGCTAGAGTGATGAGGCGTGCCGTTTGTTGCTATCGATGAGCGGTTGTGAGAGTGATGATATAGATTGGGAAGAGTGGTGTGTTGCTTGTTTTGCTGGATATTGTGTTCATCGTTGTTGTTGTATGTTAATTACACAGAAATACAGCACCGAGATGCCTATCATGAAATTAACAATGACTGTTTCGATTAAATCTCGGCTGTCATCTTACCCCACAAGAAACTCTCCCCGGATAACCCTAAATACCCATCCATAATTCCATAGTGAAATTTCACAAAAATAACCCTTTGGGCAAAGTTTAGCAAAAAATAACTCATTTTCAAAACTATTTTGAAATCTAACCCTTTTTGGTAGCGCCCGGCGCTACCCTGTGTGGTAGCGCCACAGCCTCCGTCGCTACCCTCGTGCCAGCGTGGCAACGCGGGCCCGTGTGGAAACGGCTAAGTCTGTGAGGGTAGCGCCATGCCCCTCGGCGCTACCCTTAAGAGGGTAGCTACAAGCCCCATGGCGCTACCCTCCCAGACTTAACCGTTTTCGACGTGCTCGGAGGGTAGCGCCATGGGGCTTGGAGCTACCCTCTTAAGGGTAGCGCCGAGGGGCATGGCGCTACCCTCCGAAGGGTAGCGCCAAAGGGCTTGTTGCCACGTTGGCACGAGGGTAGCGACGGAGGCTGTGGCGTTACCACACAGAGGGTAGCGCCGCATCATTGGGCGCTACCAAAAAGGGTTAGATTTCAAAATAGTTTTGAAAAGAGGTTATTTTTTGTTGAACTTTGTCCAAAGGGTTATTTTTGTGAAATTTCACAATTCCATACCCCCACGGTTAAAAGAAATAATGCCAGGGAAAAATAAAATTCCCAATGCATCTCATCTCTGCCATGCTGATCATCGATAGAGCAGTTTTGCTCAGAACCCGAACGACATAACACGTGCCAACCCAACGCGATGAACCACCAGGGCGCGGCAACGCGCGCCCCAATCCTTCTAGTACTGTGCTATAGCCGGGCTACAGCTGTAGCGTCCGCTGCCTTCTCTCCTTCTAGTATTGTGCTATAGCCGGGCCATCGTAGACTTGTTGATGTGAATGACTTGCAACCTGCTGACTGGGACCTATTAAACTTGCTCCTAGGCAGTTTGTGGACGAGGTACTGAAAGGAAAGGCCCGGTGTTCTCAATCATAGTAAAAAATAATAATGTCTGTCACATTGAAGTATGGCCTCCCCCGTCAACTGGATGGGTGTCACCAGCGGTGGATATGGCTCCTGCGAGCAAGTGACATGAGCAGCATGTAATTTTGAGAAATTCTAACGGCGAAATCATATTCAAAACAAGTACATACCTGATAAACTGCAATGATACTCTAGATGTTGAGATCAGTGCTATTGCGGTAGGAGTAGCATTGTGCTTGCAACATTCAGACAAACCAATGGTAATTGATAATTTCGCGGCCGTTACTGTATTGTCAAGCTTGTCGCTTGACCGCTCAACCTATGGCCACATGATAGCGGAGAATGAAAGTCTCCTGAAAAGTCGAGAGTTTAATCCTCCGAAAATCAGTCACTATCAAAATAGAGTTTCACATTGTCAAATATGAGAATTTGCATCAATTCCTTAGGGGTTGGGCCAAGAATGTGAGCGGCGAATACAAAAGGCTGAAAGAATACTTACTCCTAACTGATGAGTTAGATTTTCATGCGAAAAATAACTCTCATTGTAGCTTACAGGACCGCAGAAAAGGAGGCTGACGAGTGTTTAGCTAAGTTGTGTGGAGATGAGGAGTTAAAATGGGCTCAACAGGTGAAAGTTACACATATTAAAGAGGGAGGTAACAATATCGTCATATCATTACTAATGGAAAGCATAGGAATAAGAAGATTTTCGGCTTGCACAAGGCGAGGGGACTATAATCGGAGAAAATAATTTGAACGTATTCATGTCCGAGTATTATAAGCGACTTCTTGGAGCACTGGTCCCACCGATTTTTCAACGAAGGTATCTTTTAATGAGGACTTACCTCAAATTCACCGCAGGAGAACACTGTCTTAACATCAAACTTTTCTAAGAAACAGGTATAGGATGCTTTTTCACAAATTGAACATAATAAAGCTCCATGATCGGATTAAATGGAGTCCTTTTCAAAATTGACTTTGAAAAGGCCTATGGCGTCCTGGCTTCTTTGACGGTGGCAGCCACCGTGGTGATGTGGATGATGGGATGGCTGGATCTTCGTAGTGCTAATGGCCTCTGACTATGTGTGTCACAGTTGATGTCGGTATGGGACGTCCTATTCTCCCACTGTGGAGTTTTGAGGCCGACTGAGGTATTGAACACCCCTCCACTTCGAGACCGGGTTCGATTCAACACAAATAAGTTTGACGCGTGATAATTTTGGGGACCCGTGAAGTCATGCCTGGCCGGCAGTGGCGATTGTGGCGTCTCATACGGAGGCGACATGTTATGCATGATCATGACAGATGCTACACGCGACGTACCTCTGTCGTGTCAACTCGTGCATGTTGTTGCTTGATCAAATGTAGTTTGACGAAGGCGGGAGGCGGACATGTGATAATGGTAGTTGCTTCAATTTGAGTGCACATTTCGGTGGAAATATTTTTAGCAATATTGGCGTGCGCTTGCATTGTGCTCTTGCTGAAGGTGGTGCCCAAAGCTCATCTTTGGGATAAATTCCCGGGTCGACCTTAAGTTGGACTCTTCACTACCGGCGCATATGGGACTTTTCGTTTTTCAAATATTTTCCTCGAAATTGTGCATTCTCTTGTCCAATACCAGAAGACTAGTGTAGTGTGGTGAAGTTTCTGTCGCGAGGCATATGGCATCGGGTTTGTCTTTCTGAATCATGCAATAAAAAGTCTATTTGCATCATTTCAATGTAAAGACTGGTACTTCATTCCCTGTTTCGAAAAAAAAGTGTTGCTCTTACTATTGCGAGACTCTGATAACTTTGGCAGGTCTTATTTCTCTCATCTTTTTTTTGTTGTTGTGTGATACTTGGTGACTAGATTATAATAAAAGATTATGCCTCTGCAGAGGCTGAGTGTATGCGATAGAGAACTCAGGTAAATTCGAAACTGGGACACGAACTTTGCATGTGCGTGGCATAAAAAAATGAAGATCTCATTAACTAATTTATATATCCTTAACATAAACCATTTTTCCTATTAGACAACTTCAAAATTGTTTTTTAACTTCAAGTATTGTGAAATATGGGTCAGTCGGCCCATTTTATGGCCTATCCAGCTCATTTTAAGCAAACCATAGCTGCTTCTAAAAAATGGAGTAGCTTTATTAAAAAGCAGGCCCACGTCGCCCGCTCTGTCTCCGCCTCTCCGGCTAATCCTACCACCATCTCGACTGCTCCGTCGACCTCGACTTCCACAATTCCACCACCTTGATCCGTCGCCGACGCACAGGCCACGGAGGTGGAGCTAGGGTGCCGGGTCTGTCCTCGCAGCCGTAGCCGTAGCCGCAGCACTGCAGGAGGGCGGCAGGCGACACGCCCTTGCAGCGGTGCCATGGCAACAAACTGTCTTCATGAAAATCCCTCTGTCGCTATAACAAAAAGGTATGTATGTACTCCATCCGTGTATAAAAAGATGTCTCAATTTTGTCCAAATTTATATGTATCTATACATTAAAGTATGTTTAGATACATGTAAGTTTAGACAAAATTGAGACATCCTTCATGAACGGAAGGAGTACGTAGGCAAACTGTCTTCGCGTCATGGCTAAGTTCTTACCTAGAGACTAGCTACAGATAGAGGGGGGAAACGTAAATAAAGAACTACTCCTACTCTAAATCAGATAGTTGTAAATACAACTAGATCAGGTTAATGGAGTATCTAACTAGCTAGCTAGCTCTATGTCTACACATTCCTAGTTGTGTTTTTTCGGGTGAGGAACGGGACGTCCACGTCCTCCATGGCGAACAGCCTCAACGCCGAGGCTCCCTCCATTGCCAAACGACTCTGGCGCACCTTGTCCATTCGGCCCCTTCACCACCACGGTTTCAACTTTCTTGGTCTTCCCCACATCGAGCTTCCTGTTAATCCCTTGGTGTAGCCCTTTCGTTATAGAAGAGCTAGAGGAATCACCGGTCGGTATGGAGGGGTCTTTCACTGCGAGAGTAAGCAAAACAAAATATGAGAGAAAATCACGTACCTGATCAAATCGACAATACTTCTCACTGACGGAGACGGAGACGGAGACGGAGGTGAGTGAGCAGATGCTCAAATTTCAGATGAACAGTGCAAAGAAGAAGAGATCAAACTCACCGTGGCGAGCATGAACCACGGGATGGTCAAGGGCGAGCAGAGAGATGAGCAGGGCGGCTGTAAGAAGAGTCGAGGCAGTAGTCCTGCAGCTCATGGTGAACATTAACGTAGTACAGCTGCTCGACGAAAATCTCAGTCAGCTTGGTGAAGTGCTGATGGCAATATAAGATGAAGAGAGGTTGAAGGCTGTGGCTTTCTGGGTTCTTATAGAAGAATGGCAATGATTCCTACTTAGTTTAAGCACTGTAGTCAGGTATAGATCGGCGACTAGCTAGGTAGCTAGCTGCGTGGTCAAAGCTCAGTCCAGATTTCTTGCAAATTGTTAATACTAAACATCTGCTCCCAGCCGTACCGGTGCTGTTTAACAAAGGAAACCCTATGACGGTAAGCTTTTTCTCTCTTTTTTTACAGCAGCCGAGTTGTACCCGGGGTGGTGCACCAAAGGGGTCACGCAGTGAGCACGTGTGGGTTCTGAGCGTAGGGTGTGCCAAGCAGTGGCTGCCTCTTGGGATCTGAGCTCCCTGTTGGACGCCCGACACATCGGCGCCAGAAGGTGTGTGGGTGTGACTCTGCGTGCCACGCCCCCCCCTGCACGGCGCCAGTTTTAAATCCACAGCTTCACATCGGGCTACTGATTCCGTTTGAGACCACAAGATCCTATGCTCAAATAGTTTTAAAAGTTATGCATCCTTAGAAAAGAGTATTAAGAATTATGCATCGAGTATTCTGAGATAAGCTAACTGAAGAAAGGAGAAGAAGAGAGCAACATCAGCGTAATCACTGCAATCACAGAGAGGATCAACACAAGCTTCACTTCTAAAAACAAAGACAACTTGAAGCAAGTGCAACCAATTCTATACCGGTGCAACTGGGTTGTTACTTTTTTTTGACTATCCAGATGCGATCTTTGCACCATAGGGAAAATAAATTCAACCCAAACGCCGAAGTTGCGTACCCCGAGAGAAAGCATTAACTCGGGATCCAGGATTTGCAGAATGTTACCTGCTCCATCCAGAGATAGGTAAACCCACTTGACCGACATGCTAATTACTACAGTAATTCCTGAAATGTACCAGTAGCAAGGCATCCTCTGCTAAACTACCAGCAAGAGATACACAGGAAACCTTTTCTGCCGTCAACATTTATATCCCATAAATATATAACCCGGCCACTCAATATGGCCAAGCTGGTTGATAACAAATTTCCAAGATTCTGAGAACAACTCCAGCAGAGTCATTCTCATTCGTAATCGGACACTCAAGAAGGCGTGTTATGGCTTGTGCAGCTTTAGCAAGAACTTCCTGATGGCTCTAACTAAAGGAAGAGGGTTCTCGACATGCACAGCGTGGCCACTCTCTGGGACAACCATCATTTCACAAAGCTCCTGCCTGTTACAACCACCAGATTTACGTTCCCCGTAGTTTCTTATCTCGCTGCACATCTGCTCAGATATCTCTTTGAACTTTGTGTCCTTCTCACCTGCGACAATGAGGAGAGGCTTCTCCAAGTGTTTCAGGTCTTCCCACAGGGATCTGTACATTCAAAGTTAAATGAGATGGAACTTTCAAATGCACATATCAAACTTTTTGTCACTCAGTGCACCATGTTTTACCAACTTGCTGATCTCACCAGTACTGATATACCGGATAGGATATGATCATATGAATACTGCTAAATGAAAATCTTACTGAAGAGAGCAGAAGGTTATCTCACTTTTGGATCCCTATGCTTGAGTCAGCAAGAACCTTAGATAGTTCTGCGATGTTTCTGTGTTTTCCGCGTGTCCTCAATAGGGAATCAAATTGTGGATGTTCTCTTAGGCTGGATGTTTTGTCCAATCAACAGAAATGGAAAAAAGCATGTCAAATACCGGAAATCAGTTCTGGGTAGTAGTATGAACCCACTAACTAAAAAAACATATTTCAAAATGTTAAAAAATCCAAAAACAATGTCTGGTGTACATCTAGATATTTTAGCTTCATACATGAAGTTTTGCAGAAAAATGACATTCTTTGTGGGCTATGTAAGAAAGACAAATCTCAGTGGTACAAAATGACTTTGTACGAGACATTTTTTTGTCTTTTTTCCACAGCCCATATAGAATGTCTTTTTTTTACGAACTTTCTTGTGCGAACATAGAATGTCTGATGTACACCAGAAAGTTTTACTTGAATTTTTTGACGTTTTGAAATGTATCTAAATTTTTTTTCATAACGGGTGCATCTAGACCCAAGAGTCAAATCACCGTGTCCGTCAAATACTTCATACTGTATAGTCGAGAAATCAAATAAGTTAATTTCACCATCAGGTTGTTACCTGGCCCACATTTTTCCAGAGTACCATGTCTTGATAAAACATTCCATTCCGGAAGACAACATGAATTGAGCTCTTGATTTATCAATAGCAGTACGACGTCTTCTACTTACTTCATGTCTCAAACCAGGACTCCCCGATATCAAAACAGCTCCACTAATCTGTCTCGACATGAGTACCTGAGGAATTAGGATCACCAAAATGAACAATGAAGCAGGAGAGCTGCACTCCTGAGAAAATTACCTTGGGATTATGATTCAGTGCCATGTGAAGTGCAATCCTTGCACCCATTGAGTAGCCAACAACAACCACCTCTCCATCAGTTATATTGCAAATCAACTTGAGCAATAAATCTGCAATTGATTGAATTGTAACAGAGTTTTGACTGGAATTTTCAGCAACATGCTGCAGAATTTGGGATTCCCCGTGGCCAGGGAGATCAACAGCAATGACCCGTGCACTGGGAGAGAGAGCTTTCATCATGGGAGTCCAATCATCACATGTGCCAAGAAATCCATGAAGAAAAAAAACAACCTTATCCTACATTAGTAAAATCTGCCATTTGTTCAGCATTATCTTATGTCCTAAGGGGGAAACGTACAACAGTATATCTTGTACAACAAGGTAGGCAACTTAACCACATCTTTGTAAATAAGTTGAGGAATGCTTACATTTGTACAATCACCGGCCTCTTGAAGATTAACTAGGTAAGAAAAGTCATGCCCATCGACTTGGACAGAATATGTCTTTATTTTTTCGTCACTGTATGTTCTTTCTATCTTCTCATTGTTTATACTTAAATGCTGGAGATAGCCATAGGCATCCTCTACTGAAGCTCCCATTCCATCACCAAGCAGAGGGGCGTGGATTTTCAACTTCTGTTCTGATACATCTTCTCTTAGCCATTGATAAGTTCCGAGCCCATGAGCCACACTTCCACATGAATCATTTTTCTTTATTCTGGCGACTAGATCATGATGTCTGTTAACATAATATGAAAACTGTATATAGCTCGCCAAACCTACAGTACTCTCGTAGGTACTACTGATGACAGCCATCTTATCATGCATGTGAGCCCATTTTGCTATATGAGCTGCACTCTCAAAGCCGCCAACAACACTGGGTTTAATAACCTGAGAATTAAGATGAAAACCAAGTTCAAACTGTTAATGGAAGCAAAAGCTTAGAAAATAGCTCATAATGTTTTTTTTAAGTAAATAGCTCATAATGTTTGTACTCACAACAGCAATTATTCCTGAATGAACAAATCGATGAAGCTTGTCGACTGGATCTCCCTTAAGGTTGTCAATACTCTCGTCTAAAGCAACATGCAGGCCACTGTTTTCACAATACTTGATGAGATCATCTACGGAGCTTACTGGTTCCTGACAAGTAAGAAGCATGAAGATTCCCAAGAAATAACAGAAGGGATGAAATGATATATCTTTGAAGAACTAGTAGCACTATAATAGCATGGTGCAGCAGAAGGAAGGCAAGTTTCATGCTTCTCTATTAGACGATTACAGAGTTTCTATTACACTCAGGGGAATAAAAAGTAGATTACCTCAATGTATTGCAAACTAAAGCTTTTTACCCTGGATGCAAATTCAATTGCTTGCTCATATGTCCATTTTCGATTTGCATCAGCACGGATATTAATCTTGTACCCTACAACTTCTCTTATTTTTTCAATAACAGCTGCATCTTCAGCAGGAGTTTCACGACGCCCAACCTTCAAAGGAGATTTTGAAAGGAAATTTAGTCACATTGCTTGATTAGGAAACGTTTCAAATCTTAACATTATGAACAAGTAGAAGAATCACCTTCAGTTTTACTGTGGTAAAGCCTTCATCGACAAGTTTAGCCACAGCTAGTGCTACCTCCATCGGAGTACCATTGGAGTCTAAGAGTGCACAAATCTGTATGCGTACAGAGCTGTTCTGATTATATTCCACCACACTCTGATCTCGTAGTAATGGGTTGGAACCACTTAGGATTTCCGATAATGTACATTTTCGTTGCGACGCAAGCAAATTAAGAATTGCCATCTCCAAGCCACACTTAACACTTGGAAATATTGAAGAAGGCTGAGAAGAAAAAGGAAAGAGATCAGAAGTTCAGTCTGTTGAGATATCAGATGTAACTCTGACAAGGAAGTTTATAAAGTTATCTTACAGGAATCCCAATGCTTGTCCTTATCCAATTGGATAAAGATCCTCTCAACAAGGGAACAACATCTAGCTCACAAGCTTTCACTCTGTGAAAGAGAAACCTAAGTTGCTCTTCAACGTCTATCATACCCTCCTCATGAATTTCAATTGGTGCAACCTGTTATACAAAAGGGATAAAAACTTCAAAAATAAAATAGTCTTAATTACAAAAAAAACGAAACACCTTTGGGTCAAGGTAGAAATCTTGTAATGGAGAAATAATATTGCATATGATTACTTTCAAGTATTTGAAAATGTAAATAGCCAGTAAACATTTGAGAAATAGAACATAATTCAAGAACCGTAACTTACGCCTTGCATTAGGAATAAACTAGAGAAGACATAAAAATTTACAATAGTAATAAATACAAACCTCTCCAAATCCTACAACGTTATCACCCATACATAACTTCAGAATAAAGCCTTCATGAGAAAAGCTGCTGTCTGAAACACCTGAAGTACGAGGTGCGGAAAGCTGGATTCTGTGCAAAAGAAGGTTTGAGTGTAACGCCTGGAATAGGAGTGGGGTGCACATTACTGGGTTAAGGATATACCTGTACAACATGTATTCCACTGCACGAATTTTGTTATCGTAAATGCCATCGGAATCACTCCTAGTCCTAGAATATGGACCTCCGAGAAGATAATCCAGATAGTTGGTTGCAGTATTTTCTACAAACATACTTATATTTCTGCAGAATGAGGGGAAACATTTAAACTCATGTGTACACTAGAATTACTATTAGAACATGTTTTCAGTGTAAACCTATGAAAGCCGGCATTTTCTTCAATGTTGTTCTCTACTTCCACCACACAATCAAGATGTTCTGCACGAGTCTTCAGCAAGGTATCATGAAGTTCTGCTTTTGTTTGAACTAAAAAATGCTTCACCCTGAACCACGATCAGTTAGAATGGTGGGGCAGAAACTTGACAGTTTACACTCAAAGTTACTTCATTTGTACACAGTAACCAATATATATCAGGCAGAAGTTAACAGACAACATTTATGAAGTTTCAGAATCAGCTTCAGAAGCAACTTCTGTTACTGTAGTTCTAAAGAAAACTCTAGTTACAGATGAGAAAAGAGCTAGAAAAGTTCATTACATGGTGCATGTAAGCATAACTAAGCTTCAAGTGAATCACTTGTTTTTACCTATGTGCAGCACAGAGTTTGGAGATCGATATGTCATGTGAGGTGTAGAAGTATTTCTGCAAAATTTGGGGTGACGTTGTTTTCGCAACTGGTAGAAGGCTGAAGATTGCACCACCATGGTTGTTGGTTACAATTACTGTCATGGGTTTCCTCTGGTCCCTTCAGTAGTGTCAAAAGCATTATCAAAAACAAATATACTCAATACGTATCTACGATTGACAGTTTGACACTACTATCGGTACTTACTTAAGGAGTATCATTTATTACACAATATTATTTAAGTAAGTACAAAATTAGTTTAGCTAAAGAAAGCACCGATAGTCAATACGTATCTACGATTTTGACTAAACGATGATAAAGTGGATATGAATGCCAGCATGAAACAGAAATTGGGGAAAGGAAATTGGTTGAGCTATAGATTATGGGTTGGACAAGGACTAGCAAAGGGACGGGCTCAAACTTCGAGGGTTGGAAAATTACTGTTGCATAGAAGGGTTCAAACTGCAAACCTTTGGTTGAGAAGTGATAGTCCATTCGTATCATGAAGAAAAGATATGTCACCAACAATACAGCATACCTGATAAAAAGTACAGCCATAGTCAAGTTTCCGCCAAAAGTCTAAATGGCATCTGGTATTTTCTAGTAAAGGGTTGGCAAACTTTGAACAAATATAGATGCTACATGCAGCTTTAACTTGGTATGATGAATACATTTTAAAGCAAAGTTATGTCGAAGTTCCCTAGAAAATGCAGGAGAAAATATTATCAGTTATTCAGAATAGTTTGAGAACTGCTGCTGAGTGTTGCTGATTATTATAAGGTTTTTTGTCCTTTCTTGTGACCAGGAATATCGTCTCTGACCTATTACAATTTTCATTCACTCTTCATCCATAGGTTACTGCAGCAAATCATTTTCGCATTTCATGCTTGACAGAACCAATTCCATCATGCATATGATGTCCATGGGATTTTCATGCTTCTTCGTGAGCTGGACAAATGACTTACATGCTTGTTTGACCCAGCAGCAAACCCAATTGCCGTGCTTAGCAAACCATCGATACCACTTGCTCCTCTGTTCCCAGCCATTGTTGCACCAATGAAGTCAGGAATACTATGCATCACTATATTACCTCCATTGGTGGTGTGTTCTAGCCAGCCCTTCCCAAACATGTTCAGGTCTCGAATGACCATGCTGTTCCCAACAAACATAACAGTATCACCATAAAGTGCATCTCCGATTACATGAGCAACGTATGGCTCTGTAAGCGAGAGCTCCGAATGTACATGAAACATTATCTCCTGTGAAACCTGGAGTAAGGAGCATTTGTCAAAAAAAAAATTTGAAGGAAATGAGAAGTTTATCAGAATTTTTTTTCCGGGAGATGGAGCACATGGAAAAGTTCTGTTCAATATATGCCAACATAATTACAATTTTTTTCCTGGCTGTTCTGTTTTCATTAATTAACTTTTTTTATTTGCATCTCTGAGTAAGATGTAAATTATTTTGTGTTATACAAAATTCCTATAGGAAACGTACTGTTAATTCTATTTTTGAGCTTCGAAAAAGGATGAACTCTTTTACCCATTCTTATGGCCTAGTACGAGAACAAAGGATAAGTTTATAAAAGACTGATTGTACACGTGGATAAAAAATTAGCTATCCATAATATCACACTAATTATTTTTCTGTATCTTTTCCTGATAGTCACCATGTTCTGGCCCATACCACTGAATTCAGAACCATCAAAATATCCTGCCATCTGCTTGTCTTCCTTTGTAAATTAGATTGGCACAAGCTAGCAGCAAAGTCTGTTACACTAGTCTGGATTCTGTGAGTGACAACATGTGAAGGATCATGGCGGCATGGATGTGTATCAACCAAGATATAAGAAGATGGGAAGCAAGACTCGAGAAACATTTCCACGCGCTTGCTAGTAATCCGGCTTCCAATCTGCCAATTTAACAACACCAAGCTTCAGAATGTTACAACACAACAAATGTACAAATGCAAAGATAAGGTAAGTGATGCAGGAGCATATAGAATGAATGAGGAGATAAACCTGGACGATAACATCTGGATTTATCCAGCTTTTGACAGAGTCCGACAGAAGAATTTGATCTATGTAATCTATAAACAAAATGCTCTTATTAAGTTCTGGAAATGAATTTAGAACTTTCCTCATTCGCAGTCCAGACAGAATGTCAGCGGCAACTGGCCAGGAAAGATGTCTAGCTAGTAAAGCCACAGCCCACATGTCATCTTCTCTATGAAGAGCTCCGACTAATAGAAGCCCTTGTTTTGCCTTCTTTATAATGTCTAGAACCTCTATTACCGAGAAAGAATAATTACCAAATGCAGACACCATCTTCATTCCTAGATATCTAGTATATGGTTCATTATTTCTAAACCACCTTTCTAACCCTCTCAAACAATCAAAACTCCAATGTCGATTGCTGTGGTCTAGTGGTTCTCTAAAAGCACAGTTTATATGCACTGGTCCTTGTGGTGCTTGCATTGCATGGTAGGCTGCTGAATCAACTGTTGTAAGAACCATTCTTGCATACATCTTATCACCAGGTGGAGGGAGATTAAAAAAATATCTTACATAGTTACCAAAATGATTGACCTGCAAAATGGATGAAGGAAAGTTGAGATGGGTTGTCCACAAGAATAACTAACGGGTTGAACCCTAACACGAACTTGTGTGCAAACAGGATGGCAGGAAGCAAATATAGAGAGAAACATAAATGTTGTGTCTAAACTCCAACGACAGTACTAATCACTCCAAGATTGGTGTCAATAATTTATATTGAGAATTTTATTTCAGCCCTAAGCACCTGATTAATGGCTTGGTTGGCTCCAGCATCATGCAGCTCAGGAGGACGATCAGCTGTTAGTAACACAACTGGTATAAAATCTTGACTTGCCTCCACCACCTACACATGTAAAACTTGACTGAATATTAGTATATTTCAGACATGTTTTCACTTTGAAACATGCGTCACTACATGTCCACGTGTGTTAGCAGACTGATCATATTTTATTCCTTCCTAAGATCATAGATAAGCAAGTCTAGCCACAAGGCTTGTGAAATCTGGCAGCAGTACAATAAGAAAGGAAATTAAGAAGAAGAAAAAAGCAATATGGCACTCACTGAAGGGAAAAGATTTGATACAGCAGTTCCTGATGATGTAATTACTATTGCAGGCTTTCTAGAACCTCTCCCATAGCCAACAGCATGAAATCCAAGTGAACGTTCGTCATAACACGATATGCAAGTTGTCAAAGGATGGCCTGTGGCAGAAAGTGCAAGTGGGGATGACCTTGACCCTGGAGCTATACAGAAGTACTAAAGCAAAGCATATCAGAGGCATGGTAGACATGATAGAACTACTTTTTTGTTTAAGATTACCGTGAAACCAAGCCTGACACATTCTTCAACTATAAGGGATGCCCATGCTGAATTAATGTTAGAGCAGCTCTTAATAAAGGTTTCTATTTTGTTGCTGTCTGAGCATTGATCCTACAGGACACAACAGAGATATTGTATTGTTAGTTAAAGAGAGATTAAGACATACGAACTTCTGTAAGCTAAATGTCCAATATTTATTCTATATCATGATTATGATTTATGCTATTTTTCGTAACTGAAAGTGCTGAAAGAATCTTAGTGTCCCAAGGCTATGGTTCCAAATAAATAAATAATTGGTAGTTTATGGCAAAAGAGAGGTAGAAAATGGTACCATGTTTGCAGAAAATAAGAACTCTGGCGAAAAGCGAATAAACGACTGCTTAGACATCAGAAATTTCTCCTACAAAGAATAAACGCCAGATCTTGTCAGAGATATAATTCAAAGGTACTCTTTAACAGAGAATATAAATTATCGAGGAATTCAAAAGGAAGGTAAATAGATTCAGAAATTATGTTTGCCTTTTAATTTGTGTAAGGTCCATTGTTAGCTGTAAACTTGCCAATACCTTTTCGATCTATCAATTTCAGGAATATGTCTAAACAAGTGTCATTATCTCTAGACGCTTGTTATAAAATGGTCCCACCTCAATGACCATAAACTCTAAATCTGCCATGTTTGTTAACCGAAAGCTTATTTTCGAATCATATCATGGTCTAAGGACCAAAACCTACTCCTGAATTTATGTTGTAAAATTGTGAGATGTGCTTTCCGGCATACAAAGGACAATGTCCACAAGCCACAAAGAAAGACGTATAATAATTTTTTACAAGCGCAAAGCTTAGTTTAAACCAAAGCAAGAAATAGTTAGCTTCAGGAAACTTACCCAGGTTAAGAGGATACCTTTTGCATACTAGTTGTGGCGTCTACTTTAGCAAGAATTTCGGCATCCAAGTATACCTGTGAAGGTCAATACAATAATATTAAAACTTAGCACGCAGATGCTAGATGATAATAGGAATAATATCACAGTATTGATGGAATACATTAACCACTGCACTGTTGTCTTTGGGCACACTACTAGCATGGCATTTCATATTTCAGGCTGGTTAAATTACTGGAAGCCAGACAGTTTTATCTCTTTCTTGTAAATACAGAAGTTTCATATTTTTAACAAAACATTTGTTGACGGTACTTTTGATCATTTGTTCCAGGGAATGATGAAACAGATGACTTCAGATAAAGAAGAACCAGTTACTGCAAATTTCAACCAATAAAGTAGGTAGTTGTCATAACAGTAACAAGTTTGTACAACCCTGCCCTTCTCATCCTCCAATGGAAAAGCTAAATTCTACAGAAATAAATTTAGTCTCAAAACCCATTTTTAGCTGTAATCTGTAGGGATGGAGGTCCAAACAGTAGATTTTATTTATAGCAAAATACTTTCAAAGAGAGAAGGGGGGCAAGGGGGTGTAGGGATGTAGAAAAATGTAGGAAAATACCGATAGGCCTTACAGGGGCAAGTCAGGAAAGAGAATCCAGCCAGAGCCTAAAAGGGGCTTAGCCAGGTCAGCTTTTAGTCTCAAAACCCCACGAATTAATTAGGATGAAGGAATGAGCACATTGGAATAGTAAATATATGAATGGTCGTACGAATAAGATTTCGCATAATTGTGGTATCATGACAGAAGGATTTAACATCGGAGATAAATACAGGAAGAGTATGTACTTAAGATGAATATCGTCACCAAAATACTTAAAATATCCAGAAATATTTACCAACTGAGCACTCCCAGTCTCTAGTAAATATGATTCCCCAATATAACTTGTCATCATGCCTTCATAACAGATGCTAGCTGTAGAATCGTAGCTACCACGTACCTTGTAAGGTAAAGGTGCACAAGTGGCAAAGAAGATGTATGCAAACGTTATATGCTTTTAAGAAAACATTAAGCAACTGAAAAAATCATAACTAATGTAAGTAATTCCACGTACCTGATTAAAAAAAGATTCAGAAAAACAAACTGAATCCTCAAATGTATGAGATACAGAATGATCCCAAACCATAGTTGATGAGAGCACAGAATAACCATCAAATTCGGTCAATTCAACCTGTAAATTCAATGTTGCTGAGCATCACGAATGCTACAAGATCAAATATCTACACGATGCCTGCAAACAGTAACAAAAAAAAACAGTTCTGTAAATTGCCAGAGCCTTCTCTATGGATTCTCTGCCGATATTAAATACGCAAGGAAACTATTCAGTGGCTGGTACAAGTTCTTCATCTGGATTGGTTTCTACTTTAACACTTTACATGGCGTAATACAGTCGGCGAGCTGCTACCAAGCAAGTGAGTCAGGCTCCATGAGCTAAATGCTTGGTAACCAATATGGCAAAAGTTGGTCTTCAAGCACATATTCCTTCGGCAAAAACAGTTATTTAGGAGTTTCAGTAATTTACATAAATTTAGGCATATAATGTCACATAACTTGTGAGTGTAGGGTACTCCTGCTGAATTTGAAACTGCTTGTAAATGAATTTTTTATCTCGCTCCAAGCTATAAAAAATCTGCTAACTTTTTTTAGAAGTATTTAGTTTGATCATCATCGGACAAAAAAATCTGCTAACTAAGTGCATGTTGGAAGCTAAATCACTTAGCTCCCTTCTAATACGGTTGTGCCTCACACACACTAACACATATGCATATATGCCATACCACATATATGCTCTATCATCCATATGCTTGAGGCTACATCTTGACTTACTAGCTTAGTTACATGGGAGGGGTGGTACCCCTATTTATACTTGTACATGACCCTTAAGATTGTTGCCATGTGGCACAATCCAAACCCTACACCATACTTCTAGAATACTCTACAAACTCTAAATATTTCATAGTACTAAATATCTTACTCTAGAACATTCCTAATTCTAGAGTTCTCCACTTCTCCCTACATACTCCTTCCTGGCTAAAGCTTCACACACTAATACTTCCTGGCTAAGCTAGAGAGCTCATGCATACAGTATGATAAGATTACTTCTAACAATCTCCCCCTTAATCTTGTCATATCAACTAAGATCCTCTCATCCAAATCACCTGGACCATGCGCTTCATTTTGTGACGGCCTCGCACCGCCTCATGTGCACCAACGGCATCACACCGTGCTTATCAGCTTCACGTTGACTCCATATATACCACTGATTTGGTTTCACACCGAGCTTCAATGCGCATGTGGCATCACACCACAGTCGTCGGCCTCACACCAACTCTTCTACTTGACGATGGCATCACACCAGCGTCGTTGGCTTCACACCAACCTTTCCATAGACTGGCTTCACATCATAGTGGTCGGCCTCACACCGACGCTTTCTATGACGATGGTATCACACCACCGCCGTCGCGTGCAGCGGCATCGCACCACTGCCGCCTCGTAACGGTATCACGCCGTCATCTTCTCTTGGCAGCATCACACCACCTTCTCCTCCTAGCAGCATCACGCTACAAGCAGCTAGCAGCATCGCACCGCCAACAGCCTTCATCTCATGTCGTCGTCCTCCACATCGCATGGAGTCCATCACCGCCGCCCTGAGATCTTGAGGCTCTGATACCAATTGTTGGAAGCTAAATCACTTAGCTCCCTTCTAATACGGTTGTGCTTCACACACACTAACACATATGCATATATGCCATACCACATATATGCTCTATCATCCATATGCTTGAGGCTACATCTTGACTTACTAGCTTAGTTACATGGGAGGGGTGGTACCCCTATTTATACTTGTACATGACCCTTAAGATTGTTGTCATGTGGCACAATCCAAACCCTACACCATACTTCTAGAATACTCTATAAACTCTAAATATTTCATACTACTAAATATCTTACTCTAGAACATTCCTAATTCTAGAGTTCTCCACTTCTCCCTACATACTCTGGAGACTTCCTGGCTAAAGCTTCACACTCTAATACTTCCTGGCTAAGCTAGAGAGCTCATGCATAGAGTATGACGATTACTTCTAACAGTGCATGCCACGTTAAAGTGAAGATTATTACCTGAGGAATAAAAAAGTAAAATGAATCAGCATTTTCCTCTATGGACAGAAATTCCTCGTCACACTTCATGCCTACTGCTCCATAAGCTCCTATGGACTCTGAAGCGGATGAAATATATCTGTAGGGACAGAAATATCAAATCTGGTTTACAAATGTGTAAGTACATTAGGCAAGCCAGCATGCACACACAGAGGGAGAGAGGGAGACCTCGATATCAAATCACACCCATTTTTTGCTTTTGAGGAACCATGCAAGCAAAGTGCAGAACCAACACCAGATATTTCCAGTACAATCGATGGATCGGACCTTAGCTTTCTTGATATATAGAACTGAGGGAACAATGATGATCTCTTAAACTGAGAGCACAACCATTTGAGTGCCTTCGTACTGGGTGGAACAAGTACCTGCACCATTGCGTGTTGTATTAATCATCTTCCGCTAGGTACCACGAAGTTAAATGCAAATTGCTCAGATTCTCAATGTTGTAAAAATGTTGCTAAGGTTGAATGTCACAGTGGCCCCCCTGTTGCACCCTCCCAAACATCATCAATTCATCATCAAACGAAATAATGCAGCGCCGCTCTTCACCTCATCAGCTAAATTCAAAAAACCCACAGCACGTAGCGACCGCGCATATGAAACCTATGTTTCATCTGCATAAACCTGCGCTCACTGACCTCGAACCGGATCACACCACTCCCGGCGGCAGGCGGGCTGGTCTTCACCTCCTCGATTGCCCGCCGCAGCGCTGCAATGCCGTCCACGAGGGTGAGCACCGGCGGGAGCCTCCGGGTGAAGGATAAGTCAACGGGGAGGTCCCGGTCTCCAATGTCTTCGACCTCGTCGACGTCGATCACGATGCCCGTGCGTCGACCGGCGACGGCGTGGAGGAGGTGGAGCGGTAGGCCACCGCCGCCGCGGCATTGGCGGCGCACGCGGTGTCTGTAGAGGCAGCGGCGACGGAGAGGGGAGATGAGAAGAGGGCGGGGGTTCGGGACGGGGAGGAAGGGTAGCGGGGACGGGGGAGAGGTGGCGACGGCGAGCATTTCGGCGACGAGGTGAAAGCGAGTGGCCGTCGGAGTGGGACGTCTGGGGTTTAGAGAAGGGGATAAGGTTGTTGGCCTGGCCCACTCTCGTTTGGGCTCTCGTACAATCTTGGGCCTCCCGCACACGTGGTACGGTGGAGTCTAGTTGGGCTGAAACATAGTTTCGGCCTAGTTCAGCAGTCAGTTTGGTTGCTCCGGTCCAGGTTAATTGGGGTGTACCTAGGAAAAGGCCGGCCTTCCTGAAGGTCAATCTTTCCCCGCGCGAAGCCGCCACGTGGTTCCGTATGAAGTCATATACGCCCACGCCTTGTTTCTGTATGAATCTAGCGCACGTAAGAAGCTAGCGGTCGTATGCATCCTCCGACCCAGTGCCTTCCAAAGCTAGTGCGCGTACCAAGCGATCGATCGTGATCACAGCGCATGTACAAAGCTAGCGCGTATTAAGTGATCGATCGGGTCTGTACAGCAACTAGATCTAAATTTATTATTAGCTTTATATAAAACACAAATTTAGATAGTACAATAACACAAACCGAGATGTACAGCTACGCAGACCGGGCTGTATAACAACACAGAACGGGTTGTATAGCAACACAAATCAGTTTATACGTACAGCAACCCCGACCGGGTTGTACAGCAACGGAGACCGCGTTGTACAGCAACGGACACCGTGTTGTACAGCAACAAAAACCGAGTTGTACAGCAATACACAGACCGGGTTGTACAGCAACATACACCGGGTTGTACAGTAACACAGGACATGTTGTACGTAGAAATACATTCGGGTTGTACACGTATCAAGTTGTACGTATAAGTACAAAATTCAGTTTGTACGTACGACTACACTTAGGGTGTACAAAACATACACAATCTGAAGTACAAAAAAAAGTTTGTCAAAACCTATCAATATGGGATCTGGTTTTGAAGATCTCGACGCGAGGAGTTCAAAAGTGAAAACGGTTCGTAAATTGGATAAACGGTTCTCAAGATATTTCGTTTTTAAAAACCGAATCTCAAAATAAATGCATGTACAACCCTCTGCCCACCACCAGGGAGCTGGCACTTGTCACCGCGTGAAGAAAAGGTGGGAGCAGAAACGAATAAAATTGCGACACTTGTCAGCACCGGAGCGCACGCGCGTAGACCTTTGCGAAGAGAAACCTTTTTCTAAGAATTTTTGGTTAATTGTCGCCAAAATAACACAGCGACGGTACAAAGTCAGCACACATCCTCGCGACAATTTTTTCGGATCAGACGAGTATAAAATTGGCAAAAATGAAAAACAATAATGCAAAATTATTTTTAAAAATATCTAGGAGATTAGGGTTTCCTTGTCTCTCTAGTGATGTGATTGGCGATCTTCGGCAGAAGGGTGGCTTTCTTCCTACGGTCGGATCATCCCCTCTCATCTATGTGAAATTGTGAATGCACGGTTCGTGCTAACCAAGGGGTGGCGTGGGAGGTGAAGGGGTGCGCGTCGCAGCCACAAGGGCGGGGTACACGCGAGAAGATGGAAGGGAGAGGCTGGAGGGAGGGGTGGTGTGGGTCATCCGGTGGCGGCGCTAGGGTTAGGAGTCGCGGGAGCGCTCACTCCCTTTTTCGCAAGGGTCCTTTCCTCTTGATGGAGCAATGGGGACATATAGATTCTGAACGCACCCGTTTAATGGTGGTTGCATGTCCTATATTCAATAGTGTGGTTGGGAATATTCTAATCAACTAAATCATGTATAAGGCGTAATTGTTTCTATTTTTGTTGACCGGTTGATGTAGCTATGTTATGTGACCCAGTGATTTAACTTCACAATAAAATGGTGTGTTCACCGCTCTGATGCAGATAACGGGTTTGATCGACCTTGTTGTTAACAAAAAAAAATCCCTACTAATTTCTCGAGTTTTCTAAGCCGGGGTGCAGTATTTTGTCTTTCTTTTATGGAAAAAATGTTAGTCTTTATCAGATTAATTCTCTGTGATAACTACATTAGTCGAATAGCGGAATCAACCATGATGTTGATATCAAGTGTAGGAGAAACAACTGATTTAGAGCTTCAAAATCACCCTAATCAAGCCAAGCCTCATTGGAATTCGGATTTTGGATACGCCTTTAGTTAGACTGCTTTATGCGATGCCATGTGCATATGCACGCACGATGTATGCACGCATTACCAGCACATTCTGCCTACAGGCTACGTACATAGACTAATTAATAGATATACTAGATTGATTGATAGAGTACTGATTCATAGACATACATGCATGTACACATCACTTGCATATACCCTTTGCAGGTTTTGTGTGTTACTGAATTTCATATGCCTGAGAGAGAGAGAGAGGGGGAGGGAGGGAGGGAGGGAGAGAGAGAGAGAGAGAGAATGGACCTGAACCTGATACAGAAAAATACAGTATACTAGCTAGAGGAAGGAGGAACTGGTGTGTGGTCTGTGATGTGAAGTTGAGATTTGCTCCGCAGAAAGATTCGGAGATATTAACTGTTTGTTTATGTGGGCATGATTGTATATCTTGTTCTTTTTCCTAGCTAGTGGTTTCGTGTCCGATTGAGCAAAAGGTGTCGATTGTTTCTTTCCGCCAACTCGGCTGCCCACAGAGACACAGAGATGAGGTCGCCGGCGCCGCTGCCAGCCTAGAGTAATTAATTTGGAGGCAAAACAAATCCGTGCGAATCCACCCACTAAATATACAGTACATAAAAGGGTACCAGCATATTGCACTAAACTAGCTGATCTAGCTACGGTTTCAAATATGAATTGAGTAGCTTAATCAACACGGTATAGTAGCATATAAGGACGAGGCCGATCTGGAGATCAGACGTTTCGCTATAGAGCTCTTTTATGGTGATTGACACGGTATCGGGTGGTACCGTGGACAACTATTTTTCTGAACCGTTCATTACCATTGATTTATTTTAGCCATTGATTAAATTTTGATGAAGTCTATTTTTTTTTAAACTAGTATAACCTTTCCCGATCGATTCCTGATCTAATCAGACACCCGCCGCGCTAGTTTCTGCGTATCGAAAGGCTCGCCTCTTCCTTCCGGCGCGGCGCCCGCGTCCATTTCCGTGGCCGCCGCCAGGACCTCCGTTGGGAATGCTGCGACCGCGCCCGTGGGGCTGGTGCAGAAGCCGCCGGAGGTGATGCCGTTTCTCTTAAGGTCTACGAGATAGTCTCCGACCTGGACACCGACCAAGTCATCTCGTAGACCGACACCGACAACAACTTCGCAATCTCGGACGCGCAGCAGCCTCTCCACTGGCTCTTCTCCGATTCAGCGGCGAAAACGACTGCTCCCTGTCGTCACTGGCGTCAGCGTGGCGCTATATGACGCGGTGCGAGCATGCCACTCGTTCCGCCCAGTCTCCGCAGAGTGACTTCCCGGCAGGACCTGGGCGTCCCCTCTCGTTCAGTTTTTGCTGGAGATTGGGACGAAGACATCGAGAAGGAGCTGAGTTGAGATGCCCGTGCACCCAATGGAGCAGCACCGAGCTGCTGATAGATGGCTCGATCCGAGCTCTTCCACGGATGGCAATGGCTGACGCGGCGCACCGCCGGGCCGGCCGTCGGTACACCAGATGTTCTGCATGCCGCCTATAGCCATGTACACTGTAGTGTAGATAGACGCGTACGTAGGACATCTACATCAACCTCTACACTCGCAGCGAGCTCTGCTCGTCAATGAGTATCTGCTCGTCCGCGCTGTCATGCTGCGTCCGGTGTAAACCGTAGAAATCGTGTAAACTGTGTCTAAACCACACCGCCCAAAACCAGTCTCATGCATGTAATTTTCGTACTGACCCCACATAACTTAGATACCGGTCCCACACATATTTTGGTACCGCAATACCGTTCAGTACCGTTACTTTGGTACTGTCAATTTTAACATCGTTAGATTAGACTGGATGGACGGTTCTTAAAAATGCCAATCACACTAAAACTTCTATTCGCTATATAAGCACAAAATACCAGACACAAATCTTCATCATAACACCCAACTATCTTTCATGTTTGGTCTGGCTTTCAACAGCGAACTACATACAAGAGGAGTAGACAACCAATATCTGATCCTGAATTTTTACTAAACAATGGCCATTTTTTCAATGGAGGTGATCTATCACGTCGTTTCTAAAGAAACATGAGAAAATGACTGCAAACGTAGAAAATGCTATAAAATATGAAATTGCACAAATCATCCACCTAACACTATATATTGTTTGTTATAAAATGAAAGATACTTTTTTTAATCTCTTGACATTTTTGCGTGGACGCAGCGATCATATTTCTCAGTGAAATTAAGTTTACATGCACTCATCTTGTAGCATTCATCTCTTTAAACTTAAACTTCTGACTGTTTCCACATTTGTGCGGTCCCGGGTAATGCTAATTTAAGTGTTATAATATCCATGCATGACAGCGCCTTTGGAGAGTGATTTGCAAATATTAAAAAAAATGTGAAAACGTCCATAGACGTAGAGAGTGTCAGCAAATGAAAACATGCAAAAAATCGTCTAACACACACACTAGCTAGTACAGAACAGGGCTTCATAACCGGTTCGGTAACACTATCCTTGGTCAGTTTTGCATATTCCAAACGTATACATATATTCCTTCTGAATTTTAATTAATGGTTTCCCTATTAATTACAATTTTTAGACTAGGCAGATTTCCACATATGTTAATGTTAGTTTCAGATATTGTTGATGAACTGAAAAATTAAATTGAAAATACAGAGAAGAGCTTTCAGATGAATCACACGAGCCTCGTAGAGAAGCACACGATAGGGAGAGGCCCAGGGACAGATGTGCGTAGGATTAAAATTTAAGAATTATTGACACCGGCATTAGTTTGAACAAATCAGCTTGCAGTTAGTACGTTGATCTCAAACCATGGATAAGAATGTAGGACGTTCAAGACAGATAGCTGGCAGGAAAAGGTTCACAACAGCTTGCAGTTAGTAGACCCTAAATAAGTCTATCTGAGCATTCAAGACTAACCAAAGCTACCTAAAGATGCATATTGATAACTTTGAAATCTGGACACTTTTGTTTTGTTCGAAAGATCGAATCTGAACTCTCCTTTGAAACAAAGCTAATGTTTTAAATAAAAGATGCCTCAACGGAAAGCGTGCACCGTACCACTTTTGGTTCGAACGTATCATGCATGCTGCTGAAATTACACATTAGTTTTTGCACAGAATGCTACTGAAACCGCAAAGAAAAAGGCTGTCGTGTGTCGTAGTTTCGTGGAACGATGCACCATGTATTGCAATTTTCTGTGAGTTGTAGTACACATGATATTTTAAGGACGAATTCAGTGTACGTATGTTAACAATGTTTGTTAACCTTGCTGATATTTACGATGAAATTTCTTCAAAATCTGCTACTCCCTTCGATACATAAAAAATGTCACTCATCTAGTACAAAGCTAGTATAAACTTTGTACTAGATGAAACGACATTTTTTATGTATCGGAGGGAGTATCTATATCCACTAGGTGAGAAGTATGCAGTATGAGGACGCATATATTATTTTTTATTTGAAAATTCAAATATTTTATCTCTTCAACAACAACTCTTATTTAGATCCGCTTTCACCAATAAATCACTCGTGCCGAGATTTTAGAAATTAGATCCATGTTGATATGTTCTGCTACTTTTATTTGGACAAAAAGTTACTAGCATGGAGCACAGAAGTATATATGAAGTTTTCGCTCGACATCTTGATACATCACACCTTGGTAACCATATTCTCAACATTGTAGTAACTATATTCTTAACACCTTGGCAACTATATAAGAAACAACTTAATAATGTCATCATAACCATGGTGGTAAATGCTTCAACAACCCCATGACAACTTCATCATAAGTACAGTGGTAACTTTTCATTCGACATGCTGGTCAATACACAATTAACAATTCGATAACAATATTGTTAGTGCCATTCCGAACCACATGAAAATTCAACCAGGTGAAAACAAGCAACTACTCTAAGAGTTCAAGATTTGTCACCTCACAATCACAAGTATAATGAAAATGATTTGCTCTTCCTCTAAATATAAATGGCGATCAGATCTGAAGCTTTTTGGTACACAGGCAACAGCATGGAGAATCATATAAAAGATATTTTTTGGTGGATGTTTATCATATTTTAGTGTGTACTTTTTGGCATAGTGCTCTAGAAAGCTCTGGCAAGAGACAACGATACGTACGCGATCAATGATCAAGAAGCTGCATGTACGGCTCAGCATCGTAAGGGGAAAGATAGACAGAGAAACAAGTTTAAAGGTTCGATCATGCATATATGCATGTATTCCTTCTTCCTCTAGGCGCTAGGGGTGCTTGAGCGACAGTAAAGCAGAGGTCTGGAAGCCACGGTTGCTTTTCTGCTCTGGCCACCTACTTACCTAGCGCTCTCCTCATCTCATCAATCATCTTGTGCTGATCATGAGATCGATAATGCAATATAGAACACGCGCCTACGGCTTTATAGCATCATTTCCTATCGCGCGATCTCGGCCGTCCAACTAGCGTCCTACATCTCGATCCCATGCATGGTGCGATTGATCGCTCCTTCTCCTATAAATTGAGGTGTGCCCTCTCCTCTCATTGTCCCTTGAGCATAAGGACAGTTGCACATAAACCCAAACCCCCCTTAGCAGCCACTTCTCTGTATCATCTCTAGCAAGTTTCTCTCGCTAAGCAGGAAGAAGCTAATTAAAAACTTGCTCTAGAGGCAGGCTAGCATGGGAGGGAAGTCGACCTTTTCCTTCTTCTGCCCGATGTTCAGCTTCCTGTCGAGGTCGAGTTCGAGGAGGTACGACGACGGCTACATGAGCGACTGGGAGGGCCGGCCGCAGAGGTACGGGAGCAAGGTGAGGTCCAGCGACGAGGACGACGGCTGGTGGGTCGGCGAGCGGGACGTCGACCGCAAGGCCGCCGACTACATCAACGACTTCCACCAGAAAAAGGTCTCCGTCTAACACCACGAAAACCTATATATTACGTGTACTACCACACTACCATGCATGCAAACTATATATGCGTCAAACAACCACATGCATGCCTCTTCCGGCAGGACACAAAAAAGCTCTGCATGCATGATTCCTCATGTTAATTACCATGTTGTGTTGATTCAGAGAGTTATCGAATGAATAATATTTGCTTTGCAAATCTAGATCTATGTGTGTTTTGTCTTAGACAGCGTACGTGTGTGTGATCTGTGTACTGTAAGTGTGTTGAGGTAGCGGTCGGGATGGATGCATGTGTCACAGATCCGACGTATTTGTTGTTTGTTACTAATTCCAAAGATGATGATGATGTTTATCCATTCATCCGTTCTATGATGTACTTAAGAGCTCTCCTTTGTCTGCAGTTCTGCACAGCCCTCTTAATCCAGTAATCCTTTGTTTTTCTTTCGGAAAATATTTCCGGTCATCTTTTTAATTGACGTGCTTGCTGTCTGGAAGCCTGCGCGCATGGGATCTATACGGTGCTTCCAAACTTTGAGGTTTTCTCTTGTTATTCGGAGGAATAAAGACAGAGAACAATTACAGTACTATAAAATTTGTACGACCTCAGCCACGTCAAGAACAACAAACAGTTCCATGCAACAAAAAATGGAAAAGAAGATCAAACTGGCGAAAAGAATCGATGAGGTGGATGCCTAAGTTTAAGTACAATTCATATTTGATGCCGAACGATCGATCTTGTAATACACGCACCATCTAATTATTTATTATACAAATATTCTGACATGCGAAAGTTCTATATGCTCTCTTTTGGCATTCTGCTTCCGGTACCAAAAGGCAACATCTTCACGGGGAACATTGCATATGAAGCCCACAAAAAACCAAACAATGGTCCATCATCGACTCGCTTGTAGATGGTGAGCCTTAGAGGCACCCTCTGCGTTAAAATCAGTTGGACCTTGGACCTCCCCCTTCCCCGTCTACAGTAACAGAAGGGCGATTTGTGAGCTCCTCGGGTGACCCACCTCGTCATCGCAGAATCGGCGGTTCCTCGCCCTCCATCGGCCACTCTGGCGGCGGGAGGACGGGGGAAGCCCCATTCGCGACGTGTTTTTAGTGTTGGGTGGCTTAGCGTTCCATCCGGCAGCGGCGGGGAGTCGGAGGCGTGTACGGTTTGGTTTTTGTGGGTGGTGGTCTTCCGCTCAGACGGCGGCGCTCCTTGGAGTTCTGTTTGTGGATCTACTGCCTCCGTCGCGCTCGCAGTGCC